>LR994588.1:5124242-6405302 GCA_905187575.2 Celastrina argiolus | reverse complement strand
AACAGTTTTTGACAGCTGACAGCTGCTTGTGGAACACGAGTAAGAACAGTTCAAAACGATCATAATGATTCTTTAAAGTGCTAAAGAAACGCGAATCTGAACGAAAAAAACGTTATTTTCGTTTACTATCAGCTACTGGAACACAGGGTATGTTGTAAATTTACACGTACATACTAAACATTTTAGCGTTTTAAGCTATTGAATAGAGCGTCAACTTTTACTAAATTAGAACATGCTTTATTTTATAAATTACTAGATGACCCGTGCCCACTTCGTTGAGCATACAAACCGTTTAAACCTACCCTGGACTTCCACAAATATTTCAAGACCAAAAATAGCCGAATCGGTTCAGCCGTTCTCGAGTTTTAGCGAGACTAACGAACAGCAATTTATTTTTATATATAAGAGAAGAAGGAGAAGATTATGCTCATTAATTATATTATTAGCAATTCTTAACATAACAATAATAATACGATCGATTAAGATCAGCTTCTTTGTTACGCGAAGCTTAACTGTAGAGTTCGAAACCGGTTAACCGCCATTTAATCTGAGATTTAAATTTTAATCGACGAGTAAAGCGTAGTTACAGGTGTATTGTTGTAAGCCGTTGTAAGCGATGTCAAAACACAAAAGAATCGAGTACAAAGAGATTAGCAGGCATAGACAAAGGGAATGTCAACATTGGTTTGTACGGAATACGGATTGTAAACAGTCGACACCGACTCCAAGAATCACTAGATAAGCCTGTATAGGAGACGCAATCTTAAACAAAGCAGTTGGGCCGCGTTAAACTTTAATCACTTATTAGTAGTTATTAGTTACCAGCGGTGTTATAATATTACAAAAATGCGGAACAGCAGGCTTAGTCCCGACACAATCAAAAACCGAAGCAGTTCTATCTCGGCCTTTGGTATTTTATTCGGTGGATTGCTTTGAAACTAACCAGGATAAAGAAAATCGTAAGATCGTATTTTCTACTCCCAACCATGTCAATCAACTGAGAATCTAAATAAATAAACGTCAATTTATTGGCAAGTACGCAGCACTATCGAATCTGAATCAGTTTGGAGAGTAAGGACTCCATGAAAAAAGTATTGTAGGTATTTGTCGCTGTGGTGATAGATATTAGATTTAAATAAATATATTGAATTCGGCAGTATTTCCCTTGGTAACTCCCTGTAATTATAGTAAAAGGTAGTAAAATCGTTAAAATATTTGGAATTGAAACAAAAAAATAATCAAGTTACAAAAACACATGATTCTGTTGTGATTTAGAAACGCGAAAGTCGTGAGCATGTGTGTGCAACTGATTTAAGTTAAACTGAAATTGTTAGTTAAGGAAACCTCAAAAACCACAGCGTGCAGAAACTAAAGAACTTAAAACATAACGTAAATTATGTTTATAATAAATAACACAGGTCTGCGAAAAAAAATTTTTTGTCAACTGCATGAGATATTTTTACTGAATTATATGTTTTAAAGTAGGCTGATTTCAAAAGTGATGCCCATTTTTTCCTATCACATAAGGTTTTTTTGCAAATTCAAACACAAAAAATTTGTTAAAGCACTCCTTTATTTAAAGTTTTTAAACAATTAGTATATTTTTTAAAAGCAATCGAATCATTTTTTTGATACATATACTTATTCATGTTCTTTATGAAACCTCTGCTACTTTTCCTTCATGATTTGACTAGTCCTTTTCCGTTTTCCATCTTCAGTTTCTCGCTTAAGCAGCCAACAGTAGTCTGCAAGCATAGAGACATCCCATCGCCCTTGGTACCTTCTCTCGAAATCACGGACATCTTGTTGAAATCGCTCCCCCTGCTCTTCACTGTAATCTCCCAGGTTTTCGGGAAAATAGTCCATGTGAGAGTGTGAGAAATGAACCTTCAAACTCATCTTGCAGCCTTGAGCTTCGTATGTTGCTAGCATCCGTTGCACAATGGTTTTATAGTTAGGATCCTTAGTATTTCCCAAAAACTTTCGTAGTTACTACGTCCTTGAACGATACCCAAGCTTCTTTTTCCTTCTCATTCATAGTTTCCACAATTGAAGGGTCCGTTAAAAGTTTTCTTATGTCGGGGCCGGTGAAAACTCCTACCTACCTACATAAATATTTGAAACACTTCTTCTCCATCCTTTTGTAGCGATTTGACAAATTGTTTCATCAGCCCCAATTTGATATGGAGAGGGCGCAACAAAATCTTCGCTGGTGGTACCAAGGTAGTGCTTATAACATTTTTCTCTAAAGGTTTGAAAGTTTCTCGGGATAGCAAATCACTTTTTTTCCAGTGCTGTTCTCTGGCTCTACTATCCCACAAGCATAAGAAGCATGGGTATTTGGTATAACCTGCCTGTTGACCCAAAAGCATTGTCAATATTTTGAAGTCCCCACAAATCATCCATTGATGGTCCGTTCACTTGAATATCACTATAACTACAGAGAGCTTTTCTTTGTTTCAAGCGATGTATGTACGTTATTTGACTTATCTCAATATGTTAAAACATTCCCAGTCTCCCCAACAGCTCAGTTTGTTTTTCTACATTATCAAATAAAAATCATATAGTTTTATTACCAATGAACATAGCTACTGCAATATGCATAAAAACTTATGTGATATAATCATTTGAATGTTTTTTCTGTTTTTGGGAGGTCTAAATCTGTAAGAAAATGTAAAAAAATCCTATGCAGTTTTTTGGTCGCAGACCTGTGTAATTAGTTACAAATATTTTTAATATTTTAAAGTGTGCAATAACTACGAAATTACAAGTATATTAGGAAGGTATAGTTTAAAATTATAATATAAATGGAAAATGAAGTACCTACCTAACTTAGTCAATAGTATTAATAAACAATATTTTGGCAGGTAATTATGGCCGATGGGAGTAATGACCATGATTAAACGTTTGTTTAAATTTAATTATTGTATTATGATAATTAATTAACAAACCAGTGGGATGATTGATTATAATACTTGGTCATTAATTCAGTTTGAGTTGCAATACGTAGGCTTATTTCAACAGGTAGAACTAGGAAGCTTTCGGAGTTTACTTAGTTTCACCGTAAGTAGGTATTTTATATTCTTTGGTACCTTATAGATGTATTTATGTTTAGATTATAAGCTAGTTTGTTTTTAAAGAAATAAAATACAATGGTAGAGCAAAAAAAAAACTAACAACTATTATATATAGCTTGAGGCCAGCCATATTTTTAACTCTGGGCTTTGGCCGCTGTAGTGTCGGAAACTCCTAAACTTGATTTATGACGTAATAAAGCAAATCCATAAAAGTACATACAAGTTCATGAAACTGTTATGTCTTGTGACAGCCTTGTCAAAATGAAAGAATGTAGAGTTACCGATCACAGTTGTTTCCCAGGCACGAGGCGAAAGCAAAACACGCGGATTGTTTCTAAACATTGTGTGCAAATCGCTATAGACATATATGCAAATACTATTGTTGATAGAATTCCCACAGGCCCAATGAGTTACTCAATAAACTATACCAAATTCGGGTGCGCTGAATGCCGTTACCTTTGCATTTTTTCATTTGTCTTAGTAAAAATTAAATCATAAACCACAGTTTAACTATTGTTAATATGTTTGTAAGCACGTTGCCTCGCTTTACAAAAATAAAAAATAAGGAATTTAAATATTTTTTCAAAGTGTTATAAGTTGTTACTATTCTAAAAATAGAACTATTTTATTTAGGCCTGAATTTACAGTTTTATAAGTAGCACAGTAGTAGTTACATTAACCTTTATCAGAAAATTATAATACATAGGTATTGTCATAGTACCTATAGGCGGGCTATAACCATATTAAAAGAAGGGTAACCGCTTTGGACATTCCTGATAAGCAGTTTTGAGGTGACGTTGATATATACGCAGTAAGCTATCATCATTGTATGGAAATACTGAAATAGGTTGAAGGCGTATCGAAGTATTCCTAGAATATATAAAGAAGATAATTTGTGTATATAATATTTATATTCTCTACCTGCCATTTAATTAATTCTTTATTATTCTAACTTTGCAAGTTATGAGATAACATAGTATGGAACCAGAATGACGTGGTATAAAAAGCGTCCATAGTCCCACATTATATTATTATTACATATTATCTTTAGTTAATAGGATACGAAGTTAGAGCAATATTCTCTATGATGCTGTGAAATGTAAATAATTTTTTTAAATGTTTTTTTCTCTTATCTCAAAGACGATGGTGTGTTTACGTAAAGTGCTTTTCTTACGTTCAATGCTGTTATTGGCTATTGGCCCTTAAGCTCTACTCACATTGGCACGTCGAAGTTTTCGTGTTTATCCCTATAACATATTCATCTCTAGTATCTAATTATTAAGGTACAAATATGATTGTGTATATAGTATGTAGCGTTATGATTTCTGAATGTATAGAAAATATGCTTCAATTCTGCACCAGTGTGAGTTAAGCCTTAAATATCATGTTTTGAGAGAGACATTATCACGCTCTGGTCACACTGTCTAGTGTTGCCATCAGTGTGTCATTTGCGCAATATTCTTGTAGCTTCGATTAATATTAATTAGCTAATTGTTTTAGATACCTAGCTCTTAATTACCAGAAACGAATTAAAAATTCATCAATTGCCTTTGAAATACACAAAAATGAGTTAAAAACTATAAACATTATGGAAAAACAAATTTTTTTTTGGTAAAATCAGGACATAAATATTTAGATACCACTGTTTATCTTCATTATCTAGACCATATTAGCTGACGTTTAAGGATTAGGAAAAGATAATCCTTTTTCTGGTCATCATAATATGTGAATTTCAGTAAAATTGCAACATCTTCTGTTTAACGGAAAAAAATAATTTGAATATTTTTTCTACTAGTTAAAAATTAAAAAAAAATGTCAAAACCTACCTTGTTGTTTCATCATTTCGATAAACATAACTAGATTCATATTCACTTTATATTAGTGTTTAACCTCACAGAGCCAACGAATGTTATGTAAAAAGTTTTATACTCGTATAAAAATAAACCGCACAACCACGATCTAAGAAACACATCCATTACAACCGAATCTAATGGTTATACTGTGGCTGAACTGGAGAATAAAAAATATCGCTGAGTTTCGCGCGGTGTGTGGCGGAGTAATCTCCTATGACCAGTTAATTAATTGATAAGCAGCTGGGAGCTAAAGTTCAGCAGATAAATAAATCATAATTGAAAATAATAGTTGGCATACAGAGGTACCTAATAGGTATTATACGCACGAAGCGCCATTTTAACGTTCACTTGTATTCATTCTCTCTGTATGAATATTTATCATTATGTTATTTAAACAATTTTCATATTTGACTGCAATATTCGTAGTTCATTCAATAGTTCAGTACGATTTAATTTGATGAAAGTGAACTTTTGGAACACGAATATAAGTTTTTAGCTAACTACATAGCTTATTGCCTAGGGTTAATATTATTTTTGACAACAGAAGACAAGGTTTGTTTGTATCTTCGTATTTTTCTTGAAGTATATTATAAACCTACATATTTTGTTATTTCGTTCCCTTATCAAACGACCTTTTACGATTGTTCGCCTCTGTAAAATTTTCCGCGTTAAATGTGGCGAATTGCGATTTCAATTGTATAAACATTACGTGATTTATTAAGATAAAAATTCAGTAAACTTTTATAGCGTTCTGCTATTTTTATATTTGATGAAGATTTATTTCGGTGCTCATGGTTAATTACAGAGTTACAGAGCAATGATTGAACTAGTCAAACATCTGCTGTATTTACTTTATAAGTACAGGTAAACCTGAGTGTAACCCAATTATTTTAACAAATATTAACTAAATTTACGAGTAAATTCTAAATTATGCGAATATTAAAATTCTCGCTTTAATTTACGCCTAAAATGAACAAACTCCCTAAATAGCTATTTGTTACAAAATAGGTTAACTTTATTCGCTCTTTTTGTAATTTAGTAGGCAACATAGTTTTTAATTAAAACATAGGCAACATAGGCAATTCATGTTTGAATGAAAACTTATAATATACAATAAGAACTCGGAGCCTAGGGAGGTTTATTGACTTCTAGGAAAAGTTGTCTATTGTATTTACAGTGGGAAAACAAGTAGAACTTTCTAGATCGGGAATAGTACTAGCAAATATCGCTGAAGAATGATCTGTGTAATAAATAACCTTATTGTCCCTAGGTTGTATTTATGAGGCCGCTTATCTATTCATGAAAGTGGCTCCCGCGGAATGCGACTGGCGCCAGCGACTCGGACGACGTAGGCAGAAACGTTTTCATTACTTTTTGCTATAATCACAGAATACGATACTCATGTATTATGGTAAATAGTACTTTGAACTGCACACAGGTATAAGGCAGTAGGTACTTAAGTGAGATTTGGATCACAAATGCGAGTGTACAATATCATTCTTTAGAAGCCATGGTTTAATTTTAAAACAATAAAAGCTGCTAAAGTTTGCTATCGTTTAAAGATTATAATCAAGTGTTTCCGACTACATAATATTTTTTAGGTACCTTAGTAAGTTCAAGGTTTGAAAATCATTCTCAGAGCAATTTAAAACTGCGTTCTTCCTTTCACTTCCCCTGGAAATATTCCCTTTTAGGGAAGGCTTATGTCCAATGGTGGACGTCATAGCTGAAATGAATTATAATATGGTTGTTGTTGAAGTCACGTGCCCTAGGTATCTCTTATAACGTCACCATAAGACCTCGCGCTCACTTTTACTGGCTCGTACTGAGTTGCGACACTACGTATTGCCTCATATCGTTTGTTCAAAGAAAGTATTGTTATATCATACTAATGATTGATGCAAAAATAAATCATTGACATTTAGATTAGTTTTAGGGGTCCTGAAGATAATGTCTAGATCCTGTTGTTACATATTAGTATTATCTACGATGCCAATTTTTATCAAAATAGTTTTGGGCCAAATCTTCACGTACCTATTTTTGACCAGCTTAGCGGATGAGTTGTATTAATTTACTAGCTGTGCCCGCGACATTGTTCGCGTGGTTTTTGAGTGACTTACACCGTTTATGCAGCACACGCAATGAAAGTCCCCAAATGTGAATAATTTTCTCTGTTTTTGCAACATTTCTCACTGAGGCTTCGCTCCTATTGGTCGCAGCGTAATGTTATATAGCCTAAAGCCTTCCCCTATAAATAGACTATCCAACAAAATAAGAATTGTTTTAGAAACAAAATAAGAGTTTGTTTGTTTAAACGCGCTAATCTCTGGAACTACTGGTCCGATTTGAAAAATTGTTGGATAGTCCATTTATACTAAGGCTTTAGGGCTATAAACAATTTGTTGTAATTTTTCTTCTTTACAATTTAATTTTTATATAATGGTCGCAGCGTAAAGAAGAAAAATTACAACAAATTGTTACAGTCAAATACAAAGCGACTACAGATTTAATAACCACTTGTAAAAGACAAAGCACACCTTTACAATGCATAATGCATAGTGGTTTTCACTTTCGTCCACAATGATAAATGAGTACTAACAATTCCGCCTGTGGGCAGGACGTCACGTCTCAGCTTCCGTATAGATATGGCGGTCCCTTGATGTGCACGAGCCCTTATGGAACACGCCGCCGTGTATGTGTACTCGCCATGGAACTTGCTACACAATAGCAAAGAAACATTAATTACAAGGGCTCTCGTTTCAATTGTCTAATAGCAAGGTTTACGTTTCGTTTGTGTAAAACTAGATGGCGTTGTTATATCTTCGAGTCGCGCTTTTAATTTTTGTTTCTTAATTAAAATATAGTGTCACTTATTATCGATGGTTCAGTAGTTAACCGTTACCGTTCAAGCCGGATGTCGCTGGTACAAATCTTTAGTCTCGAGTTTGTATAATATGATGAAAATCCTAAAATATATGGTTCATTTCCACTATAGGTACACAATTTATTTGAGAGTTAGCACGGGTTCAGACTCTAGATTGAAGTGGTAAGAAAACGTCAAAATATATACTTTTAGGTATTATGATTTATCTACTGTTTGTAGAATGAAGAAACATTCTTCAAGTAAAGTGAAAATTAAAAATAATTTTCTCTACGTTGTTTTCTCTATATAAAAATATGCGAAGATTGTTTTCACGTTTGCAATTATTCCGTGAAAGCAATTGAGGTCAAGTTGCGCACTTTTTGAATTAAGGTCAAACAAGGCAAAACAAATAGAATCTCATGGTTTGCTGAAAATCCGTAAAAATAGTAATACAAGGACGGGGAATGACACTGTTGGTTCTAGTTTAAACCTCGACCATGTCGCACTCTGTACAATGTGGTGTAGGAGCTCTCCTCATCATATGGGCAAATCGATTAAGAAGAACGAAGTCCGAAGAATAAGGAAGGTAAATCGACATCATCTTACAATTACATTGTCTGATTCAAACAATAAAGTCATGATATTGATAAGGATCCTTATTCCTTACCTTAAGGCACTGTAAGGTTAAGAAATTATGAATAAACTAATAAAGGCTAGGTAATTAATTTGCTTTACTTAGTAGTGGGAAGCTAGATTGGAGAGGCGAGATTTTTTATGGCATTGTGTATAACCAGTTGAGCCAGCCACAGACGGAGGAAACTTATAACAGAGCAGAGTCATTTTGACGGCGTGTTCAGATGTAATACAATATTAATTTTAAAAAGTATTAAAAACAAGCTTTTATTTTAATAAATTTTGATACATTGAGCATTGAAATGCTCTGAGTGCTTGTGAAGACTCTTTAAACGTTTCGAAACTAAAAGGATTTATTTTGTTTAGTTTAGGAGTTCCTATGGCCACCTTTCGACTCCATCTTGAGACCAGCTTCATGGTACCTTACAATTGCATTGTCACCGAAGTTTCAACCTAATCCAGGAAGTGGTCCTAATGTAACTCGAAAAATTTGTCCCGCACTAACATACTAACAGGGCAAGTTGAATATAAGCTTTTAAAAATGGGAAACAACTATTCTTTATTCTGTGCTAGAAGTATGAAATATTATGACTGTTTAAATGGTGAGTGAATTATATATGTAAATGTCGATGTGTCACTAATATATAATCGTTACAACAATTAAGATAAGGTCGTCATACTGATAATATAATGAGGGTAGTCTCAAACGCATTACGAAGCGGGGATTTACGTGTTGTTGTAACCTGTGCGATGCCAGCTTAATTGTTAGATTGTACTTAATTGTTACAACATAATTGATACTTAATTTATATGCATATTTTGGTGTAGCTCTTCAGAATTCAGCTCTCGCAGAATATGGTGACGTTCTGCGCCGGTAATTTTTTTTAATTTGACAGCAGTTTAATGTAATTGGCCGGCGCTAAACTTGTTTAGTAGGGCAGATGTTATTTTATTATATAGTGTGTGCGCAATGCACAAGAACACTCTCTTTCTTAACTCTTGTAAAATAGTGGAACGGATGACCGATAAAACTGACGTGTGATCTTACATAAGACCTTTTTAACATATCTGTCTGATGCATGGATCATCTTTCTTGTTACGAGTAAATAATATATTTTCTTGTTAAAATAATATAACGCGACTCCGGGAAAGGGGGTCTCAAGAGGGGAAAACAAGAAAATACATAAATCAATTTTAAATCTACAACCGCTATTGGCATCTAATATAACAGCAGACGAATATTATGATCTTTCAAATTATTTTTTTCTATCGTACTTCGGTGTGAGCTGACGTTTCCAATTTTTATACCTACGCATTTCATTTATTTTCTAGACCCGTTTTATGCGAAGTCGGGTTATAGTTTTTTTAACTTTTTCATATTTTATAGTCGCATTTTTTTAAACGCCCAATCATTTTTCAATATTAGTTTGCGTATCTAGAATGAGAGATCTAAATTAAAATTAATGCCCATGACAAAATAATATTTTTATCAGATAAATAAACTGGAAAAAGATAATAATGCATTCGCTCCGCTTAATGAGTTTCTTATTGGCTGTCTTTTTAACCTCAACGTTAATGTTTATGAAATGTGGAATCACTTAACACCACCTGGACAACCTAATTTTAAGTGCTCCACTTAAAGGTGCACATGAGTTTCTAGTTAACAAGAGCATCTTTTAAAAAGCTTTATTAGCTTTTAGAAAATAATTACACTTATGTCAAATAGCCATTTGGTAACTTCCTAAATATCTCGTCTAAAGCTTATGCTTATTATGCTTAAAACAGCTCGTCCTAAGAGGAAAAATTACGGGCTAAAAAATGAAAATAGGTACATATTCTTAAAATCTATTACTGTGCCGCAGTGCTCGATTAAGCCAGCTGTGAATGTAAGAATGTTTTACTATAGCGGCATTATCCAGGGAGGAAACTTTATTATAATGCTTAAGACAAGGACCGAGGAGTTTCGACGTTAAAAAAGTAAAGCTTATTCGTTGGACAAATATAAACATTCTAGAAAAGCATCTCTTTATTAAAATATATACCTATGACCACAAAGTAGATATATAACAGAGACACAACCTAGTACCTACTAGAAAACTGTATCACCCTAATACTGGCTATTCGACTGGCTATTTTTGTTTTCTTCGATTTCCAATAGATAAAGGGTGAAGTCCAGGCACATACCGTATGACCTTATAGAATTCAATAAATAAGTAGGTAAATTATTAGTTCTTCATTTAAACAAGATGTAAAGTGAGTGAGTGATAATACTTTTGGGTGTGTATGTGCCTACTATGTAGAGGCTACTGTGAAAGTACCAACGCTGAAAGACTTACTTTTGACTTTCATGTTTCTATGATAAATGAACCCCAACTTTTAGCCCATACAATAATTTAAAAAAAGTAACTGTTTCAGCGCTCGTACTTTCACAGTAAAACTGCATACGAGACCCATACACAGTACACACCCTAAAGTAGGTATTATCACTCATTAATGTAACTAACCTGTATGTAAAAATTACGGTACAATTAAAGTTTTCTTTAGAGATTATTGTTATTTAAACTTTTATTTGGTTTGTTTTCAGAAATTAATTTTATCAAGTGAAGAACGTCTAATCTCATAAAAATTCTATATTATCTAGGCTTATTAATATTAATAAGCTAACTCTTCAAATATAGTAAATATACCTATCCATATGGATAGGTATATTTACTATATTTGAAGAGTTTTTAAGGTCAATATTATAGCAAAACAGTATAACCCTTTGCGCTTCGGCGAATGGCGTCAACAAATAATCATTTTTAGCAAGAGTATTAAGATTTGGCTGGTTTCACGAATTTTTAATTTCAGAATTAATATCTGGTAACCCGGCTACAGTAAATATGAAAGTAACGGCGAGCCGGCTAACGTTAACATAATGTAAAATATAATCTGGACTCTGTATTATTAGATCTTCTCGTTCTTTGACGCAGGTATCACAAAATTTATATTTTGGCTCTCTTCCAGGGTAATGAGGACGTCGCACGTCGCCTGTCTCTAAGGCTCGGCCTATATGGGCGCTCGCGTATTCGATTTTCAACTCTATTATGTTTAGCGTAGAGTTCTATTGTTAGTGGTCAGAATTCTATCCGGAATGGGAAATTCAGAACCATATAGTCCAAACCTTAGTCTGATATTAACATGGCAACTTTGTTGGAAGATACGGATCGGTCGCGGATTTTATTGAAATCATAAAAAGGAGCTAAATGCCATTGACACGTAAGAAAATAACTTTATTAATATTATGAATGAACGAAAAACTAAATGCCGAATGTAAATTATTTATTTAACCATTTGTATATACTCGTAGCGAAGTATAAAAAAACAAAAATGTGATTTACCTAATTTGAAGAGCATATAGAATATAGATGTAAAAGATAATAATTATCCATCGATGTAGAAAAAATTGCGATCAATCATTTAATTCGAGTGGCTTTGATGTTTGCGAAGTCAAAAATAATATAACATATCTGCTTTCATTTCAAACTCGTAAACACGAGGCAGGAGTACACAACCAAGATCGGCAATCATCGTTTTGATCGTCGTTCATAGAATTTATTATCTACTTTGTGATAGAATGAAAACGACGACTCCTCAATGACATTTAGAACTTGGTTTTTAAGTGCAGAATTAAAATGAGCAGACTTCATAACAAATAATAAATAATAACTTCCATCCCAACGTTTTTAAAATACTAAACACATTTAGGACAATATGTAATTTGATTTTAGGTTTAAGCGAATCTTTTCTGACCAGCAAAGCATCGATATAAGTCTAGCCAAGGTCTAGCCTTTAAACTAAACATCAAAAGATTTCCGATGGCATTTAGTATTTACGTGTATTCTTTATCATATAATAATTGTCATATTTTATTATTATTAACCACATCTTTCATTGTTCTGTATTGCTTACTTTTGTTTGATCAAACAATTGTGTAAGTTGTTCGGATTATTGATGACGACCCCGTATATTATAGACTGAGCTATTTAATAAGTGATCGGCATGCTATGGCTTTTGTTATCAGCACAAATTATTTAGTCATTAATGGTCTCATTGTTCCTGTAAGATAATACCATTATTATCTTTAATATCTTTCCGACTATCGAATAATTTTACTTCTGTACTCATTAAGATAATGCTTTATTGGGATTAATCCAGTTTTAGGCTCAACTCACACTGGCACAGTCTAAATTGTCAAGTTTTTACAACATGATAATGTAACAATAGAGATGAATAACTATAATACTATAGGTGAAAAACTTGAAAATTCGACTCTGCGCCACTGTGAGATTAGCCTTACCAGTTACGACCCTTATTCAAGATGCCAACGCTATTTATCGCTTATGAAGTTCGAAAACAATGACGAGCGATTTCGTATGTCATTTGGCGAAGCTTATGTCAAATCCCATACGTTTTGTTTTTGAACATCGTAAGCGATAAATAACGATGGCATCTTGAATCAGGGCCCCGTAGAATCTTAGTCGTGAGTCTGAACCATCATGGAGTACCGTCAGAAAAATATACAACTTATATACTCGTAGCTATAAAAATTAACGAAGTTTTATTTTTAATTCATAAAGTAATTTTTGAAGCTTTGAAACCCATTTTTGTAAAAGGGGAAGATACAGTGGCAAAGGATAAAACTCTTTGAAAAGGGAAGTTACCAAAAAGTTTAAAAATAAACATTTGTGAAAGAAATATGTAGGTAGGTACTAGCAATAAATCTAAACGTATAAGGGGCGTTTCGAATGTACTTGTCTGTTTGTCTGTACAACACATTGATTTACGTATATAAAGACTTCAAGGCGATGTGTCACTGTATTGACAATTGACAAATCTGTACGGAAGACCAAGTGCCCATGTAGAATACTTATTGTATACGTGACGTGACGAGGGTTCCTTGTTAACACTTAGAAACAATTGACGTATCCAACTGACAATTATCGAAATCTATAGATCATACGTCCAATAATAGTCCCAGACTGTAGTTTTATTATTAGATGTGGAATTTGGAGTAGGCCCGAGAGGGTCAAAGAAATATTAAGTAAATTGATATACTTATTTCAATATCTATAATAAATAAATTTTATATGATAATCAATTTACCGAATTCCTCTAGTATCTTAGAGGACAATTCTGAAAATGATGAGGGATCGACCATTTTATAATATCGTTGTAGATCATTCAAGTAAAAAGTTCTAAAATATTACATCAAAGATATTTTTCCCTACATAAAGCAAATCAAATTAATTCAATCACAAAAAATATATTTTATAGATTTTTTTTCAGAAAATCGTAAAAAGTTGGTATTTTCAAGCGACTACACCTTTCTATAATTTTGCGTATCAAGCTTTTAAGCAACAAACAACTTGTGACATTGCCATGATACGAATCTGACGTTACAGACGTGCCATTTAGGTCATCAGCCTTGACCATAGATACTGTATTACATTGTAAACAATACGTAGACGCTAATGAAGACAAATGGAAAAGAAATTAAAGCTTATGAAACCGTTAAATAACAATTCTTAACGCATGTAAGGATTACGTCCACACACGTCATCTGTCATTAGTCATGTGTCATCACCAGATGTCAAAATGACGCCCAGCGAATTGTATTGTTGTCGGTACTCGTAGTTATTGAACATATTAATATTATTATGACATTTTTATGTTCAAAATAGTTTTATAATTATAATTTTGCCCACTAATTGGCCTGCATGACTTTACGCTTCTTTAAACTGTCTAAGAAACTTATATTAATATGGGACACTCTACCATGGGAACCCTTCACTTTTACGGGATAAAAATTCCTAAAATTCAAAGTACGTTTATGCCAAAATGAAATTCGATTCAGCGGTGAAAAAGTAACATACATACACACTTTCGCATTTTTAATAGTAGTAAGTAATTATAATAAGCATAGATTGGTGGTAATAAACTTTAGGGCGTGTTTCACCAAGCAATGTTAAAGTTAAGTTAAATATCATGTTGTTTCTCTCGTAATTCCTATCAATGAATGAGAAGTATAGTATTTTAACAAACCGTTAACACTAACATGCGGTGGTGAAATCGGAACTAAACCACTACAAATAAACAAGGACATTCTTATTATTGTTCGCTGTATAGACTGTATAGTTTATGCGTATAGTGTAATTAGATGATGCGTATGGACTATGGATCAGGAAGCCGAGGTGTAGATGCGATTACGGAAATGTAGATATACGGAAAACTCACAATATAATATATTATGTACTTCACGTGAAGTCAGTGGCACAGCAATTGACACCATTTCTACTATACTTCGACCCGTATCAATGTGATGTAATAAATATGAAAAATATGTAAAAGGTCTGTATCAGCTATAATGCTTCCAATTTGAATGTGACTTATTCACTTTGTGGTAAAGAAAAATAATGATCAATAATTTTTTGCAGTATTCCATTTTTAGGGCTCCGTAGCCAAACGGTAAAAACTGTGTCAAAAGTCTGTATCTCATAAACCGTAATAGTCATATAGTTAAAATTTTCACAACAACAAATACAGAAAAATGTACCTACTAGTACCCACCTACCTACTAACAGCTATTGTGCATCTATTTCATAATTGCGAATAAGACTGTTTACAGTATTGGACAAACCTCAGTGGTTTTTAATGCTGTTCTTAATTTAAGTAGATTGTATCTTTTTATTTTGGTAAATAAAGGAAAAAAAAAATTAAGGAGACGTTCCAAAAATGTTTTTTTCATTTTGCACCGGAACCCTTTATCCTACTCGCACCTGGCTCTTTTTTTTCTAGATCATATTCAATCAGAACTGAGCATTCGAGATTATACTAGGAATAACCCGCGGCGCTATAGGCAGAAATGCATTTTTTTTAATAGCCTAAACTGTCCCACTGCTGGGAAAATGCATAGAAAATAAAAATACCAAACCAATTATAATATTTTAAAACGGAACTTATTGGAACTAGTAAACATCCTGTACATCTAAACTTCTTATACACAAACGTAAAGGAATAGAAAAAGAAAAGGAATGGTCGTTCACCCCAGGTGTCTTGCTGTCTAGTACATCAGTTGCACCGTGCACGGTAATAGCAAACATAGGGGAGGGAAATTATCCTCAAGGGACACGGAGGGTAAGCACCTGAGGTAAGATGCTATTATTTCCCTTGTCCCTCCCGAGCACGTAACAATACAGCATGATTTCGAACGCACGCGAACAATATACAGCATGATTTCGATAACTTTTTTGGGTTAAAAGGGATCCAGGAAATGGACTCACAGGTTTATTTCAAAAGAGGTACTGGCACGTGACGCCATTTTGTTAAATGAGTCGATAGAGCTATTGCCGGGTTAGGAGCCGAACCGGCGGTAACTGCTAATTGTAATTTGTTATCAAAATTGACCTTCAAAAAACAAACTTTATGTTTTAATTTTGAATACAGTTTTTTATTCATTTATTTTTATTATTACACAAAAATGTGGCTTATTATTCGGGGATTTTAAAAGAATAGGACCTTTTTTACTAGCTTTTAGATTTTATTTCGATTTGTAGAGAATACAGTCAATAAATATTAATAAAATTAGTTTCTTCGAAAAATGAGACCATGTTATTTGAATTTGTGGTAGTTTGCAAAGGAGTAAAAATTTCACCGTATTTTTGTAAAAAAATATTCAAACATACGGCTCTACTTGGGAAAAATATGTACCAAATATATTCCGTCATGAACATCTTACAATTCTACGAATCTCCAGCAAAATCGTGAGCTTTGGATTTATGTGCCGATTTTGATGTTCTTCTGTGAAGTGGGAACTTTAAGTATCATCCCGTCATATAAGCTATAAAAAGTACATACTGCACATGTAGTATGACCACTGTGGACTCCTGACCACGGAAAAGTGGAAAAAGTTACAAATCGTCGCTATAAAACTACAGCTTTTCAGTAGAGTCAAAAAATTTATAATTTAAGACTTTATTATGACATGGATTTTGTTTTCAACGAGGCTCAGTTATGTACAGTATACATCCAAAATCCATGTCATAATAACATCTAAAATTATAACGTTTTTTGACTCTACTGTAGATTTTTAGATACGAGGTTGAGAAGGTAAAGCGATGAAATCTATAATAATATTTAGTATATTGTATATGAGAAGTAAGTATTAAAATCTCCTGAGAAGTTGTATCTAAAAGTATGTCGTCTCTCTTGCAAAAAGTTATATTATAGAGTGAGATGGAAATAGTGAGATACAGAATTGTCTACAGTATACAACTTCTTGGAACTTCATCGTCTGGATGGGCCTTAAGCCTAAGCTTAAGCGTCAGTTCACACTGAGGCGGGAAGCGGCACAAAATTTTTATACATTACAGAAAAATTAGTTCTAATTTCAAGCTGCACCACGTTGCACAGCGCGGCGCCGGCGCCCTCTGACAATGAAACATGTATCTTTTTGTGTAGTGAACAAAGTCCAACTTTGAACAGTAAGGCTGGGACCATATCATCCAGAATTGGGAAGTCTAGAGTAGATTTAGAGTACAGAGATAGAGAAAGGTAGAGAACTCTGGACTTATACTTAGACTTTATTAAACATTGAACACACGAGCATCATGTCGAATGTCAATGTCAGATTTCATAACTTCCTTTAAAAAAATCGCGCCGCACCATGTCTTGGTCGTATTCACCCTAACAATAAGATCTTGTAACTTAATATTTGACACAGAAAGGGGCTAAGGCTATTACTGTAATTGTGATGCCTCCACGTTTGTTACATGGCAATATGGTAAGTTACATTTGTTAACTACGTATTTTATTATATTCAAGAAAAATGTTACTAGCATTTATTCTAGGGATTCCTCATCAGTGTGTTTTGATGTAGGTACGATCTACCTATGTGCTTAATACGAGTGAGCAAATCACTTATATTAGCTTTTGAAGCTACTTAAGTTAACGCCACGAAAGATTTATGTAAACAATTATTATTTTCGAAAATGCAGTCAATCAATTCTTAACCAAGTAGAACGAACGCAAGTTTGAAACAACTACCGACTACCGTCGCCTCGGGGCCATTTGAAGTAAATTTGACAGATTTGTTGTTTATGTCATGACTAGTGTTTTGTTTAGCAGAAGAGTCCAAAACGAAGAAGAAGATACGTTTGTTTACATTCTTTATGTTGTCTCATCAACTCGACTATAACTAACTGCAATTTTCTTCACTGTAGGTACCCTTCCTACAATGTATATGAATCAGGAGGGTGGAATTGTTTGCCTGTTTGCCTAATAATCATTACTGTCTGCTGACCCCTGGTTGTCTGTGCAATTAAGAACAGATCTAATGAGTGATATACCTACTTGTATGTAACTTGACATTTATTGTAGTTGTTTATTTTGTAATTACTTATTTCTTTGCCTAAAATTAATCGTTAGCATATAAGATACATATATTAGATACGTATCAAGGGTTAAATGAATACTATTGAGATAATATTATTTACTTTACAATAATAAATTTTTACTTCTTATGTTTACGCGAATATTCATTGTACCTATATTTAAACACACATTCTTTTACCGTCGCGTCGGGCTGTCATTAAAAAAATACCTCGATACTATCCGTAAATGTTTAAATTTAGAATAACAAAATATAAGAAAGATAATAATATTATAACGATTAAATTCAAAATTTTCATAAAAAATGTCTGTTGTAATTTATGTCGAAATCTACAACACGAACAGCTTCCGAATCGGATATCGTACATATTTGAAATGTGTTCCCGCATTCCAACGGTAACTTAATCTCAAGTTAACAATTTACTTACGCAATACTCAATGCAATGTATACTCTTATCAAATTTACTTTCTACTAAAGGAAATCGAAATTATCTTTACATTCCATTTCTCTCTCGCTACTTTTGATAATTACATTTTTTACGTTAGAACTGAGCGTCTTAGGTTGCAATACTAACACACGTGGAATGTTGTATGTAATGCTATACTTGTTTGGAAAATGTATTTGACCTTGAAGAACTTTATCAGAGTGGTATTGAGATATAACTTATTGTAGAGAAAAAAGTGTGAATGTAATAAAACTTTAAAAAAATGTATTGAGTATCGAAATTTTATTATATTGTCTTTAATTTGAGATTGTTTGTTTGCTGATTTTGATAAAATTTGGTACACATTCAGATGACGACAAAGATTCCTGCGGGAATTTCTATTGCCTCCGAAAATTTTATTTAATGAAATACGTCAATAAACTTAAAAGTAACCTTGTGGTTATGAACAACTTCATAAATACCAAAATGTAATGATTATTATTTAAAGGTGAAATTATAACCAACTACTAGTATATTAACTTTGTGAAGGGCTTTATGATTATTTCAAAAGACTTTCAAGGTAGGTTATGTTCCTTTTATTAATTTGAAATTAATATTAAGTAAGTTTTAAAAGGGGTAGAAGTTAGGACATTAACCAACTTCTTAACGAACTAAACTTTGTTATTTTGAATGACGTTTATATTAATCGATATGGACGAGTTTGAGGTACTGAGATTTAAGAGCAAATAAATACGCGATAAAGTTAGTAAACACAAGATTTCAGGAGGAAACACAATGCCCGTTTTTCCATACAAAAACCGGGGTCCACGCGACCCCTGTATAATGCCACTGGAGTAATAATTTTTTTTCTGAATATGTGTTATGTATACCTACTATTAGTACGTCCTGTTTTTTATAAAGTAATTATTAAAAGAGATATAGACGTTCGTCGTCTTCGTCGTCGTTTCAGCCTTTTACAGTCCACTGCTGGACATAGGCCTCTCCAATACATTTCCAGTGCGACCGATCCATTGCCACCTGCATCCAACGTGACCCGACAGTTTTCACCAGGTCGTCGGTCCATCTGGCAGGTGGCCGTCCCACACTGCGCTTGCTAGTACGTGGTATCCACTCTAGGATCTTTTTGCCCCATCGACCGTCCAATCTTCGTGCTATGTGGCCGGCCCATTGCCACTTCAGCTGACTGATCCTACGGGCAATGTCAGCAACCTTAGTTCTTCTACGGATCTCCTCATTTATGATTCGATCACGTAGAGAAATACCGAGCACGATCAATACTATAGACGTTCAAAAACCTAAAAAATATGACCAGATTTTCGGCTGTGTTTAAACATCCAGGAAACGCTCAAGCCTTTTTCTAGTTTATAATGAAAAAAGTACCTAAATCAGTTAAGTTTTCGAGGAGGAAACAGTCTCCTAGTCGCGGATTTCTAATGCTTTTAATAAGTCATTTTAATTCAAGCTGCAATTGTCTCTATCGGTTTGAACGGGCATTTGCGGGACAGCAATAGAATTTACATATAGGTACCAATTTTACATTTCTCTAGCCCGTGATGTTTCCTATTAATAGTATTAATATATACCTATTGTATCTAAGCAAAGCTTGACAAGCTTAATCCTACCAAATTATATGTGATGGTTCGGAATTATATAAAAAAAAACCGACTGTCATGATTATCATTAAGCCATTAATATGATGTTAATTATTATTCATTAATTCTAGAAGTGACCACGTGCTGTACCTACACGGTTCACAATCCTGTTTTGTCAACCGTCTTATCAATCTCAGGTACTTTCTTTTCGTCGCCTGACATCATAATATCAGCCAATTTGCATTTATAAATAGAAAGTTTACGGTTAAAAACGAGAGAACGAATCTGGATTTGCTAAAAACAATGAATATTTTTTTTGTTATTTTTCCGGTGATTTGATTAATAACAATATTAGTTACCATTTAATTAATATTAGTGTTAAAAATTAGTCAATAGTTGTTAAATAATTTTGTAGATACTAATTGCCTTTATAGATTTAGAATACCTAGGGCCTTGTGTTATGTAATTCTCCTCAATATTTAGAGGACTAACTTGGCTTTACAATTTAACCATTTACCATTACGTTATCGTATTGTTAAGACATAATAATATAGTAGGTACCTTTATATTGTCTTAAAAGTATAAAAATACTTCAAAGATAAAGTGTTTGTACTCGTAATGACTTAATAACCTATAGAGTGTAGGTATAACACAAACAACTTAAAATACTTGTACATGGAAGAACACTAGAGTATCACTAGTCAAGTGAGACTAATGACTTTACTTAATAGTGACACTCACTACTAATTAGTAAGTTACTAAGTAATTAGTCATTACTGACTTTAAAAGCGCAGTGCACTGAACTCGCGGTCAAAGTTTAGGTTCACTACTTTATATAGCAAGTAGTTAAGTAGTGAACTGGTTTTCTTGTAATTAATAGTTCATTGAATAAAAATAACGTAAAATTATAAAACAAGAAGTTTAATTTATTTGTTTAAAATTATATAAGTATTCATTTTATATTGTTTTTTTTTCATTTATTTATAATTTTGATGAAATTTAACACATATTACAGATTAGACCTATGTACCTACCTTACTTAGGTTATTATTTATCTCGACAAAATGTATGGTCACCGTAGGATTGCCTCGTCGTCTAATGTAAAATATAAAGATGTAATATGATGATCTTCATCTTGAAATATCAGTCTGTTTTATATACACACATCCAGTTGGCATAATTAATATTTATAACAAATTAAAAAAAAAACTTTGATGTCTAAACAACGAGCACCAAAAAAAACATGAAGTGCGACTCTATAATAATAATTGATTGCAGAGCACACTTAGCCATAGAAGGAAGATGGTCTTTATAAATAGCGTAGCAGGTTGTACAGCTGCTGTCCCCGCACGAATAGCCCCCGTACCGTGTACTGTAACTCCGTGCGAGGTAATTTCCTCGCGGCATCAACTGTACTGCACAACACAGATGTGAAGCGGGTACCAGTTTTAGACCGTGTCTATTTCAAACAAGTGTACTATGTAAATAAATCTAGTCGCTTTCGTACGTTGTCACTTTCATTGGTGAATGGTGACAGGCCGCCCGCCTTGTCCAGTGTTGCCAACTGTTAAATATTTCTCCATAAAGTTAAATCAATAACCCCAAAATCTATTTACTTAAAACAGAAGATTTGTTCTTTATGATTCTGACTTAGGTACACAACGCTGGTCCCTTGAGAGTAGTTTAATAGAATAATGTAATTAAAATAAGTTATTAATAATAACCCGTTAAATTATCCCAAAATATTCTTTCTTTGACTAAAATACAATAGGAACATCTCTATTTTGCTCCCAAAATTTTTAAACTAGCAATCTTAAGCAGAAATTAGCAGTCCAGGCCTTGTCAACTCTTTATTTGGCGAACAGTCATATATTTTACTATGTTGTTCACCTTACCTGGGTTAGGTCTTAAGGACCTCAATACATAGTCTTTCTATACAAGACCAAATAATTTTCTCTATGCCTGTTTTTAATGTTCCGAATCTTTTAATACTAAAATAAAACCAGAAAAAAAGGTGACTTTTATTTTTAACCCACTAATTATTTAAGACTTGTTACATGGAACCTAAACAAATTACTTTTATCTTTAATATTATTTATTTTTAAATAGTCAGCAACAAAGGAAGCCTATCAAGATAATACCTACTTAATCTTAATTCCAATAAAACTAATTTCGAGTTTATAATAAAAAATACCAAGCTATAGTCAATATAGGCAATGGAATCAAACAATTTGTATGCAAAAGTGTATATCATTCTAAATCGCTTGCTCTAAAATCTTTACTATCATTTAACATTAACAATGAACAATTAACAAGTTCCGTTGATAACTTACATTAACACTTACATAACACGTTTATCATAGAATAAATTATCCGGCCCATTGTTACGTGAATCTATTGCATATTCATTATCGTTATATCCTGGAGATATTGGGTCATAACTCAAGTAAATAAATATCGTCAACAAGTCTGACGAGTGACGATGGACTCGGATGAGTCGGAACTAGCGTCGTGCTAAGAATTTGTTTTGTTGGCCTTTAGTGGATATTATATTAATATTTAACCTTAATTAAATAATTGATGGTGACCTGCAGGATAGGAACCTAGTGGAAGTGCTGGAGGAACCAATTTAAAATATAATTATTTAATTCTGTTATGTACTTATCGTGATTTACGGTTTGTTATTATGTATCTACTTTGTGATTATTACACAATATGTGAACAGAAGTTACAACAACTAATTCCTATTCTAATACGTCTTATGCATACAGGCGAGTGCCTTAATATTTGTGGGTCACAAATTAAAAGAAAAAAAAAACATTCATAGAGACATTTTTAGATCCTTTAGTGAAGTTGCCATGGTCAAGTATGGGAATTAAAATACATTTTAGCTATAGAACTTCCTCGTCGTAATTAGCGTTGGCAATTTGGTTAATAACCCAGGATTCGCACAACAAGGAAAATTATGCGCGAACACTTTCCCTAAAACTTGCGTTAATAACTTAGCCAGTGATTCGTCGTGTCTTTAACAAATAAATAAAGCAATTATAGACATGAAGGGAAGAAGGTGATATGTTTATATGTCGGTGATACGTCGTACAGTGTTAAGTACATTAATATAGAGATCCGTCTCTAGAATAATTGTACTTAATACGTTACTAAATATCCTAAAATGTTTAAGTGACAGTTTAAACTTTAAACTCAGTTTTGTGGGTATTTTTTTTATGCAAATCACATTCAACCATTCATGTCTTCAATTAATAAAGGTTACAACTTTATCGTACTTATATAGTAATAATACTAGTGTATTATATGTTATTGAATAACTGTAGTTTCTTGATGGAAATACATCTTATATAGTAATAATACACTGAATACCTACTCGCACCTACCGGTTTCGACATAGTCATCATCAGGTGGTGATGTATATGTAATACTTGCACTTTTTTCCCACTTTATTAGTTATTTCATTTATTTGTTAAAATACACGACCATATACATCACCACCTGATGATGACTATGTCGAAACCGGTAGGTGCAAGTAGGTATTCAGTGTATTATTACTACCAATATATAAAATGTATTTCCATCGAGAAGCTACAGTAATTCAATAACATATGTAATCTTACTTAAATTACTTTATAAAGCCTACTAATAGGCCAGCCAAGCCTATTAGCCGTATGCAAATGAGATCTTTGTTTTGTTTATCGTCTTTAACTTAGTCACACCCGGTAGACGCATTCTTAAATCTTGATGCATGTTGTCATTACATTATCGGCCTTTTGTTTTTGTGTCAGTGACATAACTTGTGTCCTTCATGGGAATAACGCATCAATAATACAAATTGGGATAAGCGCTATTGTTATACACAAAAAGCTCTATCTAAATTGCCAATTACTTAGCGACCTTATTCATAAATTAGAATTAATATGTAATGTATTGTTTTCATAATTTTAGTACCAGTATGTAGTAGAAGTCGTTTTGTTACTAGTGAAAGATTTTAACAAAGCACCATAGATTTATTGATTTCTATACATAGTGAAGTTTAAAGAATGTGGTTTAGCTCCTCCTTCTATATGTTACTAGCTGACCCGTACCCACTTCAGTTGAGCATACAAACCGTTTAAACCTTCCCTGGACCTCCACGAATATTTCAAGACTAAAAATAGCCGAATCGTTTCAGCCATTCTCAAGTTTTAGCGGGACGAACGAATAGCGATTAATTTTTATATATCTGAAGATTTGAGCAAACATTTGAGCTGCCCTGATCTGCAGGCTTACTCCCGACACAATCGAGAATCGAATTAGTTCGATCTCAACGGCTTTTGTTATCTTATTTGGTGGATTACTTTGAAACTAACCAGGATAAAAAAAGTCATTAGATCGTAACTTTTTGTACTTCCGACCATATCAATCGACTGAGAATCAAAATGAACAAACGTCAATTTATGATTTTAACTTTTTTTAGATTAAACGTTAATGTACGATTAAATCTGAATCAAAATCGAATCAGTTTGGAGAGTAAGGCACCTGAATCAGTAAGTATTTTCCCCTGTAATCGATGGTAAGCCGATCTGTGACGAACGCGCGGCACCGTTACTGCCGTTCGCGGAATCAAAAACACCGCAACGGTAACAATGCCAAAGGTTTTTACAACACGAACGAGTTAATGTGTATATATTATGTAATGTGTATTGACTGTTGACTAACGACACAGAAATGCTGGATATCTATACTATACTAATATAAAGCGGAAGAGTTTGTTTGTTTGTTTAAACGCGCTAATCTCAGGAACTACTGGTCCAATTTGAAAAAATATTTTTTTGTTGGATAGTCCATTTAAAGAGGAAGGCTTTAGGCTATATAACATTACGCTGCGACCAATAGGAGCGAAGCGTCAGTGAGAAATGTTGCAAAAACGGGGAGACTTTCGTTGCGTGCGCTGCATAAATTGTCGCTCAAGAACCAAGCGAACGAAGTCGCGGGAACAGCTAGTATTATTATAAAGTTGTGTATATTTTTCTTTTGGATGATGATGATGATGAAGAAGATGATGACGATGATGATGATGATGATATTGTTGTTGATGATGATGATGATGAAGATGATAATGAGGCCTGTAAGTCTTAAGACCGAATATTATAATATTGCCTACCTAATGCAGACTAAGGTGATTCTGAAACCGACACTAGATTATTAAACTAGTAATGCTAGTAGCGAACCAATTTGCACCACAAGTTTAGGTCAATGGAATGTAGTAGTCGCACCTAACTATTAGAACATTGTAAATTGTAACTCGTAAGTCTACAGAACAAAGCCACGATTTTAGATTTTTAAATCTAGTTGATGTATTTTTTCGCTGTAGGCAATATTTTCAATTACTGAAAAACTGTTGTTGGATTTCAAACGGGAGTGCTGTAGACAGGTGTCAATATCTATCTGCGGCAGAAGTGATAAATTGTTCGACTTGTGTAATCCATATCATCGTCAGCCATAACAAAAAGGTGTGTTTACATCATCATTATTCGGTCAGGTTAAAAAACAATGAGCACGATAAGCACACTAAAATTAAACTTGAATAGATGAAGGTGATATGATACTTAAACATTTAAGGATAACGTATTAAGTACATCGATATACAGGGTGTAAAAAGAGCAGTCACTATAACTTCGTGGGGTAATAACCAGGCAAGAGTTATATCCATTGGTACTAGTCATTTGCTTTTAATCCACCGTTTTAAAAAATTTTAAATTTTCAATAGGTAATGTACAACGTGCACAACACAGCGATCAGCTGATTACGCTGAGAGGTCAATAGCACGCGTAAGACGTTCATTACGTACTAGGGCAAAAATTATAAAATTTAAGAATCTAATGCAGAACGTTGTTCCAAACAGTTCAGCCTTACGACTAAAAATAATAAATTGCAAAAAAAATATTTTTTCTCAAAAAATAAATTATGAAAAAAAATTATTTCTAGAGAATCTATGAGAAAAGGTCCTTTAATCATATCTCAGAGTTATAGTGACTGCTCTTTTTACACCCTGTATAAAGACGGATCTTTGGATTAATGTCACTAATACGTTATGAGTTATGACGAGTTGTAAAATGTTTAACTGACAGTTTGAACTCAATTTTTTCGTTATCATATTATAGCAAATACAGTATTGAAAGCCAATACCATCCTCGAAAGATATTAAAAACGTATTTTTGCTATAATTTCTATTTTAATACCATTTATGTCGTTCGGACGTCGTCGTTTTTCATTGCGAAATTGTATTTCACTTCGCGTTTTGTGTTTTCTTTAGTTCATCCAGATTTACTATTTTTAATATTTATATATTATATTTTTTTTATTACATAGTCTAAGATTTTTGTTACTAGCTGAATAGGCTGGTTAAAATCAAAGGAAAAAACACGTGCGCCTTTTTAAACAAATTCGCCAGCATTTAAAAATGGAACTTCAAATATTCGAATGGCATTCCGAACCCGGTATTTGTAATTTCGTTGGGATTATTTCTGTCCTGCAAATTAGTAGACAACAATATTCTTACTGAAAAAATTTAATAATAATTTTTAATCGATTCAAAAAAAAAGGAGGAGGTTCTCAATTCGTCTTTTTTATGTATACCTACCGAGTATACTGAGATTAATGTTTTATAAGTGTGTATCAACTATCTACTGTGTACAATGAACGCATAACTAATGCTTACCCGATAGTTGCTGTCCTAGGTCCTAGACCAATACCTACTAAGTTCACGGCGCCAAAGGCAGGAAAAAACTCTAGTACAGACTTTAAATGTTATGTATGCTATCTATACTAATATTATAAAGCGGAAGAGTTTTGTTTGTTTGTTTAATCTCAGGAACTACTGGTCCGATTTGAAAAAATATTTTTTTGTTCGATAGTCCACTTACAGAGGAAGGCTTTAGGCTATATAACATTATGCTGCGACCAATAGGAGCGAAGCGTCAGTGAAAAATGTTCCAAAAACGGGAAAAATTATTCACATTTGAGGACTTTCGTTGCGTGCACTGCATAAACGGTTTAAGTTACTCAAAAAATATGTATGAAAGAATTATTTCTTTTTAATAAAAAAAGTCCGTGACAGTATATGTCTATCTATCTCGTAAGATTAGTTATTTAGTAAAATAGTAGAATAAGGGCAATCGCATATTACACCGATTTCTTATTATTATTGTTATTTTCTTCTAAAAAAATTTAAAATACATCAATACATAATAATCTGGCGTGTGGGGTGACATACATAGGGGTGCCCACCCACAAGTGATAATCTGAGACCGACTTTTTGTAGATAAAAAATAGAACATAGTGAGTGCAATAGTGCAACGTACACGTCGTGCAAGATGTCGGTCAGAACTAATATGGAGGAAAAATGTGCCCGATAATCGCTACTACAAAAAGTATGCCGCACTTTAATTTAAATGTTAGTTCATGTAATGTATGTACTTTCAGAATTTACATAGCATCATTGTATCTAAAATGTAAGAAGTCGGCGGCAAAAGGCAATAAATATAGAAGTTGTCATGTCATCTTTACGGCACACGACACGGTTCCCAGACCGCCGGGAATCGGTTCCGATTAGTATTACAATGTATGTATATGAAAATAGAAGATTCCGTACCTACAGTTGTTAAAAGTGCATAATATACAGTTTCGATGAAGAGTGAAGATGAAACCTTATAGAAGATATAAAAGAATAAATATTTACTTATTACTAGGCTATATAAACTATTGATTATTATGTTTTACAATCTATATATAATATTTAAAACTCTGAAAGAATCAAAGTCGAAGAGACTAAATACAGTATTTCCAGTTTATTTCTCACAAACATTCAAAAATACATATACTTCTGAGTCAGGTACAAGTTACTTAGAAACAAATTAAGGACGTAATATTATAAAGTTACAAAGCATCCTTGAAGTGAAGTAGAACTCTTTGCATTAGAGTACCTAGAAACAAAAAAATAATTTTGGCGTCGAGGAATGAAAACAGTTGTGTAAACAATGAAGACAAATAAAATGGTAATACGCTATTGAATAATTACGGAAACATAACCAATAATAACCAAGGCGAATTGTGATGAAGGTGAGATTGGAATAGTAAATAGGTTCCTAGTACCTACTACCTAATAATTGTATTAAGGGCTGGACTTCCCCTTGCCTCTATAACATAGTTCCTATACTTATATATGCAACCAAACAATTAACTAACGTTTAATCAAAAAATATTTTTAAATTGTTTAAAGAATTATAAATTTTGCTAGAAAGCTTTTCTAGGAATAAATATTTCGTTTCACTAATTTATTACGCTTCACTACATGAAATGGCTTCCGATTAAGCGATTGGCTCCGTGGCTAGCTAACCACTATCTAAGCCTAGAAATGCAGGAAAATACTACAGAAATACTAGTGCAGCGAAACGTGTGAAATTTTAGGCCAAATTAGAGCTGGTTTTTCTATAAATCCGTATCAACGTTAATGATAATTCAGCTTCGTATAGGACATTTTTTTTTCAAATATGTTGCCGCTAGTATTAGTATTGTGATATTTTCTCCTATAAATCTCAGCGCAATTCTCCAGAAGCGACGAGGCAATTGATACAATTCTTTTCTTAAAGAATTTATCGGCGGCGACACGGCCGACAAAAAGTCGAGTACGCGGAAGACTTACAATTTATAAATCATAAGAAATATATTGGAGCGTCTTACCGGGAATGGCGTACGAACAATGATGGTGAAAAAGCGCAGTAATATACCATTGTGTGGGCAAGATGGCGGAAGGCTGCGTGGGAGAGGGCCCGACCTGCCGCGGGAACCCTCCCATTTCCCAGCGGCCAGCGAAAAAACTATTTATGCAAACTGGTTTTTCTTCAAGGTCATGATAATAACGATAATTAACTTTTCACTTAGCGCGCTCGACAAGCTGATAAGTTCTTTTTATAGCCCATATAGGTACGAGTAACCCGAGAGTTGAAAAGTGTACAATAATCTTGTTTACAAAAAAAAATGCAACAATGTTGAATGTTTTGTGAATTAAAATGAAAGTGATTAATGTTTTATGCCTTTTAGGTTTACGTTCGAAAAGCAGAGTCAGCGATCGGAGGATGTCACAATTCCAATTAATTTTATGAATAGTCGGTATTAAGCAGTTTGAATACTTTCATAGACTATAAAGTATAGACATTCTATTGAAAACCACACCGACGTACACCTTTGAAACGTGAATTAAATCAAACGTAACCAAACTCCACGCTCAGCTTCCCTCAATACATTTACTTGGCAAAAGGATCTAAATGACATTTAGGTTGTGTGAACAATTCTATTATATATGAATTGTACCTTCTACATTAATAGTATATTCATATGCCATTATGGCTATTACATTAATATGTTAAACAAGAAGGTATTAAGGTCGTTGAACCTCAGGAAACCTCAAGAGACATAATTGTATAGCAATCGGAAGCAAACATATTTAAAACTAGCTGTGCCCGCGACTCCGTACGCGTGGAAAAGTAATTTAGGGCAGTGTTATAATAATAATATATATAAATCTGTTTTAAAAATATTTTTAGTTATAAAAACTGTCGTCGAGGTATTTAAAAAACTACTTTATGTTGACAATTCCTACTACCAGCTTGACAAACGACCGTGTACAATTACTATAATGCGAACGGGGCTACTTGATAGTACGCTCACATACACGACAAACATCTAGTAGCGCCGCAGCGACTGCAGACGATGATCGTTTCCACGCCGACGCTGCTGGTGTGGCGACAATGATAATATTAAGACAGCGCGCCGCAAAATTTTGCGGTCTTTTAGCCTTTAGGTGCGTAAGTCCGACTCGGTCCGACGGTTTTTTATTTATTAATAACCAAACATGTAGGTACTGATTATAAATCACTTCACTGTTAAAGTACTGATTTTATACAGAAAAGTAGCAACATATAGAAAGTCCCAAAAGAAAGAAAACAAACCTAAGTTGTAGCTAACATAAAAACCATTCGGTCCATAATAAAAACTAAGAAATAAAAATATCTAGGAAAACATAAATCTAACTTATATTGACATAACTTTTTTAGATTAACTGTAAACACAATACTTATGTTAATCAAAATTCTATATAATATGCAGTTATCGAATACATAATTTGGACAAAGAAGACTATAAAAATGTACAGTAATAGTAGGCTGTAGTATGAATTTTAACGGACGGAATGAGAACTAAGTATAATATACAATGCAAAATAATATTATACATTGCTAATGATGCACGCTGAGTATAACTCTCGGATAACGTATTGTATAAATGTAGGTACCTACTCAACTTTGCTATAATTGTATTAAAAGTACGGCATTTGGCGTATAGATGTCGCTATTATGGTCTGCTCTGCATCGCGCTATCGCTTGTAAGATAGATTTGTATAAGAGAATACTCTATTATGATATTTGGCAAAAAAACCCATAATAATCTGTTAACACATATCCAGGACAGGCCGCAAAAGGCTAGAATTTCAAAAGGTATCTCGATTGGAATCGAGTTGTATCAACAGTTTTCCCCTGTAACACAGTTTAATAACTATCAAGATGTTTTTTAACGTATATATTATAAAATAGAAAAACAAAAAAAAAGAGCAATATATTTATGAAAATCTTAAAACTGTTTTTAAAATTCCGTACCTCAAAAGGAAAAAACTAAACACATAATATAAGATCATTTCCATGTCCGTCTGTCTGTCAAGACCCTTTTACTCAGAAACGCGTGTAGGTATCAAGATGAAAATTATATAAAATACTCAGGATACCTACTGTTCCTTGAAGCAGTGAAAAAATCAGACGTCTTAGCCAATGCAACCAAAAGCAGTCGCTTAGGTATGTCGCTAAATTTCGTCATTTTCGACACTCGTAAGGGAATCAAAACCTAAAGGGTACTTCTCGTGAACTCAAAATCATAAAATTTGAAACCAAGCAACGTCTAAAACCATACGTTTTTAGTAACATTATATAGATAGTAAAAACTTAGTACCGTTTGTCATGAATGTGTATAATTGAAACTTTTATCAAATACTTAGGTCTCTAATATATTTAAGCTGTAACCAAATCAAAATTCTATGTCAATCAGGTTTGTATGGAGCTATCGGTGCGCAAGTCCAACTCGCACTTGGCCGGTTTTTATTTATTTACTTATTACTAACCTACGCTAACAAATATGTATACAGTACCTACTTATCACAAAGGACTTTACAGTAAAAGTACTAACTGATTTTATACAAATAACTTTCGTAATAAACTCAAGAAAAAAAATCTTAGATTGTCCCTACCTAGCAAGCCTAAAACTAACAAATAAAAGTCACCCCCGCGGCCCCGGTGCGTTTGCTGCGAATACAATTTGAAGCGGCGCGGCGAGGGCGGCGCGGCGCGCGGCTCTCGGACCCGGCGCGCGCTTCCTACAAACGTCCAGCAAAAACGACATGATCTTTTAAAATTGTCATAACTTTTTTATTTATGAACCGATTTACATAAAACAAACACTAAATGTTAAGTGAAGCTTGCCGCAATATATTAGTGAAAAGTACATCTTAATCGGATAAGCCGTTTCTGAGATTAGCGTGCACAAACCCACAGACAAACAGACAAACAGACAAACAGACAAACAGACAAAAATTTCAAAAATCATAGTTTTGGGTACTATTGCGTAAATAAAGGTCCCCTATCATATTTTTTTTCAAATATCTTCAATGTACAGACACGACTCCTCTACAGATTTATTATATGTATAGACGATCGTCAATGTCTGTTTTTTTTCACTTTTTTATACCTAGACTAAGTGGTAACTAGAATTTAAAGTTGTAAGTGTGACTTACGACAGTTCGACACTTAATTATAAAATATAGTTTTTCGATGTTACAACTCTAAGCGATGTGAACGAAATCGATACGTACTTATAAAATTTAATGATTTTTACTAGTCTTTCGTTTATGTGAAATGTGGGAATTTCGATTTCACTTCAAATATTAAGAAAGTGACCACTTAAGTAATGACTCTACACAGCTAGGGCTGCCATCCATCCGGGTTTCCCCGGATTTGTCCTAGTTTGGAGGCCGTCCGGGGAGCGTCCGGTCGGGGTTTTAGTTGTAGTCCGGGTAAAACCCGGACGAACAAGCACTCCCGTGCCCCCAGATTTTAATCAAGATGAAGATAATGAAAAAAGTATTGAAATGTCCGGGGTGGAAGCTCCAAAATCCGGGGAAATTACGCTTCCGGTCCTGGGTGACAGGTTTTAGCGATGGCAGCCCTATACACAGCACACATGTCTGGTATTGTTGGAACAAATAATTTTAAGCTTTAATTAATTAATAATAATTACTTTAATGACACGAAATTTATATAGTTCTTTCTTTTATTTATTTTTATTCTAAGTACACAAATTGCTTTAGCTATCTTCTTACAGAAGCATCCAATTTATTTGAGATGGAGATAAAATTTCTGAAAAATGGCAAATAAAAAATGGCAAATAAATCAGACTTTCGCAGATTATATCCTAAATAATGAAAAATGTTTTTTTATTTAATGTCCTTTTGTGGTCTTCTATTATAGTTCTCTTTAAGATTTTAATTCGTATCGTAGTTAAAGAAGTTTTTACTTAAAAAACGGAGTTGCACTCTATGTAGGTGTGCCGGTAGAAGTGAAAAACGAAATAGCAGGAGCAGGCATATATTTATGTCGCGCGGTAGAAAAGGGGGGTTATTACTTCCTCTCCGAGCCGGCGGTCTACTCTTCCTTCGTTTTACGAATTTTCGATCAGCAGGCTTACTACCCGACACAATCGAAAATCACATCAGTTCCATCTCAACGGCCCTTGGTATTTTATTTGGTTGATTACTTTGAAACTAACGTAAAGAAAATCATTAGATCGTAACTTTTTGCACTTCCGACTCTATTGATCGACTGAGAATCAAAATAAACAAACGTCAATTTATTCGGGAGTACGCGGCACGACATTTGGGGACAACTTTTTGGGATGGGTAGAACCCATCCTAAAAAGCACGACGCCAGACGTTTTCACTTCTTAAAACATAATACGAAACCGACACGAGTCGAGCAATATACAAGATCGTGTCCTTATTATTGAACGAGAAACCATATTGTGATGATTATCGACCAATGTCAGGCTACCTGTAAAAGGTTTGTACTTTTATCCCAACGTGTACAAGGTTTCGCTTTTTATGCGCACGACTTTACAATGGCCTGTTTTACCAGACTGCAAAGCTTCTTAGTTTATCAGATTTTCATTAAACTGACGAACGTGCGAAGAAGCCTGTTTTGGTAGTTAAAATTTAATATAATATTAGAACGGAGTACAATTTAACTTCTCGGCTTTATATTTACATATTTATTATTAAGGGTCTCACGATATTCTAGTATCTGATAAATTATTGGGAAGTTTTGTCGCTACTTTATTTTGAGCGATAGAGACAAACATGCAAATAAGCTATGTAACTTATCAGGTTGCAATAGGCCCTTAGAAAACTCTACTCTAGTAGATAACTACCGATGCTTTTATTATAAAAGCCCCTAACTTCGAGTTGCCTTTGAGAATTGGGCCGATACTGTTAATAACGTGTGTAAAAAGAACAGTCACTATAACTTTGGTATATAATTTTACTACATTTTCACATTCTAGAAATGTATTTTTTTTATTTCAAAAGTTAATAAAACATTTTTTTCGGCCTTTACGTTACTCTCGCGACATAAGAAATGGTAAAAAGTAAAATATATTTTTTTACTTTTTGACAAAAAAAATATACATATTTTCCAAAATGAGGAAATAATCGTATCTCAAAGTTATAGTGACTGTTTTTTTACATACTGTAATAAGTATATAATATCGATAAAATCGTAAGTTTTTGGCGCACATACATTTTTTTTTAATGGACCCATGTAAAATGTGGGTCCGACTTGTTCCCCGTATCGTAGACAAGGCCAATTCTTTGCTTTATTTATTTTTACACTTTTGTATTTATTTAATTACGTCCTTGTATACTACTTTATGTTACAATTCCAATTTTAGTTTTTATTTATTTACTTCCTTTTATTCTACATTATTTTACAATTTATTGGTTCTATTCATTCTATTACATTTTTATTATATACTTCTTTTATTATATTTTACTTTAACAATTTTAGTTTTAACACTGTTACATTCGTTTTACTTTCAATTTACAATTTTATTTTACTTTTACAATTTTTAGTTTTGACTCTATTACTTTCGTTTCGGCGCACATACATTGTAAATTGGCATAACATTTCGAATATTCCCGATGGCTATTAATCAGTAATAGGTCCGTCTGACGAGTAGTGTTTACGTTTGTTTACGCAGTGCAAAACAGTTGTCCGCACGTACGGCAGTTTACATTGGCTATTGTGTTCACTGATCACTGGAAGTGTCGGCCATCTTGTATTGGAGATGTTTTCCCGTCTATGCTATAAACAAACTAAAAAAATGTGACACAGCTTTATCATAAAAATTGGTGGAGGTTATTTCGGTTTTTTGTGTATGTAGCTCGCGTGTGTTTACTGCCAATGCAATACATACAAAACCACACATTGCGAGAGCTTGTCTTTCAATATATGCAAGGCGTAGTTTTTTTTCACGTGTATGCGAGACACTTTGTGAATTGTGACCACAGAGAGGCGTAGTTTAGACGATGAAGGAGATGTGTAGCAAAATTATGATTTTGAGAAAATTTAATTCAAACTATCACCTAAACATTTTAGAATACGTCGTAAAGTATTAAGTACCTACATTAATCTAAAGATTCGTCTCTAGATTCAATGTACTTAATACGTTACAACATATCCTAAAATGTTTAGGTGACTTTTTAAACTTAATTTTCTAGATATATTTTTTTTGCGAAATATCACTCATTTCATCGATTTATGTCTTCATTTGTATTTGGTCCGAATACCGAGGCTATATATTATGTACCATGAAAAAAAATAAATTTTAGGCGGAAAATAATGCCAAATTTAATCACGCAACAAAAGTGTACCACAATAACGTATAGAATTATAGAATTTCGGTTGCAGAAATTTTGTGCATTTGGTTTCATAGACTCACGACTCGCAAAATTACGCTCGTTTGTCCTCACCCATAATGATTCGTCGACATAATATATTTTGGTGTTGTTCTTGGTGGTGAGATCATATCAAAGGATTTGATATGATCTCACCTCTCTCATCTCTCATGAGGTTGGTCACCACTGTCTATCTTGGCTACACAGGTGTGGGAAAGTGTGGTGGGCCATTTGCCCGTTTGAAAAAAAAGGCTTTCCGACCTTATTGGCCATAAGTTTTAAAAGTGGCGACCCGGGTCTGTCGGCGACTGTACAGCTACGTCTTTGTGCGAATAATCTAATACAGCAGACTTGATCGTGAGTTGGTGCGATAATCTTTATTGCTTGTTATTGACGAGCAAATAGCTATGAGCTATATGTTTATACGACGGATGTTTGTATAAATTCAAATATAGATTTTTTAAGTAACCCCGGAATTATCAAGTAGTGAGTGAACTGCTGATAATGAATTATGCTCAGAACACTCTCAATTTCATTAGATTTTAAACAAAAAAAATAAATCAAAATCGGCTCATCCGTTTCAGAGCTACGATGCCACAGACAGGCAAACACACGCATAAACAGACATGCATACACAGACACGTCAAACTTATACAACCCATCTGTTTTAGTCGGTGGTTAAAAATACGACTACGAATGATTTATTTAAAATAGCTAAAATCTATTTGCAGCACGTAAGTATATTTTCAATACCAATCGCTGTTCAAATTCCTTAAAAAATTCTAGGTTAATATTAAAGCGTTCGTCATAAAAGGCAATAACCATTAGTATGCAAGCTAATTAAATATAAATGCCGGCTTATGAAATGGGTTAATTCAGCCAAAGTATGAGTTTGCTTGACCCGCCTCAGCCATAGTGTTGAAGTATAATCGTTATTATCGCCAAGGAACACATTTAAACGTCCATTAAAAAGTTTAAAACGCTGTATTAATAATAATCACAGCTCTTTAACCCGAAATGATGGTTGTTAAGTTCGCAAGCTATGTGGACCGTGCGATGGTGCGGTTGCAAAAAGTTTACACGGCGTTTGGTTTATGGGTAACGTAGTGCCAAAAGTAGCTCTTGAAATAAAAAAGTATGTCCTACTATCCTGAGCTGTGGTCCGACTCTTAAATATAATTTCAATGGACCGACAATGGAATTACATTGGAATTTGACCGCAACACCTCCGTGGTATAGTGGTTCAGAGCTAGGCTCTCGACCCGGAGGTCGTAGGTTTAATTACAACGTTGGAACAATTAAAGAAATGTCGTTTCCAAACTTGGGAACGACATTCCTTTAATTGTTCCAACATTTTATATTTATTATACAATTATACTAATTAATCCTAAATAAAAAAATAATTTAAACAATCCATAATTGAATTATTATGGATTTATTCAATTATTATTTACACTAATTTTGTAAAAAATAATTGAATAAATCCAATAATAGTCGTATAAAATAAAAATACTTTTTCCTAAAACGTTCAATTACGAACATATTTTTATGGTGAATTCTTTGAAAGTGAAAATCAATCAATCAATTAATCGACGTAATGAAAAAGTTTGAAATACAATCCGACCAACATTTTATCGTGTATTATTTTTCAATTTCATTTTAATCTAGTTCGAGTTATAAAAAATATGTATGAGAATTAATTTGATTAAAAAACAGAATATTATAATTATATTTTAACAGAATTTCGATCAAATATTAAAACGCTAATTAAAGATAACAATTGAAGACATGAATGGATGTCGCAAAATTCCGATTTCGAGAAAATTGAGTTCTAACTATTACTTAAACATTTTATAATACATCGTAACGTATTAAGTACATTAATCTAAAGAACCGTTTATACAATCAATGAACTTAATACGTTACGACAAATCCTAAAAGTGACATTTTAAACTCAATTTTCTCGAATAAACTGTTTGCGACATATCAACTTTATCCATTTATGTCTTTAATTATCGCAGGCTGTCACTCTTACTGTTTGGCGACAAGGTCTGCATATGATTTGAGCGCTTCTTTAACTATCGTTTAAATATCCGGCCGTATTATTCGTCTCAGTATTTTTTTACAAAACTAAACTCAAATTATGTTGTTTTTACACATTTATTAACACAACAAGCTGTTCGGGTAACTGGCAACAGTTATGGTTCGCTGTTTTTATAATTTAAAAGTAGGAATTTTACATACACGTTTCATTAAATGCAACTTTCTTCATAACACACTTTTCCCGCTATAAATCCTTGTGACACCAGTACCACTTGTCAGTTCACACCTACAGTATGCAGAACTTGTTGCTAGTTAATAGTTAGCACCTCGGTATAGTAAGCAGCCATAGACAAATGTAAAATCATCAGCTCAAACTAGGTATATGCGACATTAAAAAAAAAGTGTATACGTAGATATAAGTACTCTAACAGGGTCATTTTGAATTTATAGTATTATCATATATCATAATATGTTTGAAAGAAATAAGGCAATTATCTACTGGATAATAAGACGTGTAAGAAAGCTCATTGCATGTTATGTCTCTGATGCTAGATAATATAAAGTAAGTAGCGACAAAATTATGACTACTATTGTGAAATATGCCATTAAAATAAGTATAATCTACTTTGAGGTATAAATAACTAATAGTTACGCGTACATGCATTATGTACTTTTCATGTGCTTAATTTAGGGATTACCGCCTTAATTGGTTTTAGCGCTAAAATAAACATGATAAGATAAACCATAATGAAAAGATAAGGAAATGACAACTAGATTATGTTACGAATATATTTTACTGGATGTTTCCCGCGACTCGGTATGTGTAAAAAGAAGTCCTGTACACATTGTTGTAATAAGATGTAGTGTTAATATAGAGCCTAAATTAGGTACTACCATCTGAATTTCATTAAAATCCGTTTTGTAGATTTAGTGTGAAAGAGCAACAAACTTTCATCCACCCGTACCTACTTGCAGTACGGTCGATGAAAGTGGTGTTGGACTTTCTAGTTTTTAATATTAGGAAGGATTAGCAAGGGTGCTAAGAATAACAGCAGTAGCGTCACGAATCATGTCTATCGAAACAGTTATCATCGTCTGATATTTTTAGAAAAAAAATTGCCACTGACCTTTTCGTTTGCCGTAAAAAGTAAACACAAAATTTTTTTTTCCAAAAAATATAAAACATTTGGATTCTGTAAATTTCTTATCTTATTTTAGCTTCAACATGTCGAAGGCTAAAAAACTTACAATTCATTATAGGAAATATTAATAATATTTGTATAAAACCAGTTTAACAATGGTTTAACTAATTGCCGTAACCATGAATGCGTCGGTTAGTGATAATTATTATTATTTAGTATTTACGTATATTTAAACACGTGTGGAGTCTTTTTCTATGCGTAGTATACTTAGTTTGATACAGTTCAAGGCTTTTAATAAGCCTTTAGCCTAATTTTTTTACCCCAAAAAACGGAGTGTTATAAGTTTCACGTGTGTTTCAGCTCTGAAACGGATGAATCAATGTTGATTTAGTTTTTTTTTATGAAAGCTGAAGTGATCGCGAATATTCTTACTTCTTAGCTATAATTCATCATCATAAGTTTCCCCCTGCTTTACAAATCCGCGGTTAGTTATTTTTTATTTATTTTGTTTGCAGTTACTACGGTAGTTTTTATTTTGCTACAAATATTCATATACAGTAATAATACTTGCAACACATAAGGTTTTTTTTTAACAATGAACCTACAGTGCCGAACATAAATTTACAGAAACAATAACTTTAATAAAGAAAACTCTTATTTTAGTACTAAGTAAATAACCATTATAAAAATAATAGGCTTGCAAAAATATTTATACATTTAGCTAATTCATTGTTCTGTCATTATCAGATAGGTACTTTTCATGAGGAGTCCTCGTCCAAAGTACCTGACGATTAATTGGAATTAGCTAATGAATTGCTGAAATATTTTTTAGGGATAAGAGAAACAATTAGGAGGTCAAAAAGGCCCCTTTTTGACAATTCTTGTTTTAAAATGACTTCTTATGAGTTGTATCCTATTAAAATGACTTCTTATGAGTTGTAGGTAGGTATCCTATTAAAATTATAAATTGGCGGCCAAGCGGCCGTTTCTTAGATCTCGACCGATCGTTAGGATATATGAAACAGTTAATAATAAAGATCAATTCTCAAAGAAAAAAAAATCGTAAATAATATCTGTGAACGCTTTCACGCCTCATCAATCTTGCCCCGTGATAAATATCCGGAGAACTTGTGTTACCTACCTACCAGACAACTAGGTACTACTATATTTAACTTATACTAAACTACATTTAACACTAGGTATACATGAATAACCCATGCCAATTAAATAGATCTACAAACTGAATGAATAAAAATATTGATTAACCGTCAATTAGAGTGACACGCAAAATTTCGTGTTGTTTATTTTGCGAGCGTTCCGATATTTGAACTCAAAACTATAATTTACTAATTAGGGCATTTATTATTGTGACATTTGAAAAACTATTTACATTTCGTTTAATTTTCAGTCAATTTCAATGTCTAGTGTTTGGGAAAGTTTATATATTTACTGTGTTCTTTGTAACTAATTAATGGTTACTGAGCTATTATTCAATTTGCTTAACTTAATTAAAAATACTTTTAACATTTAATAAATTATGCAAGTAAGCAATAATTAGTAGCTTTAACAAAAGTACCTTCATTTAGAATTTCCGCTTTACGTGTTTCATCAAAATAACATTTCTGCTACAATACAAACCTAATTATTATTAGCCTATAATTTATACGAAAATTGTACGAAAATATTTAAGTATGATTCAAATATCATTTGAGTACGATTAACTTGTAATGAACTTTAAATTGCCTAATTAATGTACAAGTAAAAGATGTGTAAACACGGGCTATTTACAATATTTACATACGTATAATCTATTAGGGACTGACTTGCGAAGCAACCGTAATCGAGTGGAAAATAAACACAAGCTATTATTAGAATAATTTAGATTTAATTTAATTATAGATTCAGTTTAAGTTGAACTATAAATAATGTAGACCTTATAAAATACTTAGAAAAAGCCTACAAAAGAGTTCAACGCACGCGTCAAGAAATGTCAGTATTTAATTTCTTTTTGCGAAATTAAATTGTTTTCTTGAAGTTTTCTTTATTTGCATATTGTTTAATAATATTTTATGTTACTCGAGTGGGGGTTTGAAAGTAACATTTAGCATGCATAATATTATGATTGTGCATATTTATCGCAACCTTCGATGCAGTTCTGTACTCACCGTGAACAGACGGCCGCGGTGGTAAACCGAACACCTCCAATGTGCACAGAGTAAACAAACACAGGGGGAACAAAAATAAAATGAAAGTACGAACGAACTAGCACTTTACGATAACGTGAAAAGTTGTGTCGCGAGTGGCGTCGCGAGACACGGCCGGCGCTCTCCGCGGTACACTGTCGAGTGGAGTCGCCTCGCGCGGCGCGCCGCACGCCGCACGCCTGCCGCGCGCCCAAACGCCGCGCGCCGCTGACTGCGCGAATTTGCTCGTTCAAGCTGCGATTACGTGCGTGCGATTTGCAGGGCAAACACGTCCTGCAGGCTTACTCACGACACAATCGAGAATCAATTGAGTTCGATCTCGACAGCTTTTGGTGTTTTATTTGGTGGATTGCTTTGAAACTAACCAGGATAATATAGAGAATCGTTAGATCGTAACTTTTTGTACTCCCGACCATATCAATCGACTGAAGATCAAAATACACAAACGTTAATTTATTCGGGTGTGCGTGGTACGATCGAATTTGAATCAAAATCGAATCAGTTTGGAGAGTAAAGCTCCTGTTATTGCAATTTATATTAATAACAGTAATATTATTATATATTTTCAGAAATATATAATGTCAAGAATAATAAAAGTAAAAGTGTTTTAATAAATAATTTTATTTCACATTATGTGAAGTACCCTATGCCAACAGGACATAAGAATTTGTGAACTAAAAATAAGAACTAAGTAATGATAGTAATCATTTTTATTCTTCATAAATTGATTGATATAAATAATTGGAAGCAATTTGTTTATGTACATTTACACTCATATTATGTTATAAGTATGAATGTTATATTATGTTTGTTTTCACTTAACATGCTCAGAAAGTACTGGCCAATTTTTATAAAATTATGCAGAATTATACAGTAGACTACTACTTTTTATCGTGTGAAAATGTAAGATTCCCGCATTGTCCTTGCACGTAGAAGTTGAGAAAAACTTATATTTACAATTATAAAATTATAGTACCTAATTAAAATACAATATATTATGTAGTTTCACATACTGAATATTTTTTATATTTAACTACAATCGTGCAAAATACTAGTTGAGAAAAGTTTCAAATTATCAATTTTTAAGCGCAACAACACAATTGTAAATGTATTAGCGTGGTGCTACTGAATATCTGTCTAATGTAATCGACCCGTGAATATTCTTCAATCTTCCGTACAAATGACTTCAATACAAAATCTCACATCCGGAGATTGTCATGAGATTACCGGTTGTCGGCCAATGCATAACTTACCATAATTCTCGGATAACAAAGGAAATGTTTTGCATAAATATCGTTTTTTTTAAATATCCCGCACCTTATAATTTCATCTTTTGTAAAGCGCACGTTCCTAAAAAATACCATGATTTTGACGTGAATTGTCTTTAAATTTTTTTTGTAGGGCCATATACAAACAAAAAAAATTGATAAGAAAACCGGGGATATAGTATTGCAGCTAGGTACAAATGGATGATCCCGATACAAATTACACCACTAGAAGCAATCAAATAATTTTTATTTTTCCCAAAGAGATGGATGCGTATTTAATGTGTACGATGAAATAAAATTCTGTAATAATTTATTATGTAAGTACAGTAAGTAAGTATGAAATAATAATAATATTTCTGTTGTCTCGTACATCACTAGTTCGGCAGCTCACGGAACCAGGTTGACGTGGTGTAAAATCATATTACTATTTATAGATATTACATAATATTATTAGTATTATAATCTTGCTTGATAGGTATTAAATTTTTTTTTATTATAAAAATCTAGTTTTTATTCAATTAATAACACAAATGACTCTTTAAAAATAACATAAATAAATTAAAAATTATTTAAGGCAAATAATTATTATCTAAACTATAAAGTAAACAAGTAAAAAACTATTTAGGTATTTAATTAGTGTTAAGTACTACATCTGGGGCCTTACTCTCCAAACTGGCTCGATTTTGATTCAGATTCGATCGTACCATGTACTCCCGAATAAATTGACGTTTTCTTTATTTTGATTTTCAGTCGATTGATATGGTCGGGAGTACAAAAAGTTACGATCTAAAGATTTTCAACTAAAACACCAAAAGTTGAGATCGAACCGATTCGATTCTAGATTGTGTCGGGAGTAAGCCTGCTGAGTACTCAATTTAGTATGAGAACGTAGTCTTAAAACCTTGTTTGTCTCCCCGAAAAGCTTTTAACAAATTCAGCAACCGCAATTTTCCTCTATGTTAAAGTTTTGGGTGATTAATAATATATTCTATTAATGCTGATGAAGTTACTACCTAAATTATGACGTAAATTATTCCTATGGGCTTAGAGGCAAAAAGTGCTAACTACTTTTCACGAAATGCCGTAGTTATGTTACGTATTATATGTGGACTTAATTACAGTGAGGCCATTGAACCGAGCCTTCAAAAAAGGTTTCTCAGTATGTTTTTTTAAATTTCCTATATATTTTTTAATGTACATCAATAAAGATGAGTTGCATTATTTGGAGAAGGCTTTACCCGAAGGGTACTACAATACTTAATTAATTTTATGTTAAAAAAAGGTTGTTTAAAAAAATATTATTAATGTACCTAATTATTATATAGTAAAACACAAACTACTTGCACTTTTTTCCACTTTATTTGTACTTTTACATTAATAATTACTTAAAATACACGACCGGTTTCGACATAGTCATCATCAGGTGGACAAGTAGTTTGTGTTTTACTATATGACATGAATTTCCACCAAGAACCTACAGTACATTCAATAACAAATGTAATTATTGTTTTCTTGATTCATATTTTACTATTTTCTCTTTTTGTATATATTGATAATTATTTCACTTTCTTTTTATTAATTTGTAAGTTTATTGTAATGACAAATTACAATCATGATTATTATTTTGTTACTATGATTATTATTATGAATTAAATAACGCTATATTGTTATTTATTTTTTTATAAACAATTTTACAATAGTTTAATGATGCTGGCTATGGCTCTGTGGTTGGCGCGTCGGCGTTCAAGTCCGAGGGTTTGGGTTCGACAAAATATTATAAATGTCCCTGGGCCATGGATGTGTACTAAATATGTACATAATATAATCAAAACAACAGTACAGAAGGTAATAAAAGTATTTTCCGTTGTTCCGGGGCCAGATTGACGTTGTGTGAAATGTCCAAAGATATTTAATAACATTAATAATTCGTTTTCGTAGCATAGATAGATAGATAAATAGATAATATTTTATTTGCTTAAAAGTATACATAGTTCTACTGATGTTAATTAAATTGTAAATAAGTTTAGTTTGCCACTAAACCGCCTAGTTTCCCGCAAAGTGTTTAGGTTGTTGATGCCCGTTTCTGTAATGTTTAATCACACAGAAGATATTCTATGGGTACAAACTATTAAGTCCGTGAGTAAATAATTGTAAACCTGATGTTTGTGACTATGGATGTATGGATGAAAACTACTGGGCCGATTTTAATGTAGTTAATTCGGGACAGAGGAGGGTTTTATCGTAATACAGTTGAATTGAGAAAATTCCCCCTTTTTTGGAAGTCAGTTAAAAAATAGGTTCTTGCGGAATTTATCTTATGCGCGCTCGTCGCGTAATTAATAAAATTGAGACTTTCGTGCAAATGTCTAAACGCATAATATAATATATCGATAGAACATACAAGTGTTCATTACCTCTACATCTGTAGGTACATATACTAAATAATATATACATATTGTTTTTGTACTTAATGTTGAAGATATGAATAATTATAATAATGTCTATGGACGCTTCACACCACGTCAATCTGTTTCCGTGCTAATTATCCAAAGAACTTGTGTTACATTAACAGTAAATACCAGACAACGGAAATATATTTAATACTTTCATACATTACACAAATTTAAGGAACAACCTAAAACATTAATTTAACCCAGGAACACAGAAAACTTTTTGTTTCTTCGGCGGGATTTCAACCCGAAACCTCCAGCTTGAGCGCCAAGGCGCTCAACCACTGCGCTACAGAGGTCATAAAATGTAATAATAGTAGGTTCACGGCTTCAGGAAATGACCTCACGTCACACGTAGGGCATGCGCAAAAACTGCGCCGAAAATAACGCGCCTCTAGAGCATTCATTAATATCATTACAGCTTTTTATGGCTACGGTGGGAAAGTACGTGTAATTATTGTTGTGCGAATGTTCATACGTGACCGTCATCATCATTAACCCCAACACCTCGCTGCATACATTTGACGACCTCTGTAGCGCAGTGGTTGAGCGCGTCGGTGCTCATACGGAGGTCGCGGGTTCGAGTCCCGGGGGAGGGAACAAAAAGTTTTCGGTGTTCCTGGGTCCTGGATATGTAATAATATAGTAAAAATCTATGTGTTTAGTGTAAAAGTATTAAAAATATTTCCGTTGTCTGGTACCTATAGCATAAATTCTTCGGATACTTAACACGGGCCGGATTAATGTAGTGTGTAACGTCCTTAGATATTATTCTTATGTAGTCGGAGTGGTCAGAATACATACAGGTAATCCATTCCGATTCAATACGGTTAGATCGTATTGAATCGGAATGGATTATGGCTTGCTATAATGCTTTCAATTTGAAAGGTCACTTATTTACCGCGCAATCTCAATCCTTATTTCATTTTTTTGTTTGCATTTATTTTCTATCATTTTCCTACGGAAACAATGTACTTTTTTGTTATACAAATCAAGTTAGTTAACTCCTCTGTATTTCATCTAAACAGTAGTGTCCAAGTGCAAACAAGTAAAATTTCCTATTATAATTATAGCACAATATTATTATTTACAGTTGCGTGTACAGGGCCCTATTTAATATACCATCGCTATTGTCACTTATGAAGTTCGAAAACAAAAATGTATGGTATTTGACATAAGCTTCGCTCAGTGACATACGAATTCCCGTGTCATTTAGTGAATCTTATGTCAATCCCATACTTATTGTTTTTTAACTTTGTATACATTAGCGATGACATCTGGAATCTGGGGCCAGTTGCGTATCCCACCTTTCCTGCGGCCTCTCTCTCTCTTCTCTACTTCTCACTTTCTTCCTATTGGCCTCTCGTCTGTACCACCCTGCCACTTGTTTGCTCTACTTCTCTTTTCTACTAACAAGCACAATCATTAAATAAATTGAATATTTTTACGGCGTACAATCAATAACAAAATTACAAAATCAATTATTGTCGTGTTCAAACACTTTACACATTACACACATTTCTATTGTATATCTGTAGTACCTACAGATTCAGGGTTCTCTTTAAATGATTCGATTTCCATATACCCACGAAAGGGCAATAGAAAGAAAGTAAGAAGAAGAGAGAGAGAGTGAGAGAGAGAGACCGCAGGAAAGGTGGGATGATGACATCAGAAAAGTGGCAAGTGTCACAGTGGCCCTAGAAAGGGCAGATTGGAAAAGGTTGGAGGAGGAGATTCCCATTCCGGTCGGTCGAGTCCAGCCATAATTTAACTATTGTGTCGTTAGGGCCCGCCAATCGTAATGTCTTACTTAATCCAAATTTAAATCTAATATTAATATAATCCTAATTTAATTCATTTCTGATAAATTAATTAAAAAGTCTGATTACATACAAGTATGCAGCTCTTGATGTACAGCCACCGGCCAATCACGCAAACTACCTGCAAGCCACTCTCCGCTCTACCTACCTGAGCTCACTTCTCCTGTCGCTGGCAGCCTCCGCTGAGCCTTCCCCGAAGCTACCGGGAAAGTAGAGTAGGATCGAGGCAGCTTGCATGAGAGGACAGCGCACCCAACTAGAGTGACGAAACCACTCAACCCAGCTACCGTCTCACCGCTGTGAGGCGCGGAAAATCCCTCGGCAAAGGGGCATAGCCCCGTCACCGATAAACCTCGTCCCCAGAAAGCGGGTTTGAGAGAGAAGTAAACGGGGGGGAGTAAAGGAGGAGGCCTTTACCGACAGGCAAACATATCTAGAAAAGATAAGAAAAAAAAAAGTTTGTTAATTTTTATTTTCATTCGTTAAGTAAATAATATGTAAAAAAACCATGTAAGATGTGAATAAGGGCTATTTTATTTTATTTATTTACGATTGTGATCGATCAAATTTTTACCAATTACAAAATACATTGTAAATTCATTCGATAATGTTACGAGTACTTTCTAGTTTTTCGTGCTTTGGTTAAGTTACTGCTTAAACCGTAGTCACGGTGGAGAAACGTCGTGAAAACTAAATATTAAATAACGATACCACAAAAAAATACGCAATTTGTAACTAGCGTATTTTTGTGGTAAAGTAGGTACTCGTAACATTATTGAAATTTGTATAGGCGCTCAATGACATGCTGTCATGATTTTCATGTCACAATGTTATCAATAACGACGATTCGAATACTTCGTTGTCACAATGTCAAACATTTGAAAGCTCCGTAAAAGTAACGTTATCGATTGTCAATTATATTGGCACTGTCTTGCTCTTCATACAGTTATAAATCGAAACCGTTTGTCGGGGCTAACAAAATGTTCCTGGCTCATCTACGGTTGCGTACGAAGCCTCTTAGTAGGAAAATGAAAATGATAGATATCTGCACACCACATTTGGTTTTTTTATACTCCTAAGATAGGACGATTCTCGTAAAACTGTACTTAAGCTTTTTGCTACACGTGTTAATCTAATGATATTTGCGGTGATCACGAACACGACATAAAATACTTACAATGTGAAGAAAGCTCAACAATGAAACCAAAGTTCGAACGATAAAAATAACTTTATAGTGTTTGAAAAGTAAAAGTTTTAACGAAGATATTTTATTGTTATCCTCATCTTAAAATTTAATGTGCGTCAATTTTCAATACTTTTACTTTTTAGTGTACCCAAACGGTAAAAGCGGGGTCTAACACCCGGTTTCTGAAAGGCTGATTAAATCAATACATAATATATGATAACATTCGAGTTAAAAACCCCTAGGCTTACCTACTACATATATCTTGCAAAAGCAAACCAATCGCAAAAATGTTTACTTTTGCTATCGTCGGTTAAAAGGTAAGGTAAAATACATAAGCGCCAAAAACCGAATAAAACAGACGAACAGTTTAAAGTTTTAGAAAAACTTTTTTTATTTTAATTTAAGAAAAATTAAAATGGCGTCAATATTTGTTTTACGTACTCATTTTTTATTTTTGAATTTAGTCGCATTTTATTAAATTTATTACATTTACTGTAAGTTCTAAAGTTTAGTTTCTAACCCTTTTGTTTGAATGCTACTACGAACGTCGGGGATTTTAGGGATAATGATGCCTAGTTCGCTAACTTTTTCACAGTTCGGAAATATAAAAAACACTTTAGTTTTTAATACTTGATTACAAATGTTCCGTTCCTCAAAGGGACGAAACGGAACCCTTATTTAGGTTAGTTAGGTTCACTTTGTAGTCCTGTTTGTCAAGACTCTTTTTCTCAGGAACGCGCCGAGGAATCAAGCTGAAATTAAACAGCAAAACGAATATTAAAGTCTCACTTGCAGTTGTGAAAGTCCAACTTCTTAGCCAACGAAATAAAAAGATACACCCGTAATCTGTAATAAATTTATAATACCATGCTTTCTCATAAATTGACAGGAAATACGAGAGGGATAACACAATATTAAATGAAGGCTTAACTTTAACATGTGTTAGTGAAACTAGAGTATTTTGATTTTGTTACAACACTTAAGTTGTAACAAAATCAAAATTCTATGTCATCAGTTTATACGTAACCCTCGGTGCGCGAGTCTGACTCGCACTTGGCTGTTTTTTTAATTCAAGATATGAATAGATGAAGGTGATATGTAGCAAAATTATGATTTCGAGAAAATTTTGTTCAAACTGTCGCTTAAACATTTTAGAATACGTCGTAAAGTATTAAGTGCATTAATCTAAAAAACCGTCTCTAGAATTAATGTAGTTAATACGTAACGAGAAATCCTAAAATGTTTTATAGTGACACTTTAAACTTTATTTTCTGAGTAAAATTATTTGCGACATATCAACTTCATCCATTCATGTCTTCAATTATTTCCAATTATTATAAAAAAAATACGTCTTTCGTCGTTGTTTTCCGAAGTCCTAAGATTTAATTAATGTCTTTATGTATTTTCTACTATTCTTCATAACGAATTGCGCTTATCACGCACTTATCACGTTCCTGTAGAAATCAGCAAGGAAATAATGTTTGCCATTTCTTAGCGCTTGCGGTCTAAACAGTCGTGCATCTTAGTCGCCGTTTGCTTTATATCACTGGGGCTTAGTTTGTTACTGTCGGGTTACTCATGTTCTGTTTTTAAATCGGAATCAAATACATCACCATCGCAATATAAACGGTTTGTAAAGGAGCAATCGATACAAATTATAAAAGTGTAAGCAATAATCAGTGAAATAGACCCTGTAAGAGAAACTTTGGAGCTAAACCGTTATGATGAATAAACATTATGTGAGGATGGGTGGATGGATATTTTTTACTCTTTCACGAAAAACTTCTCAACTTATTTTGCAGAATTATGTTTTTTTTTTAAATCTATGGACGCTTCACACTACGTCAATCTGGCCCTGTGCTAAGTATCCGAAGAACTTGTGTTACAGGTACCGGACAAAGGAAATATATTTAATACTTTTATACTATACACATATTTAAGATTTTTATTATATTATACAAAAATTGAATACAAATCCCATGACCCAGGAACATTGAAAACTTTTTGTTCCCTCGGCGGGATTCGAACCCGCAACCTCTCGTTCGAGCACCAACGCGCTCAACCACTGCGCTACGGAGATCGTCACTAGGTGCTAATGCTATAACCAAGCATGTGCGGTAAAATTGTGTTTGTTACTTTATGCTTCTATAATAGACTGACAACATTTAGGGGCACGGGTGTGTCCTGCCAAGACGAGCGGAGCGCAACCTACCTGTTCTCGAAACGTTTCATCGCTTTTCGAACTCTCCTAACTTTGCTTCACTACATTGTGTATTGATCCTATCATTCTGACCAGACTCCTAAATCCCAACTAATGAATCATAAATTAATTGTCCTGATATTATTAACCGATTTATAGTTTGGACCAATCGTGTGACGGTTATGAAAATAACATTTTTAGGGACGATTTTTCAATCGTGAGATAACTTTTATATGTTGAATAAACATGTGACTTTGACATTTGTTCCATACAAAATCTGCCAAAGTCACATATTTATTCCTTAGATAAAAGTTCGACACAGTCTTATAGACTGAGATCCCATATCCTTCAGACTAAACTTATGTTGTTACTGATTATGTAATATTGTAGTATACAAGGTGTAAAAACAAAGAGTGATAATATTTTAGGGTGTGTATGTGCCTCCTATGTAGAGTATACTGTGAAAGTACTAGCGCTGAAAGACTTACTTTTAACTTCCATGTTTCTATGAGAAATGCCCCAACATTATAAATTTGCCCATACAATAATTTTCAAATAAGTAACTTTCATAATCAACTCTATATACGGGACCCATACACACCCTAAAGTATTAACACTCACATTTTTCTATCTTTTATATTGTTAGGGACCATCCATAAATTACGTCTCACGTTAAGGGGGAGAGGGGGTCGACGTGAGACAATCTTGACGTCACATTTCAAAACCTACTAATATTTTCTTTTTAACACAGGAAATGCTAAAATATAATTTGTGGATTTAAAATTGCTAAATATGTTACGTCACATTAGGGAAGGGTCGGTCACACAATATGTGACTACTGACTAGCTGTGACAAGGACGGAGGAGCCGAAAAATCATAAAATTCGTGTGACAAAATTAAAGGATGGTCTTAGCCCTTAGGTTATGCTGGGGACCAAACATTTTTAGGTACCGTATGTATAAGTTGCAGGAAACTGTAGTCTTGTAGATATTATCTAAGATATCAACAGCTCACAACACACTTTTCGGTATTAAATTACCGCCATTAACATAACGTTATGCGTATGACGTCACGGTTGATGATGATGTGATATAATTTCGGACGGGGAAAGCCTGCGTTTCTCCCGTGATGCCCGGCTACTGATGACAGCCGCAGTCACGACTTCGCTTTCTTTTGTGAAATTGCCTTAAATTATATCGATTTATACATACATTAAATTGCCATTTTTACATGCACTAAGACTAATTGAAAAAGAAACGTCGACTATAAGTAATAATACAGAAAGTTGCAGCGCAAAATTGTTGCCGAAGGAATAAGAAAGATAATAAGAAAATATAAAAAATACATCTAAGGGTTAACACACACGTGGTACAACCAGGCTTGAGCAACAGCATTTTTGTTGTTTCAACGTGGGAACCGACCCTCACGAACAATGAGTTTCAATTTAATCCCTCTTAAGGTTCATGATGAAAACGCTAGTAAGTTTAACTTTAAAATATATTTTTAAAATTTTACATCATATATTAAGAAAATAATCTTACTACAGCTTTCCGCATGAACAGTTAGAGGTATTAAATAGAAACTCTTAACAAACACTCAGTTTTATAATACCTTCAACGTTAAATGAAATCAAACTTTTATGTCAACAAATTTGTGCAGAATTTCGTGAGTCCGACTCGCAGTTGTCCGATTTTTTAAATTAATATGCTTATTCAGCAATAGAATATATAATCGCACAACGCATCTGAATAATACGTTAGATATAAATACGAATACAATGTATTATTCAAATTTATTTTTAAACGTTGGCGTTACCTTCCTATAAAAGGAACCATAATCTTCATCCAAATTACTGTTCCGCCTACTAACCTACAAATTGTCAATATCATTTGCATTCAAACATTTTTGTATATTTACATAAGTAAACGACTTGTATACAGAAGGTTTACCCCATCAAATTACTTTAACTTTAAAACTCCCACAGAACAAATAATAAGTCATTCTAACGTAGAAATCAATCTCGGAAGATCCTTTCTTATGAAACCTATTAAGTAAAAAAAAATAAACTGTTGCAATCGCATTAAAACGATCTGATTTAATCTGTATCACTTGTGAAAATAATAATTACATTGTCTTTTCATGCGATTGCCAAATCTTATTTATTTATTTTAAACATTGAAGATGTTTAATAAAATTGATATTATCACTGTATGATGTTGTTAGACCGACCGACTAACCCCTACTTGGTATAACATGTATCTCACAACTTTTTACGGTAGAAGAACTAAGGAGCGAGATGTGGCATTATTTACTGGCATAACAGACAAGTTATGTTTTTAATGGGATTTTCATTTATGAAATGGATCATGATATGGGCAGAAAGGGATTACTGCCGCCCATGGACACTCGCACAAGAGGAGTAACAGTCGTAACTCCTCTCGCATTGTACAATTCCATTACTCATCTTTAAAATTCCCAACCTCTTGGGTCTTATAGTGAATATATATTATTATTATATTTTATTTTTAGATAGAGTAAATGTAATATTATATTAATTATAATAATTGCACGTCTTATCTACTATATTTTATGCAGGCAGGGCATCTCCCTCCGTAGAGCTGCTGGAAGAAATTTCTTGTTAGAAATAAGCAGTACCTTTGTGTCGTCTTTTTTTGTTAACTGAATTGTTGTGAATTTTCTTGTGTTCGATAAATTATTAAATAATTAATAGCATTATGTTTATCCAACTTGTGCACTCGGCAGACATATGCATTTATAACACCCGACGAAAACAGACGGGTGTTTTCGTCTGGTTGTATGTCTGGTTCATTGTAGCTCCCAAAGTATTTTTGTTCAAAGCTCTCATGATCGAGTGACTTCTTAGCTATAATTTGTTATCTGTTTACTCATTACTTTACAATTCGCGGGGGACATATTTTTTATTTTGTTCATAGTTATTCGTAAATTTTCTGATTAAAAAAAAATTGTTTATAGTTATTCGTAAATCTTCTGGACTTCGAGAATCTCTCATGAGTCGTTTGCGTTTCGCTTTATTAATAAGGCAATTTGCATTGTTTACTCACACTGCAGCATGTATTATGTAGTGAAGGTCACCGGGGAATTGCGATTTGGCCGATGTATATGATATCAATATCGATTCGACCTCCACAAGATCGGTTATGTTCCTAAACGATTATTATTATTGAATCGAATGATATCAACAATTTTATTACAATCTAACTGTTCAATTATTACAATCAGCTTTGATTACTGCTGAAGTTCCGCATGGGTCTAAAAAGTTTACGTAGACTCTTGGATTCAGAAATATTGACGGCCTCCGTAGCGCAGTCGGTTGAGCGCGTTGGTGCTCAAACGAAAGGTCGCGGGTTCGAATCCCGCCGAGGGAACAAAAAGTTATCAATGTTCCTGGGTCATGGATGTGTATTAAATTTGTGTATAATATAATAAAAATCTTAAATATGTGTATAGTATAAAAGTATTAAATATATTTCCGTTGTCTGGTACCTGTAACACAAGTTCTTCGGATACTTAGCACAGGGCCAGATTGACGTGGTGTGAAGCGTCCATAGATAGTATTATAGTATTATAGTATTATAGTAATATAGTATTATAGTATTATAGTATTATAGTATTATAGTATTATAGTATTATAGTATTATAGTATTATAGTATTATAGTATTATAGTATTATAGTATTATAGTATTATTGATTTTCTACTCGATTACGTCAAAGCCAAAAATAAAATTAATGAAGGGTAATAATTTTGGCTGTATGTGTATTGTGTATGTATGCTTCACTATGTCAGGTCTGAATTAGTGATCCGTTTTTTTTTTGTAAATAGAATCGTTATAAAAGCCAGTTGTTAAAATTAAATCGTTATTAAATATTTTGAAAACTACACAAGATATCGTAATATTTTTTTCATCCATATTTTTATTCTATCTATACAAAAACACTAGATTTTATTTCATGGAAAAAAACCCAGTATTGAATAATTCACAGATTCACAGATATTTAAAGTTCTTGAAAAATTAAAGTGTTGGAAAATGACGTCAACGCGTCGAGAATTTAAAATAGGTATATCTCGGAAACTAATCATCGTGTCGTATCAATTTTTACACTCGTATTATTTATTTTAACAAAGTTTACAGAGAGCTGAAACTAAAAAATTGTGAACATTCTTCAATCGAAGGTACATACACTAGTAAAAACAGTCAAAAAGCCCCAGAAGAAAGCATACCTATTTTTATTTTCACAAACATAACATAAATAAAACAGTTAACATAATAATGTAACTAGTTATTTAAAATATTTACAAACTAAGAATGAAAGCAAATAGTAAATAAAATACTGATGATTGGAAAAAACTGGCGAAAGTAGAAACAGTAAGTATGTGTAACTTTGATTTGAATTTTAAAGTGTTGGCGACAGATCCTTCCTTATTGTGCGACGGACGTCCGTATTACGTCGGTCGTTCTAGGAGGGGAAGTGATTTTATGTGTGTCCAATACTGGTGAATTATGGATAATATTATACCGCTTAAATTTGATGTAAACTTTTTTAAAGAAAATTATGACTTATCTACTTTACTCTTATATAATTATCTAGTATAAAATCTTTTCTCACTCAAGAAATGTATTGTACTTTTTTTTGTTATTCAAAAAACAGATTTCTAAAATCAGAAGGATAAAGGCAGAATGAGAAAATCATAATCATATCCCAAAGTTATATGTGCTAGAGCTAAGAAATAAATTTATATAAACATCTGTTGTACCAGATTAAAATTACCTCTAATAACATAACGATAACAAAATTTTTGGCTACGCCGTAGTCACGTAAAAAAATTCATGAATCGGTTTATAGTAATAACTGCTGTGTAAAATGTGTAGGATAAAAATCATTTTTCTAAGTAAGACAATACCTACACTAGGTGTCATATCAATGAAAGCATATTAGTCCGAAACTAAGCTAAAGTCCTCATTGGGACTTCCTCAATTGTTAAATTGGAGTGTCACCCATATATGTTCTTGGTGATTCATTTCCACGAGGGCAGAGATGTGGAGCAGTCGCGACTGTCAACACTTAATGCGCTCCTAATTTACTCCCTTTCTTTGTTAGTTTGTGCCAGGGAAATTCTAGAACGCTCTAATCTGTAACGGGTGTGAAAAGAACAGGCACTATAACTTGACTGTATATGAAAATTGGTATATGGTTATACTACCTTTTTTCATTCTAGAAAAGTACCTATTTATTTTTACAAAAATTAAAAAATATATATTTTTAGCTTTTTTGTTATTCTTGCGACATAAAGTTAAGAAATGGTAAAAAGTAAAAAAAAAATATATAATATATTATTGATAAAAAAGAACATTTCCAAAATGTGCAAAGGTAATAATAGTAATCCTTAAGTTATAGTCACTGTTCTTTTTACACCCTGTATAGAAGGCATAGTGAATTCACTGATGTATTCATGTACAGCTGGACTAGGCCTGGAAACATGAAACTATCACGCGCGTTCCTCATAATTATTATGTCGTAAACAACAACAAAGGAAGAATTTTGAAAAATTCAACCCGTAGGGGGGTAAAATCAAATGATTTTACGCGAGCGAAGCCGAGGGCAAAAAACTTCTCTTGTTTTTATTATTGTTAGGCATCTTTTTATTACAATTTCCTATCTTTACTTTTTAATTGCTTTTGTTTTTTTTAGTTGCCTCTTTTATTTCACAATTTACCTATAGTTCTTTTGTGTTTCTTTTTGTGTACCTTAGAATTGTTTGTTTTCGATTCATTTAGTTTTGAATCTACTATCCACTGACATAATATCTCGCTGGTGTATCAATTGGTTTAACGATATTTAAATTGGTTTGAGTGATTTCAGCGTGATATGTCTTTGTTTACAATGATGGCCGCAATCAAACTTTATTGTCCCGCGAATAGCACTTTAGATAAGGAATTTGCCACTTCAAGTGCCCGGTGTAATATTACGAGGGTTTGTAATGTCTTCAAGTGAAAAAGCAACGGGTAGATTTTGTATTCATATATCTAAAAAAACTTCTTGGTACAAGCAAACCTTGTAGTATTATTTATTCTGTGGTTTATGTGTTATAAGTCTGAGACGTTTGAGCGCAGACTTTAGTAGTCTTACCGCTAGATCTATGAAATTCCTTGCCTTGTCTAAAGGCTTAAGACTATTTGTTAAATTACATAGCAACATTTTGCCGTCCACACGGCCTAAACTGTAGATCGATTTTGCAGTCGATTGTTTCCCCATACAAATATGACCGATTTTGTAATCTACTTATTGTAGGACGTGTGCACTGTACTATTGAAAGTCTATGAGCAGGAAGCCTTAGTTTTTGTCCAGGGCTCCTCTCGCGTAAACACGGTAACACTACTTCGGGATGAAAAAACCCTATGTGTCCTAAGGCGTCAGCTTCCTGCATACTAAATTTTATCAAAATTGGTCGTTTATGCACAAACTTTTGCCTTTAAAGTATTAGTGTACCTACAGTGTTTTGGTAAGCTCAAAATTATTAAAGAACAGACGAGATTTGTTCTTACACTCTGGTTATTAAAATGAGAATTGTTTATTTGCATTTGTATACGATATACATACTACATATTATTATTAAAATGTTTCTAATATACTGTGTAATCTAAACAATGTTTTCTTCTTGTCTGACACCTTAGAAAAGTCGCTTGACAGACAAGGACAAAACGTATTTACGATTTTTTTTAAGCAATAAAATCTAATATATCTAAATAAATAGTGTTCAACTTGAGCACTGAATTGTAAAATTAGTTGGAATGCGATCCAGTTCGCGGGTCGCGCCCGGTACAGCCGTGACCCAGACTGAAAGTTAGTCTATTTAGAGTAACACAGTCTTGGATTTAGTCCACTCATGTAGCTCGTTGTAACCGTATGTAACTGTTGTTTAGTTTTAGTTACGAACGGGTCAAGTCCGATAGCGCTTTGTAGATAGTAATCATTGTCCTTAGTCATAGATATTAGGAGTATTGGCCTGTTCTATTGACAGTCTCTTTCGCACAAGACATAACTGTCAAAAAGTTACTAAGAGAAAATCAGAACGTCGACACACGGGCTCCATTTAAAACCACGGCACTTGTGTGTTTGATTCGCAACTCTAGTGGATTGTAGAGTTATATTTTCATCACTCTGAATTTTGCTCCGGCAGGGAGATTCAGGTCATAACAGTCCCAGCAAAATCGTACCCACCGTTTTAAATCTCGTCTAAGCAGTTTCGTCTACAAAATGTATCGTTTGAAGAATCATCAATATTCATAATATATTTTATAATGTCATAGACTATAGACTGTCAACAACCCGGCGCGAGGCTACAGAGCTCATCAGTTTTTAATTCCTAGCCTGTATGTGATAGGAATTAGGGTTTTCAAAAGGTAAAGCCGGTAGGAGTAAGGCCTCAGCCTCGAATTTTGCGGACAGCGGGGCGGGAGCGGTGGCGGCGCGGCTGCGGTACTAATTACCCGTCGCGCCGCCGATTTCGAGAACCGCTCCATTTGATTATATGCAAAAGATCCTGCCGCTCCAGCGCCACCGCCGCTCCCGCCCCGCTACCCGCAAAATTCGAGGCTGAGGCTTTAGGGCCTAGGACAACACGCCACTGGAATCTATCATTTTATAATATTTTGACCTTACTTCACCACCTTACATCAGGAATCGGGATAGACTGTAAGGAAATCCTAGAGGAAATTCAAATCAATTAAACATATTATACTAAGGTGAGGTACTAAGGAGGAGTAATCCAGATGAGGGTCTTTAAAAAGTAAGGGGTTAATGAAGCCGATAGAAGTTGAGTTAAATGGATTAGAACCCAACGCCTTACTTTACGTCGTGTACTTAATTACACAAAACTTTCTGGGTCATATCGCACAGATTTCCTTTGTTTAATCCATCAAAGCTGCATGTTTTAGTAAGGTACCTCGTGGCTGAACATGTGTCACATCTGCAGGAACTCACGTGACTGTGTACTACGTTCTTTGTCGCTTATCGATGTCGCTCATTGATGGAAGCTAGCCCGCTACTAAAACAGTTGATAAATGCTCACGTGCGTCGCTCGAGTCATAACTCACGAGGAGACCGCAATCTTTGCGCTTTCTTGCGGTCATCGAGCATCATCGTGGTCACTGTTGATATGAACGATCATGAACAACTTTGAAATTGGGCTTAGTAAGAATAAGGAGTTTGAATAAATATAATCGATTACAGTAACTTTGGGGAAATTATTTACTAGGTAAAGAAGTTTAGTCAGAAAAATAAATAAAATATTAATTTTTAGTTGCTACTGCCAGCAAGTGCAATCAATATTAACAAGCATACAACGACTTAACACAATGGTTCCAATCACAAACTACACGGTTTCAATTAGATGCCCAAAACAAAGTACCATAATATTTCCGGAAACGTGAAAACAACGTGGGCACGTGTACATGCATCACGTGTCGTGTCACGCTCGCCGGACCACGGCTGCCGGCGGGCCGGTGCAGGTGGCATGCGCGTGCGCACACCGCGTGTTGGTTCAGCTTCTTCAGTGAGTAAGCACTACATTAGAGTAAGTAGAGTCATTCCGTTAAAGAAGTCCCCTAGACGCGGCGCTGTGCCCGTGTGCCCGACGGAATGTAAATCACCATAACCTTAGGTAGGTACTCTGCCAGAGGAGGACGACCTGGATTCTTCTATATATAGAGCAGGTAGGTCGAGAGGTATGTTAGGTTAGTTGCAATTTGTATGTATTTTTATTGTTTTTTTTTAGTTATTTTAATCCTATTATTAATTTGCTACTTAAATATTTTGTAATTTTACATAATATCCTTTATTTACTATTTTACATACTGTGTGTATTAATTATTTGTGTGTAATAATATGATAAAAATCTTAAATATGTGTATTAAAAAATATAAAAGTATTAAATATATTTCCGTTGTCTGCCTGTAACACAAGTTCTTCGGATACTTAGCACGGGGCCAGATTCACGTGGTTTTAAGCGTCCATAGATGTTATTATTATTATATGTGTTGATTCAATCATAAAATTTACACGACTTTGATTCCGGGTTGTTTAAACACAACCGAAAATCTGACCATATTATTCGGTTTTGAAACATCCATATTTCTTTTATTAATTTTATAAAAAAAAGAAAAAAGGGATGTACTAATAGTATACAGGAAAAAAATTGTTACTATAGTGGCATTATCCAGGCAGTAGACCCCTGTTTTTGTATGGAAAACGGCCGTTGTGTTTCTTCTTAAACGCTAAGCTATAGCTTAGTCATCGGTTTAATCATGTATTAGTAATTTCTCCCTGCCTCGCATACCTGAAAACTTTTGATCTTTTTGTTAATTCTAGAATAGTGATATTGAAAAAGGAATATGCGATGACATCACCTATAACATATTTTAGACTTTAGTTCACTATTGACCTATCAGTGACAAAATTCTAGTCAGTATGTAGAGTAAAAGTGGAGCCATTACTAATGCAATTATAAGTTACTTAAATGGCCTCTGCGAAGCCTATCGGCAGTACTAGCCCTTCATTTGACTAGTCCCTCTGAAAGATTGAACTTAACTGGTACTGCCATTGAACAGCTAATCCACTTAATGTCTTACGCCACATGAGCCTGGTAGAAAGGTGGGGCACGGTCTCTGGCTCGTCCATGATGATTAGGCGCCTTAAACGGTAAGTCACTGGACGACGGCAAGTGTTGTGGGCTAATTCTAACTCTAACTTCGATTCGATCGTCAGTCTGTCCCGCTCGCTCGCTCGCCTAATCATACGTGCACCAGCCGGACAGACTCTCTCTCGAGAGAATCGAAGTACAAGTTACGAGAATCGGGCCCCTGGACGCTGCTAGTATCTACCTTGACTCGCGCTTATGCATTAAGTGTGATATTTTCGCCTGCTGCCCTTACTTTTCAAAAAGTGCTGCATCAGGCTGTTTAGGCCTGTTGCTAAACTCTGTCAAAGTACGTTATCGGGTTCAAACGACCTGTTCCGCATTTTCTTTTTAAATGTAAAAAGCATATGATATTTTTGGATAAAACATTGAATTCATGCTTGAAACATATTTATATTGAGTTACTCTACCTATACTAAACTAGAATAGTCCTAGAATTCAGCTTTTACAACTTACATAAAAAATTAAAACAATTTGTAGGGTCTTAGACACCTGATATTAGCACAGAAGGGTAAATATGTCGATAAATTACTAGTGTTGAGAGTAAAAATATCGATATAAAAAAAATATATTTTAGTTACATTTTATTTTGAACTAAGTATCCAATTTTTTTTTTGATTTATATTAGTTTCAAAAGAATAATGAGCTACATTGTAACATACTCGGCAGTAAGTTTCAGAACACTTATAACAATAGGTCATGAGTTTTTTAACTATTTCTGGCCGCCCGACAAACTTAAAGTTTGTCTTAGCATAATGTAACACCCTACGCAATTTTTTTTATCTGCTTTTTCTAAGCTATGCCCATTATTATTTTTTGTTTCCATCGTCATCAAATTTTGATTAAGTGTCAGCATCTATTCTATGTGAAAAAGGGATGTTTGTAAAGGAGAAAGCCCATTTCAGGCCCAGAGCGGACAGCCGTCTTAAGAAGACTTAATTTCTCCAGAAATGTACCATAAAGAGACATGATTTTTGATAACATTCAAATAACCGCCACTATAACCAGTAATGTTCCAATAAAAAAAGGAATTTTATTGGATTATTTGGAACCTAAGTAGAACGTTGAGGTGAAATGTTACCCGATGATAAAACTCTAATCAATCAATCCGAATATCGATTTATAAACAAATAAAATAAACTCATGTAAAATACAAATAACGGGTCACTGTTGGTAATTCGGTAAAGAAAGAATTAAAAAAAACATTTATCTTAAAACCAATGTTTACGTTTGTTACTATAAACGATAAAGATTAATAAAAAGTCATATTATATCGATTATTTTTTACGTAATCGATTTATCGATTTCATTTTTTTGCGACAAGCGGCAACACTGATGACTGTAATGCCATTTTTCAAACGAATGATCTCGACCGTTCGCTTGTTGCTCAAAGATGCGTTTTGTTTTGTTTTCGATTTTTTTCACCACAATGTGGCTTTTGTCGCCTGAACTTGTTTCGGCTTTTCACGTACGACTTTGGCATTGTTTTACTAGTTTTATTCTCTCCTTCTACGATTTCTTAACCCTGGATTAAAGGATTACGCTATTTGATTGTGCATACCAAAATGTCTGAAGAACATTGTATATGTTGTGGTAATAATGTTACCGAGAACCGTATTTTAGAGCCCAAAGAATTAAGTGTCATACAGCATGGTTGCATGGCAGCAGGTAATCATAATATTATAATAAAATGTTTCTATTATTTCTTTCATTATGGTTTAATCGTTAAATCTTTTACGGTTGAAAATATTTATCATTAATGTTAATATGTTTTAGGGGTCAGGCGATAATCTTGTTTGCCACAATTGCTGGGTAGCAATAACTGAAATTCTTGCACTACAACAAGGGCTATCTTATTATATCTTACTAATATAAATTATTGAAAAGTCGGAAAAGGCCTTGAAAATAAAATAGACAAAAAGTAAAAAAAAAAATATTTCTACAATAATGGCGGCATTTTAAGTTTTTTTCTCAGATATCTAATACTATTAACATTTTAGAACACTAATTTTTAATGCGATTTTTTGATGTCCACATTGGGCCTGAGGCACTATGGAGAGTGGGCTTTCTCCTTTGTCTATGATATTGAAACTATAAAATCAAGCTTAGTCATTTTTATCTCATTATTCATATTATAAACTATCCATGCATTAACCGAAGTGGTCCCGAATAACATCTCCATCATTACTTTTCTATACCATATAAGTCCAATTTTTAGAGTAGTATAGAAAGAGGACAAACCGCTATGACGTAATTAGTAATAGGACATCACTAGTGTAATGTCCTGCAATTCAAGTGCGGTTATCGGGTCATCGGGTATCGGGTCTTTAACATCTGATGTACGCACCTAAGGGATATAATTTCCTTTCAGGCCGTATCAGGTTTTAACGACCTGATGCGTTTTTATTAGTTCTATGTCTACTATTTAAAAATACAACACCAATGTATATATTTGTCACTTTCGTATTGCAAAAAATCCTATATTTATTTAACCCGTCCCGTGAGATAGCAATAGATTCAAAGGCCCGCACAGTAGGACAGTTACGCATCGGGCATTTTCAACCCAATACCGCACCGAACGTGTTAAGGGCGTGTTTCACCAAGCAATGTTAAAGTAAATCCTTAGTTAAATATCATGTTATTCCTCTCGTAATTCCTATCAATGAATGAGAAGGCATGTTATTTACACACACGTTAACACTAACATGCGTTGGTGAAATCGGGACTTAGTCTTCCTGTCGAATATCGCTATCGTACTTGGTAAATTGCGTCGAATGTTACGCTCGTAATTCGCTTTTCATAGTCGGCTACGCATTTGCAAATCTTGCGGCCGCATTTGTATTTCATTCTGGCAAGCAGTGACATTGACAGCCTAGTAGATCCATTTAAGTATAACGGCTTCATTAACCACTTACTGGGCATTTTCACTAAAATTTGTACACGGTCGAAAAAAAAAGTATTTTTTTTTATTAAATTTTTTGGCACTAAAATTATAGGAAAATGTTCTTTAATTCTTATATTTTACGAATATTTTAATATTAATGCAAAAACACAAAGGGTTTTATTTAAATAAGGAAACAAAGTGGAATAAACAGTGACATTATTTCAGTTGTGTGACTATTTTTAATTATTAATTATTATTAATGTATGGCAGTAAAATAAAAAAACTTTTAGCAAAATTATCCAAATCTTTTTCTATTTTAAAGAAAAAATAACCAATTTCAAGAAATATGATATTTAATGGTAAAAAATGCAATTTAAAGTTCATTTTTAAAGTTGATGCCATGTTCACATATTTTTTTAAGTTATCTGAGATTACATTAACGATTTTGACTAAGAAAGCAACTATTTCCAAAAACAAGACTAACTACTATATTAATTACCGTAATATGCACAATTTTAAATCAATACGTTAATATTTGTCATATGTTTTATCATATTAAAAAATAGGGACAGTCACACAACTGAGCATTAAAAATTCTTAGGACTCGTTTATAAGGTTAGTTTTTTTAACATATTATTAATATACTCGTTAACTTAATTATTAGTGAGATTCACAACATTCCTAGGAACTTTGGAGGTTTTAGACAATAGACTAAGTTTAAATTAAGTTTTAGCAAATTATTTTACTTAACATACATAATAGTACAAATATCACATTTTAGTTCTTCTTATATTTACTAAAGTCCAGTACTTTATTTACTACTTTACACACAGTCGCTAGTCTTTGCTTAAATAAACCTAAAATTCTGATTATTACAGTCAGATGTTAACCATATTAATTGCAAAAAATGTTATATAAGTAGCTTTTTTTTATTAAGAACTAGTTATTATAAATTATCATAAATTTAAAAAAAAAAGTCCTTTAAATAATAATAAATCAGCAAGTTACTATGAAATCTTAGTTAACAAATGAATCAGAACCAAAAAATCAAGTGGAGTTCATAGTAGGTAAACAATTATTTTGCAAAAGAGACATTCATCATGTCTAAAATGATCGTACTTATATGCGAAATTCGTAATTGTGATACCAAAAAGTAAAGCATTTACTGCAAATCTTGTTGAGTCATAATTGAAAGAAAAATGCACCGATCTTAGGTCCGACTTGGATAAGTCATTTAGACCATATCCAAAACAAGTTTCCGAAATAACAAAGTGTGTCTTTTTCCACGGCCATTTCAGACCATTGGTATATATTATATTCTTCAAATCGTTGTAATCGAGTCCGTTGGTGCAGTGCTCCCGTTGCCTTGGGTATGGGCACACGAAGAAGGTGTGTAAGGAGAGTGAGGATAGATGCAGCCACTGCGCAGGTCCTCATATGAAGACTGAGTGCGACAAGTGGCTGCAAGGAGTAGCGCCCAAGTGCAGTAACTGTACAAGGGCCAAGAAAGGCAACGGGGAGCACAACGCCTTCGCTGATGAATGTCCGGAGAGAAAGAGGTGGGACGCCCTGGCTCGGTCGGCGGTAGCGTATTGCTAAGGGTGTCCAGGAAAACTTCCAGTATCGATTTCTACAGGCCAACCTTCAGCGGAGCCAAGTCGCCACACAGGAGTTTCTACTCGAGGCCACCAAGCGTAAGGCATGCGTAGCGTTGCTTCAAGAGCCCTACATAGGTGGGGCTCGGAGTATGAGGACCTACAATGGGATAAGAGTCTACCAGAGCGATGGAGAAGGTGGCGGTGTAGTAAAGGCGTGTGTGGTGGTGTTTGACGACGCCATAGACGTTGTGCTCCACACGCGCCTCACCAACAACAACGTAGTCGTGGCCACCTTAAAGACCAAAGCCTGGGAGATCGTTGTAGTGTCCTTTTACTTCGAGCCTGATAAGCCTGTGGGGCCCTACCTGGACCATCTTATGCGGACAGGAGGAGAGCTGGGTACGAATAGGATGGTCCTGGGAGGCGACACGAACGCAAAAAGCCCGTGGTGGGGTGGCGACAAGGAAGACCCGCGAGGAAGGGAAGTGTCTGGTGTGCTGGGAGCCATGGGTATGCATATACTCAATGCCGGTGACACCCCGACATTCGACACCGTCAGAGGGGGGAAAAGGTACAGTAGCTACGTGGATGTGACGGCATGCTCTGACGATCTGCTGAACCGAGTGGACAACTGGAGAGTCGAGGAGGGTCTGACGAGCTCGGACCACAACGGCATATCATTTGGCATCAGACAACATAAATCCACAGGCACAAACATAATACGTACAACACGCATATTTAACACACGCAAGGCAAACTGGGGTCAATTTCATGAGAAATTGACTCAGTTGATGTCAGACAGACAATTAACTCTACAAGACATAGACTCAATACACAGCACACAACAAATAGAGAGGGTAATAGACAGATACACCGAAGCGATCACACAGACATGCAGAGACACAATGCCAGCTAGGAAACACACACAGAAATTCACCTTGTCGTGGTGGAATGATGAGCTCGCGCAGATGAAGAGGCAGGTGGCCACGAGGAGACGCAGGGTCCGAATAGCAGCGCCAGATCGCAGAAACCGCGTAGTAGCACTGTACCTGGAAGAGAAAGAGAAGTATGAAAAGGCAGTGAAAGAAGCACGAGTGGAAAGCTGGAAGGATTTTTGCCAAAAACAGGACAGGGAGAGTGTTTGGGAGGGCATCTATAGGGTGATGAACAGAGCGACCGGGAGGGAGGAGGATCTGCCCCTTACCAGGGACGGTGAAACCCTCGACGCCCGAAGCTCTGCAGAACTGCTGGCCGAGACCTTCTACCCCGTGGACCAGGAAAATGGTGAAAGCGAGGAACATCGGCGGGTGCGTCGGCGCGCGGAGTCTTTGGACTCCGAAGCGCCGACGGTCCCGGACGACCCTCCTTTCATCATGGAGGAGTTGAAGAGAGCCGTAAGGTCCTTCAACCCCAAAAAGGCCCCCGGGGTGGACGGTTTCACGGCCGACATCTGCCATCACGCTGTGGAATGTAACCCTGTGTGGTTTCTTGCACTGCTGAACCGGTGTATCGCTCTTGCCTGCTTCCCCAAACAGTGGAAGCAGGCAACAGTGGTAGTACTGAGGAAGCCGGGCAAGGAATCTTACAGGGTACCAAAAGCCTATCGCCCGATCGGTCTCCTGCCTGTTCTTGGCAAAATCTTCGAGAAGATGCTGGTCGCCCGACTGAGGTTCCATCTGTTGCCCAAATTAAACCCCTACCAGTATGGCTTTGTGCCCCAAAAGAGCACCGAAGACGCCCTCTATAGGCTAGTGAACCACATCAGAAAGATGAGGGAGGAGAAAAGAATTTCTGTTGTGGTATCGCTGGACATAGAGGGTGCCTTCGACAGCGCTTGGTGGCCGGCCATAAAGGTACGGTTGGTGGAGGTTGGGTGTCCGATGAGCTTGAGGCGGGTGATTAGTAGTTATCTGAGTGAAAGAAGCGTGAGTGTAAGGTATGCGGGTGTGGAAGTGAGCAGGGAGACGAACAAGGGTTGCGTGCAGGGATCCATTGGAGAACCTATCCTGTGGGACCTCTTGTTGGACCCCCTGCTATGGATGCTAGAAGAAAAAGAGGTTTTTTGCCAGGCTTTCGCCGACGACGTGGTCATTGTGTTCGACGGGAAAACGGCATTGGAGATAGAGACGAAGGCAAACAGAGTGCTAGACGAGGTTCGCAAGTGGGGTGAGGCGAACAAATTGAAGTTTGCCCCCCACAAGACATGCGCAATGCTGTCAACGAGGAAGTTGAAATTTGACACCCCACGCCTGAAGATGGGAGGGGTAGATATAGAATACCAAAGAGAGGTAAAGGTCCTGGGCCTGACCATTGATAGCGGACTTACGTTCAATTCACACGTTGGAAATGTCTGCAAAAAAGCAATGGTCAGGTACAGGACGTTAGCTAGGACAGCTAGGGTAGGCTGGGGGCTTAACCCCCATATAATTAAATTAATTTACACAGCAGTGATAGAACCCACTATTCTGTACGCGGCGGCGGCTTGGGCTTGCACCGCAGAAAAGATGGGGGTCCAGAAAAGGCTAAACACCGTTCAGCGGGGTTTTGCCCAGAAGATCTGCAGAGCCTATCGGACCGTCTCCCTGAACTCTGCACTACTGTTGGCTGGGATACTCCCTCTTGATCTCAGGATACTCGAAGTATCGTGGCTCTATGAGATCAAGAAGGGAGTGTCACACCCGGTACTGAGGGACAGGGAGGTGGAGCGAAGGGCTCCAGCGATCGAGGACCCCCATCCGGCAGAGCAGACTGGGCTTGGATTCGGACTGGTAGACGAGGCTGTATATTCGGACGTGGTCTGTGACCACGAATACCGAATATATACGGACGGCAGCAAGATTGAGGGTCGGGTCGGAGCCGCACTTTCCGTTTGGAAAGATGAGGCCGAGATGAGGGCCGTCAAACTTGCTTTGCCGACGTATTGCACCGTCTACCAGGCCGAACTCCTAGCACTGAGCAAGGCCGTAAAAATTGCCTGCGAGGGCAGAGTGACTAAGGTCGGCATCTTCAGCGACTCCAGAGCGGCCCTTCAGGCGGTCACCCTTGATTCCCCCCATCCCCTGGCAGTGCAAACTAGGGGGGCCCTCCGAAAAGCTGCATTGCAGAGGCGGGAGGTCTCCCTGTTTTGGATCAAGGCGCACGCAGGGCTTAGGGGGAATGAAAGGGTGGACCAATTAGCCAAAGAGGCCGCTCTGGGTTTGAAGAAGAAACCCGATTACGATCTGTGTCCTGTGTCATTCGTCAAGCGTGTCTTAAGACAGGACACGATTGAGGAATGGGACAGGAGATATACGTCCGGCGGGACGGCCGGAGTCACGAAGCTCTTCTTCCCCAATGCTGCCGCGGCGCACAGAATAGTGCGTAAAATAGACATAACACACCACACCACACAAGTACTGACGGGCCACGGTGGGTTCGCCTTCTATTTGAACAGATTCAAATTGAAGGAGGACCCGTCGTGTCTCTGTCAGCCCGGAGTTGCGGAGACAGTTCCCCACCTGTTACTCGAGTGCCCAATTTTTGCTAGCAATAGATACGATATTGAGCAGAAATTGGGCATCGCGATGACGGGTGACGAACTGCCAAGCATGCTGGGGGATAGTAAAAAGAGAGAGGAGTTTTTAAAATATTGCACACATATAGTGCGAATAGTAAACAAAAGGAATAGTAATGGTGTGGAGTGAGGTATGTAACTGTGATAGTAGTATAGGTATATCAATGTATGTAATTGTAAATGTGTTTTTATTTTATTGAAATTATGTAATTGGAGATTTATTAATGTAATTCAATGTTATGTGACCGAAATGGTATTATTATTGGAATATTTATTTTAATTGTAATTTATTGTGTTGGAATATTTAATTTTAATTGTGTTTATGTGGTAAACTGAATTTAATTGTATTTTATTGAATATCGGAAATTTTATTGGAACTGTATACAAATTTGTTAAATTAAATTAATTTAGATTTTATTTTACTTGGAAATGTTACTGGTATTGTATTGGTAACTTATCTTTGGAATGTATGTACTCGAAATTGTATTTGTTATGAGCAAAAAAGAATAAAAATAAGAGAAAAGAGAAATTAAAAAGCAATGAACGAGCCCTGTCACTGATAGGGGTGAAGAAAAAAAAAAAAAAAAAAAAAAAAAAAAAAATCGTTGTAATTCAGCACTTTGTCGATGTCAGCTTTGTATGTATATCGCCACTGTCGAAATGACTGCTTGTATCAATCGATCAATCAATTATAAAATATTGTGCACAAATAATTATAAAAACATACGGACAACAATTACATTAAATCAGACATGTAAACAAATGCGGCCTTATTACTTTAAAGGACAGTATTGTATATTGCACAGATTGAAGGCAAACAGGGTTAATCTCTGTGAAAAAAGCTCTTTAGATTAACTATGTACATAGGTACCCATTACAAATATTATTAATTTTATATTTTTTATAATATTATATTATTATTGTTTATTATTATATTAAATCAGATAGCATTTGCTTTATGAATTGACCTTTATACGTTCAGCATATAGTGACTTTTTCCAGTTAAGTTCCAGCTATAGTGACCGTCAAATATGGTCACACAATGGAGGTCACATAATGCTATCCGCTCTGATTAAATAATTTTTATAAAATATTGTATTTCACATAACACTACTCTGGTTGCAACATTAGATGCAACACTAATTACTTATTATTTTACAAGTAAAATCAATCAATAGTATATAAGGATATAGCGTAATAATGGTCACATACCTGAATACTTTTTTCAGTACCACAAACGCACTCCACTAAACACAATCGAAAAGTGGCTACAAGTCAAATATACACAATTGCTGCTATGATTTATGATAAGATATCGACAAAGTGTTTCTATTAAAGTTAGTATTCGGTTTATTAATACACATTTATTGTAAGTATCGCGGTCACACAACTGAAAGTTCCGGTCAGACGCTATTTTGAGTATTTTAAATAATAATTATTTTTAATTAGTTAACTTTCTGTGGTATAAATAATATTTAGATAATGGGCTTATCAATAACCTCCGCTATGCGTCGAAATAAAAAAATATTAGATAGATTCAACGGAAAATTATTTATTCAACTTTTTGTTGCATGAAATGGGCAAGGGACATGCTAAATCAGAGTACCCCTTACCAATAAAAGTAATAATATCTTATTTAATATGCATTATAGTCAACAATTTTATAGTTTGTCAGCATTTTAAAATGTATATATTATCTGACAATTATTACATTTTCAGTGCGATCTATATATTGAACATAAAAAATATTTGAACACGAGGGACACCCGAAAATAGCGGGGAACATTTTTTTGTGAAAATGCCCTACTATGAATATTGTTTAAGTATTTGGCCGTTAGTTTTGCATGTGAGCTGATCTTTTTTCATGACTATACTATAGAAAGTATAGTCCTTATGACGCCGATGATAGTTTTCAATTCGTCGTATAACTTAGTAGCTGCCGCTAAATTAGTCAAAAGCTGTACAAGTGCACTTCGCACTAGCCATTATAATTGCAAGCATTTGATCACGTGGTGATTGTCAAAGCTTTTGCATTCATGAGAGAACTTCGCTAAACTTGATCGGAAGGGCTTTTGTTAGAGCTTTTCCTGATTCTATAACCATCTTAAGGTCGTAGCTATTTTAAACCTAGTGCTTTTCATCATTAGTATCATGTTAATAAATACAATGTTTTTAGCACAATATGTTATATTTTTTTTGTGTGGTTAGTGTATGGACATTAAATTGGTACATTGGTAAATTTTCATTAAATTATTTAAATAGAGCAGCAAAATATCGTATTTACAGTTAAGGTCCTCTTCAGGCTCTAAGATCGAACGTCATCGTTGCATCAATAATTGTAATTAAATTTAATATATTGAACTAACATGTACTTTTATCGTGCGTCCGGCCAATTTTTTTTAACTTATTATTTTTTTAAACTTATTAATCTGGCTCCGTGGTAAGTATCAGAAGAACTTGTGTCGTGATGTGGGGATCAGACAACGAAAATATATTTAATGCTTTTATACTATACACATATTTAAGCTTTTTATTATATTAATACGCAAGCTGAATCCGATACCTAGCAACACAGAAAAATGTCTGTTCGTTTGGCATGTTTCGAACCCGTGATCCCTCGCATGAACACCAACGCGCTCAACCATTGCGCTACAGAGGTCGTAATTAATTTGCTAATCATAAGCCTAGTGCCTCCATTAATTAGTAGATGGGCTACTAATAGTTAATAGATAATAGTTAAGAAAGTATATTTCTGACGGTTTTACTAACAATACTTCATTCATCCTAATAGATATTTCTTACTTCATACAAACATAATGTGCTAAGAATGTCTTGGAATTCTAAGGAAGCGGTTTTTGTGGTATATCACGAGTATTCTTTATTAACATCCCTGTGTCGTTGACCTCTATAGTACACTTAATTATTAAGAAATATTTCCATTTTGCCATCTTTACTTATATTATAAGCGCGAAACTTTATGAGAAAATAATATCTTAGTGCAAGCAAAAAAAAAATCGAGCGATCTTGCACTAATGCGACGTGGTATTGGTCAGGCGGTAGTCAGGTTTTTTTTTTAATGAACTCATGTAAATTCTGGGTCCAACTTGTTTCTACTGTCATAAACAGGGACAATTGGTTTCTTTATTTAAATTTGCTACATTTTTATGTACAATTTAAATATATTATATCTAGCAATATCCCGCGAAACAATTATAACCACAATCTGCAAGCAGATGAGTGAGTGTACGCATAAGCATGCGTTTGATGCACCTCACTCCTCCCACACTGCTTATGCGTACAATCGCAAGCAAAAAACATGAAAACACCACCACCACACAAGCAATAATGTTAACACGATCGTGCAAAGTCCCACCACCATGCAGGTTGCAAAACTCGACGCGCGTTTCGCTCCGACCCCGGAGCATCCTCAGGATGTTGACTCTGCGAACAATGTTCGTTAAGTAACACATTTTTATGTTATAATATGATTTATATAGTTTCTTATCTACAATTCAACTTATATTCTTTTAATATATTTTACATGCTTTGTTATTTATTGATTAACTTTTTTAATTACAGAGGTTTTTACGCTTTGACTTAAAACAGGTAGTCAAGACTGGATAGCCCCTAATCCAGTGGTTTAGAACTCGACTGTCGACTCGGCTCTGTATGATATTTCGCTAAATTTTGCTCAGCGCCCATGTATGTTTTATTTTTATAGTAGCTCTATGATTTGCTAAAGAATTTTTTTTGACATAAACACGAGGCGAGGGCGAAGCCGTGGGCAAAAACTAGTTTATTTGTACAAAGGCGATCGAGCATGTGTCGGCGAAAAGATGAGAGGTGTCAAAGCATTTACAGAGAAGGTTACCTTTATATTGTTTGATTAACAATATAAACAGGGACGTGTTCATCTGGAGACGCGGAGGGGCCGAATCTAATAAGGGGATCTGGGTCACGGTTGCTCGTAAAGTGCCCCACCTGTTGAGGGGTCGAAGGTATCGTGGAGGTGGTCTTCTCATTTTACATTGATTTATTGTAAGTAAAACGGATTTTATTGAATAAATTTTCTTTAATAATATAACTTCAATTGTCAATTAATTTATTTAAAATAATAATAATAATAAAATATACAAATAATAACTAACCTAACTCGAATAACCTACCTCTAGATGTACCTACTCTATAAATAGAAAAAAAGCTCCCAGGTCGTCCCCCTCTGGCAGAGTACCTAGCAAGCTGACAGCATTGCCGCGTTGGATAGCAATGCCTATCCGCTGTGCTAGGTAGAAATTTTTAATTAAGTTATAACTTCGATGATTTGTGTAGTAGAAGTTGAATAAAGAATGTCTGCTAAATGTCCACAGTGATAGAGACCAAGTCCCTGATTCAAGATAACATCGATATTTATCGATTACGAAGTTCGAAAACAAAATATATAGAATTTGACATATTAAGCCTCGTTAAATGACGAGCAGTCTTGAATCAGGGCCCTGGGGTCTGATTCAAGATGCCATCGCTAATTATCGCTTACAAAGTTCGATAACAAAATGTAGGGGATTTGACATAAGGTCCGCTAAATGATCGCGATTTGGTATGTCATTATCTTATCGAAGCTCGAAAACAAAAATGTACGGGATTTGACATAAGATTTGCTAAATGACACGTGAATTCGTATGCCACATATCGAAACTTATGTCAAATTTTGTTTCGCGAACTTTGTAAGTGATGATGGCGATGGCATCTTGAATCAGGGTCCTGGTGATCAGGCTACTGCCTAATACAGACACCAGCTCCTTACATAAAACCTTGTCGAATATTTTGTACACAAGTTATTGAGTAAACATTGTGAGGAGAAATGAATAAATATATTGTTATAATAGGTTTCTTCTGACTTGACTATCACGTCTGAAACATGAACATTGCAGATCGAAATGCTTTTCTGTGGAGTTAGCTGAAATAATATTTGAGATAGTTATGACTATCTCAAATATTATTTCAGCTAACTCCACATATTATTTCAGCTAACAATACAATACTTAGGCGTCATCGTTATCGAAAGAGAATTGCATGACAATTATGACAGCACCCGTACAATTAACATCATTGCAAAAACGTAGCTGTCAATCGTTTCTGCTAATCCTACCATTGATGACTCGTTTGGCGTAAAACACTTAATATTATTTCAAAATAATATTCGAAGATTTCAATGAGTCACAACTCACAACCGACAACTTACTACTAACAAGACAACAGGTCTGGCCTCTGGGCGACAGAACCCATCTCGCTCCTATCCGATGTTAAAAATCTCACCTTTCATCTTCGCTACTGAGTCACGAAACCGCGAATTAATAAAAACTTGTTTTATCCATTTAATATAGACTTCGTGAATCACTGTCGTGTCTCGAAATGCGTGAACTTCGTACCTTTGTTCTGCCCCAACAATGTAATAGAAAGTGTAAATTATATGCAAAGGAACCGAATTAAGATAGAAATTACGGTTTCGCCATTACGCAATGGTTGAGACAAACGGTCGTTTGTATTGGTGTCTGCGACGAATTGTAATACGTATTGTATAACGCGCGATTTAGTAACAAGGACACAAAGTCACTGGCTAGTCTAATGAAGACCTAATTGTGATTTGTAACATGACACAGAGACTTAAAATAAATAAAATAAAATAAATAATAAAAATCATTTATTTTCAGACCATAGATCCATAGTGTTAGTAACAATTATTTACTTAAATATTATTTTGGTTAGTTAATGAAAATACAGAAAAATTAAATTAAAAGATTATTAGCTCTAGTAGACAGGTTCACCGTACCTTCATCACATGTAGCTCGATGAACCAGGGCTGAATCTCAACAACTAAAAACTATAAAATTATACTTTTTATAATGTAGTTACAATTAATGTTCTTTTTGAAGTCGGTGTCAGGAAATATGAGTTTCTAACACCTCAGGTCAGCAACTTTAGGATGTTGTTCTTTAATTACACCAACTTCAAAAATAACATTTAATATTATTTTATACTTTTGAGTTGTTAAAGTTTTTGTTTAACGTAGGTACATGGAGGATGTATCACGTAGTTTCAATACGGCTAATTTGGGAGTTTTTTACTTTCGCATTTATAATTGCCTCTCGACACAAAAAAGCGGTGGTGTTATAAATATGGAGTGTGTAGTGTCTGTCAGTCTGTAGAAACGTAGCTAGTAGGTAGCTATCAAATGGAGTCATCCAACTGATGTTTACTTTGACACAAAAAAGTAAAAAATAAAAAAGAAACTAGGTATGTATGTTATAAAATAAAAAAGTTCATACATACCGTGAAAAAAATGTTCATTAAATAAAAACTACAGGTACCCACTATTTGAGTACCTCCTCCTTTTTTGGAAGTCGGTTAAAAATAGCTGAGCCTTTAGCCAAGTTGTCATAGCTAATTACGATTTCTAAAACAACATAAAATAATGTTTAAAAAACTAAAACCCAATTCTTGTAATTATCAGGTGATTGTAAGCAAAGCTGTGATCAACAGCTAATAATATTAACATATTTGAAATGTGTTAACAAACTCCTTTCATCTGATAATGCACGACACCGTCAAGATTTTTTTCCTCTTTACTTAATGTCCCCTAGAGGGCGCTGTATTCATTTAAACGTGACGTCATGTTCCTTTAACCAGCGGACAATTAAGGGGCTCCAAACTTCAACGACACCTCATTTGTCTAATTATCTTAACTAGTTTACAAATTATGAGGGAACAGATGAACATTTATAGCCACATACATACATAGTACATACAGGTCAAAATCATGACCCTTGCTTTGAAATTTTTTGCTTTGCCGTCAGGTAAAATGCATGGGATTTATGTCAAATTAGCTAAATCTGACAGTGATTTACATAAAACCGGCCGTGTAAAAGGTAACCATCATCTAATATACCTAATATATAATTTTGAAACATAAGTTTACACTAAGAACCTATTGTAGGTTGGACAATCATCAAGTACATTAAACAACAATAAAAGTAATTTTGTCCGTAAAATAACGAAGCAAATGTGAAAAGTATTTTTGAAATGCTAAACAACCGCTATTTTCGTTAAGCGTTGCTTCCTTTAGCAAAAAATTCGTAACACTGGAGGTAAATGCAAATTTTTAACCCTCTAGCGCTTTATCAAAATTTTGTGTAATTTTATAACTTCCGATGGCGTGTGTTCTATGGGTGTTTCGCGAATTAAATATAAAATACACTGCAAAACACAGGAAGCTGTCCTATAGACCTCAAGATTTCGACTTAAAAAAAAGGTGAGGTAACTTACCATCCGGCGATTATCTAGTTCTGTTACATATTATGCATATATTTCGTTCCATTCGTATTTTAAATTGCGAAAAATACTTTTAAAAATAGGTTCTGAATTTAAAACGTGAAATGTTTTTAAAATTAGAACATAGAGCTCTAGAGTAACAATATAAATATTAGCGTAGTTTTTAAAAGTTTTTTCTAGTTTTTTCTAGTTTCAAGCCCGTCAGATAATTATGCTATAGTGAATATGTCATATAGTTGTGTTCTCAATATTCCGTTTATTGAAAATGATTACATTTTCGAGCGTTTATTGAGAGAGTTAAGTTTTATTAGCCGCCGATTAAAATATCTCGTAAAGATTCAAAGTGAAAGTGACCGCGTCTTGTTAGGCTTCGATCCAGCTAATCTAGATAGGATTTAATTAAAGGCTGTAGTAAATTTTTAAACGATTTTTTAATTAAATCTCTGACAACATTTACTGTCGACATTCTGTCAAGCAGAGACATACTCATTAAACCAGTTTCAAATTTCAATAACCTAACTATCTAAATCCAGTGTAATCCAAATTGCATAATGGTCCGTCGTTCTCGCCTGTATTTGGGAGCATGCGCTGGGAAACTTTCAGGTTTTATAAAATAACGAAGATCTAGGGGGTTCACTCTTAGGCCCATATGAGTAAAACTATATCAACCTCAACCTCAAGACAGCATTTGACAGTTGAATTAATAGAGAATACTAGTCTAAGACAAACTGCTACTTAAACAGCTGTTTAATCGCTAATCTCGCTAATCTCAGGAACTACTGATCCGATTTGAAAAATTCTTGGGCACTATAAAATAACTCCTGCGTAGCTGGTCTGGCTCCAATGAAACCGGCCACCGTCACCGAAATCGCTGTGATAGGCATTATTATTGTTTTTATTGCACGATAAACCTAATTGGACTATGTATGAACTACATACTAATAGATGACGAACGATATACAAAAAGCCGAATACTGAAACGTAGCATTTCAGTATTAGGCTGTTGATATCATCCGAGATTTGATTACAAACATACAGACAAATTGATATTAAGTACCTGTTTATCTGAATTTTGGCGTCAATTAAAACAGCACTTGTATATTCAGTAAAATGATTTTCTAAAAGTGAACGCATAAAATCCATATAAAATATTTTTATGGCCACTTCAAGCCATATTTATAAATACGATTTTATTACCTTGTTCTATTATATTTACTATGTTCAATTTTCTAGGGAACTTAAAAGTGCTGCTAAGTATAGAAAACTTTTCACAGACAAAGTGATTTTAGCAACATTCTTATTAGGTGTGCGTTATGTTCAAGGAAGCATAAATGCACTAAGGTTTATATTTTAGGTCTTCGGAGTTTAAAACAGAGAAAATCATTGCTTTTTTTAATATCGTAATATATAATATGTTCTAGTATATATTTACAGCTAACAAGAGATGAAAACAAAAAGAAGTACCAAACAAAATATTGTAACACGACGAGAAAAATATGTTTACAGGTCTAAAAAGGAAAAATAATGTATCTTGGACGAATGTTTCCAAGACTTTATATGGAACACTAGGAGAAAATAAGGGAAAATAATTTATTTTACACTTCTTATGTTTTCATCGACACCTCTTTCATTAAAATCGAAATATTTTAGTAGCGCTACGTTGTAACATTTTTAGAGCGCTAAAATCATTATCTTTCATTTTGGCTTTGCCATAGTCATGTCATAATGTATTATATTGTGGTAGGCAAATTTCGCCCGAAATATGAAAAAAATTGACGTATTTGTTATTAAAGGCTTTCGAAGCAAATTACCCGCCGCGGGCAGTTTTGTTTCAATTTCAAATTCGATTAATTTCGTTTCATAATATGTTAGTATGTAGTACTTATCTAGTAATTTGTAGCACCATACGAAACCGTAGTAAGTACTGTTGTTAGAGAGCTCTATAAACAACGTGAACCTTTTAGATATTAGGACTTACCGCACGTGGAAGGGATGTGGCCTCATCAAGGGCCACCTCCCTCTTAAATAAATAAATTAAAAATAAAAGACGTTTTATTTCCAAATGAAACTTAACAAGCTATTTTCGGAAAGTCATCAAAAAACCAGCTACCTTACTAGCCAAGACACGATAAACTCAAAGAGTCTTCGTCCTGCCCAGAGCCCTGGCTCGTGGTGTGTAAACTACCTTTTATGCCTCATTTAAGCCCCATTTATGCCTCATTTACATTCAGCTTTAGTCAACAGGGTAGTGGGCAGGGAAGTGGGCAGGACGAGTATGTAAACTTATACTTCTCATGCCACTGCTAATGCCACTCGCGCTGCCCAGCGCTCCCCAAAAGAGCGGTTTTTAGTGTGGACTTCAAAGGACCGGCAGCGCGAGCCATTGCCGGAACATGAAAACGAAGTGAGGAAGGGCAGTATGTAAACACACATATCCCTCGATCCTGCCGCAGCAGTATTAAGGGCATTATTGCCGGCAGGGCGAGGAGCAGCGATAGGGGCTGAATGAAAATGGGGCTTTAGTTTCGTCCTGTCCATCCGGACTATGGCTATGTATGCTTGAGGTCGCCCTATGGTCCTTTTTATGGGAATTTCGACCATAATTTAAACTTTAAGTTATATCAACTTTCAAGTTCACTTTTAAACTCCTGATAAAAGGGAGGGGTGTTATAATTATCACGTGCTTATGTGTGTCTGTTGTATAGCTCCTAAACGGATGAACCGATTTTGATCTAGTTTTTTTTGTATGAAAGCAGAGGTGATCGCAGAAAAGAAAAATTCTGCCCCATCAACTCAAATGTGTACTATATAAAGTGTATAATATATACAAACGAATTAAAACACTATCACACTAACACAGCATGCAGTAGGGAGTTAGGATATAATAGGAGTGATTCTTACTAATAAAAATGTAGGTAATTATGAAAATCTGTTTGCAAGTTAAGTTTATTGGTTTGGTTAGATTAGTTCCTAGTTAGCAAAATATAAAGAACAGGTAGAAGAATGACTTTTTGTCCTAATTTTAAGTACACACCGAGAAATATCACATGACTCGGTCATATGATACCACGGTTGATTTAACACCGTGACAGAGCGTGGCCAATTCGAACATTATGTAAATACTAACGGTATTATACGCGAGAACTCATAACTCTAAATTATTTATCGCTTTTTAATTATAGGGATGTGCCGTGTTCCCATCGTAAAGTATCGACTGTCTTTACCTACAGCGGGAGACGGTACATCCTTTCTGTACACGCAATTTAATTAAAGGGATGTACCGTGTTCTCATTGAAATAAAATCGTAAAGTATCGACTGTGTTTACACTGAGAAGACGGTACCTTATGATAAACACATACTACAATAAAGTATTTTTATATACGCAAAAACACTTTCTCAAAAATGCAAATACTGCGATTGAAATTCAATATTTACACAGTGATTCATAATCCTTCAGATTTCCCCTTGACATTGGGCAACTAAAGTGAATCGAATGACCACACCTTACGACATTTAAGATCGGGTTCTGTTCACTCATTAGTGAAAGTATAACATGTCGTCGACACATTCCTCGTGTGACAAGATAATTTCATTACAACTTTTTGTTTCTAAATATAGATTTGCACAGCCTTATGTCATGTAAAAACTATAATTGAAGACATGAATCGATGAAGGTGATATGTATAAAAAAAATTATCCCAAAAATTGAGTTTAAACAGTCACTAAAACGTTTTAGGATAATGAGCGGTTTTTATTTTGACAGTTCTACTAGTTTAAGAAAAATGCTGATAGATGGCATTAAACCTAAGTAATATGTCAAGTCCTGTGTAAAATGTCAATTTCCGCTGTGTTTTTTTGTTTGTTTACCTTTCAACTTTCTTTCTTTCACTTGCAATAGTTTATTATTTATTAATTGTGCCCTGAGAACTAAACTAAACATGGTTAGTCCATGCGTAGTACAATTTTGTTAAAATATAGGTAACCACCGCTTTCCCCAAGATGAAACTCGGAGATCAAGATGGATAGAGGCTATCAAACATATAAAAACAGGATTAACTATATGAAAAAAATCCTTCATATTATGTTCAACTCACTTTACGCCAGCAGATTTCATCTCTCCGTCATTATTACATTTGGCAAGAGCCCCAAGAGGTAAAATATTTATCTTAGCGTGCAATAAGAAATAATAATAAAGTTTATTGACATTAGACTTAAATTAGTTACATTTTTTTAATTTCTTAACCTAATAATTATTTGTTTGAAAAATCCAAGATATTGAAGCCAGCGAGCTATAATGTATGTAGGTTTCCTCGGAAGTGTAGGAGATGAAAGGATTATTTTTGTGTATGAAACAGCAAACCTACAGCGACTTAAACACTTAATGAATAATTTCACTACCTGAAAATGGATAATAGCTATAATCTGGCAACCCTAATAACCACCCAACAAAGATCACAGATTTTTTGACATATTACATTATGCAAGCGCCATCTTACGGTAGTCTTTGTACCTAAAAGTGACACTTCGAAAACCCCTCATTATGTAGTAACGTATTAAGTACATTGATTCTAGGGACGGATCTTTAGATTAATGTACTTAATTTACTTTACGACGTATTCTAAAATGTATAAGTGACAGATTGAACTCAATTTTCTCAAAATCATAATTTTGTTACCTTCATCACTTCATGTCTAGAATTACTTAATAAGATATCGGTTAGGAATCTTTCATTACTAAGTACCGATAGTGTATAGGTAAATGCTTCTATTTATTATTCCTGGATTCATACACACACCTTCAACCAAAAATTTTTACAAACTCTAATTAGTAACAGCCAAACAACTTAATAAGGTTATTAATTTGTTGTTGTCATTTAAATAATATAGATACCTATTGTTACATAATGCTGTGTCATTTATGTATTAGCTTTAAGGCCTGAAACTGTGTTAAACGGGCGCCCGTCGCGTGGCCCGTCGCGTGGCCCGTCGCGTGGCCCGTCGCGTGGCCCGTCGCGGGGCCCGTCGCGTGGCCCGTCGCGTGGCCCGTCGCGGGGCCCGTCGCGTGGCCCGTCGCGGGGCCCGTCGCGGGGCCCGTCTTGGAGTCCTTCGCGGAGACCCAACTTACGCAGTGTCTCCAGTTTAATTTTAACAGTTTGCATGTACGTCGTTCAACAGTCGTATCGATGGAATTTTCAAATAGGTAATTATTTGCAAATTTAGAGCCATGCTGCCGTGCGCGCGCCTCGGTCTTTATATAATTCATTCGCCTGGTTCTAAATGATAGGATGTACGTCTATAATCTGCGAAGTTAAGCACGGTCGTACCATCCTTTTCTCGAAGCAGTTCAGGCCATTTTAAACCTATAACTTATAACTTTGTTGTGGGTTAAACTAGAAGCCTGCATTTTTAGTTACTAAGTAAGCATTGTATAAATACGGTCTAATTCAAATTTCATTCAATTTGAAACAGAAGTTAAAGAATTATAACTTGTCAAACTTAATTTTGTCACTGACTCACTCACTCACTCACTGACCGAGCATCTAAAGTATTAGGCACTTCTAGCAGACAGAGAAGCTTCAAATTTGGAATACAAGTAGCGTTTAGTATATAAATGACGGAAAAACCTAAACATTTTGGAATGTCTGTCTAGTTATCTAAAAACGCTAACTGCACAATTAACTTTGTAATCTCTAATAAACCTATAGGATTACAAAGTTATATTTGCACTTTTTAACAAAAACACGCGTTTTAGTAAATTTTCTACAAAAAGAAATCAGTTCCTATCAAAAATATATCTTGTAAAAAGTGTCAAGTCTCGCTACTTAGTTCTTCTACCGTAAAAAGTTGTGAGATACATGTTACGCCAAGTAGGAGTTAGTCGGTCGGTCTAACAACATCTTATAGTGATCATAATCAATATTATTAATAATCTTTCATATTTAAAATAAATAGTATATTGACTTGGCAATCACACTAAACGATCTGATTTTATATGTATCATTTGAGATAAATATTATGTTGTTTTCATGCGATTGCCAAGTCAATCTACTTATTTATTTGAAACATGAAGCGGGCACCCGCGCGGCTTCATACAAAAATGACCCGCGCGGGTGCCCGTCGCGGGGAGACGGGCTCCGTAGCGCGGGCGCGCGGCCCGCCTTCCCGCGACGGGTCGCCCGCGCGGCTTCCCGCGACGGGTCACTTTTGTATGAAGCCGCGCGGGTGCCCGCTTAACGCAGTTTATGCCCTAACACAACATTGTGTCAAAGATGACATTGACATTGAAGCCTAAGAGTTTTAATATTAGTCCTCTAGCGAGGCCCATATAGGTTGGATCTATGATTCTAGTTGTTTATATGCTAATGTATATTATACTAGCTGACCCTTGCCCACTTCGTTGAGCATAAAAAGAGTTTATGATGAAATTCAACTAAAAAAAAAACAACGTAGAACCCGCAACGCGGGAACACGAAACCCGAAACGCGGGAACCCGGAACCCGCAACGCGGGAACCCGGAACCCGCAGCGCGGGAACCCGGAACCCGCAGCGCGGGAACCCGGAACCCGCAACGCGGGAACCCGGGACCCGCAACGCGGGAACCCTGAACCCGCAACGCGGGAACTTGAAACCCGCAACGCGGAACCCGCAACGCGGAACCCGCAACGCGGAACCCGCAACGCGGAACCCGCAACGTGAGAACCCTGAACCCGCAACGCGGGAACCCTGAACCCGCAACGCGGGAACCCTGAACCCGCAACGCGGGAACCCGGAACTCGCAACGCGGGAACCCGGAACCCGCAACGCGGAACTCGGAACCCCAAACGCGGGAACCCGGAACCCGCAACGCGGGAACCCGGAACCCGCAACGCGGGAACCCGGAAGCCGCAACGCGGGAACCCTGAACCCGCAACGCGGGAACTCGAAACCCGCAACGTGGAACCCGCAACGCGGAACCCGCAACGTGGAACCCGCAACGCGGAACCCGCAACGTGAGAACCCTGAACCCGCAACGCGGAACCCGCAACGCGGAACCCGCAACGCGGAACCCGCAACGTGAGAACCCTGAACCCGCAACGCGGGAACCCTGAACCCGCAACGCGGGAACCCTGAACCCGCAACGCAGGAACCCGGAACTCGCAACGCGGGAACCCGGAACCCGCAACGCGGAACTCGGAACCCCAAACGCGGGAACCCGGAACCCGCAACGCGGGAACCCGGAACCCGCAACGCGGGAACCCGGAAGCCGCAACGCGGGAACCCTGAACCCGCAACGCGGGAACCCGAAACCCGCAACGTGGAACCCGCAACGCGGAACCCGCAACGTGGAACCCGCAACGCGGAACCCGCAACGTGGAACTCGCAACGCGGAACCCGCAACGTGAGAACCCTGAACCCGCAACACGGGAACCCTGAACCCGCAACGCGGGAACCCGGAACCCGCAACGCGGGAACCCGGAACCCGCAACGCGGGAACCCGGAACCCGCAACGCGGGAACCCGGAACCCGCAACGCGGGAACCCGGAACCCGCAACGCGGGAACCCGGAACCCGCAACGCGGGAACCCGGAACCCGCAACGCGGGAACCCGGAACCCGCAACGCGGGAACCCGGAACCCGCAACGCGGGAACCTGGAACTCGCAACGCGGAACCCGCAGCATGGGAACCCGAAACCCGCAACGCGGAACCCGCAACGCGGAACCCGGAACCCGCAACACGGAAACCCGGAACCCGCAACGCGGAACCCACAACGCGAAACCCAAACACAGAACCCGCAACGCTGACATAATATGGAATAAATAGTATCCTATGTCCGTCTACTTGCTCTAAGCTACTTCCTCACCAATTTTCAGCCATATCGATAAAGCCGTTCTTGAGTTATAAATAATTTAACTAACACGACTTACTTTTATACATATAGATGTATAGATTACTCCTACTAACATAAGCTAAGCCCGGTGAATGTCACAGTCGGTCCAGCCAATTCGGTGATCATGAGTTTGATGACGACGATGATGATGATGAAAAGTAGCCTAAATTAATCCTTATAACTTTAGCTATCTACCAGTGAAAGTCTCGTTAAAATCGGTCCAGCCGTTCCAGAGATTAGCCGGAGCAAAGAGAGACGCTGACAGACATTTTTTTTTAAATTACATTTTCGTTTTCAGTAAATATCGTTGCCAATGCAAAAAAAAGCAGAAGATATCGTTTAAAATGTCATATGTATTTAGAAAAACGTTGCTAATTGAAAGTTACATACTTACTGACACTTCAATTTTATTTGTTTGTATAGATGTATAGATTTGGAAAACTTCTCCAATCTTGGCGTTTTCACTGACGCAGAGCGGGGCGCATAGGAACTTAGTGGTTCCCAAGCGGAGTGGAGCAGAGATTTCGAGCATAGTGATTGGTCAATTCGGGTACCGCAAGCTCCTGTCCGCCTCGCCCCGCGTCAATGGAAACGCAGCCAAACGTCTATAACGTCTACCGGTCGCCATGGTAACAGCGTTGTTTACAAATGGAAAACAAAAATTAGGAAATGCTATACATACCGTATTTATATCAGCTGAAACTATTTGGATTCATGTTTTTGTTAATCCTAATAATTTTTTTAATCCAAATAGTTTAAGCTGATATAAAAACGGTATTTATAGCATTTCATAATTTTTATTTTCCATTTGTAAATAATGACGTTGCCATGACAGCCGTGTCATATAAACTGCCAACGACGTGAATCGATCGAGCCCAGGTTCAAACCCCGCGTGACCATCACGTATTTTCTTCTTTTTTCTAATTTTCTGCTTATTTTTTTCAACATTTTCTTTCATAATAACCTTTTCGTAACAATAACGAACATACCGTAAAAAAATTTGCGAAATTGGTCAAGCCGTTGTCGAAGCGCACACGATGTAAGAAATTTTGGAGGTCGTTTTTTTACACTTTGGGCTACATTTTTGGGGTTTTAGTAAGGAACCCTACTTTTTTTAAACATATAATATAGCCTATGTTTAGCGCTAGGAATGTAGCTTTCCAACGGTGAAAGAATTTTTCATATTGGTTCAGTGGTTTCAGAGCCTATTCCATTCAAACAAACAAACAAACAAACAATCAAACGTTACCTCTTTATAATATTAGTATAGATAATCTACGTGAATAAAGCCAAATACGATTAACTAGAAGTGTTTATTATTGGACGTATAGTTGGGTCCTAATAACAATAACATATTATGCTGTGGCACTAAACACCTATAAGATATTCATAAATTATTTATGTAAGCTACTCTTAATTTTAGCAGAATTTTTGTTAAGTCAGCAATAATAATCAAAAAGAAAGAAATCATGGATGGAATGAACAACAGACTGGAACAGGATTTTTATCGATATTCAAGTAACACACGTCACGAGACTAGTATTTATAAAGTATGTTTTGTTCATGGATTATTTAGGGATTTCGAGAAAGTTGAAATTATACCCGAATCCCTTTTTGTGCCACCATTCGAAATTTTGAACAGAATTAATTGCTTAATTTTATGTAACCTGTTATAAAATATGAATTAATATAAAATACCTATAAATAGACACTAACAACGGATAATTACAAAATAAATCAAGTATCACAAATTACTTTATAAAAGACTACATAAACTCCGTTTCGATTCAAAATAATCTAAATGTAAACAAGGTATACTATTCAGTATATGAGCGGCTATGATGCTAACAATTGAAATCGCCGCGCAACAAAAAAAAAAACAATAATACATATTAATTCGATCAAAATATTTTTTTTTCATTATCATATACATAATTATATGCTTCAGAATAATAATAATAATAATAGCTCCCCTCACCGATTTCGGTGTCGGTAGCCGATTTCATTGAAACAAGGCCAGCGGCGCAGGAGTTATTTTATAGTGCCCAAGTGTGTGCGCAATACACAAAGACACTCTCTCTTCCTTTTATTCTCATAACCTAGTGAGACGGTAAACCGACACGACTCGCGAAAGAACAGGCGCAGGACCGACTTTTTACATGCAAATCCGGTGTCACAATCAGGTGATCAGCCTGCATTGTCCTAACCAAACTTGAAAACAACATTTTTGGTGTTCCAACGTGGCAATCGAACCCACGACCTACGGGTCGAGAGAGAAGGTCAGAACCACTAGACTACGGAGGCGCTTCAGAACAATGTATGAAAAGTAGCAGATAGTTATAATACAGATGGATAATGTATTCCATGAAACTGTATCAAAATGTCTGGAAAATGCAACGGAACGAGGTTTTCCTCGGTATCTTTGACTCAGTTGAATTGAAATTTGAAAGAATACTCCGCCCGGAGCGCACTTTTAACAAACTGAAACTATTATGTTCTGAATATTCTAAAGAGTCCGAACCTTTATAGCTATTGTACTATTCCTGGATTCAAAGACCACTCGTGAATGAATAATGATATAGTTGATCCGAAGGTACGATGTAAGCTCGAATGAGTCGCGGCCTATTAGTTTTGCTTCTGTTAACGTTTTCAGAGTAAATCAAATGTTCCATGGTATTCGATATCAAATGTCTATACAATATTGAATGTCCATTCAACTGGTGTTTTACGTGTTACTTAGATATCTTTAAGTGTAACTTAATTACTACTTAACTTGTAATTGCGAGGACCCTATTCAAGATGCCATCGGTATTATTACCTATGAAGTTAGAAAACAAAAATGTATAGAATTTGACATAAGGTTAGCTAAATAACAAGTAATTTGTAAGTCACTTAGCGAAGCTTATGTCCCATATATTTAATTTTCGAAATTTGTCCAATCAGGGCCCAGGGGGCCGATTCAAGATGCCATCGCTAATTATCGCTTACAAAGTTCGATAACAAAATGCATGGGATTTGACATAAGGTACGCTAAATGATCGCGATTTGGTATGTCATTTAGCTTAACTTATATGTCAAATCCCATACATTTTGCTATCGAACTTTGTAAGCGATAATTAGCGATGGCATCTTGAATCAGCCCCCTGGTAAGGTAGGTAATTATTATTTATCAGTCAATCAGGCGTAAAGGTTTTGAGACTGAAAAGTTTTCAAAAAGCGAGTATGTAGTAATAGGTTTTCATTAATTGTCATCTTAATTTTTTATTTAATTACGGTTAATCCAAAAGGACCGATGTCGGTTTTGCACTGGCAAAGTATGCGTGTACGTTGCGTCGTAGCGCATAAATTATTATTAGTCCGATTTAAATAAGTATGGTGTCGATAGATTCGTATTAATAGCTATGGTAACATATGCTATGGATTTAGAAATAAAAAAAATAGAGATCTTTATTCTATAAAATCATTTTTTATGCGCTAATATTATCTACAGAATGATTCATGGTTCATATATTATCAAGCCGAATATAGTGCGAAGAGACGGACGCGTAAAGCATTTTGTTTTGGCACTTCATTCTTTTCACACTATATTCGACTTAATATATGAACCATGAATCAACTTGTATACCAACTCTTAAATATGTGTATAGTATAAAAGTATTAAATATATATTTCCGTTGTCTGATATCTGTAATACAAGTTCTTCGGATACTTAGCACAGGGCCAGATTGACATGGTGTGAAGCGTTATAGACGCTATTATTTTTATTATTACTATAGCTAGCGTAAAACCTAGCTGGGCTATGCGTTTGAAAAATTTCCCAAAAATCCTCGTGACATAATATCGACATTACACAACACTATTAGGCCCTCAACAGTTGTGAGGTTACGGTAGTGGTGTGCTGGGTGATGTGGCAACCCGCGACGAATCGGCATTCCCGACCGTCCGGACCGTTACGGGCAGAACCGGGTTGCACAACCGAACGCATTCGCTCGGTTATGTAACCAGTGCATTGTGGGATTACACTGGGTGATTTTCGAAAATCTATTTACTGCGAATTTTGTGAATAAAACAAAATATATAAGTGCAATCTTAGACGAATAAATGATAAAAAAAATACAAAAGATGCATTTAAAGCAACAAAGTTAGTCTTATACTTTTAGATGTAAGTGAATAAATATTTATATCAGAGAGATAGTTATACCTATTATATATATTTTCCCAGGGCTTTTCTACGAAACCGAAAAGCTTCTATGTGACATTGGCAAATGTTTGTGGCTTATAATGATAGTAAATTATTTTTTGTTATTATTTTTACTTCAACTTGTAACTAGCAACAATAATCCTCTGCAAAGTCCTATTATATTATTAACTTAATACGTGAGTATGTATTTAAAATCCACAATCTACATGCTTAAGGGCCGTTGACCAAAGAAGACAGTCGGAACAAAAATTGGTTATAGTTTGATCATAACAGCTTTTATGTAGTAATTAGTATACCATTACAGAATATAACATATGATGTTATAAGTACACTCTCTTCCGATTCAATGTGATCTAAATGCAAACAGATATTGTAATTCGACCAATTAATTTTATATTTCGACATTGTGCATTTAAATTAGTAGCGTCATAGCCGCTTAGACGTAGCTAAAAGTGATAGCTTTGTATACAAAGTGTAAAATAATTGAGTGATAATACTTTAGGGTGTGTAATGTGTATATGCCTCCTATGTAGAGTATGTTGTAAGAGTACCCGCGCTGAAAGACTTACTTTCATGTTTCTATGAGAAATGCGTCAACATCATAAATTTGCCCATACAATAAATAAAAAAGTACCTCTTTCAGCGCTGGTACATTCATAGTAACCTACGGGATTCATTCACACCCTAAAGTATTATCACTCATTAATATTACAGCCTGTATATAGGTCACAAAACGGAATAGTACAAGCGTGTCGTACTAGAAAAGTAGCTGAAAGAAATCAGGTAGTGTGTTGTAACTTGTAGATGACTCCGGCAGCAGGCGGCCTCGAGCGGCCTTGACAATGTCGTCGCGAAAGCGCTTGTGTGCGTGGTGTGAGGCGGATGTTATGTATAGATTTTGGAAATTACACCTATTTCACCATTAGAGAAGTCGTAGAGTCCACTTACTAAGGATGCTCCGTGTGTTGAGAGTTTTCGTCACTCGACTCCGTGAAGTAGAACAATTTGTATGTCGTCGATATGTCTCGCGGTCATTTAATGGCGTCAAACATTTCATTTTTTGATTAACTTACTTTAATGTGCGTTAGTAGTTACCCATTCGGAAATTTAGAAGTTTAAAAACAAAATTTTAAATGGCTATCCTAGTCTCGGATTCATTGAATTTGTTGGTAAAAATAGAATTTTATGAAAGCACTAGTCATTCAATCAAATAGAAGATTCAACCTGATGACTGCGACATATGCAACGAGTAGAGTGGTAACTAGGTTATTCATTGCAAAATAATTTGGAGTTTCAAATTATGACGCGCATGTACCAATACGAGAATAATACAGAGAAGATTAGCATGGAACCCGCACAAGGATGACACGCAAAATCATAGAATGTTCACATTTTTTTTTGTGTTAAAGTATAGTTTTTTTAGCGTCTTGAAAAAAAAGGACGAGGTTCTAAATTATGTTTTTTTTATGTATGTACACCGATCTGAGGTTAATGCTACGATTTGCGTAATTTTATTCGACGTAGAACAGCTGCCATTTGGTCTCCTAAAAATTTTGGCCCTGTAGTTTTTATTTTATGAACATATTTTACCAATTTCCAGAGGTTATACATATTTGACGAAACATTTTTATATGTTTATGTAGTTTCAGTACGGCGAATTTTTAATGGTAAGGAGATTTTAACTTTCGCATTTATGAAAATTCACTCTGGTGTCTGGTGTCTGTCAGTCTGTCTGTAGCATCGTAGCTACCAAACGAATTTATCTTTTACTTTGAAAAAGTAAAAATAAAAAGAAACTACGTTTAAAAAACCGACTTGAACAATTTAAAATCATAAAATAATACTTTTATAATGTAGTTACAATTAATTTTGAAGTCAGCTGTACTATGTTTGAGTAACGCAACTACTTAAATTACATTGTAAATCTACTACAAGTCTACATTGTAACGTTATACTATTGAATACTAACGTTACGCTAGGTCTGGACTGAAAAACACAAGTTCATAGAACGCAAACAGTGAGTAATGTTAAACGATATAAATATTAAAAAGCCCAGACGTTTTCGCACGTGTTCGTAAATCATATCGGTCGATTGTTTCGCTGGAGCCGAGCCAAGGAGCTCCATAAAATAATCAGTGCGTCGATACCGGTACAACAAGTGCGGAAGCACCGACAACACCGGTGTTCCATTTAGAAGGATTCGCTTGGATATTAGGGAAAAGTTTGTTTATTGATCTCCTTATGTGCCAGTAAAGTGTAGTTACACTTTACTGGCACCTAAGCAATGTGGCTCCTCTATTGATCACCTTTTCCTCTTTTACTCACTTTACTCGCACCTAAACAATGTGGCTCCTGTAACCCCCAAAGGTTGCCTGATAGAGATAGTAGATGTGTCATTAAATCCGCCATTGTATTCTCTGACGAGACATCAGCAAAATGGAACCGCAATCTCTAGAACAAATTATAATTATCTTTTCTTCTTCTTCTCTTATATATAAAAATCAATTGCTGTTCGTCAGTCTCGCTAAAATTCGAGAACGGCTGAACCGATTCGGTTATTTTTGGTCTTGAAATATTCGTGGAACTGGAAGGAAGGTTTAAACGGTTTGTATGCTCAACGAAGTGGGCACGAGTCCGCTAGTAATCATATTATAATAAGCCACTCTGCTGCTGCAAACACTAGATAAAATATATTAATATCTTATCTAGTGTTTGCAGCAGCAGAGTGTATATATAAATTGCTTTCATTGGGCTGCAATAATGGTAATGTTGCTATGTAAAATATCTGTTGCGATGGACGACGGCCAGGTGGAAAGATGACCTAAAGAAGGACGGAGGATTCGGTGGATGCAGGCCCCAAACGACTGGTCTCATTGGAAAACTTTGGTGGAGTCTCCACCAATAAGACCGGGTATAGTGGACGTCCTAACTGAAACGATGACGAAAATATCTGTTGGTTTGTAAGAGACGTAATTATTATCTGTAAGTGCTCACTTTTGTTTCCGCTCGACGTTCGTTCACCTTCCACAGTCACGAGCTTTGATTACCAACGCACTTAATCTAGATACTTACAAATAATATTATAAAGCTGAAGTTTGTTTGTTTGAACGCGTTAATCTCAGTAACTACTAAAAAAACGTTTTATTTCCAAATGAACCTAATAAGCTATTTTCGGAAAGTCAACAAGAAAAACAAGTTACCGGTTCAACCCTAACCCCTGGTCCGGTTTGAAAAAATATTTCAGTGTTATATAGGTACTCTACTTATCGATTAAGGCAATAGGCAATTATATTAAGGTCAGCTAAACTCCAATGAAGAATGTTTTAATTATATTTGACTATTTCACACGGCTTAACATAAATATGGACTTTATTCATATCCTTCTTGACATCTTCGGGATTGATTCAGAGCCTAGACAGGTTGAAAAAAGAGATGAAAACAGAGAAATGAAAATGGAAATAAAAAAAAGATTAAAAAACTATAACCCGACTTCGCAAAAAATGGGTCTAAAAAGTCTGAAACAAGAAAATAATTCAATTTGAAATCCAGAAATGCATAGGTACAAAAATGGTCAAGGTAGAGCCGTGGTCGCACCCGCTATTGGCATCGAACCTTGAATTTTTTTTTCTACCGTATTTCGGTGTGAACTAATGCTTAGATTTTATCAGCGGGTACGACCACGGCTCTACCTTGACCATTTTTGTACCTATGCATTTCTGGATTTCAAATTGAATAATTTTCTTGTTTCAGATTTTTTTGACCCATTTTTTGCGAAGTCGGGTTATAGTTTTTTAATCTTTTTTTTATTTAATATTTTTCTGTTTCCACATCAAATATAATAATTATTATATTTTTATTTAATTGTCCATTACATAGAAAGTATCGACTCCTAGATACTACTTGTACGACCGCATTTTAAACCTTTATTTTGAATTTAACAATAAAATATAATAAGAAATGAAAAATATAAATACATATTCGTAATGTGCTTGCCAAGACCTATCTTTTGATACCAAACACGAGACAAATATCTTAATTGAATTTTTTTTGGAGATAGTTTTTGAGGTATAATTTTCAAAGTCCAAAATTTTTCAAAAAATTATATAGCCTATGTTACTCGCGGCATTAATACGAATCGATTGACACCTCATTCATTAAAATCGGACCAGTAGTTTAGCCGCTACGAGGGAACATACATACATACATACATACATACATTCATACATACATACATAGACTGCCAAAATCATTACCCTTCCTTTTGGCTTCGCCGAAGTCGGGTAAAAAACGCGACGCTGCGACTCAGTGCCAGTGTATTTTGACCCTTACTCGCATATCAAAGCCAAGTTTACTGCAAGCGCATCCAGACACCAGCTTGTCAGCTATATTATGGGAATTGGCGGCACAGGGAACTAGCAACAATAGTCTTCCGGTTTAAAGTAAAATGCGTGTAACAGCACTATTTTCTCATGGTTTAAGATTAATGTCTTTATTTATAAGGCAAGCTGTATCTCCATCGGCTCGTTAGATATTATTTATTATTAGTATTTGCAGCTACTTTCCTTAAGATTCCAACCTTTTTTCTTTTTTTTGGATATTTTATTAATACCTATGTGACCAACTACTATTGCCTACTGGTGGTTAATTTCTGTGTCTGTTTCTACACTGATGTTTGAGTAAAACCTAATAAAATATCATTAAACGTACAACCTTCCAGTAAAAACTTACACTACCTTTTGGTTTGGTTTGACACAAGTTAGTTTATATATTACTGATATTATAAAGAGGAAAGATTTGTATTTTTGTATGTAACGACTTAACTCAAATAGTACTAGACCGATTTTAATAATTCTTTTTTCATTAGAAAGCTACATTATCACTGAGTAACATAGGCTATATAAAAATCAAATGGTGTTCGTTAGTCTCGTTAAAACTCAAGATCAGCTGAACTAATTTGGCTATTTTTGGTCTTGAAATATTCCTGGAAGTCCCAGGAAGGTTTACACGTTTTCCATGCTCAACGAAGTAGGCACGGGTCAGCTAGTTTATTATATTCTCAACCTACAATAGAGAAAAGCCTTTGACAAAATAACCTTAACCCATTCGTTGCCGGGCTAAAAAGTACGACATTAAAATTTTATGAACAAAGCTCGTTCACATGGCGGCCTCTATTATTTAACGGAAAGATTACATTAACAAAATATAAAGGTAAACGTATTGTTTAACACTTTTGTACTAGCTTGTCCGAGAAGCAATAAAATAGTAGTCTGGGGAAGTAACACTGTGAAATATAGGAATCTAAATATTATTGAAAAGTGTTGTACTCGGCTGTACCGTAAGCAGAAGCTCTGGACAGCGTGTCTGCGTATTGTTCTGTTAAATAACAACTATCAAAACACAGCGAAGTATTTACGTGACTCAGGCGGTTGGATACAGATTCTACTTATACATAGATATTATTATACATTTGATACGAAACTTTGTATCCGAAATTTTCTTAAAAAGGGGTACCTTATTAAGAAAATTTCGCGGATGGAAGAGTGGGAGGTTTCCTACGCTTATAGTTTATGTGGAGAAGGAGTGCAGAATGATATTTTCATAAAATGGAAATACATTAAATCTTTATAAAACCATCACACTTACTCTAATCTATAATAATAGTAGATATGACACATATTTTGTCAATAATTCTTTCAGATTCCTTAGACAACATTATATTATATTTTTACATCTCTACTATTTTATTAAGAGGTAAATGTTACCCTAAAGAGACCAATTTTATAATTAAAACTTTGAATTGTGGTCAAATTTTGACGACAGGGCGACCTCTAGTATATTATTATTTGAAGAGATTTTCAGCACGCATTAAAAGTAGGTTTTTACGGCATTAAAAAAAGATTTATAACATATTTTATTAGTAAGAAAAACCATATAATAGAATTTATAACATAAATAATTTCTTTTAACTCACCCAATAATTACTGTAAATTAATTAAATTTGAATTTGAATAAAACCTTTGTTTCTCTTACGTTTTACTAATGGGTGTCCTACTTTTGGGGATCGGTCTAAAAAAAGAACAAATGTGTCCATCTGCATTTTATGGAGTAACTAGCAGCAGGAGGTCGCTATATTGGGCATCAAGTAAATTAAGCTTTACTGTTACTACTTAAAATTCTAATTCTAGTAACAAATTACCGTGTTTGAATCGACATAATGAGGGACAAGGAGAGGTAGAAATAATGTGGGTATCTAAATTATTAAGGACGTCTAGCGTCCTATCTATTGTAGTATTTCCGATTCTATCCTACTACTATTATCAAGAAATGTTAAAGTTTTTGATGATATTAATGGTTTGATGGATGTCTTTTACGCAAACACCTAATTAATCTTAATTCTAATTTTCTAAAAATATAAAATTTCTAATTAAGACTTTGGGCTCTACTTTTTGCCGAAAACAGTGCTCCAATGTGTGTATTTTTGACACATACTGGACTCGTTTTGACACACAATGGTTCATACTATACATGGTGTATTGTATGAACAGTCACTATAACTTTGAGATACGAATATACATCCTTTCCTCATTTCGGAAATGTATTTTTTCTATCGAAAACTAAAAAAATATTTTTTTTACTTTTTACCTTTTTTTTGTCGCAACAATTACGAATAATCAAAAAAATATATTTTGGAATGAGAAAAAGTAGTATAATCATATCCCAAAGTTATAGTGACTGTTCTTTTTACACTCTTTATACTTATAAGCTACCACAGAATAAATAATAGTGCTACTATACTAGACAGGCACACGCTGTGATAATGCCTAAACAAATAAATAGTATGTAGGTCTTCCTCCTACCTACATCTTTTGGAAACTCGCAATAGCCCCCAAATTAGATCCAAATTTGAAGCCCTCGTAGAAACAATATGTTCTGTTAAATTATATACAGGTACTCTACTACGCGTAGGCTACAATTCTGCACAATATTTGCGCACAGTAGTGATGTGTACTCAGTTATAATTACTTATACAAAGTAATGCGCAATAAATTTCAGTAATGCTTGACTTACATACATGTTACGAAAAGCTCACGTAAAATGTTCTACAGCCGCCATGATGGCTGTCGAGGTTTCTAGTGATCAGTGGTGTTCAATATCGAGCGTCACTATATCGACAATAATACCAATTTAATGGAATTATTTGTATTGATATTACTACTTATGTACTCTGTTATTGTGATATATTTATACTAAGCATTAAAATCTACGCAGGCGCTTGTTGGACTAGGGTTACTTTAATTTTGATACAGGGTACCCCCAAATTTTTTATATGTTATTTAACGCACCATTTACTTAGGTTCTTTGTGGAAATTCATGTTACACGATAGACATACATTACTCAGTATTACCTGCACTTTTTCTACTTTATTAGTTACTTAACATCAATTTTATTGAAATACATGACCGGTTTTCACTAGAATAATAATAATAAGTAACGAGTCTGAATTTTGTGCGTAACTTGATGTGAAATTTTGTTTTACTCATTTTTACGGCCGTGTGCATTAATTTTTTTACAAGAGAAAAGGGTTTTTAACGAATCAAGTTAAAATTTGACGTACGCAAGAGGTATGCGGTCCTATTTATGTACATGTTTTTCTCCTTACGCGTAAACATTTAAGTAACATCACTAAAAGGCGGGAGTAACAAATTCTTGTGATTACTGATTTGGCATCACGCCGAACATTTGAACATCAAAGCGCAGTTTGAAGTATTGGTTGTAAATAATTAAAGCCAATGTCGTTGGCTGGATCCCCGGCTTTCCGTTTATCGCTTTACGCTCAACGATTTCAGCAGTAAGGATAAATCCGTAGGCACATGATACAAATTATGGTTCATGGTTGTCTTTCTCACGGCATGGCCTACCATCCCATTCCATACAATCTATGTTTAATACAAAAAAATTGCAATAGATGTCACTACTATTAACGTTTGTAAATTATAAATATCTTGATTTAAGTACAAATATTGACATTAAAATAAAGATAAGCATATTTTTTTAAGTATAACATCACATTAAGCTAAATTCAAGTCATTAATTAAGAAGAGAATACGAAACGAAATTGGTAATTAGTATTTTCCAATAGCGGCGCTTGTGGCGGTTTCCGGAATGTGCCTGGACTTCATCCTTTATGTATTAGAAATCGAAGAAAACAAAAGTAGCCAGGCGATTTGCCAGTATTAGGGTGATATTATTTTCTAGTACTAAGTCGTGTCTCTGTTATATCTACTTTGTGCCCAGCCACGGAGAGAAATAACAAGAACTCATATTTAAAATAAAATAAATAAAAATATCTTTATTAAACACATAAAGGGACATAACACAGCCAAAGGTTAACAAAACAATAACTCGCACATACGAGTATTAAGACGAAAGAAAAAATAAATAAATAAAGAATAATAAACTAAACAGAAAGTAAATTCAATCAAGGCTATGCAATGCCCCCGCCATGCATTTAAAGGGAAACCACTCAGGCTTCGACCACGGCGAGCCATGGCGCCTGGTCTTCCGTGGCCCCCTTGTAAGTTTGCGATCGCACGACGGCACACAAACACAATTCACACTACTTGCTACAAATAAAAGACAACGCATACACACATAGAATGATATACAAATAACACAATGGCAATTTAATCGCAGCGAACTTATTATCTATACAGTGAGCATAGTCACCAGACATGGTGAGTCTTCGCTGAGACGCGTTGAGCGCTCCACCCCGAGACTCGGCGCGGGCGCCGGGCGGGGCGGCAGGACTGCGCCGCTTGACTTATAATAACTTTATACCTATCTATAATATTGTATGTTATTGTGTGTTTTTTATTATTGAAACTTTTGTAATAATCAAGCCAGAACGTATGTTACAGAGAGTTATAGTAGTTACATAGATACATCATATAATACAATATACATAATAGATAGAAGTATACGGATAGAACAATAAACAAATGAAAAAATAAATAAAATAAAATAATAAAAAATGAAAAAGAAATAAAATAATAAATAAATAAAATCCTGTGTTGCTTACTACTTTACTGCGGCGAGCAGACTTTGACCTGGTGATGAGGAATTACTCCGCCGTGGCTCCAGCTTACAACACTAACGGTAAGCATTTAATAGATAATAATAATTGTTACTTATATTACTTCTATATATTTATAATATATATATCTACTATATATTACTTAAATACTATTTTTTTATTTATTTTAAGTGTAGGAAAAATACATATAGAGATTGTACCTACTTAGTAGTCTAGGTAAGATAATGCATAATATATTACGGTACGAAATTTATATCAGTTATGGGTTATGGGCAATGAATATATTTTACAATATGCAAATTAAGTTTCGCTCAGATGTTATAGGTATTTAAGTTATGATTAGAAGAAAGTTGTTGCTGCATAATAAAAGCTTTGTATTTTAACTTAAATCCCTGTGTTGTTTGCAGAGCACGGATTGGTGGCGGCAGATTGTTCCAGACCTTACTCGACAAATACCGGAAACTACCTCTGAACGCGGAGGTGTGGTGAAGAGCATTAATAAGAAGATAGGAAGAGCCCCTAGTTGTGATCGTCAGCTGTTTATCTCCTGCCCACTGTAATTTATTATACAGATAGGTTGGTGATTTAAATTTTATAACACCAAATAGCAGAGTAGCAAATTGCAGTTGCCTTCTATTATCCATTCTGAGCCATCGCGTTTCATTAATGTATGGGGACACATGGGCACGAGGAGGGACGTTATGACAAAACCTGGCACAGGAATTCTGTACCTTTTGTATTAGTTTTTTTGACTTGGATAATAAACAGGGACCAACTACCACACCAGCGTAATTCAGTTTAGATAGGATAAGTGACTCACACAGGATAACACGTACGTCGACGGGCAGAACATTTCTGATTTTGTACAAAACCTTTAACCGGTAGAAACAATTGCTTACAGTTTTGATTATATGTTTTTCGAATTTCAATTTTTCGTCCATTAACACACCTAGATTACGAGCCTCGTTCACTCTTTCGATTACTTCTCCATCTACATATATTAATGGTTGCACTGTATTCATTTTATGGATTTGTAATTTCGTTCCTAATGTCATATATTTAGTTTTGACCGGATTCAGAACCAATGCATTAGCTATAGCCCAATCCGATATCCCAGCCAGATCACTATTCAACTTGCTAATAGCCTCATTAATTTTGCTAGGCTTAAATGAAATATACAATTGTATATCATCTGCGTAGATATGTAACTTGCAGTACTTTATGATCCGCACAATGTCTGCACAGTATAACGCGAATGCCTCCGGTCCAATAACTGACCCCTGAGGTACTCCTCTAGCTACCTTACACGGGTCTGAACGCGACGATGTTCCACTCATCTCATCAATTATCTCGACAAGTTGAGTACGATTTTTAAAATAACTAGAGAACCAATTCAGAGAATTTTGATCAAAACCGTAAAATTTCATTTTCGCTAGTAGTAAAGAAATATTAATCGTATCAAACGCTCGTGAAAAATCAAGTAAAACGAGTATAGTACCCTCGCCTGCATCTTGCGCAGCAAGAATGTTATCAACTACGTCCATGAGCGCCGTGGTAGTGCTGTGACGTTTCCGAAATCCCGACTGAACCTCTGGCAAAATTCGGTTTGTATCTAGGTACTGAGTCATTTGGTTACAAACTATCCTCTCAAGAATCTTTGACGCACAAGCTAGTATACTTATAGGTCTCAACTCCTTTAATTCACTAACAATATCTTTTTTAGGCACGGGTTTAACCAATGCTAGACGCCATGCTTCAGGAAAAACACCAGATCTCATTGACTGATTCATTAATTCAGTTAAACTGTTAAGACAGGAAGGATAACGACACACTGCCCGAAGCATATCTAGCGTAATGCCGTCGGGACCCATAGCGTTAGACTTAAATGAATTAAGAATTTTTTGTACGTCATTGCTGCATACAGAGGAAAACGAAAAAGTGGAAACATTAAATCTATTCGATTCAAAGAAATCTAGGATAGAGGAGGGTACAGAATTATCACCCGGAACATTTAGAAAGTGCAAATTTATTAAAGTGGGGTTATTGAGATGTGGGGGTAGAGAAAAGATAGTTTTGCGATTGCTTATAGTCACATTCTCCTTTAGGTGCTTCCACATAAGCCGCGGCTGTTTGATATTGCAGTTTATATACGTTTGGAAGTAGGCAGATTTTTCTCTAGCCAGTGCCAGAGCCACTTCTCGCTTAAGGAGCTTATAAAACTCAATATGCGTTTCATTTTTACTTTTGCGTGCCCGTCTGTGTGCCTCATCTCTTCGCCGCATCATTATTTTGATATTATAAGTGATCCATGGGTGCTGTTTCTGTTTAATGTAAAAAGTTGTAACAGGTGCTAGCAAATCAAACACCCATAGGACACTAACATTAAACTCCCGTACCATGTCATTAATGTCAGCCTGCTGTTGTATTAAAGACCAGTCAATAGAACAAACAGCTGATTCCAATTCATCTGAGTCGATATTTTTTATAGCTCTGTAATGCATTATTTTGGGAGTGAACTTTTCTTTGCGTACGTTGGTCTTATTTAGCACATAGTTTTGTGTTGCTATCATTCACCATACAAATTGCAATTACACAACCGGATCAAAGAATTTATAACGCTACGTAAGGACCTTATACTGTGTCCATATCAGCCACAACTCTACCTATACAAAGTATAACATAAATGAGTGATTAAAATATTCTACTTTTTGGGATGTTAAAGTAAAACGCCTACTTTTTTCTAATCTATCTTTAATAATAAAGCCTGAAATACATTGACTAAGAAACTTACGTTACTGGGTAGTTCACCTTATTTTGGGGACACACCAGATTACTAGATGTAAAGTTAATTACAAACTAAATTATATGATATACATATTATTACAATTCTAATACTATGCTTAATATATTACTATGTATGCTTATACACACTTCGTTTACTGTGAAAGTACCAGCTCTGAAAGACTTACTTTTTTAATTATTCTTTTGACAAATTTACGATGTTGGGGCATTTCTCATGGAAACATGAAAGTTAAAAGTAAGGCTTTCACAGCTGGTACTTTGGCTTTACATTATAAAAATGTTGCTGTTATTGGTATGCCCCCCCTAATGCAATAGTGTAACCCTAGGGTGGGTAGCCAAGGCACCGAGTCCTAAACAAATACGAGTTAGCAGGCAACAAGATTCGCGATAAATACATGGTTTTTATCGCGAATCTTGCTGCCTAACAATTTACGTTGGCCCCATAAAGGTGTGGTGGAAACATTTTAACATTCAGAACGGGCCTGTCCTTACGCCAGTAACGTAGGTCAATATTCACGCCTGTTTACGAGTGTATCTAGACATCTTAATGTTTTATGCGGTAAATAACTTTAATGCAGGTGTATTTGACCTTTCCCGCCTGCATTAAGATCTGATCCGTGTGCAATAGGAATAGTACGAAGTTTAGAATAAACTTGGACAGTCTAAGACCCGCATTAATAAAACGATCTCATCGATGAGATCAAACTCAAAATAGTTGTGTTGTTGTTAACTAAAATACTCAAGATAGTATTTGAGATAACAGTTGAATTAATAGATCCTACTTAAGCACATATTTTAAGAGTAAGAACGGTGTATCAAATGAGAACGAGCGTATTAATAAACAACACTAGTAACTGTAGAGCGCTGTCAACAGCTGTCAAACAATTACTTGAGAAGTTGTTGAATAGAAGCGAAACATTGCTTTATGGCTTTACCTGTCAAATAGGTAGGTGACGTTCTCAAGCTTGATGAGCTTGCTAATCACAATCTTGAAATCATACTATTAATCAAAGACAATATTGAGAAATTAATCGCTTCAGACCGTATCAACCAATATCGGCCTTGAGACCGAGTTTGAGACTTGTTTATTAATACGGGCCTTAGTTTTTATCACGTGTTACTAAATGTAAATAGAGAGTGAGTCATACCTTTTTACTTATTCTATAAGCTCCTAGTTTAAGTTGCTTCCTGAATAAATTTTTGAATACACCTTTGTAACAAAATACCAGTTTACTAACAGAGTTAAACAAATAAAACTGGAATTTGAGGACCATTGTAATACATGCTTTTATTGTATTCTATCATATTATAGATTACAGAAAAACATTAAATAAATATAATCTAAATTTTTATAATCTTTATTTTTACGTTTTAAAATAGTAAAAAATTAAAGTATGTAACATGAGTAAAGGTTTTCATTTTTAAAAGTGAAACGAAACGTTTTTTTTATCCGTCAAATAGGTTCTCAAGTGAGGTTAGGTTTGAGATTGTTTTATTTATACGGGCCTAAGATTAATTAAATCTATGATTGAATAGGATCTTAAGTTAGTGATGCTGTGATAATGCATTAGTAATCTATGATGTTATATATATACGGGCCTAAGATTTTTAAATCTATGATTGAATAGGATCTTAAGTTAGTGATGCTGTGGTAATGCCGATGGTTTAAGAATCTATGATTTAACTTTAAGTTTTTAAGTAGATGCATAACTAACCACAAGCGCTCCTTATAACACAATTTACTCGTCGGAAAGTTTTTTGACTTTTCATGCATGAAACAGTTTTAACACAACTCTGCAGACTAAAAGCAAATTGAACTACCTAGTTCGTGTTGTATTTGAGTTGAATTTAGTTTGTATTGGAGTTTGGGAGCTGCATCCCTTTTTGTTCATTACCAAAGTGCAACTAAATTATGATTCAATGCATATATTTTGTTGTATAAATTTTGCTAATTTAAAAATGCAATAAACAATTTTGTGAATATTACTTTCCCAAGATCGCGGTCGTAGTAAAATAATTTTAAACAAAAAAAAACCGACTTCAAACGGTAAACTAAAAAGAAAAAAATAAATTTACTTTGCACAAAGTAATACTTATTTTCACTTAAGTAAATAAATTTATTCTATAATTTTGAAGTCGGTGCCAAGTCCAGCGTTCTATCATAATTTGTTTTCATTTAATATTAGTTTGTAAGCCTAACTAAGTACTTTGGTAGGTACATAATGTATAGTAATAGTAACATTGATAGTTGTATATTTTTTTCTGATTCTTTTTTCTGTGATTGCCTACATATATTTAGTAATTTGATATAGGTACTTGGCACCGACTTCAAAATTATAAAATAAATTTATTTACTTAAGTGAAAATAAGTATTACTTTGTGCAAAGTAAATTTATTTTTTTCTTTTTAGTTTACCGTTTGAAGTCGGTTTTTTTTTGTTTAAAATTATTTTATTTTAAGATTTTTAGTTATGGGTAGACTGAGTAGGGATATTTAAGTACCGCCAGAGCAGCGCAAAAATTATATATATCAAGATGATTGACTATAAAATGATATACAAATTTTAATAATATCAAAGTCGGTACCAGCCAAACTGAATATGATTTTTATATAACTTGATAGTTGATTCAAAATGATGTTTGTTTTTAGACGGATATTAGCATATCAAGTAACATAAGTATGTTACTCGAAAAAAATACAAAATTACTATGAGTGCTCCTATAAATTTCGAGGAGTTCCCTCGATTCCTCACGACACCATCATCAGGCATGCACTTTAATAACTATGAGACCAAGTTCGACTGTAATGACGTAGTGGCGTATGCTTACATTTCTTTAAACAACGCTGAAATCTTCAAACGTGTATCTCTAAGGACTCAGAAGTTCTGTTCACTACTTTAGGTCCAGGATATGGTGCAAAATCTTACTATTTGGTAACATATGCTTGGGCTACTTCAGAAAAAATCAAAATCGATATATGTTTCCATATAAATTTTTAGGAGTTCCCTCGATTCCTCACGGATCCCATCATCAGGTCACCACTTTGGTAAACACTGGTACAACACTGTAATTGACGTAGTGGCGTATGCTTGCATTTCATTAAACAACGCTGCAATCTTCAAACGTGTATCTCTAAGGACTCAGAAGTTCTGATCACTACTTTAGGTCCAGGATATGGTGCAAAATCTTACTTATTTGGTAACATATGCTTGGGCTCGTCGTTCGTCGTCTCCGTTTCAGCCTTTTAGAGTCCACTGCTGAACATAGGCCTCTCCAACACATTTCCAGTGTGTTCGGTCCATTGCCACCTGCATCCAACGTGACCCGGCAGTTTTCACCAGGTCGTCGGTCCATCTGGTAGGTGGCCGTCCCACACTGCGCTTGCCAGTGTACGTGGCCTCCACTCTAGGATCTTTTTGCCCCATCGACCGTCCAATCTTCGTGCTATGTGGCCGGCCCATTGCCACTTCAGCTGACTGATCCTACGGGCAATGTCAGCAACCTTAGTTCTTCTACGGATCTCCTCATTTCTGATTCGATCACGTAGAGAAATACCGAGCATTGCCCTCTCCATAGCACGCTGAGCGACATTAAGCCTTTTGAAAAGATCCTTCGTGAAGCACCACGTCTCAGAACCGTAAGTCATCACTGGTAACACACATTGGTTGTATACCTTTGTTTTTAGGCACTGAGGTATTTTAGACGAGAAGACGTTACGTAATTTACCGAACGCTGCCCAGCCGAGCTGGATCCGTCTACTGACCTCTCTCTTAAAGTTGGACCTACCTAATCGGACAGCCTGCCCTAGGTATATATATTCGTCAACAACTTCAAGAGTAGAGCTCCCAACAGTTAGTGCGGTGGGTGCAACATGGACATTGTGCATGATCTTTGTTTTGTCCATGTTCATTTTAAGACCCACTTGTTGAGAAACTCTATTGAGGCCACCGAGCATGCGCCCCAAATCTTCCAGCGATTCTGCCATGACTACTATGTCGTCGGCAAATCGAAGGTGAGTGATGTATTCGCCATTGATGTTGATGCCAAGTCCTTGCCATTCCAGTAGCTTGAAGGAATCCTCCAGAGCAGCGGTAAACAGTTTCGGGGATATGATATCCCCCTGTCTTACTCCTCTCTTTAAAGGGATATCCTTCGTGCAGTGCTCCTGTACTCGGACTGACATGGTGGCATTATTATACAAACACTTCAACACTTCGATATACCGATAGTCAATACGGCAACGCTGGAGAGATCTAAGGACCGCCCATATTTCGACGGAATCAAAGGCTTTCTCATAGTCCACAAACGCCAAGCATAATGGCCGATTATACTCTTCGGTCTTCTGTATAATCTGCCGCAGCGTATGTATGTGGTCTATGGTACTATAGCCTTTTCGGAAACCGGCTTGTTCGGTAGGCTGAAAGTCATCTAGCCTGCGTTCGAGACGCATCGTAATAACTCTCGAAAACAGCTTGTAGACATGGCTCAGTAGTGTTATGGGTCTATAGTTCTTCAGTAAGGTTTTGTTGCCTTTTTTGAAGAACAGGACCACAACACCCCTGTTCCATGCCTCTGGCGTTTTCCCATCGAGTAAGGAGGAATTGAAGAGTTTCTGAAGGACTTTTAGTACCGGCGTGCCGCCCGCTTTCAGAAGCTCTGTAGTGATTCCATCCTCACCCGGAGCCTTGTTGTTCTTAAGCTGTTTGAGAGCTACCCTAATCTCGTACAGGCTGATGTCCGGGATGTCTTCGGTATAGTGTCGGGTTAGCCTGGCTCTTGGGTCTGCAGCTAAACTAGCAGGTTCAGCTGAGACCGAGGTATACAGCTGTCCATAGAACCTTTCTATCTCCCGTAGTACCTCGGACTTATTTGACGTTACGCGTCCATCTTCGGTCTTCAGCTTTGTCAACTGGCTTTGCCCAATAGATACGTCTCTTGCAAACACTTTGGAGCCTTGGTTCCGCTCTATCGTCTCTTTAATACGCTGGGTATTAAAAGAACGGATATCGTGTCGCAAGGACTTCGTAATCTGTCTATTGAGCTGCCTATATGGCTCAGCGTCACTCGAAGTTTGGAGCGTCATTGAACGTCGACTAGCCATGAGGTTCCGGGTTTGGTCGGATAGTTTCTGAGGTCTATTTGTACGGTGGGTCTTGAAAAATTTGGACCCCACCGTATGGACAGTTTCTACCAGCCTGCTATTTATATCGTCCACTGATGCGCAGCTGTCTAGCCATTGGAAGCGATTTGACAGTTCAAGTTGAAAGCTCTCGGGGTTTTGGATATGGGCATTCGACGGTCGGAGCGTAGACTTCATCGTCTGAACGCGTCTGAACGCGATCTCTCAAGTTTGACGTTGATATTCAACATGCCTCTGACGATTCGGTGATCACTACCGGTCTTAACCATGTTGATCACAGAGACATCGTTGAATATCTGCCGCTTGGTGCTCATAATGAAGTCAATCTCGTTTCTAGTTACACCGTCGGGACTCAACCAGGTCCATTTCCTCTGCGGCGGCTTTTGGAAGAAAGAATTCATCATGAAGAGTCCTTCCTTCTCCATAAAGTCCGCCAGCATCTGTCCTCTGGGATTCCTCTGCCCAAATCCAAATGGCCCCACTTTCAGCTCATCATCGCTTCTGCAGCCCAGCCTCGCATTGAAATCTCCCATAACAACTGTGAAGTGTGTTTTAGGGCTACGTATGGCCCTACTGACGTCCTCATACGTAGCTTCTACTTCATCGTCTGGATGTGTTGACGATGGGGCGTATACCTGTACAATCTTCAACGAATATCGTTTTGAGATTCTCAGTACAAGGTATGCAACCCTATTTGACACACTCTCGATGGACACAATGTTGTTGATGAGAGATTTGTGGACGATAAACCCAACACCACCTTGGGACTTCTGTTCTCCCTCCCGGTAGTAGAACAAGTGGCCGGACTGTAAGGTTATCGTATCCCCGCCCTCTCTTCGGATCTCCGATAAACCAATAACGTCCCAGTGCAACTTGTTCATCTCCTCTTCCAGCTCTACGAGCTTCTCGTCCAACCTCAAAGTGCGCACGTTGTGTGTTACCAGGGCCAGTTGTCGTTTATAAGGGGGGTGGTAGCCGGATCTCTTCCGGGGATTCTTAGCACCCCCCGCCCCGCCGTTACCGTGGCCGCTACCGTAGCCAGGAATAGCGGGGCCGCCGGGGACTAGGGGCCTGGTCTTCTGGTGCGTAAACATAGGAGGTTTTTAAAAGCCTACTGATACCACGCTGGCTAGACGGGTTGGTACAGGGTTTTGTATCGAGTTTTCCTTCTCTCACACTAGTTGTTGTTATGTGTGTGTGTTTCCTTTTAGTCGCCTCTTACGACTCCCCTAGGATAGTATCGGGGGTGGTGACAATTGTATTCTAATGCCGTCACCACACGGCCAAAATGCTTGGGCTACTTCAGAAAAAATCAAAATCAATATATGTTTCCATATAAATTTTGAGGAGTTCCTTCGATTCCTCACGGATCCCATCATCAGGTCACCACTTTGGTGACAATGGGACCAAACGGGAAGCACCAACTTTCAAATAAAAAAAAAATCATCCAAATCGGTTCACCCAGGCGAAAGTTCTGAGGTAACAAACATAAAAAAAAAAAAACTTTTTTTGGTAGTCGGTTAAAAATAAAAGGAACTACAAAAAACAAAAAGAAGAATACAAAAAAAAAAACAATAGCGGATTAAATAAGTATAGTAATACAATATTATGGAACTCTTGAAAGGGCAATTTTATTTAAAAATAACTAAATCTTCTTATACATAAAAATGAATTGCTGTTCGTTAGTCTCGCTAAAACTAGAGAACGGCTGAACCGATTCGGCTATTTTTAGTCTTGAAATGTTCGTGGAAGTCCGGGGAAGGTTTAAACGATTTGTATGCTCAACGAAGTGGGCACGGGTCTGCTAGTACTAGATAATTATCATTACAATAACCAATCTGAAACCAGAGGTAGAGAAGAAAGCGAAATGCGGTCGGTGTGACGACATGCGAATAGACCGTAAGTTTTTCATAGCCAAAATCTTTTTGCGAAAAAATGATGGACATATTTTTGTTCGTTTATAATTTTTAATTGCCTGAAGCGAAATAACTGTTTTAGATATGGTCTGTCAATTAATAAAAAATTACTATAATTTGTTGAAATATTGTGACATCACATTTAAAGTGTCGAATATGTAAAACGAGCTGTGCCTGCGACTTCGTTAACGTGGTTTCCGAGTGACTTAAGTTTATGTAGCGCACGCTACGAAAGTCCCCAAATGTGAACAATTTTCCCCGTTTTTGCATAATTTCTCACTGACGCTTTGCTCCTATTGGTCGCAGCGTAATGTTATATAGCCTTAAGTCTTTCTCTTTAAACGGACTATTGAACAAAAAAAGAATTTTCCAAATCGGACCAGTAGTTCCTGAGATTAGCGCGTTTAAACAATCAAACAAACAAACTCTTCCACTTTATAATATTATAGTATAGATGTGATATTTCGAATATCATGTTTTACTTATTACTACTATCCTATTGGCGATTACAGTCTTGCACTAAGCTGTTCACTGTTGATCACATGTATTATTCTATATAATATTCAAGTGTTTACATCACGTTTTATAGTTTAAAAACACAGATCATCTACCTCTGGTCGAATACTTCGACTTTCGAGTGCTGAATTCCAAACAACGTTTATGTACAATTCGTGCCAAACTATTGTATATAAACTATGTATAGTTGTTACCGAAATCGTTCAATACCTTCCGTGTTTTGAATGTGAATGTGGAAACCTTGTGGTCTTCCGCGATTGCATTAGTCTATTCATACATTGTTGAAAGCATCGAAAATACTATAACATTTTTTAAAGTAAATTCTACTTTAGCGGTTTTGTTACATTTTGGGATGATTAATGTTAAACTCGCATTAAGACACGTGACCTGATCGAAAATTCCTAAGACGGAGGGAGAGTCTACTTACCTACTCGAGATATATTAAGCCGAATATAGTGTGAAGAGAATGACGCGTAGAGCATTTTTTGTTTTGGCACCTCATATAAATTAATCCCGCCTAATATCACAAAAAAGAAAAACAATAGTCTAAAATTACCACAAGGAGTGAATCTTAACATGGTGGGGCTCGCTACTAGTCTTAGATACACACGAACGCACTGGTCGTTGACCTAAGAAGAAGAAGATCTGACCAGGATTGATACTCATCTGTTTTGTGACTTTTACGGAGATCTTTAATCGTGATCAGTCACGTTATGGTAAGTAATTTCGAGGTGCCAAAACAAAAATGCTCTCCGCGTCCTTCTCTTCACTCTATATTCGGCTTGATATATGAACCATGAATCAACCTGTATAATATCTGTTCCTCTCTTTATCTTTAAAAAAACATTTCAGCATTCAGCGTTTAATATGGTTTGTGAACTTTAATACCATGTTAGTCGATCATAGTTTTGATTAGCCTTTCAGAAAACGACCTTACATAGTACCCGAATTGTATACCAGGTAGTGAACTTATAATTATAAAAATTTTAACTAAGTACACTTTAGATCACGTCGATAAAAAAATCTAAATCAGTTAACACGTCAAACTCATAGCAGTTCTCTATTTTCGCCAGGGGTTGATAAATAGAAATTACTGTATTATATAATAAATTAAATTCGGATTTGATCTGCAGGCAAAGTTATTTTGAGCTTAAGGCTTTAAAAGTGTATTGCGTTCCACTGAAGGCATATTAAAACTAACGAGAAATGAACCCTGGGATTACCATAAGAAGATTACTGGAGGAATTCCTAGGGTTTACGATCAAAGGCGATTACTGTCTGAGGACGAAATAATGAATACATTTTTAGAAACAATGACAAATCTGAAAACTGCGACTTTTTTAATTTCCCTGTATTATGAGGCCTTAGTTTAGAATTTCAGTAATATATTTTTGTATGTTTATTGGGAATATTTGCATGTTTTGGTGTTTATGTAATGAAACATGTTGTAGATAGTGTTTTGATTTTCGTGTTAAATAGTTCCAAAACATGAAAATTTCATGAAATATTTAATTCTAAAGGAATAGTGCCGTTTAATGTAGTTTAATGTTTTGTATTATTTTAATGTTCATTTTGTTTAGTGTATAATGTCCGTATTGTTGAATAAACGTTTATTTATTTATCAAGTTGGGCACTATTCATGACGTATTCTCCGTGGTCCAGTGGTTTAGAGGTTGGCTCTTAATTGCGGAGGTCGTGGGTTCGATCTCCGAGTTGGAACAGCAAAGATAATCCATGTGCATGTAGTCCTGCGCCTGTTCGCTCGCCAGTCATATCGCAAATTCATCCCGCTGGTTAAAGAAAGTAATGGAATCGAGAGTACTCTTGTGTATTGCACCTTCACTTGGGCACTATAAAATAACACTCCAGAGTCTGGTCTGGCATCAATGAAACCGACAACTTTGTAGTTGAAGCTAGTATTATAATTCAAATTATAGCGAGAATTTTTATAATGGTGATCTCACCTGCAATAAAGTGCACAAAATACTGATATTCGCCAAAATTTTCTTGTGCAACGACTAACAGATTGAGGTAGGCGAGCAATATTCCTAAAGTTTTCCATATTTACTATCGCTATATTTAAATGTGATATAAAACAGTGAATGCCAGTTCCCAGACCGCGGTATGAATTAAACATAGCCAGTGCACTGGTTCACGTAGCAGTAATAGGTTCAGAATTACATCATTCAGGCCTTTGTTTCTATCAGTCTATGATATTTCACATTGACCTTGACGAAAATTGGGAAATAACCCGTTTATTGCTTTGTAAAGAAACTAGGAATCAGAATATTGTAGAACTGTATATTTTAACAAAAGATGAAAATCAAAAGATTTTATTTTTGCATATTAGCAACGGCAGAAGTCACCATGGCTCAAACTAAAGCACGCGGGATCGAATCCGACTAAGACACAAGATATATTTCTACGTTCCTGGGTCATGGTCCATGAATGTGTATTAAAAAAGTGTTAACTTGGCACGGGACCAGATTGACGTGGTGTGAAAGCATTCATAGATACTAGATATTTCTTTAAAGATACTAGATATATCATTCTTAAAAGATACTAGATATATATTTCTTTAAAGTTACTTTATGTTTGCTACTGGTTGGTGTGTGCGAGTTTCTTGCGCCGGTTTTTCTCGCTGGACTAGTTCCAGAACCGGTAGGCATTAGGCATCATATAGAAACAACGTTCATAATTTTCCTTTTCGGATCCTATTATTTATTTAAATAACTACAATTTACATACTAAATTTTATACGATAATTATATTATAGTCTATTACCCGGGTTTTTGAATGCATTGACATCTGTTCCATTACAATCGGATCAGAGGCTTAAGCGCTACGATAAAACAAACCTGCCATTACCATTTCTTCGCTGCAGTCGGGCAAAAAGGAGCGTTTCAGTACACTGATGTATACATAACGCCTCCGTAATCTTGTGGTATAGAGCTTAGCTCTCGACCTGGAGGTCCTAGGTTCGATTTCCGCGTCGGAAGAACAAACGAAATGTATGTGTCCAAGTTTGATTAGGAGTTACAATGCAGGCTGATTACCTTCTTACCTGACAACAAAGATGATCCATGCGTCGGATGGGCATGTAATTATATCGGTCCTGCGCCTGTTCACTCGCCAGTTGTGTCGGTTAAGTCTCACTGGATTTTGAAAGTAAAAGGAAGACTGTCCATGTGTATTTTGATTTGGGCACTATAGAAATGAAATCAGCGTAGCGTGTTTCAACGAAATCGGTGTCACCGACACCGAAATTGGTGAGGGATTATACGAGATTATACGAGAATTTTCTTAATAATTCGTTAAGTAGGTAGGTACTTGCTGCTTAGTTAATTAACTATATATATTGTTAATTAACAATATCTAGTATGTGTAACAATAGAGGAACGTTATATCTAATTTCTATGAACCGACTTGTGCGAATTGAATTAGTCGTATAATTAATAATTCAACATTTTCACTGTAAGTTATGTAAATTGAGAATTATTGGAAACGTTTAGGGATTCCAAATTCCGTGTAATAATCCGATAGCATATTTCTAAAAGCTATGTATGAAGTTCATACATTCAACTAATTAGTGAGTTCATACATTGCTTTCAGCAGTGAGGCCGCCAATTTGAAAAAAAAAAATATTTTATTTTCATTAATGTACCTACTATGTAATTTTATGTTCGAATATAGAAATTTTATTGTTGTTATTATTATTAAATTGTAGTACCTATTCTACATGGTTACAATTTAACTAATTATTATTACAGTTAAATCGTAACATTACATGTGGATTGTGGGGGTTAAGATACAAATACCAAGTCCCCCTCAAGCATCTTACCCTTGGGTGCCGAAAAAGGCGTCTGAGGGAATATAATATATATTACATATCCGGAAATGGGGACCAATGTTTCCGCGGACATTAAGTCTGAAATCTGAAAACTGCGCTCGTCAACCCGCCTGCTAGGGAATGCAATTCCGATCCCGCGGGATCCCGATCTCGCGAGATCTCGCGTAATATTTTGGGATTAATCCCGACGCATCATAGGACGAGATCCCGTTCGAGATTGACGGGATTGGGCGGCAGTGGTCAGCGACGCTACACACGTCCTAATTCCCTTGAAATGCTAATTGTTTTGATTACCTAATTTACCTATGTTAATTTCGATTTCGATAATTATTTAGTTGGTAATATTAAAGAAGAAAGGTCTTTCGAGTAATATGTTATTTAGTTAACCTTATTATCACAAACAAGCAGTTATTAGCTTTTTCAGTCATCCGAATTTAACATTTCTTTTAAACTAGACGGGATGCCGAAAATTCCGGGATCCGGGATTTCCGGGATTGACATTTCTAATCCCGTGGGATCTCGAATTTGCAATCTCGAGTTGGGATTCCATTCCCTACCGCCTGCCAAGCGTGTCGAGTATACCTACTACCCCATATGAAATACGTTGGGGGAGGCAATATGTCCAGTAGTGGACATCATAGCTCAAAAAGATGATGATGGTATTCAGTTTCAAAAAACAATATTCATAATTTCTAGGAAATAATTTAAAATCATCTGAATATCTATCACATTAACAACATTTTTATAAAAAAACCTTTAACCTAACTACAAACATTATATTATCTGTTTCCAGGCTATTATTACAAATTGATTGAAGACTATTTCGCCAAAATCGGATCAGTAGTTAAGGCGGACGAACAAACATACACACATAGGCTGCCAAAATCATTACCCTTTTAGATTCTGCGTAGTCGGGTAATAATTTCGACGACCTCCGTAGCGCAGTGGCAGAGCGCGCTGGTGCTCGAGCGGCGAGAGGTCGCGGGTTCGAATCCCGCCGAGGGCACAAAAAGTTTTCAATGTTTCTGGGTCATGGATGTGTATTAAATTTGTGTATAAAATAAAATAATCTTAAATATGTGTATAGTATAAATGTATTGAATATATTTCCGTTGTCTGGTACCTGTAATACAAGTTCTTCGGATACTTAGTACGGGGCCAGATTGACGTTGTGTGAAGCGTACATAGATATAAAAAAAATATTAATAAACAGTTCCATATTTTACCCGATTGTATGTTAACGTTACCGACAGTTAGCAGTTTAACCCTGTCTTAGATACACCATTTCATTGTAAGATCTATCATAAAATTAGCTTAAAGACTTAATGGTACAAATTGGTATGGTTCAGATGTAAAACATCTCGATACAATAATTGTACAGCATTGAACCTTGGCGCGATGCAGAAGGCGTGGCGGGCGGCGGGCGGCGCAGACGAGCGGATTGTAACCTTATGGTGTTCTGTGTTAATATTATTGATTGAACTATGTGGAACACCTAAATGGTGAACTGAAGCGAGATTAAAAATGCTTATCGGCTATATTTCAGAACACCATCGCGGCGCTACCAGTCAGCTCTATCAACAAAATGTCCCATAGAGAGTTACTCACCTTGTGTGAGTTTTATCCTATTTTGTATATGGGTTTATTGTGTATATAGGTCCCGTATATAGAGTGTAAAAATAATAGTCACTACTACTTTAAGATACGATTATACTACGTTTCCTTATTTTGGAAATGTATTTTTATATTTTTTTGTCAAAAACAAAAAATTATATTACTTATTACCATTTCTTATTTTTTTGTTGCAAGAATATAAAAAAAAATAGTATAATAAGAGAAAAGGTAGTGTAATCATATCGCAAAGTCAAAGAGCAGTTACTAAGACTGTTCTTTTAACACCCATTATAGAGTTTATTGAGAAAGTACTAGCGCAGAAAGAGGATTTTTCTTCACATTATTGTATGGGAAAATTTATATTGGTGGGCCATGTATCATACAAACATTAAAATTAAAAATCCCTCGTAATTTTACAGTATACTCTACCACAAAGTAGATAATAAAAGTTAAATGCTAAAAGAAGTTCAAAATCACGTGCCCGAAATGTATGATTATATTTTACAGTGCTATGGTGCGGATTCAACACTTCTATACCAAAATGATCGCCTGTTTTCCTCCACCGGTTGCCAGCAGGGCGATCCCCTAGGCCCCGCTTTATTCAGCCTAGCCATTCATCCCATCATTACATCGCTCACTTCAGAATTTAACGTCTGGTACTTGGATGACGGGACCATCGGTGGAGAAACAGCCTCAGTCCTACAAGATCTCCAAGTCATTATAGAGAAATTTAAATCCATTGATTTGGACTTAAATTTCTCTAAATGTGAGCTTTTTATTAACGATTCACTCGATATTTGGCATGAAGTAACCCCTAAATTCAATAATCTAGCTCCTAATATCAAAATTCTCAGTAAAGAGTCCCTCCGATTACTAGGTGCTCCCATACTCAGTGAAGGTTATAATTCCTTCATCTCGGAACAAAATCATAAATTCTCAGAATCTTCCGGCAAACTTACTACAATAAATTCTCACATGGCATATCAAATCATTCGGTTCTGTCTGTTTGTGCCCAAATTAATGTACGTTCTAAGATGCTGTCCACTATGGAGTTTTCCTAACTTTCTCTCACAATTAGACCTCACCTTGAAAAACACATTAGTAAATGTTCTTAACTGCAATATCTCCGACACTTCCTGGATCCAAGCCGTTCTCCCCATTAGGTTTGGCGGATTAGGCATCAGGAAGTTGTCCAGTGTCTCCCTTCCTGCTTTTCTGTCATCAGCTCATAGTATCCATAAACTTTTCACCAAAATTATTTCCAATTCTTTAGGCTGCGTGGGTATTGACTCATTACCGGAAGCCATTATTACTTGGCGTGGACTTTGCTCAGACGAAATTCCAGTCCAACCCCACATCCAAAATAATTGGGATGAACCACTACTTAATTTGGCATATTCAGAACTGTTAAATTGCTGCACCGCGGCTGATCGCGCCCGCCTCTTAGCGTCCGCTGAGCCAGAATCGGGATACTGGCTCCAAGCACTCCCGTCATCCAATATCGGAACTTTGTTGGATAACCACACTTTTTCATTATCAGTTAGCCTTCGATTAGGTACCGCCATCAACGAACCCCATCTCTGCCATTGTGGTGCCACGGTGGACCGCCAGGGACATCATGGACTGTCTTGCCGTCGCAGTGCCGGCCGTCAGTCTCGCCATGCCTCCATAAACGACATAATCCGCAGGGCTCTTGCCACCGTCAACGTACCGGCCACTCTCGAGCCGAACGGTATAGTGCGTGACGACGGCAGGAGACCTGACGGTATGTCTTTGGTACAATGGAGCCACGGGAAGCCGCTGGTATGGGACGCTACCTGCGTGGATACGCTGGCAGCGTCACACGTGACGGCCACTGCAAAGACGGCGGGGGCGGCGGCGGCACACGCCGAGACCCACAAAAGGCGGAAATATGAATCCATCGGCGATGGATACATTTTTCTGCCTTTTGGTGTCGAAACTTTGGGTCCATGGGGTCCCAGTGCTAAACGCCTTTTGAAAGACCTTTCTAAAAGACTCACGGAAAAGACAAACGACCCAAGGGCTGGCGCTTACCTCGGCCAACGTATCAGTTTAGCGATACAGCGAGGTAATACTGCCAGTCTTTTGGGTACATTACCAGCGGCCGCCGATTTAGATATAGTTTTTTACATATAACCTTTTTTATTACTTGTTTAGTTTATAGTTTAGATAATAATAATATATAAATAAAATAGTTTTAATTTAATATGTTATTTTTAAGGAGTTTTTTGTGTAAATAAATAATTATATTGTGATAAAAGTCTACATAGGAGGCACATATCAGGTGTGTACCCTAAAGTATTATCATTTATTTATTTTACACCTTGTATAGACTAAATAAAAAAATATTGGCAGTGGCGACTGGAGACTGGTCAGGACGCATTGATAGCAGCACCATCTATCGGGTCCTGTTAAAACTTCCCTCTATCGATTGGTAAAAGCAGCATGAAAATCGATGCTGGACCTATTCTTTGAGTTTATCGCGAACAGACCAACAGACACACGTAGTAGAGGACATTGTTACATATCGTAAGGAGGCTTGATTTTGAGTGAAGCTATAGATATAACCGCTGAAATTAAAGCGCGTAAGAGGTTGTGATCTGGAGGGAGCAGTCGGCCAAAAATAGTACTAATGATAAGTTCAACCCACTATACCCTGTATACAATTATATTATTCTTATCTATCATTCTGAAGGGCAATAAAAGTTGAGGCTACGTGGAAAGGGGAGGTGGGGGCCCGATTGCCAACTTAGCTACGCTCCTACGCTGTAAGGATAGATAACTAGCTTACTATCCTACGCTGTAAGGATAGATAACTAGCTATAGCCAGCTACACCACCCGCATAAACAGTAGATACCATTTTGGGATAGAAAAAGAGGTATTTTAATGTAGAGTATCCTCTTCCTGCACACAATTATTTTTAATTTTTAATTCGTTATAAGTAACTTTTACATTTTAGTGTGATACCGCTGTGGCGAACGCTGGTACTCCTTCAGACGGAAACCCTTGCCTAGGTAGGGATTTGAATGAAGGTCTTCAAAACAAAAAAAACGCTGTAAGAGACGAAGAATAGAGCTATGAAAACCCCTATTATATTATGGCCGTATGTGGAGGTCAAAATTTGAGTGAACAATAATATTATTTTCGTAGCCAAATCTTTGAGAACCAAATCACGTCAATTTTATTATAGAGTTCAAAATATTTAAAAAATCATAATATTTAGTATCCAAATCTATGAGTGCAAAAATCGCGTCAATCTATAACTTACAGCTACATTCCATAGCAGATCAACAATGCACGCAAGGTGAGGCAACTGCCGAAAGGGCAAATTCGGTAGATATAAAACGAGTACATCCCTGCTGAGAGTATACTCTGACGGAGATCTAAGAACAACACGAACCACCATGTCGACACTGGTAAGACTAATATTCAAACACTCATAACTCATAATCATAATTGAAGACATGAATCGATGAAGGTGATTACATATTAAGTATATCGATTCTAGAGACGGATCTTTAGATTAAAATACTTAATACTTTACGACGTATTCTAAAATGTTTAAGTGACAGTTTGAACTCAATTTTCTCGAAATCACAATATTGCTACATATCACCTTCATCCATTCATGTCTTTTTTTCCAATATACAGGATAGTTCGCTGATCATTTAACACGTAAAATCTTAAAATAAGAATAAAAGTTGGAAATAAAATGGTAAAGATTGATACTCGTATATAAATTAGGAACCACACAATTGGCAACTGTAGGTTAAACAAAAAATTACGATGTTAAATTGAAAATATTTTTACAAGTTAAAAAGGGATATTGGATGAAAATATATATTTATAAAAATCTAATGGATTTTCTTTTCTTATTCATTAATCTAAATAATTAGTACCTAATGTACAAAATGATTAATTTATAATATTTAATTTGTAATGGAGAGGAGCCATTTCTCTGGATTAGGTCGAATATGTTGTGAAAAAGCTGTATCTGCTGGGCAACCAAGCGATACTTAAAACTGGATGTCCCAGGCACTACGGTATATAAAGAGTTACTTCGCTCAGAGAATACTCTATAAATCATCCAATAATGGATGAATTATAAATTCCTCAGGTATTTGCGGTCACCCTGCTCGTCGCGTCATCATCAGCAGCGCGGCTCGACCACCTGCTGCCCGGCTACGGCGGCGGCAGCGCCCAGCCCTTCCGCTTCGAGAACGTCAACAATGGAGACGGGAACTATCGTTTCAGGTCAGTTTTTTTTTGATTTTGCAAGGGAAATGCATTACGTATCCCCCGGAGAGGGTCCCCTAGGAGTATGTGGGACTCCCGGCTCGCTAGGGCCGGTTTACCCACTAAAACCACTTGCGGATTGCCATCAGCCGTTATGTTTCAGGTCAGTCTTGTCTAGAAGTATCTAACGGCTGACAACCCTTTAAATAAAGTCAGGAATATTAGATTTGTGATATCTCCCACACCGATTTCGGTGTCGTCGGCCGGTTTCATTGAAACCAGGCCGGCTACGCAGGAGTTATTTTTATAGTGCCCAAGTGTGTGAGAAGCACGTTCGATTCCTTCACTCTTGTTGCCCAGTGGGACGGATAACCAACACGACTGGCGGGAGATCAGGCGCAGGACCGACTTTTTACATGCCCATCCGACGGATGGATTATCTTTCTTGTCAGACGATCGGCCTGCATTGCCCTAACCAAACTTGAAAACATTTTTTTTTGTTGTTCCAACGCGGGAATCAAGCCCACGACCTCCGAGTCGAGAGCCAAACCACTAGACCATGGAGGTGATGTTAGATATTTGTAATATCTACCTATACTAATGTTATTAAGCTGAAATAAACGTGCTAATTTTAGAAACTATGAAAAAAAGAAAAGAAGTTTATTTTTGGACGAGTTCGATTTGAAAAATTGTTTCGGCGTTGGATAAGGCTATCCAATTTCCTTCCTCGATAAATATCTAGGCTATTTGCCTAAATAACCTAGATATTTATCGAGGAAGGAAGGCTGTTTCAGAAAAAGACGGGAATATTGAATAGCTAATCAGTTCTGTAAATGTTTATATTACTCGGGTGTAAGGAAAAATGTTGGTAAAAATTCGAAACGTCAAGTAATTCTAATAAAATTAGATTTTTAAAAATCAATATTCCTAGCCAGGAATCCAATTACTTAAAAATAACTGTGTTATTAAACCATTCGATAGTGATAAGATGAGCAAGGTGGTGCTAACTGCTAATAAGGTACGAATTCTAGAAACTAATTACATACGACAAACCCCTTATTCAATCAGCATTAGTCGTTATCCCCTCTAGTTTCGGTTTCCTCCTCAGAATTCACCCCGTAAACATTATTATTAACTTCCGACGAACAACAGAGGGGATGAATCCAGTCAGTGTCTGAATTTTATTTATTTTTATTTATGAAATTTATGAGGTAACCTCAACATTAAAATTTACTGGTATTTGGTAGGTTCTAACTTGATCATAAAACATCGTGCAACCTAATCTGCACTTATTGGTATACAATGGGAGAAAAAGTTAACAAAAAGTTAAAGTTCAAAGTCAGCAACACTTGTTTCATACTATTCTAGGAAATCAGTGATTACTGAGTTCACCATTTGAACTTATAATACTAAGGTCAAGTAGGTAAAGATTAAGTTCTCACCTTTGGAATGTTTAGACCGGAAATCGTTATTTATTAGAAACTTTAATATGATTTGTATTATCTATTCAAACAATAATCATTATTGCTTTGATGTTAGGAGTAAGGTCTGTGTGATCCGGAACGCGAAAGTCTGAAAAAGATCAGAGCACATGAAATGAAAGTATCTAGGTTAATACAGTAGACCTAGGACCTACGTAGTCTAGTAACGTATAAAATTATAATTAAAAATCGAACTATAGAGCGTCGAGACAAATGAAGACAATAATGAAGATTGTCGCAAAAAATACCGAGAAAATTTAGGTAAAACAGTCACTTAAATATTTTAGGATATCTAGGAACGCATTAAGTACATTGATTGTAGAGACGGATCTTTAGATTAATGTACTAAAATGTTTAAGTTTAAGTTTGAACAAAATTTTCTCGAAATTGTAATTTTGCTATCTATCTATCACCTTCATCCATACATGTCTTCAATTGTCAAAAGTTAGACTTACGAAAACTGAGTTCAGACTTCTATTTTCAGCACTCTGAATACTCTCATGGAGGGTATTCCTAGAGTATTGAGACTGATATATTTAGGGTTTTTTGATTAATCATTTTATAAAAGTTTATTTTATTTACAGCTACGATACTCCCACCGGCATCTCTGCGCGGGAGAGCGGGGGCCCACGTGCCCAGGGCCCCGAAGGCCCCGCCGTGACTGCTGAAGGGGCCTTCTCCTATCGTGCCCCGGACGGCCAGCAGATCTCCCTAACTTACACCGCCGACGAGAACGGCTTCCACCCAGTTGGGTCTCATCTGCCCACACCACCGCCTATCCCCGAGGCTATCCTGAGGTCCCTGGAGTACAATAGACAACACCCGTCGTAAGTTTACTTGGATAGTAAATACTCTAGTCTAGGGGTAAAGATAAAGGAACCGAATATATTTTTTTAAGATAGGGATTCATTCGTTTACTTCTAACAATTCACGTTTCTTTGTAACAGTTGAAATTCCCCACTTGGCGCTGCGTCGAGTTTCTTTGTGAGCTAAAGTAAAGAATGAAGATAAATTAAAACATACAGGTTGTAAAATAAATGAGTAATACTTGATGGTGTGCCGTGCCTCCTATGTAGAGTTTAATAATAACCAGCTCTGAAAGACTTACTTTTGACGTTCATGTTTGTATGAGAAATGCCCCAACATCATAAATTTTCCCACACAGTAATTTTAAAAAAGTATCTTTTTCAGCGCTGCTACATACATTTACAGTAAACTTTATATACGGGAAAGGGACCCATACACACCCTAAATTATTATCACTCATTAATGCCTGTATAATGTTGATTTGGCGGAAGCCCAGAATTATTCTACTACAGACCATTTCTACCCAAAGTAGGTACTTTATGACACCTACTAAAATACTAAAATAGAAAACTACTAAATGGGAACTGTAGGCAATCTAATTAAGATCTCCAGATCAGCGACATTTACTTGATTTTAAAATAAATAATTTAATTAATTCACTGCAATTAATGTTTTTTAGCATGAAATTAGAGAGAAGATTTTGAATCAAACTTCTGCTTTTTCAGGAACGAAGGCTCCTACAACGGCAGACGTGCCGGCTACAACTATTAGACAAGTATCTTGGACTGTGAAGCATGTACCTCAAGATGGGTTCCGTTTATAGCATTTTGACTTAATTATCGTCCGATTTTATCCCCTTTTTGTACCAATAACTAAGTAAACCTAATGTTTTTTCTACAGTCAAAACCCCCTTACAAACAAAAATATTTACACCCTGTTTATGCTGTCTGTCCCTATCTGATTAGTTAGAAAAGTCACTTGACAGACAAGGATAAAACATCGCATAGCTTATCCAGGGTGTTAGTATTTTTATTACTTTAGTCCATGTTTAGTCTTGAGTTTTATAATATTTATGCCATCTGGGTAGGAAGTAATTTTTCATCTGAATTTTAAAAGTGTCCCTATATCAGGTAAACACGAGTTTGCACTTCACATAATATATCATACCTTGCATGCATGTACATTGTATATTGTTCCAACATGTTGTGAACGCGGACCCAGCTCTAAAGCCTCTGTGATATTGCGTGTGTATTTTTGGTTTATTTATGCATTGTAACTCCTGAATAAAGTTACTGTTGAAACGTAAATTGTGTGTTGCATTTTGTTCTCCTTTATATTAAGTTTGTAGTTTCCAGTACCTTGTTAATAGCTATACTTATATTAAACTCTGGATTAACCTTTGTCATGGCCTACCATCTCATACCAACTATGTTTAATACAAAAAAATTGCAATAGATATCACTACTATTAACGTTTGTAAATTATAAAATGTAAATATGCCGAATTAAGTACAAATATTAACATTACAATAAAGATCAGCAAATTTTTTAATCATAACTTAATTAAGAAGATTATACGAAACGAAATTAGTAATTAGTATTTTTCAATAGTGGCACTAGATGGCGGTTTCTGGAATGTACCTGGAAATCAAAGAAAACACAAATAGCCAGTCGAATTGCCAGTATTAGGGTGATACCATTTTCTACTAGTACTAGGTCATGTCTCTGTTATATATCTACTTTGTGCCTTTGTTAAGCCCATACTAGTGGAAGTGAGCCTTAGATAGCTGAGGGAAAATTAACAAACTCAAATTGGTATATGTGGGCCTAGAGCTAACTCTGGGTTTATTAACGGTCTTGTAGGGTTTTCTTTTAGTGGTACGTAAAATTAATAGAATAGTGTTTTTAAATGCCATTAGCTGTTTATTGCATATTTGTGTAATTGTAAGCTGGTAAGCACAGTTGGTATTATAGCCTTGGTTACAATATACATATCTATTATCTATAGCATGAAAACATTATTCCATTTCATAAGCAAGAATAACGAAAAAGCTAAAAAAAATTCTTTTAATTTTTGTACAAAAATTTAAAAAAATATATGTCGGAGTTGAAACGTAAGGCTTGCAAAAAAAAAAAAAAAGAAAGCCTAGCAAGTTTAGTCATATTTGCCAAGAGGCCTGTCGCCGCTTACAAAAGAGGAAGGAGAAGACGTGTGTCACCGAGGACAGGGAGGACGGGTCAGGGTGGCGCGCGATGGGATGGCGGGGCTTGAGAAAAAAGGAGTTGACTAAATTCGCTTACGTTCAATGTCTGCTTTGCATTAAATACTTGTAGCAATAGGTTTGATTGTTCATAATATAAACACGTTCAGCTTGGTGTTATTATTTCCTGATCCTATAAAGTGACGCCCACAGAATCAACAAATTACTCTAATCTATGCACAGAATACCTCAATCCGAAATCAGAAATTGGGATATACCCGCAAAATCAAGATAGATGGTTACAGGGTACCTACAAATTGTTGGATTGGATATTATGGCCTTGCGGATATTCAGATCACGTTGAGACGGAACAGATTATATTACGGAGCCTCCACTACCAAAGGCAGCATGGTATATAATGCATAGCAGAAAGACGATTGATGGGATGACAGCGCTGCTGACGATGGTAACGTGCTGACAATGGGAATGTGACGATTTACAATGAGAATGTGACGATTGACAATGGGAACGTGACGATTTACAATAGAACCACGATAATATGACAAGATTGACGTGGCTAGTCAACGACAGGTCTTGGTTATAAGCTTGATGGCTTTGGTAACAGGTGGTAGCAATCTTTTTATTCCTCGTTATAATTTGGAAGCCTTCAAAGTAAATACAATTTCAAAGTTTCCATGAAATTGCTTGCCCAAAAATCTAAATAAACTTTAAAGTTTAGTGTTCGTTTGTATTGCTGTTTTGTTTTATTTGTAGATGGACAATACATTGGGATAGTGCTGGACTGGACGATGCATAGCCTTGCATAGCTTGCATGCTTGCCCGATGCATAGAATGAGCTTTGCTGGGTAACCAACCAACGCAGATGAGCATTGTGTATCTTATGGACTATTCTACTTGCTTCGCAAAGATGTGAACTAGTAGTATGAGTATCATTACTTATTTCATTGTAAAGTTCAGAATTAGTCTGGTTTTATAATCACAGTATTAGTAACAGAAAAGAGATTCGAAGTAAAAGATCTTACAGTATTTTGATACTTAAATTATGTGAGTTTTAAAACTTGTTATTATACTAGCTATATATAGAGTGAAATCAACACAGTTAATAAAGAAGGAATCAAAGTTTGATTTTAATGATAATAATTATTATTACACAACAAGTTAAGGTCTTATGCAGGTGAGCACAAGTTGTAAACAAACAGGCTTATACAATAACATTGACATGTTCTTTGTAAATATTGTTTACATGATAGTAAGTAGGTAGACAAGTTTGTAAGAGCGAGAAACATGATTCAAAAAGAATTAAAAATTTATTTAAAGTTACAACTTATTAAAGTTTAAAACTTAATTAGGATTAACATGCAGAGCTTTTACAAGTTATCTTCTGTCGGGACACAACCAAGCAGAAATTCATGCCACGATCGAATGTCCCCATCGGGAGCCTTTACAATAGTTGAAACAAAATACAACAAGACATGTGTGTTAAATAAACAAAGCTTTGGTCATAATTAATCTTGGGATGCAATTAATGTGTTATCCCTTAGTTTTTACGTGAAGTCCGTTTTAAAGTCAAGTGCTGAGGGCTTGACAAATCTCTAGTTACAACAAATCTTAAGAGTAGTCAATAAATCAATAAATTGATCATGGGGTCTTGAGGGTTAACATAAGTGGGTAGTTTGAAACTACATACTTAAATGTAATTTTCATTGGTGAGTTTAAAACAAAGAAAAAAAAAAAAAGAGTATCTTTAAATAATGTCTTGTACATTGTTATTTATTCCTAAGCTGGCTATAAAAATATCTGTTAAAGTAAATTTGGAATACATATTACCTACAGATTTAACAGACTTTTACTTTTTAGAACATTATGCAATATGGAATAGTTTAAAATTCGTCCAACAGGATAATATTGTTTGTGATATGAGTTTTATGGAATTAACACATTTTAATTTCATGTTTCAGAAGTTACTGTATGTAAGCTGGTACTAACGGTGAACAAGGCATCACACACTCAACGGTCCAAGAGTCTCAGAGGACGTGGCAGTCCACTGATGCGGTGGAAGATCAGAAAGTTCATTGAGTGACTTCAGTTAGCTTCGACCAACTTGGTGATTTTGTAAAAGGTTGTAAACGCACTAGCGAGTCTTCAGGTATTATGAATGACGAATGAATTGCCTCCGTGGTCTAGTGGTTCAGAGCTTACAATACAATACAATACAAATATACTTTATTGTGCACACAACAAGTTACAAAAAAAAACAAAAAAATATACATTACAAAAATCAGACATGCACACAAAGGCGGCCTTATTACTAGATAGCAATTTCTTCCAGACAACCTTATGGTGTTAGAGAAAACAATGCTAGAGAATGGGAGTTGCGCAAAAGTATATTTAATAAAATAAAAGTAAATAAAATAAAATAATACATAAACACAATAAATATATAATATATGTATACAATATAATATAATATATATATCTATATATATATATATATATATACAATAGATAAACCTACATGATATTTTAATTTATAATAATAAGTGTTAGTTACATAAGTCAAGGGTTGACACAATATGATTCCAGATAATGATTTTTTATAAGAGTTTTAAAGCGATGTATAGTTTCAGCCTGCCTTATATGGATAGGTAAAGAATTCCAAAGGGAAATGGATTTTACAATGAAAGAGCAATTAAAGTATTTAGTGCGGTGGATAGGAATGTCAAGAAGAAGATTAGATATAGATCGTAGTTCAAGTCTGTCAGAGGTACGGAAGTTAAAATTACTTTTTAAATAAGTGGGACAATGGGAGTCAAATAGGATGTTATAAAGGAAGGAGAGAACACGAGAGTCACGGCGGTAGCGGATTGGCAACCACTTTAACTTGAGGCGATACTCGGAGATATGGTCAAATTTACGTAAACCGAAAACAAACCTCAAAGCCAGGTTTTGAAGGCGCTCCAATTTGTTCAGTTGTTCCTCCGTCAAGTTAGTGAAAGAAGCGTCCGCATAATCTAAATGGGAAAGGAGTAGGGATTCAGCCAAAACTACCTTAGTGGGTATCGGAAGAACATATCGTAGACGTTTTAGGGAACGCCAGGTAGAAAAAACCTTTCTACTAATCTCTTGCAATTGATGCGTCCACGATAAATGTTCATCAAAGTACACTCCCAAGTTTTTAACCACTTTACTGAAAGGTATTGTTACACCATTTATAAGGACAGGAGGTAAAGAATCATGGTCAACTCTAGAAATTAGCCCGGGGCTACCAATTACAATTAATTGAGTTTTAATAGGATTAATAAGAAGTCCATGATTCTTGCTCCATTCACAAATATTCGACAAATCGTGATTCACTAGATCAAAAGCGGAATTCAGATTGTCCAAAGGAGACTGTGTGTATATTTGAAGATCGTCCGCATACAAGTGGTAGGATGATGAAATCGATATTGTTATAGGGTTTATAAAAATTGCAAACAGAAGAGGAGATAGCACACCACCCTGAGGCACGCCGGCATAGATATAACTCCAATCGGAGAAATAATCAGATGATTTAACTCTCTGCCGTCGTCCTACAAGGTAGCTACGAATTAAATTAATTATTGATGGTGAAAGATTTAAAGATGCAAGCCGGGCTAGCAGAATATCGTGGTCTATGGAATTGAAGGCATTACTAAAATCCAGAAGTGTGAGAATAGTAAGCATTTTATCATCCATACCTGACCGTATATCATCAGCTACCTTTACCAATGCGGTAGTCGTACTGTGACCAGTGCGAAAACCGGACTGGAACGGACTAAGTAAGCTGTTGTGGGTAACAAATTTCGTAAGCTGGTGATGAATGATTCGCTCTAAAACTTTTGATAAAAAGGGTAGGATGGAAATAGGACGGAAGTCAGACACAGTCTTAGGACAGGAGGATTTAGGTAAAGGAATTATGTAAGCTGCCTTCCAGGCATCAGGAAAGGTACAAGACTCTAAACATGAATTAAAAATGTGTGCAAGAACAGGAACAATTATATCTAATATTGGTGTGATCATTCTACGACTGATACCGTCATCTCCTACTGCGTTTGACGATATGGAAAGGATGTGCTTTTTAATCTCACACTCGGAAACTGGAACAGTAAGGAACGGATCAGAATTCAATATAGGTAGCGAAGAAATATAATTTAACGTTTGTGATTTAATTTTGGGGTCGAGATTAAAAGAGGAAGTAAAATGGTTATTAAGTGAATCTATATCTATATTATGAGAGTCTTGCGGTTCAGAGCATTTGCCCACGCCGAGGGATTTGAGAAATTTCCATGTTTTAGCCGGATCCCCGTTCTCAACGGAGGCGTGAATATGACGTCTTTGTGCGTCACGACACATCATATTACAGCGGTTCCGGATTTTAATATATTTGTTACGATATTCTTCTGTCTTTTTTATTTTAAATTTGGCTTTGGCTGCATGCTTAGCATTTATCAGAGATTTGATTTCGTCTGATAACCAGGGAGCGGGAAGATGTTTGATTTTAACGGGCCTAACAGGTGCATGAATATCATAAAGAGATTTAAGTTTAGCGTTAAATATATCAATTTTGTCATTAATGGAATCAGCTGAGAGTAAGTTTGACCAGTCTATGTTATGTGCGTCCTCCTCTAGGCTTTCAATATTCATCGAAGAGAAATTTCTTTGAAGAAGAGTTTTTACCTTAGCTTTGGGAGGGCGAACATTATAGGCAACATAGATAAGATCATGGTATGAAAACATATCAGCTGAGACTTGTCCATGCGTAGTAACACGATTAGGAGAGGAGACTATGATTAGGTCGAGCAGGGAAGGACGGGAACCTGGAAAGCAGTGGGTAGGATTCAGAGGTAGTAATTTCATATTATATGAATCTAAAATTGAACTAAGTTTAGTCGATCGACTATCACCCTTAAGTAGACAAGTATTGAAATCGCCCATTATAACACAATGATCGTAGTACGGTGTAAAAGCATCAAGCGTATTTTCAAAGGATGAGAAGTAATCATTGTGCATTGATGGGCAATAGTAGACCCCGAGTAATAATTTATTATAGTGCGATACCTGGACTTCTACCAGCAAAAACTCGAGAGCATCAGATGGAGGGGGTTGCGCTGACGAGCTAATAATAGTGTAGGACAAGTCTGAACGTAGATAAATCGCAACGCCACCTCCACCCCTCCCAATGCGGTCGTTGCGAATTAACTTAAAACCGGGTAAACTGTAGCATGTTGATGGTAAGCAAGGCTTAAGCCACGTTTCCGATATAAAGACAGCATCAACATTAGCCCGATCAAAAGACGCAAGCAAGTCGGGGTAATGAGCCGGAATGCTCTGTGCATTAATATGAACGGCCTTAAAACATTTGTTAACTGTGTTAAAATTTGAAGTTATGGTATCCCTAAGAGACATAAATGTGGCACTTTGAAAACTATCATCGCTGTTGTTAGAAGAAATGGATAAAAAAACATCTGAAGCAAATGAGTCAACACCTACATTCATGATAATAATACAAACTAAATATAAATAAAATATATAAAACACTATAAATATATTATCCTACAACAATTGAAATATAATTGGCCTGCAGCCCACTGTGTCATAAAAAAAAAAAAAAACATAAGTATATAAATAAATTTGCTATAATAAAATTAGTAAATAAATAGAAAAAGAGTAGGTAGATAAATGGAAAGAATCCAAACATGCCTATTATTTTTTTTAAACACCTAGCTAAATATGAGCAGTTATTCTAACAAAATATAATTAGATTTAAGATGAGAAGCTAGCCCAACACAAATTGGCAATTAAAATTTTAATGGAGTTATACTGAGATATAATAATAAAGTTCTAAGTACAAGCACAGCTTATTAGTTACAAAAATTACATAACAAAGATGCAATTTATATACAAAATACTAGATTAAGAGAAATCAGTTAAGTACATAATGGCTCATGCTAAATTTCATGTCCACACACAAAAAACAAAAAAAAAAAAAATTATAATGAAAGTGACATTAAGAAGACGAAGAAGAATAACTATCACTCACTCCTGTCAGACGTCACCGAAACACATCTGTCAAAAGCTTCGTGTTGAAGGAAATGAAACAATACATCAAATCAAACATTTTCAAAAAGTACAGATTACAAAATTAAATATGTTTCATTTTCGAAATACCGACAATTTGTGACAAAAGAAATTAGTGATGATGCATAGAAATAAGTAACTATGAGATCTAAGTATGGACAATAAAATTATAAGTGAATGATTAATGAGAAGCGAATATTGGCAAAGCAGAATTATAGATTTATATGTATATATGTGAAGATTGAGAAAGTTACCATGCTATTATTAGAGTATTTACTTTTTGGTTCGCCTTGGTCTTGTTCCAGTTTCATTTTTGGTTTTGGATGCCGGAACTTGAGATGTGACTTCTGCCATATCACCACAGAGATCAGAAATGGCATCCAACTCCGCTATGCTACAAACACTGCTTTTGGAGCCATCAGATCTAGCAACGAAAATAGAGCCATTATATGTCCAACACTTTGTAACACCGAAACGCTGCCTGGCCGCCAGGAACACTTCATGTCTCTTTTTAATTAAAAACTCTGATAGAGTGATGCCGGAATTTTTCAGGCTGGTCTTAGCCCTCCAAACCTCATTCCGATCAGTAAAATTCTGAAACTTAACCAAGATTGGTCTGGGTTTTGATTCCTTTAAGCGTCCCAAGCGGTGACAATATTTTACTGAAGAAATGTTTATGTCTTGGACTTTTAACTGGGAAGACAACAAAGATGCAATAGCTTCTTGTGCATCCTTTTTGGCTTCGGGAACTCCATGCACAAGCAAAATCTTTCTTCTGTGCCTCATCTCAGTTTGATCATAGGCATCCATCAATATTTCCAACTGAGCCTGCATCATCTTAAGTGCATTCAATATAAAATTTTTGAACTCACAAAAATCAGATGCCAGTGTTGTAGAGGTGTTTGTAGTCTGGACCGCACACAGCTCCTGCTGGAACTCCATCATCTTCGAGTTAAACATCTTATTCATTTGTGTTATTGATTCTTGCAAGGACTCCATTGTAAACAAGTGGAAGAGAAAAATAACAGCAAATTTTGACAAAAGTGCAAGTGATATAATTTGTTTAAGAAAACAGTGTTTATATACTGTATCTTATTATTGCAATTATAGGAGATTGTGACACTAGTAGATGCAGGTACAAATTTTTACATTATATTGATTTAAAATAATTAATTTATAATTTTAGTTAAGGAGCAGTTAAAAGTTCAACTTAACTTTTTGCACGCCTACCCCCGAAAAAAAAAGCTTAGCTCTTGACCCGTATTTGTGGGTTCGATTCCCACGTTGAAACAACAAAAAAGGTTGTTTTTAGGATTGGTTAGGACAATGCAGACTGATCACCTGACTGTCTGACAAGAAAGATGATCCATGCGTCAGATGGGCATGTAAAGGGTCGGTCCTGTGCCTATTCTCTAGCCAGACGTGTCGACTTACCGTTCCGCTGGGTTGTGAGAGTGAAGGGAAGAGAGTCCTTCTGTGTATTGCGCACACACTTGGGCACTATAGAATAACTCCTGCGTAGCTGGCCTGGTTTCAATGAAATTGGCTACCGACAACTTACCGTTCCGCTGGGTTATGAAAGTAAAAGGAAGAGAGAGTGCTTCTGTGTATTGCTCACACACTTGGGCACTATAAAATAACTCTTGCGTAGCTGGCCTGGTTTGAATGAAATTTGCTACCGACACCGAAATCGGTGAAGGGAGCTATTATTATTATTATGAATTACTCTGGGGTCCAGTGGTTTAGAACCTAGTACTCGACTTTGTGGGTTCGATTCCCGCGACAGTACAACTAAAAAAAATGTTTATTTTTGTCAAGTTTAGTGAGGACAGTGCAATCTGATCACTTGTTATTGTGTGACTCTAAAGTAATAGCTTATTTTCATTCAATCAGTTAGATCATTGAAAGGAAATTAAATTAATTTTACTGCATAGTGAAATCTAACATTTTAATCTCATTGTTGTTGCTGATATTTAAACCGCGATAGTTTTGTTCTTGAGATACAGCCTGATTAAAGACAGACAGGCACAGCGAAGTCTTAGTAAATAAATCCCTAAAAGAACTTAATTTTAGATAGTCTGAACATTTTTTTGTGCTGTTTCATTTTGTGTACAGTGGATCGAGCTTCGAGCAACGCTAGCGACGCAACACGACGCGACGGAGCGCGGCGAGCGATGCAGCGCAGCGCGGTGGCGCGGCGGCTAGACGACTGTCGTCTGTACTTCGTTGAAGTATCACATTCGAAACCAAAATTATTTGGTGAGCGTAATTGTTTATCTACTGACTGTAGTGTGATACTGGCGGAGTCGGGGTTTTCACAGACCATACGCTGTGCATGTGAAGCACACGGGTAGCCGCGGTTAACACAAATGTGTTAAGCGGTTGACGTATGTCGGCGATGGAGCCGTGTCATAGAAGTCAAATTCTGATGACAATATTTGACCTACCAGGCATCATTTCGCAGCAGCAACCATTAAAAGTCGGTATCTCTTGGGGCAACTCAAGTAGGACGCGGAGCGCAGCGTGCGTGTGATGCTGGAAGGTTGGGGTCTACACAGACCACATGATGTGTATTCAATGAGTGATGCACACGTGTTAGCCGTGGGGAGAACACGTCGTGTTACGCGGCTAACGTATTTCGACTAAAGAGCCCTGGTCATATAGACATTACCTGAGACTTTGCGTAGTTTATTGTTGTGCATTAAAGTTAAAGTATCTGTTGAGATTACCATTAGAGAATAAACTAGCAAATTGGTCTAAAATTGTAGAGTCAGGTTAGGCCGAGCAAAAGGCTTGTGATATTGCAGCTGGTTTTCTCTTTTACAGGAGCATCACACGAGGACGTGTGACTAGTCAGAATGGCCGTGTCGGAGTTGAAACGTAAGGCTTGCAAAAAAAAAAAAAAGAAAGCCTAGCAAGTTTAGTCATATTTGCCAAGAGGCCTGTCGCCGCTTACAAAAGAGGAAGGAGAAGACGTGTGTCACCGAGGACAGGGAGGACGGGTCAGGGTGGCGCGCGATGGGATGGCGGGGCTTGAGAAAAAAGGAGTTGACTAAATTCGCTTACGTTCAATGTCTGCTTTGCATTAAATACTTGTAGCAATAGGTTTGATTACTAATAAAATCTAAGCATTAGTTCACATCGAAATACGGTAGAAAAAAAAATCAAGGCTCGATGCCAACAGCGGGTACGACCACGGCTCTACCTTGACCATTTTTGTACCTATGCATTTCTGTTTCTTTTATTTGAATTATTTTCTTGTTTCAGACTTTTTAGACCCATTTTTTGCGAAGTCGGGTTATAGTTTTTTAATTTTTTTTTTATTCTGTGTTCGTCTAGTGTATAATTTCTCACATTTTATGTTAAAATTCTTGTTATGTTTTTTGTGTTTTTGTAATTTTTGTAAATCTTTGTTTATTGTGTAATATTATTAACGTGTCTAATAAAGGGATGGGACACAAACAATTGGAGATTAATTTATTATAATTTATTCAGCGGGAAAGCGGTTTCCCTATTCAATCCCCCGATTATCAACTTCCAAACCTTAACGTAAAACGTTATGTAGCAGTATTTTTCTTAAAAATAATTAACATGAAATGAAAAGTAATTTTTAATAATCATTCATATTTGTTTATTTTCACATGCATATTTACATAGGTATATTACATAAAAGCCTTAAGCTTAGAGTGCCGTATCGTGGTATCACAGTCCTTGGAACTGACGAGTTCGTTATTACAAATTAAACCTTAAATAAAGTGCTATAAAGCTTAATATGCTAAAAAGCGGTTATACTAAAAACCATTCCAAACTTACACAAAATGGGTAGGCTTATACGATGAAAGCAAGTATAAATAAATCTAAATACAATAACAATTTAAAAAATATCATAATAATTGTCTGACTATAAACCCCTACCACACGAAACAAATATTTTATTTCGATAAATATTAATTATAATGTTATTTAATCTGTGATTGTTATACCTTTAAAAGCAAAATAAGGAGAGAAAGGATTTTTTTTACTTATAATTTTACTTATAAAAAGTTAGTAAGTGCAGTTACTAAAGTTATACAATACATTATAGATGTAGCGCATCTTTAATAGGGTTAAAACGTATAAATAGACTATTTAAGTATCTACCTTTATGCCAACAAAATATAATAAAAATCGTTCCTAAATATTTTCGTTAGTCAATCCCATTGATTGTTTTGCATAGACGGTGTGCCTTATCCGTCTAAAATTGAGATCAATAATGATAGCCGTTGGCGCCGCCACCTCCGGATCCGGAACCGAAACCACCACCGCCGCCACTACCACCGCTACCGCCGAAGCCGCCGCCCGCGCCGCCGCTACCGCCGAAGCCGCCGCCCGCACCACCATTACCGCCGAAGCCGCCGCCGCCACCGAAGTTGCCGCCTGAGCCGCCGCCGCCGGAACCGCGGAAGCCACCACCGCCGCCGCCGCCGCCGCCGGAGCTTCCGGAACCACCTCCACCGTTGTAGGCTCCTTCACTGGAAAATTCCAGTCAAATGTCAAAAATACAGTCAAACGATACATTCAATATTTAACTACTGTTTGCTGCTACCAGATGAGAACAGACACCAGATGGGGTTCTCGAGTGGCGACCATGGATTGGAAGACGCAGCGTAGGGTCCCCCACAAGATAGACCGAGGATCAGGGGCCTTACTCTCCAAACTGATTCGATTTCGATTCAGATTGGATCGTGCCGCGAACTCCCGAATACATTGACTTTATTTTTATTCTCAGTCGATTGATACGGTCGGAAGTGCAAAAAGTTACGATCTAACGATTTTATTTATCCTGGTTAGTTTCAAAGTAATCCACCAAATAAAATACAAAAAGCCGTCGAGATCGAACTGATTTGATTCTCGATTGTGTCGGGAGTAAGCTTGCTGGTCCGAGCCGCGGGCAGCCGTTGGATGCAGGCAGCGCCAGTTGTGGAAGTCCTTTGAGGAGGCCTATGTTCAGCAGTGTACGTGGACGATGATGATGATGCTGTCAATTTCTTACGCCGGTTCTTCTATCTGGTCTACAAGGTGTAAAATAAATGAGTGATAATACTTTAGGGTGTGTATGTGCCTTCTATGTAGAGTATACAGAGAAAATACCAGCGCTGAAAGACTTACTTTTGACTTTCATGTTTGTATGACAATGCCACAATATACATTTTCACATACAATAATTTAAAATAAAGCACCTCTTTCAGCGCTGGTACTTTCACAGTAAATACGGGACCCATACACACCCTAAAGTATTATCACACATTAATATTATAGCCTGTAATTATAGTCCAGTATAGTCTGTAATTATAGTCACAGAATCGGTGGCGGGGTTCATATTATAGATACGACGTTTTTGGCAAATTCATTCCGGAGATCTGTCCGTCCGGAATAACAGGACCCTGGTACTATAAGGCTTCGTTGTCCGTTTGTCCCGAGACTGTCAAAATCATTACGTTAGCTTTGCCATATTCTGTTAAAGATTGATTGACGAATACTTATATTATTAAACTAGCTTACCCTTGCCCAGCTAAGGATAAAGAAATATGGAAATCTCTAGAGGAGGCCTTCACCTTCGAGATAGAGGTTATTACTTTCCCAAACTGAACCAGTTTAATAATAATTTGTATATTTATATTTAGTTTACATGTTAGTTTTAATTTATTTTTATATATTGTTAAAAACTGTATTAGTTTTAGTAAGAAATATAAGGCTTTTTTATTTTATTTATTTATACCCTTGCCCACTTCGTTGAGCATAAAAACAGTTTGTGATGAAATTCAACTTAAAAAAACAAAAACCCTAACCCAGAACCCGCATCCCGTAAATCGCAACGCGCAACCCGCAACACGGAACCCGCAACGCGGAACCCGCAACGCGGAACCCGCAACGCGGAACCCGCAACGCGGAACCCGCAACGCGGAACCCGCAACGCGGAACCCGCAACGCGCAACCCGCAACGAGGAACTCGCAACGCGAAACCCGCAAACAAAAATCAAATTGTCATCCATACGTGCATTACATAGCTGTCATATGCGTTTTGATAATGTCTGATTCTTTTTTGTTATACTACGTTTTATTGTGACTGATGTTTATGACAAGTCACACGGGAACGCTGTCGAACGGGATATATCCTATGTCCGTCTCCTGGCTCTAAGCTACCTCAATTTTCAGCCATATCGGTAAAGCCGTTCTTGAGTTATAAATAGTGTAACTAACATGACTTTATTTTATATATATAGATTATATTATAGAATACCACTACAATTAACGAAAAAATAATACTTACGAAGAAGGATTCCGCTTGTTGAACTCTATGGACTGCAGTATGGCGTCTGGGATGGGCGGGGGTGTGGGCAGATGATCACCCACTGGGTGGAAGCCGTTCTCATCGGCGGTGTAGGTCAGGGAGATCTTCTGACCGTCCGGGGACTGGTACGAGAAGGCCCCCTCGGCGGTCACGGCGGGGCCTTCGGGGCCCTGAGCACGCGGAGACCCCGTCTCTTGAGCAGATATACCGTTGCCAGTTTCGTAGCTGTGGAGTATAAAAATAAGTATGATTAAATAATTGCTTAAACGTACGTTACGTAAAATTAGTTACTGAAATTTATATTTTTTTCCCGCAGTGGCTCTAGTAGTCACCAAAATAAAAATGGCGGCTAACAGCTCGCAGAGATAGTACATAGTGCATAGTTGATATTTTCATTTTTATTTGGTGTGACATGTCATGTCCTAATTTTTGAGGACCTTTTAAGTGGCGAACTTATGGTAACTTAGATATGTACTTATGGTATGGTAACCTACCCTAAACTATGCTAAAGGACGTTCAGTCAAGACGTTGAACGTAAAGTCGGCTCCACACTACTCGCGGAGTTCCTCGGCGAAGTACGGCGAAGTACTAGTAAAGTTTGACGAGGTAAGCCGAAGTGCATCTCTACACTATCCTATTCGTCTAACTTCGTTCAACTTCGCGAGTAGTGTGGAGCCAGGGTTATATTAAAAAACTTGACGAGTTGACCTTTAGTCATTCAATTAATAAATTCATAAACGCGCTAGTCGTTCAATTAAACAGCTGATTCAATCAGATGACTGCGTCATATACATATAAGTAAGGGTAGAATTTGATTTTTATTAAATATCAATATGCAAATAAACATTGCTCCATGTCATTGTCGATATTGCATTATCACGAAACATGTATAAGTAGAGTACATTTATTGCACACGCAATCAATACCTATCAATACAAGCAAAGGTAAATAAAAGCTTGTATTAATTGATCAGTGTGGACATTTTTCCATCCCTAATAAATACCTGGATAATTCTACTTCGCTAAGCCTAAATCTATAATTTATTTTAATGTTCTTTGCCTAAAGTTTATTGATAATTCATTGATAAAATATTATACGTGCAGGCATAAAACGCACGTCGCGTAGTTTACGTAAAAGCTTTTAAACGTAAGCTTATGGCCATTAAAAGTCGCGGATTTCATTAAAGCCCACGATCAAAGTCATTTAAAACTTCTCCAATCTAGTTACATGGGGATTTAAAAAATGACGCAAAAATATCCTCTTCGTTATAATGGGATGAATTCATTCTTTTGTTTAAGTTATGAAATCGAAATTAGGGTGTGAAACTTTTCAATTGCATCGGTTTATGTAAAATTTTATTATAGGTAAATATGACTTTAAATTTCGTAAATAGAAGTTATTGAGGACTGCGAAGCTTGAATAAAAAAACTATTGCTGTTGTGGGTGAAGATTTGGACGCTATTCTGGAGATCAGTCAGGCCGACAGTTATTTGGTGTAACGCCCTAAGAAAAATCTACTTTTGTTACTGCATGAAAACTCATAAAGAGTTAAGTACCTTAACTGATCATATTATCCAAAGAGGAAAAAATCTTCTACAAACTGATGATGTTTAATCATTCAATCGATATCCCGGAACCGAATGAATTCCGAATCGATTTGAATGCCCAGGGCCCTAATTCTCAGTCCTCGAACTTAGTTTTTACTATCGGTCTGTCCCGCTCACGCAAATGAGATTTACCGCGCGTGCGAGCGGGATATACTAATATTCGGAACTAAGTTCGAGGACTGAGAATCGCCGCCCAGAACGTGAGGAGCTAAGGGCAGGCGCTACACGTCGTGATCCGCATGATATTTCCACAACGTGCCTGTAATGCTCGCAACGTACACGATTTATGGCTGAAGATATTTAATATATCCGATCGGAATCATCTTCAAATTCCGAAATCAGATGAAATGTTACACAAATTGGGAAATAATCAAGGACAAGACCATTTTCAGATGTTGAACACATCTCAGGGAATGCCCCTGAACTGAATTCAATTCTAATTCCGGAAAAAAAGGGTTCAAATCTAGGGTTTGGAATTTATCACATAATGTATCTCCGGTATGCTGTCTACGTGTATTTCCAGAACTTTGTAAATCAGTCAAGGGATATATTAATGACCAAACTAACGTGACCGCGATAACAACAAAACAGAGGGCTTAGCTAACATGGTACCTTAGCCAACATGGCACCTTAGCCAACATTGCACCTTAGCCAACATGGCACCTTAGCCAACATGGCACCTTAGCCAACATGACACCTTAGCCATCATACAATCGTTAATTACAATAACGAATCGCGTTTTGACACCGATCTATATATAAGAAAGGTATACAATGTGACAGCTAGATTCTGTCAAATTGTATGGTGATCAATATTTTCTTATAGCTAGATTGGTTATTGAAACGCGCAGTAAGCCAAGCAGTTACCAAAGTTGTTATTGAAAATGTAAGGGTAAATTTGCCAATGGATGTTTTATGACACATTGACTTAAGGGTCTAAATTGTTAAAAATACTGTCCTAATTCCTACAAGTCTTGTTTCCTTTTTCCGTAAATGGGTATTTCTATGGTCCAGCGTATCATAAATACCTGGAGACTTCTAATAATATGCCAAGCAGGAACATTTAAAAGCTCTATAAAAGTAATGGTATCGAATGTCAATTGTATTGGCGCTGTCATTCTTTTCATATAATTATCATTCGATATCGTTACTTATAGTGAGTAAATTGCTCCTGTTTGGCCTAAAGCTTTATTTTTTTAAATATAATTGAACACATGAATAGATGAATATGACGTGTTACAAATGTTATTTACCCAGAAATTTGAGTTCAAACTGTCACTTAAACATTTTAGGATATGTAGTAACGTATTAACTGCATTGATTCTAGAGACGGATCTTTAGGTTATTGTCCTTAATACTTTACGACGTATTGTAAAATGCTTAAGGTACAGTTTGAACTCTATCTTCTCGAAATCCAAATTTTGTTGCATATCACCTTCATCCATTCATGTCTTCAATAATCAAATATCATACCTGAACTTGTAGTTTCCATCCCCATTGTTCTCGTTCTCGTACTTGAGTATGGGGATGTTCGCCCCGGAGCCGCCACCAGCACCACCACCAGCGCCGCCACCAGCTCCGCCGCCAAAACCTCCACCTCCACCACCTCCGAATGGTCCAGAACCCCCTCCTATAACAGACGATAACTATTCAAAATTGATAGTCACGGTTCCCCCATACATTGTTTTCACATGATTAGTATCAAGCAAATTTTTATTGAGTAGCTTCATTTTAATGAGAGGTCCAATAATTTCTTGGACGGAACTCTCGATTGCGGTAGCTAACAGAGTTAGCAAGGATAAAAAAATTCTCAACTTTCGAGCGTAGGACCGGGATCTGTTTCAACAGACATAATTGTCCTACAATTTACAATATTAATAATTACTAAGTAATGAAAACAAAATCAGCTACTAATAATTATTAGTAACCAGCTGATTTTGTTTTTATTTAAGTAAAAAAATCGATACAAGTCGTTACATCGATACAATCGTTGGCAAGAGGAAACTCTTTGATCAAACCATAGATTTTGTAGGACAAATATATTTTCGGATAATTTACGTTTTGAGACAAGTGCGGCTAAGACAGGAATTCTAAATCTTGAATCGTGTATGCAGCGCCGCGACCCGTTTCAGTGTAAATTGACGCTCAGCGATCAATAGATATAACGTTGTTTTTCTTTCATATTGGTTTGATACTTTACAAAAATCTATTATTACTTTAGAAATATCTGATTAAAAAGAAGAGAAAAAAGATTTCGCTGAATTTTCTTCTTCAATATTCTTTTTACTGGATTTTCCTCTTTGGTTAGTACTTAAAAGTTTAACCTATTCTACGGTACAGGTTGAATAAAAACCTGAGGACCATTGTAACAGCTCACCTCCAGAACCCGGGAATCCCCCGAGCCCAGCATTACCCCCTCCACCGCCACCGCCCTTCGGCGGCAGGTACTGCGGCTCCAGGCGACCACATAGCGTCGTTGTCACCAACACCGACAGCAAGATTATCTGCAATAGATAGATACACAAATCGTTAGGGAAGAATTCTGAGAGAGGTATACCGTTCTTCTAAAATCTGATCCAGTCTAATACATTTAATATCTCTGTAGATTTACGTTAAATATTTTTTTTCCTGACATGAACACGCCTTTAAGCTTTCATAAGGACGCAATAAAAAAATGAAATTTTAGAATTTTTTTTTTAAAACAAGCTTTGTTCAAAATTATTCAAAGGAGTCCAAACTCGACTGTTTTATCTTGTTTAATTTAGGAGACCCTATGGTCACCTTCCGACGCTATCTCGAGACCCGTGCTGTCAAGACTATTCAAACGAGTTGAAATTAGATGTGTTTATTTTGTTTAGTTCAGGAGTTTCTATGGCCACCTTCTGACTCCATCTTGAGACCAGCTTCATGGTACCATTATTATAATTGAATTGTCACCGAAGTATGTAATTAAAGCAATTTCAACATAATCTAACGACAGCAAGTGGTTTTAAATATCGGGAGATATATTTTATAGTATCTATCATTCCTCTACACTACGAGATAGCTAAAGAATCGAAAGTTTTTTTTTTGTTGGACTTCCAGAAATACACATCTGAAACAGTATCTTGTCCGAAACACTATCTGCTTCTATTTTGTTATATCTCAATGGTGATGAAAAGGAGCTCTAAGAAATAATAATTAACCGTACATGGTTGCAAAGAAAAATAGTCTATGCTCTATATATAATATTGCAATAATTAATTACGCTTTATACCTACCTTGTGCTACAAAGTCCTTTTAGAAAAGACGACTCTGTAGAACAACGAATCTATAAGTCTTTTTAGAAAAGAGGACTCTGAAGAACAACGAATCTACAAGTCCTCATAGAAAAGAGGACTCTGTAGAACAACGAATCTACAAGTCCTTTTAGAAAAGAGGACTCTGTAGAACACCGAATCTACAAGTCCTTTTAGAAAAGAGGACTCTGTAGAACAACGAATCTACAAGTCCTTTTAGAAAATAGGACTCTCTAGAACAACGAATCTTCAAGTCCTTTGAGAAAAGAGTAATTTATTATAAAACTAAAATTGAATCACGTTTTCTTTAATTTAAAACAACTGATCGGAAAATGCTGAAAATGATTTGGCACGAGAAAACGTGCACATTTTGACCCCAAGTAAGCTATTGTCTACCTTTATTGCTCTGTAGTCTATTGCCTATGTAAACAGCGCTATTATACGACACTTAGGACAACTCGTGAGACCCTTAGGGCTCTCATCCACGCCGAACTGTGGCAGCGATGATGTCGCGCGTTCGCATCGATACAGTTGCGATGCAGTGTAGCGAGTGTTACAGACACCGAAGTACGCTCGAGATAAATTTAACCTAAACGTAAACAAACCAAAAACATCGAAATTTTCACATACTTACTAATTGTGCCGGAACCGGAATTTTAAAGAATTACACTTCGTTTTCTAATACATTTTATAACAACGAAACAATAATTAATATGTTTAAACATCAAATGAAAATGCATCACAGAAATAAAAAAAGAAACAAAAAAAAAGCCATATTGACACTTGCTATTGTAGAATATAAGCCTATAGTCTATGGGTTCATAGCAAACAATAATCATTGTATTAAATTGGCCAATTGGCATCACTGACTAGTCTATGGTTGTCATAGACGGGTTTGTTTACGTGTGGGTTAAATTTATCTCGGACACGATGTCGTCTGACATGGACGCGCGTTTGCATCGATAAAGTCGCGATGCTATACCGCGTAGTAGCACGTTGGCATGGCTTCTGTAGTGCGATGCAAACCCGACAAAGGGCGTGTTTCACCAAGCAATGTTAAAGTTAATCCTTCGTTAAATATCATGTTATCCCTCGTACTTCCTATCAATGAATGAGAAGGCATGGTAATTTAACAAGCCGTTAACACTAACGTGCGTTAGTGAAATCGGGACTAAGACGCGTTAGTAGCGATGATTTCGAGCGTTTAGGAAATGCTACCGCATCGCAGCAAATCACCGTGGGCGATGGCCCTTAACAGTGTGCGATATAAAAGTTGAAGCGATAACGGCTTCAGTAATTTTATGACAAGTATCTCGGTAGGAGAGTCGTGATATGCCATAATACACCTGATGTAATAGCGCGGGATCCCCGTAATTTAAATTTGTAATGAGGCTACCGTAACTTCCCTTTTGGCGTCACAACACGATGTCTTATTTCTTATTTATTTGTAAGCAGATTCAGCTCCGGTTTTTTTGGGTTCGGCACATTAGTTGTTTTACAAACTAAGGACGCTCGCTTGGCTACTGTTTTAATGGTTAATTGTACATGTATAACGCTATGAAAAAGCTTACTATGCTGAGGCTCGCGGACTCCTAGTACACACGAACGCTCATTGACCTAACACCTGACCAGGATATAAACTCATCTGTTTTGTAACTTTTAGTCGTTTTGACGACCTCCGTAGCGCAGTTGGTTGAGCGCGTTGGCGCTCGAACGAAAGGTCGCGGGTTCGAATCCCGCCGAGGGAACAAAAAGTTTTCAATGTTCCTGGGTCATGGATGTGTATTAAATTTGTGTATTATATAATAAAAATCTTAAATATGTGTATAGTATAAAAGTATTAAATATATTTCCGTTGTCTGGTACCTGTAACACAAGTTCTTCGGATACTTAGCACAGGGCCAGATTGACGTGGTGTGAAGCGTCCATAGATATTATTATTATTATTATTATTATTATATTAACTTTTATGGAGATCTTTAATCGCGATTTGTCGCGTTATGGTAAGTAATTCATACGAGGTGCCGAAACAAAAATGTTCTACGCTACCTTCTCTTCATAATATATTCGGCTTGATATATAAACCATGAGACAGCCTGTACTGCTATTACCTCGTACACTATATTTAATAGTTGAAACAGTTTTATTGTTTCTCTCCTAATTGTTAAACCAACATTCTTAATTTGTTTTAAGTCATCGTGTTTAAGACATAGTATTTTGATTCCTTTGTAAGAGGCTGCATTGTAGTTCCAATTATTTTGATATGTTTGACTATGAACGTTGAAAACTCTTGCACTCTAAAGAATATAATATTTTGGACATTGTAGTTTTTTATAAATATTTATTTTGGTACCTCTCGTAATTTTTTACGACGGATCGTTTCTGTTTATTATATACTTACTAATACTAATTAAAGGCGTTCAAAATAGAAGGACCGTCAATAATATGAAAATAAATTTTATATGTACTTGTTGAATTACGGCTAATGAAACACAAATTATATTTTAGTAACGATCTAATTATAGATGCTACTTTTTAATTTCGTGTCATAATTATAAATAATGTACATATTTATAAATGTGACTTTAATTTTAAATCTCTTTTTAATATCTTGGATTGTAGGTAACTACGAAATCTAAAAATCTAACTTGGAATTTAATTTGTAAATAAATAAATTAACTTAATTAATCTTTTGACCTGACTAACCTAAAAAAAATAGTAAAGCAAAAAAGGAAAGCTTTTGGGACAACTGGGAGTCTATGTAAGGACTAATAAAAAATATATCACTAAATAGTCATTTCGGCTTCAGTATTACCATGTAACTTATTGTTAAAATTATGAATTGTAATATTATACCATGGACCACGGTGCACTTCCAACCTCTTCTTCTTCTTTTGGCATATTATGCGGGGGGCTCAAAAGCGCTAACATCCAAAATAACAGCTCTTTAAATGTGACAGTGAAGTTATTTATTATTTTAATGTTTTTATTGAATGTTGTACATACTATTAATATTATTTCTATGTCCTTATAAGGGCCGAAATAAAAAAAATACTATGTAACCACTAATGTGAAATGAATAAATGAATTTGAATTTGGAAAAAAATGAATTTTAATAATAATAATAAATGATGTATATTTTGTGTTTCTTTCACAGCAGCGCCTACTGGTGATCCGATTTAATGCAAAAGATGTGTAGCCCGGATAATAGGATATAATATATTATTATAATTCATGTAGTCAAGTTTAAAAAAAAATGTATTTTAATACAAATTTGACTACATATCTAGGTATTTCATATTATTCTAAATATTTTATTTTTTTATTTATACGTGAACCAAAAACATTGTCATCCCTTTTTACGAAAACTGCGCGGACTTTTCGATTTCATAGACAACACTGCTAAGAGGTAAAAAACCGTGAAAACTCGAAATTTAAAATGAATTATGGTCGTATTTCGACCACAGGACTTCTAGTTTAAGAAAATTAAGCTAAACTTACTTTAAATATATTACTTACCGTGAACAAAGTCATTGTTTCGAAGCTGGCATCAGCGTTGGCGCACTTTTGTAGAATAGAGGTCTGGCAGATGTGCCTCAGTTTATATTAGCCCGTCTGCCCTTTCAGTCGCCTCACCTTGTGCGTTAGGACTATCTAGACATTGTGGAATCTTTAGGGATACCTTTCTTAAGTATAGGTCAAGTAAGAACTCGAGCACGAGATTTGAACTCAGTAAAGGAGGTCAACGAAGCCTTTTACTTATTTTTGTTACACTTTTAAGTTGTGAGAATTTGCCTTCGAGCGCGCAATATTATATAGAGGTCGCCCAGGAGATTAAATGCGCCTAAAACAATTACTTAATTTTTATTATTTTTTAAAAATTTTAGGTTTTTTGGTCTTTTGTGGCCCTTGCCTTAGAGAAGTCAAAATTTTAAATTTGAATTTTGTTCGAAATCGAACACAAGTCACTACTGTGAACTAAACACTCAAACAGTGATGTTACGAAGTATCGTAGAACTTGTATCACAGGGACCAGACAACGGAAATATTTTTCATACTTATATACTCTTCATATTTAATGATCACATCTAATACCCAGGAAAAGCTTATTTGTCCCTACGGCGGGATTCGAATTCCCGACGCGCTAACTACTCAGCCAAAGAGGTCGAAGGAGGCATTTAGTTTCAGTGTTTAATTTAATCCCGGAGAATTATACAGTAATTTGTTCTTAAGTATAATTTTCTCGTAAGCTGAACTATGATTTCGATTTTAAATAATGCTGAAAACGCTGGAAAGCTTTTTGCCTTTCTGTTTAGGTAAGTATTAGATACACGTAGAGAACAAGATACGATAGACTAGATTTCCTTTTTTTAATGATCCGTTCACAAGATGCGTAATATCACTTAATTTATTATACTCACCCCCGGTTTCTGAAAGGCTCATAAAATCGCCGATCACCTAATATTTGAGTTAACAAGCCATTCTCAACGCTCATTGGTGAATGCTTTCGCAACAAATTCGCTCACTCGCTAAAATCACCAATGACTGAACACCGTTCAGAATGAATTGTTAACTCAAATGTTAACTGGGCCCTGATTTTAGTGCCCCAAATCTAACGCCTGGTTTCTGAAAGGCTGATCAAATAGATCAGTTGATCAAATCAGCTAATCTAAACGCTCATTGGTGAAAACAGAGACTGCTAAGTGATGTTCACCAATCAGCGTTCAGATTAGCTGATTTGACCAATAGATCAATTTGATCAGCCTTTCAGAAACCGGGCGTTAGTCTGTTCTGCTCGTGCACGACAGCAGGACAGACTGACGATCAAATCGACGAATTACTATTACCTCACAGGAACACTGTCTAAACAACGTCCCAAGTACCTAACAAACTCAGTAGTTTTTGAGTGTATGAGTCACAAACATAATTATATTATGTGTGTATGTTTGTGACATAAATAACTATTTGAACTACTCGTACTATCTTTATAAGGCCTAAAATTGCTACTTTAATGAGTTGTATATTGGATCCATATCCAAAGGAAAATGTAAAATTTTTATCATATTATGTCTCTACTTTCTATAATTAATACACTTAGGTAAACATTCCTAATAAGTAATAATTAGCTGTCGATGGCATGTCACAGTATCAGATGAGGCAAATGCCAGAAGCGCGTCCGTGACCCCCCGCCCTCCTCTCTCCTGTCAGCAGCTATTGTTGATCACGACGTGCAGCCGGAACTCACATCAACAGTATTGAATGCTGCTCGATCATAAGCAATTTTGCCAATATTAATTAATAATAATGATAGCTCCCCTCACCGATTTCGGTGTCGGTAGCTGATATCATTCAAACCAGGCTACGCAGGAGTTATTTTACAGTGCCCAAGAGTATGCGCAATACACAAAGACACTCTCTCTTCCTTTTAATCTCACAACCCAGTGGGACAGTAAACCGACACGACTGGCGAGAAAACAGCCGCTGGACCGACTTTTTACATGCCCTTCCGACGCATGGGCCATCTTTCTTGTCAGACAATCAGGTGATCAGCCTGCATTATCCTAACCAAACTTGAAACAACATTTTTTGTTGTTTCAACGCGGAAATCGAACCAACGACCTCCGGGTCGAGATTTGCTGTGAACCACTAGACCACGGAGACGCGAAACCCGTATACCTTGTTAGTTACGGAGTCCTCCTTGGGCCTGAGGGCACGTATAATCATTATTTGTATAATTAAAAAAATGGTAGCTGGCGAAGATTATTGAACTTGGTGAGGTACAGAAAAAAAATGGTTAAAGCACTTTATTAAAAATGAATAATATGTAAGACTGCTGTCTAGCTGTGCCCGCGACTTCGTACGCGTGGAAAAATGATTTAGGGCAGTTATAATAAATCTGTTTTAAATAGAAGTAGGCCGATGAAGTAATAATAATAGTTTAAGGCCAAATAATGGCTCGGACATGCCATATGAAGATATAGGATTACCCCGAATAGATGTAACTATATCTTGAATAGTCAGACATAACTGCTCAGTATCAAAAAGTACACAGAAGCAGAACACCATCATGACTACAAACAAATGGCGCAACCGCTGAGGACTTTCGCTAATAGGTACTTGCCAATGTTGATCCCGAGCCAGTTAGTGACATGCCCGGCAAGCCGCTTGTATGTAGGGTATATTAGGTATATTACCATCCTTTCGGAGCTCAGCAAAAGAAGTAGACCCCGAACAACATGTAGATAGTAGAGAAGTTATTCGGATAATATTATTCGGATACCCCGTATAAACCCGGCCAATTTGTCTCGTTAATTTAGTATAGGATTTACTCTTCGTGATCCATCTGTCTGTCTGTATGTCAAACAGACAGATGGATCACGAACCCTTTATCTCAGAAACAGGTATCAAGCTAAGAATCATATCGAATACTCAGGATCTATAACTGTCCCTTGAAGCTGTGACGACTTGATCAGACTTGTTAGCCACCGCAACCAAAAGATACAGCCATTTATGTCGCTAAATTTAGTCATTTTCCACACTTGCAAGGGAATTAAAACCTAAACGGTACTTCCTGGGAACTCAGAATCTTTAAGGATAATCAAGCAACAACGTTTTAATTTAGTGCTGACAAAGGATAATATGCGAAAACATAAAAATATTATAATTTTTTTGAGCTTACTGCCGTTTTTGTCATGAATGTTTTGGGGTATTAAATTTAAACTTATATTACAAATACTCAGGTCTCTAATATCTTCAAGCTGTAATCAAATCAAAATTCTATGTCAAACAGATTTGTATGGAGCTCTTGATGCGCAAGTCCAACTCGCACTTGGCCAGTTTTAATTTTTTTGTATTATTATTACATCCTCGCTAACAAATATATACGTACATACAGTACTTATCACAAAGGACTTTACAGTAAAAGTAATAACTGATTTTATACAAAAAACTTTCGTAATAAAGAAAGTCAAGAAATAAACGATTGTCCCTACCTAGTATAAAAACCAAGAAATAAAAATATCAAGAAATACATAAATCTAAGTTATATTGACCTAACTTTTAACTATTAACACGTGTAAATCAATATTCTATTTATTAGGTATGTATAATAGTTTAATTGAAAACAAACTATCCTACGCCTATACAAAAATAATTGTTGTATTTACAATCCCTAAATAATATAAATAAATGCAATTCACTTTTATCGATTGCCATTCTCCCCCGGTACGTTCGCTGCGAATAAAATTTGAAGCAGCGCGCGGCTCCCGGGCCGGCGCGCTTCCTACAAACGTCCAGCAAGTACGACATGATGTTTTTAAATTGTAATAACTTTTTTATTTATAAACCGATTTACATAAAACAAACACTAAATGTTAAGTGAAACTTGCCGCAATATATTAGTAAAAAGTACATCTAAATCGGATAAGCCGTTTCTGAGATTAGCGTGCACAAACCCACAGACAAACAGACAAACAGATAAACAGACAAACAGACAAAAATTCCAAAAATCATTGTTTTGGATACTATTGCGTAAACTAGCTGTGCCCGCGACTCCGTACGCGTGGAAAAGTAATTTAGGGCAGTGTTATAATAAATCTGTTTTAAAAATATTTTTAGTTATAAAAACTGTCGTCGAGGTATTTAAAAAACTACTTTATGTTGACAATTCCTACTAACAGCTTGACAAACGACCGTGTATAATTACTATAATGCGAACGGGACTACTTGATAGTACGCTCACATACACGACGAACATCTAGTACTAAGATTTGTATGGATTTTGCGCCGCAGCGACTGCAGACGATGATCGTTTCCACGCCGACGCTGCTGGTGTGGCGACAATGATATTAAGACAGCGCGCCGCAAAATTTTGCGGTATTTTAGCCTTTAGGTGCGTAAGTCCGACTCGCACTTGCCCGGTTTTTTATTTATTAATAACCAAACATGTAGGTACTGATTATAAATCACTTCACTGTTAAAGTACTGATTTTATACAGAAAAGTAGCAAAATATAGAAAGTACCAAAAGAAAGAAAACAAACCTAAGTTGTACCTAACATACCTAAAAACCATTCGGTCCATAATAAAAACTAAGAAATAAAAATATCAAGAAAAACATAAATCTAACTTATATTGACATAACTTTTTTAGTTTAACTGTAAACACAATACTTATGTTAATCAAAATTGTATGTATTATGCAGTTATCGAATACATAATTTGGACAAAGAAGACTATAAAATGTACAGTAATAGTAGGATGTAGTATGAGAACTATAATATACAATGCAAAATAATATTATACATTGCTAATGATGCACACTGAGTTTAACTCTCGGATAGCGTATTCTACTCAACTCAACTTTGCTATAATTGTATTAAAAGTACGGCATTTGGCGTATAGATGTCGCTATTATGGTCTGCTCTGCATCGCGCTATCGCTTGTAAGATAGATTTGTATATGAGAATACTCTATCAATATTATGATATTTGGCAAAAAAACCCATAATAATCTATTAACACATATCCAGGACAGGCCGCAAAAGGCTATAATTTCAAAAGGTATCTCGATTGGAATCGAGTTGTATCAACAGTTTTCCCCTGTAACACAGTTTAGTAACTATCAAGATGTTTTTTAACGTATGTATATGTTATAAAATAGAAAAAACAAAATAAAGAGCAATATATTTATGAAAATCTTAAAACTGTTTTTAAAATTCCGTACCTCAAAAGGAAAAAACGAAACACATATTATAAGATCATTTCCATGTCCGTCTGTCTGTCAAGACCCTTTTACTCAGAAACGCGTGTAGGTATCAAGATGAAAATTATATAAAATACTCAGGATACCTACTGTTCCTTGAAGCAGTGAAAAAATCAGACCTCTTAGCCAATGCAACCAAAAGCAGTTGCTTAGGTATGTCGCTAAATTTCGTCATTTTCGACACTCGTAAGGGAATCAAAACCTAAAGGGTACTTCCCGTGAACTCAAAATCATAAAATTTGAAACCAAGCAACGTCTAAAACCATACGTTTTTAGTAACAATTTATATGTAGATAGTAAAAATATTTTGATTTTTTAAAACTTAGTACCGTTTGTCATGAATGTGTATAATTGAAACTTATAAGAAATAGGTACTTAGGTCTCTAATATATTCAAGCTGTAACCAAATCAAAATTCTATGTCAATCAGGTTTGTATGGAGCTCTCGGTGCGCAAGTCCAACTCGCACTTGGCCGGTTTTTATTTATTTACTTATTACTAACCTACGCTAACAAATATGTATACAGTACCTACTTATCACAAAGGACTTTACAGTAAAAGTACTAACTGATTTTATACAAATAACTTTCATAATAAACTCAAGAAAAAAAATCTTAGACTGTCCCTACCTAGCAAGCCTAAAACTAACAAATAAAAGTCACCCCCGCGGCCCCGGTGCGTTTGCTGCGAATACAATTTGAAGCGGCGCGGCGCGGCGGCGCGCGGCTCCCGGGCCCGCCGCGCGCTTCCTACAAACGTCCAGCAAAAACGACATGATCTTTTAAAATTGTCATAACTTTTTTATTTTTGAACCGATTTACATAAAACAAACACTAAATGTTAAGTGAAGCTTGCCGCAATATATTAGTGAAAAGTACATCTTAATCGGATAAGCCGTTTCTGAGATTAGCGTGCACAAACCCACAGACAAACAGACAAACAGACAAAAATTTCAAAAATCATAGTTTTGGGTACTATTGCGTAAATAAAGGTCCCCTATCATATTTTTTTTCAAATATCTTCAATGTACAGACACGACTCCTCTACAGATTTATTATATGTATAGATATAGATAAAGGTCCCCTATAGTATTTTTTCTCAAATATCTTCAATGTACAGACACGACTCCTCTACAGATTTATTATATGTATAGATATAGATGAAGAAGTTATAGATACCGATTTGATTTAAAAACTTGACCGTGATTCAAGATGCCATCGCTTATTATCGCTTACAAAGTTCGATAACAAAATGTATGGGATTTGACATAAGCTACGCTAAATGATCGCGATTCGGTATGTCATTTAGAGTACCTTATGTCAAATCCCATACATTTTGTTATCGAACTTTGTAAGCGATAATTAGCGATGTCATCTTGAATCAGCCCCTGACATGCTCAATGCTCATGTTATTAAAAATTAAAACATAGTTAAACAAAAAATATGAAGAAAATGTGTCAAGCTTCCAGTATTTAAATGCGCGTCTATTTGCTATCAGGTATTGTGCTGAGTTCTTTGAAGTACACTTGTGAGGTGTCCCTCGAGACTTGGGCTTGAGACGCGTGTCTTGTGTGTAGAGACTCCTTTATTTTTCACTATTTGATTTCCTATATTTAACCGACTGCGGCTTGCAAAAAGAAAGGTAATGATGTTGGCAGGCAATATTTGTATGTGTATAGCGCCAAAACTATTGATCAGATTAACGAAAGAAGTGCCAATAGATTCGTTATAGTAGCCCAACATAGCAAAACGATATACCTAATTTTATGTAAGTTCGGTTAAAGTTGATTTACTGTAAGGATCGATAATAATGAATTTCGGCACATACGTCATATGTTTTGAGCGCAGAATAACTATAGCTTATACTACCTATGGCTTTGAATCCATACAATGGCATAAAATGATAGTTCTTGAAAAACCCCTGAAAAGCAACTTGTTCTTGACCTGTGCTTAGGCGTTCTATACTACATACTGTATTTAGCTACAATTTAAATCCCTCCTGAATATTATAACATAAATGTATTTTACGCCTACATCCATAAACATAGCTGAAATTTCTTGTCTCTATGTAAATCCAAATATGAATTTCCATCGCCCAGTGACCTAGAGACGACACAAATTTTACACAAAATGGAAAATTAAAAATGTACTACCTCATCACAGTTTTGAATTTATAAGCTTAGAGATAATTAGTGGCTTGAAGTCTGTTTTTAACCGGCTTCCAAAAAAGGAGGCGGTTATATTATGTTCGGCTGTAAAAAAATTTTCATACTCGAGCCTAAGACTATGTTTAAGTATGTAGTCGAAAAAATATTTTGATAAAAAGTACTTACCTGTATTAAAGTAGGTACGTTTCGTATGTTGCAGTTACAAAATAATAATACACCAACTGTTTATGATTGAAGTTTAATATTAACTGACAATATTATGAGCTGTGTTTGTAATATTCCTTTGCTTTATAAAATTGTTACTAAAGAAACTAGGCTTGTTGTGAAGACATAAATGTCTGTCAAATTTTAGTCAACAAATATTAACACATCATATTTTATATTATGTTAATCCCATCATGTCTTATAAAGTTATTAGAACTGGTAAGTAATTTGTATCATACTGTAAAGAATAAGGATTTAGGAAAGAACAAAAGTGCTGCTTTGTTATTTATTACATTTCTTGAATTCTAAACTCCAACTAAAACCTTCCAAGATGTTCCTCTTGGGACAAAGAGCTAAATTAAAATCCTAACCCATTTCAAAGTAGAGGTAGGTACAATTTAGTATTTTTCGTAGGCTTCTACAAAAAAGATGATACTCGTAAATGGTATTTAATATTCGTAGTATATAAAGCGCTATGTAGCTTTATCATAGTCTTATATAAAATTCTCCTGTCACAGTGTTAGTTACCTTATTCCTCCGAAACGGCTCTACCGATTTTTATGAAATTTTATATGCATATTCGATAGGTCTGAGAATCGGCTACTATCTAAGTTTCATACCCCTAAGTGATAAGAGTTATCCACTCCTAACATTAGTTTTTATTTTTTGGACAATTTTATATTATTTTTGTATAATGTGGCAATAAAAATACATTCAGCCCTCAATTTTCACTTTTTTATCACTAACCCCTTTTCCCATGTTCTAATAGTTGCTTTAGTAATTTTCCGTTTCATTTATGCGGGTTCCGAGTTACGAGTTCCTGGTTCCACGTTTCGCGTTGCAGATTCAGCGTTCCGGGTTCCGCGTTGCAGGTTCCACGTTGCGGGTTCCGCGTTGTGGGTTCCGCGATGCGGGTTCCCCGTTGTGGGTTCGATCGAAGTCGAAGTAATCATAGTGTATACAGAAAATTCCAGGTATTAGGTAGGTACTGGGCGTGTGCATCATTATGTGGCAAACAAAGAACCACGTGAATTATGAGCTTTTAGTTAGAGAAGCCATGAAGCACGTGTTACAAATTGTAATACAATATTATGCTTTTCTAGCGGCCTCCGTGGTTCAGCGGTTGGCTTGGCTCTGGACTCCAGTGGTTTCGTTACCTCAGATCTTTCGACTGGGTGAAACGATTCTTTGGTATTTGAAAGACAGTGCTTATATAAATAATAATGTCCGCGGAAACGATGCTGCCCTTTACCGGATATACAGAATGTTTCATGGTTTATATATCAAGCCGAATATAGTGCGAAAATAAGGACGCGTAGAGTATTTTCTGTTTTGGCACCTCATATAAGTTACTTAATATAACTCAAAAACAAAGCTCTAAAATGACCACAAGTAGTGAATCTTACTATGTACTACTTTAATCGTGATTTGTCGCGTTAGGTAAGTAATTAATATGAAGTGCCAAAAATGCTCTACGCGTCCTTCTCTTTACACTATATTCGGCTTGATATAATATGAACCATTAATCTCTCTGTATATTCTCTCCATCACCTTTTCACCGCGTGAATTGTATTCTTCACCAGCACCACATTTTTTTTGTTTATTTATTAGCTGATGTTTCCCGTGTGATTACATTTTTACTTCGTTTTGTGTTTAAATGATTGTACTTACTATTTCTCATCCTCCTCCTCAGCTGCTGACGGTGGCGTGCCTGACCCTGCACCAGTACAGCTACGACTTAACTGACCTCAGCACGCTCATGCTGTGCTCCGGCACCTACGTGGGCTACATCGTCGTGCTGTCCGGGGAAATCATTGGTAAGAAGTACAAAGAATGCATTTATTCATTTCTTTTACCCGCCTGAGGTGCAGCCGAAAACATGTTTGGCTGTCTATGTATGCATACCGTAGCGTCTAAATTACTAGTCCAAATTCAAGTGAGGTGTGGCGGTAAGTTACTAGCGCCACAATCCTGCATCGCGCTATCGAAGTTAAGTAAGTCCGGCGCTTTACATACGACATCTTAAAATGAGTACAGTGGGTTTGGCCTGGGCCCTAATTCTCAGGCCTCGAACCTAGTTTTTACTATCGGTCTGTCTCGCTCATGCAAATGAGATTTACCGCGCGTGCGAGCGGGATATACTAATATTCGGAACTAAGTTCGAGGCCTGAGAATCGCCACCCTGATCGAGCATACCAATTCGCTCGGTCGGAGATCTCCTTTTGGGGCTTCCAGACGTATTCCCCCAGGGGTGTCGATATATTCATAATACATACAAGTGCCACATGCACTAACTATAGTGTATTTATTATACATGTAACTATAGGGTACAATTATTATTAGCGCCATAATCCTGCATCTCGCTATCGAAGTTTTCTAAGCTCGGTGCGAATTTCTACCGTGAAAGAAGGTCGCTGCAATTAGATTAAATCTATATATTATACATTTACATTACATGTATTGGGGTTTCGTTTTTAACTATCTATAGGAATGAAATAAATTAAAACAACCAATATCAGGGAATCAAAGCTTCGAAAAAAAAGCTCATACCCGTTTTAACCCCCGACCCAAATACGACGTATTCGTATTTAACAAGGTGTTATAAGTTTTAGGCCGTGTTTCACCAAGCAATGGTAAAGTTAACCCCATGTTAAATATCATGTTATCCCTCTCGTATTTCCTGTCAATGAATGAGATGGCATGGTATTTTAACATGGCGTTAACTTTAACATTGCTTGGTGAAACACGGCCTAAATGTGTATGTCTGTGGCATCGTAGCTCACATACGATGATCCGATTTTAATGCGGTTTTCTTTTGTTTGAAATGTCTATCAGTCAAGAGTGTTCTTAGCTTTGTTTGGTGAAAATCGGTTCAGGTCTTCAAGGTCATCGGGTCGTTTGTTAGGTGTGATAGGAATGTTACACGCTAAGGCCGTGTTTCACCAAGCAATGTTAAAGTTAACGCCATGTTAAAATACCATGCCATATCATTCATTGTCAGGAAATACGAGAGGGATAACACGATATTTAACATGGCGTTAACTTTAACATTGCTTGGTGAAACACGGCCTAAGTCGGGGTTTAATAAAAAGTGGAAAAGTGTAACAAACAATTTTTGTTACACTTTTCCACTTTTTATTAAGTTTTAATAAGTTTTTATAAAAATACGGTCGGTTTCGATTAAATAATCACCAGGTGTTTAATCGAAACAGATCGTGTTTTTGTCTATTTATGTTTTTGTATTTTGCCATTACTATTTTCTGTAATTTCTAAATTGGTCACATATACAACTAAATATTAGTTTGATATTCAAGAAAATAGAAATTTAAAATAGTATTGTATATAATAACTACTTACACAATAACGATCTGGGTGTGCCACACCCACCTAGAGCTTTTTGTTACTTATACCAACCTTACGCTCGTTAAAATGCTTGGCTAGTTTCGTACCAAAACCCGCTGAAACATACAGAAATCTGCCCACCAAAAATAGATTAAAAATCAAAATCCGATTAAGCTTAAATGATTTTTTGTAACCTGTGATATTTTTGAAAACTACGTTTCAGTGAGTTTTGATACTAAACCCCTCATATTTATAGTCTTTAGAGTTTCATGAAACTGCGCAGTATGCTACGCTACACAACATGTATTGCACTGCGTAGTTGCATATAAATAACCGATTCGTAGGGGTTGTTTGTTTGTACCTAGTACCTATATCGTCGTTTCATCGATGACGTCAATTCGCCGCCCTTATCATAAACAACGCAATCGACATTTTTGGCGAAAATGAGTAACTAGTAGGATGTTACGTTATGTTCGGAATCACCGCAACGAGATCTCCCAGGACCAATCATTCAATTTTTAATAGCTGTTATACCACGTCAATCTGGCCCCGTGCTAAGTATCCGAAAAACTTGTGTTACAGGTGTACCAGACAACGGAAATATATTTGATTATTTTATACTGTACACATATTTAAATTTTTTTTAAAACAGGAACATTGGAAACTTATTGCTCCCTCGGCGGGATTAGAACCCGCGACCTCTCGCTCGATCGCATAACCACTGCGCTACGGAGGTCGTTAAATAATATTTCAGTGTTTTCATATGCCCTCATAACTGTTTCTATGTATTCCCCTACACAACAATATTTGAATGACACTAAAATAATGCAATATTGTAAATGCTCGATCTCTCGCGCGTCACTCCTCACCAAAATCAAATCAAAATATTTTATTACCAATTAAAACTTAACAAGTTATTTTCGGAGAGTCAACAAAAAAGACTACTACGGGTTCAACCCTAGCCCACCGAAAAGAACCGGCGTAAGAAACTCGGACGGGGTCTTCTAGCAAAAAGATGGAAAATAGTTTATTTTTAAAAATGTGTATGGATTTTATAATGTTTACATTTTTTTTAAATAACAATTGTCACCTCCAAGGGAATAGAAGGGGAGAAATGTCTACAAATAAATAAGTGGTGAGAAGATCATTGGACCGTGCATTGTTACACAGCTGATTACAGAATATATTTTCGTTAAAATTTTGTATGAGCTGTGTAGGAGTGTAAGGCTTCTGCCTCAAACTATAATACATTATTTAGTTGTACTACGTAGTATTTGTGACTGGAATAGTGTTAATTATGAGAAACCAAATTAGTATGTTAACAATATTCCTAAAGTTGCACCCTTAAATCACTTCCGAAGTTGGCCGCATAATAGCTTGCCTTCATCATAACAAGCTACGAAGTTTTCGTATATAAGTTTAAGGCCCGTTTAAATAAAACAATCTCAAGCCCAACCTCACTTGAGAACCTATTTGACAGATTAAAAAAAAGAGTCGTTTTATTAAGGCTCCAGGCTGTTAAGGCATTGGATGCAGCTCCATGCCCCAGCAGCTCGTTTCCCTTATGTTTAAATTGTAAATGTTTTTAAATCTGCTATTATAAATTTCTTATACTAACACTACACTTAAGACCTTTGTTACTAACACTATTATATGGATTTCTTAATCTGAAATAAATTATTTGATTTGATTTGATAAAAAAAAAGAATCGCTATTTACATTAAATCGCTACTTTTAGCTCATTTCATTGGTTGGTCATACCACAACGTAGATAATATAAGATTGGTACTTTATGAAGTTTTAGAGTTCTAGTGTAAAAGGAACCTACTAACATACTACCAAGTTAGTAGGTTCCTTTTACTCTAGGGAATTATCTTAAATTGCGTGTAAGTCGAATTGCAAATAAATAAACACGAATAAATATTTTTATTAATTATCTTAGATGATTATAAGATATAAATCAATCAGAGCAGTTGCTAAATTATTCTCTTCTCTGTAATATCTATATGTGTTGTGTGTTTATGGACTTCTCTAGGTAGCCATTAATATCTAGTGAAGGACTTCAGATTTGGAAAGTTTGTAAAATTGTTGTATCAATAAATAATTATTTATTTATTTATTAACCGACTTCAAAAAAGGAGGAGGTTCTCAATTCATCTGTTTTTTTTATGTTTGTTACCTCAGAACTTTCGCCTGGGTAAAATGTTTTTTTTTATTTGAAAGCTAGTGCTTCCCGTTTGGTCCCATAGCAATTTGGTCCAGTTCTGACAATGGCATCCATGAAATAAGTCTGTTTACATTAAGTATGTGCTCAACAAATGGACAATTAGGTATTTGCTTTTTAGTATACCTTTTGAAGTCGTTTTTTTTTTGCTTAAAATTATTATTGCCCAGTACAGTAGGTAGGTACATCAAAATTACGTATATTTCTATGATCTTAAAATATGTATTTATCATTCTCATATTTCTAGGCGAAATGATCTTCTCTCCTCTGGACCTGGTTCAAGATATATACTTCGGCATCCTCGGAGTGGGGCTGTTCTCAGTCTGCGGTGGTCTGGTCCTCTGTGCTAGAACGAAGACCGTGCCGTATCCAAGGACGGGAGACTACTACGTCGCTCTGATCACGGGCTCTCTGTCCATACTCAACTCTTTGATCATGCTGTTCGACTTGAGTTTGGCGTATTTAGATAGTGAGGTTGACGAAGAGACGGTTACTTGATGACTTTTGATAGTGATGTTTTGAAAATTGAATAAAATTGTGAGGATTATACATTTGTTTTACTATTTAGAAATTCGTTCTAAAATTTTAAACGCGATAAAAGACGTGTCGGATTGCGTCATAATTTTATAAGCGGTGCGTTCCAACTTCCAGTTGCAAGGAAATAACGTTTTGAACGAAATTTTCAATCACAGAAACAGGAATATGATTAAACATTGTATTCAAAAATTTATTTCCTTGCAAATGGAACGCACCATTAGTTCTGTCCAGTGTGCTTAGTGCGAGTATTTGTGCACATCGTGAGGAAGATAACTACAATTTGTATGGCTTCATAACAGCGCCTCTAGTGGCAAACAATGACAACTAATTTGATGCCACAAAATTGTTGTTAACTTCCTCACGGTGAGTAGTCACGAAAATTCACACTGAGCACAGTTCTTGTGTGGACAAATATTACAAAATAATGTTGAACCTCGGTTTCCAATTTAGCTGAAATTTTGCACTCTACACAGTAGTATTTTAATATAGTTTTAAAGAGAGCAGCAGGAACGCTTCGTGAAACCTACTAAACCCTTTAAATTTCACCACTAAAGTAGAGTTTGCAGGGCCCAGTTCAAGATGCCATCGCAAAATTGTCGCTTACGAAGTTCGAAAACAAAACGTATGGAATCTGACATAAGCTTCGCTAAATGACATATGAAATCACTTGTCATTTAGCGAAGCGTATAATAGCGATGGCATCTTGAATTGAGGGCCTGATCACGTTACTCATCACAGGTGAAGCGGTATCAGCGACCGCCGACCCCTACGTGAGCGCGTGGTGGTCGGCGACAGGGGCCGCGCTGTTCGGGGCCAGCGGGGCCCTGACCATGTCGTGGTGGCGCGGCGTGCCTCCGTGCCCGCGCAAGACCTACGCGGGGGCCTCCGCCGTGGTTGCCATAGTTACCGCCGTCGTGCTGCTCATAGATACTATGATATCTTTCTGCGAAGCGCATAGAGATGTCGAGAGTGAGAAATGATTTATGTTCTGTGTATTAAAGTCTGTACGTTTGGCTTATGATGTTTATTTTCACGTTTAATTGTAGTATGTTTTAGATTGTAGGTAGGTACCACATTATTTATTACATTTGCAGGTAAGCAATAGTATAATAATAATAGCCACACCGATATCGGTGTCCGGTTTTGTTGAAATCAGGCCGGTAAAAACAGGAGTAATTTTTGCAGTGCCCAAGTGTGTGCGCAATGCTTAAGGATATTCTCTTCTTATTCTCATAACACGAAGGATAACCGACACGTCTTTATATGCCCACCCGATGCTAACTGTTGCAAAGCTAAGTAGGAACTACTCTATCAAGTACCATATATCACACCATTGAATATTTAAACCAGATAGTTTAGTCTACATTTTATGTTTAGTAGAGCTTTCTACTTTGTGATAGAGCGAACTTTATTTTATTTGCGAGTACATATTTGGTAACATGCATAGATGATTAATACCTATTAAATGTACGATTTAGTTAAATCTATTGTTGCCTTTTCACTAAATGCCAATGAATGCCAAATCACTTTGTCATGGCTTAGCCAATTTAAAGTCGTCGAAGATTGGCTTCGAAGCCCTTCACCGCTCAAAGGTACATTTAAATATAAAATTATTTGTCTGCCCGTGGCGATTTTCGAAACAATTGATCCTTATTTGCTTTGGAAAGACAATTTATTTCCTTACTATTCTCCGATAAAACGGAATAGTTTCAATCGGTTTAACGCCATCTACTAGATAGAGCTTGAACTAAAATGTGTAGTTATTTCGACAACTAGTTACTTGCGTAGTTCACAGTATATTTCATAGATGACTTGTAGGTCTTAGAAAAGCAATTTTAAAAGTGAAACAATGTATAATTTTACTAATGTTTGTTCACCACCTGTACCCTCGTGTAAAGAAGTTATAATATAGGTATATGCCTACTTTCTCCACGCAATTATACTCGTAATCTTCTTATATCTTATATATAAAAATGAATCGCTGTTCGTTAGTCTCGCTAAAACTCGAGAGCGGCTGAACCGATTAGGCTATTTTTGGTCTTAAAATATTCGTGGAAGTCCAGGAAATGTTTAAACGGTATTTTTTATTTTTATGCTTAACGAAGTGGGCACGTGTTAGCTAGTATCATATAAAAAAAATACAATTTTTTACCTGTGTAAGAATTTAGAAAACTTATTATTTTAAATGACTGTTCAATTTCCAATATACAAATATAAATGAAGACATGAATGGATGAAGGTGATATGTAGAAAAAAAAACTGATTTCGAGAAAATTGAGTTCAAAATGTCACTTATACATTTTAGGTCGGAACATATTAAGTACAATAATCTAAAGATTCGCCTCTAGAATCAATGCACTTAATACTTGCTACATATCCCAAAATGTTTAAGTGACAGTTTTAACCCAATTTTCTGAGTATATTCTTAGCTACTCAGGTCTTCAATTTTTCTTAATTGATACGAATGCAAATCACGTACTGTCTGTCGTATGTGGTCTGCATTCGTATTAGCAAGCTTACATTTCTACGCTGCCTTAGTAGTCTCGACTGTGGTGAAGCGATACCGCGATTCAGACGCCGTTCCGCGCCATCTATCGAGTGTCGCTGTAAACTTTTTAAGCCCTATTATAATTTATTCTATCAAATCTCTATAGAGAATTCATATCGTTATGATTTCAAGTGAGCTGATATTTACCGAGACGAATTTCTTGCGCTGACATGATGTGTTTTATCCAAGGTATAATATCACCATATCGGTTGTCTGTCCATTGGGTGTAGGAATAAGAAGAGCAGCTGCCCATCATCCATCTACCCCGTGGGTGTCGTAAAGGTTACAGAGGGAACTTACCCGGAAATAGGCAGCAACATTTCCGCTGATATAGTTATTATTTTAACACGCGCTTGCCAACCCGCCTGCCAAGCGTGGCGAGTATAGGAAAAACCACACTCCATGAAGTAACCGATTCAGCTATTTTTAGTCTTGAAATATTCGTGGAAGTCCAGGGAAGGTTTGAATGGTCTTTAATATGCTCAATGAAGTGGGCACGGGTCAGCTAGTTATTAAATAAAAATGAATCGTTGTTCGTTAGTCTCGCTAAAACTCGAGAACGGCTGAACCGATTTGGCTATTTTTGGTCTTGAAATATTCGTGGAAGTCCAAAGCATGTTTAAACGGTTTTTTTATATTTTTTTATGCTCAACGAAGTGGGCACGGGTCAGCTAGTAATATTATAAGAAGATAAGAGGAGATTTCATAGGGGCAGCGAGCACGATTTTATTAAATTTCTAAAATAAATAATACTCATATTATCTATACTAGCTGTGCCCGCGACTTCGTACGCGTGGAAAAGTGATTTAGGGCAGCAGTTCAAATACATTTTTAGTTTATGAACACTGTCGTTTGGATATTTAAAATCACTAATTTATAGTAATGCTTCTTTATACACGGTATTAGACGTGCATAGGCAAAAGAAGTAGGCCGATGGAGTAATAATAATAGTTTACTGTCAAATAATGGCCGTTTTTGTCGTAAATGTTTTGAGGTATTTTTTCTATGAAAATGCTAACAATTCCTACTACCAGCTCGAAAAATGACCGTGTATTATTAACCGACTTCAAAAAAAGGAGGAGGTTCGCAATTCGTCTGTATGTATAGTATTTTTTTTTCTTTTATGCGAACGGGACTACTTGATAGTACGCTCATATAGGCGACGAAGATAGATAGATAGATAGATAGATAGTTCTTTATTTGCTCAAATAAGGTACAATGTTGAGATGTTACAATAAAGGATGTTATGTTCATGCTTATTTTGCCTCTCATGAGGCGTGCAAATATTCATATTTTATACTTAAAACTTAAATTACATAATTAGAAAAAAAATGCATTAGAATTTTTAACGTACATAAGTCATAGTTTACAGTTCACATTTATATTATTATTATTTTATAATTAAAACATTATAATAATTGAAAAATTAGAAGATAGGTACAATATAATATGTTAAAGATTATTATTAAATTATACATTATAACATTAGGCCACAGACGGCTTGACTTACAAATCAATCTTTTTTTTGTCATGTAGGTATTATAGTTATTACATGACAGTCTTTATTCCTTAATAACGGATGAAAATATTATTATTGTTTATTTTTTACATTTTTTTCAACTCTTTATCATTAATATAATCTTCTACAGAGTAATAGCATTTATTTATTAATAATTGAAATAATATTTTCTTAAATTTTCTAGGGTTATTGTTTTTGATAATATCTGGTAAATGATTATAAATTTTTATTCCCATACAGAAATCATTTTTCTTGTACACGTCTAGTTTTTGCGTGGGAACACATAGTTTATTTTTATGTCTTAGGGATCGGCTTGAGTTATCAGCCTTTTGATCGAAGAGAGTGATGTTATTCTTAATAAATAGACTAATTTCATATAAATACATACAAGGTACAGGTAGGCAATTAATTTTTTTTAAAAGGTGTCTACAGCTTTCTGAGGGCTTTGCGCCAAGTATTGCCCGTACACATTTTTTCTGGGCGATAAATACTTTTTCGCAATCTGTTGAGTTACCCCAGAGAATTATGCCATACCTCAATACAGATGCTACATATCCGTGGTACGCTAGTAACGCTGATTCTTTGGTACTTATATTCCTCAGTCGACTTAATACGAAAACAAATCGGTCTAATTTTAAACAGGTTTTTTCAATATGTTTTTTCCAGTTAAAGTATTTGTCGATATTAACTCCTAAAAATAATGTATTATCTACAAATTCCAGGGATTTACCATCTAATTCAATTTTTAAATTCATCGATTTACTATTATATGTTTGATGTTCTATTATATTAGTTTTGTCAATATTTATAGTTAGGTTATTTTTTTCTATCCATTTTTTTATCAAATTTAATGTGTTATTAATATCATTTTCAAATGTCAAAGGATTATTGTTAGTATTTTTAATTATAATAGTTATATCGTCAGCAAATAATATTGAGTCATGAGTAATACATTTTGGAAAATCATTAATGTAAAGAAGAAATAGCTGTGGGCCTAAAATACTTCCTTGAGGAATTCCGCACTTATTTATGACGTATTTTGATCTATAAACTTTTTTAAAATTGCCGTTTTTGGTAAATTTTGATATTTCTACGCACTGGGAACGATTGGTTAGGTAAGAGGTGATCCAATCTAAAGCATTACCTCTAATTCCGTATTTTGATAACTTTTCGAGTAGTATTTTATGATTTACACGGTCAAATGCTTTTGACATGTCAAGAAAGATAGAGACAACACGATGACCTTGACTTAGGCTTTCTGTTACTGTTTTTGTTAAACTAAAAAAAGCGAGGTTTGTGGAATAATTTCTTCGAAATCCATATTGGTTAGGTGTAACTATATTATATTTTGTCATAAACACATCAATTTGTTGGTATAAGGCTTTTTCGAATATTTTTGAGAGTACGGGGATAAGAGTAATTGGCCTATAATTGTTCATATCCTCTCTATTACTCTTCTTAAAGAGAGGTTTTACAACACAACATTTTAATCTAGAAGGAAAAACGCCTTCTATAAACGATTGATTAATTATATGGGACAATGGTATTGATATGTATTTGGCACTTTTTTTTAATATATTTGTATCAATGTCATCATACCCAGTTGATTTAGTATTGTTTAAAGATAAAATTATTTTATAAATGTCAAGAGGAGTAGTAGGTCTTAAGAAAATTGAGTTATTATGATTGTTGATTATAGTATTATTATTGTCATGTCTGTTATTTAGATTGTTAGTATTATCAAAAATGTCAATATTTTTATTTAGTTTTGTGAAAAAGTTGTTAAATAGTTCAGCTATTAATGTTGGATCAGTGTAAGTTTTTTTAGTTTCGTCGGATATCGTATTTATTTCTGTTTCAACCCTAGTGTTTGACAATGTTTGTTTAATAATATTCCACGAAGCTTTACATTTGTTATTAGATTTTTTAATAAAATTTATATTATCAATTTTTCTTGATTTATGCATGCATGTTTTAAGAATTTTTGAGTATTTTTTATATAATATTTTATCATTTTTATTGTTATTTGACATCTTATATTTAATGTACAGGGATCTTTTTTTTAAGCAACATTTTTTTATACCTTTAGTAATCCATTTATTTTTAATATTTTTATTATTAAGTTTTACCGTTATAACGGGAAAACATAGCTTATGAAAAAGTACGAGCATGTCATGAAAAATATCAAAGATCTCTGTACTGAGATTTGTGTGGACTTTACGCCGCAGCGACTGCAGACGATGATCATTTTCACACCGACGCTGCGCTGCTGGCGCCAAATTTTTTAAAAGTCTACTCTCGGTGCGCAATTCCAACTCGGACTTGCCCGGTTTTTTATTTATTAATTACCTACGCTTACAAACATGTAGCCTTCTTAGGGACTTTACGGTTAAAGTACTAACTTCCTTTAGACGACAAAATAACAAAAGTCCAAAAGAAAGAAAACCCAAGCCGTACCTAGCATGAAAACTAATAAATAAAAATATCATGAAAAACGTAAATCTTACTTATATTGACATAACTTTTCTAATTTAAATGTACTTATGACATCTCATTCATATCTTGAAAACAAACTATTCTACGCATATACTTTATTAATCGTATTTGCAAAACCTAAGTATAATAATAAATTACTTCGCACAAAGTAATAATTATTTTCACTTGTACTGGAAAATAAGTATTACTTTGTGCGAAGTAAATTTAATTATTCCTTTTAGTTTACTTTATTTTCGTCGGGAAATAATAAGCCGCACAAACAGTACTGGTATATTCATTGTATGGCAAATAGTTTCACTCTAAAACATTAACTCAGATCGTGGATGCAAACGGCTTCATCTCAAGACGTGACGAGGTCAGCTGACATATTGGCTAACGTGTCTGAACCTCCGCTTCATACGGTATCTTCCAATGGTCACTCCAAATGGATGAACACTGGGCAGTGGGTACCCTAATTCCGTGTATCTGTCACCAAGTCTTTAAAAGTCTTGGTGCCTTTTCAGCTTGGCGCGGATCGTCCTGGCTTTCGTCGCGCGCGCACGTCGATCCGCCGCGTTCGTTGCGTCTCGATCGTGACGCGTCCGTGCCGACCACCTTGGAGCAGTTCCAGTGAACTCCTGATGGCGTCCGGCAATCCGTGCTTGGTTCATTCGAACTGAGCGCGGATTGCCGCGTTGCCGGGGAGACGAACTGCCCTCCCGCCCCGCTACATCAACGTAGCGTTGTGGTCACGGGAAGCCAGCCCCACCTAGCGTCTTCGCCTGGTGCCACACCGCCGTGCCGTCGCCTTGACCATGGCCTGCCGTGTCCCGTGGCCGCCCCTGCTGCCACCTGTGACACCACCGAGCCTGTACCGTGCCTAGCTGTGATGGAGTGGACACCGTTCGCGCCGGGCCCCCGTCGGCATTCTCGTGGGGGGGTTGTGGTAGCCCCCCACCCCAATGTCCGGCCGAGACCTGCGACGCGTCCCGGATCCCGCTCATCCAGCCGTGAAGTGCACGGACTCGCCGCAGCGCACACAGCGCTGCCCCGTGGCTTGCGCCTCATGCCGCAGCCACCCATCACCGCCCTCAGGCACCCCGCCTGAGCCCGCCCAACACCCGGCAGACCCACCTGCCGCTCCTGCCGCCGAGGAACGATTTCCCGGCCACCGGTGAGCGCCCGCCGCCGCCGTCAACACCGCAGACCACCCGGCCTGCACCGCTGCACACCGCAGCTCACCACCACCTCACCACCACCAGTGCCAATACGGCACCACCGCTGCTGCCCAGCTCCGCCTCGCCGCTTGAGGCGGCCGAGCCCTCCACGTGCCCGCCTGACGTCAGGTGACTCGCCCTCGCCTGGGTTGAGCCGCGTCCGCCGGCCTCGCCGCGCCGTGCGAACTCGCCCCCTTGCCAGAGGGGGGCCGAAGTATCCCGGCCCCGCCACGCTGGTGGACAACACTCCCCTGCCTGGGTTGACTCCCGGTCACGCCGCCGTGGACCCGCGAAGCCGCCTCGCCGCGTCGCGCAACGGTCCAGCAGCCTCGCCAGGATTAATATCCATTCACCGCTCCTTTTGCTGCAGCGAAGGAGCCCTGCGACGGAGCCCCGCGCCAGCCTGTGGACATCCCTGCCACCAGAAGGTTCCCTGGAAGGGAAGGAACCTGGGAGATTGGCGGGGATCCTATGGCGGCCCCGGACGACGTCGCACCCCCCGTAAGGTCGAGCGCCACCTGCCGCCCACCGCCCGGCACCCGGGGAAGGCCGCACGACGCGCGGTCGTGCACCCGGCGCTCCCTGCAACGCTCTCCGCAGCGTTCACCACTTGGCATCCTTATGCCCCCTCCCCCCTTCATGGCTCCCGGAGCCCCCCCCACTCCCTGGATCGGCTGGGTCCGCGAGTCGGTTTAAAGATCGACTCGTCAAAGTCTAGCCCTTCAGGCAGTCGCACATTAAATAAAATGTTATACAGAAGGTTTTTCCCTGCGCCCTGACGCGGGGGTTTTGCCTTCAAAAAAACGTCTTGTCGTGTCATTTATTTTGCCCCCACCTTGTTAGGGCTTTGGTCCGCGGGACGATGAGAGGCGTGGGAGGAGTGGAACCACACACGTTCCCCGGTCTCAGGGCCGGGGCCTCACACGCCACTTGTCGTCTCGCCATTCAGGAAAGTAGTAGGGATTCGCCGGTTCTGGCTCACGAGCCAGAACCGGCGAATCTACAGGGGTTGGTCGGCCAACTACAGGGGTTGGTCGGTTAAAAAAAAAAAAAAAAAAGTTTGGTGTCAAAATAGGGGTTTTCCGCTACGCCCGATCGATCTATGCGATCCATTTTTGCGTATCTGCACTCCTTAACGTTTTAGGTTTTGCATAAGGAAAGCACTAATAGCACTCATTACACTAATCGTTAAACTCCTCAATGTCTAATGACCATGCGCATCACGCGTTTTGTAATGAACGACATTCTAAACTTAATGACATAGTCGTAATGGCATTGATAATAAACAACATTCCTTTGGTATGTTTCCAAATAATTGAAGTCGAGATTGAAAAAAAAAAACTCGGGTATAATTTCGAATAAATCCTTTATTTCAAAATAACTCTTTCATTAAATCTTAAAACAAGATTTGAACATCATATTCAAAAACAAATCATTTCCGAGTGTATCGCTGCCAAATTCATTTTGAAAGTCTTTCAATGACTTGTTTTTAAATTTATATAGTAAGTACATTAAACAGTACTCTCCACACACTGACGTATAATCATTTTGTAACCGAAAATTATTAAAACGCCATTTCCTTGCATTTCTGTCCAAAAACATTTTATGCATACAATAAACAACATTCCTTTGGTATGTTTCCAAATAATTGAAGTCGAGATTGAAAAAAAAAAACTCGGGTATAATTTCGAATAAATCCTTTATTTCAAAATAACTCTTTCATTAAATCTTAAAACAAGATTTGAACATCATATTCAAAAACAAATCATTTCCGAGTGTATCGCTGCCAAATTCATTTTGAAAGTCTTTCAATGACTTGTTTTTAAATTTATATAGTAAGTACATTAAACAGTACTCTCCACACACTGACGTATAATCATTTTGTAACCGAAAATTATTAAAACGCCATTTCCTTGCATTTCTGTCCAAAAACATTTTATGCATACAATAAACAACATTCCTTTGGTATGTTTCCAAATAATTGAAGTCGAGATTGAAAAAAAAAAACTCGGGTATAATTTCGAATAAATCCTTTATTTCAAAATAACTCTTTCATTAAATCTTAAAACAAGATTTGAACATCATATTCAAAAACAAATCATTTCCGAGTGTATCGCTGCCAAATTCATTTTGAAAGTCTTTCAATGACTTGTTTTTAAATTTATATAGTAAGTACATTAAACAGTACTCCCCACACACTGACGTATAATCATTTTGTAACCGAAAATTATTAAAACGCCATTTCCTTGCATTTCTGTCCAAAAACATTTTATGCATACAATAAACAACATTCCTTTGGTATGTTTCCAAATAATTGAAGTCGAGATTGAAAAAAAAAAACTCGGGTATAATTTCGAATAAATCCTTTATTTCAAAATAACTCTTTCATTAAATCTTAAAACAAGATTTGAACATCATATTCAAAAACAAATCATTTCCGAGTGTATCGCTGCCAAATTCATTTTGAAAGTCTTTCAATGACTTGTTTTTAAATTTATATAGTAAGTACATTAAACAGTACTCTCCACACACTGACGTATAATCATTTTGTAACCGAAAATTATTAAAACGCCATTTCCTTGCATTTCTGTCCAAAAACATTTTATGCATACAATAAACAACATTCCTTTGGTATGTTTCCAAATAATTGAAGTCGAGATTGAAAAAAAAAAACTCGGGTATAATTTCGAATAAATCCTTTATTTCAAAATAACTCTTTCATTAAATCTTAAAACAAGATTTGAACATCATATTCAAAAACAAATCATTTCCGAGTGTATCGCTGCCAAATTCATTTTGAAAGTCTTTCAATGACTTGTTTTTAAATTTATATAGTAAGTACATTAAACAGTACTCCCCACACACTGACGTATAATCATTTTGTAACCGAAAATTATTAAAACGCCATTTCCTTGCATTTCTGTCCAAAAACATTTTATGCATACAATAAACAACATTCCTTTGGTATGTTTCCAAATAATTGAAGTCGAGATTGAAAAAAAAAAACTCGGGTATAATTTCGAATAAATCCTTTATTTCAAAATAACTCTTTCATTAAATCTTAAAACAAGATTTGAACATCATATTCAAAAACAAATCATTTCCGAGTGTATCGCTGCCAAATTCATTTTGAAAGTCTTTCAATGACTTGTTTTTAAATTTATATAGTAAGTACATTAAACAGTACTCCCCACACACTGACGTATAATCATTTTGTAACCGAAAATTATTAAAACGCCATTTCCTTGCATTTCTGTCCAAAAACATTTTATGCATACAATAAACAACATTCCTTTGGTATGTTTCCAAATAATTGAAGTCGAGATTGAAAAAAAAAACTCGGGTATAATTTCGAATAAATCCTTTATTTCAAAATAACTCTTTCATTAAATCTTAAAACAAGATTTGAACATCATATTCAAAAACAAATCATTTCCGAGTGTATCGCTGCCAAATTCATTTTGAAAGTCTTTCAATGACTTGTTTTTAAATTTATATAGTAAGTACATTAAACAGTACTCTCCACACACTGACGTATAATCATTTTGTAACCGAAAATTATTAAAACGCCATTTCCTTGCATTTCTGTCCAAAAACATTTTATGCATACAATAAACAACATTCCTTTGGTATGTTTCCAAATAATTGAAGTCGAGATTGAAAAAAAAAAACTCGGGTATAATTTCGAATAAATCCTTTATTTCAAAATAACTCTTTCATTAAATCTTAAAACAAGATTTGAACATCATATTCAAAAACAAATCATTTCCGAGTGTATCGCTGCCAAATTCATTTTGAAAGTCTTTCAATGACTTGTTTTTAAATTTATATAGTAAGTACATTAAACAGTACTCTCCACACACTGACGTATAATCATTTTGTAACCGAAAATTATTAAAACGCCATTTCCTTGCATTTCTGTCCAAAAACATTTTATGCATACAATAAACAACATTCCTTTGGTATGTTTCCAAATAATTGAAGTCGAGATTGAAAAAAAAAAACTCGGGTATAATTTCGAATAAATCCTTTATTTCAAAATAACTCTTTCATTAAATCTTAAAACAAGATTTGAACATCATATTCAAAAACAAATCATTTCCGAGTGTATCGCTGCCAAATTCATTTTGAAAGTCTTTCAATGACTTGTTTTTAAATTTATATAGTAAGTACATTAAACAGTACTCTCCACACACTGACGTATAATCATTTTGTAACCGAAAATTATTAAAACGCCATTTCCTTGCATTTCTGTCCAAAAACATTTTATGCATACAATAAACAACATTCCTTTGGTATGTTTCCAAATAATTGAAGTCGAGATTGAAAAAAAAAAACTCGGGTATAATTTCGAATAAATCCTTTATTTCAATATAACTCTTTCATTAAATCTTAAAACAAGATTTGAACATCATATTCAAAAACAAATCATTTCCGAGTGTATCGCTGCCAAATTCATTTTGAAAGTCTTTCAATGACTTGTTTTTAAATTTATATAGTAAGTACATTAAACAGTACTCTCCACACACTGACGTATAATCATTTTGTAACCGAAAATTATTAAAACGCCATTTCCTTGCATTTCTGTCCAAAAACATTTTATGCATACAATAAACAACATTCCTTTGGTATGTTTCCAAATAATTGAAGTCGAGATTGAAAAAAAAAACTCGGGTATAATTTCGAATAAATCCTTTATTTCAAAATAACTCTTTCATTAAATCTTAAAACAAGATTTGAACATCATATTCAAAAACAAATCATTTCCGAGTGTATCGCTGCCAAATTCATTTTGAAAGTCTTTCAATGACTTGTTTTTAAATTTATATAGTAAGTACATTAAACAGTACTCTCCACACACTGACGTATAATCATTTTGTAACCGAAAATTATTAAAACGCCATTTCCTTGCATTTCTGTCCAAAAACATTTTATGCATACAATAAACAACATTCTTGTTTGAAAAAAAAAAGATTGAAAAAAAAAACTCGGGTATAATTTCGAATAAATCCTTTATTTCAAAATAACTCTTTCATTATTATATTTGATAATGTTATCATGTCTTTTTTTTTTTGTTATCACATTTGTGTCAATGCATGTTTTTTTGTATTTTTTTTTATTATTTAGAATTGTGTTTAATTAATATTTGTACATATATTATATTATAAAAAAGAATATGAGTTTTTTTTTCTTACCACCATTGTATTGTAATGTTTAAGAACCATTAAAACTGTTTAAAAAGATAAAAAATACTCATTGTTTTCTTATACCTCGTCTAATCCACACGTGACAGAAATGAATCATTTTATTCATCCATTTACTGCAATAGTTGCAGGACCTAGTGGTTGTGGAAAATCAAATTTTGTTACAAAATTTATTGAAAATATGAAAGAAATATGTAACACTTCATTTTCCCAAATAACATGGTGTTTTGATGAGATGCAACCTCTATACAATTTGAAAAATGTTAACTACTTTCAAGGATTACCCGACTTAAGTATGTTTGATGGTAATGAAGCCAATTTGATTATAATTGATGATCTGATGAGAGAATCTGATGGGCGAATTGTAGATATATTTACAAAAGGGAGTCACCATAGAAATTTAAGCGTATTTTACATAACTCAAAATCTTTTTCATCAAGGAAAAGGTCAAAGAGATATTTCTTTAAATTCGAGCTATATCATTTATTTTAAAAACCCCCGTGATAAAACACAAATTCGATATTTAGCTCGTCAAGTCTCACCAGATAATGTAAGATTTGTTCAAGATGCTTATAAAGATGCAACGATTGATGCACATGGTTATTTGATGATAGATCTCAAACAAAACACCAATGACGTGTATCGTTTTAAGACAAACATATTCAATGATAAAACCTGTTCAGTTTATGTACCAAAAAGAGGGTTTAAATATGATAACGTCCAACAAAATTCTGTCATTTACAAATAATGTTGGGTAGTGTAAACACACATAAAGATCTGCTCGTTGCATTGCACACTTTAAAACCAAAACATCAAAAAGTTTTATTAAAATCATTTGATGAAGATGAAATAAATTGTATATGTGAGTGTATTCATAATGTGCTGCAAGGCAAAGTTCCATTGAAAGAAAAGGATAAAAAATCTTTAAAACAACATATAAAATTACTCCGCAAGCTTGTTCATAAAACTACTACCAAAGTTAGAAAAAATATAATTGTTCAAAAAGGTGGTGCATTTCTACCTATTATTTTGGGTTCCATATTGAGTGGATTAGTTAGTGGTCTTGTTTAAAATGGAACACGCTAGGAAAATGATACTGGTAGATCCAAGTTTCATTGATAAAATAAAGGAAAGGAATGAGATCAATGAAAATCCAAAATCACGATTAGATGCTGAAATGCAAAATATTCTTAGAAGTAACGATAACGATAGAAAAAAATGGATTTTATATTTACAAACTTTACAAAGGTATTTGCATTTCATTGAAGAAGATCGCCAATCTTATCAACTTCCGATAGTAACTTCAAATATGGATTTAGCTGAAACACTTTTAAAAAAAGAACATTATGATAAAAGTAGTGATCCACAGAACAAAGATCCAATTGTCAGTCAAACATTGAACGAAGAAGTGGGGCACATAAAAAGTGATACTGTTCAAAATATATCTCTATATTCTAAAAAACAAATATTAAGTTTAGTCCCTAAATCTTACATTAAAAAAGGTGAATCATTATTAGATTTCTTATTAACAAACCAAAGCAATATACACTGGACTGATGATGGTACAGTAGTAGTCGATGGTAACAAAATAAATGGAAGCAACATTGTAGATTTACTTAATGATTCATTGAGACCTTTGAAAAAAAGTGATCCGATAGGATGGGAAAAATTTTCTAAAGCTTTGAATGATCTAAAAGTACCAATCACTTATATAGGTAATCCGATGAGAAGTGATTATATTAGCCAACTTCGATTAAAAAATTTTGAAGAAATATCCACTGAAGAAAAATTTTCCACACCAGAATCTGAAAACAAGTATAATAGAAAAATAAAAAAGAAAATTGATTGGGAAAAATGGACCCCCTACTAGAAGTTCATAATATTTATTATGATGCAAGACATCCTTCTAGTTACAGTAGTATTAACAATCTCACGAAAGCTATGCGAGGCAAAATGAATATGAATGAAGTCAAGCAATGGTTACAATCACAAGAAACTTACACACTTCATAAGCCAGTTTCCAAAAAGTTTCCTCGAAATAAATATATCCTATCTGATCTTAATAAACTGTGGCAAGCAGATTTAAGTGACATGCGTGCTTATAGTAAATATAATGATGGTTATAACTACATATTGTGTGTAATTGATGTATTTAGTAAGTATGCTTATGCTAGACCTATGAAAAATAAAAATTCTGTTGAAACCAAAAAATGTTTTGAGAGTATTTTTAAAGAAGCTCACATAGTCCCAACCCATATACAGTCAGATAAAGGTACCGAGTTTGTTTCCAAGGATGTTCGTCAATATTTTAAGAGTAAAAATATAAATTATTATACAACAAATAATCCTGATATTAAAGCTAGTATCGTAGAACGATTTCAAAGAACTCTCAAGTCAAAAATGTGGCGTTATTTTACACATAAAAATAAATACAGATATATAGATATTTTACAGGATTTATTATATGCATATAATCATAGTTTTCATTCAAGTATTAAAATGGCCCCGTGTGATGTGAGTTCGACTAACATTATGACGGTTTGGAACAATTTGTATGCTCGAGAAAATAAAAGTTCAGTAGGAGATATTTCATTACCAAAGTTTCACATCGGTGATCATGTTAGGATCACAAAATATAAACACATATTCCAAAAGGGATATGAATCTAACTGGAGTGATGAAATTTTTACTATTACAACTGTAATCCCTAGATCACCTTGGGTTGTATACACCTTAAAAGATTTACAAAGCGAAGATATAGAAGGTACTTTTTACGAAAAAGAATTACAAAAAGTTTCTCCACCTAGCCCTACTTCAGAGCACAAAATAGATAAAATAATAACTTCTCGATACTCTGGCAGCAGAAAGCAAGTGCTCGTGAAGTGGAAAGGTTATCCTGAAAAATTTAATAGTTGGGTTTTAGTATCTCATTTAAAACAGTTATAATGAAAGGAAGTTTTTATTTAACATTACTCAGCAACAGTTCTATACAGTATTTTCCAGACAATTTGACAACCCATTTTTCAACAAAACTACCGAAGTCAATAAAATTAGAGGGGGAATGGACTGTGGGTGTTGTTGAATTCCAATACCCATGTACAATGTTCACTGTTCAAGAACATGAAAATGTAGTTTATATTACTAAGAATATGTTAATGCCAAATGAAAAATATCCTTCTATTGTTTACTATAAAAAACACATTCCTGCAACCAACTATGACAATATTAATCACATTTTAAAAGCTTTAAATAATATAAATGAAAAATTTACTTTTCGTTATGATGAAATATCTAAGTTTGTATCTGTGGTAATAGAAGATGAAGCAATAATTTCATTAACGTTATCGCCCAAGTTAGGTATTCAGTTGGGGTATGAACCTAATAGAGATTTAGTAGAAAAAGCGTTTGGCAAACGCCCTGCAAACTTACATTTAGGGTTACCATCACAAATGTTTGTTTATTGTGACATAGTGGAACCACAGATTGTTGGAGACGTTATGACCTCTTTACTTCGAATCATACCATTAGACCCTTCAAAATACATATACGGTGCAAATAAAATGCATGTGTTTTCCCCTCCTCACTACGTATCAGTCATGCGAAGAGAGTTTGACACAATTGAAATAGATATAAGATCAAGCACTAGCCAAAAAATACCATTCCAGTTTGGAACAGTGTGTATAAAACTACACTTTAAAAAATTATAATGTATATACGCAATAACATAAATTGTCCATACGAACATTATTACACCCATCAAGGAGGTTCTGGAATAGGAGTCATCTACAAAGGAGCTCCTAATCAACGTGGCCATGGCATTGGGAACTTTTTGGGAGGGTTGCTTCGGTGTGTATTACCTTTGCTTTCTAGTGGTGCTAAAGCAATTGGAAAGGAAGCTTTAAGTGCAGGTGTTGGAATTCTATCTGATATAACAAAAGCACGATCTGTGGATGATTCTATAAAATCACGGTTTAAGGAAATGAGTTCAAACTTAAAAAGAAGGGCAGATCAAAAAATTGATAAGTTAAACATGTCTGGTTCAGGCTATATAACCAAAAGAAAAGGTCTTGTATCAGCCACTCCTTCATTGAACAGCAAAGGAAGAGGTTTTAAGAAACAAAAATCAACTCGTCAATATAAAGGAGATATATTTTCATAAATTAAAATAAACAATGGCTTTCCTACATAGTCATTCTTGTGAATGTGTAAAATCTGAATTAGATTTGTTTGCTTTACCATCAACACAAACAAGTATAGAAAGTGGAATGTGGGTGCACTATAAACCGATATCATCTTTAGCTGACGATGGACCAATCGAGTTTCAAGTACCTGGAACTGGTGATGATTATATAGATTTATCTCATACATTGATTCATTTAAAAGCAAAAATATTAAATGATGATTCATCGAAACTGGCTGCTGCAACTATTGTAGCACCTGTAAACAATTGGCTTCATTCACTTTTTACCCAACTCGATGTTTATTTGAACCAAAAATTAGTTTCTCCTCCAAATAATACATATGCATATCGATCTTACATCGAAACTCTTTTGAATTACTCACCCGATGCTAAAGAATCTCATTTAACGTGTAGTCTTTGGTATGATGACACAGCTGGTAAAATGGACTCAACCGAAGAAAAAAACTTAGGTTTTACTAAAAGACAACAATTAGTTTCGGAAAGTAAGGAAGTTGAAATGATAGGACACCTTCACGGTGATATATTCAACCAAGGGAAATTTTTAATTAATGGTGTTGAGATGAGTATAAAATTGGTTAGATCTCGTGAATCATTTAACCTAATGGCTCCAACAAACGATGTTAAATACAAAATAAACATATCAGATGCGACTCTACTTGTCAGAAGAACAAAACTTAACCCTTCCGTCTTACTTGCCCATCAAAAAGTATTAGCGACAACTACAGCAAAATATCCTATAACTCGAGCTGAAGTAAAAGTTCTTACGATACCGTCAGGGGTTCAGGGCAAAACATTAGACAATATATTTTTGGGTCAAGTACCTAAGAGATGTATAGTTGGATTTGTAAATAATGCAGCATTTAATGGTTGTTTGTCTAAAAATCCGTTTAATTTTGAGAACTACAAAATGAATTCCTTTTGTTTATATATTGACGGTCAACAAATTCCTTCAAAAGCTTTACAACCATGTTTTGATAATAATATTTTTACTACAACCTATCATACATTATTTACAGGAACAGGTATACATTTTCTCAACGAAGGTAATGGGATATCTCACGATAAGTATTCGAAGGGTTATTGTTTGTTAGCATTTGATCTCACACCTGATTTATCAGCCAATTCATCTACTCATTGGAATTTAATTAGACACGGTAGTGTGAGATTAGAAGTTCGCTTTGAATCTGCTCTGACTCAAACGATCAATTGCGTTGTTTATGCAGAGTTTGATAATGTTATTGAAATTGATAAAAATCGCAATGTAACTGCTGACTTTAGTAGCTAAGATAGTAAATATTGTATTATATATATCTATGTATAATTATTATTAAGTTCTCACTCTATAAAATAATTTGAATGTGTTAAATAATATATTATAATAAATGATTACTTTTAAAGTTATGCTTTCATTTTATTTAAAAACCCCTGTCGATGACATGTTAAATAAGACGGTCACAGCTTATTTATTTCACTCGCGTGTGAAAGAGCGAATTAAATAGTCTTGTAAAAGAAATATGGACACTTTACAAATACAAGCATACTTAAAAAATATCCATCCAAGCTTACACTATAACGCTTATGCTGCGAACCGATTACCGATATATGTCACGGTTCCCGCTTTCCTTATAAGCAATTTGGATCCGGACTCCAAACCAGGTTCCCACTGGGTAGCCATCCACATAGACAGTCATGGGGTCGGGGAATACTTTGACACATATGGTCGTTTCCCTACGGGGATGCATAAAATGTTTTTGAACAGAAATGCAAGGAAATGGCGTTTTAATAATGTTCAGTTACAAAATGATTATACGTCAGTGTGTGGAGAGTACTGTTTAATGTACTTACTATATAAATTTAAAAACAAGTCATTGAAAGACTTTCAAAATGAATTTGGCAGCGATACACTCGGAAATGATTTGTTTTTGAATATGATGTTCAAATCTTGTTTTAAGATTTAATGAAAGAGTTATTTTGAAATAAAGGATTTATTCGAAATTATACCCGAGTTTTTTTTTTCAATCTCGACTTCAATTATTTGGAAACATACCAAAGGAATGTTGTTTATTGTATGCATAAAATGTTTTTGGACAGAAATGCAAGGAAATGGCGTTTTAATAATTTTCGGTTACAAAATGATTATACGTCAGTGTGTGGAGAGTACTGTTTAATGTACTTACTATATAAATTTAAAAACAAGTCATTGAAAGACTTTCAAAATGAATTTGGCAGCGATACACTCGGAAATGATTTGTTTTTGAATATGATGTTCAAATCTTGTTTTAAGATTTAATGAAAGAGTTATTTTGAAATAAAGGATTTATTCGAAATTATACCCGAGTTTTTTTTTTTCAATCTCGACTTCAATTATTTGGAAACATACCAAAGGAATGTTGTTTATTGTATGCATAAAATGTTTTTGGACAGAAATGCAAGGAAATGGCGTTTTAATAATTTTCGGTTACAAAATGATTATACGTCAGTGTGTGGGGAGTACTGTTTAATGTACTTACTATATAAATTTAAAAACAAGTCATTGAAAGACTTTCAAAATGAATTTGGCAGCGATACACTCGGAAATGATTTGTTTTTGAATATGATGTTCAAATCTTGTTTTAAGATTTAATGAAAGAGTTATTTTGAAATAAAGGATTTATTCGAAATTATACCCGAGTTTTTTTTTTCAATCTCGACTTCAATTATTTGGAAACATACCAAAGGAATGTTGTTTATTGTATGCATAAAATGTTTTTGGACAGAAATGCAAGGAAATGGCGTTTTAATAATTTTCGGTTACAAAATGATTATACGTCAGTGTGTGGAGAGTACTGTTTAATGTACTTACTATATAAATTTAAAAACAAGTCATTGAAAGACTTTCAAAATGAATTTGGCAGCGATACACTCGGAAATGATTTGTTTTTGAATATGATGTTCAAATCTTGTTTTAAGATTTAATGAAAGAGTTATTTTGAAATAAAGGATTTATTCGAAATTATACCCGAGTTTTTTTTTTTCAATCTCGACTTCAATTATTTGGAAACATACCAAAGGAATGTTGTTTATTATCAATGCCATTACGACTATGTCATTAAGTTTAGAATGTCGTTCATTACAAAACGCGTGATGCGCATGGTCATTAGACATTGAGGAGTTTAACGATTAGTGTAATGAGTGCTATTAGTGCTTTCCTTATGCAAAACCTAAAACGTTAAGGAGTGCAGATACGCAAAAATGGATCGCATAGATCGATCGGGCGTAGCGGAAAACCCCTATTTTGACACCAAACTTTTTTTTTTTTTTTTTTAACCGACCAACCCCTGTAGTTGGCCGACCAACCCCTGTAGATTCGCCGGTTCTGGCTCGTGAGCCAGAACCGGCGAATCCCTACTACTCAGGAATAAGCCTCTCAAGGCTTCTTTTCCCTTAGCGCCATGGTTTTCCCCTGCGTTCTGCCGCGGGGGGTTTTCCCTAGAAAAACATAAAGTATAATACGGCTCGGTATCTTCAATACCGGGTCCTTCGACCCCACGTAGAGGGGCTCATTAGCCCCTGGTCGTGGTTCCCCCGCTCCCGGCCACTCTGGCCAGGTGAGCGTGTGAAAAGCATTAGGTAGCTTGGCGCTTGGCGGCAGTATATAGTCTGCAATCGAAGCATTTCTCGTGTTATTGTTAGCTGATATTTCTAGAATTTGTTGGATTCATAACAGTGATTATATTAAACAATATTATAAAGGTACTACATACATAGTATTATGACATCATTGTTATTTTAGTACGTTAAATACACATAGTAATTACAGATTTCCAAGAAGTTTATATTTTCTAGACTGACTTTTCACTCTTATTTGAATCAAAATAATTTTTTTTATAAAAATACTTACAATATTATTATAATTCTCGTATATAAATACGTATCTGTGACTATGTAGAAAAAAAATTTCAATAAACACCTGTGTTAACGATTAGGTACCTCAAAGATTTTTTTTTATTTATTCATACAAAGGTACGTTATTTTATTTTTATTTCGTTAAGGTACAAAAACTTATATTGAAATAAGTACTACTAAGTAATCACGTAACAAAATATACATTTTAAATTTATTAATTTAATATTATACTCAGCATTCTTAGTACTGTAGTAGACAGTAGTAGGTATAAACTGTAGAAAAAAATGTTATTCAACATACCTATTCATAAAAAAAAAATGTACAAATATTTTTTTTGTATGGACTCTAGAGTTTTGTTGTCTACTTTATAGACAGGCGAACAAATAAAGGAGCAATATTCCAAGTGTGATCGCACTAATGATAAAATGATTATCACACACTAATAAGGATTGTAAAAAAAACAAACAACTTTATAAAATCTACTAAATCCCTAAAAACATTTAAAATCTCAAATATGTATAGGTATTCTAGCTCTTCTTGATGGAGCTAGACTACTTATACAGGCTATACAGATTTGAGATAATGCTACGACCCCGTATTATGACGTCACCGAAGGGAAGCGGAAGAGCGATCACAATAGGGGTCGAAACTCCCCTATTGTGATCGGTCTTCCGAATCCAAGGCCATGTCCTTGAATATCAAATGAATATTATAATATTAAAGAGAAGCTGTAACCAGTAACTAATAGTGATAGTTCCTGGATACTTATTGTATTATTATAAAATATATAACACAACCTGAAATAATTTAAGTGATCAATTATATTAAGCTGGAAGTGCTCTAATTTTCTGGTACATCAGCAAATGGTTTATCATTCGTCATTCATAAGTCATCATACAAAATATTATTTAACTGACGTTAGATAAATAAATAGGCAGATGGAGCGCAATTTAATTTTACAATGAAAAACGACTGTTCCACAATCCACAGGCATCCAATTGTTTGGTGTGCTATTGTTTTATGATCAGATTTACGCTATGTGCGTAGTGTTTGGCATTATCTAATAGTTTGCTCTACAACTCTACATTTTAGATTAATTTCGCGACCTACCCACCAGCTGTGACATAATATTTAAGAATTCCATTTTTATTGATGTCCTGTTTACGGCGCGATGGATGATGTCATAATTCGTCACTCGCCGCGAACGGCGGCCGGCTCCCTCCAGTCCTCTCTGTACCGCGCGCGCGCCACGCCGTGTTTACAAACTACGAACGTGTTCTAAATACAAACATTCAAAATGGCCATCAGCAGATTGTCCCTTATTAAATTCGTGGAGCTGGTGAGTTGCATTTTTTATTTAAACTTCGAATTAAAAAAAAAACAAAAGGCGTGTCTTTGGATTTGTTTTTTTAAATTTATTCGGAGACGCGGTTGAGTGAATGTTTACTAACAGCGTCGAACGTTTTAATAGTTTATGACCGGTAACTGACTCGAATTGGTGTTAATGACGAGTAAATGAAACGTTTGATAGAGTCATGAACACATTTTCTAAGAAAAAGGGCGTTGTATTGTACTTAGGTCGCAGTTAGTTCTAACCTCTATCAAAGTTATTGAACAAGTTTGTACCCGCAACTCCGCTTGCGTGAATACAGTATTTGTCGAGATAAAACGTAACATTTGTGTTAATTCAGAGTCTAAACTACTAGAATACCAAATTCTATAAAATCCTTGCTGTTAGTTTTACGTGAAGGAGTCGCAAACATTACAAACTTTCGTAAATCGTATTAGTTATATTATTAAGTATTAAAAGGATGTGTTAAACATTTTTAGTATTCTTTATTTTTATGTTATTAATTTGTTTTTATTTAAACTCAAACTGAACGTTACGACTACATTAAATAAGTATATATATTAAGTAGGTTGTTTTAAATGGTAAGGTTGACCATGCCCACGCGAGCTAGTCGGGCAACAGCAGTCCTTTTATGCACCTGCTGATTGCTGGGCTAACTTCATTCTAAAATGAGAGTGAAAGTGACCACTTTCCATTAAAAAGTGGTTAGGTTTCAAACTGCACGTTGTGCATAAGCTCCCATGTCGGTTCCAGTGTCGGTGGCCGGTTTAGTTGTAACCAATGTACCTACACACCTTTTTATTTTCGAAAGTGTACTTACTTATGCATTTGGGGCGATTTAGTCGATCTATCACTAGTCGGATGGCTAGTTGTTGAACCAATGTGACTACGAAGGAGTCATTTATATAGTGCCCAGGTATGGCTCTTGAGTCTCGACCTTTTACCCTCATTACCCGGTCCTGACAAGGACGAGCACAGGATGTCTATTATTTATGCATTTTATAAAATACTAGCTGACCCACGTGCCCACTTCGTTGAGCATAAAAAACCAATTAAACATCCCTGGACTTCCACGAATATTTCAAGACCAAAAATATCCGAATCTGTTCAGTCGTTCTCGAGTTTTAGCGAGACTAACGAACAGCAATATATTGTTATATTTTTTCAGAGATTGTTTTCAACAAAGTTTACGGAGAGCCAAAAATAAAAATTTGTGAACGTTCTCCCATTATATATCTACGTGGTCTATTATTTTTTTCTCTCATGTCATTGTTCACATCTACGACGGTCTCTCAGGTTATGCCGGGACTCCTACATACTCCTAGGGGACCCTCCCTGGGGGACGCGTAACTGATTTGCACTAATATACCTATAAAAAAAGGAGTCATACATTAGTATAGTTGTTAAATATTCCTAATCTATGACATAAAGTAACTGTGTGTTGTTTGTTTGTGTGGCTTGTTTTTTACCATTCAACGATTAGCGTTTAAGAATAACAACCATTTACAAATACCATTTTAATAACTTTTAAGAGCATAAGTATCAATGTTCATCGAAACCAATGCAAATATATTAAAAACATTGTGCATACAAACTTCTAACCAATATTTTTAGCTCGTTATAATTTTTTGTCCTTACTGGTTGTTCCCTGATAACTTCATATAAGTATTTCCATGTTCGTTTGGTACTAATTAGTACAATAATTAACAAGCGCCATTAGAGAACTATCTAAAGGGAAAACTGTATCGTATTTACTAATTTGTTTGTTGGTATATTTATGAGTTGATGTTAAGTTATAGCCAGTTAATTAATATTTTCTTGTGACAGACAAAAACTAATAGTATTCTTAAAACGAAAGCCTCAGGGGGATACTACACCCTAATTAATTTCAACTGACTCCATTCATCCAACGTCATTGGTCAACGTTTAAAAAGCTCACGGCCACTAAATAATAATATAACAAATTGCAGACACACCTACTTTATGCTTATAGGTTGCTTGACCGTATTCAATAATACAATTAGTCCTATACACTACAATAAAAATAACTATCGGTTTCGGTTTAAAGATCTTTATTTCTATGACAGTCGTTATTTTAAGAACAAAATATACTATTACATGAGAACAAAATAAGTACAATAAATATTTAAATAATTGTAGACAGTGCGAGTAGATTTAAAAACACAAATGAAAATTATAAACTACTTACCACAAATTAAAAATTATAAACTACTAACTCCATAATAATTGTCAAACAGTGAGCGAATTGATAAAGATAAATGAACAACCACGATCACGTCAACTCTAAACGAAACTAGATCAAAATCGGTTCATGCCACACACAGGGACAATGTAAATTTTATCACATCCCTCTGTTTTTGTCGGTGGTTAAAAATAAAAGTGAATGAGTCCAAAAGTAAATAAAGAATATTATACAACAGCCCAATAGCAAGAAATAAATGAATTGAGATTCTTTATCAGAGTGACGTCACCGTTGACTCCACTATTGGGTCACGGAGACACGGAAATAAACGTGACATCATGGCTAAGGTGTGAGTAAATTGATAACAAACACGAACATTATAAATGACCCGCGGGCCGTAGGTTGTAGCGTAAAAACGCGTACAACTACATTAATAGATTTCTAGTTCCCACACCCACAGATAGATGGAGTCCATTCCGTTAAAGTCTCACGGATAATAATGAAATTAAATTTTACTTTCGCGCCGGTTCTTCTCGCTGGGCTAGTTCCCGAACCGGTGCCGCGGTGGTAGGCAATAGGCATCACGTAGACAATAGACATGATGTTCAGAAAACATTTTTGTGAAGATTATTCTGAATATTTAAAAGTTGTTGTGTATTTTGATTATGATTGTATATATGTACCTATATACTAATATTATAAAGCGGCAGTTTGTTCGTTAAACGCGCTAATCTCAGGAACTACTGGGCCGATTAAAACATATATTTTATGTTGGATATTCCATTTATAGAGGAATGCTTTAGACTATATAACATTACACTGCGATCAATAGGAGCGAAGAGTCAGTGAAAAATGTTGCAAAAACGGGGAAAATTGTTTACATTTAGGGACTTTCGTTGCGTGCGCTGCTACGGTTTAAGTTATTTTAAAACCACGCGAACGAAGTCGCGGGCACAGCTAGTGTAGATATATTGAGAGTCAGTATTTAACTTATTTTAGGAATAACGCGTACATAAAAACACCCGTTACCATTTTTACTCAGAGGTCTTATAGGATTGGTTGATTTAAAATTCCGCCATGCGAGCACTCTACTCGACCGGACTCAGTTATTCTAGATTAATTATTATAGGTAGTATAAACGTATTAAAATTAAATATTTATGTACCCAGTTTCTTTGAATGCTGGCTTTTAAGTTTTGATAAGTGGTAATGTTATAAATGAAAATGTGTTGAATAATAACAAAACTTTGTAATATTTAATATTATTCATCAAATGACAATATCATGTTCATGACTAACGTTTTTTATCAAATAAAAGTTATTTAGATGCACGCGAAGTAATATGCATAGTAAATGATTAATTTAAACGTTATACAATAGTATACGCCCATGTTTCTGACTTCGCCATGTCGCCATAAGACATAGGTATTAGACAATAGTCCTATTGGATGAGGAAGAGGTAGAAAAATGTAACTAAAATATATTTTGTTTCTTGAGACGAAAAACCACTTTTTTAAAACCCTAGCAATTTTTACGAAATATTTCGTCCTTGCACTCATTGCAATTAATAGGGTCACTAGGACTTGGCATTTTTATAAGACCAATTCGCAGTAAAGAGACCATGAAGATTATACTATGTAATAGGAGTGAACCGAAAAATTAAGACTACATAGGTACCTACCTATTGTAATAAAAGTAGACAAACACGCGCCAGTCTCGGTTATTAAAACCAGAGTTAGATTACAATTGATCTTTATGTTTACTATTTAACCCTGGACTGGTGCAATTGGGCCTTATCCAGCTATTTTGATCTACTCGCTAGTCATATTAAAAATTGTATACAAAATCATTGTTGCAACACAGTACGGATAAGAGTTTATTTTTAAAGGTTGACTCATTTCTCCCGAACCGATGATTGCGTGTATACGAAAATAAGGTTATAATTTGTATACGTCATAATATTATAACGTTGATTGTATTATAATATATTCTATAGGTACTAATATTATAAAGCGGAAGTGTTTGTTTATTTGTTTGTTTGCTTAAACGCTCTAATCTCAGGAACTACTAGTCCGATTTGATAATATACTATTGTGCAACTAGTGCGATAAGTTGTCGATTGCTCACGAGAGCGAAGATGAAGGCACGAGCGAAGCGAGTGCGTTCATTCGCTCGAGTGAGCAATCGACAATATCGCACGGGCTGCACATACTATTTTTTATTACAAATGCGGGATAAGTGGTATAAGTGGTATCTTGGCGCTCGCTGTTGCGGTTGAAAATTGGCTGTTTGCCCATTCTGGAATTTGAGTGCGAAAAGTTTACTTGGCGCAAGTAAACTTTTCACACTCAAATTTTAGAATGGGCAAACGTAATAAAAAAGTAATAAAAAAATATTTTTTTGTTGGATAGTCCATTTATAGAGGAAGGCTTTAGGCTATATATAACATTACGCTGCGACCAATTATACGAGTAGAAGCGAAGCGTCAGTGAGAACTGCTGCAAAAACGAGGAAAATTGTTCACATTTGGGGACTTACGTTGCGTGCGCTGCTTTAAGGCGAGGAATAACCGCAACTAGCGCCACTCTTTTTAAAATAATTTTTACAATGACACAAATATCTTATTAAAAAAAGTAATCGGTTCAAACTTTAAGTAAATAGTTAAACTAATTTATTGGCATTTAATTACAGCTCTAAATCCTACACTGTATTTACTGTCGTAAGTAATAACTATAAAAGCCGTTTTAGTTATTACTTACAAGATATAATATATAATATTAGTTTAACTGTTATATATTACAATAATAAATTAGTTTAACTATTTACTTAAAGTTTGAACCGATTACTTTTTTTAATAAGATCTTTGTGTCATTGTAAAAATTATTTTAAAAAGAGTGGCGCTAGATGCGGTTATTCCTCGCCTTAAGCGTGCGCCGTTTGTATAAGTCACTAAAAAAACAACGCGAACGAAGTCGCGGGCACAGCTAGTGAATAAATAATTTAAGAGCATCTAATGATCGGTTTCAATAATCTATCTAATAATATGTATATAAGTTTAATATCATAATACTAATCATAAATAATATAATAAATACTTAATGCAATAAACATAATTATAGGTATAATACTTACATAATTATATACATACATAAATTAATGGCGGTATTTATATGGACTGAGATTTGAAAAAGTGCTCTTTCAAGCGTCTTTTAAATACAGTAATGGTGGGACTGTCACGAATGGTGTGGGGAAGCGAGTTCCACAATCTGACTGCATGAACAGTGAAAGAGTAGGAGTAGAAGTTGGAGCGATGGGATGGGATGGAAAGAATAGTTCTGACATTAGACCTACAAAGTTAAATCGGTCGAGAAGATAGGATGGAGAAAGAGGATTATATAGAATATTATAAAGTAGACAAAGGATATGAGAGTTGCGACGAAGGCGAATAGGGAGCCACCTGAGTTTCAACCGAAAGGCTGATATGTGATCGAACTTTCTCAGTCCGAACACAAACCGAATACAAAGGTTCTGCAAGCGTTCTAGTTTTGTTAACAGCTCCTCGGTGATGTCCAGGTAGCAGGAGTTGGCATAATCAAGGATTGGGAAAATTAGTGTCTGGATAAGGAAAATTTTGGTGTTTATGGGCAAAAAGTTGCTCATCTATCTAGCTATAACTTAAAGTTAAAAATATTTACGGTGACAGCGCACGATTTAAAAATATTCGAGGTGATTCAAAATACACTAAAATTAGTATGATCCTCAAAGAGTGTCTACATTGTTCCCTAATTAAAGACAGCTTCTGATTTAAGCATTTATGAAGCGCTTGAGATTTTGGTCGCCTTTTAGAGCTGGTACACATTAGGCGCTAATTTTATTTAATTTTTTATTTTATTTTAAAATACATGGAAAACTTACAGCTAGGAACAATATTTAAAATAATAACAGAATGCATAAATAAAGAGCCAATTAAAAGTTTTCGCTGCTAATTGACGCGCGCTTTGCTGATGCGCGTTTTTGGATAAAGAAAAAGCGCGCGCTTCAGTATGTACAGAGTACAAAAGTTAAGTGTATATTGGATGTACCTAGAAGTTTTAAGCTTTATTATCTATTTTGTGTTTAATTGTATATTGAATATACACTTAAAGAAGCGTAGGTAGCTACTTTCTACGTTAGCTGAAGGTACCTACAAATTGCAATGTACGAGCAGTCATATAATTAGCCAGGCAATTGTAAGATTAGAGAATTTCCTGTAATACTTTAATGAACAATTAAAGAAGAGCTTTGTTTACCTTGGAGATGGATTATAGAAAGATAGAATGAGTTCTACGTATAACAGAACTTTTTTTTTCTTATATAATTGTATCTTTCTATATATATCTAATAGGAACAAATTACGACACTAAAGTAATATAAAAATTAATTATTAAAAATATTTAAAAATCTGTCTGCAAAAAACCCTATAAATAAAGACAAATAAAGCAGCACACAAAAAATACTACAACAAGATTTGTATGCAGTACATTTTTATACCCGAGCAATTATGGAAAGCGTATACGTATATACTAATAGTATAATGTCTAGTAGCGTATACCCTTACACACAAACTTGTTAAAAATGTGGGAAGCAGTTAATTTTTTAAAGCGTGCAATCATTACAACAAGGTCAATCTAGTGGATAGCCTCCAAATCTCGCGACCTGTATCTTAATGGCCGTATGATATCACCACAGCTGTAGAGGCTCTGTTGCATAGACCTTCGGGGAGGCCATGTTGTGGCCTAACTTGTATGATTCAATTCTCATAGACATGTTGTGTACATAGCCTAGTCAACTGATGTTACTCAGCTAATTTCCGTGACCATGAGAATTAAAAAAAAACAAGACATGACATAATGTTTAATTGATGTATTTTTGTTTTACTAATGATAGAATATGTGAGCCATGAATCAAACGAAATCCCACCTATCCAACTATTATTGTTTAAGTTTGTACTTAAAAAGAGACTACGTTTTAAAAACCGACTACAACAACTTCAAGTAAACAACAAAAAAATAGGATAAATCCGTTTGGTAGCGTCGTTGCTACAGACAGTCACCACACTATCCATATTTATAATATCCATCTCCTTTTTGTGTCGAAGTTCAATTATAAATTCGAAAGCGAAAAACTCCTAAATTAGCCGCACTGAAACTACATGATAAATCATACAAAAAATGTTCGTAGAAATATGATACACCTCTGGAAATTAGTGAAATATGTTCATAAAATAAAAATTACTGGGTCAAACTAAGTATGTAAAATTTTTAAGAAGACCAAATGGCAACTATTCTACGTGGAATAAAAAAATAATCACGTAAATCGGATCATTAACTTCAGAGTAATCGGTGTTCATACATAAAAATAAACAAAAACTAAACTGGACGAATAGAGAATCTCCTCCTTATTTTTGGAAATCGGTTAAATATGGATAATATGAACGTTTTATTAATCACTAAAAACAACATCGGAAATACTAATTATCACGAACATCAGTGTTATTGATAATTACCACTTCTCTATGGATCTATAATATTAAAATAAGCACAAAAAACAAAAGGTGAATAAAATCCACATACTATTCTTGTTTTAATGATGTTTTAGTTCGTGGTTTTCATACATTTATCTCGACTCTAGAGGGAAGTTGGTTCTTGAGCGGGTGGGATGGTTTGTAAAATCATAGTGTAAACTTCATTCAAGATACAAACAGATGCAACATAATAAAACATTTTAAGCACTTATTTATATATATCTTTGTAATATTGTGCAAAGGGCACGTCCTAACCTTGTGTTTTATATTCCTGCGTGTCAGAGTCTCTGCCTAGTGCATAGACATCAGAAGCATCCAATATAATATGTTCAATTTTAACCCCCTATAAAAAAGAGGGTTGATGCAAGTTTTACGTATATCTGAGTGTGTGTCTGTCCGTACTCCGTTTAGACTTTAGTAGCATCGTAGCTGCCAAAAGGATAAACCTATCTTAGCTATAACTTTGCATCAATTAGCTCACTTCTTGGGAATTCAGTTACTTAAACTTTTTTATTCGTTTACACAATATTTGTACAATTTCCAGGCGCTGACGTGCGCATGCGTCGCGCTCCACTACCACAGCTACAATCTGGATGCCGACATCGGCATGCTGGTCACCGGCACCTTCGTCGGGTACCTCATCATCTTTGCTGGAGCCGCTGCTGGTGAGAACTTTGAGTTTTGAAAATATATCCAAGAAATTATAAGGAGAGGTAGAAAAAGAGTAAAAACTTCGGAGAACTATGTACTTTGGACATAAATATAAGTAGTAGAAATATAGAGATAGGGATGAAAGTACTGGTAAAAAGTATATTATATACAGGCAGAGATGTTCGTAATGAAAAGGTAAATTTAGAGTAAAGAGTAGCTGAGGGGAAGAGTTTAGTATTAGAGGTAAGTAAATAGAAAAGCAGAAAAACTCTTAACGAAATAATAGAGAGAGGAGGTTGAGGTTCTGAAAGTATCGATAGATAGAAAGTTACGTAAGAATTCTGAGTTGAAAGATAGAGATTAAAAACACTGTTTGAAGCTAGATATAGATAATAATTAAGATAATCTCGTATATGAAAGAGAGATTAGGATGGTAGGACTAAAAGCACTGGTTAAAAGTAAAAAGAGATAGGAAAACAGAGATACTTGTAATGGGAGAGAAGAAAGTCGAGAGATAGAACTAAAATCACTGGTTGAAAGTAAAGATACATAATTGTAGGGATATGCCTCTATAAATTTTAAATAATAAGTAAGAGGTAAATAGTGTGATGCTCACAAATTTTAAAGTGACCACGTATCTTCTTAAATTAATAAGAAGATACGTGGTCATACATATATCATCATACAGCGCGGGAAAGTAAATAAGTCTAATATAAACACTAGTAGAAATTAAATTAAAAATAACGTTTAAGATTTGCGTGTTATGTTATATTCGTTTCCTATTATTGTTATCTTTCATATTATACTTGAAACATTTACATAAATTCGGAAAAAATAACCACTTCCGTCTGCTAGGGTCTGTTAGTTTATAATATATTCTGTAAACACAGTATGGGGCAATAAAGTGATATCTATTTATAAGCATTGACTCATTTTCTGGTCGTTAAAACGTAATGTGAGTCGGAAAGTCTTTGATAGTTAAATAACACGTAAAATTTCATTCGAAGATAAGATATCTAGTGTTCTTACAACACTTAAAGCTGTGTTTGAACTTCATATCGATGTTTTATCACTTACACGTCTCACTTGAAAGTGTTTAATCAAAATACTTAATGTTAAATTACTGAAGTAATGAAAATAAAACAAAAAATACTAATTATTATATTAAAATATAATCAGTATTTTCATTTTCATTTCATTTTCAGTATTTTTTCTTATCTACCTAGGTACTTATATATTTTTTTACAAAATACAGGTATAATGAGGCCAGTACTCTGTAGTAAGATTTCCCCTGAAATAGCAAAAAAAGAAATTATTGAGGCACTAATCAATGCATTTATATATTATTTCAGGATACGTGATGCAAACTCCTACTCATAAACGTATAGACATCTTCTACACTCTGGTGGGAGTTGCACTGTTCGTCGCCAGCGGGGCAGTCATCATTGACAGGTATTCAGAATTGAATTTATTACCTTCGAGACATGAAGACTAGTGATAAGAGGACTATCTTTCTAAGGACACCTATTTGGTCACACACTTTTTAAAAAATCTTGAAAAGTGTCCGACGAAAGTACTTAAATTATAGTTTGAAAACTGGCCACAATGGCGCTAGTAGCCGCTGTGAGTGCATGGTATGAAGTTAGCAATAACTAGAATGAAGTTAGGAGTGACGTGAGGTTTAGTTATTCAAATATTTGCCTTGATGCGATTGTAGCGCCATCTTAATTTATGCATTTTTACGGATATTTTTTCATATTATATACAGATGGCAGTCCTTATATCTATCTAGTCTCCATGCTTCTACAGTTTGGAGTATCAGGGGCCTGTTGTAGGCTAGGTAGGAACTAATAGTTCCTAAACAACTGCGTATTCGTATCTTGATAGATTTTCAATTATTTATTTAGCGTTGATGAATAACCGCTCGTTAAACGAGAATAATGAATAATCCTCCAGGATTATAAGAACTCCCAGGAAAAAACGTATCGTTGGTCGATAAAGAATAACAAATTTTGAAATATAAGATTTTTAAGGAAACAAGCAAACCGAAAACCAGGTGATAATACTATCATCAAAAGTGATAAAGCTTTATTCAGATAATTAATATATTCATGAGTTCCAATGGAATAATAACTTCACAAAAATTACAATTATTAATAATTAATTATGATCATGAAAGATAGCCAAGGTTGCGAGTTGCAACCCTGATACATTCATTAAGCTTTAGTAACCTACCTAAGGAAGTAATAATACAACTATGATTCACTAAACATTTCAAATCTTTCAGATACCAACACAACAGCAATGGCTTCAAAGACAAGAATATGGCGAAAGCTTCGCTCGCCATCGTCAATGGTGCGATCATGCTAGTAGACGCCGTGTTGACTCAGCGCGGCGGCTAGATGGAGCTTTTACAAATTTCATACATTCTACCCACAGTTTACAAGGTTTATAAGCAGTTGTTTATATTTTCAACATTATGGTTCCACCCGCTCCCTTTATTGAAATTTCTACTTAGCTAATGCATATCTGTAAAGTAAAAAAAAAATGTTTCTAAAATAAATGCACCCATGCAAAGATGCATTTCACCCACAGTGCGTAAAATGTATCATTGCACAAATCCATGCACACGCGTAGTTATAAGTAATGTATGTCCGAAGAATATATTCGTGTATAACAAAACTAATGCTATTTATTAGGCTTTAAAATAATAAATTATGTGTTAAGAGAGTAAACCAATTACATTAATAACAATTATTTATAATAAGTAAAAAGAGGGCCTAAGCAGGACTAGGAAAATATGTTAATTTATTTACTGCATTTTGTTCATGTGTTGAGAATACGTTTATTTAACGCTGTAAGTATTGAACATTTAATGATACGGTTTAAATTTTAGCGTTGTACAATAACCTTATAACGCATAACATCTTAATGCATAGACATGGCAGAGAGGATATGCAAATAATTAGGATTGCAAAAATTGCATTAAATCAATATTTATTATGTACCTCTTCACATAGATATTGTATACGTTAGAATCTTGATGTAGGTATACTTGATTATTTTAACTGGCCATCAACAAATTTTTTTCTTGTTATGTAAAAATGGTATTACAAATACCTCTCCACTAGATTATTTTAAGAGTTAATGTGTAAGCCATTCATGTTAGAACTAAACAGAAAATTATTTAAACCAGTTCCAATTAGTATCTATTAAAGCAAGAATAATACAATAAACCAAAATAAAATTTATTAAGTTATTGTATATTGATGTCGGTACATTTTTATACTACAACGTAATATAATAGGCATTTTAAAATATACCTCACAACTAGTCTCAGATAAAAAATATTTTTAAAAAGAACGTTTTAATACGAAACATTTTAAATAGTTAATGGAATCAGGCGTTACTTTGCGGAAATCCATAGCATACAATTTAAATATATTATATCTAGCAATATCCCGCGAAAAAATATTTTTTTTTTTCGCGGGATATTGCTAGATATAATATATTTAAATTGTACGAAACATTTTATAAAGCTTTTAATATTTTTTGTATCAGAAGTTATTGTTAAACGTTTTATAACAATTTTGTAATCACATAAGAAATTTTTGTACCACCAATGTTGTTTTTTTTTATTATAATAAAATAGTTTTTGTCTTTATTTTGTTTTACATACATACATACAATCACGCCTCTTTCCCGTAGGGGTAGGCAGAGACCACTTCTTTCCACTTGCTACGATCCTTACACACTTGTTTCGCTTCGTCCACTTTCATTATTCTCTTCATACACGCTCTTCGGTTTAGGGTACTCTTGACCTGGCCTTTTTTCAAGACGTCTCTAATTTGGTCTTGAAACGTCCGCCTAGGTCTACCCCTCCCCACACTTCCATTCACACTCGCCTTATACACTTTTTTCGTCAATCGTTCGTCTATAATATTTTGTTTTAAATCCCTAATTTAGGTATATCTGTACAAATCAAGCCATCGGTTATAAAGTTATTCACGTAATATTATAATCTTATCTTTCGAAATCGGCTGCGAATTATTTATTGGATTATTATGTAACTTTATCCTCCTTCCAGAAACAGAGTAAAACATAAAGCTTTAGCCTAAGCACAAAGTAGATATATAACAGAGACACGACCTACTACTAGAAAATGGTATCACCCTCATACTGGCAATGCGACTGGCAAAGGGTGAAGTCCTTAGAAATTCCGGAAACCGCTATCTAGCGCCACTATTGGAAAATACTAATTAGTATTTTCGTTTCGTATATTCTTCTTAATTAAAGAGTTTAATTTAGCTTAATATGATGTTATGCTTAAAAATATGCTTATCTTTATTTTAATGTCAATATTTGTACTTAATTTGGCATATTTACATTACAAACGTTAATAGTAGTGACATATATTGCAATTTTTTTGTAATAAAGATATATATCGTATGGGATGGTAGGCCATGGCCTAAGCAAAATATTATAATCTAAATCATTGTGATCAATTATAAGATTGACCGACCACATGGGGATATAATATAATGTAAGTAGGTAATGTAGGTACATGCTCGCACATATTTTACAAATAATAAATATTTTGGATTTGAAATAAATAGAGGTAGGCGGATATCACTGAGCCCCATAGGATTATAAACTCTAGATTCTGCCACAAAGAATATCTGTGACTCACTTCTCGATTTTGTGGGATCGGGTCGGTAGGACGTTCACCAGAGTTGAGACTTGTCCTCATTCTTCGTAGTTCGTATACACCAAGATCTAGATTTTGTATTCATACTAATATTTTTACAATTGGTGCTTATTATAATTAATTTTTTTATAACGGGTGTAAAAAGAACAGTCACTATAACTTTGTGATATGATTATACTCGTACTACCATTTCTCATTTTAGAAATGTAATATTTTATTTATTTTTTTCTAAAGAAAAAAATAAATTTTTTGTTCTTTTTTTGGTTTTTGACATTTCGTAAATGAGGAAAGGCAGTATAATCGTATCTCAAAGTTATAGTGACTGTTCTTTTTATATCCTGTATAACTGTAATAAAATACTATCGGTTTACTATTATGAGTAAAACAGACACTGGATCATGGAGAAGCTATAAATATATACGAGTATATATGATAGCGCCATCTTTTGAGAATTAATTAGAAACCTAATGAAAGTGGCGAATCGTCGTGATGCCGCAGAAAACCATCTGCTTATATTAACTGTAAATAATTTAGTATGTAAAGCTTTTATCAGTCGACCCTTTCACATAATGCAACAAAATTATACGGCTAGTTACCATTAATCACACCATCAGTAATTATGGTGAGTAAAGTTATATGGCGTTCACGTCAAGTATTATTAAAACTACATCAATTTGTTTACAGTCCACTCAACTACTTAACAATATTACATAAATATATCCCTTAGTTGCATGTTACCATAATTTTTCCAATACCACGCTTATTATAATAGGGAGAAGTTGTATTCTTACTTTACAGTCACAAGTACGCCGACTAATATACTCGGAATTTTATTTTCAACTTCAAAAGTGTCTATGGAGACTAACTCATAAGAGTTATGTGGTGTGCTGCAAATATGTGTTTTAGGCATATTGAACTTATTTTAATATTTTTATTTGGGATTCAAACAAACAATGCTGAGTATGTGGATGATGTGGTATCTGTTGTAAAAAAAGCATATATAGACGGACATGTTGCAACAGTTTGGGCTAAAAGTGTACACCAAGATTTTATTACTAAATTTATCGTTAAATATCAAAATCCAATCATAAATCTGAACATAAGTGGGACAGACATAAATGCTTACAGCCCTACAACATTTTCCCAAACAATATTCTTTACTAATGAACCGTACGAGTTTTATTCCCTCTTAATAGAAGTCAATATGCTTATAGTGAACACTATAAAAATGATCTTGATAATTGAAGAAAAATCTACAGAAAACATAAAAGCCTTTACTGAAATTGCATACACTAATGATATTGGAGACATTATTATAGTGAAGCCAGATAGACATGGTAAAGCTCAACTATCAACTTATTTTCCATACGAAAATGGTACATGCGGTAACTGTGAACCGAAAGATTTAGATCTTAACGACGATCTATTTCCGAGGAAGTATAAGAATTTTCAAGGTTGTCCCGTAAGAGTCACGGCTGTTAATTTTATTCCGTATGTGCGATTCAACTATACTAATGATACCATTTTTGATATCGGAGGATTCGATGGGAGAGTAATAAAGCACGTTATTGCTAATATGAATGGGACAATAGATATTGTAGTTCCACAGAACTATAGTGATGTCAACGTTACAATTACAGAATCTCTCGCAGCCCTTGTAGAAACCACCGCGGACGTAATGATACCTTCGGTGCTAGTAACGATGGAGCGATACCAGTCTTGTCAAATATCCTATGTCTATGACACGTTAGACCTCATATGGTGCATACCGAAACGGGAAGAAATCCACCAATGGGTTAAGGTGTTGTTGCCATTTTACAACTATTACACTCCAATTATTGCCTTATCGTTCATCATGTTCTTCTTATCGATCAAACTTATAAGAAAATACAGAAGATACAGACACACGAAGAGCATTATATTTGGATTGTACGGATTATTTTTTACGCAAGTCGTTAAGTTTCGAACTGGATCTTGGTTAGTGAATTGGCTCTTGGTCCTGTGGGTTTGGTTTTCTTTTATCGTCCGTATCGCATATCAGGGTGAGCTCATAGAAGGACTGGGGCTTTCAATATTAGAACCAGCTACTGAAACCGTAACAGAGGCTATGAAAATTGTTGATGAAGTTGCCGGTATTCGTTCGTACATCGAGTTCTATAGAAATACATCGATCGAAGAAAGATTTAGATCTATACCATTATCAGAAGTTGAAAACTATATAAAACAAATTTCGACTGGCAAACAATCAATGCTCGTTTTGGATGACATGCTAGTTCGATTATATGGTTTTAAAGTGCAAGTTCTGAAGGAAAGGGTAGCTAATGCTCTAGTTAGTATTCTTATGAGACCACGCTGGCCTGCGGCAAAGGAAGTACGTAGACTTATAATTGAATCATTGGAGGCTGGTTTAGTTACAAAAATAATGAGTCTAAGTAGTTTCGGTTGGGTTTTCAAAAACAATTCCACACGGATTCGTTCGAGATATGCGCCTCTGGACATGATAACTTTGAGTTCGTGTTTCTATGGTATCATGGCGATGTGGATTGCTTGTTTTCTTATTCTACTATTGGAGATATTAAACAAAAAGTACAGTCGAAAATAAAAAAAAAGACGGCACCTAGGTGATGTTTGGTTATCGCTGTTTCATTTTGCTTTCACTTAAGGCACATAGTAGATTTATAACAGAGACACGACCTAGAACTAGAAAATGGCGACTGGCTAAATAAGAAGTCCTTAGAAATTATGTAAACCGCCATCTAGTGCCACTATTGGAAAATACTAATTACTAATTTAGTTTCGTATCTTCTTCTTAATTAAGGAGTTGAATGTAGCTTAATGTGATGTTATGCTTAAAAAATATGCTTATCTTTATTTTAATGTCAATATTTGTAGGTACTTTATTCGTAATATTTACATTTTATAATTTACAAACGTTAATGGTAGTGACATCTATTGCATTTTTTTTGTATTAAAGATAGATTGTATGGGATGGTAGGCCATGCTTAAGGGTTCCCCCCACTGCATACTTTTTGTGTCCGACCTTTTGTAGGTGAAAAACAAAACATACTGAATACAATAGTGTAACGTCATACAAAAGTTGGTCATAAAATCGGTCATATCTGTGCGGTGGAACAATATTTGTATAAAACGTATGGCTTAAGATTGACCACGAAGTCTATACCTTTCACATGTGTTCACCTGACAGTACAAATTAAGCCACACATCTATAAGACGCTCACATAATTTGTAGTTGGAACAACGTGATTGATGAGTATTGAATACGGTGATTATATTATGCTTGTTATTGATTGCATCATTCCATTAAATTTGTGATCATAAGCCACTTTCTTGTTGTAGGCATAATATTTTTATTTGAAACGCTGTTTCGACTCCCGACAAAAACAGGGGTGTTATAAGTTTGACGGTTCTCTGTGTGTGTTGGTGGTATCGTAGCAGACAAACAGACGAAACTATTTGTGTATTTCTATTTATTAAAAATTTCTTACAAAGTCAAAGTCCAAAAAGAAATAAAAAAAACAAAATAAAATAAACTTTTTTTTGTTTCTACTTGTGTTTAACTACACTTTATAAAGTATGATAAATAAGTAGGAGCATCCTGGATTTACCTTCTCTGTTTTACTGCCGATAATATTATCTGCTGCAGAATTTTATTATCGCATAACTAACAGTGACGTCGGGTAAGTAAAAATGTATGCTACAATGATGACTTTGTAATTGAGTAATACCAACTGTCTAGAGATTGGACAAGCCCGATAATATATTGTATAAGTCATCAAAACTTCTGCAATTCTAGTTATTCTTAATCAGAACAACGAAATAAAAGAAAACTGATAGAAATACATTACTAAAAAAAAGTTTCCACCAATTTCGATGACATTGACCGAATTCATTGAAACTAGACCAGCAGTGCTATTTTCTAAGAACGTTTTGCGTATCTCGACAGCTGAATCCGCGGTGAATGTCAAATTTCCCATAGTTTGAACTTCGATAGACACTCACCGCGGATTCAGCTGTCGAGATACGCAAACCACTCTTAGAGAATAGAAGTTCTGCTGCGCAGGGTTATTTGTTATTTTATAGTTATAGTAGTCCACTTAACTGTCATAAAACATTGGAACGGATAAGCCATAAATATGGCTGACGAGAGATCAGCAGACAGTCTCCCGACACAATCGAGACTCGAATCAGTTTGATCACAACTAAACAACTCTGATAATTTCACCTATCTATGAAGAGTGAACATAGAAAACATTAATTCGCCGCTGTATAACCGCAACTATACTTTACTACCAGAACTTAAGAGGAAACACCACGGTTGAGAGAAATACAAAATAGGTATTTATAAAATCTATTGCTGTCTCGCAGTGCCTTAGCTAGCCAGCACTAGCGCGATAGAGACAACTGCAACTTGGACTGAAATTACCTATTAAAAGTACCAGAAATCGACGTTTAGGGGATTTCTGTTTCCTCCTCCAAAAGTTAACCGATTTAAAAATTTTTTTCTGTATTAGCTAAAAAAAGAATTGAGCTAGGTTCCTATTTTTTGCTTTTGTTGATTATTGTAGTCAAATCTGTTTCCTAGATATTTAAACATAGCGGAGAGTCTGGCCATTTTTTTTTTTTTGGTTTTTAAGCGTCCATATCTCTTTAAATAATTAATTTATTAAAAAAAGGAAGAAATAGGGACGTACAAACAATATCCATAAATATTCAGTAAAAAAATTGTTACTCTAGAGGTATTATCCAGGGAGGAAATAGAAATCCCCTAGACCCCTATTTTTGTATGGAAAAAAATTCGTAGTGTTTCCTCTTAAGCCGCATCTAGCGGAGGCTTATTTCAAGACCTCTGGCGCATTGGCTCTGATAAGTGAAATGTCGATGCGATCAGCTCGGCAATTAGTGGAATGTGCTCCCGATTGTTTGATCGCCTAATCTATGGTAATTAATTATGTATGCGTTACGAATAGAAATTAGTCCTTGATTTACGTAATGGACGAGATTATCATGTATTAAGGTTTTTAAGCTAATAAATAAGTGTTAATTCATCTCAGTTGCGTCTGTCAGGGTGTGCAATTAGTTTTGCTAAAACTTTTAGGCAGACCTCGAAGGTAATCACTGCCATTTCACTTTTGACATCATCATCACAATCATTTGAGCTATTATTACTGTCCACTACTGGACATAAGTCTTCCCCAAAATATTTCATGGGGGGTAGGTAATAAGTATATACCTATAATCGCCGCGCGTGGTTGGCAGGTTGGAGCACACTTTTGCACCAAGATAATTTACCTCAAAGATAGTTTCGATTTAGCAGATCAGGGGGCCTACTCAAGATGCCATCGCTAATTGTCGCTTACAAAGTTCGATAACAAAATGTACCTTATGTCAAATCCCATACATTTTGTTATCGAAGTTTGTAAGCGATAATTAGCGATGGCATCTTGAGTAGCCCCTCAGAAAAGCAGCAGTCCTATAGTACTCAATCATAATTTTATTTTATTTTATTTTTTATTTTATTTTAACATACATAAAGTCCGAATTAACAGTAGTAATTAAAATAGATACACATGAAAAGTCAAGATCATCTAAGCTACGTGGCAAACAAAAGGAATAAAGTATCTAAATTTTAAGTGTACGTTATTTTACTTCCGTTTAAAAAATATTGACAATATAAAGATACATTTTCAACTAGAACCACTGAATGTGGCTCTAAAATTAGGCAATGAATTGAAAAGCAATTACTCAATAACTCAATCCATCGAACGAGATATTTGCATGTAAATTTCGTTTGTACGGCGCGGGGCGCGGGCTATCTCTACTATCTTTAATAACTCTAAATCAATGACAGTCCCAATTATTTATTACCCAAAAACTGCCATATTAATTGAAATAGTGCCTACAGAAATGTACAATAGAACCATTTAATAGTCACGTCGTGATTACTAATTAGAAATTTAAAAAAAACCTCCGACTTAGGGCGTGTTTAAGCAAGCAATGTTAAAGTTAATCCTTCGTTAAATATTATGATATTTCTCTCGTAATTCCTAACAATGAATGTGAAGGCATGGTATTTTAATAAGCCATTAACACTAACATGCGTTGGTGAAATCTTGAAAAGATTTATCCAACGATGTGATCATCTAACAAACGATCTGTCGACCTTGAAGACCTGAACCGATTTTCTCCAAACATAGCTAAGAACACTCTCGACTGATATACCTATCAAACAAAAAAAAATAGCATTAAAATCGGATCATCCGTTTGGGAGTTACGATGCTACAGACTACACATTTACACATATGTGTATGTGTAAATGTGTAGTCTGTAGCATGTAGTTTACACAGACACCTCAAACTTATAACACCCCGTGTTTTTGCGTCGAGGGTTAAAAAGAAGGCTAAGGCATCCGTTATATTCTCCGAGCGAAGTAACCACTCTTTAAATACTGCAGTGCCTAGTACAGGCGGTTTTAAATGCCACGTGGTTGCCCAGCACATCTCGGGGCACGGTCGTGCCCCCGTCAAGACGAGCCAAGCGAAGCGCAAGGGCACTACCTACCTTTTCTCGAAAGGTTTCATCGTTTTTTTGAACTCCCATAACTTTGCTTTGGATGATGCTAAATAGTTGAAAATTTCAACATATAATGACACCAGTAAATACATGAATTATACAAAGTTTGAATGTCGTAGCTATCATACTTTAGATTTTATCGATGTCTAAAAACCCCTGATTACGTCACTTCATTTATAGATCATAAAAATTCTTAGGTTATAATCTTAGAAAGCTGAAGTTATGTATGTAAGCTGTTATTGCTACAAAACCAACAAAAAAATTATTAAAATGTAAATGCCGCCATTTTGAATCCAATATGGTGGACCACCATTTTTTTTTCAAAAGGATGTTTATTATAAGGATCTGATGATCTTTAATTTATAAAAAGGAATTTAATATACAAGTACATAAAAAACTTACGACCTACTTCTTGTAGGACCAATAATCGTTCAGAGTTTTGCTCTATATAATTTATGTCCGACTTTATGTATGTTGAGTGCGTTGAACTACTGCAATCAGTATATTCTATTATTCATCTACAAAAAGTCTGTCACCAATTATTAATCGGTGACCGACTTCTACCGAAGATGAGAAATATATTATTATATTATTTATGAGAGGAAAATTTGTTTTTTATCCACATATTTAAGATTAGCACGAATATCCAGACAGCTTATAGTTGTAAATTGCTGTCGGTCACAAAAGAGATAATAAAACTGTCGGTATATGGAACAGGTCCGGCACAAGCTCCATCTGTTGTTAAATTTCTTTTCTGTAAAGATCTTTGTATGCTTAGCATTATTATAATGTGATTTGTAAGAAACTAGCTTGTCAGTGACTCAAAATATTCTATAGAATTTCTTGTGCTAGCTACCATCATCACTACTACTATTAGGTATAAGGTACTGTTGAAAATACTATCTGGTATTAGCTAATATTAGCACTTCACACAGTCGGCAGGCGTCGCGGCGCTGGGCGTCGGCGGGTGTCGTAGCGCTGGGCGTCGGCAGGCGTCGCAGCGCTGGGTGTCGGCAGGCGTCGCGGCGCTCGGCGTCGGTAGGCGTCGCGGCGCTCGGCATCGGTAGGCGTCGCGGCGCTGGGCGTCGGCAGCCGTCACGGCGCTGGGCGTCGGCAGGCGTCGCGGCGCTCGGCGTCGCGGCGCTGGTCGTCGGCAGGCGTCACGGCGCTGGGCGTCGGCAGGCGTCGCGGCGCTCGGCGTCGCGGCGCTTGGCGTCGCGGCCCTGGGCGTCGGCAGGCGTCGCGACGCTGGGCGTCGTGGCGCTGGGCGTCGGTAGGTGTCGCGGCGCTCGGCATCGGCATGCGTCGCGGCGTTGGGCGTCACGGCGCTCGGCGTCACGACGCTGGGCGTCGGCAGGCGTCGCGGCGCTGGGCGTCGGCAGGCATCGCGACGCTGGGCGTCGGCAGGCGTCGCGGCGCTGGGCGTCGGCAGGCATCGCGACGCTGGGCGTCGGCAGGCGTCGCGGTGCTTGGCGTCACGGCGCTCGGCGTCTACAGGCGTTGCGGCGCTGGGCGTCGGCAGGCGTCGCGACGCTGGGCGTCGGCAGGCGTCGCGGTGCTCGGCGTCGGCAGGCGTCACGGTGCTCGGCGTCGGCAGGCGTCGCGTTTATTATAAGGATCTGATGATCTTTAATTTATAAAAGGAATATAATATACAAGTGCATAAAAAACCTACTACCTACTTTTTGTAGGACCAATAATCGTTCAGAGTTTTGCTCCATATAATTTATGTCCGACTTTATGTATGTTGAGTGCGTTGCAATACTGCAATCAGTATATTCTATTATTCATCTACAAAAAGTCAGTCACCAATTATTAATCGGTGACCGACTTTTACCGAAGATGAAAAATATATTATTATATTATTTATGAGAGGAAAATTTCTTTTTTATCCACTTATTTAAAATTAGCGCGAATATGCAGGCAGCTAATAGTTGTAAATTGCTGTCGGTCACAAAGGAGATAATATAACTGTCGGTGTATGGAACAGGTCCGACACAAGCTCCATCTGTTGTTGAATTAAACAACAATATGATGTGAGACGAATATAATGCTAACGTCAGTGTTAATGTAAAATCCGTATAATCTAATATAAAAATCGTTCGACACTTCGATAGCGCGATGCAGTTGCCTAACAGCAACATCTATGTTTAGAACAGTGAAACATCTAAACACAAACATTTAACAGTCGGTAACGTTTTATAATAATACTAATAAACGAAAAACAAACGTTACATAAAACTCCAAATGCGTAGATTTTTTGAAGCCTAAATTGTAAAAACTTCGATACTCAAAGAAATTTGTGACAAAATTTTATAAGTTTCAATATTACACGATCAATTTATTTATACAATTTTAGTTATTACGCCTCCGTGGTCTAGTGTCTAGAAATAAAACGGCCAAGCATCACGTTTTAACTGAAATGTAGAGTAAGTGAAACTAAGCCTAGTAAAGTAAGGGCGCATAGATCAAGAACTTTGGTTCTACATGAGATTTGTCCACTTTATGATAGATTTTGATCAAGGTGCTTGTAGATTTAGGGCGAGTAGTCTTTAGAGCTTGGCTTTATACGATATCTGATAACTTTTTCACAGGGTAAGCTATGTAGACTCGTCTTGGCAACATTTTAACATGAAAATATGTTTTGGTGGGATACGGCATTCTCGTGTAGCGGTACTACTAGCGCCACATCCTGCATCGCGCTATCGAAGTTTTCTAAGTCCGGCGCTATATATACGACGTCTGAAAACTAGTACAGTGGGCTTAGGCCTGACCGAGCATACCATCTCGCTTGGTCGGAGATCTCCCTTTGGGTCTTCCACTAGTACACCCACATTGGTGAACCTTTGACAGAACACGCCTCCTTCATCATCATCACTCCCCGCCCCTCCGCACCACGCCAGCCAGCTTCAGCCACTTCGGGTACTTCGTCCACTAGCCGCAACGCAGCGCGGCCTGGTCGAACCCTCATCGGTTTCAACGGGCACTCTCACTACAACGACCGGTCAGCAAGCAGACCACATCTCTCCTGGTTCAGCACGTAGCATCGGCCCGCACGGCAGCACTCCGACTCACTGGAGCCCGTGCAGCAGCAGCACAGTTCCGACTCACTGGGACCTACTGGCACTGGCGACCCAAGCACAAGACGACTTAAGTTTCGACCTCCGGTCTTCGGGGGGGAGTGATGTAGCGGTACTACTACCGCCACATCCTGCATCGCGCTATCGAAGTTTTCTAAGTCCGGCGCTATATATACGACGTCTGAAAACTAGTACAGTGGGCTTAGGCCTGACCGAGCATACCATCTCGCTTGGTCGGAGATCTCCCTTTGGGGCTTCCACTTGTACACCCACACTCGCAACATAGTCGGCCTAGTCCAGAATGACTGGTCAATACGTCTAGGGCCAACCATGTGTGGATTTCCTCGCGATATTTTCCTTCACCGTTAGAGCGTCCGTACTTGAGATCTGAATTAAAAAACTATAACCCGACTTCGCAAAAATGGGTCTAAAAAGTCTGAAACAAGAAAATAATTCAATTTGAAATCCAGAAATGCATAGGTACAAAAATGGTCAAGGTAGAGCCGTGGTCGTACCCGCTAATAAAATCTATAAGTTCACACCGAATTATGGTGAAAAAAAATTTCAAGTCTCGATGATTATAGTGACTGTTCATTTTACACCCGTTATTAATAACGCTTAACGGTTTATACGAATACGTTGGTAGTACTATCAGATCGATTCTCGTATTTCTATCTTGGAACTTGGTATATATTTGCATTTTGTAGGTCAGTATAAAGCTTAGTATTTATTCAGGTACGAAGTCCGGGGCTCGGCTGGCATTTAACCGCCCCTGCTCCCCCGGGGCTCCGCTGCTGTCCTGATCGGGACATTTATCCACTCTAATTGCGATACTTTGTATGTTTTTCAAACGAATAGTGCATCCGATCGGGCTTCGATTTTCGATTCCATTTTAGAGTTTGAAATAGATAACGATCCCTTTGGGCTAGGTTAGCGCTCGAGCCGGAGGTCGTAGGTTCGCATCCCGCCGAGGGAACAAAATAATGGGAACAAATTAATGTTCAGTCATGAATGTATCTACACTAAAAATTTAGATTTATATAATTATAAAGAGGAAAGATTTGTATTTTCGTATATAACGAATAAACTCAAAAAGTACTGGACCGATTTTAATAATTCTTTTTTCATTAGAAAGCTACATTATCACTGAGTAACATAGCCTATATAAAATCAATTGCTGTTCGTCAGTCTCGTTAAAACTCGAGATCAGCTGAACTGATTCGGCTATTTTTGTTCTTGAAATATTCGTGGAAGTCCCGGGAAGGTTTATACGGTTTCCATGCTCAAGGAAGTGGGCACGGGTCAGCTAGTTAAATATAAGAATAGTATACACGTATTAAATATATTTCCCCATGTCTATTATCTACTGTGCTGAACACAAGTTCTTTCGATACTTAACTCAGGGCCAGATTAACGTGGTGTGAATATTATTATAAACATTGAATCAAACTATTTGTTGACGATGTTATATAATATTTATAGTAATCATAGATGGAAAAACAAAAGAAAGTCTCTTTACACTTTGTTTTATTTCCCTCAGAAAGTACTATTAAAATTTTAAATCACATAATATTTTTATGCTTCTGCTTTTATTAGAGTATTAAATACGTTAATAGCTTTCTGCATCTGGGGGCACGGTCGTGCTCCCGTCAAGACGAGCCAAGCGAAGCGCAAGGGCACTACCTACCTTTTCACGAGAGGTTTCGTCGTTTTTTTGAACTCCCATAACTTTGCTTTGGATGATGCTAAATAGTTGAAAATTTCAACACGTAAGGACACCAGTAAATACATGAATTATACAAAGTTTGAATGTCGTAGCTATTATACTTTAGATTTTATCGATGTGTAAACACCCCTGATTTCGTCACTGACTCATTTATAGTTCATCAAAATTCTTAGGTTACTTCCGGAAATCTTAGAAAGCTGAAGTTATGTATGTAAGCTGTTATTGCTACAAAACCAACAAAAAATTATTAAAATGTAAATGTCGCCATTTTGAATCCAATATGCTGGACAACCATATTGGATTCAAAAGGATGTTTATTATAAGGATCTGATGATCTTTAATTTATAAAAGGAATATAAGTACTTAAAAAACCTACGACATACTTTTTGTAGGACCAATAATCGTTCAGAGTTTTGCTCCATATAATTTATGTCCGACTTTATGTATGTTTAGTGCGTTGCACTACTGCAATCAGTATATTCTATTATTCATCTACAAAAAGTCGGTCACCAATTATTAATCGGTGACCGACTTTTACTGAAGATGAAAAATATATTATTATATTATTAATGAGAGGAAAAATTGTTTTTTATCCACTGATTTAAAATTAGCGCGAATATGCAGGCAGCTAATAGTTGTAAATTGCTGTCGGTCACAAAATAACTGTCGGTGTATGGAACAGGTCCGGCACAAGCTCCATCTGTTGTTAAATTTCTTTTCTGTAAAGATCTTTGTTTGCTTAGCATTATTATAATGTGATTTGTAAGAAACTAGCTTGTCAGTGACTCTATAGAATTTCTTGTGCTAGTTACTATCATCACTACTACTATTAGGTATAAGGTACTGTTGAAAATACTTTATTTATTTATTTATTAAGGTAAAAACAGTTTTTTACAAAATTTAAAACTAAGATTAAGTTACAACATAACCTACTTTACCATTAATTGCTACATGTAATTAAGTACTTTGAAAAACATCGTCAAGTAACAGTCTCCATCAGAAACAATATAATATGACTATACACTTAAATTGATACCTAACTTAAAGTCAAATATAGATTTATAAATTAAAGCAATTCTAGCACTTGTTTCTTATATTTGGGTAGCTTTGTAAGGAATATGTCAACATCGTTCAATTTTTTATTAGCAAGCAAGCAAATTTTTTATTATAATGTGAGCAAGAGCGCCTGAGAAACGTATTTTTTGCGTAATTAGTGTGGCAGAATGGAATATGGAAGGTGTCCTTGGAACGTGAGGAGGTAGAACGGGGAACCTTAAGATTTAGTATTTGCAATAAGTCGGGGCAGTTGATTTCATTCCTAACTATTTTGTATAGAAAAGTAGCGTCCAGGTAGTCACGTCTGGAATACAGAGAGAGCATACGATACCGTTTAGTGCTTTCGGTGTACTCTGTGTATCTGTGTCCAGAATGATAGTCTAGGTATTTTATGAACTTCTTCTGTACCTTTTCTAACCTCTGAACGTGAACAGCATATTTGGGACTCCAGACTACACTACCAAATTCGAGGATGCTACGCACGTAAGAAGTGTATAGCGTCTTCAAAGTGTCACCCCTACGGAAAGGCTTACTGAGGCGCATAAGGCCTAGAGTTTTAAGAGCTTTCGTCACAATCTTATCTATGTGTAGATTAAAATTAAGCTTAGAATCCACTAGCTACTAGCTGGTATTAGCTAAAATTAGCACCGGGCGTCGGCAGGCGTCGCGGCGCTGGGCGTCGTGGCGCTGGGCGTCGGCAGGCGTCGCGATGCTGGGCGTCGTGGCGCTGGGCGTTGGCAGGCGTCGCGGCGCTGGGCGTCGGCAGGCGTCGCGGCGCTGGGCGTCGTGGCGCTGGGCGTCGGCAGGCGTCGCGATGCTGCGCGTCGTGGCGCTGGGCGTCAGCAGGCGTCACGACGCTGGGCGTCGGTAGGCGTCGCGGCGCTGGGCGTCGGTAGGCGTCGCGACGCTGGGCGTCGGCAGGCGTCGCGACGCTGGGCGTCGGCAGGCGTCGCGACGCTGGGCGTCAGCAGGCGTTGTGATGCTGGGCGTCAGCAGGCGTCGCGGCGCTGGGCGTCGGTAGGCGTCGCGGCGCTGGGCATCGTGGCCCTCAGCGTGTGCAGGCGTCGCGACGCTGGGCGTCGGCAGGCGTCGCGATGCTGGACGTCGTGGCACTGGGCGTTGGCAGGCGTCGCGACGCTGGGCGTCGGCAGGTGTCGCGGCGCTGGGCGTCATGGCGCTGGGCGTCGGCAGGCGTCGCGATGCTGGGCGTCGTGGCGCTCGGCGTCAGCAGACGTCGCGACGCTGGGCGTCGGTAGGCGTTGCGACGCTGGGCGTCGGTAGGCGCCGCGACGCTGGGCGTCGGTAGGCGTCGAGACGCTGGGCGTCATCAGGCGTCGCGGCGCTGGGCGTCGGTAGGCGTCGCGGCGCTGGGCGTCGTGGCGCTGGGCGTCGTGGCGCTGGGCGTCGGCAGGCGTCGCGATGCTGGGCGTCGTGGCGCTCGGCGTCGGCAGACGTCGCGACGCTGGGCGTCGGCAGGCGTCGCGGCGCTGGGCGTCGGTAGGCGTCGTGGCGCTAGGCGTCGGCAGGCGTCGCGGCGCTGGGCGTCGGTAGGCGTCGCGACGCTGGGCGTCATCAGGCGTAGCGGCGCTGGGCGTCGGTAGGCGTCGCGGCGCTGGGCGTCGTGGCGCTCGGCGTCGGCAGGCGTCGCAACGCTGGGCGTCGGTAGGCGTCGAGGCGCTGGGCGTCGTAGCGCTCGGCGTCGGTAGGCGTCGCGGCGCTGGGCGTCGTGGCGCTGGGCGTCGGCAGGCGTCGCGACGCTGGGCGTCGACCGGCGTCGCGGCGCTGGGCGTCGGTAGGCGTCGCAACGCTGGGCGTCATTAGGCGTCACGGCGCTGGGCGTCGGTAGGCGTCGCGGCGCTGGGCGTCGTGGCGCTCGGTGTCGGCAGGCGTCGCGACGCTGGGCGTAGGCAGTAGGCGTTTTAAGTTTGGTTTAGACAAGGCAGGCTGATCACCTAATTGGCTGACAAGAAATATGATCCATGCGTCGGATGGGCATGTAAAAAGTCGGTCCTGCGCTTGATCTCCCGCCAGTCGTGTCGGTTATCCGTCCCAGTGGGTTACGAGAGTTAAGAAAAAGAGAGTGCTTCTATGAATTGCGCACACACTTGGGCACTATAAAATAACTCCTGCGTAGCTGGACTGGTTTCAATGAAACCGGCCACCGTCACCGAAATCGGTGTAGGAGATATTATTATTATTATTATTATTATTTTAGCAAACACCAAAATTATTAAACAAGTAGCCTAAACAAAAAAATTTGCAAACTAAACAACTAGCCACCCGGATAGTTATAGCACTTTCGAAAAAAAAACAAGAATACAGTATAAAGAGAGTTCAATTATAGTAGTGAGGTGTTTTATTGAAGTTCGGTGTTACACAGCCACAATGGAGACTTATCGTTTTCATATCAACCCCTACAATATGGGTAACAAATGATGAGAGAGTTTGAGAAAACAAATACAATTCATACAATATTTCATGAATGCCGCCATTTTTAATCCAAATTTTAGTTTTCACAGGTACTTTCACAATATGGGTATCAAATGAAAGAGAAATACAATAAATCATCTAAATTCCAGACAAAGAATAAGGCGAAAGTAATTGCCCGGGGTCAAAATAGGTTATTTTTAAACTCAAACAAGTCCAACTTTCAAAAATAAATGAAATCCCACCAAAAACATCTTCATGTAAAAATGTTGCTAAGACGAGTCTATATAGCTTACCCTGTGAAGAAGTTATCAGATATCGTATAAAGCCAAGCTCTTAAGACTACTCACCCTAAATCTACAAGCATCTTGATCAAAATCTATCAAAAAGTGGACAAATCTCATGTAGAACCAAAGTTCTTGATTTATGCACCCTTACTTTACTAGGCTTAGCTTCACTTACTCTACATTTCAGTTAAAACGTGATACTTGGCCGTTTTGCTACCTGCAAGTTTAGGTGCTTGTAGATTTAGGGCGAGTAGTCTTTAGAGCTTGGCTTTATACGATATCTGATAACTTCTTCACAGGGTAAGCTATATAGACTCGTCTTGGCAACATTTTTACATGAAAATGTTTTTGGTGGGATTTAAGTAGTTTATATGTATATTATGTCGATCTCCGTAGCGCAGTGGTTGAGCGCGTTGGTGCTCGAGCGTGAGTTCGCAGGTTCGAATACTGCCGAAGGAACAAAAAGTTTTTTTGGTTCCATGCATGTGTATTAATATAATAAAAATCTTAAAATAAATATGTTTGTAGTATAAAAGTATTAAATATATTTCCGTTGTCGGGCACCTGTAACTCAAGTTCTTCGGATACTTAGCACGAGGCATGGTGTTCACACCCATAGATAAAAAAATACCATTAATTCAAACCTATGGTTGCATGATTGATGCCAGCAGTTGTGGTATTCCTATAATGAGCACCGTTCCTTTCGTCTTTACTTAAATAATATCTTATGAACACTCATTAATTAATATTCCTATTAATTATATAGGCTATCTCTAGGTACTCTTTTTGTTTGTAAATAGATCCGTAATGATTAAATGTGATATAAATGTAAATAAAAATCGGTGTGGGCAACTGTAACGGTGCTGTTACATGAATGTTACTTATTCACTGCGCAGTTTTAGATCACATTGAATCGGTGCATCGTTATTTCGTGGTATTATTGAATAGGTACATCCGTATTTCGGGGGACCATTGAATAGGTATAGTATTTCGGCGGACAAGACAATATTTCCAGACAAGGTAATTAATATCGGGCGACATGCATTAGAAATTATCGCCCAACCCTACAATAGCGCGCGTGTTAGCAAATCTGGCCGAGTGAATTGTTGTGCCCGGGCCTGGCTGATAAATGGCCTGGAACAATAGGCTTGGCGCAATTGGCCATAAATCAGGCCATGCCGTACGGACGTCTAAACGTTTTTTCCCGAATTTTGAATGTCGATTTCAATTGGATTGTACATTTCAAATGGTACGTCGCGTTCTCTGACGTTAAAATATGTGTTAGTTTAGGGTTATTAATTCACTTTACAGTTCAAAAGAATTTAAGAATATTTAATACCGAAACCAGAGCCAAAGACGTTAAACGTTGCAATAGTAGGTATAAACTCCAAACTCCAAATTTTAATATACTAGATCTACTTCAATAATAAATAAAAATGGCGTCCCACGGGAACACTAGGCCTTAGGTATACTTTTGGGTTTCCGCGTGAAGAAATGACACACAATATGACAAATGACATACACACACAAATTTAGTTGTACAAATTGTAGTGTACCTAAATTTAAATATAATTGTATGTTAAGTACCTAATTGAAAATAATTCGTTCATGATAAACTAGGTAATTCACAAATACTAAACACGTCTAACTCAGTATTTTGTTCTGACGGTAACTTCTGGATATGCTGCTGAGTGCTGATACCTCGTAACAGGTATATTGTTACAACTCGCGTGGTATCAGGAAACGATATATATTTAGACAACACAACCAAGTTTTGACAAGCCATCAGAACATTAGTTTGTTTATGTACAAGTTAGAATAAACAGGCTACCTACATTAGGTAATTTTGAAGATATGCAGTAGACTTAGATTATAATATATAATGATCTGGGGGCACGGAGGTGCATCGCCAAGACGAGCCAAGTGAAGCGTAAGTACGAAATGTTTCGAGAAAAGTCTCTAAACATTTCGTCGTTTTTTTTAACTCTCATAACTTTGCTTTGGATGATGCTAATAGTTGAAAATTTAAAGATATAATGACAGTAAAAACATGAAACATACAAAGTTTGAATGTCGTAGCTATTATTCTTTAGATTTTATCAATGTCGAAAAACCCCCGATTTCGTCACTGGCTCACTTATAGATCATCAAAATTCTTAAGGTACTTCCTGAAATCCTAGTAAGCTGAAATTTTGCATGTAAGCTGTTATTACTACAAAAAGAACAAAAAAAATATACAAGCCGCCATTTTGTATCCAATATAGTGGACGGTACAAAATGGGGACTTATAGTTTTCATAACAACTCCTACAATATGGCTATCAAAAAATGAGAGAACTTGAGATTTCATGAATGCCGCCATTTTAAATCCAAAATCGATTTATCGTTTTCACAGGTACTCCCACAGTATGGGTATCAAAAAGGGTTCGGAACCAGGAAATTCCGAAACTCGAAATCCCGGGATTTCCCGGTTCTTTGGTAGTAGTCAAGGAATTGGTTTTCAATGAAAAAGAACCGGGATTCTCGGTATTTTCGGGAATTAACCAATCATCTTTAACATTTAAACATTTATTTGTATTTAATCACAGCTGTTAATGGCGATATCGTTTTTATACACAACTAGCTAATGCCCGCGGCTTAGCTCGCATGTACGTTTGTTTATGAATTATGATGTATCCTGACCTACTTTTTGTATAACGTATGCATTAGACTATTGCAATATCTGTGGACGCTTCTCAACACGTCAATCTGGATGCTAGAATACCTACCACTAGTTATACCAAGTAACGGTTGTTCCGTCGGCATCGGTCTAACAACATCTTACAGTGATCATATCAATATTATTAAATGTGTTTATTATTTTTATATAATATTTAAAAGTGGTTATATTATCCAAGGATAAAACGAAAGTAAAAGTCCGGGGTCAAAATAGGTTATTTTTAATCTCAAGAAAGACCATTTACCAACTCACAAAAATAAATGAAATCCCACTAAAAACATTTTCATGTAAAAATGTTGCCGAGTCTACATACTTTACCATGTGAAAAAGTTATCAGATCTCATGTAGAGCCAAGATTCTTGATCTATGCGCCCTTACTTTACCAGGCCTAACTCCAGACACTTTACATTTCAGTCAAAACGTGATACTTGGCCGTTTTACTACCGTTAAGATTTCAAGTGAATACCTCGTGCGTACTAAAGATATAATAATAATTTAACATGCATTTCAAATAGTAAAATCATAAAGGTAGACAAAAGCTGAGCAAAATATATTTGTTCGCTTCAGAAATCAGAATATGTCGGATAAAAGATACGTCTCAATTCTCAAACTATACCCCGCAAATCTAATATTGTATATCGCGAATTTGGATTTGTTTACATTTCGTCCTCCACTGTTGTGAATACACAATTTGATAGACACCGTCGATATAAAATATCAAATTGTTGTGCTGGTATTGACGTTGAGTACCTATGCTGGGATTTTGTTAAGAAAGGCAACAGATTTCCTTTTTTTATCACAGGGCGGAAAATCTGGTTCTACAGTGTTAGCTAAGTAAGTAGCATTACTTGTAAAATAACAAAGAAATATAACTTTTAAATTAATCGAAAATCTGTGTTTTGTGCGTATTGATAGAATATCGTTTTATGATAAGAAGGTATACATAGCTCACCAAACCCCTTACTAATATAAATATTTACACAGCGGAGAGCTTATAGAACGTTGCCGCCTCTGTCTGTCAAGGGACTTTTCTAATATCACACAAAGACAGCAACATTGTGTAAGTTATGCGTTGTGTAAATATTTTTATAAATACATAATTTTTGTTCTTACTAACAAAATATGAGAGATTTTGACGCCCAGGGCACATTTTCTGTGTCGTGGTAGTAAAGATAATAATATCTATGGATACTTCAGACTTCTTTAATCTGGCCCCAAACCAAACAACGGAAATATATTAATAATACTTTTACATTACACATATTTGAGATTTATATTATATAGATACAAAACTTTTATACACATCCATGCCCCAGGAACATTTAAAACATTTTGTTTCCTCGACAGATTCGAACTCTTGACATCTGGTTTGGGCGTCAACTGCCAAGGCTCTCAACCACTGCACTTCACCACGTTCGTCCTATCGAGTACTGTCTATAAATGTTATGCGCGTTTTCTGTGTTATTTACATGATATTTGCTTGATATTGTAAAATGATTAGATCCTGCAACACTGTGCGTGGTTGCGATTTCAGTGTAAAATATAAATTTGCTGTATTTGAGTTTATAGTGATTATTTTTACTGAAATTTTCCGACATAGCCAACATGCCATCGTTATTCGAAATTCAATAAAGGTATATCATATTATATTGTATTAATTAGCATAACGTTAGCTAAGGTACCATCAATAAATATGACTTGAATAAATTGTAACTTTGTTATCTTGGTTAAGCAAGAAGTACCTAAAAGTACTATTAGGGACTTCAGTCTTCAACCATCACCATGCTTACTGAGTCTCGGTACAAACACAGCAATATGAAGTAAATGCATTACGTTCTTTGTAACTCGATATGGTTCGGTTTTTACGACGGTATATTTATATTACTAATAGTTTCCATATAAAATATGGTAATAATAAAACGCGATATTGCGGACCGTCGTAAAGCTGTAAACTGAACGTTCCCTCAGTTTTTATGGCGGCCATCTTTGTTTCTTCGGTTTATGCGATCTTTGTGATATTAACGGCCCCCTCGCCTCCCACAACATATACATATAGTGCTAATAGATTATACCTACGTGATATACAAACAAAAGTTCAATAACCGTAATTTTAATAAACTCGTAAGTTTGACTTTATTTATTTATCGTCACCATCTTCAACTGACCTACAACCTCTAGATCCTAAATTCCTGACTGTTCTGATCCTGAGATACGGTGTAGGAAACTCATAGGTAAAAAGTAGTAAGTATATGTACGTTTATTGATTTTTCGAAAGATTCTATTTAATTTTTCTTACTTATATTCTTTCCAGAAATAAAGCTTTAAAAATTTAACTAATCATTTTGTTCGGACTGCCTTTGAAAGAATTTAGTATTTCTTATTGCGATTTAATATCGATATAAACAGTGACGAAGGCTATTTCTCAGTCCAATCGAAGCCCTAGTCCGTATAGTAAGCAGGTAAGTATTTCGATAAGGGTCTTCAAAAGTCCGTGTAAGTGAGCGTGGGGTCACTTAGCCCTCAGCGGGCTTACTCCCGACACAATCGAGAACCGAATCCGTTCGATATCAGTGGTTTTTCGTACTTTATTTGGTGAATTACTTTGAAACTAACCAGGAGCACGATTCTCGGGCAGTGGAAAAAAGTTCGAATATTAGTATATCCCGGTCGCACACGCGCTAAATCTCATTTGCATGAGCGGGACAGACCAATAGTAAAAACTATGTTCGAGGACTGAGAATCGCCGCCCAGTATAAAGAAAATTATTAGATCGTATCTTTTTGTACTCCCGACCATATCAATCGACTGAGAATCAAAATAAACAAATGTCAATTTATTAGGAAGTAAGCGGCATGATCGTATCTGAATCAAAATTAAATCAGTTTGGAGAGTGAGGCCCCTGTTGCCTAATGTTAGTGAGGTTACAAAAAACATAATAATATGTTCATCAATTTATTAACAATTAACAGAAACACTCGTCACAGTATAAGAACACTCCTCCGTCTTTGGCAAGTCTCTACACACTCAAAGCTTACCAAGCCATAATTAATTGATATATAATATAGAAAAAAAAGAAACACCTATAAAGAAAATAAAGGTAAATAACTAAAACAGTTATTTGCTAAGTCTATTCTATATTGTATATCAATGCCATGTCTATGATAAATATCTGTATATTTGGAAAATATAATGTTATTGAAGGAGCGAACAAACATAAAGCAATGTTTTTTTTTTTATAATTTTGGGATAATGATTTTCCTTAATGATGATTTTAATTAATGATTGAATTGCAACAGTTTCATGAGATCAGTTGCCAATTGCAAAATACAAAAGGACATGAAAATATTTTGTATCAATATTATGTTAATGAAATTTTTGCATTATTTAAATTGGAAGAATGTCATTTATGGAATAGTAGTATAAATATTCCGACAAATTTACATATTTCCTTTAGAAACGAAAAATATAGATACAACTAGTGGAGAAACTAGTGGTTTTCAGTGGTTGACAAAAATGCTTAATCATTATGATAATAATTACAATATTATGAGCACCAAAAATTAAAAATTATACTTAACCCATAAAAAATATTATATTTGCAATAATAAAATATAACAAAAATAAATACAATATTAACAAGTATATTATTAAATATCACTATTAGAAATTCGTATGATATGTTATTCTTGAGCTTCAAGCTATGGTAACATAATAATGTTAAAAGTATATATGCTTTCATGTGATTATTATACAACAAGTATATAATAACCACATTTTTACAAAAACTTTAACCGGTTTACAATAATAGACATTGCCGTAATCGGCTGAAAGGTTTAATGTCTACAATATATGGTGGCATAAAATTATTTAAAAAAAAAAAGAATTGCCATAAGAAATTATATTTCGTCGCTTTACCTTCAAAACCTCGTATCTATAAAACTATAACTTTTCAGTCAAGTTAAAAAACTTAATAGTTTTAGATTTGACTATGATACTTATGGATTTTTATTTAAATAAGGTTCAATTTATTTATTATAGCTTGTATTATCCTAAAGATAATATTAGATAACTAGCTGTTCCCGCGACTTCGTTCGCGTGGTTATTAAATCACTTAAGCCGTTTATGCAGCGCACGCAATGAAAGTTCTCAAATGTAATTAATTTTTCCCGTTTTTTAAATATTTCTCACTGAAGCTTTGCTCCTATTGGTCGCAGCGTAATGTTATATAGCCTAAAGCCTTCATGTATAAATGGACTATCCAACAAAAAAAGAATTCTTCAAATCGGACCAGTAGTTCCTGAGATTAGCGCGTTTAAACAAACAAACTCTTCCGCTTTATAATATTAGTATAGATATCAAGCTTGTATTGACCTAAAGTTTAGGTAAATACGAGCTAGATATTATCGAGAAAACATTGATACGAGGTTAAGAAGGTAAATCGATGATTTGTGGATTTATTTAAATAGCCATACATACATATGCACAGTCTAGCGTTCGTTTGGATACTGATACAATAGAACTTAGAACTGACCGTGTATGGGATCAGAAACACGTGTGGGTATTATTATGATTATTATTGTTATCATTATAAAATATAAATATTCATCACACTAAGTCGTCTATACAAGGAACTTAAAAATAATTGCATTTCACTACTATGTACAAAGTCGGTTGGACTTAAATAACTACACATCAGACTTTCGAAATATACATACAGCTGACTTACGATATAAAAATCATATTAACGTAGTTACTGTTGTGTAAAAACTAAACACACATTAGTATAATATAAACTTAAATTCGTACTAAACATTTTAAGTGTTTTACTATCAAAACCTAGTAGTCAATAATGCCATTTAAATAATAAAAATTATTGAAAAATTTGAAAAAGAAATGAACAATTGAATAAACCAATTATTTTCTGCTGATACAGAAAGAAAAAAAACTATATCAGCAGAAAATAATAGTATTTTTATTAATTCAAAAATGATTGATTTGTGTAGTTTTTACGTATTACAAAATAGTAGATATATTTTATTATATTGACGGTTTCCTGATGTTTTGTACAAACAAATTTTTGGCATATCGATGGCTCCTTACATCCGTGGAATGATCATATTGATGTTAATTCATTTGGAATATCTTTGGCACCAATATTATATCTATGTCCATGTAAGGTCTATACACTATACAAAAGAAAAATATTTTGTTATTTTAATTGCAGTAATCTTTAGAATGTAACAGCCAATTGTATACCAAACTAATATTTCCTAATATTATCTAACATAATATAATTTCTTTTCGATTAATCTATAATGTATTTTAATAAATAAAGGCTAGGTTAGGACTAGCGAAATGTTTACTATATCTCATAAACAATTGGAAGGCTAACAACAAATTTCCTCTAAAAAAAATCTTGCACATTGCCGAATCGAGACTATACGAGGATAAAATTATTCTAATAAAAATACGATAAACATACACAAGAAATTCTTTGAAATCTTGTAACATATTACAAATAAATTACACGATATCAAATTCACGAATAACTTGTCCTCAACTGCACACTCGGGCACAGCGTGCCCTTATCACAAATCTCCAAGTTCAGTTTTCATACATTTGGTCACTTAATAAAATTGGTCATACAAAGTCATTCAGTTCGTTCTGTAGGGGGTCCTCCGCCTTCTCCACACACTTCCTGATGGCCTCCAGGATCGTGACGACCCTCCTGTCCAGGGCTTCCAGGTGCGGTTCCCACAGGATGGGAGAGACGGGGTCCACTTTCATGGACTCCCGGAGCGCCTTGGACAGAGACACACCGTTGTGGTACCTGGAGACAAAAATGTATTTAGGGTATTTTACAGCTTTAACCAGATTTTTCGTAGTATAATATCCCAGCATTGCCTCGTCAGCATGGAAGTGTTCTCTACTAAACTCTACCTATACCACTGGAGCTACTAAAGCCTACTACTCGTACTATGACTACTCTACTAAACTATACGTATTTACTACTATCGTGAGTATGAGGATCAAAAGTAAAAGATATCTACTATAACAGAAAGATGATCTTTATAGTAAAATTATGAACATCTCGCAAACGAATGCCTACATCAAAAATGGTCTTAAAATATGTTAATGTTTTTAAACGACCCATCTCTTTTTTCGACAAACTCTTATGAATGATAATTAGCTTCAAAGTTAAAATAACTTCTAACGTGCATGTTTATACACACACACACTTTTTATCTGACAGCTCCAGAAGATATAATTATAAAATATCGGTTCGTTCCTTTCTGTCTGATATTGTTCCACCAATCAGCGTTCAATATGGGTCGTTGATTTGAATGCCATGTTAGTTGATCATTCATTTGAATAGCGTTCGGGAAACTTGCGAGATGTCGGTGACCTTGCCGAACGCGCGGAGCTGGTCCAGGTGGAGGGAGAAGACATTAGTATAGTCGTACCTCAGCAGCACATCCACAGTGGTGTGCCTGACGAGACAGCACTGCAGCAGCGGCGCGAGGATGCTGAGCTCGTCGTGGTGCGCCTTGCCGAACGCGCGACCCTGGTCCAGGTGGAGGGTGAAGGTCTCGTTGCCGAACATTCTGCAATAGGAGGGGACAGACGTGACTAAGCGTAAGCACCTACAGCCTGACTAATAAAACACTCAACTGATTAGCTATAATACAACGGGTGTAAAAAGAACAGTCACTTTAACTTTGGGATATGATTATACTACCTTTTATCATTATAGAATTTTATTTTTTAATTTTAATGTTTTTTATAAAAAAACTTTTCGTAATTCTTGCGAAAAATAAATTAGAAATGATAAAAATAAAAGATTTTTTTTTTGTTTTTGATAAAAAAATATAAAAAATAAACATTTCCAAAATGAGGAAAGGTAGTATGGTAGTATTGTAGGTATCTCAAAGTTATGGTGACTATTCTTTTTACATGTTGAGGCTTTTGTCGGAAGTCACTTCGAAGACAAACACAGCAACTTCTATCAGCTCATCAGTTGTAGAAATATTCTCATTAGTGGAGTCCATTTGCATTTCGCGAAATGAAATTCCACTCAAACTGTAAATTTTTCTGTACTAAAAAGTAGCTTATGTGTTAATCCAACATGTAAACTACTACCATACCAAGTTTCATTAAAATCCGTTCAGTAGTTTTTGCGTGAAAGAGTAACAAACATCCATTCATCTGTCCATACTTACAAAATTTTGCGTTTATCATAATATAAGAAGGAAGCAGGACTTTTCTATGTTGCGGTGCTTTAGGTAATATTGTTGCGACCAGAAATTATAACGGCTTTAGTGCTTTTTATCACCTAAAGCACCTAAACCTAAAGTACTTAAAGCACCGCAGTATAGAAAAGTCCTACTTACTACTCTACTAGGCTAGGTAAGTATATTATTCATATTGTCATATTATGAAGAAACATAAGATGTACGTGTAATCATTCGCTCCTATGTGCTATGTAATTAGAGCTTATTTATAAAGAAGAAACCTTAATAGATTTTGCAGACTTATGTCACTTCACGCTTATTAGCGTATATTATATGGTCAAACACTACAATGCGTGATTTGATTCGTTCGGGATAGTTTAATTTTCTATTAGCTGGGGTCTTTTCACAATGCGTATTTCTATTCGGATTCGACATGTTCCCATGTTCCATGTCAACGGTCAACGCTAAGCGCGACAGCCAGTAAACGTTTGCCACGGTTAGCGTTGACTAATAACCGCTCGGTAAATGGGGCATCCGAGTCAAACGGGAATTGTGAATTGAATTGAAATAAAACCAAAATCCGCTATAATGCTTCTGGACTTAATTCGAGTTAGTAGCACCGATGGAAACCTCGTAAAATTCCTTTAAAATGCTTGGCTAGTTTCGTACCAAAACCTGCTAAAACATACAGAAATCTGCCCACCAAAAATAGATTCAAAATCATCAAAAGCCCCTATAACTGGTATAGGGGCTTTTGATGATTACCATACCAGTATCAAAATCCGATTAAGCAACGATTTTTTGTATCCTGTGATATTTTTGAAGAGTGCGTTTAAGTGGGTTTTGATACTAATAATACCCTTCAATTACCCCTCTGAAGAAGATCGCGGGGAGTTGGTGGATGTAAGGAGCCGAGCGACCGATCGCGCTGAAAATCCTTGGTTCAGGGTGCGTACTTTTTGTAGGACGGATAATTTTAAATTGATACTCCATATTAATTTTATCCGACTTTTTATATGAAGTATGCATTACACTATTGTATGTTCAATTTGCACCTACAAAAAATCGATCATCGATTATTGTTCGTTTGTGGGCTCTATGTCCTAGTGGGCGTCTTAGGGGCGATTTCATCATTCACAACGAAAACTCTTTAAGCTCGGCTTAGCTAGAGACGCGTTTAGTTTTTGTTGGTGAAATGCAATTCCTAGTTTGTTTAAAGTGCGTTTAAACGCGTAAAGCGAGTTTAACGTATACTAAGCCAGCTTAATTGCATTGGAGAAATCGTCGCTTAGTTGAAAAGACGACGACCATTGTATACTCACTTGAACGTCTCATAATGATGTCTGTCCATGTTGCCGGTGAGGAAGTCGAAGATGGACATGTCCATGAGGTCCAGGAGCCTCCGACCGGAGTCGTATGGCGGAGTAGTCCGCACCTAAAATTATACGTGAAAAATAAAAAGTCTATAAAAAAAGATAATAAATTACAATTACGAGTTACCACCGGTTCGGGACACTATTGTACATACACTACAAAATCGTACAAAATACGTGAAGTTGAATTACAAAATTCATATTAAAAGCGACAATTTGAAATATTGATGTTATAAAACGGAAAAGTTTGTATGTTTGTTTAAACGCGCTAATCTCAGGAACTACTGGTCCGATTTGAAAAATCTTTTTTTGTTGGATAGTCCATTTACAGAGGAATGCTTAAGGCAACATTACGCTGCGACCAATAGGAGTGATGCGTCAGTGATAAATGTTACAAAAAAAACGGGGAAAATTATTTACATTTGGTGACTTTCCTTACGTGCGCTCCATAAACGCTTTGAGTCACTCAAAAAACACGTGAACGAATACGCGGGCATAGCTAGTTTGAAATATGATGTTTATAAAATTTAAACAAAAAGTCTACCTACAATCAAACAATCAAAGTATATAGGTACTTACAAGTTTTACAATGTCACAGGGAATTAAATTAAATGTGTGAAGAATACATTACCGAGGATTACAATGTAGAACACAATAAAACGTATAATAAAGAATCATAAGTAACACAAGAGCGTGTAATAAAATTTAATATCACCAGAGATATAAAATAAATGGACGTACCGTCTCACAATAGTCGGACTGCTGCTCCCACTGCGCTTTCCGTCGTTTGTGGTACGACCGGCGCCACGGGTGACGCCATACCTAACACATGACCATATTTAGACTGTATTTACGCAAATTTAAAAAAAATGATCTTGATACTTATGCAAAATTTTAAATTAATCGGATTTAATAAAAACTATACTCAAAGTTTAATACAATACAATATGGTGTAAAATAAGTGAGTGATAATACATTAGGGTGTGTGTGCCTCCTATGTAGAGTATACGGTGAAAGTACCAGCGCTGAAAGACGTACATTTGACTTTCATGTTTGTATGAGAAATGCCCCGACATCATAAAATTTCCTATACAATAACTTTTTCAGCTGGTACTTTCTCAGTGAACTTCATATACGGGACCTATACACACCCTAAAGTATTATCACTCATTAATATTATAGTCTGTATAGATATATATGTCGCAGTCATCTGGTTGCATCTACTTATTTGATTGTATGACTAGCGCGGTCATTAAATGGTATTTGATTAATTTACTTTAATGTGCGTTTTCGGATCACACTGAGTACACATTCGGAAATTTTGAAGTTTAAAAATAAAAAATTTAATGGCTGTCCTAGTCTCGGATTCATTGAATTTGTTGATAAAAATAGAATTAAAAAACGTACCAGGAATTCAATCAAATAGCAGATTCAACCAGATAACTGCGACATACAGCCCAAGCTTATCCTAAAAATGATATGCATTATTATCTTAAATACTAGATACATTTACACAAACCTTTCTTTCAGCCAGATCCGAGCCTGGTAGGAACGCGGCGAAGCTCCCCTCCAGCATGTCAGGGTTGCCGCATATGGCGTGCCCCGTGTCGCAGTAGTACGAGCACTTGCCGTGGAAACAGAAGTTGTTGGCCGGAGATACGAAGAAGGTCTTGAGAATGTCCCCCTCTGTGACGTCATAGATCTCCGTCGTCATGTTCAGAACGCGGCCCACCACGGGCATCGCGCGGCGGAACCCAAGGATCCTGTGAACGGAATGGTATTTACTTATCCTGCATGTAGTATACTTGCTGACATTAATAATAGCTCCGGTCACCGATTTCGGTGTCGATAGCCGATTTCATTGAAACCAGGCCAGCTACGCAGGAGTTATTTTATAGCGCCCAAGTGTGTGCGCAATACACAAAGACACTCTCTCTTCCTTTTACTCTAGTAACCCAGTGGGACGGTAAACTGACACGACTGGCGAGAGAACAGGCGAACAGGACCGACTTTTTACATGCCCATCCGACGCATGAATCTTTCCTGTCAGACAATCAGGTGATCAGCCTGTATTGTCCTAAACAAACTTGAAAACAACATTTTTTGTTGTTCCAACGCGGGAATCGAACCCACGACCGGGTCGAGAGTGAAGCTCTGAACCACAAGACCACGAAGGCGCTGACATTGGTGCAGAGTGGGAGCGTCGTTACGATGTGATCTATATAATCGCTACAATGAATTGGCAAATAGAATGAAAGGGGGAAAAGCATGAAAAACCGCTTCGATTCTGTTCCGTTTTGAGATGAGCGTGTGTCAACTGAATCCTAATTACTACTTATGTAGCCATCACCGACAGTAGAATCCTACCACACAAAACACATTGATATAATTTCAGGGATACCCGAGGTATATGCTTAATCTGTCTTGGGCCCCTAAGACAGATTTAGCATATACCTTAGCCTTACCATATACCTCGAGTATCGGCAAGGAAATGAATCAGAAGAATCAATGAGGGAAAGTGTTCCAGTCTAATCTTGATATGCCTCATTAACCAATAAACATATTGGCGACTTCATTTAAACAGTTAAATTAATAAACAAAATTTAAAATGGTGAGTCCCGTTATAGAATTCAATGTAAGTAGGTTAAAAAAAATGTGGATTTAACTTTAACTTGTGATTGGATTTATATCAACGTGCGATATAAATCCGACAAAATATGTGAGACAATCAAAATTGTATCTTACTGTACCATTTTGCAAATAAAGGTTTTCTATTCTAGTTGAGCAAAAGAAGTTGTCAGTGTGCTGATGATGAATCAAGGCTCAGACAATCTAGTGTGTCAGATCCTTATATGTGTAATTAGTCAGTCATAGCAATTATTGTTGTACCTGTCGCACAACTAATAGTGGCAGTTACCGCGACGGGTAATGCTACACCATACGTAACGCCGATCGAATGACTAACTATTATACGGTACGTGATCAATAATGCCTACATCTATCTAATTGGCGTGGGTTATGAGTTCTGCGGGGATAAGGAATCAATTGTTTGAATAAAACTTGAAAGGATCGGCTTATAATTCAATAGGCAGATGGAACGTAACGAATGAGTAAAGCCACTTACGTGGAAACATCACGAGCTAGAGAAATGCAAAATAGGTATTTCTAAAATACATTTCTGTCCCTATCTATCGCTAGAACGAGATACACCAGCAGCTTGAACTGAAATTACTTATTGAAAGATTCCTTCTTCAAACTTAAACGATTTAATAACTTTTTTAAAATTTTATAAACTCAAAAAAGGCTTGAGCTATGTTTTTATTTTATTTTATAATGTATTTAAAGTCGTTTTCTTGATGTTTGGACGCAGCGCAAAATCTAGCTATTTTTTAGATTTTTGAAGGACCCATGATAAATAATTTATGAAAAAAACGAAATTTTATTATTCAGGAAAAAAAAAAGGCCCCAGTTCGAGATTCCCTCGCTATTTATCGCTTACGGCATTTGTGATACAAATCATAAGCAATTAGAGTTGTATATTGTTAAAAATTAAACAGTTAGATTCATTTCAATGCAGGGGCCTTACCACGAGCTTATTATAGCAGTATTTATTACTTTAACATTACTTTTCGGGAAAATAAAAATATATTTTCGATTATATAAATAAATATCATATTTGTTTACACGAAATACACCAACATAATCATATCACGAGGTGGTAAGGCCCCGATATAATCTTAACTAAAAATGCGTTAGAGAGGTATCTTATTCCCTATTAAATCAAGAACTGAATTCTATAAATATTATTCGCAGCAATCCTTGAACTATTTACATGATAACGTATATTCTGAAAAATTTTGTTGTTTACTTGGTGATTTGGGGTCAGATATATAAATAATAGATGCAGACTACTAAGCACCTGGGTTTTTTATTTCAACTAGAGAAATTACAATGAAAAACCATTCTGACTCTACAATAACTATTATTAAAGAGTCAGAATGGTTTTTAAAATACTCTGACTCTAACTGATAATAGTTATTGTAGAGTCAGAATGGTTTTTCATTGTAATTTCTCTAGTTGAAATAAAAAACCCAGGTGCTTAGTAATCTGCATCTATAAAAAAAAAGAAAGGTGATGTCATGGTGGAGTGCACCCTGAAGTCAAATTTCAAGAAGTCAAATTTATGAGATTAGGTATAATTATTCTAAGGTTTTTAAGTTGTAAATATTAGACAGTAAATGGACATATATACAAATATTAGTAGTCACTTCGTAAAATACTAATAGTTTCGCTAGAAGAATATAATATATTCTTATTTTTTCCCTATCGGCATGACGTGTCGTAAAGAGAATGAGGAACGTTACGTACGAGTACGAACGATATAAAAGCTTCTCCTGCTAATAGCTGGATATCTGAGCTATTTATAGTAATTAAACTATTTTGTCGTTCAGAAAACATTTTTGTAAAATTAATTCTGAATAAAAAAAAATGTTTGACTTTTGAATTTGACTATTTACAGTTATTAGTAAAATAATAGTACCTGTCAAGATGGAAAGCAGCAATTTCAGCGTTGTGCCTCTCGTAGTCAGAGAAGTAGAAATGGTTTGGTAGAGTTTGGACGTCCCGAGCGAACCTGAAAACAACAAAGTAATAAACATACCGTAGTATACATAATAGCTCGCCTCACCGGTGTTGGTAGCCGATTTCATTGAAACCAGGCTACGCAGGAGTTATTTTATAGTGCCCACGTATGTGCGCAGTACACAAAGACACTCTCTCTTCCTTTTACTATCATTACCCAGTGGGACGGTAAACCGACACGACTGGCGAGAGAACAGACGCAGGACCGAATTTTTACGTGCCATCCGACGCGACGCATGGATTGTAATCTTTCTTGTCAGACAATCAGGTGATCAGCCTGCATTTTCCTGACCAAACTTGATAACGGCATTTTTTTTGTTGTTCCAACGCGGGAATCGAACCCACGTCCGGGTCGAGAGCCAAGCTCTGAACCACTAGACCACGGAGGCGCTTGCGCGTATAGAGCTTGTTTAATAACTCAAGTATGCGGTACAATGTGTAAGAAGTGTGCGCTTATAAGACTTCTTTCATGGAAAGAAAGAAAATAATAAAATAAAAAATATTTTATTTCCAAATGAAACTTAACAATGTTTTATCAAATTATGGTTGGATTGCGGATGCTTGAAGTAAAGACTTTTTATTTGTTTATTTAACCACCGGTTCAACCATAAGATGTCGAGAAGAACCAGCGTAAGAAACTTGCACGGGGACATTAAAAATAATGAAGATACTATTATTAAAGTATTAAATATAATGTACGAGTAGTTAACCCTACATAGTCAGAAAAAAAGAAAACCCTACTGGTGTAGCAGTAGAGTATGTGCAAGTTGGTACCTGCGTACAAATATCGTTTTGAGAGAAAGAGATAGATATGTAATTTTATTTAATCGCTTAAAACTCGAATGTTTTAAAACTTGTCATAATTCTTATTTTAAATTTTGCTCATCTTTTTGATGATTATACATATGCGTAATGAGTCCAAGAGTAAATAAATTCATTATTGTTTTTAATTAAGTTATTTACTATTTAAGTAACGCAACCCTAAAAACCAAGCAACCAGCGCGTGTCCAGCAACCAATGGATAATCTCTAGATAATAAAGTAGTAGACTGGAATGAAAACCGTACACCAACCTGCGTACAAATATCTTTTATCTTTTTAAGAGAGAGATAATTTTATTTAATTGCTTAAAACTCAAATGTTTGAAAACGTGTCCTCATTCTTATTTTAGATTTTGATTTTCAGCGTAATGAGTCCAAAAGTAAATAAATTCATTATTCATTCAATAACCAAATTGGGTCTATGCGATTCAATGAATTACTATTTAAGTTACGCAACCCTAAAAACCAACCAGCGCGTGTCCAGCAACCGATAGATAATCTCTGAATAATAAAGTAGTAGACTGGAATTAGGGTTGTCCCCGCCGCGCACCGCGCAGCTCCGATGCGATAAGTAGCTTGAGATAGAGCACGAACTGGTAACGTGCTTGATGTGAACGATTTGAGCGGCGATCCGTATCGGCCATTATTGTTACTTTACCGTTTAATTTCTGCTAATGTACTAATAAGTATTATTGGACACCATTACCACAAAGTAGATATATAACAGAGATACGACCTAGTACTAGAAAATGGTATCACCCTAATACTGGCAATTCGACTGTCTATTTTGTTTTCTTTGATTTCCAATAGATATGGGGTGTGAAGTCTAGGCTCATTCTAGAAACCGCCATCTGGCTCCACTATTGGAAAATACTAATTACTAATTTCGTTTCGTATCTTCTTTTTATTAATTATAATCGTAAAAACATATTTCGTAAGTTTCTATAGTTATAATAACGTATTAATATATATATGAATCACGTGTCATGTTGTATGTCCGCGATGGACTCCTAAACTACTTAACCGATTTAAAATCAAATTTGCACACCGTGTGCAGTTTGATCCAACTGAATGCCTTAAATCTTAATATTTTAGAGTCGCTATATTATTTTATTGCTGTTTTTAATAATAGATACATTTATTTCTCCCACACAAGTACAATAGTACAACAAAATAAAACTAGTTGCTTTTACATTCTTTGCACTTCAAATGTGAGAAACAGGAGCCATATTAATAGCTATTATTTGACATTCACAATTATCTGTTAACACATCACAAACTGTTTGTATGCCCAAAGAAGTGGGCACGGGTCAGCTAGCGGGTAAATTATACCTATGTCATGTAAGTAGAAACAGGGCTTTCCAAAATATTCGGAAGAAAATGGGATTTTTAAATTTAGACTTGGAAAAGTATGTAAATATAGACTTAAGATCAGGTCGCATTTTAACGAGACGCATTTTAAGAATTTATGGCAAACATGCAGTGTTTCGTATCGGTGTGTACAGGCCGTTTTAGCTCTAAAATTCAAATATAAACTCTATATTAATCCAAACCACAGTTCGAAGATTTCAAAACAAAAGCCTTCATAACTAAATGTTCCACTTTAGTAGATTGTATCAGCGTTTTTAGTTTACGATGCAATATTTAAAGCAAATGTTACTCTAACGTGAGTCTGGTTAGATAGTCCAGGTAATATAGTGGCACGGCTCGCGCCCCGACTCACAGGAGACGATTTATAGAGATCGCTGATCGCCTCCAAATCGGTTAAGTAAATTTTAGAGCGAGTAAACGACATTTGGGTATAAACTCGGCAACTATTGCAATAGTTGCCGAGTATATCTACAAGTTTATCAACAACGAATTTTAAATAGTGTAGGTTGTGTATCGCATTTTGACAAATGAATTTTAATTATTCATGAATAGACAAACTTATGTCTAACCTAAAAGAAAGGTAATTAAACAAAAAAAAACGGTTCACAAAGAACGTAGTTATCCGCGAACAAACATAAAAAAAACATTTAAACGGTCGAATTGCGAAACCTCCTTTTTGGAAGTCGGTTAAAAAACAATTGAAGTCCTATTTGACACGTATGTGTCTCTTTCTCTCATTATCTCATCGATTTTGTATATTATCGGTAGAGCGACAACTGCTTCGATTGTACGCATGCCAAATAACACTAACTCTTCAAACCGATGCTACCCTTCAAACTCCCTTACTAATCAAACTGTTATGACACTGTTTCAGTTTTACCATATTATCTCCTTGTCTGGTACGTTAGAAAAGTCACTTGAGAGACAAGGACAAAATATTGTCTTTACTTTTGTGTAAAACTGATTCAGTGTGTAAAGTTTTATTAGTAAGAGGGTTAATGTGTATGTCTGTAAGGATATATAGATGTTTGCGACTCTTTCACTGTATAAATGGCATACCATTAACCATAGTAATTAGTACAGAAAACAATATAGATAACAAAGAAAAAAACTATTCGTTTACTTTAGACAAGCTTGTACCTTAGATTAACTCGTGACCGATAAAACCAATTCTAAGAAAGGGTTGCTATCGAGTATCTGCTTTGAAAATTTATCGTCCCGAAGCGGATAGTGGATCTCATGACCCATGATCTGCCACTATGTCCCCAGCGTATATAATTTTACATGTCGAAAGGTTAGATTTAAAGAACACGACCTTTACCGGTTTTTGCAATAAATCTTTTCGCGGGAGCCACTTAAAATGTATCGTTTTGTTGACAAAATTGGGTTGTTCTTGTTGAAAATACCTAACTATGATTACGTCCGCCATTTTAATAAACTGATGCTGGTGAGCTTTAGAAATGGTATTATATACGCATAACTTATATTAATAAGTTTTTGAAATAACCTTTAATTTAAATTAATGGAATGTGACGTTCATTTATCTTGTTTTAGCAAGCAACAATATTTCGTACTTGAAAATGAAATTCGTCGAGAACTGAACTTCTGTGATAGAAAATAGACATGTGTCTACACCACGGAAAATAGTGTACTGAACGTCCAAATTTGATCAAATTCGAGTTTAGTACTTTTGGAGCCAAACCAAATATTACCACTTTATGTATAATTATAATATAATATTGTAAACGGTATTCTCCAACCTTTTGTACTGAACGTAATATTTTATTCACATTTAATATTAGTTTGACAAAGTTCACAAAGCAACAATAGTAGCGAGCACAACTTAGAAAGTACTCACTTCAATACCACTTCTAGTTCCAAGCAGCCCCTAATCCGATCATGCGAAAGAATGTTCGCGAACGTCGGCGAAGTTTGGTGAATGGAACGCACTCAACGAGGTGACGGAACTTCGAAAAGCTGAACAAACTACAGCACTTAGAAACAACTGCACAATACAAATGTGTTTCTGTCTTGGACAGGAGACCAGGGCATTCACAATGAGTGATTAGACCAGGATCTGTCAACTACCGCTCAGCCAATAAACGCTTGCCGCGATAACCGTTCACTATACTCTGGAACCTGGAACAGGAATTAGGCTGGGACTATATTGACAGACGGTATTATTTTTATTTATTTTGTCTCCTGTTTTTCTGTTGTTATTGCTTAAGTATGTCTTGGTATACTCGTATGTTATGATAATAATATATTTTTTCCCATTGTGTAATGTCCGTATTGTTGAATAAAACGTTATCTGGGGGCACGACGGAGTTTAACGGCACTACCTACCTTTTCTCGAATGTCTAAAAACCCCAGATTTCGTTACTGACTCATTTATAGATCATCAAAATTCATAAGGTACCTACTTCCTTTAGTCCTAGAAAGTTGAAATTATGTATGTAAGCTGCTACAAAACCAACAAAAAAATATTGAAATATAAATGCCGCCTTAACATTTTTATTGTTAACATTATTATTCACAAATTACATAAAAAACCTACTTATATTGTTCTGAATCTACCCGTCTACGCGCGTCCGGGAGAAATCTGATCACTGAATATACCTCTGGGCCAATACTGTTAAATTGCAAATCTAACTTAAGGTAAGTTCCTTTTACGTACACAAGGAAGTAACGTGTCAAATTTGACATCTGACAGTCTCAGACTTAGCGTTTATCAATAAATGTCAGTTATCGAGTCCGAATCTAATGGAAATTGTGAATCACCCCTGGAACAGCAATTAAAAGCCAAAATCGCTTACCTCATCGGCTTGAAGAGCGCTTGGATGCCGTTCGGGTAGTCTATAATAAGCTTCAGTTGCGTCCCTCCTTCCTTTTGCTCTGCAAAAAGGTATTATGTTAGTTGACCTTAATACAATTAAGGCTGAGTTTGAAAGTTGTCTAATTTTATCTGTCGGAATGAATTATTAAGTAATAATATCAGTTGCCATGCCGGTGGGTAGATAATTATTCTTGATATTGACATAATTGGTCCTGTTATTGGTTGGATAACTGAAACGATTATTATTTACTAAGCAAAAATTTAAATCATTAATGATAATAATAAAATTAATTATACAGAATCCTTTTCAATGATCTTTTTAAACCTTGAATTCTAAATCATTTGCTGAATTTTCTGAAGATGTAGTAGGTATGTCCCTTCTGTTGTGGGAATAATGGGAGTCCCAAAATTAGACCCGCTTACGACCAAGCCAGTATGTTCTGTGAGGACAAAGTAGTAGTTATCAGATGTTGTATACAAGGTGTAAAATAAATGAGTGATAATACTTTAGGGTGTGTATGTGCCTCCTATGCAGAACTGTGAAAGTACCAGCGCTGAAAGACTTACTTTTGACTTTCATGTTTCTATGACAAAATGCCCCAACATCATAAATTTGCCCATACAATTATAAAAAATTGTAACTGTTTCAGCACTGGTACTTTCACAGTAAACTCTATATACGGGACCCATACACACCCTAAAGTATTATCACTCATTATTATTACAGCCTGTATAAAGCTCCAAACTTAGAAAACTTGTGCGATTCAGGATTGTGGCGCTAATTGGTCCGCTTCACGTATTTTATATTTTACTAAATTATCCTTCGAAAAATCCAAATTTAAAATTAACGCAATGACAAAACTACTCCCAAAACCCATTTTAAATCACACGTGCCCAGAGAGAAAATTATAACAGACCACAAATCCTTCGAGAACCTTACCTTATAAAGGTCGAAACCAAAATTAAATTTGAGTTATATAAGTGGACAATGAAATCCATTTAAGTGGTGTAAATATTTAATTGGAACGAAAGTAAAGGGTGAGATTGTTGTGCCAGCATTGTTCGGCCGGCTGATTGCAGACCCGGCTTCATATAATATACATGGCTTTGGCACACGCAGGTGGACTTGATGAAACTATTTTAAACCTAACTTAAGCCGCTCTTAATAAACATGATTCGGTCGGACTTTCATTATTGTGTTGGAGCAGAAAGGTGGTACAGTAGAGTAAGGGCCGATTTTTCGATCGTCAGATAAATTTTATTTAAGGAACTAGCTGTGTCCTGCGACTTCGTTCGCGTAGTTTTTGAGTGACTTAAACCGATTATGCAGCGCACGCAACGAAAGATTCCAAACGTGAATAATTTTCCCCGTTTTTGCAAGATTTCTCGCTAACACTTCGCTCCTATTGGTTGCAGCGTAATGTTATATAGTCTAAAGCATTTCTCGATAAATGGACTATCCAACAAAAAAATAATTTTTCAAATCGGACAAGTGGTTCCTGAGATTAGCGCGTTTAAACAAACAAACAAACTCTTCCGCTTTATAAAATTAGTATAGATAAATATATGACTGGCAGATTTTGTATGGAACAAATGTCAAAGTCACTTATTTATTCAACAGATAAAAGTGACGATTGAAAAATCGGCCCTAAGTTATAACATGTGTAATGTTCGCGCAATGCAAAATATTAGAAATGTTATGCCATAAATATTTCCAAGCCCTGGAGGACGATTCTCGGGCAGTGGAAAAAAGTTCGGATATTAGTATATCCCGCTCGCACGCGCGCTCAATCTTATTTGCATGAGCGGGACAGACCGATAGTAAAAACTAAGTTCGAGGCCTGAGAATTAGGCCCCTGTTAATATTGACTTTATTTATAAGACCAATGAATGAATGTTAAAAAAAAATTGAAATCGAATCAGTAGTCTCTCAGATTAGCGCGTTTAAACAAACAAAAAAACACTTTCGCTTTATAACATCAGTATAAAATAGTATAGATAGTTGTAACGTATCGCAGCCAATACCTACCGACGTGCAGTATGGGCGAGGTAACCATGTCGTTGAGGATCGCGCCCACCAGCGGCTCCCCGTCTCCGTACAGCTCATGCTGAGCTATCTTCAGCTGGAACTTCTCCAGGTTGGATGCGTTTAAGCTGTAACAAAAATTTTTGGTAAACATTTTGCGAAATATGTTTAAAAGTTTCGCCATCGATATAAACGATTTTCTCGAATCCTGACCGATTCAATTGAATTTGTAATGATGGTATATAGGTCGCAGTCATCTGATTGAATCTGCTTTTTTAATTGAATCACTAGGCGGTTTTATAATGGCGTCAAACAGCTCGCACTGATAGGAATAATAAATATAATAATAATTTATTTATTGCTTTCTCCACAAAGGTTTTGGTATTTAAGCTACAATACAATTTCGCCCATAATAACATAATATAACCTTCGTGAGAGACCTGGTGTCTGTGCTAGGATGAACCTGTGTTACAGAATCACCAGGCTCCCTCTTTACAAATAGGTACAATTCAGTAAGTACTGTTTAATTTTATACCGTAATGATTTAAGTAGAAAAATAACAAAATAACCGTAATGATAACCTTACACAATACAATTAAATCAAACCAATATAATATAATATAATATAATATAATATAATATAATATAATATAATATAATATAATATAATATAATATAATATAATATAATATAATATAATATAATATAATATAATATAATATAATATAATATAATATAATATAATATAATATAATATAATATAATATAATATAATATAATATAATATAATATAATATAATATAATATAATATAATATAATATAACATAATATAATATAATTTTATCATTTTACTAAATTTTGATTGTTTCTAATAACTTTTCTGTGTCCTTGTATTCTAAAGTATGAAGCCAATTAAACAAGGTCTTTTTACATTGGTATCTGTTAAGATTATAGATGTTTAATATCTGGTTAGTCTTGTTATATAGGTACCCACCAAGAAAATCAAAATGTCTTTGGGCAAATGCAGTGTTAGTGCGTACAGTCGGGAACACTGTGACTTTCCGCCGTTGCTGTATAAATTTAAATGAATCACATTGGGTGCGTTGACGAAGAATAGTGGCTAGAACAAAGAGCTGACGTACTGATAGTACTCCACATATGTTATATACTTCTTTTGTGGGGTGCAAGAACGGCAGGCAACGACTAACTTTTAGAACAGCCCTCTGTGCTCGCTCTATTTTCAGCATATTTGTTTTTGCGGATCCACCCCACACTGACAAACAATAAGTTATGATAGACTCACAAAGGGCAAAATAGACCATTTTTATTATATGATAATCTGCGATATGTCTTATATTTTTAAATATGTAGATAACCTTTCTTATTCTAGAAGTTGTTTGTTCTATATGTGATTGGAAATTAAGATTACAATCAATGAGAACGCCAAGATATTTAATACTAGACACTCTACTAATTTTAGGACATGAGCACAGGGCAGAATAAGGGGGATTACATGAGTGAGCAATCATTTGAATGTCATTTCCGCTCGGAATAGAATAATTACCGATCGAAAATAACATGTATTTAGTTTTATCAGTATTTAGTGTGAGTTTATTGAGTATTAGCCACGAAAAAACAGTATTAAATCCTTGTTGAGCGAAATTTAGAGCATCCGCCCAGTTTTCAGCTGCAAAGACTATTGCTGTATCGTCAGCAAAAGTAATAATTTCCCCACTGGCTAATTTAAGATCACACAGGTCATTAATATATGTTAAAAACATGGAGGGTCCAAGTATACTGCCCTGTGGGACTCCGTGTGTAATCAAAAGATCATCACTGACCACATCCCCAAGTCTTATTCTTTGTTTTCGATTTTGAAGGTAACTATCAAAAATGTTAAGTTGGTCACCTCTAATTCCTAGGCATTCCAACTTCTTTAAAAGTATGTGGACGGACACTGTATCAAATGCCTTCGCAAGATCCAAAAATATAGCTACAACTTTTTTGTTATTATCAAGATTTGTTACAATGAAGCTAGTTAGTTTATGTACAGCGTCGTTAGTAGAGCGATTGATTCTAAAACCGAACTGGGAAGACGATAACAATGAATTATTTTCTAAATATTTAATAAGTTGGTTATTAATAACTTTTTCAAGTAATTTCGACAATGTTGATAGGATTGAAATTGGTCGATAATTATTGATACAGGATCCGTCACCAGACTTAAATATGGGGAGAACCTCCGCAAATTTCAATTCGTCAGGAAAAGTGCCTGTGCTAATTGCCATATTAAATATGTGCACCAAGGGTGGTATAAGGTACTGTCGATATCTTTTAAGAAAGGCACTCGATATATTATCTCTTCCAACCGAACATTTATTTTTGAGCTCTAATATTAACCTATTCAATTCTACTTCGTCAGTTGGAAGAAGAACAAAAGAATGTGGATGGGATGATCTTAGGAGTGGGACATTATTATTATTATTATTATTCTCCGGTATTTTATCGGCCAGGTTTTTACCAACTGTTATAAAGAAATTATTAATACTATTTAGATTAGCGCTATCTTTTGATAAGAGAAAATCTGAGCCATTTCTCTTATTATTAGGAATATTCGAAATGTTTTTTATTGTGTCCCAAAGATTTTTATTATTTATTTTAGAAGCTTTTAATATTTCATTTTTTTCATAATCACGTTTTATTTTTTTTAATAGGCCATAACAATAATTTCTGTACCTCTTGTATGTTGTAACAATAATGCTATTTTCTGGATTATTTTTAGCTTTACGATGGAGTCTATCTTTGTTTCTAAGACATTTTAAAAGGCCAGTAGTTATCCAGCCCTTTATAACCCGTTTTCTATTTGAAACGGTAATTGTTTTGGTATTAGCAAGAATTGCACTATTTAAAGATTTTATGAATGTTGAAAGAGCCGTATTCACATTTTTAGCATTGTATACATATTCAAAGTTCAAATTTTTTATATCATTATCTAAAGTACTATGTCGAATAATCTTCATTTGTTTATATTTAATGTTATTATGTTTCAAATTCGTATCTAGAGAAAGAGCTGTTGCATAATGATCAGTGACAGTTGTTTCCGCAATGAAACACATTGCTGGCATACGTGATTTTATAAAAATGTGATCTATACAAGATTTATCGTGAGTTGGATAAGTATGCGCTGGAAGCATACCATGTGATGCAAAAAGATTCAAATATGTATGTGAATACATGTCAGAATTGTCGGAAGATATATTTATATTTAAATCACCTAACACAATTATATTAGGACAGTGTGATATTAAAGTTAAGTGTTTATCTAGGGACTGTAAAAAGTTTTGCGGATTTCTATAACCAGCAGGTCTATATATGACCAATATAATAGTATCATTAGTAAGTTTTATTTGAAGGCAGTTACTATGCGATATTATTGGTTCATTAATCGTTACATTAAGAGTATCTTTACAATAAACAACAACGCCTTCATTTTGAGTAACATTATTAGTCGTCATGTGATATGTGTAGCCTACAGTTGATGGTATATAGTGAGTGCGAGGGAGCCAACATTCTGTTAGTGCTAAGACATCCCACTCAATTTCCGAGCGTTCTAATAGGGTCAGAAATTCCGGAAAGTTACGTGTAATGCTCCTGATATTTTGCTGAAGGATTTTAAGGGAACCATTAGAATCACTGATGACATTCTTAATACTATTGATATCCCCTGACGAGGAGCGCGCCACTGCAAATTCATCAAGATCTTCTACAATGATATTGGTAGAATCGAATTTTGTTTATAGAAGAATAGCAATTGCCTTGTGCTAAGTTTAAAAACGTAACTATTCAGGACATACATGTATAAATTGACACTCTGTAGTGTTGATGATATTAGTTGTAAGTAATATAGTGTAGAATAACAGTATAGTATTATATGAATTCTATAAAATAAATATAGGTTAAAGTAGAGGTATAAAATAATAAAAGTAATAATATATGGAAATAAATTAGGTATAAAATAGTATGTTATATAAAACATATAAATATGGTTAGTATGATATATATATTTTAAATAAAGTGTATACGTATCATAAAACCTTATTCTAAGTAACAAAAACATAAACTGAAAACTAAGACTAGGCATTCCTCGTGCTTGCAGGGGGTCCAACAACAATGTCCAGGTCGGCCAAGGATAAAATACGTTTGACTTCTTTGCCATCAGATCGTCTGACAAAAATATTTCCATTTCGTACCCAGCAGTAACGAAAGTTATGTGTTCTGGCTCGTTCTCTAGCTGCACGAAAAATTTCTCTATTGGCCTTTGTCAATCTCTCATTGAAATAAATTTTCGTGGGACTACCGCCAACTAAGTCAGAAGTCGTTACATTTTTTCGGGACCTGGCTGCTATAAGGAGTTCATCTCTTTTCTGGCGTCGTAGAAGCTTGACAATAATTACACCTGGTAGTACAGCCTGGGTGCCTGAAGATATCATTCTACCCTTATTTTTAGAAGTAATACGATATACTGAATCTATGTCTTCTTCCGCCAACGTGGTGCCAATTTTGTGTGCAGCCAGCATGACAGTGTGCAACAGATTTTCATTAGGAAGTTCTGGGATGCCTGCGATTTCTAGTTCACTTCTAATGTTCTTTTGATCCTGAGTTATCTTTAATGATTGCAAGCTGGCCACCTGTGTCTTCAGGTCAATAATTTCTTTTTCCGCAGTCTCAACTTTGGCCTCCAAATTGTCTAGCCTAGGGCTGCTGAAGTCACTTGATGCTTTTAATTCCGATATTTCATTTTTAATTAATTTGATATTATCGAAAAGCTCTGGTAGCTTAAGGAGCTGTGACTTCATTTCACGCAACTCTGACATTACCATTTCAAGAGTCACCGGTTCAGAAGGTGACGGCGTTGTTGGGCGAGGACTCAATGCGAGTTTACATTGCGGGCATCTCCACACAGATCTCCTATCGGCCCCTAGCTTACGGTATCCCGATTCAGATATTGATGCACAGGAAAAATCCAAGTTGCGCTTACACCCATTGCAAAAAACTCCGTCAGTGTAGGTGATATCGCAAATATCACACTTCATTTTCTAACAATTTTATGTGGCAACTCTTGCTTAAGTATATGGTAATACTTGTTTTAGCTTGGTAACCCTTGTTTTAGCTTGGTAACCCTTGTTTTGGTGTGGCAACACGATATTATTTTTTTGGTAATGCAACTGGAGGTAAAATGCGGCAACACTGTTATTGACAATATTGTCTATGGTGGTTTTTGTTTTGATTTCAAGGTAGGGTAGTTAAATATTAATTTATTAAACTGTCAGGTTAATGTTTAATCGCTATTATCTAGTAAAAATCCGTATGGATATCTTGATTAAAAAGTTCTTACTGAATTCTGAAGAAATATCATTAAATCACAATTACTTTTCACTTAACTGCGCACTTTTACTCGTGATAACTTTTATAAAAAGAGGGAGGCTTCGATTACGGTGTTTACTTCTTGACAGTTTGATGACATATATCAAAAAGGAATGTGTTGATATATTTTTTGATTAATTTACTTTAATACACGTTATAACAGTACACATTCGGAAATTTAGAAGTTTAAAAATAAAATATTAAATGGTCCTAGTCTCGGATTCATTGAATTTGTTGGTAAAAATAGAATTCAATGAACGCGCTAGTCATTCAATTAAATAGCGTATTCAATCAGATGACTGCGACATATATATATATATATATATATAGTTTTAGAGTTGGCAGTTGGCACTCCCCTTAAATATATATTTCATTCTGCTTTTATTGTTTACTAGCTGTGCCCGCGACTTCGTACGCGTGGAAAAGTGATTTAGGACAGCAGTTCAAATACATTTTTAGTTTATGAACACTGTCGTTTGGATATTTAAAATCACTAATTTATAGTAATGCTTCTTTATACACGGTATTAGACGTGCATAGGCAAAAGAAGTAGGCCGATGGAGTAATAATAATAGTTTACTGTCAAATAATGGCCGTTTTTGTCGTGAATGTTTTGAGGTATTTTTTCTATGAAAATGCTAACAATTCCTACTACCAGCTCGAAAAATGACCGTGTATTATTAACCGACTTCAAAAAAAGGAGGAGGTTCTCAATTCGTCTGTATGTATAATATTTTTTTTTTCTTTTATGCGAACGGGACTACTTGATAGTACGCTCATATACGCGACGAAGATCTCTGTACTGAGATTTGTATGGACTTTACGCCGCAGCGACTGCAGACGATGATCGTTTTCACACCGACGCTGCGCTGCTGGCGCCGAGCGCCAAATTTTTTAAAAGTTTTCTCTCGGTGCGCAATTCCAACTCGGACTTGCCCGGTTTTTTATTTATTAATTACCTACGCTAACAAACATGTAGCCTACTTAGGGACTTTACGGTTAAAGTACTAACTTCCTTTAGACGACAAAATAACAAAAGTCCAAAAGAAAGAAAAAACCCAAGCCGTACCTAGCATGAAAACTAATAAATGAAAATATCCTGAAAAAAATAATCTTACTTATATTGACATAACTTTTCTAATTAAAATGTACCTATGACATCTCATTCATATCTTGAATACAAACTATCCTACGCCTATACTCGTATTTGCAAAACCTAAGTATAATAATAAATTACTTCGCACAAAGTAATAATTATTTTCACTTATACTGGAAAATTTTAGTGATGGGTATAGACTGAGTAGGGATAATTCTCGAATGATCAGACGACGATTATTTGAGGACGGAAAATGAAAAACAAAAACGATTAGATAAAAAAAAATAGTAGAAAGAGAAAAAGTCTACCTAGCCTAGCCTGGCGTAAGCCAGAGCGGCGCAATTTTTTAAAATATATATATATATATATATATATATATATATATATAGATCCCACTACTCGACGCAGCATAGGTAGTGGGATCTATATATATATATATATATATATATATATATATATATATATATATATATATATATATATTGTATATATAGTTAACCTTTAACCTAGCGAAATTTTTCAATATATATATAAATATATATATATAGTTTACTGAAACGCGAAATTTTTTGATATTATAGATCCAGGATATGGTGCAAAACCTTACTTTAGAAAAAATCAAAATCAATATATTATCTATACATATAATAAATCTGTAGAGGAGTCGTGTCTGTACATTGAAGATATTTGAAAAAAAATATGATAGGGGACCTTTATTTACGCAATAGTACCCAAAACTATGATTTTTGAAATTTTTGTCTGTTTGTCTGTTTGTCTGTTTGTCTGTTTGTCTGTTTGTCTGTGGGTTTGTGCACGCTAATCTCAGAAACGGCTTATCCAATTAAGATGTACTTTTCAGTAATATATTGCGGCAAGTTTCATTTAACATTTAGTGTTTGTTTTATGTAAATCGATTCATAAATAAAAAAGTAATGACAATTTAAAAAGATCATGTCGTACTTGCTAGACGTTTGTAGGAATCGCGCCGGGCCCGGGAGCCGCGCGCCGCTTCAAATTTTATTCGCAGCAAACGCACCGCGGCTGCGGGGGCCGGCGGGGGTGACTTTATATTTGTTAGTTTAGTTGTTATATAAGCTAGGGACAATCTAAGTTTTTTCTTTTGAGTTTCTTTATTACGAAAGTTATTTGTATAAAATCAGTTAGTACTTTTACTGTAAAGTCCTCTGTGACAAGTAGGTACTGTATGTACATATTTATTAGTTAGAAATGTAATATAAATATAAATAAATAAATAAAAACCGGCCAAGTGCGAGTTGGCCTTGCGCACCGAGAGCTCCATACAAACCTGATTGACATATTGAGACCTGAGTATTTGATATAAGTTTCAATTAAATACATTCATGACAAAACGGTACTAAGTTTTAAAAAATCTAAATATTTTTATTATCTAACTATATAATGTAACTAAAAACGTATGGTTTTAGACGTTGCTTGGTTTCAAATTTTATTATTTTAAGTTCACGGGAAGTACCCTTTATTAAGTTTTGATTCCCTTGCGAGTGTCTAAAATGACGAAATTTAGCGACATAAGCAACTGTAGCTTTTGATTGCATTGGCTAAAAAGTCTGATTTTTTCACTACTTCAAGGAACAGTAGATCCTGAGTATTTTATATAATTTTCATCTTAATTATACCTTTACGCGTTTCTGAGTAAAAGGGCCTTGACAGACAGACGGTCATGGAAGTGTGTAATATGTGTGTGGATATTATGTATTTCGTTTTTTCTTTTTGAGGTACGGAACCTTAAAAACAGTTCTAAGATTTTTTTAAATATATTGCTCTTTTTCTTTGTTTTTTTCTATTTAATAAGTTAGACGTTAAAACATCTTGATAGTTACTAAACTGTGTTACAGGGGAAAACTGTTAATTCTACCTTTTGTTAAATTCTAACCATTTACGGCCTGCCCTGGATATGTGTTAACAGTGTGATTATTATAGGTATTTTTTGCCAAATATTATAATAATGATAAAATATTCTCTTATAAAAATCTATCTTACAAGAGATAGCGAGATGCAGAACCATAATAGCGACATCTATACGCCAACTGCAATTATAACAAAGTTGAGTACCTACATTTATAAAATACGTTATCCGAGAATCGATTTTCATATTATTAATTAAGAAAATCGAAATTCGGTCCTCAGCGTGTTATTAGCAACTAGCTGTGCCCGTGACTTCGTTCGCGTGGTGTTTGATTGACTTAACCGAAAACCCGAAATGTGAATTGTTTGTTTGTTTAAACGCGCTAATCTCAGGAACTATTGGTCCGATTTGAAAAAATATTTTTGTTGGATAGTCCATTTATAGAGGAAGGCTTTAGGCTATAATATAACATTACGCTGCGACCAATACCAGTCGGGCGTCGTCGTCGCCCGACGCCGCGACGCGATGCAGACGCTGCGACGCGATGCCGACGCCGCGACGCGACACCAACACCCGACGCCGACGCCCGACGCCGCGACGCCGACGCCCGACGTCGAGACGCTGACGCCCGACGTCGCGACGCCGACGCCTGATATCCGCGAACAAACATATATACGGTTGAATTGAGAAACCTCCTCCTTTTTTGAAAGTCGGTTAAAATACTGTTTCTATTGCATCGCGTCGCTGTGTACTGTGTAAGTAGATAAGCGATCGCCCCGCGCGTCCCCGCAGTCTACACGCGTCAAAATTCGTTCGACTAACTTCAAATTTATCGTCACTACTCGGCTCCTATGTGTCTCAGCGTTATGTTTTATAACCTATAACCTGCTCAAGAGTATGGACTACAATCGTACTAAGTTTGGTTAAAATCCCTTCAGTAGTTTTTGTTCCATGCGTGCACATACAGACAGACAGACAGACAAAAAATTTATTGATTGCATTTTTGGTATCAGTGTCGATCTCCAATCATCCTCCAATAAGAATTTTGAAAAAATATTCAATGTACAGAATTGACCTCTCTAGAGTTTTATTATAAGTATAGATATAGATATAGATGTATAATATGTTGCATTCTATATTATTATAGTTCTTATTCCGTCCGTTCAAATTCATACAGCCTACTACTACTGTACATTTTATAGTCTTCTTTGTCCAAATTATATATTCTATAACTGTTTATTATATAGAATTTTGATTAACATATTGTGTTTACAGTTAAACTAAAAAAGTTATGTCAATACCTATAAGTTAGATTTATGTTTTATCGATATTTATATTTCTTAGTTTTTATGTTAGGTACAACTTAGGTTTGTTTTCTTTCTTTTGGACTTTCTATATTTTGCTACTTTTCTGTATAAAATCAGTTTGTCTGTATAAAAACAGTCATGTGATTTGTAATCATTACATACATGTTTGTTTGCGTAGGTTATTAATAAATAAAAAACCGGGCAAGTGCGAGTCGGACTTGCGCACTGAGAAGACTGCAGTATTTTGCGGCTCGCTGACTTAATACCATTGTCTCCACACCAGCGCAGCGTCGGCGTGGAATCGATCATCGTCTGCAGTCGCTGCGGCGCAAAATCCATTCAAATCTTAGTAGTTAGTACAGAGATGTTCGTCGTGTATGTGAGCGTACTATCAAGTAGTCCCGTTCGCAATATAGTAATTATACACGGTCATTTGTCAAGCTGGTAGTAGGAATTGTCAGCATACTATAAAATACATTTTTAAATACCTAAACGACAGTTTTTATAACCAAAAAATATATTTAAAACAGATTTATTATAACACTGCCCCAAATCACTTTTCCACGCGTACGAAGTCGCGGGCACAGCTAGTTCCACATAAATTTTGAGGATTTCCTTCGATCTTCGGATCATATCATCAGGTCACCAATTTGGTGACAATGGAACCAAATTTAAATTACACCCTACACAACATTAAAAAAAATTAAAACCGTTTCAGAAACGATGAAGATATCCGCGAGGAAACATAAAAAACAAACATATATTTACGAATTGAGAAACCTCCTCCTTTTTTGTAAGTCGGTTAAAAATATTATGTTGGTTATTTCATGTTACAATCTACCTTTGTGCCAAGTTTCATTTAAATACGTTGAGTAGTTTGGCTGAAATACCGTCAAATAGGTAGCTACAAACTTTCGTTTTTCGGGATAATAATTTCCAATAATGCTCTTCAGGTCATTAGCTACCTGCCTGCCAAATTTAATTTAAATACGTTGAGTAGTTTGGCTGAAATACCGTCAAATAGATAGCTACAATTTTTTCATGATCCCACGGGAACCCTTTCGTTTTTCGGGATAATAATTTCCAGTAATCCTTTTCATATCATAAGCTACCTGGCTGCCAAATTTCGCCGAATTTCATTTAAATACGTTGAGTAATTTGGCTAAAATACCGTCAAATAGGTAGCTACAATTTTTTGTAGATCCCACGGGAACCCTTTCGTTTTTCGGGATAATAATTTTCTAGTAATGCTTTTCAGATCATAAGCTACCAGCCTGCCAAATTTCATTTAAATACGTTGAGTAGTTTGGCTGAAATACCGTCAAATAGATAGCTACAATTTTTTCATGATCCCACGGGAACCCTTTCGTTTTTCGGGATAACTATTTCCAGTAATCCTTTTCATATCATAAGCTACCTGGCTGCCAAATTTCATTTAAATACGTTGAGTAGTTTGGCTGAAATACCTTCAAATATGTAGCTAAAATTTTTTGAAGATCCCAAGGGAACCCTTTCGTTTTTTTGGGATAATAATTTTCTAGTAATGCTTTTCAGATCATAAGCTACCAGCCTGCCAAATTTCATTTAAATACGTTGAGTAGTTTGGCTGAAATACCGTCAAATAGGTAGCTACAATTCTTTGAAGATCCCACGGGAACCCTTTCGTTTTTCGGGATAACTATTTCCAATAATGCTCTTCAGATTATAAGCTACCTGCCTGCCAAATTGCATTTAAATACGTTGAGTAGTATGGCTGAAATACCGTCAAATAGGTAGCTACAATTTTTTGAAGATCCCACGGGAACCCTTTCGTTTTTTGGGATAACAATTTTCAATAATGTTCTTCAGATCATAAGCTACCTGCCTCCCAAATTTCATTTAAATGCGTTGAGTAGTTTGGCTGAAATACCGTCAAATAGGTAGCTACAATTTTTTGAAGATCCCACGGGAACCCTTTCGTTTTTCGGGATAATAATTTCCAATAATGCTCTCCAGGTCGTAATTTTTAGGTTCTGTGGCTTATATAGACCCCCTTTTTTTCATTTTCACTTAAATATTCTTAATGTACAGACATGACCCCTCTACAGATTTATTATATGTATAGATATAGATAACGGCAACAGAAACAAACAACCTCAGAAAAGTTCAACTGTTGAGCTAACATGGCTAGGTTAGGTTAGTCTTACCATGTCTTACCGTTTTGGCACTCTACAAAAAAACCTCAAACAATAATTATTGTTTGGCGTTTCGTGTGCGAATCGACTCGCACCTGACAGATTTTAAAGAACATTCTCTCAGTCTTATTATTCTCATTGCGTAGATATTGATGCATTATCTAAATACCGACTTCCGTAAGTCCCATTTGAAATTTCGCTCACACATTCCTAAACCTGTGTTAATGTCGAGATTTACAAGATTTTCCCTCGTGTTGGTTTTGGCTGCGTGGAACACACGGTGGACGTGATTTGCCTGTGAGGTGGCGCCCGCTGCAGAATACTAAGGAGGGCCTGATAACCTGCATTTAGAAATCAAGCCGTCTGCTATGAAATTTATTGACTCTTTCCGTGTGAATCGCCGATTGGGAATTCGAAAATAGAAAAGTGGTTTAAATGCGAATACAAAGTGGTATTTAAATTTTGCGGGTCGCGGATATTGTTCGCGGCCTATTTGTTGTCATGCAGAGCTGTCAACATTTTTCTATTTCTATATTTTGTTTTACTTTAAAATGTTCTTCTCATTAATTATTGTATGCATTGTAAATATGTCTTAGATCAAAGGTTCTAATTTTCTTTACTCACTGCAATGTGCCATTACGTAGGCAGAATGCCAAGCGCCAATATTAAAATATTAATAAACATTTTTTTTATTGGAAAACGTTTGAATACTGAAACGCTAATGAAAGTTACGAGTGCTTCTATTCCCAGGCAGTCACTGTCACAACTTGGCGTAATAACAAAGACAACAGGACACTTGAGTACCACATACGTTAGCTATCGTTTCCATATTCGTCCGCAACACGTACCTAACCATGGACCGTAATCTACAGTCTACACTTAGGCACGTAATAATAAAGATGTCTCAAACCCAACCTCACTTGAGAACCTATAAAAAACAGATAAAAAAACGTTTCATTGCATTACATACTTTTTTCTTTACTTTTTATTCCGTGATATTCATATTATAGATTACAGAAAAACATAAAAATAAGTATAATCTATATTTTTATAATCTTTACGTTTACGTTTAAAAAAAGAAAGAAATTAAAGTATGTAACATAAGTAAAGTTCTTAATTTTAAAAGTGAAATGAAACGTTGTTTTATCTATAACTGATTGAATGTACTGTTGGTTCTTGATGGAAATTCATGTTCACAATAATAACACACAACTTTTTTACACTCTTCCACTTTTGTTGTTGTTTTATCTGTCAAATAGGTTCTCAAGTGGGGTTGGGTTTGAGACTTCTTTATTAATATGGCCCCTAGAATTAGAAACTTCATATTTCTCTGCGAATCGGTCAAACAAAATCCGCACTAAACCGATATTGCGTTCAGCATTGTTCCAACTTCCAATGTCATATAATTTGAATATATACGTCCCATCATATCTGTATCTGGGAAGGCCGCGTCCGTTCCATTCGGTTTTACTACCGTCCCCGCCTATCGCCCCCCATAACTGGATTTTAAATAAGATTCCTTGTTAACCTCCCGATATTTTCTTTACAAGATAAGAAAAGGTTGGGAAATCAATTTTTTACAGCACCATTACACTATGAATCGATTCAATGTGATCTTCAATAAAAAATGTAATTCAAGCCAATTAATGTATCTATGTAATTTACTGCGCGGTGAATAAGTGACATGTTTTACAGCATTATGGCCGTCTACACTGAGCTTTGTTTACATGAAGATCATGTTCATCATCAGCCTGAAGACGTCCACTGCTGAACATAGGCCTCCCCCGCGGACTTCCACAACGACCGGTCATGCGCTGTCTGCATCCAACGGCTGTCCGCTGCTCGGACCAGATCGACGGTCCATCTTGTTGGGGGCCGCCCTACGCTGCGTCTTCCAATCCGTGGTCGCCACTCGAGAACTTTTCCATCTGGTGTCTGTTCTCCGAGCGATGTGGCCTGCCCATTGCAAATGGCAATTCAAATGACACTACAAGCTATGTCGGTTACTTGAGTTCTATTGCGAATATCCTCGTTTCGAATTCTGTCCCGCAGAGAAACTCCGAGCATAACTCTGGGTCTGGGTAACTGAATAATAAATTCAACCCGAATGGTACAAATTATATCCTATGTTATTATTACGAATTTTTTGATTTATTCTTGCCACCTCTTTCATTAAAATGGAATCGGAAATTTAGACGCCAAATATTACATACCTACATACGTACTGCGAAAATAATTTCCCTTCTTTTTTATTCGCCAAAGTAATTGGTATTTTTATTGGCATCTGGTACTGGCATTTGGCGTCGAGTTGGTCTGGAGGGAGACCTTGTAAATACTGCTAGAAACTCCCACGTCGACCAGGGCGGCGATTCCCAGGCCTCAAACTTAGTTCCGAATATTAGTATATCCCGCTCGCACGCGCGCTAAATCTCATTTGCATGAGCGGGACAGACCGATAGTAAAAACTAACTTCGACGCCTGAGAATTAGGGCCCAGGTCTCAAGTAATAAAGGTAATACATAGCCAGCAAGAACGTAATATTTTTCATTTAATTCCCCTTGTCCCGCGAGACTGGGCACATATTGACTCCGGCGAAATTACGACAACGGCCAAACTGTTTGGTTTTGATGCATACTTCAGTGCCGGCGTCGCGGTGAAAAGCGAGGTCTGGGACAGCACCAGGGTTGCCAACTAGCCATTTTTCCTTTTTGTTATTTTAACACCTTTATATCATTATTTATTTTATTTTAATCTTATATATAAAAATGACTTGCTTTTTAAAAATGAGTTTCTTTAGTCTCGATAAAACTTGACTACGGCTGAACCGAACCGGCAATTTTTGGTCTTTAAATGTTCGTGGAAGACCATGGAAGGTTTAAACGGTTTCTATGCTTAACGAAGTGGGCACGGGTCAGCTAGTCTTATATATAAAAATTAATTGCTGTTCGTTAGTCTCGCTAAAACTCGAGAACGGCTGCACCGATCCGGCTATATTTGGTCTTGAAATATTCCTAAAGGCCTGGGAAAGTTTAAACGGTTTGTATGCTCAACGAAGAGGGTACGTGTCAGATAGTATTGGTATAAATTAGCTAAAATTACCCAGCTGCTAAAATTTTTACTTTCATTTATATAATTCAATACTATCATTTTTATACCGGACATACACAAACTATTTGACTTTAGGGGAGTGAGGAGGTCTTAAAATACTGCACTTGGTCTCATTAAAGCGAACCAAAACCTCTCACGTTTTGGTTTTTGGCCATCAAAATAAAGTACTATGTGACAACTAAGCGGACTGAGAAATGGGATATTATACCTACAGGGGTGTTAGTGGTGAAAAAGTAGTCATGTAGTTTAAGTATGTCCTTAACCGTACAAAGTTGCTTTAAAGTTCTATTAAGCAGGAGTAAAAAAACAAATAAAAAATAACACTTTAGGAAATTACAGGCACACTAATAATTATTTATTATTATATTTATTTGTCTACCTAATCGAATACCACTTGAAATTGACTTCAACGAAAACACTATATCGAGATATGTGTATCTTTAATATCAGAATCGTACGTACCTACTTATAGTCGGAATTTTAATTCGATTCCAGATTTGACACATTCAGTGTTGCAACGTTATGACAAGTACTAAATAGTGACGTGCGAAATTATTCGATACGGAAATGGAATATTTCGGGATCGATTCCTCTCGTTTATAGTAGTATACCTAAAAAAAGAGAAATAAAACAAATATATGTATTTTGGTAATACATATTTTATTTTATAAATTGTCGCCGTCATCGCTATCGCTGTCAATTTCTGTAAGATGTTCTGTCTGTTATAAACTAGCTGACCCGTGCCCACTTCGTTGAGCATAAAAATAGTTTATGACTTAAAACAAACTAACGTTCCTAACACGACTTTCTTTTATTTATATTATAGTCTAGCTGACCCGTGCCCACTTCTTTGAGCATGGAAACCGTGTAAACCTTCGCGGGACGAACGAATATTTCAAGACCAAAAATAGCCGAGTCAGCTGATCTCGAGTTTTAGCGAGACTAATGAAAACAGCAACATTGATTTTTATATACCCTATGTTACTCAGTGATAATGTAGCTTTCTAATGAAAAAAGAATTTGATTAAAATCGGTCCAGTACTTTTTGAGTTAAGTCGTTAAATACAAAAATACAAATCATTCCTCTTTATAATATTATTAATGTAGATGTATAGATTACACCTACTAACATAAGCTAAGCCGGTGAATGCTCCGGTCAAAAACAGTCGGTCCAGTCGATTCGGAGATCATTAGTTTGATGACGATGATGATGATGAAAAGTAGCCTATGTTAATCCTCATAACTTGAGCTATCTACCAGTGAAAGTCTCGTCAATATCCCTCCAGCCGTTTCAGAGATTAGCCGGAACAAACAGACATGCGGACAGACAGACAGACAATTTTTTTTTAAATTGCATTGTCGTTTTCAGTATCCTTCATATGCATTTAGTAAAACATTGCTAATTGAAAGTTACAAACAGACACTTCAATATAATTAAGGGCCGATTTTTCAATCGTCAGATAACTTTTATCTGTTGAATAAACATGTGACTTTGACATTTGTTCCATACAAAATCTGTCAAAGTCACATATTTGTTCCTTACATAAAAGTTATCTGACGATTGAAAAATCGGCCCTTATTTGTATAGATGTGTCTGATGTTGTCAATTAACATATTATCTAACCTACTCATTTTTTCCTCTTCTTTAACCACATGGGATACGCATTTAGACCATTACAATAAAGCAGTGATTACCAATTAATAAATAATTATTATGAATAATAATGTATTTATTTAAATAAAATTCAATAATTTAGTCTTTAATTGGCACACCATTATTATGATTATTAACATAAATCGCGATTGTTTATCGATTTTTGTGTTCATCACTACACTTATAAATGTGGTATCATTATTTTACAAAATGACAGTAGCTAATGTCAAATGTGGAATCTAATTAAAATTCCGAGTATAGTTACGTTACTCATTAATGACAAACGTAAGTTATTCATTGATGAGATAAAAAAAATGAGATTAAAGAAAAAAATATAAATTAAAAAAATGTACGATTTAATGTAGATATGAAATACAAATTACCTACCTGGCAACCCTGCTCTTAACCGCTCTATGAGAGATACTGTATGGTTTATGGAGTTTATTATAAGTGATTTTCAGCTTCTGGGATCTAGATAGTCTTGTGATGTATTTTGTATAAAAGTAGATATTCTATAAAAATGTAATAAATTATTAAGTATATTAGGTCACAGTTTTATAACAATGTAACATGATAATGTATTTTCGTACTAAAAATTGTTTGTCACTTTGCTACAATTTCAAAGACCTAAAAGCGATTCAAATTATTATTAAAAGAAAGAGTAAGAGTCATTTAAAAAGAAAATAAATAAATATTTATCTAGTTTAATCTTAATAACTTTACCTTCAACTAAATTAATCTTATCACAAACGTAAAAGGATTTGCTTTCTTTCGCCAATGAAATTATAAACTAACTAACCTCTTGTTTATTGAATGTCATTGTTTCACGCAAAAACTAGATTTAAATTAAATTTAGTATGGTAGCGATATAAATTAATTGTATTGACCTAAGTACCAAACGAAAATTGGCCATTTAAGTTGAATTATCTTATTAACAAAATTCTCAATAAGAATTTTACTTCTAATAAAAACATTAACTTGGAAAAACTTCGAAAGTTCGAGTAAATTATTTCGCATCAAAGTTATTTCAAACGAAAAGTAGAAATTAATTAAAAACAGTTTAGTATTTCCATTTTATCGCGGTTGCAGCAATAACAAAATAAGTCCGCGCAATAAATTCTACTTGTGGATGTCAGATGTCGGCAACTTTTGAGAATTTTCCTTGTAAATGTCCTTATTCCAGCCGTTTTGTGCTGGCAATACTATAATTAATATTCTAAGTAGTTCGCGTTTACAAGTGCACCGCCTGAAGTTAATTTCTCGCTATTAAACTTTATCAAATATCCGTCGGAGAATTTTGTTTTATTGATTTAGTGAAGTAGGTGGCTAAATCTTTTGTCAATTATTTTGTAACGGCTTTTAAGTTTATGAGACAATCTAAAAATGATGGGAAATTTACATTTGACAGTCGTAATGTAGGATTACTATTCTTGTTTCCTTGTGGGTAAACAATGTGTTAGTGTCCTCACCGCGTGTATCCAAACAATAATTTAATTGTTATTTTATGTTGTCGTTATTTTGTTAATATTAGATATTTCTATGTATTATTAAATAAATTCGTTTTCTAAACATATTTCCACATACACTTTTTACACTAAAGTTTTTTCTTCACGTGTTATAATGATGTCATAAATTATATCACCATAGGTAAGTTCTAACTAGACATAGAATTCATGAATGGTTTTATCAAAAAACATAGACTATACGATAAGACGGAGAACAATTTAGGTATTCCGTCGCCGGAAGCTATCGGCCAGCAGTGAAAGAGCTTAGCTTGTCTTTTTTAATCAGTTTTGGGACAGTTTAAAATTTTCAGCAGTTCGGTTAAAGGAAAATATAGACGGGATATTAGGTGAATGAACTTTCGGAGACTTTATCAACTATGTTTACCGATACAAGCTAATATTTGTTCTAATTTCTTATTTTATACTGATATAAAATATATTTTATATTTGTTTATAAATGTTTTAGCGAGATTCAAACTCTATAAACAAACGCTACATCACATAGATTCGACAAAAAATTGAAGACTAAAAACTATAATTAGTGATCGACAATGCATTTATTAAATATCATAGACTTACGTCTCAGGGCCGATTTTTCAATCGTCATATAACTTAAATAAATAAATAAATATAAGGAATAAATATGTGACTTTGGCAGATTTTGTATGGAACAAATGTCAAAGTCCCATTTTTATTCAACAGACAAAAGTTATCTGACGATTGAAAAATCGGCCCTTAATGTTGTTGTATGTGTGTTTATCGTTTAATGGCAAGTTTTTACCACTCAACAGTGGTTATCACTTGGATATATAGATATCCCAGCTCGGTTGTAACAAATTGCAACCCACAAAAAGTACTTCCAACTCAACATACCTTGGCTCCAAATCCTCCATGTCCCCAATCGTAGGGTTCTCTGGCCTCAGCACATTCAGGTCTCTATGCGGCGGCACTATGACTGGGTTATCTTCGTCTTTCCCCAGGAGCTGCTGCCCCAGTATCCTCTGCAGGTCCAGAAACCTGTCGGCTGGTGGTGACGGCGTCCTGGGCTCTGTGTCAGCACCGCTGGTCTCGCTTGGACCTGACTGCTCGTACTCCTTCGAGCCATTGCTGCTGTTGCTAAAAAGAGAGAGATGGTTATAGATAGAAAGACATGAATGAGTGGTTGGTGGCGTAATATTTTAATCCTATGTTTGTTTTATTATTTTACTGTCCTTTAGATAGAGTTTGCAAAAAGTGCCCAATTAAAATAATACGCTTATACCTAAGTTTTGTAATATATTTTATCATTTTTCCGTAATCTTATGTATGTAGATACGTAATGTTTATTTAATTACAAACATTTCACGTGATTAACTAAAATTAGAAGGCTGCCTACTTCCTTAGGCATTAAACACTTTACTTGTACTAACATTTTAGTACCAATTTTACCAACATATTATGTTCATCAAATATCATGCTATTCCTCTCGTATTATTTCCTGTCAATGAATAAAAAGGCATGATAGTTTAACAAGCCGTTAACACTAACAAGAGTTGGTGAAATAGGGACTCAGTTTTACAGTATTTAGTTCGGTACGCTCTACGTTTGATTATTTAAAAAAAGTTTATTTTTAATAACAATCATTAATAAGAATGTATAATTTGGTAATATGACCAGTAACGTTAATTACATTACGGGTTTATAAAAAACAACTTCTTGTAACTTAAATAATAAAAGTTACAAATAATATGCTGAATGAAAATGACAGACGATGTATGAAATACGACACGTAATAATTACAAGTCACAAAACTCGTAGCAATATGTAAAGTTGGACGTAAAAAGTACGGACAACATTATATTTGGTTTTTGTGAGTTTAACTGTAATTCTCTCGTAAATTTTGTCGTAAAACGTAACGTGTGTCATAACCACGCTGTTAATCATTTGTCTGACTTTTGTTATTGTACGTACTACACTACAGTATTACATATTTAGTTCCAATTTCACCAAAACATGTTAAGGTAAATCCTTCATTGAATATCATAATATCCCTAACGTATTTATACCAATGAATGAGAAGGCATGGTATTTTAACAAGCCGTTAACACTGACAAGCGTTGCAAAATCGGGACTTAATGTGTGGTAAATGGCACAACATAATTATTTTTACTAGAGGTCGCCCTACGGTTGAAATTCGACAAAAAATATATTTACGGGTTCTTTAGGTTTTATTCTTATATCCGGAAAATCAGTCAAACCTACCGTAATTATACAACGCACGGGAGCGTGCGGCCCGTACTGTGTGCTGTTGTATATTTTATTCAGTTTAAATATTATATTTCTGAGCATTACCTACTTAAAGAATATATAACTAGCATTATTTTAACGCCTCCGTGGACTAGTGGTTCAGAGCCTAGCTCTCGACCCGGAGGTCGTCGGTTCGATCCCCGCGTTGGAACAACAAAAAATGTTGTTTCCATGTTTGGTTAATAATGTTGTTACAATGCAGGATCACATGATGATTCAAAAGTCCGATGTGCATGTAAAAAGTCGGTCTTGCGCCTGATCTCCCACCACTCACCAGTGTCGGTTATACACTCCACTGGGCACACGAAGAGAGAGTGCTTCTGTATTGCATACATATTTGGGCAGTATAAAAACAAATCCTGCGCAGCTGGTCTGGTTTCAATGAAACCGTCGCCGAAATCAGTGGGGCAGGCCAATGTGCTAAATTTTACAATCCTCTGTTCTCACAATTCTCGTGAAACTCTACCTAAAGATTTTGTTTCCTCCTAATAGTAAATACCGTTCCATGACTCTTTGGTCATAGCAATTTTATACTGTCTCCCGCTTAGCTTGGGGAAGTCCCCACTCCTCCAAATTACCTCTTTAATTTATCTGGTTGCGTATCCTAAACAGATTTCGTTGGTCCGTTGGGTACCCCAGATATCAAATGGTTTCCGTGGTTGGGCCTAGCTCATCAGTCCAGAAATATAAGGTGGACAATGCCCGTAAAAGAAATGAAGGTGTCCCAAATTCACTAACTCGTATTAATCGATTGTCAAAATATTTATAACATAAAGATTCATACATTAAAAAAAACAATTAACGTCATAATATCAAAATAAAATGAATTCCGTTCCTGCTTGACATCTAGCTTTTGTTCTAGAACAATTAGAGAACAATGCACATAATTAATTTACAGTTGGCGGCAGCTGTGTAAACGAAATATAAGTTTGCCACTCAAAGACTTTTTCCATTGAATTACTTAAAATCGAGCCGACAAGCATTCGAGTATTGTTTAGAACAATTGGTAATTAATTTTAATTGTATCGTGCTTATTGCGTTTGTTGTCTTAAGTGACGCTGGTTATTTAGGATGTTAATGTACATGACGTATTACGTTTAAGTAAATCTCAATTGAACTCTATGGGCTCCCATACTATTAAGAGGAAACACCACGGTTGAGAGAAATACAAAATAGATATTTATAATATCTATTTCTGTCTCGCAGTGCCTTAGCTAGCCAGCACTAGCGCGATAAAGACAACTGCAACTTGGACTGAAATTACCTATTAAAATTACCAGAAATTTCCAAAAATTCCTGTTTCCTCCTCCAAAACTTAACCGATTTAAATATTTTTTTCTGTATTAGCTAAAAAAAGAATTGAGCTAGGTTCCTATTTTTTGATTTTGTTGTTTATTGTAGCCAAATCTGTTTCCTAGATATTTAAACATAGCGGACAGTCTGGCCATTTTTTTCAGGGTTTTAAACGTCCATATCTCTTTATATAATTAATTTATTAAAAAAAGTAAAAAATAGGGACGTACAAACAATATCCATAAATATTCAGGAAAAAATAGTTACTCTAGAGGTATTATCCAGGGAGGAAATAGAAATCCCCTAGACCTCTATTTTTGTATGGAAAAAAATTCGTGGTGTTTCCTCTTAAGTTTATTTTTCGCAAAAAAGAAAGTATATTTCTGTGAACGCTTTATATTATTTTTATTTATTTATTTATTTATTTACACTTTTTGCACAACGTACAACGGCAGTCAACCATAGGGTGATGCAGAGACAAAAAGATGAAAAGGTGCTGCAAAACAATGAGAGAAATACTGTGGAAGGATAAAAGAAATAAAATTAAACTAAACGTAATATAATGATAATACCTTATAATATTAATTTTAAAAATATATATATTAAATATACTTAATATATTATTATAATAATACATGGTAATAATACAAATTAAAGGTATAGGCTACATACTATACTATTACATAAATACATAATTTTATATTATATATATACTGTAAAATACTACACTATATATAATTAATACTATAATTAATAAAGACGACGATAATTTCATTAGGTTTCTGCCAAAAAACTAAGATACCATTGACGGACTCTCCGTTTAAATGTTTCTCTGGTTGAAGATAATCTGATTTCCAAAGGGAGAGCATTCCATAGAAGAATAGCCTGTATGTGGAAGGATGAATGGATGAGACTAGAAGTATGAGAAAGACATAGGAGAAGGGCATTGTTTGAAGAACGCAGGGTTTTATCATGACTATTACAGAGGTATTGAAAGTGAGATGTTAAATAAGTAGGGGAATTGGGAGAGTTGAGAAAAGAGTAGAGAGTACATAGGGCGCAAAGTGAACGACGTTGGCGTATTGGAAGCCACTGCAGCTTGGAACGGAAGGAGGATACATGGTCATATTTACGAAGATTGTACATGAATCTAATACAGTTGTTTAGGAGTCGGTCATATTTATTTAATTTGTCCGCATTGAGGTCAAAATAGCACACATCACCGTACTCAGTGATTGGCAATTGGGAACTGCACCAGCGAGATTTTAATACTTGGTGGTAGGAAATATTTGAGTCGATAAAAGGACCGCAATGCATTAGTAACTCTCTGGCTCACGTAAGCTGATTGTGTTTGCCAGTCAAGAGTGGAGTCAATGTGCAAACCGAGATCCTTATCACAGGAGCTGAAGTGAATTATAGACTCATCGAAAATTACAGGCGATAGTGAGCCTACATCAACCCTGAGCAATAATTGGGCACTGCCCAACAATATTGCCTGGCATTTACCTGGGTTAACTGACAAGCCATAGTTATTACACCAGTCCCTGATGGCATTGAGATCTCTATTTACCTCTTCGATCGCCACAGACAAATTCTCCACTCTTGCTTGGCTATTAATTTGAAAATCGTCAGCGTACAAATGATACGTGCAGCGAAGTCTAGGAGTAACATGATTGATAAATATGGAGAAGAGAAGAGGAGAAAGAATGCCGCCTTGAGGTACACCTGTGTCTAGATGACGCCATGATGAAGTGGACGGGTCCATGCGTACAGCCTGCTGTCGCTGACGGAAATACGACGAGATCCAATTTAACGCCTCAGGCAAGATCGAAAGACTAGAAAGTATGGCTAGCAAGATGTCATGGTTTACTGTATTAAACGCATTTGAGAAATCTATTAAGACTAAAACAGTTATTTTAGTGTTCTCAATGATTACTCTGACATCATTGGTCACCTTTAACAGTGCAGAGGTAGTGCTATGTCCAGATCTGAAACCAGATTGCAGTGGTGATAAAAAAATTACTTTCTTGTACAAACCTGGACTAGCTGTGTTATTATACTAGCTGTGCCCGCGACGCAAACGTTCGCGTGGTTGGAAGAAACACTATGGCGATTATATTTTGATTGCTAAGGTTGGTTTTTGTTATTGTGATTGTTAAACAGGAATAATTATTTCATACATGTTTTTTGAGTTACTCAAACCATTTATGCAGCGCACGCAACGAAAGTCGTCAAATGTGAATAATTTTCCCCGTTTTTGCAACATTTCTTACTGACGCTTCTCTCCTATTGGTCGCAGCGTAATGTTATATAGCCTAAAGCCTTCCTTTATAAATGGCACATCCAACAAAAAAATGTTTTTTCAAATAAGACTAGTAGTTCTGAGACTAGCGCGTTTAAACAAATAAACAAACTCTTCCGCTTTATAATATTAGTATATTAGATAGATAGAGAGAATTTTACATAGTATGTACATTGCAAAATACACTTTTGCAATGTATATACTATGTAAAATTACAATGTACTCGTAACTTGCGGAAACTCACTTTTGATTGTCAAACTGTTGGAAGATCGAAATGTGAATAACACTGGATTTTTCGGTGACTGTACCCACGTAAGATATATGTTTTGGAAAACAAATATCGTGACGTCACAATGTTATTAGTTTAGCACTTAGCTCATATTCGTCACATTATAAATTACTCGCATACTAATATGTTGTTATCAGATAAGAATCCTAATTTTGTCCCTAAATGATCGAACCTATTTGTTTTATCAATGCCTATCACGTAATACTGATAACAACGTTCTTGTAGTTGTTACAAATAGCATTAGTATGTTGGGATGGTTTTTTTAGAATAGAATATATTTACATAAACACGAAATAAATGACTATAAGCTGATATCGATTGCTTATTTTTATTACTTAGTAATATATAATATACTCTACCTTGATTGAGTTTTGGTAAATATTATTAATTTTCATTTAAGGTCTATTGCACAATCTACTGATGATCAGATGGCTAATTAAATTATTTACATATTCTGACTTTGTCGCTCGATATAATGTAATTAATCTGAGATGTAAGCCCCAAAGGGCGTGTTTCACCAAGAAATGTTAAAGTTATCCTTCGTTAAATATCATGTTCTTCCTCTCGTAATTCCTATAATTGAATGAGAAGGCATGGTAATCTAACAAGCCGTTAACACTAACGGACTCGGGGCTAAGGGCGTGTTTCACTAAGCAATGTTAATATTAATCCTTCGTTAAATATCATGTTGTTCCTCGCGTAATTCCTATCAACGAATGATAGGCATGTTATTTTAATAACCCATTAACTACCATGCATTGGTGAAATCGGGACTAAACGACAAAATTGTAAAGTCAAATTAGACTTAGATCGGGGCCTACTCTGAATTTTCTCCGGAGTTCCGGACCCGTATTAATAAAACAAACTGGGTCTCAAAAATTGCGCTCGCAACCTCTACCATTGCGATTTATATTTTTATATAAAAAAATATAATTATATCTCTGAGCAACATTACAAATACTTGTTACTACTAGTAATTGTAATGTAAGTAGTACAAATATTTGTACGAGCAAAAATTCTATGACTAACCGCTTAATTATTGTGTTAACTTAGTCATAGAACTCATAGATAATGTTCTCGCTTGATGTCAAACATTTACAATGTTTCTAAAACAATCGAAACAAGGAGAAAAAAAACTTTTAAATTTATATACTATACATATTTGCCTTGTAATACCTAGTTTACAATGAAATTAATTATTGATATTCTTGGCTACTCACGCCTCCATGGTCTAATGGTTTGAAGCTTGGCCCTCGACTGCAGAGGTCGTGGGTTTACGTAACGCGTTGGAATATCAAAAATGTTTTTAAGAATGGTTAGAACAAGCAGGCAGGCATGACGAAATCCATGCATCGGATGGGCATGTAAACAGTCGGTTCCGTCTAATCTCACGACAATCGTGTCGGTCATCCAGCCGACTGGACGAGAGTTAAAGGGTAGATATAGGTAGCAGTCTCGCTAAAACTCAAGAACGGCTGAACCGATTTGGATATTTTTGGTTCGTGGAAGTCCAGGGAAGATTTAAACGGTTTGTACGCTCAACAAAGTGGGCACGGGTCAGCCAGTTAGTAATAAGTAAAAGAGAACAGTTTAAACTAATGATAAAAATATTATTTTATGTAAATGCTCCCTACTTACATGCCTACAACAGTAAATAATTGCTCGGAGGTGTCATGACTACTTAAATATTTTTATGTATCGTAAGTGTGTCATGAGTGAAGATTGATAAGAGGTTATCTACAGCGAACCAAACAGTACAGTTAGATTAAGGATTACTCGAATAAGATATGAAAGTAAGTAGTTTATGGTATTTTTTTCATCCGCAGACTTTATGGTTTATGCAAGAATAGAAATAACTATCTAGTTCATTTATATTTTTTCTCTATTACTTCGTAGAAAGAAAATATTTTTACGGTAGTTGTGCAGGATCTTACACGTGCTAGAGCATAGAAAATAATTTATGAATTTCGAATAAATAGTTTTAAATACGCGCCGAACCTTAAGGGCGTGTTTCACCAAGCAATGTTAAAATTAACGTCATGTTAAATATCATGTTATCCCTCTCGTATTTCCTGTCAATGAATGAGATGGCATGGTATTTTAACATGGCGTTAACTTTAACATTGCTTGGTGAAACACGGCCTAAAGCTATGCACACATTATGTCTGTCCGCAGTGCATGAACACTATGTGCGCTTACCTTAATTGTGCACTCTTCAGTATTTTTCTCTATACAATTAAAAAACGGTGAAAAAACTGGCATATAACAGTATTCTATAAATTATTCCACATCTAAATAATTCTTATTTAATATGGAATTGTAAAGAGAAAGTGTGCTTAAATTATTTAAAATTATTATATTATAAAAGATAATATAATAATTTTATTTCCGAGTCTAGAAACAAATAGAAAATAAACGCCAATGAATTCCTTTTTTGTTCCTCTTGTATATTCCTAGCACAAAATCCTTAAAGGATATAATATGTGAAAAAATTACGAAAAATTACCTTAAAAAATCACAAACGCCAATGAATTTCTATAATTTGTTCCGCTTGTATATTCCGAGCACAAAATCCTTAAAGGATATATGTGAAAAATTTACCAAAAATTACCATTTCAAAAATCACAATCGGATACGATTCATTCTGCCATACATTGACCTCTACTATAGGCACACTAGATAGTATTTATCTTTCAACAGGACAGATCTTAATCTTTTCCACTACTTTCTTTCGACCAAATCTGCATTCAGGTTACGACGCCGCGTGGGGACGCAAGCAAATATCACTCGCCGACTTATGCCCTCGATTTCGTACCAATATTTAAACGGTGGATTACTCATACAGGATATAGGATTACAACCAATACCCTAATCTAGCATTAAACGTATCATAATTAATGATGACATTGTTAATTGAAAATGAAGCAAAAACTTTTTTACTTTACAGGAATTGGTCTTTTGAATGTTTTTTTTTAATTTTTATCTATATATAATAATTGAATGTCTAATGTATGATACTGAACGTTCGCATGTGAACCTCCCATGTGTTTAAAAAAATGTCTAGAAAACACAGATAAAACTGTACAATATCTAAAATTAATTAATGATTATAATTTAATATAAAATGTAAACCTAAAGTGGTCGCTAATGACAACATCTGAATGAATCGCTAATGTTTGAGTAACATAAAAAAAATATAAAAAAAATTAAAACTATAATAATTTTATTTACGTACCATTAAAAATAATGAAGATATTAAACTATTAAATATATAATGTGCGAACGAGAAGGGAACAACCGATTGTGACGTCACTTTGTTAAACCTACATAGACTTCACACTAACCTGCGCACAAAAATTTGTTTTGCGAGACTAAACTCAAATGTTTAAATTCAATTGTGTAAAACTTATCCTTATTCTTACCTATTTAAGATTTTGCTCATCTTTTTGATTTTTTGTGTAATGTGTAAGTTAAGTGTAATGAGTCTAAAGTAAATAAATTAAATAACCCTTATAATAATTGAGTGAACAATTTGGCACACTTGTAGGTTATGTAGAGAATAAGTGCAGAATACTATTATTGATAGACATTTGAAAATATCACAGATGATGCTTCTGCTATAACATTACTGTTGCGGTATAACAAAAAATAATTGGAACCCACGACCCTCGGGTGGAGAGCCAGGCTCTATACCACTGGACCACGGAGGCGTTAAATCAATTCTTAGTATTATAAGAATAAGGGCATGTTTCGCCAAGCAATGTTAAAGTTAGTGCCATGTTAAATATCATGTTATCCCTCTCGTATTTCCTGTCAATGAATGAGATGGCATGGTATTTTAACATGGCGTTAGCTTCAACATTGCTTGGTGAAACACGGCCTAAAGATTAATACTATACGGGCTATAATGTTAAGGAGTGATAATACTTTAGGGTGTGTATTGGTTCCGTATACGTTCCGTATACTCTCCGTATACACTATACAGTTTACTGTGAAAGTACCAGCGCTGAAAGAGGTACTTTTTTTTAATTATTGTATGGGCAAATTTAAGATGTTGGGGCATTTCTCATAGAAACATGAAAGTCAAAAGTAAGTCTTTCAGCGCTGGTACTTTCACAGTATACTCTACATAGGAGGCACATACACATTACACACCCTAAACTCTAAAGTATTATCACTTAATATTATAGCCTGTATAGATGAAAAACTTGACGCTTCGACAAAATATGATTTTATGAGTTGAGACAAAAAAATGACGCGTCGCTTTGTCTACGCCAATGTGAGTTAAACGTAATAAGGCATAGAACAGTTTTATTAACTTTCTTAAAACGTTGAAAATATTTAACGATTGTTATTTAGTTTAGTCATTACTTCCACAAACAATACTGACCTACTTCAATGTACTTAATCATTATATTTTATTATCTTTTAAAATTGGAATATAATATACACTATTATCATAAAGTGCTGTTTGTTTGTTTGACCGCGGTAATCTCAGGTACTACTGATCCGATTTTAAAATTTCTTACAGTATTAGATAGCCGATTTATAAACGAAGGCTTATTTGCTATATCATCACGATAACACAAATAGGAGTAGAGCACCAATGAAGAATCTTTCGAAATCGTGGGCTTTATTTTACTTTTTCACGCGGACGCGGATCAGCCTGCATTGTCCTAACCAAACTTGAAAACAACATTTTTTGTTGTTCCAACTCCGGGTCGAGAGCGAAGCTCTGAACCACTAGACCACAGAGACGTAAGAAATCACGGAGAATAATAATAACGACGAAGTGGGGGCAAACAGATAGTAAATAATAATTAATAAGGCATTATTAATTATTATTTACTATCTGTTTGCCCACACCGATTTTGGTGACAGTGGCCGGTTTCATTGAAACCAGACCAGCTACGAAGTAATTGTTTTATAGTGCCCAAGTGTGTGCGCAATACACACAAGCACTCTCTCTTCCTTCACTCTCGTAGCCCTGTGGGACAGCTAACTGTCACGACTGGCAGGAGATCAGGCACAGGACCGACTTATTACATGGACCATGGATCATCTTTCTTGTCAGACAATGAGGTGATCAGCCTGCATTGTCCTAACCAAACTTGAAAACAAAATTTTTTGTTGTTCCAACTCCGGGTCGAGAGCGAAGCTATGAACCACTAGGTAGACCACGGAGAGTTCTGGAGTCACGGAAAATAATAATAAACGATGCGATGAACCGAGTTAACGTTGCAGTTAGAGCCAAACAAATGGAATGATAATAGAGATCGCCCTTGAACACATTTGAGATTCTTATCACAGCTGGAGCTGAGAGTATGCCATTATTACAGATTTGTATACACCTGTGATACTTGTATGTAGTGTTTAGGGTAGCCAACCTTTTTGTTTTTAATATATTTTCCTTCATGAAATTCCACTGGGGCGTTTCTTCCTGACACACATAGTAAATACTAAATATATAAAGTTTAAAGGTTTAAAATAAACGATGGAAATATAGTGAGATATTATATTTTGATGTTCCTTATATAGATACTAGATGTTTCCCCATTTTTTGGTGCTGTAAAAATAACAGGTGTAAAAAGAGCAGTCACTATAACTTTGGGATATGATTATACTACCTTTTCTCATTCTAGAAATGTATTTTTTTTCTTTTTTTTTTTACAAAAATTTAAAAAAATATTATTTTTTTGGTTTATTGTTATTTTTGCGACAAAAAAATAAGAAATGGTGAAAAGTAAAAAAGTGTTTTTGACAAAAAAATTTTTAAAAAAATACATTTTCAAAATGAGGAAAGGTAGTATAATCGTGACTGCTCTTTTTACACTATGTATAAATGCAACGTGTAAAGTGTAAACTACTACTAGTTACTACCATACCAAAATTCATCAAAATCTTTTTAGTAGTTTTAGCGCACAATTTTAACGCGGAACATTATTGTGATCGGACATTAATATTGTTAAAATATATTACGATACTTCATAATATAATGGTTAGCAATCCTGGTCCCATAAGGTTCTACATTCGTACTTCGTAGGGATGCCTACGGGAAAATATGTAATACCTATTTTTTAAAAACCGGCCAAGTGCAAATCAGACTCGCGCAAAGAAAGAAAGTGTAGAAGAATCTAATGGAAATAGAGAGAAAGAAAAATAGAGCCCTTAAGTTTTTTATTTACGCTATTCTATATTATTAAAGTAAATATAGTTACAGCTAATTATTTTGTGAATACTTTAAGTGCCTACCTGTTACCGTTATAACTTATTCCATTGAATAACACAACCTACTTAAATCATAATTAGTAGTTGACTAAATGCATTTCACTGTAAGCAGTCATTAACAATATTATTGTAGAAAACTGATAACTTTTAAATAATAGCTATTAGTTATGCATAGTGTATTAAATATAGTCATTAGCTAATTTTATACGGCTTTCTTGTATCTTAATAGGCGATTATAAATTGCCAGTTAAATATAATAGTTTGTACTTATTACAAATATGTATGTACTGACTAAACTATTAGCGAAACGATTAGAAAACCGAGTGAAAACGAACGAAAGAAGAACATTTAAACTGTGGTGTATGGATTAATTTAGTCGGAAACGACAGACAAAAACGAGTTATGCAACTATTTAAAATACTTAGGAGGTCGTCTTGTTTTAGTTAGGACGTCCACAGCTGGGCATAATCCTCTCCCAAAGTTTCCATGAGACCGGCTTGCATCCACTGACTCCCAGCGATATTCAGACCATCTGACCACCTGGTGAGAGGTCATCCAATGCTTTGACGTCCCGTCCGCGGGGAGAACGCGAGAGTGGAGAATCGAGAAACTTTCTGCCCGCTATTGGCTCTATGTCCAATGTAGCCCACTGCCACTTCAACTTGCTAATGGCAATGTTGGTTACCTTGGTTCTTCTATGTATTCCTCATTTCCTATTCTATCACGTTGAGAGACATAGCCATCTTAGGAGATATCTTAGCAATAAACTTATTCATGCGGTCTTGCACCAACGTGACGGGACGGATGGGAATATTGCAGAGAAATGTAGAGGGAAGACTCTACCTATGCTATATGAACGAGTTTTTTTTTAAAGAGTTTTAACGAGTCTTTGCACGAAAATTATTCTACACGGGCCGACCCGCTGTCGAAAGCTAGTAAGAATATGTTAATAAAACATACAAAACATACAGTTACATATAAATGGAACGTTATTACTCATTATTTATATGTTACTTCGCCGTATTAAATTAATAACGTACGTTAAATAGTGTGTAATTGTTACGAGGTGAGTAACTTAGTATGCAAACGATGGGAGAAGAATACTAAGTTAGTAATATTATGCATTTTACTTTTACTGCCGTATTAGCAGCTTTGTATATATCTCGCCTCCGTGGTCTTGTAGATCAGAGCTTCGCTGTCGACCCGAAGGTCGTGGGTTCGATTCCCACGTTGGAACAACAAAACATTTTGTTTTCATGTTTAGGTTAGGACAATGCAGGCTGATCACTTGAAAGATTATAATCCATGCGTCGGATGGGCATGTAAAAAGTCGATCCTGCGTCTGTTCTCTCGCCAGTCGTGTCGGTTTACCGTCCCACTGGGTTATGATAGGAAAAGGAAGAGAGAGTGTCTTTGTGTATTGCGCACGTGGGCACTGTAAAATAACTCCTGCGTAGTTGGCCTGGTTTCAATGAAATCGGCTACCGACACCGAAATCGGTGAGGGGAGCAATTTTTTTTTATTTGTATATTAGGGCCCATATAAATTAAACAATCTCAATTAAATCGCAAACTACTTGAGAACCTATTTGACAGATAAAACAACGTGTCGTTTCACTTTTAAAAGTGAACCACTTTATTAATGTATTTTTATATAAAAAAGTAAGTAGGTACCTATCAATTTAAGAAAAAACTATTAACTATACTCTTAGGAGTTACGGTGACACACACAAGGGCAATATTTTTTTTAACAAATAAAATATAAAAATAATTTAAAAACATCTTTGTTTTGTGTCAGTGTCAAAACTTATAATAATAATAATAATAATATCTATGGACGCTTCACACCACGCCAATCTGGCCCTGTGCTAAGTATCCGAAGAACTTGTGTTACAGGTACCAGACAACGGAAATATATTTAATACTTTTATACTATACACATATTTAAGATTTTTATTATATTATACACAAATTTAATACACATCCATGACCCAGGAACATTGAAAACTTTTTGTTCCCTCGGCGGGATTCGCACCCGCGACCTCCCGTTCGAGCACCAACCCGCTCAACCACTGCGCTACGGAGGTCGTCAAAACTTAAAACAGCTTTATCTTGGTAGAGGTAACTAAAACGCTTCGTTTGCTTATATTTTGTCGCTTTAAATGTTTAACCAGACTTGCAAGTTGAATTAAAAGATTTCGTAAGAATGCGAATTTAATTTGAATTTATTTTCATTTAAACAGTAATAACTAAATTGTAAATCTGAATTCATGACTCTACAAAATTATTAATGACTTAAAATAAAATCTATATTTGGTAAAATAATTGTATTAATATAGTCAACAATTGATAATAATATTAATAACTGATATTACCATGATAACAATTATTGATAATACATAAAGAACGCATAAATATTTCGTAGATATAGCTACTTAAAATAGCCAGTTATCAGGGCAAGATAACTATAATCTTATTATAATCATGCACTTTGTCAAATGAAATGCACCGATACTATTTCTATGCACCGACATGTAAGGTCACTAACAACACCATAAAGTATAAGTCAATCGTGACTAACTTTTTTTTTAATTGATAACGTAAACAAATCGCCAAAAAGTTATTAAAATTTTTTAGATGTTATTTTTGGGTAAATCTTTATCCTATAATATTGTACTTATATAGGTATTGTCTTTAATTATTTTTATTATTATTAGTACTAGTTTTAGCTTTTGATTCGCTTGCATTATATGCAGTAAAGTAAATAATCTAACATCATGTTGACTTTTGTCAATTACATTACTTTCTATCTAGGCGGCAAGAGATAAACCTCAAACTTAAAAAGTATTAGGTATAAAGCATCAAAGTAATCGCAAAATTGTGAAAATGTTTAAAACTTCTTTATGCATGTTTTAAACTTATGTAAAACTTTAAACCTACATAAATTATTTAGCTGTGTTTAAAAGGAAAACTTAAGTATATGGTTTTTATTTTTTTCAGTTCATTTCCTTTAATAATAATATACTTTGGCGTATTTTTATCGCTATACAGTTGCGTATATCAATATTTTCTTACAAAATAATGTCCACATTCATATTATGATCTCGTGTTTATGTTCCGAGAGAACAATTTTCTTATCATCCGAGACGCTCGCTGTCAAACGAATAACACGATAACGTCTGATAGCGCTAATGTGATTGAAAATTAATACCGAATATCACAATTTATGTATAAAACTCGTAACACAAAAAACCACTCGAATATTTTAACAAAAATTACAATAGCTTTGCATTTTACAAAATATCGCAGTGAATCGATCGGAAACTTATTTTAACACTTTTATGAATAAAACTTCGGATTTGTTTTCCTCACATTGGACTTAATTACTAGCACTTACCCCTTCATCACTCACTATTCACCCACTAACCTTTTCTGTAAGAAACGTTTCCGAAACTCGATGTACGCGGAGTGTCCTTTATCGGAATCGTCGCCGATCTTAACCCTCCCGTGCAGCGGGAACCGGTGGCCGGAGAGGCCGTAGTCCATCTGGATGTCGACTATGAGCATGATGGTGAAGAGGACGAGGAAGGCGCTGAGGGTAAGCGCGAGGCGCTCCTTGAGTTTCATGTTGAGCATGTTGCGAGCGGTCGTGCGGCGCGGCGCGGGAGCAGTGAGCGCGCGCCGCGCATGGTCCGGCGTCGGCGAGCGCTTGTCGCGGCGCGCGCGTGTGCACCCGCTGACGCTGCAACAACATTGTCAGGTTAGGGGTGGGGACACAGCCGAGGCCAATGGAAATTGAACTTTAACTCGCGGTAATTAGAGTAGTAATTAGAGTAGCGGTATTGGGTCTGTAACTTTTTTGTGATATCAGTGCAGTTCGCTGATAGTAAACAAAATATAACACTACAGGTGTTCGGCGGATACGTAGTCCAATACACAGTGCTAAATGTTGTTGCAATCCTTATATATGTTTATAATACTTAGATCTAGGCTAGAGCACCTAAGGTTGATTTAGCCTTAAATTCTAGGAGAGCCTAGGTCTAGGTTGCCGGGGCATGAGCAGAAGTCTAATACGCAATAACAACCCCACGTGTCACTATCTTGATGTCGGCGACTCGTGAACTCTACACAGCTCTACAATGTCACTATGTCACTATGTATCCACTATTCACGCCTTTGACATTTCTGTACACAATGTTTAGAAAACATACTATCTGCTTGATCAATTTATTCTGATGAACGCACAAGCAAGGTTAAAAGGAAACTTTATAAATGATGAGTTTCATCATTTCAACCTGAACTTAACATGTAGCTGTGAATTTTATTAATTTGAGAACAATACAATTACTATAACTTATTATTGTTTTACTGGTGTTTAAATTAAATACTTAGTATAATTATTTATTTAATTAGAGCGCATGAACCAATCTTTCATCACATATTGCGAGCTTTGCAACTCCAATGTAGCCAGGATCGACTTTCAAAATCTACATCATATAGTCCCTTCTAATGACAGGAAAGCGTGTGTGGCCTAATGGGTAGACCGTTAATTAGCCCTCAAAAGGGTGCAGGTTCGATTCTCAGGTACCAATGAGACTTTTTCATGTCTCAAGTACATTATACGGATGCTCTAACGTTGAAGGAAAACATCGCGAGAAAACCCACACATGGTTGGCCCCAGACGTATTGACTTTGATTGTATTGGGGTTTGATTAGTCTCTGGACTAGGCCGACTATGTTGTGAGAATGCCGTATGTGCTGGGCAACCATGCGACATTTAAAACCGCCGGTTCCAGGCACTACAGTATTTAAGGAGTGGGTACAGTGGCGGATTTACCAGAAGGCTGAGTAGGGTTGAACCTAGGGCGGCACATTTATGGGCGGCAAATTTGGGGACCGATTTTTTTTCAACTCATAAAAAAAAATTGTATGTTTTTTTCTGATGTCTTTACAGAGTCATCAGTCAAAAGTCATTTTACCAATGAGTTTTCCCTCACTTGTTTCCCTCACATTCCGAGAGTAGCAAACTTCCATATTCTAGAGTAAAACAGCTAATTCGCCACCGCTCCCCCGCCAGCAATCGGCCTTTGCGCCCTTTGCCCACAAAAAAATAATGTAGGATATGAAAATTGTAAAGGCAAGGGCGGCAAAAACTGTACAGCCTATGCCTTGAAATTGTGTAAATCCGCCACTGAGTGGTTAATTCGCGCTTCGAGAATACTGTGTAAATCATTCAATAACAGATCCAAAGCCGTACTGTTTGTAATGCCAGGGATATGATCAAACTGTAGCAGATATTATTAATTATTAACTATGTTTAAAAATGAATTGCTCTCGCGAAAACTCGAGAACGGCCGAACCGATTTGGCTATTTTTAGTCTCAAAACATTCGTGGAAGTCCAGGGAACGTTTAAACAGTTTGTATGCTCAACGAAGTAGGCACGGGTCAGCTAGTTATTAATTATTAATTATTATAGCAATGAATTGCTGTTCGTTAGTCACGCTAAAACTCGAGAACGGCTGAACCGACTCGGCTATTTTTAGTCTTAAAACATTTGTGGAAGTCCAGGGATGGTTTAAACAGTTTGCAGGAGGAAATTCAAAGGAATCTGTACATTTTGCCTCAAAACAGTAACCTCTGTCCTTTCCCTTCTACTTCATGTAGATACATATTATAAATTTCATTAGACTAATCGGTCGTGTAGTTTCGGAGCCTACGAAATGGAAAAATACAAATCGTTCCTCCGTATTACTTACATCTGTATGTTAATACGTGAAACAAAACCATTGTGAAACTTTTTACGAAAATTGCGCATACGGAAGGGTTTAACACTATTAGTTTATTTATTGAGAAAGAGTGCAGAATGCTAAAACTTCCTCAAAGTACGCTTACAAATGCATACAATAATTAAAAACAACAACACACTCGGTATCTTATTTTCCTGGGATTGTTTAAAATTGCGGATTAAAAATAAAACTGGATTGCGTAAAAAATAATATCTAGTTACGCAATTAAAATGGGATCAATATGACCTTAAAAAAAACATACAGACGAATTGAGAACCTCCTCCTTTTTTTAGAAGTCGGTTAAAAATTTAAATGAAATTATAATCATAAAATTTTAATTATGTTGCAATTTCAATTACAGGACGTCCTTTACGTTACATCATATTTTATAATATACAAAAATATACTCGTATAACTTTAAAAAACCGACTTCGACAAGTAAAAATTTCTTTGGTATCCATGCCTGATGACTATGGGACCACGTGGAAAGGATATCCATTTCGTGGTCCAGGTTGAGTAATCCGTAAACATCTTTAAAAAAATTCGACGAAGGGTCCACCTTTTTTTGAAGTCGGATAAAAATAGTTTGTATTCCGATATATTATGGATATAGTGAACAATAGTTTCAGAATAGTGATGATGTATTGCACAATTGCAACTGAACAACGAAAGTAATTACACGTTTGCACAATGACACAATATACCGGACGCTGGGTAACCCTTAACTAGCGGTAACTATTTCCCGCCAGATTTTTATCCACCGCGCTAGTTTCCCGGATTTCATATTATTATATTATGTTAAACTAGCTGTCAACCGCAGCTTTGTCCGTATACATATTATATTTATATACGACATGTTGTATAGAACGTTTTCTATGCAACGTTTAACAGAAAAAAACTTTTTTGTTTCTTGAGTTATCAGTTAGGTAACATAACCTATCATGTTTGAAGCTAAGGGCTTGGGAATGGGGAGGCTTCACGAGGGCTAAGGTTTTTCGAAACGAACCCGAAGCTTCCAACTACCCCAGGTCGAGTAGTAATTAAATAAAGAAAGAAATTGTCCTTATTTACGATAGGAGGAACAAGTTGGGCCCCTCATTTTACATGGGTGTACCAATAAAAAAAAACTCCAGACCCCAGGTCAATCTAGACCCGTGCTCAGTATCCGAAGAACTTGAGTTACAGGTACCAGACAACGGTAATATATTTATTACTTTTATACTATTTTTTTTAAAGATTTTTATTATGTTAAATACACATCCATAAACACAGAATACTTTTTGTTCCTTCAGCAGATTCGAACCTGCGACCTCCTGCTCAAGCACCAACGCGCTAAACCACTGCTACGGAGGTCGTCAAATTCTTTACTTCTTTCATAACATACGACCTCCGTAGCGAGGGAACAAAAAGTTTTCAATAGTTCTTGGTCATGGATGTGTATTAAATTTCGTGTATAATATAATAAAAATATTAAATAACAGTAACACAAGTTCTTCGGATATTTAGCAAGCCAGCAAGAATTTAGCCCAGATTGACGTGGTGTAAAAAATAATATCTTCACAGTGTGCTGTATCACATAGCACACACTGCTCTATCATACTCTCAATAATAGCTATTGCCCTCATATAATTCTGCGACCAGTCGGCAAATTAGGGTGATTACTATCCCGGGCGGATTGGTAGTCGGGATAGGGGGACAACGATTGACCCAGACCAGTAACTCGGTTCCCAGACGTTTACACATGGACAGACAAACTTCACTTAGAAATATTATATCAATGCCAAATAAAACATAAATAATAATAACTGATTTTCTTTGACTTAATGTAGAATAAAAAAATCAGACTGTCCTATTTCTTAAGCTATAAAGAGTCGAAAATCGAACATACGATAGGTACTACTTCTTTTCAGTGTAATGTGCAAAAGAGTGCCACAACCGAATGTTAACCCTACATAGAAGTTACATCAACATGAAAAAATCGTTTTACTAAAAACAGATACATCATAAATAGTGATTAAAACTTATTTGTTAAAAAAAAAATTCTCGCTAATAGCCCAAACGAAAATAGATTTGAATTTTATTCAATAGCCCTAATTCTTATTTTGAATGATTTTTTAGTTGATGTTATTATAGCCCCCTGGTAAACAAAAAAACGTAAAACTATTTTTTTTGTAATTAATTTAAGTACCATTAAAAATAATGAAGAAATTAAACTATTAAATATAATGTGTGAACCACAAAATAGATAACAAAGTGCGAACGAGAAGGGAACAACGGATTCTGACATCACGTTGGTAACTCTACATAGAGGTTAAACGAACCAACAAAATTAAATATCAATTTGCGAAAGAGAGATAGATTTTTTTTTCGCTTAAGGGCGTGTTTCAACAAGCAATGTTAAAGTTAATCCTTCATTAAATATCATGTTGTTCCTCTCGTAATTCCTATCAATGAATGAGAAGGCATGGTATTTAACAAGCCGTTAACACTAACATGCAATGGTGAAATCGGGACTAAGGGCGTGTTTCACCAAGCGATGTTAAATAAATAATAAATATATAAATAAATAAATAAATCTTTATTTCAGACCAGAAAGTCCATAAAACCAAAAAAAAAAAAGTTAAAGTTAACGCCATGTTAAAGATCATGTTATCCCTCTCGTATTTCCTGCCAATGAATGAGATGGCATGGTATTTTAACATGGCGTTAACTTTAACAATGCTTGGTGAGACACGCCCTAAATCTAAAATGTTTTAAAACTTGTCCTAATTATATTAGATTTTGCTTCTTCTTTATTTCTTGATCTTTTTGATTATCTGTCTAAAAGTAAACAAATTTAATATGCATTCAAGAATCCAATTGCTGAAGATGAACTGTTGATGTTGATGATGACGAGTGCGTGTAATGTGCAGTAAACAGATCTATGTGGGACATGTTACATACCTAGCTGCTGACATTGTGCCTACAAGTGCTATCTGTTTGTCGATAAAGCGTGTTCCAATTTCGCCAATAAATATTATTTTGTTTCTAACAAAATATGTAGAGAAATTATATGCGATTAAAAAATGGACAAAACTAGGTAATATGCTTTTATTATATATTATAATAGATGCCATATTATATTGAAAAATGCAGAATTATAGACTGAAAAGTTAACACATAATAATAAGGTAATTAACGATTAATAGAACAGAAAAAGTTTTCTGTTCATTATTCGTAGCTGTGAGAGGATTTTAAGTACGTAGGTAATTAGTTCCATAAAAAAATAATATTATTGTAATGAATTATTATATTATAAATAATTCTAACAATGTTATAGTGTTAACAATTTGTAAATTAGACTTCCATAAGTTACAAGATCAATTGGAAAACATTATTGATCTTGAACACACCTTTTGGATTTTCAAACTAAGGGCCGATTTTTCAATCGTCAGATAACTTTTATCGAAGGAATAAATATTATGTGACTTTGACAGATTTTGTATGGAGCAAAATGTCAAAGTCACATATTTATCCAACAGATAAAAGTTAAATCAGAATAAATAAAACAGCCGTTATAAAAGTATTACTAACAAAAGTATCGTATTAAGCATTGTGTCATAATTCCATATTTTGTCGCGTCTACGAATTACTTGACATACAATATCTGCTTAGTGTTAGAAAACTTTAAAGCCTTGTTTTGTAACAATAAACTATCTCTATATATAATATGTGACTTTCGTCACAAATTGTCTGCCCAACGGAGTGGGCACGGGTCAGCTAGTTAGGTATATATTTGAAGCCGAAGTATTTCCAATAATATTTAAACGACGGTTAAACCTTAAACAGATAAGCGGGGCCTTGTCCTCGCTCTGTAGTCTGTACCTAATTTTGATATATTTAGGCTATTTATAAAAAATTACAGACAAGACTTTTTTGAATCCATGACATCTAGGTAACGTTATCGAAATAGTACGAGAATTATGAAATTTCTTACACATTTGACATTCGATAACGTTACGGCTTATGATTCTGCAGACATCAATTGTTTGGGGTTGAGTTACTAGAACCTTGAAATACTTATTCCAATGTTGTTGCGTCAAGCCGAAACCATTTTAAAGGTTCTTCAGAAGTTTAATAATTATCTAAAAATAATAGATCTTGTTTTTACCTGCCTATTTTGACTATAACAAAGAATTCTCCAACGTCACTGCTCATACAAAACACATTTTCCATTGGTCTTTTGAAGAGGGGGTTGTTTTTCTTGAGTTATTCAATAGGAATTTTCAGGAGTTATCAGACAAACGAGTCATCGTCACTTTCTGCGAGAAGAAAAACAAAAAAGTTCTAACATCTTATTTTTATGGTAATACTATTATCTCTCAAATTAATTATAATAAGACTACACTAAAAAATAAGACTATATTCCTTGTGGACTAGTCTTTACGAGATTTCAACGGAAAAAAACCAGTGGTTTCGGAAGCTATTCAATGAATTCCAAAGCTAGCAAATCTTTCTAATATTGTACTACTTGTTGCTTTCGCTGTTTGTATTTTAACTTAAATTAATAATTTACAAATTATAAAATGATGACATTATTGATAATATATTAATCAATTATTATACAAGTAATAATATCTACAGGTTGTAAAAAGGACAGTTTCTTTTTTTCAGTAAAAAATCTTTTTTATTTCCATTTATTGTGCATTTTAGTCGCAAGAATAAGAAAAAGCAAGAAAAACGATATGATATATATTATAAGAAATGAATGAATAATTAGCATAATAATCTTGAAATCTTGTGAGTAAACTCTATAACTCTATATATAAAAAAAATTACAAAACCCCCGACTTAGCGTGTAACATTCCTATCACAACGAACAAACGACTAGATGACCTTGAAGAACTGAACCGATTTCCACCAAACATAGCTAATACACTCTCGACTGATATACCTCTCAAACAAAAAAAAAACCGCATTAACATCGGATCATCCGTTTGGGAGCTACGCTGCCACAGACCGACACATACACATTTACACAGACACATCAAACTTATAACACCCCGTTTTTTGCGTCGGGGGTTAAAATAGAGCATCAAATTGTTTTTACCAATCACAACATCAAGAGTATGAATACGTGTGTCATGTATTGCTCTTAACCGTTGACGTGACAGCAACAATACCACTCCAATTATCCAATTCGCGTCTACCCTCGTTAACTTTACAACTGCATATTAATTAGCCTTATCACCGTCATCTGTAGGCGCGGCTTGACATTATTGACACCTTGTTTTGTTTTTTTTTTATTTTTTTTTTTATTAGACACTTTAATGATTTTCACTATGCCAGTCCCATATGCCTATCTAAATATGCTTGTGTTTACTTTATTTTGGGTATCAACAGCTCATCACGTTAGCTGTTGAATGGACCCAAAAGAAATTCAACTGTTCTCATCCATCCACCGCTAATATTTATCAACTGCCCACAGTAGGCCAGCGAAGACCGTAGCGGACAAGAGCCTATTCATATTCAAAGACCTACCCATTACCCAACCACTAGGCTCCCTAATTTGATCAGGCCCTGATTGATGCGTTTGGAGCTATCATGACTCCTTTGTTATAGTACCGTCCTCAGTCCCCAGTGAACCAAACAAATGGGGGTCAATGGTGCAAATCAGTGATGATGACCATTGATCATCTTTTGTCCTACGGCTTACATCACAGTTTTTATACCATTATACCATTGACCATGAAGCAAAATTACTATTACATAACATAATAGCTTGACGCTTTGATAAGAACAAACAATATTTGTTACGGAAAATTCTTATCGCTTCTATGAAATTCTCCCTTTATTTATACTACCATATACTTGAATAATGAGCGTAACAAAATATGATCTTTTGACAACCTCGTAGTGGCTCAATGATTGAGAGTGTCGTTGCAGAATGCCGCGGGTTCGATTCCTACCAAAAAACAAAAAAAAAATTAAAAAGTCACCAGTTTCAATAACCTGCGTCATGTATGTGTATACTGGCAACATAAACACCGCAAACAACAAATACATAATCTGTGAAAGATCCCTTACGAGTTACGGTTCACAAGATCATGGTGACAGACAGAAAGAAAGACTAAAAATAATGAACCTAACCTAATTTATTACTCCAATCGGAACTAATATTGGGTAAGAACAATATTTGAACTGGTTTAAACGTAGCTGTTTCGATAATCAGGATTACTTAACTATAACAGTATAACTAAGTATTATACACAATTAATCGAGTTACATAACATTTTCATAAGAACAAAACTAAGATATTTGAAACTGCGCTCGCCAACCTGCGTGACAAGCGTGGCGAGTATAGGCAATACTCCCGATAAAAAACTTTGGGGAACACATCATAGCTAAAATTATGATGACGATAATGTAAATAAACAAAAAAGTTAACCCCCAAAAGCTGACGACCTCCGTAGCGCAGTTGGTTGAGCGCGTTGGCGCTCGAACGAAAGGTCGCGGGTTCGAATCCCGCCGAGGGAACAAAAAGTTTTCAATGTTCCTGGGTCATGGATGTGTATTAAATTTGTGTATAATATAATAAAAATCTTAAATATGTGTATAGTATAAAAGTATTAAATATATTTCCGTTGTCTGGTACCTGTAACACAAGTTCTTCGGATACTTAGCACAGGGCCAGATTTACGTGGTGTGAAGCGTCCATAGATATTATTATTAAAAGCAACCCAATCCCTTCCCCCATTAAACACTTCCAAAAATTATCCAATTTACCATTTAAAGGAATATTTAAACTGGTATTGCAGTCGCGCCGTTGCATCTCAATCCTATTAGGTTAGTAGTCTCTTACGTAACATCTGGAAACCCACGTACAGTCAGCATAAAAAGATGGGAAACAGTTGAAGCATAATAACAGAACAAAGACGCAAAGAGCAATCGCGAACAATGCACGAGCGTTTGGAACACGCAAAGATCACTTTAGTCATTCAGCAAGACAAACAATGGGTGAATAACACCCATTTTACTGATACCATCTTGATCACAGCTTCCATTAGACAAACGGTTGGAGCGTCGGCATAAAAATAATTAGACGGTTAATATGATTAATCCTAGTGCGTGCTTGCTTTTGTTTAACGGACGTTCAAACGTAGGTCAATTGATAGAGCTAGGGCTACTTTGTACGGAGCCCCCCTGTCCAGGGATAGGGCGAGTCCACACGGTCCGATTAGTCAACACGGTCCGATTAGTCGACGCAGCGCATATACATGGAACGCAGAAAATCGCATCGCTGGTCTAGTGGTTCAGAGCTTCGCTCTTAATGGAAGTCGTGGGTTCGATTTGCGTCGGAACAACAATGTTGTTATCATGTTTAATTAGGCCAATGCAGGCTGATGAGTGGTGATCAGCCTGCATTGTCCTAACCATCTTTCTTGTCAGACAATCATGTGGGACTTTCTACATGCCCATCCGCCGCATGGATCATCTTTCTTGTCAGACATTCAGGTGTGATTGTCTTACAAGAAAGAGGATCCATGCGGCGGATGGGCATGTAAAAAGTCGGTTCCTGCGCCTGTTCTCTCGCCAGTCGTGTCGGTTATCCGTCGCACTGGGCTACAAGAGCGAAGGAAGAGAGAGTGCTTCTGTGTATTGCGCACTATAAAATAACTCCTGCGTAGCTGGCCTGGTTTCAATGAAACCAGCCAACGTCACCGACATCGGTGTGGGAGGCTTTATTATTATGACATAGAAAGCAAAGCCAAAGTTTTTAGTAGAGATGAAATGGATATGAAATTTCGGATACGGATATGGATATTAAATCTCGGATTATCCGTTTGTTTCGGATAATTTCGGTTACGGATATAAAATTGTGGTTTCGTCTTTACAGTAGCAAAATTTTCATTTCTTACTACTCGTCTTTTAGATTTTCAACTCTATTGCATTAACTCAGGATTATGTTTTGAGTTCTTTGTTTTTTTTTCGGACTAGGGGATTCTGGATCATATTTTTATCAACGTCAGGAGAACAGTTGAAAAGAGATAATGAGGAAAGCTCGAGTACTGTAATATTAAATTATTAACATAGTTTATCTTACTGAGAGGGTTTTGTTAAATGTTATTGAAACGTGAAGTAGTCACATTTTATCTGTTTTGGTTGCAGTGACAAATTAATTATGGATCGGCGGGCTAATTAAGTAAAAATAGCGATTAGCAAAAATCACGCGATGCCTCATTTTTTATCATAGCACTAGCGCCAAAGACAACTTAGTGGCAATCATAGGAACTATTAATTAAATGTTATGTCAAACAAAGGTGGACGATAAATTGATTTTTCTGAATTTTAAAACTTTAAACTTTTCTCCTGTTTAATTTGGTTTTTGGCGCTTTTAACTGATAAAGTTAAAGAGCAAAAATTTTTGAGAATTATTTGCTTTTGAAAGATATACGTAATCACCCTGCCGAACCTCGTTTCGGTTTCTACTTAAAGATTTTATAACCTAAAATAGTTCATTAAGCTTATATAAATCTTCAGCTTTTATGCAGACGGTACCTTCATAATATGAACCGTACCTGAGAAACACACATTGTTGCAATGCTTAGTTCCATAACTTGAGAAATATTATTTGATAATTCAATGTCAAAACTATCTCACAAGCACCTCAAGGTGGCATCCTGACCTCTATAATCAGTGGCAGTTACAGGCCAATAGTGATGTCTGATTTATGTCTGATAATATTTTTTATCTATACTAATATTATAAAGCGAAAGAGTTTCTTTGTTTGTTTAAACGCGCTTATCTCAGGAACTACTTGAAAAAAACTTTTTTTGGTGGATAGTCCATTTATAGAGGAAGGCTTTAGGCTATATAACATTAGGTACGCTGCGACGAATAGGAGCGAAGCGTCAGTGAGAAATGTTGCAAAATCGGGAAAAATTGTTCACATTTGGGCACTTTCGTTGCGTGCGCTGCATAAACGGTTTAAGTCACTCAAAAACCACGCGAACGAAGTCGCGGGCACAGCTAGTTTTTTGTAATGGGATTGGGTGGGACACATCTTGACCGCAGTGCAATCTTTACACTGAACGGGTGGATCTGAAAGGACCCGAAGATGGATGATGCTAACGTGACTGCGAGATGAGATATGGCGCGACGACCTGGATGCACTGGATGGGCTGGTTCCTGAGGAAGGTTTAGCGTATCAATTAGACCGGTAGTACGGTAGTAAGTAAAGCGATATGAAGTTAGCCGGGACAGATGTAGATATGATAGACGTAAGAAAATTTTCATCAGCCGTAGAAAGCCCATTGATATAAAACAAAAAATCGATACAGCACACGCCTCACTTCCACAGGTCGCGGCGACATGGTGACAGCGCGAACAATGCTGTTCCCGCGGGGTGGGAAAGAGGACATTTTTTAATATCGACGCCATTGTTTCCGGCGTAAAATACTAGTTTCGAGTACCCATTTGAGTGTTATTGTAGAAAACGATGAGATGTGGTTATTGGCGGGAGTCTCAAATTATAATAATGTCTCTCTATGACCGATATCTTGTTTGGATTGCATCTACTTTACTTTTATCTCTACATCACCTAAAGGTTGACTGGTAGAAAATGCCTTGAGGCATTAAGTCCGCCTATGTACAAAATGTGCATGATGTGTAAATAAATAAATGTCTATGAACGCTTTACACCACATCAATTTAAAACAGCAATATAAAGGTGACCAAAAAATCACATTTTAATAATTATATATTATACACATATTTAAAAATATATTATTTAATACACTTCCATTACCTAGGAATATAGAAAACATATTTGTCCCTTTGGTGGGGTTTACAGGCCGTCACTGGCTTAGCTAGGCAGTAGAAGGGCAGCTTGTGTCTTGAGTCTTGGCTACATAATTTAATTATTAAAAACTAAAATTCGTATACGTATTTAAATTATAAAAACATTTACTACATATAGATAAGTATAAACGCACAAACTTCAGGGATTAAAAATGTTTTTGCGCATTTCATAGCAACTTCGAACAATCGAAACACAATCGCAGTGACTATTGTTTGGTTTCACAAGACTCATAAAAATGCTTAAAATAATCCGTGTTGAAGAATAAAACTATTGATTTATAGTATAGTGTTTCTGTGTAAACTTTTTTGGACATATTTTTTCATAGCATTATTTACATGTTTTTTGTAAGAAAAAGATGTAGCCAAGTGCCCAATCTCACATTGGGCCTTGTCTATAAACTTCGTGTCGCTCAACGAGCTATGGAAAGGGCTATGATCCAAGTCTATTTAGGTGATAGATCAGAATCAGAAATCAGAAATCAAGATATCTTTAGTAGAACCAAGATAACCGACACAGACCAGCGCAATAGCATGTTGAAGTGGCAGTGGGCTGGACGTTATAGCTCGTAGAACTGATAGCATCTGATGCAGTAAGGTTCTAGAGTAGATACCGTGGAAGAGAAGTGACAACATTGGACGACCTCCCACCAGGACAGGCGACCTGAAAAAGGTCCAGTCAGTGGATGCAGACCACAAGCGACCGGTCTCGCTGGAAAACATTGGGAGAGGCTTATGTCCAGAACTGGCCGAGGCGAGCGGGGAGTCCCACATACCTCTCGGAGACCCTCCCGGGGGGATGCGTACCTAATGTTTCCCTAGCAACATAAAAATAGGCTTATGTCCAGCATTGCACGTCCTAGCTGAAACGACGACGACAGAGTGCCCAATTAGACTTAAAATGAGCAAATAGCCCGTAAACGTATAGATGACACCAAAACATAGTAATCCTTTAATGGACAAATTGTCCTAATATAAAGGAAGGATTCAATTTACCTGCCTACAGGACTGTTAATAACTAAATTACTGCGCTTCATTTAGGGCTTGGAGAACGTAGGGTTGTCATAATCGTTTTATTTTGTTGTGCTCGCTTTGGGTTTTAGATTAGATTAATTTTAGAATAACTTATTTATATGATACTTTCTTTGACAACTTGACAACTTTGGCTAGTTAAATCAAGAAATATTGAAGTATCACACAATAATTCCCTATTAGAGATACCAATAATTAATATAAATTGCATCATGTCAAGCAAATCTCTCCTGTAATATTTTGCTAGCCCTATCTAGTCTACCGCCCGCGTCCGTATTATTTTAATGACGTATAAACTATGCAGGACATCGACCACCGATTCTAGACTCTGAATACCATTAAATATTTACCACGCTAGATTGGTTCCTGCCGCTGTTTTATAAACAATTGATTACCTTCTTATTTATGGATGGGCTCATCAAATATTAAATAGTCAGTTAACTTCAGACAAGTGTAACAACTTGAACTACCAATTACTCATGGTAATAAGCCTTTAAAAAAAGATAAAAGTATATTCTATTATTAATAATTTTATTTACAGGTGGGTTTCAGTGTTAGTGTATGCCTATTGGTATGTAAGCAAATTCAGTGATTCATCATAGTAAGGGCCGATTTTTCAATCGTTAGATAACTTTTATCTGTTGAATAAACATGTGACTTTGACATTTGTTCCATACAAAATCTGCCAAAGTCACATATTTATTCCTTAGATAAAAGTTATCCGACGATTGAAAAATCATCCTTAAGTCGTAAAAATGTATTAAAATTTTGTACGACTCAATTTTAATCTCACAGTTTATCATACGCTACAATAGTTTTTTTCGATATTTTGTTTATGTTAACAGTAAAGCCCTTACATTCTACAGTATGCAGGATTTATCATAATATGTTTTAAAAATCACATAAATCTTATTAATTCCACTCTTAAAAATTTTTTTGTACAAAAAATGTCAAAGAAGTTTAAAGCTGCGACTATTTACGAATCTGGAATGTCCCCAACCGGAGAGTAATCAGAGTTCTGAAAATAGAACTCTTCGCAAATATATTAGACTTGAGAATTAATCACAGGAATGTCAAGTTATCAAATTTGACATAGACATTTTATTCAACACTGGTGTATTAGATTTTCAGCACTATCATTTTAGCCCAAACTTGTATTTTCAGTGCTCTATATTATATACCAGTCCGACTTCCGGATCAGTATCGGTATTGTGCCAGCATACGGTCGATTTAAGCATGTCGTATTAATATATCTTACTAAGCCTTTAAGAAAATCACTTACCGGCATCTTAGAAATTTAAATTGTGACGCAGTAAAAGAATCTTCTAGCCCTTGACTTAAACGTTTCATTTGAATACATTTCAGTACTCTAAATTCTAAGTGCGTTTTAATTTCTTCACGCCCCACACGGGGTAAGGATAAAATCCTTACGTCTTATTTAAGTCACATCTCTCTCATTATTCTTCTCTCTTCATTCTTCTTCTCAGTCTCAGTCTCGATTTTATTTTATATCAACTGGCGGTTGCGCCGTGGTTCATAATTGTATTTTTTGATCAAGCCATTCAATCCTAATTATATAACTATACCTAATGGATATTAAAAATCACTGTTTAGTGCTTGGCTTAAACTATGATACTATACGCTAAAACCTTAAATCCTAAATTTCAAGGCAGGTATTAAGCAGCACTTTCAATTTTGGATTTCATGTAATTTTAAAATATTTTTTTTATGCAAGTATATATTATTATAATATGTATATTGTTCAGATCTGTTTTTTTATTGTTCCGCACCTAAAAAGAAAAAAACGGAATACTTATAGGATCACTTCGTTGTCTGTCCGTCTGTAAAAATCAGACTTCTTAGGTAGTCAACGCAATAAAATTTTTCAAAAAAGACATTTTTGACACTCGCAAGGGAATCATAGCCTACATAGTACTTCCCGTGAACTCAGAATCTTAAAGGAGAAAGCCCACTCTCCATAGTGTCTCAGGCCCAATGTGGACATCAAAAAATCGCATTAAAAATGAGCGTTCTAAAATGTTAATAGTATTAGATATCTGAGAAAAAAACTTAAAATGCCGCCATTATTGTAGAAATATTTTTTTTTACTTTTTGTCTATTTTATTTTCAAGGCCTTTTCCGACTTTTCAATAATTTAGAATAGTAAGATATAATAAGATAGCCCTTGTTGTAGTGCAAGAATTTCAGTTATTGCTACCCAGCAATTGTGGCAAACAAGATTATCGCCTGACAACTAAAACATATTAACATTAATGATAAATATTTTCAAACGTAAAAGATTTAACGATTAGATGAAAGAAATAATAGAAACATTTTATTATAATATTATGATTACCTGCTGCCGTGCAACCCACTGCTGTATGACACTTAATTCTTTGGGCTCTAAAATACGGTTCTCGGTAACATTATTACCACAACATATACAATGTTCTTCAGACATTTTGGTATGCACAATCAAATAGCGTAATCCTTTAATCCAGGGCTAAGAAATCGTAGAAGGAGAGAACAAAACTAGTAAAACAATGCTAAAGTCGTACGTGAAAAGCCGAAACAAGTTCAGACAAGAAAGCCACATTGCGGTGAAAAAAATCGAAAACAAAACAAAACGCATCTTTGAGCAACAAGCGAACGGTCGAGCTGATCATTCGTATGAAAAATGACAATTCAGTCATCAGTGTTGCCGCTTGTCGCAAAAAAATGAAATCGATAAATCGATTACGTAAAAAATAATCGATATAATATGTATATAATATATATAATACTTTTTATTAATCTTTATTGTTTACAGTAACAAACGTTAACATTGGTTTTAAAATAAATGTTTTTTTTTCATTAATTCTTTACTAGAACTCTAGAATTACCAACAGTGACCCGTTATTTGTATTTTACATGAGTTTATTTTATTTGTTTATAAATCGATATTCGGATTGATTGATTAGAGTTTTATCATCGGGTAACATTTCACCTCAACGTTCTACTTAGGTTCCAAATAATCCAATAAAATTCCTTTTTTTATTGGAACATTACTGATTATAGTGGCGGTTATTTGAATGTTATCAAAAATCATGTCTCTTTATGGTACATTTCTGGAGAAATTAAGTCTTCTTAAGACGGCTGTCCGCTCTGGGCCTGAAATGGGCTTTCTCCTTTGGTACGAAGCAACTTCATTCGACCAGTATTTTTAAAAAACAAAATACATATAAATAAATGTTGATGGAATGCTGGTAAAGACGTCGCGGTAAGGTGTGTGTTACGACCTCCAGTATAATAATAATAATGCCTAACACACCAATTTCGGTTACGGTGGCCGGTTTCATTGAAACCAGGCCAGCTACGCAGGAGTTATTTTATAGTGCCTAAGTGTGTCTGCAATATACAGAAGCACTCTCGCTTCCTTTACTCTCATAGCCCTGAGTGACGGAAAACCGACGCGAAGTGGCGGAAGATTAGGCAGACCGACTTTTTTACATGTCCATTCGAAGCATGGATCGTCTTTCTCGTCAGACAATCAGGTGTTCAGCCTGCATTGTCCTAACTAAACATGAAAACATTTTTTGTTCTTCCAACGCGGGAATCGATCCCACGACCTCCGAGTTGAGAGCTATGCTCTAAACCACTAGATTCCAGTATAATAATATAGCAATACCATACCCATAATAATGTTGAAAAGTGACCAAAATAATAAGTATGACTTACACTGAAATTGACAAACATATGCTCAGTCATGTTAAAAAGTTAGTTAATTTTTGTCACGGTCAAAAACACAGTCAATTATCACCCCACAAATTGACACTGGTAAAGTGGTGACACAATAGCGGTTTAAATTAGGTGAATGTAACCTCAGAATGTTACAAAGGTATCAAAACGTACCAAAGTCACATTTTTTAGCGTCCACAATTCTACATTCAGTAGCCTTCACAGCCTGGTGTGCTTTGATTTGCGGTATAAATAGCTTTACTGAAAAAACAAATTTTAATACAACTTTCTTTCGTTAATGTTACGAATCGCTATCGAGAGAGAACTGGGGCCTTACTCTCCAAACTGATTTGATTTTGATTCAGATACGATCATGTCGCGTACTTCCTAATAAATTGACATTTGTTTATTTTGATTCTCAGTCGATAGATATGGTCGGGAGTACAAAAAGTTACGATCTAAAAATTTTCTTTATCCTGATTAGTTTCAAAGTAATTCACCAAATAAAGTACGAAAAACCACTGATATCGAACGGATTCGGTTCTCAATTGTGCCGGGAGTAGGCCTTCTGTACGAAAATTATGAAGGTGTCCATAAAATTGCCATTCGATAACGTTACGAATACGTTGTCAATTGTTCTCGCTTACTCCACTGTCCTAAAACAGTTTTTTTTTATTAGGAAAACCAACAGCTTTTTACTGATGCCAGTAACAGATTTCTATTAATAGCTACAATTTATAGACTTAATGATAACTTTACCTACTTGACTGATAACTAAGTACATAATAATAAATAAATAATAAAAAATACAGGATGTCTTTTGATTCATATAACAAGCCGAAAATAGTGTGAAGAGAAGGACGCGTAGAGCATTTTTTGTTTTGCCGCCTCATATAAATTACTTACCATAACGCGCTAAAAATACAAAGGTATAAAATTACCACAAGGAGTGAATCATACTATACTGGGGCTCGCGGGCTCCTAGTCTATACACACGAACGCACTGGTCGTTGACATAACACCGAACCAGGGTTGAAACTCATTAATACATTACTGTTATATGACTTTTATATTTAATCACGATATGTTGCGACGGTATGTAATTTATACAAGGTGGCAAAACAAAAAATGCTCTACGCATTACTTCACACTATATTCGGCTTGATATATGAATCAAGAGACAACTTGTATAAAATCTACTGAATACTTAAGGCCGATTTTTCAATACTCAGATAAGTCGTCAAATAGTAGCCTGACAAATAAAATTATTTGCCTGGTTGTCAAGCCAATAAATATTTTCGATTTTTCAATCGTCTTATAGCAACAGAATAGCTATTAGTGGTATTTAACCAGACAACTTCACACTATTTGTGTGCAAGTGAGATGCACAGTTATTGCATTCAATGTGTTAGAAAAGAGCAGCAACAAATGTTCGGTAGGTATCACTTTTTCAGTTGTCACTTGTCAGTTGTCAATGTTGTCTTTCGAATAAACGCTATCTGGTTGTTTATCTGAGGATGGAAAAATCGACCCTTAGTCGTAAGAGCAAGGGTTGTTTATGTATCTATACTAATATTATAAAGCGGAAGAGTTTGATTGTTTAAACGCGCTCATCACAAGAACTAGGGGTCCAATTTGAAAATATATATATTTTTAATAATCCATTTATAGAGGAACACTTTAGGCATTTTCCTCATTTTGGAAATGTATTTTTTTTTATTTTTCCTTTGTCAAAAACTAAAAAAAACTTTTGACCTGTGGGAGTACGAGTGGAAGCCCCAAAGGGAGATCTCCGACCGAGCGAGATGGTATGCTCGGTCAGGCCGAAGCCCACTGTACTAGTTTTCAGATGTCGTATATATAGCGCCGGACTTAGAAAACTTCGATAGCGCGATGCAGGATGTGGCGCTAGTAGTACCGCTACATCACTCCCCCCCGAAGACCGGAGGTCGAAACTTGAGTTGTCTTGTGCTTGAGTCGCCAGTGCCAGTGAGTCCCAGTGAGTCGGAACTGTGCTGCTGCTGCACGGGCTCCAGTGAGTCGGAGTCCTGCCGTGCGGGCCGATGCTACGTGCTGAACCAGGAGAGATGTGCTCTGCTTTCTGACCGGTCGTGTAGTGAAAGTGCCCGTTGAAGCCGATGAGGGTTCGACCAGGCCGCGCTGCGTTGCGGCTAGTGGACGAGGTACCCGAAGAGGCTGAAGCTGGCTGGCGTGGTGCGGAGGGGCGGGGAGTGATGATGATGAAGGAGGCGTGTTCTGACGGGGTCACCAATGTGGGAGTACGAGTGGAAGCCCCAAAGGGAGATCTCCGACCGAGCGAGATGGTATGCTCGGTCATGCCGAAGCCCACTGTACTACCTACCTAATGCTTTTCACGCGCTCACCTGGCCCGAGTGGCCGGGAGCGGGGGAACCACGACCAGGGGCTAATGAGCCACTCTACGTGGGGTCGAAGGACCCGGTATTGAAGATACCGAGCCGTATTATACTTTATGTTTTTCTAGGGAAAACCCCCCGCGGCAGAACGCAGGGGAAAACCATGGCGCTAAGGGAAAAGAAGCCTTGAGAGGCTTATTCCTGAGTGGCGAGACGACAAGTGGCGAAGCGGAGCCGGGCAGCAGCGGTGGTGCCGTGTTGGCACTGGTGGTGGTGAGGTGGTGGTGGGCTGCGGTGTGCAGCAGTGCAGGCCGGGTGGTCTGCGGTGTTGACGGCGGCGGCAGGGCGCTCACCGGTGGCCGGGAAATTGATCCTCGGCGGCAGGAGCGGCAGGTTGGTCTGCCGGGTGTTGGGCGGGCTCAGGCGGGGTGCCTGAGGGCGGTGGTGTGTGGCTGCGGCATGGGACGCAAGCCACGAGGCAGCGCTGTGTGCGCTGCGGCGAGTCCGTGCACTTCACGGCTGGATGGGCGGGTTCCGGGACGCGTCGCAGGTCTCGGCCGGACATTGGGGTGGGGGGCTACCACAACCCCCCCACGAGAATGCCGACGGGGGCCCGGCGCGAACGGTGTCCACTCCATCGCAGCTAGGCACGGTACAGGCGGGTGGTGTCGCAGGTGGCAGCAGGGCGGCCACGGGACACGACAGGCCGTGGTCGGGGCGACGGCACGGCGGTGTGGCACCAGGCGAAGACGCTAGGTGGAGCTGGCCTCCCGTGACCACAACGCTACGTTGATGTAGCGGGGCGGGAGGGCAGTTCGTCTCCCCGGCAAGGCGGCAATCCGCGCCCGGTTCGAATGAACCAAGCACGGATTGCCGGACGCCATCAGGAGGTTCCGGAACTGCTCCAAGGGTGGTCGGCACGGACGCGTCCCGATCGAGACGGACGAACGCGGGATCGACGTGCGCGCGCGACGGAAGCCAGGACGATCCCCACTGTACTAGTTTTCAGATGTCGTATATATAGCGCCGGACTTAGAAAACTTCGATAGCGCGATGCAGGATGTGGCGCTAGTAGTACCGCTACAGACCATTTCTTATTTTTTTGTCGCAATAATAACAATAAAGCAAAAAAAAACTTTTTTCTTCAAAATTTTGTAAAAAAAAAAAAATACATTTCTAGAATGAGACAAGGTAGTCTAATCATGTCCCAAAGTTATAGTGACTGCGCTTTTTACACCCTGTATATATTAGACCCCTCCATAGTCACCCCCACGAAACTCCCAAAATGTGTATCAGGTTGTTTTAAAAAACTTAAAAGCGCGGACTTTGACGGACTACCTGCCCTTAAGACTGTCGTGTCCCAGTGTCGAGCGCAGGCCCTAAACAAAAAAGCTTGACATAATTCCTCTATACTCGATAGTATGGATGATTTGAATAAAGAACAAATCATTAATTTCCATCCAAAGTTGGATATAGGCCAATGAATGCCATATTACGAAGAAAATAAATGTTACGCATTAATAATGACAATCATTAATTCGCACCCATATTTTATCAAATTGTTATAGGGTGTTATACACCAGGTATCATCAACACACGACAAGGTTATTAGTGATTATAGTGAATTAACCAACTTAAATAACGTTCTACCCCCCGGGTTCTGAATGGCTGATCAATCGTCGATCAGCTAACATTTGAGTTAACAAGCGGTTCTGAACGCTCATTGGTGAACGTGAGTAACCGAAGTTGTTGCGAGTCTAGCTACTAGCTGTCATCAACTTACTTCGTCAGCGGTTTTTTTCTTATTGATGCTATTCTCTTATTTATCTTAGCGTGACGATAATATTATAAACCAATAGCCTTCCTGGATAAATAGGCTATTCAACTCTGAAAGATTTTTGTAAATGGGACTAGGTCATTCCTAAGATTAGCGCGTTTAAACAAACTAAATAACTAATCTTTATTCATAATATTAGATGAAACTGATATATAAATGAAACAGTTGATTTCTAAAAAATAAGGTACCATACAAACATATATAATGTGACCAACTCCAATATGCAAATAAAAGATTTTTTTGTCGCAATAATAACAATAAAGCAAAAAAAAACTTTTTTCTTCAAAATTTTGTAAAAAAAAAAAATACATTTCTAGAATGAGACAAGGTAGTCTAATCATGTCCCAAAGTTATAGTGACTGCGCTTTTTACACCCTGTATATATTAGACCCCTCCATAGTCACCCCCACGAAACTCCCAAAATGTGTATCAGGTTGTTTTAAAAAACTTAAAAGCGCGGACTTTGACGGACTACCTGCCCTTAAGACTGTCGTGTCCCAGTGTCGAGCGCAGGCCCTAAACAAAAAAGCTTGACATAATTCCTCTATACTCGATAGTATGGATGATTTGAATAAAGAACAAATCATTAATTTCCATCCAAAGTTGGATATAGGCCAATGAATGCCATATTACGAAGAAAATAAATGTTACGCATTAATAATAATTAATAATGACAATCATTAATTCGCACCCATATTTTATCAAATTGTTATAGGGTGTTATACACCAGGTATCATCAACACACGACAAGGTTATTAGTGATTATAGTGAATTAACCAACTTAAATAACGTTCTACCCCCCGGGTTCTGAATGGCTGATCAATCGTCGATCAGCTAACATTTGAGTTAACAAGCGGTTCTGAACGCTCATTGGTGAACGTGAGTAACCGAAGTTGTTGCGAGTCTAGCTACTAGCTGTCATCAACTTACTTCGTCAGCGGTTTTTTTCTTATTGATGCTATTCTCTTATTTATCTTAGCGTGACGATAATATTATAAACCAATAGCCTTCCTGGATAAATAGGCTATTCAACTCTGAAAGATTTTTGTAAATGGGACTAGGTCATTCCTAAGATTAGCGCGTTTAAACAAACCAAATAACTAATCTTTATTCATAATATTAGATGAAACTGATATATAAATGAAACAGTTGATTTCTAAAAAATAAGGTACCATACTGTGACCATACTGTGATGTGTGTGTGTGTATAATGTGACCAACTCCAATATGCAAATAATAATATATGCACATTTGGGCATAACATAGTTATACTCTATATTTTTTGGAAGTCGGTTGAAAATGGGAAAATCCTAGTGTTATATATAAAGTCCATTGCACTTTCCACTGAAATGTATGCCAATTTGACTGTACAATATGCAATGATCTAGACAATCAATTGTGAAGTGTGTCAGTTGTTAAATAAGGCGTGCAACAGACGTGCGACACATACGAACTACGCGGATGTGGAAAAGTCGATCGTAATCGACGTCACGACAACCGTATTAAAAGAAAACACCAAAATCGTGCAGTTGGCATTCAGTGAATGTCACATGCTCTACTAAGTACTAGCATTGTTTTAGACTTGTTGGTTTTTGGTCTTTTGTAATCTAGAATCGTATATGAAAGTAAATGTCTGTAATTGAAGTCCGCTTTAAATGAATTGAGATTACTAGAAAGTTGTATTAAAGCAAAAAATGTGCAGTACTGTACACAAAATTACAAATTTTCAGATTCTATTTCAAATTATGGATATGTACTTATTAAATAAATTATAAAATTACATTATTCATACCCCGTGGTTTACTCTATAGAGTCTATACCAAGTGTGCCAAATTCGACCAAGTAGTTTTGGAGCCTATTTAATGTGTTCACTATATATACATACGTATGGATAAAATATTAAAATAATTACTTTCAAAATTAAAGACATGAATGGATGACAAGTATGTCGCGAAAAATTTTACCCAGAAAATTGACTTTAAACTGTCACCTAAACATTTTAGCATATCTAACGTATTGTAACATTGATTCTAGAGACAGAATTATGCTACATATAACCTTCATCCATTAATTTCTTCAATTATTTTTGCATAGTTTGTTTTTTACCTTAACAAAAGTTTATATTCTAGAGAAAACTGATCGCACCGTAAGTAATTGCCCTTATCTGTGCTTTATTGATCAATAAATAACATAAATCTAACCAATATTAAATATAGCGTGTCACGAGTGCAAGACGCGCATGCACGACTTATTTCTGAGCCTGCGTCGGCGACACGAATCACGCGCGTCTTTTGACGCGACAGTTTTCAAACTACGGACAATTTGGACGTGAATACATGTATATAATTGCTTTAAAAATATATTTTTCAATAACATCCGTATTGTAAGCAGTGAGCGAACTGATAACGACGAACTGTAGCTAACAATGATCATGTTATATTTCAACAAATAAAGCTCAATCAAAATCGGTTCACCCGTTCTGAACTACTATGCCACAGACACGAACTTAAAACACCTTTCTGTTTTCTTTGGGGTTAAAAAACGAATGTTAATAAAATCGAGGACACAAATTATATTGCAGCAATTAAAAAAAAACCCCGACTTAACGTGTAACATTCCTATCACACCTAACAAACGACCTGATGGCCTTGAAGACCTGACCCGATTTACAACAACATAGCTAAGAACACTCTCGACTGATATACCTTTCAAACAAAAAAAAACAAAATCGGATCATCCGTTCGGGAGCTACGATGCCACAGACAGACACGTACACATTTACTCCCCGTCATTTTTTCGGTTAAAAAATAAAAGATTTTTTTATACTGTTTATACTGTGTATATATAATAAAAGAATTAAGACGTATGTACAACAAACGATTGTGTTTATAATATAGCCGCACCCCTTTTTCAATAAGGTTTTCACATACAAGTCATTACATCGTCATACAAGTCACCTTTGAAAATCAGAGAAAAAACAATATTTTGAAATTGTGTTAAAATCTGGTTGTATGCTAACCAGCACTACTCAAGCTCTCCACTGCTCTAAATACATGATTTATACATAATTTATATGATACATGCATTAAACTGATGAATTTATGAATTAAATCACGGTCAAAGGCAGCTAAATTTGTACGTGGGATGGTATTGGTGTAACATATTATTTTATGTTTCCGCCGTTAAACATTATACAACGTCACAAATCAACCATGTGATAAAAACTAAAATTAAAACTTAGTCAAAATAAGGCTCCTTACATACGATGCGTTTGTCGCTGTCGTCGTTTTATCTATGACGCCCACTTCTGAACATAAGTCTCCCCCAAAGTTATTTATAATATAATATCCATATACGCTTCACACCACGTCAATCTGGCCTCGTGCTAAGTATCCGAAGAACTTCTGTTACAGGTACCAGACAACGGAAATATATATTTAATATTTTTATACAACACACATATTTAAGATTTTTTTATTATATAAATACACAAATTTAAGACACAACCATTACCCAGGAACATTAAAAAGTTTTTGTTCCCTCGACGGGATTCGAACCCGCAACCTCTGTCGAGCACCAACGCGCTGCACCACTGCGCTACGGAGGTCGTCAAACACATGGTCCATGGTTGCCTATACTCGCCACGCTTGACTCGGCTTGACAAGCGAGCACAGTTTTACGATATTAAAAATGTTCGCAGAAACACTGCTGAAAATTTCCGGACATACATTCCTTCTGTCACCCACGGGGAAGATGGTTGATGGGGAGGTGCTATTCTTACGACTCCCCCACCCTACAGAGGACAATGCGTCCGTAGAGGACATTTAATAATTATTATGGAACTAATAAAGGTATTTATTTATCATTGTGAAGGCGATACGGAAAAATAAGGAAGTAATTTTTGTATGAAATTTCCTTTATTAGTCTACTTACTCCATTAGAGTTACTTATTGACAATATATTTTACACTAGCTGTGCCCCCGACTTCGTTCGTAGTATCTATACTAATATACTTAATATTATAAAGCAGAAGAGTTTGTTCGTTTGTTTGTTTAAACGCGCTTATCTCAGGAACTACGGGTCCGATTTGAAAAATTATTTTTAGTTGGATAGTCCATCTATAGAGGAAGGCTATATAACATTACGCTGCGACCAATAGGAGCGAAGCGTCAGTGAGAAATGTTGCAAAAACGGGGAAAATTAATCACATTTGGGGACTTTCATTGCGTGCGCTGCAAAAACGGCATAAGTCACTCGATAACCACGCGAACGAAGTCTCGGGAACAGCTAGTAGATAACTAATTTGAGGGTGTGTCAAAACCTGTTTTCGTTTTGTTATAAATGCACTTACGGATCCCGTGACCACGACTGCTGCAAACTAATCGAAATGTAAGGAAAAGTGAACTGCAACACCGTACCTAAATGTTTAAATTTACAAAGAACTGGTGCTGTTGATGATAGCTGGTTTAATAAGACTAATCTCTTAGAAGAGACTCATCTGTTAGATGTTGATGATGATGAGAGTGAAGATCTCACTACTCACTAGTGGAACGCTTATGTGATTAAAGCCTAAATCTTTGAATAACCGGTAAACACAGAAATAACGTACAACGTCACATGTGACGCGCGATTGTAAACAAACTGCTATTTATATTTGTTTGATTTGTCGGCATTAGAACTAGCAGTTACTTGGTCAAGAGCGAGCTACATTCTGTATTAGAATAGTTTTAGCTAAAATATATTACCGTGTAAAATAAATGACTGATAATACTTTACGGTGTGTATGTGCTTACTATGTAGCGTTTACTGTAAAACTCCCAGCGCTGAAAGATTAACTTTTGATTTTCATGTTTGTATGAGAAACGCCCCAACATCATAGATACAATAATTTTAAGAGTACCTATTTCAGCGCTGGTACTTTCACAGTAAACTCTTTATATACGCAACCCATACACACCCTAAAGTATCATCACTCATTAATATTATAAACTAGCTGTGCCCGCGACTTCGTACGCGTGGAAAAGTGATTTAGGGCAGCAGTTCAAATACATTTTTAGTTTATGAACACTGTCGTTTGGATATTTAAAATCACTAATTTATAGTAATGCTTCTTTATACACGGTATTAGACGTGCATAGGCAAAAGAAGTAGGCCGATGGAGTAATAATAATAGTTTACTGTCAAATAATGGCCGTTTTTGTCGTAAATGTTTTGAGGTATTTTTTCTATGAAAATGCACTACTAACAATTCCTACTACCAGCTCGAAAAATTACCGTGTATTATTAACCGACTTCAAAAAAAGGAGGAGGTTCTCAATTCGTCTGTATGTATAATTTTTTTTTTCTTTTATGCGAACGGGACTACTTAATAGTACGCTCATATACGCGACGAAGATCTCTGTACTGAGATTTGTATGGACTTTACGCCGCAGCGACTGCAGACGATGATCGTTTTCACACCGACGCTGCGCTGCTGGCGCCGAGCGCCAAATTTTTTAAAAGTCTACTCTCGGTGCGCAATTCCAACTCGGACTTGCCCGGTTTTTTATTTATTAATTACCTACGCTAACAAACATGTAGCCTACTTAGGGACTTTACGGTTAAAGTACTAACTTCCTTTAGACGATAAAATAACAAAAGTCCAAAAGAAAGAAAAAACCCATGCCGTACCTAGCATGAAAACTAATAAATAAAAATATCATGAAAAACATAAATCTTACTTATATTGACATAACTTTTCTAATTTAAATGTACCTATGACATCTCATTCATATCTTGAAAACAAACTATCCTACGCCTATACTTTATTAATCGTATTTGCAAAACCTAAGTATAATAATAAATTACTTCGCACAAATTTAATTGTTCCTTTTAGTTTACCATTTTGGTGACAATGGGACCAAATTTAAATTATACCCTACACAACATAAAAAAAAATTAAAATCGTTTCAGAAACGATGAAGATATCCGCGAAGAAACATAAAAAACAAACATATATTTACGAATTGAGAAACCTCCTCCTTTCTTGTAAGTCGGTTAAAAATATTATGTTGGTTATTTCATGTTACAATCTACCTTTGTGCCAAGTTTCATTTAAATACGTTGAGTAGTTTGGCTGAAATACCGTCAAATAGGTAGCTACAATTTTTTTGAAGATCCCACGGGAACCCTTTTGTTTTTCGGGATAACAATTTCCAATAATGCTCTTCAGGTCATAAGCTACCTGCCTGCCGAATTTCATTTAAATACGTTGAGTAGTTTGGCTGAAATACCGTCAAATAGGTAGCTACAATTTTTTGAAGATCCCACGGGAACCCTTTAATTTTTCGGGATAACAATTTCCAATAATGCTCTTCAGATTATAAACTACCTGCCTGCTAAATTTCATTTAAATACGTTGAGTAGTTTGGCTGAAATACCGTCAAATAGGTAGCTACAATTTTTTGAAGATCCCACGGGAACCCTTTCGTTTTTCGGGATAATAATTTTCAATAATGTTCTTCAGGTCATAAGCTACCTGCCTGCCAAATTTCATTTAAATACGTTGAGTAGTTTGGCTGAAATACCGTCAAATAGGTAGCTACAATTTTTTGATGATCCCACGGGAACCCTTTCGTTTTTCGGGATAATAATTTCCAGTAATCCTTTTCAGATCATAAGCTACCTGCCAGCCAAATTTCATTTAAATACGTTGAGTAGTTTGGCTGAAATACCGTCAAATAGGTAGCTACAATTTTTTGAAGATCCCACGGGAACCCTTTCGTTTTTCGGGATAATAATTTCCAATAATGCTCTTCAGGTCGTAAGCTACCTGCCTGCCAAATTTCATTTCATTCCATACAGTGGTTTTAGCGTGATGCGACGACAAACATTCCCATATGGACAGACAGACAGACAGACAGACAGACAGACAGACAGACAGACAGACAGACAGACAGACAGACATTTTTTTCAAAAATGTTATTTTTAGGTTCTGTGGCTTATATAGACCCCCTTTTTTTAATTTTCACTTAAATATTCTTAATGTACAGACATGACCCCTCTACAGATTTATTATATGTATAGATATACATAGTTTTTATAAGTATATAATAAAAATAATATGTAGTATTATATCTGTACTAAAATAAAATATATTTCATTTCACACGTGGCGATTCTATGCTTAATATGATTGATTCGTTCGTTAAGAACTTACCTGTAGGTAAAGTTCAATCAAGTATGTAAGACGCCACATCCGAGAAACCAATTTAATAATACATTTATTATTTACTTCTATTCTTAGTTTATCCTAGTGACATCCAAAATAGCTTCACTTCCTTCCTGATTTATTTTCCGTTTGAGGAAAATCATTTTGAAAATTGCTTGGTCTAACACACCCTTAGTTTGTTAATAATAATGTGTCCGACCGAAAGTTGCCGAAACCGAAACTGATTTCAGAAGTTATCATGCACGCTCGCCTAACTTCGTCTCTCGCGGCAATACATTGGCGGACGGCGACCCTGCAGGTTTCCATTTCATATCCTAATTAATGCAGAATAAAGGGTTAAATGCACCAAATTTCAGTATTTTGCGGAATTTTTACTTGGCCACATGAGTTTCGGTTTCGGCTGAAACAGAAGCCACGGCCGAATATTCGGTTTCGGTTTCGGCCGAAAAACCAGTTTCGGTCGGACTCTAGTTAATAATTAATATTAAGCATCTAGTAATAATGTTATCACGCTATTTTATTTAATATTTTTGTATTCTGTATTTTTTTGTATTGTGTTGGATCAACAGAGTAGAGACGACATAATATTTAAGTCATAACAGATGTTATTTATGCTGAATACGTGACTATGCATTTATGTGTCAATTTACAGTGTGGAAGCAAAAATGGCAGCTATTGAAACACTAATCGTCATCACAGACGGCGTAGATACTACGGATATAGAGTTTACTGTGAAAGTACCAGCGCAGAAAAAGATACTTTCTATACATATAATAAATCTGTAGAGGGGTCATGTCTGTACATTAAGAATATTTAAGTGAAAATCAAAAAAAGGGGGTCTATAAGAGCCACAGAACCTAAAAATAACATTTTTGAAAAAAATGTCTGTCTGTCTGTCTGTCTGTCTGTCTGTCTGTCTGTCTGTCTGTCTGTCTGTCTGTCTGTCTGTCTGTCTGTCTGTCTGTCTGTCTGTCTGTCTGTCCGTATGGGAATGTTTGTCATCGCATCACGCTAAAACCGCTCTATGGAATGAAATGAAATTTGGCAGGCAGGTAGCTTATGACCTGAAGAGCATTAAAGGAAAATATTATCCCGAAAAACGAAAGGGTTCCCGTGGGATCTTCAAAAAATTGTAGCTACCTATTTGACGGTATTTCAGCCAAACTACTCAACGTATTTAAATGAAATTTGGCAGGCAGGTAGCTTATGACCTGAAGAGCATTATAGGAAATTATTATCCCGAAAAACGAAAGGGTTCCCGTAGGATCTTCAAAAAATTGTAACTACCTATTTGACGGTGTGGGAGTACAAGTGGAAGCCCCAAAGGGAGATCTCCGACCGAGCGAGATGGTATGCTCGGTCAGGCCGAAGCCCACTGTACTAGTTTTCAGATGTCGTATATATAGCGCCGGACTTAGAAAACTTCGATAGCGCGATGCAGGATGTGGCGCTAGTAGTACCGCTACATCACTCCCCCCCGAAGACCGGAGGTCGGAACTTGAGTCGTCTTGTGCTTGAGTCGCCAGTGCCAGTGAATCCCAGTGAGTCGGAACTGTGCTGCTGCTGCACGGGCTCCAGTGAGTCGGAGTGCTGCCGTGCGGGCCGATGCTACGTGCTGAACCAGGAGAGATGTGCTCTGCTTGCTGACCGGTCGTGTAGTGAGAGTGCGTGTTGAAGCCGATGAGGGTTCGACCAGGCCGCGCTGCGTTGCGGCTAGTGGACGAAGTACCCGAAGTGGCTGAAGCTGGCTGGCGTGGTGCGGAGGGGCGGGGAGTGATGATGATGAAGGAGGCGTGTTCTGACGGGGTCACCAATGTGGGAGTACAAGTGGAAGCCCCAAAGGGAGATCTCCGACCGAGCGAGATGGTATGCTCGGTCAGGCCGAAGCCCACTGTACTAGTTTTCAGATGTCGTATATATAGCGCCGGACTTAGAAAACTTCGATAGCGCGATGCAGGATGTGGCGCTAGTAGTACCGCTACAACGGTATTTCAGCCAAACTACTCAACGTACTTAAATGAAATTGGCACAAAGGTAGATTGTAACATAAAATAATCAACATAATATTTTTAACTGACTTCCAAAATAGGAGGTGGTTTCTCAATTCGTAAATATATGTTTTTTTTTATGTTTGTTCGTGGATATCTTCGTCGTTTATGAACCGATTTTAAATATTAATGTAATACCACTACTACTTAGTCTTTGAAGATATACGTTTGGAAATTTTGACATCGTTTTTACTGCAAGCATATGGTAATTAATAAATAAAAAACCAGGCAAGTGCGAGTTGGAATTGCGCACCGAGAGTAGACCGCCGACGCCGAAAAATTTGGCGGTCGGCGCCAGCAGCGCAACGACGGATTGAAAGTCGGCGTCGGGCGTCGGCGTCGCAACGTTAGGCATCGCGCCGAAGGGCGTCGGCGTCGTGACGTTAGGCGTCGCGGCGTTGGGCGTTGGCGTCGCGACGTTGGGCGTCGCGGCGTCGGGCGTCGGGCGTCGGGCGTCGGGCGTCGGGCGTCGCGGCGTCGGCGTCGAGACGTTGGGCGTCGCGGCGTCGGCGTCGAGACGTTGGGCGTTATGGCGTCGGGCGGCGGCGTCGCGGCGTCGGGCGTCGGCGTCGCGGCGTCCGGCGTCGCGGCGTCGGGCGTCGCGACGTTGGGCGTCGGCGTCGTGACGTTGGGCGTCGCGGCGTCAGGCGTTGGCGTCGCGACGTTGGGCGTCGCGGCGTCGGGCGTCGTGGCGTCGGGCGTCGCGGCGTCGGGCGTCACGGCGTCACGCGTCACGCCGTCGAGTGTCGCGCCGTCAGGCGTCGTCGTCGCGACGTTGGGCGTCGCAGCGTCGGGCGTCGCGGCGTCGGGCGTCGCGGCGTCGGGCGTCGCGGCGGCGGGCACCGCGGCGTCGGGCGCCGGCTCCACGACGTTGGGCGTTGTGGCGTCGGGCGTCGCGGCGTTCGGTCGTCGCGGCGTCGGGCATTGCGGCGTCGGTCGTCGCGGCGTCGGGCGTCGCGGCGTCGGGCGTTGCGGCGTCTGGCGTCACGGCGTCGGGCGTCACGCCGTCGGGCGTCGCGCCGTCGGGCGTCGTCGTCTCGACGTTGGGCGTCGCGGCGTCGGGCGTCGCGGCGTCGGGCGTCGCGGCGGCGGTCACCGCGGCGGCGGGCACCGCGGCGTCGGGCGTCGGCTCCACGACGTTGGGCGTTGCGGCGTCGGGCGTCGCGGCGTCGGTCGTCGCGGCGTTGGGAGTCATATACGGGACATTAGCGCGTTTAAACAAACAAACAATTTACATTTGGGGACTTTCGTTACATGCGCTGCATAAACGGTTTAAGTCAAACAAACACCACGCGAACGAAGTCGCGGGCACAGCTAGTTTTTAAATAATTGTAAGGGCAAATGTATTATGTTGAGACATTTCTCATAGAAACATGAAAGTTAAAAGTAAGTCTATGCGATATCCCTCCGGAACACTGTACTCTTTTCGAGTAAAAAGTATACTTTGTGTTAATCCAGTGTGTCAGTTTCCTGCATACCAAATTTTATCATTAATGGTCCGGCAGTCTGCGTTAAGAAAAGCCATACATACACACTCACAAACTTTGACCTTTATACTATTAGTGTGATTCAATTTGTATGTAGATTGTTTGTAGGAAAATAATTGTGGGCCTGCATTTGTTTTGTACTGGCATGAGTTCTACATAGTTGCATACTAAACTGCTGTGATAGTACCGATTTTATTATTTCAATGTTTAGTCGTATTAAATAATGTACCTAAGTGACAAAATATTAAATTATCTACTTTTTCCAGCGTAAAAACAATACTGGACAATTGTACTTTTTCGTGATGAAACCTATTATACCTAGTAGGTACTTAATATTTTTGTGAGTCAATTTGTAAGGCACTGGCTATATTTGAATCTTTACCAATATCTTATTGCACCTCTAATGACAATACAATATTTTCCATCATCTCGCTGCCAACAAATTAATTAATACAACATCGATAATTGATATTAACCACTTTTTATCAATTAGGTATTGTGTGTAACATATTGTATACGCGACAATCGTAAATCCTATTGTTGTAGACCAGACAGAAAGGTTTTATATTCACCACTACAACCACAATGTTTTTAAGACTGTGTTTATGTTGTATTTGTTTAACTTTTTTTAGAAAAAATGCGCGGACGTACGAGTATGAATTTCTCACACAGAACACAGATTTTTTTTAATTTAATCAAAGGTAAGGACCCCATTATTTTTTTTACCTTTTTTTTCTTGTCTCGTGAATTTGACTGTACAGACAGTAGATTTAATAAAATTGGCAATGGCATTGTACTCGAATTTGACGGTTCACGCGACATTAGCGCCAAGTTGGTTTGGAATTGAGTGTCGATTTTATAGAATGTCGAATTGTTTTCGACTTAGAATATATACTACTTGATTATTTCGTTACATTTCTTGAAATCAAATTGGTCTTCCAACGGCATTAAATTAGTTTCGAAATTAAGGCCCCTGAAAATTTTATTTAGGAGTTTAAGGCCGTGTTTCAACAAGCAATGTTAAAGTTAACGCCATGTTAAAATACCATGTCATCTCATTCATTGACAGGAAATACGAGAGGGATAACATGATATTTAACATGTCGTTAACTTTGATGAAACACGCCCTAAGGGCGAGTTTTACCAAGCAATGTTAAAGTTATTCTTTCGTTAAATATCAAGTTGTTCCTCTCGTAATTCCTATAAATGAATGAGAAGGCATGGTTTTTTAACAAGCCGTACACACTAACATGCTTTGGTGAAATCGGGACTTAGCATTATTAGTTTAGGAGAGAAGCCAATAGATACTCTGTAGGTCGAAGTTGGTGATTATGATATTTACATTTTAACCATTTACTTTTATTTTATTTACAACACTTTATGCCTTTTAGAAAGCTTAATGCCCTATGGCATTATATACCAGCTAACCTAATGGTGACGAACTATTTCTCTAACCAAATAATTATAATCCAGAGACAATGGTATAAAAACTAGATAACGATCACGAAAGTGACTTTCGTTTGATGTTAGGTCATTTAAATGCTGGTACAAGTTACGGCGGACATCAATCCGTCATATGCACTCAGAAAAGACCTCGAATTTTATAATCACTTTGTTGTTTGAATATATCATCGACATCAGCTTCCACAAACCTCCGGACTAGTTTAATTTTTCAAATTGTTACAATAATATGCTAAGGGTGTGTTTCGCCAAGCAGTGTCAAAGTGAATCCTTCGTTAAATATCATGTTGTTCCTCTCGTAATTCCTATCTATGAATGAGGAAGCATGGTATTTTAACACTAACATGCATTGGTGCAATCAGGACTCAGGTTACACTTAGCGACCATTCGCAGACGTGTAAAATAAAAATCCCGCGGGAAACAAACATTAAGCGATAAAAAGTAGCGTATGTGTTTCTTAAATCCGTTCAGTACTTTTTGCGTGAAAGAGTGACAAACATACCTCCACATATACAAACTTTTACATTTATAATATTAATAATAATATAATAATAATAATATCTATGGGCGCTTCACACCACGTCAATCTGGCCCCGTGCTAAGTATCCGAAGAACTTGTGTTACACGTACCAGACAACGGAAATATATTTTATACTTTTATACTATACACATATTAAAGATTTTTATTATATTATACACAAATTTAGAAATTTAATACACATCCATGACCCAGGAACATTGAAAACTTTTGGTTCCCTCGGCGGGATTCGTACCCGCGACCTCTCGCTCGAACACCAACGCGCTCAACCACTACGTTACGGAGGTCGTCAAGAAGACAAAGTTAGCAGCAGGGACGAAATGGATATGAAATTTCGGATACGGACACGAATATGTATATTAATTTATATCGGATTACCCGTTTGTTTCGGATAATTTCGGTTACGGATATTAAATTTTGGTTTCCTTTTTACAGTAGCAAAAGTTTTATTTCGGATTCGGTTACGGATACGGATAATTATTTATATCGGATATCCGATAGTTTCGGTTACGGTTACGGAGCACCCTAACATCCCTGGTCAGCAGGATCTCATTTTAACGGATTTTCGCTGTACATTGTACAAATTAAGCTCTCATCAAAGCTAAGATAAAAAATCTAATCAGTCTGACACTAAAACAACAATAAGTTTAGTGACGAAATCGTTCCGCCTCGTCTATTTGTAGCGTTTTGCGTAAATTCTACTTTACACGCAAAAATTTCAAAACTAATTTCATTGCTGAAGCTGTTGCCGTGTCTATGAAGATTTATATCTTTATTGGCGGACTTCCAATGGATTATGGTTGACCTAGAGCTACTTATAGGAATATGTGTTGAGCGGGTAAGCGTGATAACATGTGTTTCGTTACTTTACTACCAAAAAGAAGATAATAAACCTCTACCACAAAGTAGTTATAACGGGTGTTAAAAGAGCAGTCACTATAACTTTGGGATATGATTATACTATCTTTTCTTATTCTAGAAATGTATTTTTTTTCATTTTTTTTTACAAAAATTTCTAAAAAAAAATATTTTTTTGCTTTATTGTTATTTTTGCGCCCAAAATATAAGAAATGGTGAAATATAATTTTTTTTTTTTTAATTTTTGACAAAAAATAAAGACATTTCCAAAATGGGGAGATGTAGTATAATCGTATCTCAAAGATATAGTGACTGCTCTTTTTACACACTGTATAATAGAGACACGACCTAGTACTAGAAATTGGTATCATCCTAATACTCTCAATTTGACTGGCTATTTTTATTTTCTTCGATTTCCAATAGATAAAGGGTGAATTCCAGGCACATTCCGGAAACCGCCATCTAGCGCCACTATTGGAAAATAAGTTAAGATTAACGTTAACGAACATTGTTCGCAGAGTAACCTCCTGAGGATGCTCCGAGGTCGGAGCGAAACGCGCGTCGAGTTTTGCAACCTGCATGGTGGTGGGACTTTGCACGATCGTGTTAACATTATTGCTTGTGTGGTGGTGGTGTTTTCATGTTTTTTGCTTGCGAGTGTACGTATAAGCAGTGTGGGAGGAGGGAGGTTCATCAAACGCATGCCTATGCGTACACTCACTCATCTGCTTGCAGGTTGTGGTTATAATTGTCTCGCGGAATATTGCTAGATATAATATATTAAAATTGTAAATTATATTATACACAAATTTAGAAACCCAGGAACATAGAAAACTTTTTGTTTGGCGGGATTCAAACCCGCGACCTCTCGAGCACTAACGCTCTCAATCACTGCGCTACGGAGGTCGTCAATCAATCCTTAATAATAACAGAAGGTTTAAGTGACTAGCATTAATATAATTGTACATTCAAATTACAATAGTAAATGTGTAACATTAACAGATTGGGACATTATCATCTCGGGTGACACACAATTAATTAGCCGGAATCAGATAGCCGCAGACTCGCGCAGGTGCGACTATCACTTACGCCGACTGAATGACGCGACGCGACGCGACGCGACACCACGACAGCCAAGACTAGAGACAATACAGGCTGTAATATCAATGAGTAATAATACTTTAGGGTGTGTATGTACCTCCTGTGCAGAGTCTACTGTGAAAGTACCAGCGCTAAAAGTTTTACTTTCATGTTTCTATGAGAAATGCCTCAACATCATAAATTTACCGATCCAATAATTTAAAAAAGTACCTTTATACGGGACTCATACACACCCTAAAGTGGTACCACTCATTAATATTACAGCCTGTATAAAGGTAATATTTACCAGATAGACTGGACATCCTCTGGTAAATATTTTAGTTATATTGTCTTCTATTTAGTAAATTGATGTTGTTTTAATATAGCTTAAAACAAAATGCAAAGTTCACTCTGTTTTTCTGAGCTCTGATCACTATGGACAGTTAGCTTCTTTTAATATTAAATCTGATAGTAACACCATGGAAAAACTTGTGTTTATTCCTGTGAATACAAAACGTATTGAGAAATTTAGAAGTAAATTAAGCTCAAGTATTCAATGGGATGGGTCAAATAGCTCAGATGAAGCATTTAATAAATTATTTAAGATTTTAAAGACCCAATTTAACTCAGTATTTACTTCTAAAACGGTTAAAACTAATAATAAGAAAAGGAACTTTATTGAATGGGCAACAGAAGGAATTAAAATAAGTAGGCAACGATTATATGAATTGTATGATGAAAAACATATTAATAACAGTGCAACATTTAAAACATATGTAAAAAATTATTCAAAAACTTTTAAAAAAGTATGCAAAGTTGCTAAAGCTATTTATGTAAAGAATAAAATTAAAAATTCCAAAAATAAAATTAAAACTACATGGAAGGTAATTGCTGGTGAGACTGGAAACGTCACCTGTCGCAACTCAGATTTTGAACTTTTTCATGAAAATAAAAAGATTACGAATGAACTAGAAGTTGCGACGGTTTTCGAAAAGTTTTTTGCTGACATTCCGGTTTCAACTACAAAACATTTAAATTCCTCACCTATAGAAGCTGAAAAACTACTCAGAGATAATGTAAAGGAATGTGATGTCAATTTTAAATTTAAAGAAATAGATTCCAGAGACATTATAACCGCGTTTAAGATGTTGAATATTAAAAACACTGCTGATCTCTGGGGCATGTCTACAAGAATTATGAAGTCAATAATTGACATCGTAGCTCCTTATCTAGCCATAATTTTCAATGAATGTATAAAAAGTGGTGTTTTTCCTGATTTAATGAAGCACAGCAAAGTTATACCCCTGTTTAAAGCAGGAAATAAATCGGATCCATCTAATTACAGACCTATATCGATTCTACCGACTTTTAGTAAAATATTTGAAAAAATTATCTTAAAACAGTTGTTATTACACTTTAATTTAAACAATTTATTACATAGTAATCAATACGGTTTTACTAAGGGTCGATCAACGACGGATGCTGGTATAGGTCTTCTTTGTAGTGTTTTTGACGCTTGGGAGGGATCGCAGGATGCATTAGGTGTATTTTGCGACCTCTCCAAGGCCTTTGATTGTGTGGAGCATGCTACATTGATCAGGAAATTACAACACTATGGCATAAGAGACTCGTCACTCAGCCTTTTGAATTCTTACCTTAAAAATAGGATTCAAAAGGTGGAGGTAAATGGAAAAAGGTCCACAGGGACCAAAATAGAATTAGGGGTTCCCCAGGGATCCATATTAGGCCCCTTTCTTTTTCTCATCTATATAAATGACTTACCTTACTTAGTTAAGGAAAAACATGAGATAGTACTGTTTGCCGATGACACTTCACTAATTTTTAATGTGAAGCGACAGCAATCAAATTACGACGAGGTAAATAGTGCTCTCTCAAAAATAGTACATTGGTTTAATGTTAATAACTTACTTTTAAATTCTAATAAAACAAAATGTTTGAAGTTTAGCTTGCCCAATGTCAGGCAAGTACAAACCAATATACTATTAAATGATGAGAAAATGAACTTAGTGGACACCACTGTGTTTCTAGGTATAACATTAGATTGCAAATTACAGTGGGGTCCACACATTGCCAAACTAGCAGATAAGCTCAGTTCTGCAGCATATGCAGTCAGAAAAATTAGAGAAATTTCTGATGAAGACACGGCGCGACTAGTATATTTTAGTTATTTTCACAGTCGAATGTCTTACGGCATCCTTTTATGGGGAAATGCAGCCGACATCAATACAATATTCGTGCTGCAGAAGCGAGCTATACGTTCCATTTACAAGATGTCGTCCTTTGAATCTCTGAGAGAAAAGTTTAAGGAAATAGGAATATTGACCGTCGCCTCTCAATACATTTTGGACAATATAATGAATGTCAGAAAGAACTTAAATAATTTTAAAACGAAAAGCGACAATCACTGTAGAAATACAAGAAATAAACACAAGTTAGATATACCTATGATCAGGCTTAGCAAAGTAAGCAAATCTTTTAAAGGTCAATGTATACGCCTATACAATAAGATCCCAGAAAACGTTCAAAATTTTTCCATCAATAAATTCAAAAAAGTAGTTAAAGAACGTTTGTGTGCTAAAGCTTATTATAAGATTAATGATTTTGTTAATGATAGCACACCCTGGGAATAAGGTGGCCACTTTCGAGGCTACTTCTATATTATATAGTATATATAAATTTGTAAATTGTAATTTATTTAAGTTATAACATTGTTATATATTTTTTTTTTTTAAAAGAACAATTTTCCCATCTTTTTGCTAAAAGGTGGCCCCGAGCGAGTTTCTTACGCCGGTTCTTCTCGCCGGGTTAGTCCCCGAACCGGTGGTAGGTCATCATGTAGGACAATTCTAAAAGTGTTAGTAACTAACCTATTTGGAAATAAAAGAATTTTCATTTTCATTTTCATTTTCATTTTATCGTTGGAACCTTTTTTCTCTTTACATATTAGTGTCGTGAGTGTGAAAATTACTTCAGTGTTTCAAGCAAAGCAAGACTCAGAGCACTGTCGTTTTAGTTTTTGTTTTTTTTTTTAAACGAGATTTCAACGCGCTCCGGCGCAATCGGCGATACCCCTTTCTCGCCATACAGATATAGTTCAAGGTCATTGGGATTATACAAAGCCTTAAGGGGAAACATCACGGTTGAGGGAAATACAAAATAGGTATTTATAAAATCTATTGCTGTCCCTTAGCTAGTCAGCACTAGCGCGATAGAGACAACAGCAGCTCGAACTGAAATTACCTGTTAAAAGTACATGAAATTGACGTTTGGGGGAACCCTGTTTTCTTCTCCAAAACTTAACCAATTTAGATTTTTTTTTTTCATTATAATATACTAAAAAAGGCTTGAGCCTAGGTTCTATGTTTTGTGTCGACGAATCGTGCACACTCTTACAGACTTCAAACATTTTTTCAGTCAATTCAACCGTTTACTTTGTGTTTGATTATTATTAAAGCGTCCAATGTTTAAAAATAGGGGCCTTACTCTCCAAAATGATTCGATTTTGATTCAGATTCGAACGTGCTGCGTACTCTCGAATAAATTGACGTTTGTTTATAATAATAATAATAACTATGGACGCTTCACACCACTGGCCCCGTGCTAAGTATCCGAAGAACTTGTGTTGCTTGTGCCAGACAACGGAAATATATTTAATACTTTTATACTATACATATATTTAAGATTTTTATTATATTATACACACATTTAATACACATCCATGACCCAGGAACATTGAAAACTTTTTGTTCCCTCGGCGGGATTCGAACCCGCGACCTTTCGCTCGAGCACCAACGCGCTCAACCACTGCGCTACGGAGGTCGTCATGTTTATTTTTATTTTCATTCGATTGATATGGTCGGGAGTAAAAAAAGTTATGATCTAACGATTTTCTTTATCCTGGTCAGTTTCAAAGTGATCAACAAAAACATAAAAAGCCGTTGAGATCAAACTCATTCGATTTTCGATTGTGTCGGGAGTAAGCCTGCAGGTAGAGCAGGAACCTAATAGATATGTTTCAAAGATGGTTCACGTTTGCCGTTCATCCCGCGACGGTTTTTTGTTTTTATCAGTACTTCCCAAGCTAATGCAACGTATACCATTAATCACAATAGGAATAATCGCTCATAGGAAGCGGAACACACGCGAGGTTCCGATGTTACGCATTCATTTCGCTTTTGTTACGGGCGCTGGAAAATACGTTCATCATCATCAGCCTCAGTCCCGAGTTCACCAACGTTTATTAGTGTTAACGGCTCATTCATTAACGGGATATAAGAGAGGGATAACATGAGAAATTAAATTAAGGAATAACTTTAACATAATATTGTGTTGGTGAAATTGGCATCTAGTCCCGATTTTACCAACCCCTGTTAGTGTTAACGTGTTAAAATACTATGCTTTCTCATTCATTGATAGGAAATACGAGAAAGATAGCATGATTAATGAAGGATTAATTTTAACATGTGTTGGTGAAATTGACACTTTACTGATACGTTCATCACTAATTACTATTATGTCTCCATAGTCAGCTATAGGTACTTACGGGTTAAGGAACACGGATTTAGGGTTTTCGTGGTTGTTTACTGCTGTCGATCTTGACTCACAGGAGTGAGAGGAACAAGGAATGTAGGGTGGACTAATTTTAGGTACTTCTGATTAATTTTGTTGCGAGCAAAGTCTCATTAATGGAGTTCCGTATTAACCTTAAGGTACAGAAACAAAAAAAACAAAAAACATGTAGAATTATTTAAAAATTAAGCAATTATAGTTTTGGTGTATATATATATATACATACACCAAAACTATAATTGCTTATTTTTAATTATAATTGAGCAATTACTTGCCACGCGATCATTTGACTTGAACACAGTAATGTCTAATATTTATTATTCTTTAAAAACCGGCCAAGTTCTTGTTATAGCAGCAACAGAAATACATCATCTTTAAAAATTTCTATCTGACTATAACAGCTTATGAGGTACAGCCTGGTGACTGACAGACAGACGGCCGAACGGACTGGGGAGTCTTAATATTAGGGTTTTCACCCTTTAGGTATGGAACCCTAAATTAATAAAATAAAAGATTAAAAAACTATAACCCGACTTCAAAAAAAAGGGCTCTAAAAAGGCTGAAACAAGAAAATAATTCAATTTGAAATCCAGATATGCATAGGTACAGATATGGTCAAGGTAGAGCCGTGGTCGTACCCGCTATTGAGATTGTATATTTCAACAGCAGACGAATATTATATATTTGTTTAGCGGGTACGACCACGGCTCTACCTTGACCATATCTGTACCTATGCATATCTGGATTTCAAATTGAATTATTTTCTTGTTTCAGCCTTTTTAGAGCCCTTTTTTTTGAAGTCGGGTTATAGTTTTTTAATCTTTTATTTTATTTTACATTTTTCTGTTTCCACATAAACTATAACATTATATTTTCATTAAACTAACGTTAAATTAACACACAGAAAGTAACTAAACAACTCCTAGATACTATTTGTACGACCGCATTTTAAACGTTTATTTCGAATTTAACAATAAAATTTAATAATTAATTAAAAATATAAATACATATTTGTAATGTGCTTGCCAAGACCTATCTTTTAATACCAAACACGATACAATTATCTTAAATTATTTTTTTTTGTAGATAGTTTTTGAGGTAAAATTTTCAAAATCCAAAACTTTTCGAAAAATTATATAGCCTATGTTACTCGCGGGACCACTACAAATCGATTGACACCTTATTTATTAAAATCGGACCAGTAGTTTAACCGCTACGAGGGAACATACATACATACATACAAACATACATACATACATACATACATAGACTGCCAAAATCATTACCCATCCTTTTGGCTTCGCCGAAGTCGGGTAAAAACTATAACCCGACTTCGTAAAAAACTGGTCTAAAGAGACTGAAACAAGAAAAAATTCAATTTGAAATCCAGAAATGCATAGGTACAAAAACAGTTTATAGTTTTTAAAATTTTATTTTATTATTTTATATTTTTCTGTTTTTTCATCAAATATAGTTTCATTAAACTAACCGTTACATAGTAAGTAACTAAACAACTCCTAGATACTATTTGTACGAGCGAATTTTAAACGTTTATTTTGAATTTAACAATAAAATGTAATAATTAATAAATATTTTATACATATTTGTGATGTGCTTGCCTTGACCTATCTTTTGATACCAAACACGATACAATTATCATAATTAAATTTTTTTTTAAATAGTTTTTGGGGTATAGTTTTCAAAATCCAAAATTTTTCAAAAAAAATTATAGCCTATATTACTGGCGAGACCACGTGCTACAAATCGATTGACACCTTATTTATTAAAATCGGACCAGTGGTTTAACCGCTACGAGGGAACATACATACATACAAACATACATACATACATAGACTGCCAAAATCACTACCCTTCCTTTTAGCTCCGCCGAAGTCGGGTAAAAAGATTATGCTATCTTGTGTCAAAGTGGTAAGGCTGTTTTTTGCATATATTATGTACAGTAGAGTTGCAAGACCCTTGCTGTTTAATTCCTTACTATGACTTTAAACAGACACTTTAAAATTTGTACGAAATGGGGGAAATTGACCCGAAAATAGTAGTAGGTATACGTTACGAATATGATTGCGCAAGTCCCAACTGCCCGCCGGGATACTTCTTGTAGGACCTATTATCGTGCAGATTTTACCTCCATATTACTTCTGAACCGACTTTCCGATTTCACTATAATATATCAGTATGTTCTAATTTACACCTACAAAAAGTCGGTCATCAATTATCGCTGGGCTGGAACCGGGGATGAAATGGATATGAAATTTCGGATACGTACACGGATATTATGAATATTAAATTTTTTCGGATTATCCATTTGTTTCGGATAATTTCAGTTACAGATATTATTTATAAACATTTTGGCTTCCTTTTTACAGTAGAAAAACTATCATTTCGGATTCGGTTACGGATATTTTTTTATGTCGGATATCCGCTAGTTTCGGTTACGGTTACGGAGCTCCCTAACATCCCTGGCTGGAACACATAGTCAGCTATCCCTGCTTACCCCACCGCAATAGTTTTAAGACTATGGTAGAGTTCGGCGGACAAAGCGATCAGCTACCTCATAACAGTGTATTATCCCATAAAGGTTTGCATAGAAAGTAGTGCCTGTTGCTCACTCGCACGAGTAATAACTAGCTTTCAAGAATGCCAATTTGTGGCAGCAGCCAAGCAGTGCCGCCCTTAAGTGGTATGTTTCAATACGGCGTTTAATATTGCCGATCGATTGTCTTTTATTTACTTTCACCTGTCCCTGTGTACTCTTGCAAATTAAACTTAAGTTAGTGCAATACAGCGGGCTTACTCCCGACTCAATCGAGAACCGAATCCGTTCGATATCAGTGGTTTTTCGTATTTTATTTGGTGGATTACTTTGAAACTAATCAGGATAAAGAAAATTGTTAGATGGTAACTTTTTGTACTCCCGACCATATCAATCGACTGCGAATCAAAATAAACAAATGTCAATTAATTAGGAAGTACGCGGCATGATCGTATCTGAATCAAAATCAAATCAGTTTGGAGAGTAAGGCCCCAGTAGTTGAAATACAGTCATTGTCGTCTCCGTGGTCTAGTAGTTCAGAGCTTTGCTTTCGACCCGGAGGTCGTGGGTTCGATTCCCGCGTTGGAACAACAAAATTTTTTGTCAAGTTTGGTTAGGACAATGCAGGCTGATCACCCGAATGTCTGACAAGAAAAATGATCCATGCGTCAGATGTTCTCTCGCCAGTCGTGTCGGTTTACCGTCCCACTGGGTTATGAGAGTAAAAGGAAGAGAGAGTGTATTTGTGTATTGCCCACACACTTGGGCACTATAAAATAACTCCTGCGTAGGTGGGCCTGGTTTCAATGAAATCGGCTACCGACACTGAAATCGGTGAGGGGAGCTATTATTTGTACATTGCGATGTTAAGATGACATGTAGCTGATCTGACTCTGGATATGGAAGGTGGTCACAGGAACTCCGCTGTAAACAACACAAGCCCATCGAGCTTGGGCGCGTTTGTTTTGTATTGACGAGCACTTTATATCTCTATCTCTTTATTCAGGATTTAATTATAAGGATAATTATATAAAAAAAATACATTTTAAAAGTATTTTTACCTCTTTTTTACCCACTCCAGTGTTTGTTGTATCTTTATCAAATAACTCTACCCACTGCAATATAATTATCTACTTCTGTAATCTATACTGAATGCTATTTTCTTTCAGGTATACTTTTCAGGATATTTAGGGCATGTTTCACCGAGCAATGTTAAAGTTAATCCTTCGTTAAATATCATGTTGTTCCTCTCGTAATTCCTATCAATGAATGAGTAGGCATGGTATTTTAACATGCCGTTAACACTGACATGAGTTGGTGAAATCGGGACTAAAAATGGACTATATGCAGATATTATGTTAGTTTAAAGCCTTAACTACTTCCGTACCTGTCATTCGTTGGGTATTTTTTAATTAAATATAATAATAACGAGCAAAGTAACAGACAACCGTCCATTGATCCATTCTCACAAACTTTCACATTTATCACAAACTATTGTTCACGCCGGTTTTCTGTAAGGCCGTTTACGCGAGTCGAGACGAACCTTGCGGTATGTTAACAATATTAATCATTACCCAGGTTTACTTTTAACTTACTTAAGTCATGTGAAACACACAATATTTAAACGCATCATAAACTTAATAGATTTAATAATAAATCATTGGCGTTTACGCAACTTTAATATCTATTGTTATAACAATAAAGCCGAGAGTCGTTTAGCGTAATTATTTTTGAATGAAGAGTAAAATTGTCTATGGTTAACAGTAAAGTGTTTATTACATCACGCGTCGGCCCTGGTATATGGCATTTCGTAACGTTACATGATTTTGCAAGCGAGTAGGCCGCGAAGGGTTTATTTACTCATCCATTATGGTTTTAAAGTTCCTTGGCCCTATATTCGTAAATTGACAGCACTTTTTTTGGGCTTCAGAGTGCTGCTGAGTCTAAGAGAGAAAGAAAGTATCTACATTTAGTTAGTTGTAGTTACAGTAAAAATTAAAAAAATATGTATTTTACCTAAAGCAGTGAGATAGCGCGGCTTCCAAGTTTCTGAAAAAAAAAAACAAAAATAGGTTAGTTCTTTGTCATTTATAGAAAATCATAAATTTTAACATGTCTGGACATATAGGTGGCTATGGATGTTCAACTGTTAAACCCTCGTAACCTCCAAAGTAGTTATGATAATTAGACAAATGAGGTTTCGTTGGAAGCCTCTTGATCGTCCGCTAGTTATAGGCTACATGATGTCACGTTAAAATGGCTACAGCGCCCTCTAGGGGATATAAAGTAAAGAAGAAAAAAAAATAACGATGTCGAGTGGGGCATGAAATGAAAGAGTTTTGTTATCACATTTCGAAGAATCTTAATATCACATTTTAATTATGTACTACTTACTCACAGTTTTGCTTGCTATCACCTGGTAATTGCAAGAATTTATTAGTTTTAGTTTAATCATTCGGGTACAGAACCCTGGAAGAAGTGAGTGTTATAGTATTGATACCTGAACTATGACATCCCTGTGGAAACCAACATCCCCGTACAGTAGTCTAAAATATAGACCGTTCTAAATAGGTATCTCTACTACAATAAACCAGGGATGAAATGGATATGAATTTTCGGATACGGATACCGATATTATTAGAAAAATTATTTCGTGTTATCCGTTTGTTTCGGATAATTTCGGTTACAGATATTGAATTTTCGTTACCTTTGACAATAAAAAAACTCTTATTTCCGATTCGGTTACGGTTACGGATAATATTTTATATCGGATATCCGATAGTTACGGTTACGGATCTCCCTAACATCCCTGCAGTAGGATAGTAAGTACCGAGTCGGTAATTTCACATATCGCTAACTATGAAGTTGGTAAGTTTGCGAAATGCATCTGCAATTGAAATATGCGTTGTAAAATCTAAATGCACTAAGGTGCAACGAGAGTTTCATACTACAAAGTACAAATACAGGGTGTCTCATAGTATCAAGCCGAATATTTGTGAAGAGAAGGAAGCGTAGAGCATTTTTTGTTTTAGCACCTCATATAAATTACTTACCATAACGCGATAAAAAATGCAAAGGTCTAAAATGTCATGCAAAAGTTAAAGCATACTATAAAGTTTGTGATTATACTTGGGAATAAAGTAGCCCCCTGCAATGCTTTTTTTTTCTTTTATTAACGGCCGATTTTTCAATCGTTAGATAACTTTAATCTGCCGAATAAACATGTGACTTTGACATTTGTTTCACACAATATCTGTCAAAGTCACTTATTTCTTCCTCAGGTAAAAGATATCTGACGATTGAAAAATCGGCCGTTAGTTGCATATATATATATATAATATGTAAACATATTTTTATATACTTTTTTTTTAAAGAGAATTTTCCCATCTTTTTGGTAAAAGGTTAGCTGCGCTGGGCTAGTTTTCGAACCGGTGGTAGGCAATGTAGGCATCATATAGAAATGACGTTCATTTTTGTAAAATTGATTCTGAATAAAAATTTTGACTTTGACTTTGACCACAAGGAGTGAATCTTACTATGCTCGGCCTCGCGGACTTCTAGTCTCTATGTTACTCAAATTGCCTGGTAGCTGTAGTACCTGGCGATCATACTGCTTGTTTAGCCAACGCCAACAGTCACATTATCTTTTTTTTCTCTTCAATTAATTAAAGCTAAATGTTTGCGCCCGGCGCCTGTGAGGCGATCCCGTCGCCTACACAATGCAAACACACGGTCGATGTCCTACGTTATATCACCACGTAACCCCGTACATTATGATTGTTTAACCCACTTGTCACTCATTGATCATATAAGCTATTAGGTAGAGAGTTGGGACTATAACATAGACGACGAGCAAAATTTACCGACGGCGGAGCTCTGACAGATCTTGGCCGGTGCGGCAGCGCCGCGTCGGCGTGGAAACGATTATCGACTGCAGTTGCTACGGTGCAAAATCCATACAGAAATTAGTACAGATATCTTCGGCGCGTATGTGAGCGTACTATCAAGCAATCCCCTTCGAGCAATAGAAATATTACACGGTTGTTTGGCGAGCTGGTAAAAAAACGCTCGGCGCGCCGAGTTGGATCCTTGGCGGCGTCATTGCCGACCAAAATCGGTGCGGCGCGGCGAATATGATCCGAAATTCGGAAGTCCGGATAGAATTTAGTGCAATCGATTTATAATTTTAGGCAGATGTAATAGAGATATAGAACACACGAGTATCACGTCAAATCTCAATGTCAAGTTTGACAATTCGACACTCTTCACTAGGTACATGCCCGCAGGTCAACCTACAGGTATGTCCGACAAGCTTCGCTGCTATTAGGTTTGTGTATTGCCATCGCGAGTCGTCCGGCAGACAGGCCGATGCAAGTCCACGAGATCTACAAAATACAAATACAAATACAAATATTTTATTTTCCAAAAAATATTTAACAACAAACGGTAAACAGATCCCCACACTAGGCAATGCCTGTCCTGTGGGGACATCCAGAACAAAGTTTAAATATTGTAGACATACCTAATATTGTTACATAATGTTTGATAACCCATCACACCTGAAACCTAGAATTAAGTTTAAACAACATGAATGCAATGTTATAATAATACATAATATATATATATTCATAATACTATAATATAATATACCTACCTATTATAATACTAAAAATATGTAAGTGTTGTATGAAAGAGTGTGTGTCCGTGTGTGTGCATGCGTGTGTGTGTGTTTGTGGTTGTATGTATCTGATTTTATGCAGTAACCTTAATGAGATTTTCGATTTCTTGGTACGAGCAGTCAAGGAGAGCGTCAGTAAGAGCTAGCTTTGATTTTGTAACTGACAAATTTTCTATGTGATATAGTTTTATTAAGATGTTGTATATGTGAGGGAAGAGAAACGAGCCAAAACGTTGAGCGAAAGAGGTCTTTACAGCTAAGGGGGGAATTCGGAATAACCTTTTTTTATGTAAAGTCTGGTACTGAGCAGAATGAAGAATCGACTTATGTACAGCTAATCCTACCCTCAGTATGTAAAGTCGTCTAATACTCAGCACACCAAAATCTGCGTAGACAGCAGAGGTGGAATATCTTCTACGCTTATTTAACGCAACCTTAAGTAACGCTCGCTGGGCTCTTTCAGCAGCAATTAAGGTAGTAGAAGGTACTCCACCCCACACAAGAATGCAGTAATTTATGATAGATTGGCAGATTGCAAGATATACCATTTTAAGCGTGTGAAGATCCGCTGCGTTACGCATGTTTCTTAATACGGGTACAATTTTTCTAATACGGGCAGTCAATAGACATATATGTTGCTTAAAGGAGAGCTTTTCATCCAGAATCATGCCAAGATATTTAATATCTGGTGTTCTTTGAATAAGAGGACAAGTACAGGGCTCCTGTCCACCAGAAGGGCATAAGTAGTTATGTATTTTTAAATAATTGAATGATTTAGAGTTTGAAGCAGCTGTTTTATGAAAAAATACAAATTTTGTTTTGGAGGTATTTAGTGTCAACAAGTTATCGAGTAGCCAGTCCGAGACCAACGACAGCCCTTTCTCAGCCACCCGGCGAACAGCACCTTCTGATGTGCCGTGAAAAATAAGTGCCGTGTCGTCCGCATAACAGAAGATGTCCGCATTTAGGAAGGACAGAGAGGCAATCTCATTTACATAGATTAGAAAAAGAGTTGGCCCTAAAATGCTGCCCTGAGGAACACCATAAGAAATTGATTGAGAGTCACTCGTGTTCTCACCCAATCTAACACATTGGTGTCTATCCGATAGGTAGCTGGTGAACCATTTTAAAGCGATACCTCTAACACCATACGATTCGAGTTTCATTAAAAGTATAGGTATGGAAACTGTGTCGAATGCCTTTGCCAAGTCCAGAAATACACCGACACAGCACCGGCCCTCGTCAAGGTAAGAAACTACCTTATTTATAAGAGATGTAACGGCGTCCTCAGTTGACTTCCCCTTTTGAAATCCGAATTGTTGACGGTTTATAATTAAATTTGCGTCTAGAAAGGAAACTAATCGTCTGTGTAAAACACGCTCTAGTAGTTTAGATAATGTACTTAAAAGGGAAATGGGTCGGTAGTTGCTGGGCTGATCTCTCGGACCACCTTTATGGATTGGAATGACAGCGGCGGTTTTCCAACATTTAGGAAAAACTCCAGTTTCAATGCTCATGTTGAAGATAGTCGTAATGGGATCAACTATGGTGTCCGCTAAAGATTTTAGTACTCTATTATTTATGCCGTCAAGTCCGGGGGAGCTACAACTTTTTAGGCTTTGGATTAAATACTTAACTTCATTTTGGTCTGTGGGTGAAATAAAGAAAGAGTTTACAGTCCTAGGTCCTCCGGTAGGTAGTTTATATGCAAGTTTATCTCTGGTTTTTGAGGAAATGGAATCTGCTAGTGTTTGGCCTATCGAAGAAAAATATGTGTTGCATTCATTTAGAGATTCTGAAATGCTACTTTTGATTTTAGTTAGTTCTGGAGGAGTCGTGGAGGGGTTTTTGGTGTTACGGTGGGAAAATTTATTAATAGTGTTCCAAAACTTTCTAGGGCAATCTTTATTTTTACAGAGTTCTCTGTTTTCGTATTCGATTTTAAGTTTTCTAAGGAGTGATTTGTAGAAGTTGCGATATCGAGTATAGACGAGTCTCTTGAAATCGTTATTAGGAGCTTTTTTTGATTCAGCGTGAAGCTTGTCTTTATGTTTGGAGCATCGTATCAGTCCAGGAGTCATCCAAGGTTGAATTACAAACTTAGAGTGACTAATCGTAAGACTATGGGAGTGTTTCGAAATAAGTTTAGAAAGTGTAGAAGAAAAATTATTTGCGATGACATCTATACATCCGTCACCAAATATTTCATTCCAATCTATTTGTGCCGCTTCCAATTTTAGGTTTTTGTAATCAATTTTAGTTATCACCCTATTGATCCTAGTGTGATTAGTTTCAGAGGAGTTTAAACCTATCATGACTAAGTCGTGGTCAGTCAGAGCGGCAGGACATATCACTGATTCCGAAGAAATCTTTTCAGACACAAAAATATGATCAATACAAGTCTGACCGTGTGTCACATCATTAATAGTTGACACTAGGCCATATTCTGCAAGTAAATTTAAGTATGATGATGTTTGGTCCTGTAAACTATTCAGGATGTTAATATTTATGTCGCCTACTACTATAAGACCCGTGCTGCGTGTAAGACCCTCCAAGGTGTGTTCTAAGGAAGGTAAGAACTGTGTAGTGCTAAGAAAAGAAGGAGAACGATAAATACCTAAAACTGTTATAACTCTTGGTATTTCCACTACTAATGCGTTTGCCTCTTCAATGAGTGGTTCATGAACCTTTGGGGCCCATTTGTTATTAACAAAAATTACCACTCCTCCCGATCTATTTATAAATTTATTTGTGTGATAAGAAGAATATCCGTTAAGTTTCTTAATTGTGGGTGACCTTCCTAGCCAACATTCGCTTAGAGCTATTATATCGAATTTAATACTAAGTCGCGCTAAGATCACTAGAAAACTGTCAAAATTACGCTCCATGCTTCGAATATTTACATGAAGAAGCTTAAACTTATATTTGTTAATAACTATACCGCAGTTTTCAGGATAAGGGATATTGTGACAATCCACTCTAAAAGAATCATCTATATTTGTTAAGAGGTCAAGTGACAGAGCCATCGTAGTAAAAAAAATATAGCTTTCGAGGGCAAGTTACGTCTAGTGGTAAGTGAATTGTGGCAATATAACCTAAAACATTTTTTGAGCTTTTTATCTTGATGAATATAATGTGTTTCGTAATTAATAGTGATGTTGATATGTGTGTGTACTGTATAGGAAAGAATATGTTGTTTCAGTATGAGAGTGTGTGTGTTATTGTAAGTATGATTGGTAAGGATAACAAAACTAAAAGCTACAAAAATTCTTAATATACTCGTATTCACGCCGGATATAGCAAGAAAACATAATACAGTATAATAATAAGAGAAGCTATAACAGATAATTGACAGGTTTTTAAATTTCAAGCTTATGTAAGACGTCTTCTGAGGTAACTTGTATAGGACGAGTATTTTCCTGTTTTCTGATATATATGGATCCACTGCGAATCCAGCAAAATTTAAATTTATGTTCGCGTGTCCAATTTCGAGTGATACGAAATAACTGACGGTTTGAGCTGGTAAGTCTTTCATTTATAAAAACTTTTCTGATAGAGCCACTACCAAGTATATCCAAACTATCAAGTGTACGGCGAGTTCTAGCATTTTTCAAGAATTCTTCTCGTTTCAGACGACGAGTGAACGTGATTACTAAGGGACGAGGTAAGTTTTGATCTTTACCAGCACCAAAGGTTTTAGAACCCACTCGGGTCACATGGTCGAGGTCCTGTTCGTCAAGAGTTACACCGATTTTTAGAGCGACAGTTTGGGCGATGTGATATGGGTTCTCATTTGAAGTTTCTGTTAGGCCCAAAATCTCCACATCTGACCGAAGAGCAAACTGCGCTTGCCCGTTTACTTTTTGTTCTAACTCTGATAAACGGACTTTAAGAGAGACATTTTCTATCTGCTGCTCCTCCAGAGCCTTTATTTTATCTTTATAGTCTAGCAGTTTCGAAACATTTTCTATTTGCTGCTCCTCCAGCACCTTTATTTTGTCGTCATAGTCTAGTAGTTTCGAGGATAAGTTATCAAAACGTTCTGAGAATTCATATTTCATTGTGGTCATATCCTGACGCAACAGACGAACTTCTGTGATTAGTGCCTGTAGGCTGCCTTCCATACCTTCATAGGGAATACTATTCGTTCCTGTTACCATGTTTGCCTTCCTTCGTTGGGTGACGTTGTTGTTGTCTTGGGAACGACATGGAGTATGCGTGTTATCTCCACCTTTTCTTGTCGAAGCGAGACAATCTGGGCAGGTCCAGCGGGTCATCTGGTCAGGTTTTAGGTTTTCAGCATTTGCGCATAAGCGGTGATAGGATTTTGTGCACCCCTTGTATGTACAAGTTATGGAGTTTTCCTTTGTATGAGGCTTGAGACAGGCTGAGCAATTCATTATTTTAAGTTTTATAAATGGAGAAGAAGAAGTGAACCAATATTTGTTTTCTGCACCAATACTAGATGGCGCTAGCAGCAAAATTTGTTGTTCTCACTTTTTAACTTCTACCCACTGTTTATGCTGTCACATAAAAAGTTTATTGCACAATATCAATTGTTAAAACCAAATATTGACCTGGACATTGGATGCAGCTTGATGTAGATATGCTGAAACGGTACCTATTTTTTTAATATAACACTTTACTAACTTCTTTTAACAAAAAACATGTAGTAGACAACACTTTATAATTTTAAACTGTGAGTCGTAAATATAACACTGTTAGTAGTTTGACGTTCTCAATGTTGCGAAGCCTGTTGAACATTTTTTTAGGCTTGCCTGCGGGTAAATCCGTCTAGTAAATTCCCCCTTTAGTCTTTACTATATATTTTGGTGTAAATTGAAAACATTTATCTATCAATAGTTAAAATTTTCAGATGTAGAGTTAACATATTATTATGTTTACGTGTTACTAGACACAGTGGTAATATTAAATAGACATTTAAATGCGTTTAAAAAATAATTTATGCGTATGCAGCCCTGTTTTCACCATTTTTATCTAATTAAATTATAGTAATCATGGACAGGTTTAGAATTGGTTAAAACACGTACAAAATTAGTGAATTAACCGCAACACTCTTAATTTCTTCGAAGCAGCTTAAATAATTTTCATAATTCAATTCCCAATTTTGGTGTATAGATAAATTTCGAAGGTGTAATTCGATGGTGACAATTAGTTTGAGTGAAACTTAATAACCTTTTTAGTCGAATAAGCTATTAGTAGAGAATGTAACTGATATTGTCTTGGGCGGTCCCGCAGCGATTGTTAATATACCCGTGTGGTTCAAACGATACTTGTAAAAGCCTATTGGGTAAACTACCTAATTGTTGACGCTTTAATAGATAGGTTCTGCTGAATATAAGTTTCTACGAAATCATCATCATCATCATTTCAACTATGACGTACACTTTTTGCCTTTACTTGGCAGACGGGTTGGCGAGCGCAATTTTGAGGACAACAATTTTTTTTTCGGATAAATTATATTATTCATAAAAATGTAGAGTTAATAAGATACTTTAGAACCAACTCTACTTAACTATTAACTTAGCTGTACATAAATAACTTTTAATGGGTATGAAAATAACAGTACAACGACAATACCACAAAAGGTATATCAACCAACATAAAGTTTATAAAGTTCGTACATGACAAAATACTAAACTAACTTACAACTATTAATTACTAGCAGTCCCGGCGAATTTCACACTTTGATGCACCGACATCGGCACCTGCTCGGTCCAATGAAAAAAAAACTACTTCGAGAACCTTCTATCCATTGAAATAGCATAAAAATCGCAGACATACAGTCAGGAGCTTTACCACGTTTCTTATAGCAGTATTACTTTAACATTACTTTTGGATTTCGAGCAAATTAAAAACATTATCGATTATGTAAATACTAAATAGAGATCATATTTGTTTACACGAAATTTATATGTAGGTAATGTTTAAATAATACTTCTGTAAGATCTCGTGGTAAGGCGCCAGAACATTTATCAATGTTTAAGGGGTACCCTTAAACAACACGGCATAAATTTTTTTGTAAACGACTTTTTATAGGTGAAAAATATAATGAAAAATATAATGATTTCAATAGAGCATCGCACTCGTCCTATAAAATTAGGTAAGAAAATCGGTCATATTTGTATGGTGGAACGATCTGCGAAAAATATAGTGACAAGTTGGCCTAACAAAATACCTTGGGTGAATATTAATGCAAGATATGCACAAAAGGTAAATAGGAACTGCGTAATTGAAAAAAAGTGATCATCATGGATTATTCATTTTACTACCTACGTGATTAAACTACTAGGCGAGTATTGACGCAGTTCATACAGGGCGTGACGGCAATGTATCGCCTCCATGGTCTAGACCATGGAGGCGATACAATGCCGTCTCAAAGGCGATACACTTTTGGAACCCTAGTCTAGACTAGGGTTCCAAAAGTGTGCACTGAAAGTAAATGGGGCGCCGTTAGTTCATCGTCTATCATAATTAGAAACCACAAATATTCGTGGGTACCCTACGAGAACATACGGCAGTGGGTTAGGTTAGGTTAGCCCCAGCTTTTGACTTTTTTGTTTGTTTCTATCTACCCAAACTAACTACTATTTCTTCGACTGTGTCTATTTCAAATAGCTAGTATGGTTGCTGTGATAAAATACTAAATTTGTAACTATGCCGCGGGTTGTACAAGATTGGAAACCCCTGGTCTAGACCATAGAGTCTAGAGTCTAGTAACATTTCTTCTATGAATATCGACTGTCATTTTGACATTTTAACTTTTTAAATCGTGTTTAAAAATTTTGAACTGCAAAATGACAGTAGATTTTCAGCAACGTAGAAATATTGAGGGCGTTGATTCAAATTATGTTTAATATAGCCAAAAAAAAAAATATTTACTTAAAAAAGTGGTTTCTTTTTTATAAGTATATTACCTATACCTTACCCCGTACAAAATCAACTTCCAATGACTTGGAAAACAGTTTATTTTTGTTGTCGTTAAAAATGTAACTCGATAGCAATTAAAGGGAAGAAGTAGAGCGTTTTTTGTGTATTTTTTTGTATATTTTCGATCATTGGCTGCATGTTTAACGAAGACCTCACTCAATTAGTAACTTCGGGTCGGCTATTTGATTTGGTTTGACGTTCCCCGGTCTCCCCTAATGATCTCTGATGGCTCCTCTTTTCTATTTATTGACATTTTATCGACAGTTAATGAACCTAATTGGCTCTAGTTGCCGATACAGTTATCATTTATGAATCCCTCCCAGAAATTCCAAGGACTTTTCTGTAGTTATTTATGCCAACAAATTATACTTATTATATTTTAACACAGGAAAAGTTCATATTGGGGAAAGTGATTAGAAAGCTATTACTTTAAAGATACCAAAATTTAAAAAAATAAGGTAATTCGTCAGATTTTTCTATCAAAATAATGTATTACTAGCTTAGATAAAGAATCCTATAGATTTGACACATTGCCACAGCCGACAGGGACTAACGAAAAGTATATACAATATCTGTGTTGCCAACCCCATTTAAATATACCCAATTTATTCAGAAATCTTACTACTCGGGACTAACAAAGATTAGTACAGAACAGTAAAATACAAATTTATTAAAGAGAGAAAGTTTGTTCATCTATATATTTGTTTCCATTAAATTATGAAATTTGGAACGGATAAAGCAGGAAATAATATGTTACGTTTATGACGTGTAAATGTACCAACGGTTCCCATTTGCGCATAAAAAGAAGCATTGGCTGCTACTTTATATGCCCAAAACATATCATTTATGTATGTCGGTACTCTATTTATGTTATCGAATGTACTATAATTTCTTGGCGGACATTCTTTTTATGTAGTAATAAAACACAAACTATGTACTTGCACTTTTTTTCACTTTATTATTGTAGGCGACGCACTACACCTTTCTAAGAATATATCACTAATCATAAGATTATATAAATATTATTTAGAGTGTTAAATAAACTTATTGTGTTCTGAGATTAAATAAATATAGTTTTCTGTTGTATAAGCCTATAAATTGTAAGCTTAAACTTTTGTTTGAATAAAGTCGTGTTGTCGGATTCTTCAAACGTATGCGGTTACACTGAGCCGACACCCTGGAAGTCCAGCAAAGCAGTCGCACCAACGCACGCGCAAGTGACACACGTTTGAATTATCCCTCGCACATATTCTGTCCAACACCGCAGTTTTAATTCCATCCCTTATAATCGCTGGTCCTTCGAGCCGGATCTAACTAGAACTGTTGAACTCTTGTTATGTATCGTACGCCAAATAAGTTTTTGTCTAATAAATCCCGCGTAAAATTAATTGACAGACTCGAAAGTGCTTCGGAACAAGTGTTAACGCGTGACCGCGAACAATTTAAAATGTCAAAATCGGAATGTGCATGTGATAAAAGTGCAACAAATGAAATGTCATGTAAATCGTCGTCTTCCCAAATTAGACGCAAACAGCTGGAATTAGCAGCAGCCGAGGAAAAAGCTAAAATTGCTTTGGAGCTTATCGATAAGCGGCTCGAATGTGACTTAGCCATGGTCGATAATGCTTCATATTGTAGCAAGCCTGCTAGCAACGACGGGAGTCAATGTAACGTGAAGCAGTGGCTGGAACAGAGTAACGTACAGTCGCCACCAGTGGCGGCAGCAACGGCGACGGAGGCAGCGCCGGCACCTAGCGCAAACTGCGCACCTAGCTGCGCCCCCGCTCCACACGCCGACGGTATAATTCAGCTGGCTCACACACTCAAGAACATAATGACCTCCACGTCCCAGCACCATCAAGATGAACGACTACTCACACGGTTGTCAACACCGCGAGATTTACCGATATTCAGTGGTGAATGCTTCGAATGGTTGCATTTTCGAAGCGCATATGATGAATCCACACAGGTATGCCAATTTAGTGATTCTGAAAATTTATGGCGACTACGCAAAGCGCTCCGCGGCGAGGCCAAGGAAGCCGTCACCGACCTACTGATCGGCGGCACCTCACCAGCTATTGTAATGGAAGCATTGGAGCTCAGGTTTGGACACCCAGATTTAATCGTTCAACAGCTGACGGCGCAGATGAAAAAGCTATCGCCACTCTCAAGTAATTATCAGAATGACATAATTAACTTTTCTATGAAAGTAAATAATTGTGTTGCGACGCTGAACTCACTCAATCAGCATGATTACCTACGCAGCCCAGAATTACTGACGGCAGTCGTCACAAAGTTGCCTAGTGTTTTGATTAGCAAGTGGTCAGACTATGCTTACGATAAGCTAGCTAGCAACGTTTCAAAACTACAACTACTAGCCACATTCTTAAAACGTGAAGCTACTGTGGCCTCAATAGTCGGCGTTACACATCTTCGGGACAGCCGTAAACCCGACCAGGTGCCACATGGACGAACGAAACCGGATGAGAAGCAAAGGCAACCTATGTACTATAATCGGCCTGTGCTTACGACGATGGCAACCAGAGCCGCTCGACCGACGTCGTCGAAATTATGTTTGTTTTGCTCAAAATCTGCCCATCCACTAACTGAATGTCGATATTTCAGACGAGCAATGAGAAAAGATAGATGGAGATTTGCAAAAGCAAAAAACCTATGTTTTTGTTGCTTATTGGAGCGACACAATAATACCGCATGTCCTGCACCTTTATGCGACATCGACGACTGTGGATTGTCGCACAATCGCCTTCTACACTTCAAGAAGCCTGCAGTCGACACCGTGGCTACAATGATGGATGCGACCACCCACGAGTCGCAGGTAGCTGACAGCGAGTCGTCATTATCGGCACGCGGCGAAACCGTGGCCCACATGGCTGCCACCCAGCGCGAGCCGAGCGACGATGCCGCCGACAGAACTCAAGGACCGCGAGCGAATTGTGAAGTGCTACTAAAAGTGGTAAAAGTAAATCTAAGTGGCCCAAAGGGCACGGTGAGTGCGTATGCATTGTTAGACGACGGTGCATCCATATCTATAATCGATAAGGACTTGGTAAGTGAATTAGGTTTAATAACTTCTCAGTCTAGCCCTATTAAATTTATTGATGCTTTCGGTATCGAAATATTTCAATCTGATGTACCTAAAGTTACTGCTAATATAAGTGGCATATTTGAAAACAAAAGTTTTGATGTAACATTACGTGTAGTGAATAACTTTAATTTGCCAAAACAAGATTTGTCAATAGTTAAAACTTTGCAATGTAATCATTTGTTAAAAGTTAAAGATGATGTTTGTGATCAATGTGTAGTGCCTCGACTATTGATAGGTGAGGATAATTATTATCTTATCGCTCCTCATGAAATTCTGCAAGGTAACAAGCAGGAACCTTATGCTACGAGATGCCTACTAGGCTGGTCTATTCATGGCTGCATCGGTCTCACTCACACTTCCATGAACGGTCATACTTTTCATCTCGCTCACGATGAGGAACACGATACTAACATCACAGAATTAAACAATTTAATTAAACAATCTTTTGAACTAGACTCGATCGGAATTTCAACCTTACGCCGCGAGAATACGGCACATTTGAGAGCAGTACGTATTTTAGATGATACTGCACGGAATATAGGTAATCAATGGGAAGTAGGTCTACCTTTCACAAAAGACCAATTAGTATTTCCAAATACGTATGATTACGCGCGAAATAGACTAAATAGTTTAGTTAAAAGGTTTAGGTCTGACGTCACGTACGCTGAGAAATATCGCCGGGAGATGAAAAGGCTCTTTGATAACGGCTACGCTCGTGAAATAGGCGTCAAGGAATACACACCGAGTCATACTTGGTACTTGTCACATTTTGGAGTACAGAACCCAAACAAACCCGACAAGTTAAGATTAGTATTTGATTGTGCAGGTAAAGTAAACAACGTATGTTTAAATGATTTTCTTCTTACAGGACCAGACCTGTACAATTCACTATTAGGTATTATGTTACGTTTTCGCGAACATAGAATAGCGCTAACTGCTGATATTAAGGATTTTTTTGTTCAAATCAAAATAAGATCAGAAGATCAAAATGTTTTCCGTTTTCTTTGGCAAGAAAACGCCGAGGATGATGTGAAAATATGCGTAATGCAAACTTTGCTTTTTGGAGCTACTTGCTCACCGTTTGTCGCACAATACATAAAAAATAAAAATGCGATTAAATACATAGACGAATGTCCAGAGGCCGTTCACGTAATATTAAACGACCATTATATGGACGATTGTTTACATTCATGTGACAGCGAGGACAAAGCTATTCAATTAATACGCGAAATAACTGAAATACATAAATCAGGTGGTTTTGAGATAATGCGCTGGTCCAGCAACAGTAAACACGTGCTGCAGACCGTACCGCACGCGGCGCTGGCGCCCGCTGCTATCGCATTACAACACGGAGCTACGAACACAGCTGAGCGCACTCTCGGTTTGATGTGGCATCCGAGCGAAGATTTGTTTAGTTTTAAAATAGCTTTAGATCGAATTTTGCCTGGCATTTTAAATGGAACTCAGGTACCTACTAAAGCTCAAATGTTAAGCATTATAATGTCCGTTTACGATATTCACGGTTTTCTTTCTCCGTTTATAATTAAGGGTAAAATTATTTTTCAAAATGTACATCGCAGTGGAGTCGAATGGAATTGCCGCATCCAAGCCGCGGAGCACACTTTATGGCTCAGTTGGCTCAAAGATTTGAAGTGTCTAAGCTCACTTAAAATTCCGCGATTCCATGGCAACGCGCACGAGTGGACACATTGTTACTCGGCGGAACAGATGTTAACTGATGACATTAAAAGAAATGTAGGCGAGATAGTAAACAAACAAATGCATATTTTTTGTGACGCTTCGTCTAAAGCTTACGCTGCTGTTATTTATTGGCGTTATACACGTGCCGACGGGCGCGTACTAATTAGTTTTGTCGCTAGTAAATCTAGGGTGAGCCCATTGAAGCCGACTTCAATTCCGCGACTAGAACTACAGGGTGCTCTTTTAGGTGCGCGACTCGCAGAAGCTATACTGCGCGAATACAAAGGTCCCGGTCGCCATAATAAACGTTATTTTTGGACGGACAGTAGCACAGTCCTTCAGTGGATTCGAAGCGATCCTCGTAACTACAAACCATATGTAGCCCATCGACTTGGTGAGATCGACTCACTAACGAAAGCATGTGAATGGCGCCACGTGCCTACCGCGAACAACGCCGCTGACGCGGCCACTCGAGAAGACGCGCCTCCGTTAAGGTACTCAAGTGACTGGTTCCAAGGTCCCTCGTTCTTGAGACATCCTGAAGGTCAATGGCCTAAGGACCGGAAGTTTACGAAGACATTAGAGGACGCAAATAGCGAAAAATGTACGGTTCATTTAATAGTTGATAATAAATCGACAATGTCTTTGCCTAATGAAAATAATATCTCTAATTGGCTCACTCTAGTACGCGCAACGGCTAGGGTATTGTTGTTCATTAGAAGATGTCAAAGGAAGAAATGCCTACTTGACACTCTTCTAATGAAGGAGGCAGAAGACATGCTGCTAAAGAAATGTCAGAACGATTGTTTTCATGCGGACATATCATTATTGAAACAAAATAAGTCCCTGTCACGCGATAGTCGCTTGCTACAACTAACCCCTTACGTAGACGAATCCGGTCTCATGCGTGTAGGCGGTCGTGTGGAGGCTGTCGCTGGCGTCGAACTTAACATGCGAAGACCTGTTATTTTAGAAGGAAAACATAGAATAACACGTATGCTGGTAGAATATTTTCATAGACAAGCACTCCACAGTGCAAACGAACTCGTCGTTAATAACTTAAGACAGCGTTATTGGATCTTAAAACTTAGGCCGACAGTTCGTGCCGTCGCGTCCCATTGTCTGTTCTGCAGATACAGGCGCGCGACACCGCAGCCTCAGCGTATGAGCGACTTACCTGCAGCTCGGCTGCAACACAATAGACGTCCATTTAGTTACACCGGAGTAGATTTTTTCGGGCCACTAGAGGTTACCGTTGGCCGAGGAAAACAGAAACGTTACTGCATGCTGTTTACTTGCTTAACTATTCGAGCAATACACATCGAAGTGACGGAAAGTTTAACAACTGACTCCACAATAATGGCATTAAGACGGATGGCTGCTCGTCGAGGCATGCCGCAGGTCATTATCTCAGATAACGGCACAAACCTTCGCGGTGCTGACGCGGAGCTGAGACGCAGTTTGTCTGAGCTAGATCAGGAGGCCATACGGGAGGCAGGAACTATACGCGGCGTCCAATGGAAATTCATACCCCCGGGGGCCCCAGAGATGGGGGGAGCATGGGAGCGCATGATCCGAACGGTCAAGTCCTCCTTAAAGATAGTATTAAAGCAACGTGCACCTCACACTGAAACTTTGTTAACCGTTTTAGCCGAAGTCGAGTCGTTAGTGAACAGTCGACCTATTACTTACGTTTCAAATGATCCACAATATCCCGAGGCTCTGACGCCTAACCATTTTTTAATCGGTTCCTCATCGTCAATTCCACAATTCGGTAAATATGATAATTCGGATCTACATTTGAGAAAGCGATGGCGGGTAGCACAGCGCCTCACTGACATGTTTTGGGCACGATGGATTAAAGAATATTTGCCAACCTTATTACCACGCCAAAAGTGGACTACTGAGTCTAGGCAGTTACAGGTTAACGATTATGTCGTCATTGTCGAACCTAACTTAGAGCGAAACTGCTGGCGGCATGGAATTGTGAGCGCGACCCACGCGGGCCGCGACGGACGAGTCCGTGTCGTCGACGTGCGCACACGCGCCGGCGAGCTGCGCAGACCTGTGACGCGCGTCGCCCTACTAGCACCACAGAATGATAGTAGTGCTAACTAGTTAGCACTAAGGAGGCAGATTGTAGGCGACGCACTACACCTTTCTAAGAATATATCACTAATCATAAGATTATATAAATATTATTTAGAGTGTTAAATAAACTTATTGTGTTCTGAGATTAAATAAATATAGTTTTCTGTTGTATAAGCCTATAAATTGTAAGCTTAAACTTTTGTTTGAATAAAGTCGTGTTGTCGGATTCTTCAAACGTATGCGGTTACACTGAGCCGACACCCTGGAAGTCCAGCAAAGCAGTCGCACCAACGCACGCGCAAGTGACACACGTTTGAATTATCCCTCGCACATATTCTGTCCAACACCGCAGTTTTAATTCCATCCCTTATAATTATAATATATACCTACACCGACGATGACTTCATCGAAACCGGTCGTGTATTTTAACAAATATAAAAATATTTAAATTAGTGTAAAATCACTAATAAAGTATAAATATTATGTAAAAAAGTATATAAAATAAAAAATAATGTGTTTAAAGGTAATCTGTGCATATAGTCATTATTTAAATGATTTTATTATTTGCATTTTTTTTTTAATTATTGGTATATTACAACATTTATGGGTCGTTATTCAAAATGATTATTTCCGTAACTGTATTCATACCGTTTGCTATTGGAAGTAGATGCACGAATTTCTTCCTCCTCGTTTAAGCATTTGGTATTTTCCTTTTCATGCCTGTATATAGTGTGGATCCCTTACCAGCATTTCCGGGGACATTTAAATTTTTAATTTATTTCTTATACCAACTACAATTTATAGATATAATCTCATTCGACTATTCACCGCAGTTCAAGAGTTCATGAATGGAAATTTTTGGAGTGACTTTTACGACTTATATTCACTATACGTCTTCCAATAAATATTTCTTCGGCTTTCCTAAAACAAAGCAATAATATATAAAATAGGAGTAGTAGAGGCGTTCGTTAAATGTAGTCAAGATTTCCATTTCCATCGTTATTTTACAGTAAAAAAATAGTACTTTTAGTGAACTTATGTAAGTAAATTTCAGTAGGCTCTATACAAGACTCTGAATATAATACAATGTCGTACAATATAAAGTAGTTGTTCTAAAATATCATCAGGCAAAAGAACCTTTTAAATTTCAAATTTAAATGGTATTAAATTCAAAATTATATGAATTATTATGCACTAATTTCAACTATAGGGCGACCTTTAGTATTTATAACTTTATTTTGAGAATTGAATAAAGAACATTGTTTCAATTTAAGCGAATTTACATAAGTAGATAATATTATTATTATGTAGAACTATATGGCACAGATGCACCTGAACTTTTCGTCGATTGCTTCATAGTTCATACGTATGTAAACTGAGTGCACTTCGAATATTTGCGTAAGTATGTATGTAATATTATTGTATAACCCGGTGATTATATTGATAGAACATGCTAGAATTTTATGAACGCTATTGTTGTCGTGTATCGAGTTTCCCTGAGAACTATCAACTACGAGAAAAACTGTATTATGTTTAAATGAGATTTGTCATTATTACGAATGTTGTTAAGCTTCTTCCCATATTTAGTATTTAATTTAGTAGTTATATGGTAGCTTTTTGTGTTGACATGAAGAATAAATTATTTATTCTTCATGTCAACACAAAAAGCTACCAGCAATTCTTATTTGCTATTGATAATTTCACCTTTTCAGTGTATTTTTTAAATTCGAAAATGTATATTTCTATCTTTATTGTCTATGCATAAAACATAGAGCTATACTTTTTTTTATCTAAACGGCAGTTGCAAGTTGCAACGAACAGTGTCGGACGAAATGTCATTTTACATGAGACCGGTTTCCTGTAGTGCCAAGGTCGATCAGGTTATGAACCAACGCAACGGCCAAGAATATAGTAATATGTTATAAAGGTACCTAACGTACCACCGGTCTAGACTAGATGACTATTTTATCAATTTAGGTATGTAATTTGTTAAATTATAGCATTAATATAGCTAATAAATAACTAAAAAATATATATCTAATACAATATTGTTGTAAAAACATTTTTAAGTAGAACCTCCCAAGTCCCAACCACAGTAACCATTGGGTTATTGTGGTTGGTAGGTTAGATTGGGTATTGACCCATATAGGTTATTAGGTAATAATTATTCTTAAAAATGTGTTTGATAGAAGTTATAGCGAAATAAATAAGAATCACTTATAATTGCAGGATGTAATGAAAACAACAATACATGTTTAAGAAACGTGATCACTGATCACTTATTCCTTTCTCGTTCCAAATATATTAGATGACATGACCTTTGAATTAAATTCTGACTAGATTATCCTATAAAATAATTAACGCCGATTCATAACCGCACGGCCGGTACTCAGTGGTGGCAGCGTGACATTCAAAGCCTACGTGGCGCCACCATGCCGGTTGCCGATCGCCATACAACTGTGCGACTTGCGAGAGTTGCGAGTGCGAGTGTCCAATATGCGTTCATGCGTAGTAGGAATTGTCAGAAAATGTTAATGATCTTAAATTTATGTAATTTATGAAAGACTTTAGATCATACATCTACATTGGGCTAGGCCTCATTAGTGTCCCTAGGGCCTCCTCCCTGGGGGATGCGTAACGCATTTTCCTTGCGAAATCAAATCGCTGCTTCGATTTTCTTATATTTTTTAAGACATGGCCTACAACAGGAAACGACGCAGAGTCGACGCTGCGACGCAACTCACTAATGGGGCATCTCCCTTACTGTGATACTCATTACCTTACGTTGTTGTAAAAAAAATATATCAGTCAGATAAAATCACTTCTAATGTGATTTAAATACTGCTCAATTGCTGAATAGAATATGATTTGCTTGTTTTCGTGCATAGAATGTATTCCTCGTTTTTAACTCGGAAAAAAAATATTCAGTTTACATTTTATAGCTCTATCACACACACTTCTACGCCTTCATTGTCTATGGTCTCTATAGTCTGTACTCATAAATTTAATGTGACCACCATCATAATATCTAGTGAGCAATTAGTTAATGGGTCAATTGAATTATAGTATAATAGCTATCGTAAAACAGTGTAAGTGGCAATAAATAGATTTTGTTTTAAAATACTCTGATAAAAATAAAGAATCGGATTCATACGTTTATTTTTTCGTTTACGTTAATTTCAATAGTACCTTCTTGTATTATTATACACTTTTCAGACTAAGTACCTATTTCACCAACACACGTTAGTATAAACGGTTTGTTAGAATACCATGCCTTCTCATTCATTGAATAACGAGAGAAATAACATGATATTTTACGAAGGATTAACTTTAACATTGCTTGGTGAAACACGCCCTAAAGCCATTAAATAATTTGTGTCTGGCACTGTAACTGTACTTAGTACTTAGTTGGTTATTGGTACCCACTATCTTACCGAAGAAACCGAAGAATCTAAGCGCACCTGCGTAAAATGTACAAATTTTACGCAGGTGCACTTAAAATTTTTATTTAGAATGACTTTTTTATAAAGAAATGGTAACACGTCGGACTGGTTTGGAAGGAATCAAACTTTAAGAACATTTAAAACTACTTAGTAACTAATACAGTTTTATTTATACTTTGCTTAAAATAAATTAAAAAGCTTAAGGCTGTGTTTCACCAAGCACTGTTAAAGTTAACGCCATGTTAAAATTCCATGCCATCTCATTAATTGACAGGAAATACGAGAGGGATAACATTATATTTAACATGGCGATAACTTTAACATTACTTTGTGAAACACGACCTTAGCTCTACAAATAAAATCTACAAAAATATTGCATTTATTCAAGGGAAACTATGGTAAGTAATAAGTATATGGTTATTGACAATAATAAATTTTATAGAGGCTTTGATCGACCGTATCCAATAGAGGTTCGGCATTTCGAAACGCTTCTTACAAAGAGCACAAAGGGCCAAGAAAGATAACGTTATGTAATTTTTACTTAAAATAAACAAATAAATTCAATGTCGACATTACTCCGTTCACTAACATGCATGACTGTGCATTAAGAAATTGCGTTGCATCTCAAGTTTCATTAAAGAAATATTAACAATTCTATACTCCGTTCCAATTGAATGCGAATTTAATATCATAAAAAGTATGGGCGGAAATAATGCTTAAAAATAAAATGTCACATAATCACCAAACAGTGAAAGAAAAACAATTAAACTTAATTTAGTACATTGCAGTGACGTGGGATGCCTATATTCTTTTTGGATTTGCTTAGCCCCTTACCTTTTGAAGACCGCAGGCCAATTTCCTATCTATTATACGAGGCTAGGGCGTCCCTTTGAATGAGAATCAGACTTCGCCACTACGCGATTATTTTTGTTTACATTTGTCGGCGCATGATGGAATACACCGGCCGACCGAGGAAACCTGTTCTCGAGCGTCGTGCCCGTTCGTGATCTGTCGGCTGCGCTGGCGGCGACGCGGGTCCCCGCCGCGCCCCACTTCACTTCGGATCAACAACGCGAGCACACGGGCACTACCTTTGTAGAAGTTAGAATATAGTTTTTATATACAGTCCACTCGTCTCATTTATATCCACTAGGGCTCCATCAGCTTTTGGTCCTTCGTCGTAAATTACAAGCGCGTTATACTTTAACTTCGTCTTACGATAATACGGCCGCTTCGTGGAATTTGCCGTGGCCAGGAAGACAGAACAAAGGAGTCGTTCCCGTGGCAGCGTGGTTGAAGAAGTTGCAAGTCATTCTCTGGGAGTATATTTGCATATTTGAGTGAGTTTGTTCCAATTACTTTTCCTATCTATTTCCTTTCCTACATTAATACAGAGGTATTTTAATTTTTAACTTCAACTTTAACTTTAAATTTAACCTTAAACTTAAATTTTGTCCATTAAACTTAACTTAAAGTCATATAAAGCATTTAAAATAACTTTATTTAGCGATTTTTACAATAATAAACGTGCATAATAAACAGCAACTAGGTACAATGACACAGCTGTTTCGTTATCTTATCTAAGATAAGGATTCTCGCACGACTGCATCGATCGCTAATTACCTACCTTACGCACAGGTGTTTTACGTTTACAATAAAGCGTAATAGTATTGTTTTGCCGTTTTTATTTTGATATCGTATTATTTTGTGAATTATAATTTTAATTAGCACGTGTTTTAAATATTTTGTTGAACACATAGCACTTCAAAATGGCGGACATAAAATCTTTGATTAAAAAACGTAGTTCTGTTAAATCGAAGCTTACTATTTACAGTAACTATTTAAATTTAATTAGAAGCAGTGAATTGTTATCCGAGTTGCAACGTTTAGACCTGCAAGACTTCAAAATGGCGGACATAAAATCTTTGATTAAAAAACGTAGTTCTGTTAAATCGAAGCTTACTATTTACAGTAACTATTTAAATTTAATTAGAAGCAGTGAATTGTTATCCGAGTTGCAACGTTTAGACCTGCAGGAACGTTTTAATAAATTCGAAACCTTACATAGTGACTTCGATGATTTACAGACACACATCGAAATGCTTGCCGACGATGCTGACGCTGCGTTCGTGGAACGTGAGGAGTTCGACCGCCAGTTCTTCAGTCTGGTGGCACTCACGCGCAGTCTGCTCGGTTCTTCGGTCACCGGTGCGGGGTCTGAAGCGGGTTTCAGAGATGCTGACTCAGGTGCACATGTTTCTAATTCTTTTATTCGTTTGCCTAAAATTGATTTGCCTCATTTCGATGGAAATTACCAGTGCTGGCTCGAGTTTAGAGACACGTTTATGTCCTTAATTCACGACAATAATTGCATTAACGATATCAACAAGTTTCACTACCTGCGCGCTTCTTTAAAAGGCAATGCCACTTTGTTAATAAAAAATATTGACTTTAAAAGCGAAAATTATAAGCTAGCATGGGATCTGTTGTGTGAGCGGTACAATAATAACCGTTTACTCGTGAACAACCATTTACAGGCTTTATTTGATGTTGAATCAATACAGGGAGAATCTAGTGTTACCATAAGAAATGTTGTGGATATTACCAATAAAAATATTCGAGCTCTCACTAATCTAAATCAACCCACTCAACATTGGGACACTATAGTCATTTTTATTTTAGTTAAAAAATTAGATTTGAAAACCAGCCGTGACTGGGAAGAGTTCCGAAACAACAATATTACAGGTGATCCAACATTACTTCAGTTTTGTTCTTTTTTAAAAAGAAAGGCTGACTGGTTAGAATCTGTCGAGTCTAATGGGAGTATAAATTCATCAGATAATAAAATAATTGTAGCTTTAAATAATAGTCATTTGTCAAATAATAATAATAATTGTAAACAAAATAAAACCTTTAGTAATAAAAATGTTAAAAATAATAATAAATGTCCACTCTGCTCCCAAGTACATTCGTTGTTTAAATGCGAATCTTTTAGAGCCTTATCTATTGAAAGTCGTATACAAAAGGCTAAAGACTTTAATGTGTGTATGAATTGTTTACGTACTGGACACTTAGTTAAGCAGTGCAAATTTTCTCATTGCAGATATTGCAAATTAAAGCACAATACGCTTTTGCACATAGAAACTAGCGACAAACCATTGTATAATCCATTGCCTAATGCTAATTATTCTACTTTGCCTGCTACGTCACAATCGCCTCCTAATGTTGTGCTTTCCGCTAATTCTATGCAGCTTGCTACTTCTTCTCTTGTTTTCCTGGTTTTCCTGTCCACAGCCTTAGTCAACGTGACCAGTGCGACGGGTAAGAAGTACACCGCACGGCTCTTGCTGGACAACGGTAGTACGGCGAACTTTGTTACGCAGAGCTTCGTAGAGAAACTGGGTTTGTCACTGCGCGGTACGAGCACCGAGGTAACGGGTATTAGTAATCATATATCCACTAGTACACAGTCTTGTCACCTCACGATGGACTCTTTATGCTGTTCGTTTACTGTGGAGATCGAATGCCTTGTTTTACCAGAGATAACTAAGGTTCTACCTTCATCATTTGTTCCCATCACTCATATACCTATTCCTTCAGGTCTTACATTAGCGGACCCGAACTTCAACGTTCCGTCGGTCGTAGATGTCCTGGTAGGGGCTGAGGTATTCTGGAGTGTAATGGGTAGCAATAAAATTGACTTAGGGAAACATTTGCCTAAATTGTGTGAAACTAAATTCGGATGGCTTGTATCTGGTAGTATTTCACATAAATCTAATTTCCCTTCAGTTTCTTCTCATTTTTGCCACCATTCGAGTGTCAATCCCGACTTAACAAAATTTTGGGAGCTTGACAGTATATTGCCAAAATTTTCTCAATCTCTTGAAGAGAGAATGTGTGAGCAACATTTTGCTCAAACCACCTATCGTAATACAGACGGTGGTTTTGTAGTTAAATTACCTTTGAAAGGGGACCCAAGCTCTTTAGGTCATTCTTATTTAATGGCGAAAAATCGACTTTTATCACTAGAGAGACGATTTAAGCGGGACCCCGAATTTAAAAATAAATATTATAGCTTTATGAAAGAATACGAGCGTTTAGGTCATATGTCTTTAAATATAGATAGTTCATCACCTGATATTGCTAATTATTACATTCCGCATCATGGAGTAATCCGTGACTCTAGCACCACTACTCAACTACGCGTTGTATTCGATGCATCAGCTCCTACTAGTACAGGAGTGTCTCTTAATGACATTCAGATGGTCGGTCCGGTAGTGCAAGACGATCTGTTAGCTATACTAACACGTTTTCGTCAGTATAGGTATGTGGTCTCAGGGGATGTAGAGAAAATGTACCGTTCTATATCTCTATGTTCTGACCAACGTTCTTTACAACAAATTATTTTTCGATTTGATCCCACAGAACCCTTTAGGACTTATACATTAAATACAGTCACCTACGGTACTGCGTCTGCTCCCTATTTGGCTACTAAGTGCCTGAATAGTCTGGCTGATGGCCTTGAGGATAGTCGTGTCCAATGTGCCATTAGGCATTCTTTTTATATCGACGATTTCCTTAATGGTGGGAGCACCATATCCGAAACTGTAGAGGTCACAAACAAGGTAAAATCTGTTCTTGCTTCCGCTAAGTTTAATTTGCGAAAGTGGCGATCAAATTCAATTGAAATTTTAAATAAAATAACAGACGTAAAAATAAATAATGAATTTGACACAACAGGTGATACTCTACCTTTCTCTGATCAAAATTGTACTAATTCATGTCAGTCCAAAACCCTAGGACTTAATTGGGTATGTAGTTCTGATGTTTTAACTTATTCAATAAATATTATTCCTACACAGAAGGTCACGAAACGACATATCCTCTCTGTTATCGGCCAAATTTTTGACCCTTTGGGCCTCGTAGGTCCATGCGTTGTCGAAGCTAAACTTCTCATGCAGCGTCTTTGGCTAGATAAGTACGATTGGGATGACACTGTATCGTCTGAGGTATGTTACGCTTGGTCTTTGTTTGAAAAAAGTATTACAGCATTAAACGACATAAAGATTCCTCGTTGGGTTTTGCATGAAAACTCAAGTATCCACGAAGTACATGTCTTTACCGATGCATCCGAGAAAGCTTATGGCGCTTGTGTGTATATTCGGTCTTGTAACAATGTAGGAGTTACCAATATACAGCTCTTACTTTCTAAAAATCGTGTAGCGCCTATTAAACCTACATCTATCCCAAGACTTGAACTTTGTGGAGCTTTATTAGGGGTAAGACTGTGTACTAAAGTCCAAGAATCGCTCACCATACCCATTCGTAGGTATAGTTACTGGTGTGACTCTACTATTGTTTTGAGTTGGCTCTCTACTCCATCTAATCAATTAAAGCCTTTTGTTAAAAGTAGAGTCAATGAGATACAAGAGAGCACATGTGGTCATACCTGGAGCTACGTACCGTCAAAGGACAACCCGGCGGATCTTGTTTCGCGTGGTCTAAATGCTAATAGCTTAATAGACAATCCTCTGTGGTGGTCTGGACCCTCATTTCTCTTACAAGATGAGAGTAAATGGCCCAAAATGCCAAACACACAGAAACATGATCTACCGGAAGTAGTGACTCATTTCATTAGTAGTAACGATTGTAGCAATCATTCATATCATAATGTTCACTCAGACATATCCATTCATTCTTCAGTCATTCATAATTTATTATTAAAATATTCTAGCCTAACTAAAATTCAAAGAATATTTACATATGTACAAAGATTTATCTATAATTTAAAAAATAAACATAAATTGTGTGGCAATCTTTCTGTTACAGAATTAGATAATTCGTTAAAAACAATAATACATTTTTCACAACTTGATATGTTTTCTTTAGAATATAAACTTTTGAAATCTAATCAAAAATTGCCACGCAAGAGTAGATTGCTTCCGTTGACTCCCTTCTTAGATGAGGATGACCTCATCCGCGTGGGCGGAAGGCTTTCTAACTCTCTGTATGATTTTAATGTTAGACATCCTATTATTTTATGTAGTAAGCACATTCTTACTAAACTTATTTTTCACATGCAACATTTAAAGCTTGTACATGCTGGTCCACAGCTACTGCTGTCTCACATTCGACAAACGTACTGGCCGCTAGGTGGTAGAAACTTGTCTCGATATATAGTTAATAAATGTCTTAAATGCTACAGACATAAGGCTCAAAATGTACAACCTATTATGGGTCAACTGCCTTCTTCAAGAACTAATTTTGAATTTCCTTTTTTAAACAGTTACGTTGACTATGCCGGTCCAGTATTGGTTGCCGATCGTAAAGGGCGAGGCTGCAAACTTATGAAAAGTTACATGTGCATCTTTGTTTGCTCAGCTGTAAAGGCTGTACACCTGGAACTCGTATCCGAGCTCACTACTGAGGCATATATGGCCGCTTTAAATCGGTTCGTGGCGCGTCGAGGCAAGCCCCGAAGCATCACGTCCGATAACGGGACTAATTTTGTAGGTGCATGTAATGAAATGTATACATTTCTAAACTCATCAAATGTTGCATCTGAAATGGCGCAGGAGGGTATAGAGTTTATTTTTACGCCTGCTTATAGCCCTCATTTTAATTCACTTGCTGAAGCTGCTGTAAAGTCATGTAAGCATCATTTAAAAAGACTATTTAATCTTACTCACTTCACCTTTGAAGAGATGTCTACATGTCTCACTCATATTGAAGCAGTATTAAACTCGCGCCCTCTTACACCTCTTTCCTCAGACCCTAATGATTTTTCTGTACTAACACCTTCTCCCTTCCTAATTGGACGACCACTCTTATGTGTACCTTGCTCTCAGGTGACTGATGCCAACATCTCACGCTTGGAACGTTGGAAGAGAATGCAGTACATCCGACAACATTTTTGGAGCAGATTCCATAACGAGTACACTTCTTTGCTACAGGCTAAAACGAAGTGGTTTAGTTCCAGAGGCGAAGTGAAGCTAGGGTCGTTGGTCCTCATTAAGGACAAGGCGACGCCACCTCTGCTGTGGTCCCTGGGCCGCGTCATCAAGACGTATCCTGGCGTTGACGGCGTCACGAGGGTGGCTGAACTGAAGACCAAGAAAGGCACCATCCGCCGTGCCTTCAACTCCATCTGTCCGCTCCCAACCGAAGATCCTTGAAGACCTGGACTCTTCAACCCGGGGAGTATGTCGGCGCATGATGGAATACACCGGCCGACCGAGGAAACCTGTTCTCGAGCGTCGTGCCCGTTCGTGATCTGTCGGCTGCGCTGGCGGCGACGCGGGTCCCCGCCGCGCCCCACTTCACTTCGGATCAACAACGCGAGCACACGGGCACTACCTTTGTAGAAGTTAGAATATAGTTTTTATATACAGTCCACTCGTCTCATTTATATCCACTAGGGCTCCATCAACATTTACATGGAAAATATTATTTAATCGGGACGTAGCACACACAGGAAAATGCTCTTGGACTAGACTTTCTTTTTACTTTCTTTAAATAAGTATGATCTTTCATTTCTGTATGCAAAACGAGGCATTTCGTAAATTTGGTCTTTACTCTTTTTATTAATTAATCGTCCTTACTAATTAAACTAAAAAAAAAAAATTAAAAAAATTCCATATTTTAATGATAACTTGGCAGGGAGATGTGAAGGCAAAGTAAATATTATTAAGTGTTTCTCTCCATTTAGAGAGTTTGTCATTTTGCCGGTATTTTTGCACATTCTACGAAACTTCTTGTGTGCGTAATACAATATTGTTAATTTTTAGTATAAGTACCTATTTTTAGTATATAATTTGCAATATCAACTGTGAAGTGTATTTTTTAAATTTTCTAAATTCAAAATCAAGCTCGCTTGTTGGTCCACCATTTGTCAGTTAAAGTTTAAATGTCAGATTTTAGACCTTCGATTCTAGTTTGAGATGTCGAAAACACCATTAGCAAAATGTTTGTAAAGTTGTAGACATGTGCAATGTCATGTGCATGTGTGTCAATGGACGAGCGACTAGCAATGTCAAGTACACGTAATAAAAATGGCGCCGAAATTTAACTAGAGCGTATATTTTCTCCTAAACTATTAATTCAAAAACATTAATAACATACCTATTATCCGTTTTTACAACCAGCGTACAATTGCATTTTAAATTTCAATTATATTCTTCTACGAAATACAAAATAAACGCAGTGTTAGAGACAAATAATTATTCACACTTGAAGGAACGAACAACTGCAAAAATAATTTGAATATTTATGTATTTTCCCAGAACAGTTTTTATAATACGTTCTTATCGTAAATCAAGTGTTAAGTGGTTCTTAATTATGTTTTTAACCAACATCAGTATTTCAAGTTATACCTATCCTATTAAAAAACATAGTTAAGATTGATTTTCAGCGCTATAGGCCAGTCTAATACTTAATTTTAAAATTACTTCTGTATTAACGTATTCTACAAGAAGGTACCAAAATAAAATAAAATCACTCTACTACCTGTACAGAATCACCAAACAAAACTGCATGTACCGCATCTTTTATTCCTTTGCACAGACTACAATTTGAAAAAAAAAAACACACACACACGATCGCGTTCGAAAATTGAATAGAAATGTGAAAATACGAAAAATTATCCGCGCGTTGTTTTGAAGTGTAGAGATCGCGCGCCCACGCCGCGCCGCGCGAGCTATAACGGGCGCACGAGTGTCTCCGGCCCTGTGGGCAAGGTTGCCTGGAGTTTATAGATTTTGGCAAATCGATCAGTGGGTTTACAGAAAAGTAAAAAAATCTGATCATGATAATAAGAACATCCTTTTTCTTTATGTCTTTAAAAATACGAAGATACAAACAATTAAAACTAGCAATGCGAGATATCGGTAGGGGTGCCGTTGATATTCCGCTGCACATTTTCATGGGCCGCTGGAGGAGTCATGTTTCGACATGAATTAACGGGAAATTGGAATGCACTTGTCACTTCTTTCGCGATGTGGGTGTCCACGGATGGGTGTAATCACTCATCGTCAAGCTAGTTGTTTGCTAGTGCCCACGCCTAGTATCCTATTATTCCTAGAACATAGTAAATACTTTTACATTTTATAAAAAAAAGCAAATTACCGCGATTATAGGGCGATAGAGACCGGTGCAGTGTCTAGGGAACCACTGCGTTAGTTAGGTTTTTTTATTTGAATCCAAGGCAATTTACAACCCTATTGATTATATCGTGTTGTACGATATAATACGTTACGATATAACGTTGGTTAAACATAACGTTTTATTTATTTAATAATGCGTAGTAAGGGACAAGATAACTTTAAACACTTGAAACAAAAAAAACTAATCAGGTGTAATCAAATTTCGACCACAGGGCAATATAACACTTCAATGTTTTACGTTATTAGGCACAATAAGCAGTATTTGCAACAAAAGTGACCATAACTGACCTTGCCCTACAAATCCACTTCCTCATTGTGTAGAGTCGTGTCCCGCCGCTCCAGTTGCACTGATAATGTGATTGGTCAATACCGAATTGACCAATCACAGAGCAGGAGTTTAAACAACTTACCAAAGTCTGATAAAGGAACCTACACTTTGTATTTCACGTAACTAATGTACTTTAAATTGGGGAACAAACTACCTACCTTCTACCCAAAAAAAGTTTGGGTAGCAGTTTCTTGTGGAACAATAAGAGTAGTAGTTTTTATATATAATAAAAATGAATTTCTGTTCGTTAGTCTCGCTAAAACTCAAGAACGGCTGAACCGAGCAAAGAGTAGCAAATGACGTGACAGCATAATTAACATTGAAGCTGTTGAAGCTAGAAGGACCTACGCCAGCAGGATCGTTTGATAGCTCCGTAAAAGTAAAGTTATCGAATGTCAATTGTATTGGCGCTGACATGCTTTTCATAGAATTATAGTTCAATAATTACTTTTGCGGAGCTATCAAATGTTCCTACTTGGCCTACTGTTTTCTATCGCTATCTGGATTCGAAGCTCGAGCACCAACCCGCTCTACTACAGAGGTCGTCAAATTTTTAAAGCGTTCCAATAGGTTTTTGTTATCGGTGGACAATAACAAACCACAGAGTGGTACAATACACGTAGAGACTTAAAAACCCTTTTTCTCTACATTTTTTAATAAATACTTTCGAAGTTTTAGGGCCGATTTTTCAATCGTCAGATAACTCCTATCTGTTAAATAAACATGTGACTTTGACATTTGTTCCATACAAAATCTGCCAAAGTCACATATTTATTCCTTAGATAAAAGATATCTGACGATTGAAAAATCGGCCCTTAGTGTATTAAATATGTTTAATATAATAAAAATCTTAAATTTTTTTTATTTTTTTATTTTTTTTTTTTATGGAAAAAAGGGGCAAACGAGCAGGCAGTTCACCTGATGTTAAGTGAATCCTGACGCCCATAAACATCCGCAACTCCAGAGGAACTGCAGGTGCGTTGCCGGCCTTTAAAATGTGTATATACTCGTATATATATCCTGTTTCCGTTGTCTGAGTCTTAACACAAGTTGTTCTGAGCTCGGGGCCAGAGACGTGTTGTGAAGAGTCCATAGACAAAAAAAACAACCATTTCCTTCCTCTACTCTTTCCCTTACACTAATTCATAGCAGCTAAATGTAAAGAGGGAAGAGCACATTGCCGAAACTGCGTATCGGATATGTTCAATTTAGTTCGTCCACAGCGACCGTTTGTTCAACTATCTCGAGTGAGCACTGAGTGAACTGACTAGTGGGTTCAATCATCATCATCAACCCCAGACCTCCAACAACATTAAAGAACAACATAATCGGATATTTTAAGTTAAACGTATAGTAGTTTAGATCTTAATCCATTCCATTGTTGAAGTGAAAAAAAAATATTAAACAATTTTTTTATCTTTATAAATAAAAATATAGTGTCGGCTTTAATGACCGATTTAAATTGATTTTTGTGTCTTTTTCAGAATATTCGAGAATGGTTTAAATTTACAATTGGACCTGGGGGCCTACTCAAGATGCCATCGCTAATTATCGCTTACAAAGTTCGATAACAAAATGTATGGGATTTGACATAAGCTACGCTAAATGATCGCGATTTGGTATGTCATTTAACGTACCTTATGTCAAATCCCATACATTTTGTTATCGAACTTTGTAAGCGATAATTAGCGATGGCATCTTGAGTAGGCCCCCAGTACTGGTAGTGTTGCTGTCAGGATGTAATCATTTTTTTATCTGTGTTTGCCAAATGAAAAGATACAATTAACTCCTAATATAACATTTAAAACCACTGAGGTTTGTCCAAGCCGGTACAAATTCTAAGACGATAAAAAGTTTGCCGGGTAACTAGAGCAAAATACAAGAATATTAAGAAGCAAAAATGTGGATATTTCGTTTCACAACAAGCAAGTAGCAGGTGATTCATGCACCTGTTTCATAATAGGCTATAACATATTTTTTTTTTTGACATGAGTATTGAGCCCATGTGTTGAATTTTCTGTCAGAATTCTGCGCTAATAAATTGAAAATTCTTTTATCAGGACTCAAAATTTTCTCCGCACAGAGATATTCCAGACAATATTATAGTCACAGCTTTTAAACTGGTTATCATAGAAACTGGTAAATATTGGGTATAATATGCTGTAATATTAATAAGTGATAATACTTTTGGGAGTTTATAAGTCCGTATATTATAGTGTTTACTGAGAAAGTACAGTATAAGGCATTTCTCATAGAATCATGAAAGTCAAAAGTACGTCTTTCAGCGCTGGTAGTTCCACAATAAACTCTACAAAGGAGACACACACACACACACACTATAAATCACTCATTTCTTTTACACCTACATAGATGTATTAATACAAAAAAGATTAGCTCCACAGATGGCAACCCTGTTGCTAAACGTCCACTTAACCCTAAGAATAATTTGTAAGGAATAAATGATATTACCTTGAAAGCTTAAATAGCGCCGTTAGTGCAACTACCGTAATAGCACCCAAAACATACATACATAACATATATTTTTTTTAATTCTATAAATATACTCTGTATAGTCACTAGACAACATCATTTTGTTAGGAATACCAGCTGAGATATGCTTAAGGCATGTAGACTACCCCGGGGCACGGCAGAATGTAAAAGGAAATTTAATCAACTGTAACATTTTCGAAAACACAACACAACAAGAAATATAAAATGGAGATATCCATTTTATACTTCGTAAATTACCAGTTTCATTTGACTATGTCCGTAACAATATGAGATTGGCATAAGCTTCGCTAAGTGACATACAGATTCGCTTGTCACTTAGCGAAAATTATGTCAAATGCCATACATTTTTGTATTCGAACTTCGTAAGCGGTAATAGGGATGGCCATTTTGAATCATGGCCCTAGCTTCTGCTTGTCAGTCCAGTTTTAGGTGAAAAAACTAAAAATTAGTTACCCTATTATACCTGAAGGCACAAAATAGCCAAGTCAGATCTATGCATGGTCCTAAGAATATGAATTCAGACTATCTTATTAGACTTTCTAAGCATGGCAAATATTAATTTCTTACTAGTACGAGCCAATTGCCATTAACAATGCCAGCCGTCTGGCCGATAGCCAGCCACCAATAACTGACTGTCACCGGTAATTATAATGAATTCACCCTAAAATGTTTCATTTCAACAACAGAATAGTGACTAATTAAAAATAGAAACGCAATTTTGAAATGTCAAATAACGTTCATTAAATCGGAGCTCTGCTGAGACTGCAGGGCTCCGATGCATCCGAGCACGGAGAAGAACGTAGAAGAACAAGTAGACAGATCTTAGGGAAAAAGTAATAAAGTGTTCGACAAAAGTAATTTTAATAAAAGTTTAAAAACTGACGTAGGTAACAGGAGTAAAGTCAAGAGATATTATGAACTGATAAGAGATAGTAAGGAGTGAAGTGAGTTGAGATTAGTAATTTATTGTTGGTTTATAACGTTAATTCAGAAAAAAGCTAAAAAAAATTTTTTTATTAAAAGATAATAAATTATGCTCCTGTTGTCGATTTTTTTTAATATACGAATTAATTCTCCGTTTTAATTTGATTTTTACACACTTGCTACAGTATCGCCACCTTTATTTTCAACACTTTGAAATGTATAGAGATCCATGTCTGAAAGTAAAAAATAAGTATTTGTTGTACAATAATTGTATTATTTATCTTCAATCGTACCAAGTTTTACTTATCTATACTAATATTATAAATCTGAAGTGTTTGTTTGTTTATATTAACGTGCTAATCTCAGTAATTACTGATCCGATTTTAAAAAAACATTGCAGTGTTCCATGGCCCGTTTATCGAGGAGGATAATTATATTATAATCTACTAGTTATTTATAACATAAAAGTTTTTTAATAGTGTTGATATGATCACTATAAGATGTCATTAAACGACTGACTTACCCCAGCTTGACATCACATGGATCTCACAACTTTTTACGGCATAAGAACGTTTCATGAAAGTTATGTTTTGCTGGGATTATCTTTACGCTAAGATCAATATTAAACCAATGAAGAATGTTTCAAAATCACAAGTTTCACTTGGATGAAATCACGAGTAGTAAGTTTTAAAGTTAATCACTGCAAATACCTAATTATAAAGTACTAGGTAGGGTATGATACTAGGCAAAACATATTTTATTCTTGTTATTTTAATAAACTGATTATATTAGAAATGTTAATATTCGCAGCGAAGGTTGAAAGTGAAACGAAGGCCTTTATTTTAGTGCAATGGCCAATGCAAATCACCTCTCAGTAAGTGGTATGTTTAGAAATGTTGTAATTGTGTTTAATTATTCACAAATATTTACATACGCGTAATAAACCATGAAGTTACATAGTACAACTATGTAACTCCATGATTTGCAATACAAATATTATATTGAAAGCAAAAGGACTGTCTTAGGAAGAGGGTAGTTTTTTGTTTGCACTTTTTTTAAGTAACATTGAGTACTTTTTGAGACTATTATTAGTAGAGATGTAACGGATATCCGGTATCCGGCCTATCCGGCCTTGTTTTCACTATCCGGCCGGATACCGGATAGTAGTAAAGTATCCGGCCGGATACCGGATAGTAAAATTTTAAAAAATCTTATTATTTTATAAAGGCAAATCATACTCCAATAGGTTGTGGACACCGTTTATTTTTATAATCGCACATCAAAAATGTTTGATTTATAAACAAGTGGCAAATTGTGATGAATAAATACCAAATTTTACACTCGAACGCCCCCGAGTCGACCCGATCTCCGGTTACGTGCGACCCGAATGCGCCTGAATAATATTTCCGATCTCGTTCACCGCGCCAATATTCAAATCAAACTTATTATTATAACGGGTGTAAAAAGAGCAGTCACTTTAACTTTGGGATATGATAATACTATCTTTTCTCATTCTAGAATGTATTTTTTTTTACAAAAATAAAAAAAAATATTTTTTTTTGCCTTATTGTTATTTTTGCGACAAAAAAATAAGAAATGGTGAGAAGTTAAAAAAAAATTATTAGTTTTTGACAAAAAAAAAATTAAAAAAAATACATTTCCAAAATGAGGAAAGGTAAAGTATAATCGTGTCTCAAAGTTATAGTTGCTCTTTTTACACACTGTATATTATCTTAAGGCCGGATATCCGGCAGCCGGATATCCGGCGCTCCGGCCTAGTAGCTTGCCGAATATCCGGTATCCGGTATCCGGCCAACCTACTATCCGTTTCATCTCTAATTATTAGGACCATGGTGGGAATTTGAAATGGTATGCGTCACCAACCAAGATTAAAAAAAAATGTTTTAACTTTCACTTTTATTGACAGAATTCAGTTGTAGGATCAACTGTATTGATATGTCGCCGTTAGCCTGTTTACGGGCTAATTATCAAGCATCTATTGCCACCTCTTTGATTAAAATCGGATCGGTAGTTAAGGTGCTATATGAAAACAAACATTCTAAGAAGACTCAAAATTATTACTCTTACTTTTACCCTAGTACGCATACCATGGTAAAAGTATAATTATAATATTACCAATACTTATACTCTGTGGATTTTGTAGAATATAATTTTAAATACTACCGATATCACAGGACAACCAGTTGATATGAAGATGGTCAACCGGTCGTGTTTAATCACCGAGCCGGATCAGTTACGCAAACTGCGTTAAATATTCATAATTCGTGATCTAGTTTAATTATTAGGGTTCTTTAATAAATGTTTTATTTGAGTAAGATGAATGATATCGAAATGAGCATCGAGTATCGACCGAATGCTGATCCCAGCATCAGCGGGGGGGGGGGGGAGTATTTTCCCAATTGTGATGAAAGATGGGAGAAGTAGTCTGCAGTAGTCTGCCAGTGGACCTTCAAAGTTTAGGGTCTTCAGGGTCAGGTTCTCATAATGTTTAATTTCCCCGGATTCACCATTTTAGGTGAATCCGGGGGATAATGTGGGGTTAGTTGCAGCGGCAAAGTAAGATCTCCGACCACTGGTAGGTCAGGCCGAAGCCCATTGTTGGCCCAGATGCTCTATTACTATGTAATAGCCTATCTGCGAAAACTTCGATAACACGATTCAGAATAGTAGCCCGCCTCGGTATGGGATCAAATCTGTTACCATTACCACTCTGCCAATAGACCACGCTATAGAAAATTAATCCATTTTAATCTACGGAACTGTGTACGTAACATCATCGGAATTTACTTAATTTATGTAATGCTAATTTATAATCAATCGGACACAGAAACACGGTTATTATAAAGCAAAATACTACGTTATATCAAAAGACGCAATAAGTTATTAACATTAAATACACGTTATTAATCAAGTACTTAAATGACATTTTGCACTGACAAAATATGACAAGTAAACAAACCGCCATTTTTAATATTTGAATACAAATGTTGATGGCACGTTATGTTCCGGCGGTCATGCTCGTGAGTCGATGACTGCTGTGAGGAAACATCTAAGTTTGGAATAAAAATGTCTCACAGGTTAAAAGGTTGGCAGCTTCTGACAAATCAATCTGACATATCGCATGTCAGGGGTTCACAACCGGCGGATGATACAATAGCTACAATACAAATGGTTATGGAATATGCAGTTAACGTAACAGTTTACTTGCATTATTAGGACGAAGCGCGAAAGTTGTTCAACAGGTTCCCATCGTTTTCAGTAGGGTTGATACTTGTGAAATTAAAATTATTATAATAATTATATTATTTTTTTAACTAAAAACGTAAATAATTCGTATATCAATTAATAATTAGGGGTTAATGTTACAGATAATTAGATATTAGATAGGTATGTCAGTTTTTTTCCAAGCACTCACGAAATATAGACACGAAATATACTTCGTGAGTGCTTGGAATCTACATTTTTGCACTAATATAAACGGTTTGTTTGTTTGCATTGAATTAGGTTCACTAACTACTACACAGATTTTGATGAAAATTTACAATATATTAAACAAGGAAGTAGTTACATACGCTTTTTTCGGTTCTCGCGATTTCTTTTGCGCGTACGATAAAGCGAGAAACATCTAGCATAAATTGATAATATTTTATGATAAAAACACAACTTAGGCATAAAAGTACCATTTATCAATTTCTTGACACTAAGGGCGTGTTTCACTAAGCAATGTTAAAATTAATCCTTCGTTAAATATCATGTTATCTCTCTCGTATTTTCTGTCAACGAATTAGAAGGCATGGTATTTTAACATGCCGTTAACACTAACGTGCGTTGGTGAAATCGGGACTTACGGCGTGTTTCACCAAGCAATGTTAAAGTTAATCCTTCGTTAAATATCATGTTGTTCCTCTCGTAATTCCTATCAATGAATGGGAAGGCATGGTAATTTAACAAGCAAACAAATCGGCATTTAACATAATACATGGTATAATTTTGTAAGAAATAACGTATTTTATAAGCTTTACCACAACTTAAATATTATAGTTTAACTTATAGGACTGTCATGTAATTTTATGAAAGTCCTAAAATTAAAATTGAATAAAAAAAAAAGCTTTACCGTTTAAAGTATCAACCCTAATGTTTGTTTGCGAAGCGACTATGTCAACGGAGCAAGGCGAACCGAGCGCGAAATCTGTGACCGCTGTTACGTTTTCATTCAATTACTTGCACCGATATTGTAACTGTTATTTATACTGCTATTCTTTACAACTCTATATTTTCTTTATCGCGCGATGTAATAGCAATCTAATATCTGAGGCCTTACTCTTCAAACTGATTCGATTTTGATTCAGATTCGATCGTGCCGCGTATTCCCGAATAAATTGACGTTTGTGTATTTTGATTATCAGCCGATTGATATGGTCGGGAGCACAACAAGTTACGATCTAACAATTGTCTTTATCCCGGTTAGTTTTTTATAAGTAATCAACCAAAAAAAATACCAAAAGCCGTTGAGATCGAATTGATTCGATTCTCGATTGTGTCGGGATTGAGCCTGCTGACAATAAGCAACTCCCTGATTACAAGACTCATAAGTCATGACTTATGAGTTAGGTACTTTGAAAGCACAATACATTACTTACATAATAAGTTAATAATGAGAGTTAAAAAAAACGACGAAATGTTTCGAGAAAAGGTAGGTAGTAAGTGCCCTTAAGCTTCGCTTGGCTCGTCTTGGCGGGGCACGACCGTGCCTCCAGATAACTAATAGTAAATCAAGAATACCCGATTTATAATTATTAATTACCTATTACATTTTTAAATTAATTCCTATGCTAGACTCGGCATGTACTGCAGGTTCAAAGTTCAAAACTAATACTGGTATATTAAAACATCAACTCAACCATTTTCATACTAAAATAGGTTTTCATATTCTCGTATTATTTTATGTTATTAATTAATTAAAATGATAATAGTAAAATATTATTCAATATTGCATGCACTTAAATGAACTCTTCGAACCTTTCTCGACTCGTAACTGTAAGGCATAGCTCAAGGTACAATACCCATAAAAATGCTACCGTACAGTAACCAAGTAAAAAATCAGTTTTTTTTTAAGTATATTATGTTTTTTATTGCTAAAACAAAAAAATATGCTCTACGCGTTATTCCCTTCACGCCCATGAATGAACCTGTATAATAGAAGAGACCATGTTCTAAGGCACTATAATATTTATTCCCGTTATAGGGTTCTTTACTTCACTATTATAATATTTGTCACTTGTGATGTATCCGTAACACTCACTCGACCTTGACTTACTCCGGATTCCGAAAAACCCAGCTTGGATATTAGTCAACCGCAATTCGAATTTCGAAAGTTTTAAAAATAAAACAAAATTCAAACCAGTCTTATATAGTCGTTATTTATATACGATTGTAAGTCATCTGCTGAGTTTATAACTAGCAATTGTGTCTGTACTGTTTGTCAAAAATATATACATTTATTAAGAACTATAACATGACTACGTAAATTATATTGTCTATGCTTCCCGGGCCATTATTATTTACAGCTACGATTCTATTATTAGGTAAATTCACACCTGATTAAGTCTATTTCTGATACGTTTCCTATACATATTGTCGATACTTTGTGATGTAGAGTAATGAGAATGTGATTGTTGACTAAAAATTTTTATTTTTTATTGATTACCAACATTATAACCTTTTTTTGTCCTAGTCGTAGTCGGGTAATAAAATATTTTTCATATAGAGAAAAATGGAAAAAATATTTCTTAGGGACACTTGTCGTATAAAAAAAATATATTCTAAATATTTAAAATGTCACTTATTCACCGCGCAATACATAAAAACAATAACACATTAATAACACTGCATTTCCTTTTTTTTTGTTTATTGTTTACTCGAAAGTTTAAGTTATATATCTGTAGGCGACGCACTACACCTTTCTAAGAATATATCACTAATCATAAGATTATATAAATATTATTTAGAGTGTTAAATAAACTTATTGTGTTCTGAGATTAAATAAATATAGTTTTCTGTTGTATAAGCCTATAAATTGTAAGCTTAAACTTTTGTTTGAATAAAGTCGTGTTGTCGGATTCTTCAAACGTATGCGGTTACACTGAGCCGACACCCTGGAAGTCCAGCAAAGCAGTCGCACCAACGCACGCGCAAGTGACACACGTTTGAATTATCCCTCGCACATATTCTGTCCAACACCGCAGTTTTAATTCCATCCCTTATAATCGCTGGTCCATTCGAACCGGATCTAACTAGAACTGTTGAACTCTTGTTATGTATCGTACGCCAAATAAGTTTTTGTCTAATAAATCCCGCGTAAAATTAATTGACAGACTCGAAAGTGCTTCGGAACAAGTGTTAACGCGTGACCGCGAACAATTTAAAATGTCAAAATCGGAATGTGCATGTGATAAAAGTGCAACAAATGAAATGTCATGTAAATCGTCGTCTTCCCAAATTAGACGCAAACAGCTGGAATTAGCAGCAGCCGAGGAAAAAGCTAAAATTGCTTTGGAGCTTATCGATAAGCGGCTCGAATGTGACTTAGCCATGGTCGATAATGCTTCATATTGTAGCAAGCCTGCTAGCAACGACGGGAGTCAATGTAACGTGAAGCAGTGGCTGGAACAGAGTAACGTACAGTCGCCACCAGTGGCGGCAGCAACGGCGACGGAGGCAGCGCCGGCACCTAGCGCAAACTGCGCACCTAGCTGCGCCCCCGCTCCACACGCCGACGGTATAATTCAGCTGGCTCACACACTCAAGAACATAATGACCTCCACGTCCCAGCACCATCAAGATGAACGACTACTCACACGGTTGTCAACACCGCGAGATTTACCGATATTCAGTGGTGAATGCTTCGAATGGTTGCATTTTCGAAGCGCATATGATGAATCCACACAGGTATGCCAATTTAGTGATTCTGAAAATTTATGGCGACTACGCAAAGCGCTCCGCGGCGAGGCCAAGGAAGCCGTCACCGACCTACTGATCGGCGGCACCTCACCAGCTATTGTAATGGAAGCATTGGAGCTCAGGTTTGGACACCCAGATTTAATCGTTCAACAGCTGACGGCGCAGATGAAAAAGCTATCGCCACTCTCAAGTAATTATCAGAATGATATAATTAACTTTTCTATGAAAGTAAATAATTGTGTTGCGACGCTGAACTCACTCAATCAGCATGATTACCTACGCAGCCCAGAATTACTGACGGCAGTCGTCACAAAGTTGCCTAGTGTTTTGATTAGCAAGTGGTCAGACTATGCTTACGATAAGCTAGCTAGCAACGTTTCAAAACTACAACTACTAGCCACATTCTTAAAACGTGAAGCTACTGTGGCCTCAATAGTCGGCGTTACACATCTTCGGGACAGCCGTAAACCCGACCAGGTGCCACATGGACGAACGAAACCGGATGAGAAGCAAAGGCAACCTATGTACTATAATCGGCCTGTGCTTACGACGATGGCAACCAGAGCCGCTCGACCGACGTCGTCGAAATTATGTTTGTTTTGCTCAAAATCTGCCCATCCACTAACTGAATGTCGATATTTCAGACGAGCAATGAGAAAAGATAGATGGAGATTTGCAAAAGCAAAAAACCTATGTTTTTGTTGCTTATTGGAGCGACACAATAATACCGCATGTCCTGCACCTTTATGCGACATCGACGACTGTGGATTGTCGCACAATCGCCTTCTACACTTCAAGAAGCCTGCAGTCGACACCGTGGCTACAATGATGGATGCGACCACCCACGACTCGCAGGTAGCTGACAGCGAGTCGTCATTATCGGCACGCGGCGAAACCGTGGCCCACATGGCTGCCACCCAGCGCGAGCCGAGCGACGATGCCGCCGACAGAACTCAAGGACCGCGAGCGAATTGTGAAGTGCTACTAAAAGTGGTAAAAGTAAATCTAAGTGGCCCAAAGGGCACGGTGAGTGCGTATGCATTGTTAGACGACGGTGCATCCATATCTATAATCGATAAGGACTTGGTAAGTGAATTAGGTTTAATAACTTCTCAGTCTAGCCCTGTTAAATTTATTGATGCTTTCGGTATCGAAATATTTCAATCTGATGTACCTAAAGTTACTGCTAATATAAGTGGCATATTTGAAAACAAAAGTTTTGATGTAACATTACGTGTAGTGAATAACTTTAATTTGCCAAAACAAGATTTGTCAATAGTTAAAACTTTGCAATGTAATCATTTGTTAAAAGTTAAAGATGATGTTTGTGATCAATGTGTAGTGCCTCGACTATTGATAGGTGAGGATAATTATTATCTTATCGCTCCTCATGAAATTCTGCAAGGTAACAAGCAGGAACCTTATGCTACGAGATGCCTACTAGGCTGGTCTATTCATGGCTGCATCGGTCTCACTCACACTTCCATGAACGGTCATACTTTTCATCTCGCTCACGATGAGGAACACGATACTAACATCACAGAATTAAACAATTTAATTAAACAATCTTTTGAACTAGACTCGATCGGAATTTCAACCTTACGCCGCGAGAATACGGCACATTTGAGAGCAGTACGTATTTTAGATGATACTGCACGGAATATAGGTAATCAATGGGAAGTAGGTCTACCTTTCACAAAAGACCAATTAGTATTTCCAAATACGTATGATTACGCGCGAAATAGACTAAATAGTTTAGTTAAAAGGTTTAGGTCTGACGTCACGTACGCTGAGAAATATCGCCGGGAGATGAAAAGGCTCTTTGATAACGGCTACGCTCGTGAAATAGGCGTCAAGGAATACACACCGAGTCATACTTGGTACTTGTCACATTTTGGAGTACAGAACCCAAACAAACCCGACAAGTTAAGATTAGTATTTGATTGTGCAGGTAAAGTAAACAACGTATGTTTAAATGATTTTCTTCTTACAGGACCAGACCTGTACAATTCACTATTAGGTATTATGTTACGTTTTCGCGAACATAGAATAGCGCTAACTGCTGATATTAAGGATTTTTTTGTTCAAATCAAAATAAGATCAGAAGATCAAAATGTTTTCCGTTTTCTTTGGCAAGAAAACGCCGAGGATGATGTGAAAATATGCGTAATGCAAACTTTGCTTTTTGGAGCTACTTGCTCACCGTTTGTCGCACAATACATAAAAAATAAAAATGCGATTAAATACATAGACGAATGTCCAGAGGCCGTTCACGTAATATTAAACGACCATTATATGGACGATTGTTTACATTCATGTGACAGCGAGGACAAAGCTATTCAATTAATACGCGAAATAACTGAAATACATAAATCAGGTGGTTTTGAGATAATGCGCTGGTCCAGCAACAGTAAACACGTGCTGCAGACCGTACCGCACGCGGCGCTGGCGCCCGCTGCTATCGCATTACAACACGGAGCTACGAACACAGCTGAGCGCACTCTCGGTTTGATGTGGCATCCGAGCGAAGATTTGTTTAGTTTTAAAATAGCTTTAGATCGAATTTTGCCTGGCATTTTAAATGGAACTCAGGTACCTACTAAAGCTCAAATGTTAAGCATTATAATGTCCGTTTACGATATTCACGGTTTTCTTTCTCCGTTTATAATTAAGGGTAAAATTATTTTTCAAAATGTACATCGCAGTGGAGTCGAATGGAATTGCCGCATCCAAGCCGCGGAGCACACTTTATGGCTCAGTTGGCTCAAAGATTTGAAGTGTCTAAGCTCACTTAAAATTCCGCGATTCCATGGCAACGCGCACGAGTGGACACATTGTTACTCGGCGGAACAGATGTTAACTGATGACATTAAAAGAAATGTAGGCGAGATAGTAAACAAACAAATGCATATTTTTTGTGACGCTTCGTCTAAAGCTTACGCTGCTGTTATTTATTGGCGTTATACACGTGCCGACGGGCGCGTACTAATTAGTTTTGTCGCTAGTAAATCTAGGGTGAGCCCATTGAAGCCGACTTCAATTCCGCGACTAGAACTACAGGGTGCTCTTTTAGGTGCGCGACTCGCAGAAGCTATACTGCGCGAATACAAAGGTCCCGGTCGCCATAATAAACGTTATTTTTGGACGGACAGTAGCACAGTCCTTCAGTGGATTCGAAGCGATCCTCGTAACTACAAACCATATGTAGCCCATCGACTTGGTGAGATCGACTCACTCACGAAAGCATGTGAATGGCGCCACGTGCCTACCGCGAACAACGCCGCTGACGCGGCCACTCGAGAAGACGCGCCTCCGTTAAGGTACTCAAGTGACTGGTTCCAAGGTCCCTCGTTCTTGAGACATCCTGAAGGTCAATGGCCTAAGGACCGGAAGTTTACGAAGACATTAGAGGACGCAAATAGCGAAAAATGTACGGTTCATTTAATAGTTGATAATAAATCGACAATGTCTTTGCCTAATGAAAATAATATCTCTAATTGGCTCACTCTAGTACGCGCAACGGCTAGGGTATTGTTGTTCATTAGAAGATGTCAAAGGAAGAAATGCCTACTTGACACTCTTCTAATGAAGGAGGCAGAAGACATGCTGCTAAAGAAATGTCAGAACGATTGTTTTCATGCGGACATATCATTATTGAAACAAAATAAGTCCCTGTCACGCGATAGTCGCTTGCTACAACTAACCCCTTACGTAGACGAGTCCGGTCTCATGCGTGTAGGCGGTCGTGTGGAGGCTGTCGCTGGCGTCGAACTTAACATGCGAAGACCTGTTATTTTAGAAGGAAAACATAGAATAACACGTATGCTGGTAGAATATTTTCATAGACAAGCACTCCACAGTGCAAACGAACTCGTCGTTAATAACTTAAGACAGCGTTATTGGATCTTAAAACTTAGGCCGACAGTTCGTGCCGTCGCGTCCCATTGTCTGTTCTGCAGATACAGGCGCGCGACACCGCAGCCTCAGCGTATGAGCGACTTACCTGCAGCTCGGCTGCAACACAATAGACGTCCATTTAGTTACACCGGAGTAGATTTTTTCGGGCCACTAGAGGTTACCGTTGGCCGAGGAAAACAGAAACGTTACTGCATGCTGTTTACTTGCTTAACTATTCGAGCAATACACATCGAAGTGACGGAAAGTTTAACAACTGACTCCACAATAATGGCATTAAGACGGATGGCTGCTCGTCGAGGCATGCCGCAGGTCATTATCTCAGATAACGGCACAAACCTTCGCGGTGCTGACGCGGAGCTGAGACGCAGTTTGTCTGAGCTAGATCAGGAGGCCATACGGGAGGCAGGAACTATACGCGGCGTCCAATGGAAATTCATACCCCCGGGGGCCCCAGAGATGGGGGGAGCATGGGAGCGCATGATCCGAACGGTCAAGTCCTCCTTAAAGATAGTATTAAAGCAACGTGCACCTCACACTGAAACTTTGTTAACCGTTTTAGCCGAAGTCGAGTCGTTAGTGAACAGTCGACCTATTACTTACGTTTCAAATGATCCACAATATCCCGAGGCTCTGACGCCTAACCATTTTTTAATCGGTTCCTCATCGTCAATTCCACAATTCGGTAAATATGATAATTCGGATCTACATTTGAGAAAGCGATGGCGGGTAGCACAGCGCCTCACTGACATGTTTTGGGCACGATGGATTAAAGAATATTTGCCAACCTTATTACCACGCCAAAAGTGGACTACTGAGTCTAGGCAGTTACAGGTTAACGATTATGTCGTCATTGTCGAACCTAACTTAGAGCGAAACTGCTGGCGGCATGGAATTGTGAGCGCGACCCACGCGGGCCGCGACGGACGAGTCCGTGTCGTCGACGTGCGCACACGCGCCGGCGAGCTGCGCAGACCTGTGACGCGCGTCGCCCTACTAGCACCACAGAATGATAGTAGTGCTAACTAGTTAGCACTAAGGAGGCAGATTGTAGGCGACGCACTACACCTTTCTAAGAATATATCACTAATCATAAGATTATATAAATATTATTTAGAGTGTTAAATAAACTTATTGTGTTCTGAGATTAAATAAATATAGTTTTCTGTTGTATAAGCCTATAAATTGTAAGCTTAAACTTTTGTTTGAATAAAGTCGTGTTGTCGGATTCTTCAAACGTATGCGGTTACACTGAGCCGACACCCTGGAAGTCCAGCAAAGCAGTCGCACCAACGCACGCGCAAGTGACACACGTTTGAATTATCCCTCGCACATATTCTGTCCAACACCGCAGTTTTAATTCCATCCCTTATAATATCTAATAATTATATCTGTCGTCTGCCGGGCTATTTGTTTTTCTTTACATTGCACACTATTGGAGTTCTGAACAGAACCAATCCCATTAGCTTATTTTTATGGTTTCCTTACAACTTTGAAAGCAATTATTGTAAGTAGAGTCGCCTCTAACAATGCTATTTTGAAGTGTGAATTTACAATTGTACTAACGAGGAAATAATAATATATTTAATAATAGCCGGCAAAAACTTAACTATTTGCTGTCGTCGAGGACAAGATTAATGATTACCAAAAACATTTTGTAACTATGCGTCAGAGTTTTATAACCACTAGATTGTCGTGTAAAATATTATTTTAAGGTGTTTTAAGTTACACCTTTATTTATCACTAGCTGACCTGTGCCCACTTCGTTGAGCATAGAAACCGTGTTAATCTTCCCGGGACTTCCACGAATATTTCAAGACCAAAAATAGCCGAATCAGTTCAGCTGATCTCGAGTTTTAGCGAGACTAACGAACAGCAATTGATTTTTATATAGCCTATGTTACTCAGTGATAATGTAGCTTTCTAATGAAAAAAGAATTATTAAAATCGGTCCAGTAATTTTTGAGTTAAGTCGTTACATACAAAAATACGAATGTTTCCTCTTTAAAATTATTTTTTTTTTAAATTTAAGGTTAATCACGCAACGAAGCCGAAGCCGCTGAACGCTGCAGTCTGAACACTGCAGAGGAACGCTGGTTTAATTCATAATTTTCCTAATATTATGTATTGAAATATCTTTTATAACATAATTGGTATCTGTTCCGGTAAATACTGAAAATATTTAACCAATTGTTCGTATTCCAATAAAGATACAATAATACGTCTGTTACATACAAGTACAAGGTGACGAGCAATCTTGAGTTACTTCATAAGTCATAACCTCAATTTTATCCAAGTACATCGGTCAAAATAATAACAGTATTCACTTCACATTCTTCATAATAATTAATTATTATTCGTAACTAGCACACAGGTAACTAGATAACATTAATAATATTAATTAAGTTATGATAAAAATTCAATATATTTTATAATTAATGATATCTCTGCCCCACACTGCATATTGTCGGGTTAAACAATTAATATTTAATGTGTTCCTGGGTCAAAAAGGTGCATTCCAAAAAAAATTACCTAAAACAGCCAATTGAAAAAAAAACTTTACCCGTCTTGATAAAAGATCCGGTTAACATATATTATAAACTATATAATATATAACAATATAGTTTATACCATACATTTCAGGTGAAATCATTTGGTGAAATTATATTGCACTTTACGTAGAGATGGCAGCCCTAACAAAACATGAGTTCAAGGCCACCGAGGTTGCGTAACATACAACTTAACTGTTGATGTACATATTATATACTATTGTCTCTGAAGACGAGAACTTTTTGTATATTACGTAGTTCGTTTTGATTCATTGTGATTAAAATGTAAGTCGGCTGCACTAACATGGATACATCTACAAATTTGCAAAAATATGTCTACGTTAGTTTTTCAAAAATATCGTCACCTTATTGCATTCAAAGCGATGTAACCAGCAAAGTGTTTCAAAATTATGAATACATTATTTCCATAATGAAGTAAACGGCAGTATTTCAGTGAATAGTATGCACACTTAAATTCATAATTATGAATACGCGACAAATTTCAATAATATATAAACATTGTTTACTTCATTACAATGTAAACATTAATTGTATCAATAATATGGATACACTTATAAAATTTTAGCATTTTTCACTTTTCTGCAAATATGTTTTAAATGCCACAAAAATGTACTCGTGGTATGTTTCAATAATATGTAAACATTGTTTACTTCATTACAATGTAAACATTAATTGTATCAATAATATGGATACACTTATAAAATTTTAGCATTTTTCACTTTTCTGCAAATATGTTTTAAATGCCACAAAAATGTACTCGTGGTATGTTCCAATAAGATGTATACATTCATTTTTTCTTTTTCTTTTCGCACAGCCGTAACTACAAATGGTAGAAACATGAAATTTGGACTACTGAATTCGTAAAAAATCCCTTTTTGCACCTCCGACAAAAACAGAGGGATTTTTCGAGTCTGTCTGTATGTCTGTCATCGTAGCTCCCAAACGGATGAACCGATTTTGATGTAGTTTTTTTTTTTAAAGCTGACGTGGTCATGTTAAAACACTAAAGCTATGATTCAACAAAATAAATTTGCTTACTGCTGAACAATTCGAGTATTACTTAAAAAATAATTTTACTTTTATGACTAGAAAAAACACAAAAAGAAAAGAATGATGAAGTTTATTACAGTCAATCAGGCATTTTACCTAAACATATATTTCAGAAACTATTTTTGTTAGGTTTTTACTTCTACCCTCAAACTATATCTATGATTTTTTAATATTATATTAATTTTGTTTATCATACAAAATGTTAGCTTGCGTGTCTGCAAACTACATAAAGTTACACTATGATATAAGTTTGACGTTTATTTATGTATGTTCGTCTGTTTGCTTGTGGCATCGTAACTACTAAATAGATGGACCGATTTTGATATACTTTTTTTATTTTTATTCAAAGCTGACGAGATCGCAATAATTCGTCATCAGTTCATTCACTGTTTGACTATTCAGGGGCTAGTTAAAAAAATAATTTTGCTTTACTGACCAAAAAAAAAACAAGAAAAGACAAGAATTATCCAATTTATTGCAATCGATCAGAAATTTTACGCGAACATAATATTATATTTCAGAGACTGTTTTTATCAGGTTTTTACTTCTACCCTCAAACTATACATAATATGATGAAAACGAAACCAGAAATATTTAGTCACGAGTTTGTCCAAGAGAGTTAATTTACAGTCATCGTTCGCACTTCGCAATATTCATTATTCAGTAATTATTTTTTTTTGTTTTTTTTTTGTTTTTAAGTTTAGGTAATCCAAATGGAGTCATTTAAAACTACAATTTTTATTATTTTAAAATATGGGATGTTTTTCATGTTCGATGTTTGCCCGTGTTAGTTTATATTATTTATATTTACAATATTACTAATATAGAACGATATTAACACTGTTTAGTTTTGATCATATTATAGTTTGAGGGTAGACTATAAAAACCGATGAAAGTATCTTTGAAATATATACGTTCGCGTGTATCAGAGTTATACCTATTACACAGAATATAATCAATATTCTAATGTATGTGTGATTTTTAAATAACCGTCAATAATAATACCCGTCAATATATCACCTCTATTATTTATAGAATTCATTATTGTATATATTGCAATGTAATGAAATTTTGACCAGCCTTTTCTGAAACACAAAATTAACGTTTACATTCTAATGAAATAAACAATGTTTACATGCCACTGAAATTTGTCGCGTATTCATAATTATGAATTTAAGTGTGTATACTATTCACTGAAATACTGCTGTGTACTTCATTATGAAAATAATGTATTTATAATTTTGAAACACTTTGCTGGTTACATCGCTTTGAATGCAATAAGGTGACGATATTTTTGAAAATTAAACGTAGACATATTTTTGCAAATTTGTAGATGTATCCATGTTAGTGCAGCCGACTGTACATCTTTCGCAACAATTTCGCATACTCGCTACGTTCACCAATGAGTGTTCAGCAGGCTTACTCCCGACTCAATCGAGAATCGAATCAGTTCGATCTCAACATCTTTTGGTATTTTATTTGGTGGATTGCTTTGAAACTAACCAGGACAAAGAAAATCGTTAGATCGTAACTTTTTGTACTCCTGACCATAGCAATCGACTGAGAATAAAAATAAACAATCGTCAATTTATTCGGTAGTAGATACGCGACGCGATCGAATCTGAATCAAAATCGAATCAGTTTGGCGAATAAGGTTCCTGGATACGGCACTAAACTAGCTACTCTAATCTCATTGTTTGCTTAAACTTCTCATGTTTTATAACTAAAGGATCAGTAATGTGTGCCGCAAATTAAAACTACCTTAGTACCTACTTATGATATTTGTATTCATACGCGCATACTCTAAAGTCTGTCAATCGAGTATTGACGCAATATTTTTTGCAAACCTGTCCCCATTTCCAATGTAACTTCAAGTATTTCTAGTTGTTTCTATTATATTTTTTCTGGACCGCAATAATATTTATCTAAACTTATGATTCATGTATTAGTAAGTTGTTTTTGCTATATTATGTTCTTGTCAGACATTGTTACACTTATTACTGCATGGTTTAAATATATCGTTATGGCGTATCGTAATCAATTCATAAGCAGGCTTACTCCCGACACAATCAAGAGTCGAATCAGCTTTAAGAGTTTTACTTTGAAACTAACCAGGATTAAAAATATCGTTAGATCGTAACTTTTTGTACTCCCGATCATCTCAATCGACAGAAAATAAATTTGTTCGGGAGTACGCGGCACGATCGAATCTGAATCAAAATCGAATCAGTTTAGAGAGTAAGGCTCCAGTATTTCATCATCATTTCAACTATGATGTCCACTACTGGACATGAATCTCCCCAAAAGTATTTCATGGCAGTCAGTTGCCTATACTAGCTACGCTTAGCAGATCGTATAGATGCAAGTATAATTTCCGCGGATACGCTGCCATTTACGGATATAATTATTCCCTCTATCACCAAAAGGTGATAGAGGGAATAATTATACGTCGCCCTCGGAAACCAACCTGTCTATATTTTTTATTAATACAAAACGTCGCTGGTGGAATTCAATTTTCAAGCTTCACTAGTAAAGTAACAATGGGTTTATCGGGAACTACAATTTACGACTAATTGTAAGATAATAATATAGACTATGGTTTTTTTTGTTCACTGTAGAGTAAGGTCCTAAAGTATTTCCTTCAATGTTTGTTATTAAGGACGCCAGTAAAAAAAACAAATTTAAATCATATTGAATACAATTATAGATTACCTACGTACGACTAGCACTCTACATAAGTAGAGTAAATGTATTGATATGGCACAGTGAAGTCCCTGTTTGTAAAAAAAGTTACCGAAAAATTAAACTTTCTTAAGTCGGTTCTCGGTATAGTAACATTCATTTTATAATATTGAATATAACTTATACCTAATATTTGCCATAATTTATTTAACATATTGATAAATATTTGTAATATTAATCTAAATAGAAATAAACCCGCGTAGCCAACACACTAACTGTGACATTTGACATTTCGGAGACCTCACGCCACACAAGCGCCCCTAGACTATGATAGCGCCCATACTATTGACATTTTATAAAGTTGCGAATACGTAGTTGTCAATTGTCCTGCTTGGCCTTCAGTTACAAAATGTTATCGTTTGACTAGGAAGCGTGTTTGCTCTTTAAACTTATGCAAGGCGGATAGACACACAAAAGTGAACGCTGACCTTTGCCTTTCGAAACTATTCCGACGTGTTTACTAAAGGTTACATTGTAGCCTGTATGTATAGTTACATAAGGTACCTTTTTTGATCAGCATCTTTGTGACTAAATAAGTTATCTAAAATACAAAGTCCTTATGGGAAAACGTGTAATAAATCAAATATACAAATAAAAAAAAGTAATAGACCATTAAAACGTAAGAATTAGGAATTGATCATACAAAAAACAGCGATACAACTGCAAAGAGAAGCTGACTGTTGATCGGCATCTTTGTAACCAAAAAGTTATCTAAAATACAAACTCCTTAAGGGAGAACGTGTAATAAAACAAAGATACAAATTAAAAAAAAAAGTAATAGATGGTCTATTACTTTTTTTAAGCCTTAAGAATTGATCATAAGAAAATCAGAGTATACTCGGCGGTTCCGAGTTCGTTTCACCTTAGAGAATGACGGATCAGCCTAACTTGCAGCAAGTTAGGCTGATCCAGATTGACCTGGTGTGAAGCGTCCATAGATATTAATATTATTATTTTACACCTGGCATAACACCCACGGGAAAGATGGTCGAGGTGTTATTGTTTCTCCCCACGGATAATACAGATGTAACTGCCAACAATTTTTTTTATTTCTCGCCTCCGTGGTTCAGATCTTCGCTCTCGATCCGGAGGTCGTGGGTTCGATTCCCGCGTTGGAACAACAAATAATGTTGTTTTCAAGTTTGGTTAGGACAATGCAGGCTGATCACCTGATTGTCTGACAAGTAAGATGATCCATGCGTCGTATGGACATGTAAAATGTCGGTCCTGCGCCTGTTCTCTCGCCAGTCGTTATGAGAGTAGGAGGAAGAGTGTCTTTTTGTGTATTGCGAACACACTTGGGCACTATAAAATAACTCCTGCGAAGCTGGCCTGGTTTCAATGAAATCGGCTCCCGACACCGAAATCGGTGAGGGAAGCTATTAACTGCCAAAATAATATGTTTTATGCAAAACAAAACTATGTGATGCAAACGATCTCGGTCGACATTTGCCGTGTCTCGATGAATCAATTGTCCCCAGATGACCTCATGCTCCCTCCCCCTCGCACTGTCGTTATGTTTTTCCTGTGTCGATAATAGGTGAACTAGTATAGTTATTATGGCAAAACCCTCAGGTCAAAAAACACTACCTGTGCCCGCGACTTGGTTCGCGTAGTTATCGGAACCACTATCACGATTATCTGTTGATTGCTCACGTTGGTTTTTGTTATTATAATTATTAAAAAGAAATAATTCTTTCATACATATTTTTCGAGTAACTTAAACCGTTTATGTAGCGCACGCAACAAAAGTCCTCAAATGTGAATAATTTTCCCCGTTTTTGCAACTCTCACTGACGCTTCGCTCCTATTAGTCGCAGCGTAATGTTATACAGCCTAAAGCCTTTTTCTATAAATAGACTATGCATCAAAAAAATATTTTTTCAAGTCGGACCCGTAGTTCCTGAGATTAGCGCGTTTAAACAAATAAACTCTTCCGCTTTATAATATTAAGTATAGTATAGATGTATGTAATTATAAACAAAATAAAGGTTCTTTTTTTTGGCGGGTTGTGGTTGAACCGGTAACCAATTTTATGAGTTCTGAAAAAAGCTGGTTAATTTTCATTTGAAAATTAAATATATCAGATTTTTACTTTGATTATTGAAGATTTGAATAGAGATAATAGTTATCGGAAAATCTAAAAGATCGATATGAGTAGTATCTTAATGTATGCAGTTATAATACCTTTGATTTCCTGCAATCGATAGGATCTTATCATATTGTGCTTCTCTCTTATAATCGCAAAATCTTTTGATGACGCCCGAAAGGCAGATTGCAGTATCGATTTGACCTCTGCTGATTAGGTAGTACTTAAAAAACTTAGGTATAAGCATGACTATCAATATTAGTAGCGTAGTAGGTGTAGGTAGCTAATTAGTTATATTGTGCCTAAACTGCTTATACTATACTTACAGAATAAAACAGGAATCTGGAAGATAAGGATTTAACATGTAATTTGTCTATGATTTAACCAACACTAGTATTAATCCTTTGTATTAAAGTTCACGCCTCTATAACTAAGACCGATTTCACCGACGCTTGTTAGTGTTAACGGTTTGTTAAAATATGCCATACCTTCTCATTCAATGACAAAAAATACGAGACGGATAACATGATATTTAATTTGCATTTTCATTATTACAAGGATTTAGCAAACAGTGTTTTGCTGGGTCTCAATATATTTAATCAATGATTAACTTCCAAAGGCGTTAATAAAGTTGGGAATAAATGTTTTACCAAGTTACTAAGCCCTTAGCCCAGATTCGCAAATACTTCTGTTTTTTTATTTCTCTGGTAAATATTTACTTAATAATATATAAGTTTACTCCAGAATAGAGGCCTCTCTCTCAAAACTCTAATTATTTAAACTAATAATATAGGTTATTAATGTACCTATAAAAGCATGCCCGAATAAAACAAATTCTGATAAATAAATTGTTTTAATAAAATCCATAACGAATAGATACTAATAGGTATATAAACATCCTTGAACTGTCGACTTTTCTTTACAAATCTAGTTTTAAACAATTCTAAGAGTACAATACAAAAAATGGTGAGTTAAAAACATAAATTTAAAATGTGTCTTCAGCATTTAGTTGAACCGGTATTGGAATCTACGAATTGTGAAATCAATTTTTCTGCCAACTAAATTCTTTGAATATAGTCCGTTTACAATTAATTTATATATCTACCGAGGAATTATTTAGATGCTAAATGGGTTCCTACATTTTGCTATTCAAAATTGATTTCAATGTAAGTCTAATTTTTACCCCCTTGAAAATACGGGCAAGAGCACTTTGCTTTTTGTGACAAAGGTAATAGGTACCATCTTAGCGCATAATATAGCGAGATCGAACTTATATTTAACTTAGTAATAGTTATAGTACTTATTACTTACTACCTTCTTACTTAGTTCCACTTAGTTTTTAGCATTTTTACTGGACGGCGCTGCTCACAAAAAATTAAAGTTTTAATAGTTATCCTAAATAACAGCCGTCTTTTTTAAACTATATACTTATATTGCTTCAGTCCAGCAATGGAAGTTACAAAAGTTGTTAGACGAGGTACAGTCGGCTGCACTAACATGGATACATCTACAAATTTGCAAAAATATGTCTACGTTTAATTTTCAAAAATATCGTCACCTTATTGCATTCAAAGCGATGTAACCAGCTAAGTGTTTCAAAATTATAAATACATTATTTTCATAATGAAGTAAACAGCAGTATTTCAGTGAATAGTATACACACTTAAATTCATAATTATGAATACGCGACAAATTTCAGTAGCATGTAACCATTGTTTATTTCATTATAATGTAAACGTTAATTTTGTGTTTCAGAAAAGGCTGGTCAAAATTTCATTACATTGCAATATATACAATAATGAATTCTTTAAATAATAGAGGTGATATATTGACTGTTATTTAAAAATCACACATACATTAGAATATTGATTATATTCTTTAGTGTAATAGGTATAACTCTGATACACGCGAACGTATATATTTCAAAGATACTTTCATCGGTTTTTATAGTCTACCCTTAAACTATAATATGATCAAAACTAAACAATGTTAATATCGTTCTATATTAGTAATATAGTAAATATAAATAATATAAACTAACACGGGCAAACATCGAACATGAAAAACATCCCATATTTTAAAATAATAAAAATTGTAGTTTTAAATGACTCCATTTGGATTACCTAAACTTAAAAACAAAAAACAAACCAAAAAAAAATAATTACTGAATAATGAATATTGCGAAGTGCGAACGATGACTGTAAATTAACTCTCTTGGACAAACTCGTGACTAAATATTTCTGGTTTCGTTATCATCATATTATGTATAGTTTGAGGGTAGAAGTAAAAACCTGATAAAAACAGTCTCTGAAATATAATATTATGTTCGCGTAAAATTTCTGATCTATTGCAATAAATTGGATAATTCTTGTCTTTTCTTGTTTTTTTTTTTGTCAGTAAAGCAAAATTATTTTTTTAACTAGCCCCTGAATAGTCAAACAGTAAATGAACTGATGACGAATTATTGCGATCTCGTCAGCTTTGAATAAAAATAAAAAAAGTATATCAAAATCGGTCCATCTATTTAGTAGTTACGATGCCACAAGCAAACAGACGAACATACATAAATAAACGTCAAACTTATATCATAGTGTAAGTTTATGTAGTTTGCAGACACGCAAGCTAACATTTTGTATGATAAACAAAATTAATATAATATTAAAAAATCATAGATATAGTTTGAGGGTAGAAGTAAAAACCTAACAAAAATAGTTTCTGAAATATATGTTTAGGTAAAATGCCTGATTGACTGTAATAAACTTCATAATTCTTTTCTTTTTGTGTTTTTTCTAGTCATAAAAGTAAAATTATTTTTTAATTAATACTCGAATTGTTCAGCAGTAATCAAATTTATTTTGTTGAATCATAGCTTTAGTGTTTTAACATGACCACGTCAGCTTTCAAACAAAAAAAACTACATCAAAATCGGTTCATCCGTTTGGGAGCTACGATGACAGACATACAGACAGACTCGAAAAATCCCTCTGTTTTTGTCGGAGGTGCAAAAAGGGATTTTTTACGAATTCAGTAGTCCAAATTTCATGTTTCTACCATTTGTAGTTACGGCTGTGCGAAAAGAAAAAGAAAAAATGAATGTATACATCTTATTGGAACATACCACGAGTACATTTTTGTGGCATTTAAAACATATTTGCAGAAAAGTGAAAAATGCTAAAATTTTATAAGTGTATCCATATTATTGATACAATTAATGTTTACATTGTAATGAAGTAAACAATGTTTACATATTATTGAAACATACCACGAGTACATTTTTGTGGCATTTAAAACATATTTGCAGAAAAATGAAAAATGCTAAAATTTTATAAGTGTATCCATATTATTGATACAATTAATGTTTACATTGTAATGAAGTAAACAATGTTTACATATTATTGAAATTTGTCGCGTATTCATAATTATGAATTTAAGTGTGCATACTATTCACTGAAATACTGCTGTTTACTTCATTATGGAAATAATGTATTCATAATTTTGAAACACTTTGCTGGTTACATCGCTTTGAATGCAATAAGGTGACGATATTTTTGAAAAACTAACGTAGACATATTTTTGCAAATTTGTAGATGTATCCATGTTAGTGCAGCCGACTGTACCTAATCTATAATCAACTTGATACTTATGTAAGAAGTTTATTAATCTCATACCTATATAATATGTATAATACTTACAATTTATTTTTTAATCAAAGTTACAGTACACTAACAATGTTTTATTTTAGCCGTCACTAATTCAGAAATAAGGTTTAATTACCATCTGAACTATGAGCTGATTGCAAAATTTGTTACGCTACGCTGTGTTTATTTTTTTTTTGTAGAGCTTTTCTTTTCTCTACGGCAGAAGGAGAAAAAATACCTTTATTATACAAAATGATCGAGCCGAAATTGCTAAATTTTATGTAAAAACAGTAAACACAAAAAATAATTTTGCAGTAATCATACTTCGAACACCCATTAAATCATCTTATAAATTATACCTACAGCCTTCAAGCGACGTTCGGATTTTAGAAAAAAGAAGTTTATTTTTTTCCTTGTTTTTTTTAGCTAACAGACGTAAAAAAAACAAACTTGTTTTGCTATTTTCGTTTATTTTATTAACTCGTAACTCGTTAGATCGCTATATGTAATGGACAAAAAACAAAAAATTTAAAAATCTACATGGTTGGTTAAATAACTATTTTACACGCAGACTGGACGATTGATTTTTTAAAATGTTGTTAAATAACACTTAATATTGTGCTAACGAGTATGTAATTTGGCACAGTTCAAGTGAAAAATGTTTGAAACAATACAGAAACACAAAATTTTGTCAATATGTCGCACCATTCACATTTTATTTTATGTAAGAAGTAAAAAACGCTTTTACTACATTATAAACGGTTCAAATTATCCGTGGGGTGCCCAAAAAAGACCGGCACCTCCCCGTCGACCCAGGAACATTGAAAACTTTTTGTTCCCTCGTCGAAATTTGAACCCGCGACCTCTCGCTCGAGTGGTGCTCGAGCGCTCAACCACTGCACTACGTAGGTCGTCGGAGATGAAAGGCTTAAAATTATATTATGGAAAGTTACGGGCAAATAAAAAAAAGTATCAATAACCTTACATGGAAGTAATTTGGCCTTAAACTGACAATAAATTAAAACCATAAGAATATAACTCATAATGATTAGTAATTGAAAAAGTAAAGCAATCAAAGTACACGGTTGATAGATCAGCTGTGGAGGAAACGAGTTACGTGCGCTCACGCAATAGGAAACATGTGTAGTGATAACGTTATGATATGCACAATTTGCCAATGTTCTTAGTTCATTGTTACGATTTGTGCTCACAATAGTGAAAACTTATTTATTGGGATTTGATATAATGAAAAAGCGACAGTTAACATTAATAGTTTGAAAACATGCTTCAAAGTTCATTACGTGGCCTCACAAGTGCAAACACGACTATGAGAAAGTACTTTATTCAGAAAATACAAAAAAGACACGGTATTCTAATAAGGAATCCCAGTATCTTTCAGAATCGTCATCAGACCTTAAACCTAATCGTGGTCAAAGTTCATTACGAGACTTTTCTAAGAAATACAAACACAGCTATAATACGATGTCCCATCATGAAGTTCCAGTTCATATCTTCCAGCTCCATTATTAGATCAGTTTGACAGTACCCTATTGTTGGCATAACTACATGCAGCTGCTAAATTTCACTACGCTAAAATGCATTACGCGTCATTCTCTTCACACTATATTCGGCTTAATATATGATTCATGAATCTTTCTGTATGGTCACATACAGATCGACCTAATAAAAGCGTTTTAATAAGACTGCATTAGCAGCTGCATGTGCTGTTAATTTTCACTACGCTAAAATGTTTTCACACTATATTCGGCTTAATATAATATTATCCATGAATCTGTATGATCACATACAGATCGACTTAATAAAAGCGTTTTAATAAGACTGCATTACTCAGGTAGAGTCGGACTAATATCGTCTGAGACATGTACTGTAAACTGTGGTGCGAATTTAAAATTTTATTATTATTATTATTACTACAACAACAATTAGATATAATAAACATGTCTCATTTTCTAAGTCACGCCAATATAGACTGTAAGCTAATACAATAATATCTTAACTAGGTACAATTCAAATAAGTTGTTGTCGCTGCTTACCATGAGGAAGTTAGCTAGAATTTGTGTGGGATCCGATTAGTTTGCCACTAGGTTGTTTCGGTGCCATACTAATGGTAGTTAACTTCATGAGTAGAGAGAAAAACTGGTAATAATCACATAGCTTGGACCGCGCATCGGCCTGCGATGACGATGAGAGTTCGATGTGCAGAAGTAAGGACGTCAAAATTCAAGGTTCCCGATGCAGACAATCCGGAATTTTCATATGCGCCTCAACTGGTTTCTTTATGTTTGAGCGCAAATTTATCTTTATCTTCACAACCACCTATCTATAAAACTACAAATTTTCAGTAGAGTCAAAAAACATAATAATATTATGACATGGATTTTGTTTTAAATGAGGTTCAGTTATGTACAGTATAAATATGTATCATCCATTATAAAATATGGATCAGTAGAAATATGGATCGGAACCGACCCGAAGTCTGCCCGCACCGGAAACCCACCTCTTCGTGTCTTCACTCTTCACCATAAGTCGTCACAGTATCAACATTATATGGCCCAAACATAGACCAATAGTTGTCCATGGCCCAACGAAAGATTTTTCACAATTTAACATTAATTCGAACAATCTATTTTCCACCGTCTGCGAATTGTCGATCGGCAACGCACTATTTGTTTTAGTGATAGCGCAATCATTTCACAACTGTACTTTTTTATTATGTAACTTATTACTTATTAGCCAAGGCGGTAATTTTGTTGGTTAACCTTCATATTTTTGTTACAGACTGTGGAATAGGCTTTAGCTAAGCAAGTTTACCGATGTGTAGTATCACTAGCAGCTCGCGGTTCCTATCCCCTAGATAAAAAAATTAAGTTAGTTTAGAGTCTAACCTATATTTTTTGTGTATTAAATGATTCAGTTAAATGTTAATATTAAATAGTAATTAATTTTATAAGTCGCCTAGCATTGTGAAGTATCGATGATCTAATTTAAAAAGTTAAAACCATATCGATTCAAGACAATGCACAATAAAAATCGATAGTAAAATCGGTGAAGTAAAACAATGCGACTATCAAAGCATGATACAATTAAAGTCAAATTAGTGCTCTTTCCGTGTTAGTAGGGAAATAAGTCTGCCCATAATTATGAGTTGGTAAGTAGTAGTAATAAATTAATTAACTTACACTGGAATAACATTTAGTTACGGTATAAACGGAGTAATGATTCATGTCTAATAACAAACAGTGTACTGTCTAGGGTGTAGCAGCTATGTACTACATAATAATAGATATTGTTTTAATTGTCTAACCTAAACAATACATATTTATTTATGTAAGTAACTCTACTAGTCAGGGTTCCCCCATACATTGTTTTCACTTGATTATCACATATCCAGCAAATTTTTCGTGAGTACCTTCATGTTGATGAGTCGCCCAAGAATTTCTTGGACGGAACTCTCGTCTGTGGTAGCTAACAGAGATAGCAAGAATAAAGTTTGTGGATTTGGTGATTTCAATTTTTTTTTTTTGATAAATCACACGATAATGATCTAAATTATCCGAAATAATAATTGTCCTACAAAATCTATGGTATTTGATCCAAGAGTCCCCTTTTGCCAACTTGTATCGATTACGTGGTCATCTTAAATTATTAATAACCAGCTGATTTTGTTTTTATCACTTATTTAATATTATTGTAATTCAGCAGACATAATTGTCCTACAAATTGCGTGGTATGTTATCCCGGTCCTACGCTCAAAAGTTAAGATTTTTTTTTGTATCCTTGCTAACTCTGGTAGCTACCACAATCGAGAGTTCCGTCCAAGAAATTATTGGCCGTCTATACATACGATAATATGTGTACTTATGAAATAAATCATTATAATATTTTATTGTTTAGTTGTCTGGTTTTAGTAATGTTAACTCAAATTACTTTTTTAAACTATAATAGTTGACACTAAATGTAATTTTGTAAAATATGATATGCAAATAAGATATGTATCTAAGTACTTTGTTTTAATAATTAATAATTACTTGTAATATAGTAGTCCCCAATGAATCCTGAAGAAGTTTTTACTTTTTAAGTCATATGCCTGACTGCGCCAAGAATACAGAACAACATATTGTGCTGTTCTGTGTATTTGGCTCATGAATGTGTTAAATATGTTATTATTATATGTAAAATAAGTTCATCGGGGATTTGGCAAGGAAACCGATTGACGTGGTGTCGAAGTGTCCATACACAGGCTGTAATGTTAATGAGTGATAATACTTTAAGGTGTGTATAGGTCTCTTATATAGAGTTTACTGTGAAAGTACCAGGGAGGAAAGAGTTACTTTTTTAAATTATTATATGCGAAAATTTATGATGGTGGGGCATTTTCATGTTAATGAACAGAAATATGAAAGTCAAAAGTATTTCAGCCCTGGTACTTTTACAGTAAACTCTACATATGAATTACATGCACACCCAAAAGTATTATCTAAAAGTAATATGACGACCTCCGTAGCGCAGTTGGTTGAGCGCGTTGACGCTCGAACGAAAGGTCGCAGGTTCGAATCCCGCCGAGGGAACAAAAAGTTTTCAATGTTCTTGGGTCATGGATGTGTATTAAATTTGTGTATAATATAATAAAAATCTTAAATATGTGTATAGTATAAAAGTATTAAATATATTTCCGTTGGCTGGTACCTGTAACACAAGTTCTTCGGATATTTAGCACAGGACCAGATTGACGTGGTGTGAAGCGTCCATAGATATTATATTATTATCACTCATTTATTTTACATATTGTATGATATTATAAAGAGTCCCTTGATGTTTGTGTCATTCTGCGAGATACAGTCAGTCATTGATAACGACATGTTATGGTTATATTTAAAAAAGTTAGCTCTTTAGGTACTACAAGTTTATGATAAATCTTTTGTTATTTAAACCTTTACTTAAAACTTAAAAGCACCTTAAGGTTTATCAAACAAATTTTTACAAATTAGTTGGAATTTGAATTCAGGAAAATAACACAAATACAATAATTTTATTACCCACTTCATTTTGTGGTCGGTGAATTATAGAGAATAGAGACTTTTACAAGTTGTGAAACTAGAAAATATTTGTTACTTATTAGACACAGATGTCAAATATATTGTTGTATTGCTGACTGTATGAGGGTTTGATTTACAACCGTTTCACTACATGGCCTGGCTTTTCCCACAATGTAAAGTATAGGCGGATAGAGATTCTAATGACGATGTACGTTACTTTATATTTTTTAATCGACTTGTGAATGTTTTTTTTTTTTTGGTTTCTGTTGGTCAATGTAACCAGTTTAAAAAAGGACATCGCGAAAACTACACACAACAATGTTAACAATTTTTTATTTATTTATACCGGTTGTATGAACGTTAAAAAAATGCATATAAGTAAGCGGCGGTTTCTTCTAGAAGTTAACAGGTAAATATTACTTAGTAAGTACTAGCTACAATAGTAATAGATATTGTTAGAACCGATAAGTTATCCCGAACAAACTTAACAAGATAATCAGAATCGGTGAACGTAAGTAAACCCAACTCCGATATCATTTGTTTTAAGTTTCTGTTATATTCGGGGATAACTTCGTTACAATCAAGCAGATATCAATTGAATATCATAACTTGCTTACTTGCTAATTTACTGAAGTTTAGAATATTGAATTTCAATGGAAGAGCCGTTCTTATGCACAAATAGGTATTACAGGAAAACATTTCATAGAAAACTCCATGCGTTTTTTGTTGACGAATCAGTAAAAAACGAAATACCAGAAGCCTGCTCCGAAATGTTCGTGTTGGTAAGTTTTCGCCTAATTGTCATCGCTAATTACGATGACGAAGTTCGCAAACATAAATTTATGGGATTTGACATACTTAATTACTTAAGCATCGCAATTCGCAACAAACTTGCGGTGGCAATGTTCCTTCATTCCATTTCATATTCCTCGTGAAATAAGTAGGTATATCTACAGTATTATATATTCTATTGTATTCTACGATAGAAAAGTAAACTGTACGTAGGTATACAAATATGTTAGAGTCACTGCGAGGAGATAAAACACATAATATTATGCAGGTGGCTACGTATAGGTACGTACAGGCTTTGCTTATTACTTGAATAACCCATTCGAATAAGTGAATAGCTAACAAAAAAACCATTTTCCCTTTTGTTATGCAAAAAAATTGCGTAACAGCAAATTCAAATGCTGTTAAGTTTTCAATTCAACATACCAATATAATGTTTACAAATTGTGCATTTCCGATTGTTTGATATTTTCAAATTATATTGTTGTCGTTATCGCTTGTTCGTGATAATAATGAGATTTCTTGGAATTTACTACAGCCTACCGCTGTACCGAGTTACATTTACTTGAAAATAAAAAGAGGTATAGACTATAGTACGTCCCAGATAAATTTAACCCAAACGTAAACAATCCCGTCTATGACACAACCATAGACTAGTCAGTGATCCCAATTGGCCAATATCACTGAATATTGTTTGCTACTATTGAATCCATAGACCATAGACTTTATTATTCTACAGTGTCTAAGTGGCGTATTTTTACAGTGAAAGTTATTTTATATATAAACATATTAATTATTGTTTAATTGGTATAAAATTTATTGGATAATGATGTATGATCCTTTAATAATCCTGTGAAAGTGTTGATAAGTATGCACAATAAATAAATATGTATCTGAAAATTTCGATGTTTTTAGTTCGTTTAAAGTTCGTTTAAGATTGGTTTAAATTTATCTGGGACGTATTATTATAGTAGTACTTTGGAACTCTATCCTTAGAACTTTTCCAGTCCACCGTCATACTTTCTCTAAGACCGATAAATAATCGGGCACATTTTTCCTCTATATTATTTTTGATATACAAAAAGTCGGTAATGTGATGGGCTAAATGGGCCTGCTTTATTATGTACTTATAGCTCTTAAAAGCCAGAATGAAAATTTTCATGGCTCTATCCCCGTTGGGAAAAAACTTTAACTGGGTTTGCTGTGGCCAAATCACTGTAGAATATTCTTAATAATCATGATTTTAAACGAATAATAGTTATTATCTTGTGGATGTCGGTTCACGGTTGTCTCATTTTGGCGCTATGGTAGAGTACCTTACAAGTACAGCATATTTTAAACAAATATACAAAAATCACCATCGCTGTCCAGTCAGTCCAAGATTCAAATTGTTAGTAGGTATTCGTTTATAAAATGAAAAGTATTAAAGGATAAAAAAGAGGAAATTTCTTTCTCTTTCACTCAAAAAAGCGTCCCTATCGGTACTGAATATTTATCTGATATAGATACAGTAGCCTAGGTATAGTGGTACATACCTATATCGAATTTAGTTTTCACAAAATATATTTTGAATTTTTATGCATTTTCAATATTATGTTTGGAAGCATTAGAAGCTGTTTAATTATAATTTTGCAGTTTAAACATATATCTACCTTAACTATGCACTAAGGTATTTTTTTTTAATTACCAAACACCTTTTATAAAAATTACCTACCTACTTATATATGTTTGCGTTTTTAATTTGCAGTCAATGTTATTATTACACAAACTTAATACCAGTTTTATCGCGAATCATAAATAGTTGCACAACTCCATTTACAATTTAAATCGTGTCCTTTCAGATTTCGAATTGAATATTTTAGCGAAAATTGTAGATAAATAACAAATGATTTTCATAAATAACTTATAATTTAACGTCTATAATATTTATGTTAATATAGTAATAAGCAATTAAGTATAAAAGCTGTCTAAGGAAAAAGAAATTTTTCTAATTATAACAGAGTAGATATTATAATGCTTGTGGTAGAAAGACCGCAAGATTTCTATCCTAGAATAAGAAAATACATGCTAATATTATTTACTGATATTACAGATACATTGTAAACACTATACAGGTAAAAGGCAGACATAACGTGATTATGTAATAAACACACAATATATTATTTTCGTCGTTATCTTAAAAACTGAAACACGATAGTTTTGTTTACATGTCAATACAAACCTTAAGCCGGTGTTTGGGCGTTTCAGCACAGCTGATTACTCGGTATAATAATTTATCAACTTTATGCTAATTAAAAACCGTTTTTTTATTCCAAAACACTTTCACTTAATTTTCGAATAAATATTCTATATTTAAAAAGTTTCAATCTTTTCGTAAATGTTTACGCGGCAAACGAATAGAGAGGCGCGCGGCCCTCTCAGCCTCACAAATGTTACTGAGTTCGAGAGTTGAAACTTGTTTGAATGGTCTACGGTCTAAGTTACCTTCTAGTTAGGTATAACTACGAAAATTGTTTATATCCTTGTGGCTGTAACTGCTTTATCCTATTACATAAAATGATCAGACATTATGGATGTTATTGTTTGTAGGTTTGTAGGTGTAGCTGTAAATTATATTATATTAATTTAAGTAACGAAATAACTAAGTACTATATATTATATAAAAAAAACAATTTATTTCTGTGTGGCTGTAATCTGTATCCCATCAAAAACAAAACTTGTAAAAAGTGGCAAGTCTCGCAACTAAGATCTTTTGCTGAAAAAGTTATGAGATACTAGCTGTGCCCGTGACTTCGTTCGCGTGGTGTTTGATTGACGTAAGTCCCCAAATGTGAATTGTTTAACAAAAATATTTTTTCAAATCGGGCCAGTAAAACCAGTCGGACGTCGTCGTCGCCCGACGCCGCGACGCGCGCCGACGCCCGACACCGCGACGCCGACGCATTGACGCCGACGCCCCACGTCACTACGACGACGCCCGACGCCGAGACGCCGACGCCCGACGCCGCGACGCCGCGACGCCGATGCCCGACGCCGCGACGCCTACGCCCGACGCCGCGACGCCGATGCCCGACGCCGCGACGCCTACGCCCCACGTCGCGACGCCGACGCCCGACGCCACAACGCCTACGCCCGACTACGCGACACAGACGACCGACGCCGCGACGCCGACGCCCGACGTCGCGACGCCGATGCCCGACGCTGCGAAGCCGACGCCCGACGCCGCGACTCCGACGCCCGACGTCGCTACGACGACGCCCGACGCCGAGACGCCGACGCCCGACGTCGCTACGACGACGCCCGACGCCGCGACGCAGACGCCCGACGCCGCGACGCCTACGTCCGACGTCACGACGCCGACGCCGACGACCGACGTCGCTACGACGACGCCCGACGCCGCGACGCCGATGCCAGACGCCGCGACGCCTACGCCCGACGTCGCGACGCCGCGCCGACGCCCGACGTCCATGGTAATAGGTAAAACATTTATAATTTATTTTTTTTCATTTGTGTTTCAATTGTTTTATCAATCACATATTATAGATTGCTGGCAATAATATGTTAGGCGTTTTTTTTTCAAATTTTTCTGTCTGAAAAAGCTTTCCATTCCCCTTACAACAAAAAAAAAATAAACGATTATTTCGAACCTTGCCCTTGGAGTTTGCCATTATGTTATAAAAATTAATTATGATTAAAAAAATCGATTTTTGTATTACTACAATTTTTAATATATTATGTATTTTGAATGTTATAAACCGCCCAGATAATCCTATAAACCTTTATACTCAAGACATAAGAATCACTTTCATTTAAACTCCTAGACCGAGGTAATAGAGTATCTCAATTTTATTTTCAACTTAATAAGTTAAAGCATTCGCGTAATACTACCATAGACTGTAGAGATTCCACTGGGCTGCAGGAAGACGTAACTGTCAAAATTATTTTTTATCTGTATTTCATACATCATTCAGTTGGCCAACCGCTAAAAATGTGTGAATTACTTCCGGCAGAAAATAAAAGTAAATTTCTTAAAAAGACATAAATTGTAAAAAAAAATACCAGATACTGTTAAAATTAAACAATTATTTGTAATAAAATTATCACTAACCTCACATTTAAGTGTTTAAATAAGTTAAATAAAAAAGTTGTGTTTTGGTATGTAACGCTAGAATGTTGGTAACAATGTCTATGACAAAACTTTCGTTCTCTCCTCTTTACGGGAAATATGTTAGACATAAAAAACAATCAAAAATATGTTAAATTAGTGATAAAAACAGTTTATTTATAAATATAATTGTGGTTAATAAGTATCCAGTGTGGTTTTTAACAAAAAAGATGTTAGTTACGCCCTAAATGTAGTATATAATGACAAAATAGAAAAATGTTATTGTGTGCTAAGTTTCATGATGGCGGCCCGTCGCGTCCCCCGCGCCTCCATTTCATTGACAGTCCAATTATGACAATACGAATAAGTTTTGATATAAAAACTGTTTCTATGTTTTAAAGTTATTTAAGTGTGTAAATATTAAACTAGAACGGACTAAATATGAATCCGGATCATCATAATATTAACACGGGTGGTGGCCAACCTCCTGGCAATTCGGAGGTTCGTAATTTGTTTATTTTTTATACCCTGTACACTGACGTGATGGTAATGTTTATCGTCGATTTATTTCATCGTTCTAGGCTCAGAGTCAGAGGGTTCCGTCGTCCCAACAGCAGCAGTCTAACAGCCTAACTCCCACGACGTCTGCTACTGATTTACGTGTAAATTCCGCGGCAGTCAATGTTGCTTTGTCAAGCGTCGCTAAATATTGGGTATTCACGAATTTATTTCCTGGACCCATACCACAAGTATCTGTATACGGTCTCCCAACGAGTGCTAGGCTTGAGAATGGAAAACCTGTCCAGGTAAATTATTTCATCTATAAACTAAACATTTAGTTAATATACGATTGTTGATGAAATTCATGTAAATAAAATAGTAAATGCATTTTTTTTCAAATAAAATTTCATTGAAATTGTAATCTAATATGACCCTGAATGTTAAGTTAAAATGATCTACTAATATAACATTTACACAACTGTCTAGCTATTTGTTGTCTTAGTCAGAAACATTGAAACAGACATACACCACATTAAATAGTTGTGTAAATATTATTATTTGAGCATGAAAAAAATATTATAATAAAAAAAATATATATGTTTCTCTATAACCTTTTCACCAGGAACTTGGTCAAGCCCATCAAAGTATACTGAATGGTGATCCAAATATAATTCTGGGCCATCATGGTGGGCAACAGTCAGTAGCAGTATCTGCATCCGGCCAACAAATACCTGTCTCACAAATAATTGCATCTCAGTCAGGACAAGGTATGTCTTTAAATATACATTCAAACTTGTACACTCTGATTTAATTCAATGTCATGTAATGTAAACAAAGATCAATGTGGGTGGCTAGAATGCTTGCAATTAAATGTCACATATTCACCATGCTATAAAGAAAAGTAATGACATAAATTGGGTTGCATTTCAATGTTTTGTTTACATATAGATCTTATTGAATTGTCAAACGTCAGAACCGAAAAGATGTGAATGGATAAAGGTGTTATGTAGCAAAATTATGATTTCGAGAAAATTGAGTTCCAACTGTCACTTTAACTTTTTAGAATATTTTGTAAAGTATTAAGTACATTAATCTAAAGACCCATCTCTAGAATCAATGTACTTTATACATTACTACATATCCTAAAATGTTAAAGTGACTGTTTAAACTCAATTTTCTGAGTATTTTTTTTTAACAACATATCACCATCATCCATTCATGTCTTCATCTATATTAGGTACTTACCAATACTTAAAATTGTTAATTTATAATATTTTAACTTATTTTTAAGATGCCCTGGCACACTCACAGTCGGAACTGGGGTCTCAGCAGTCTTCCTCGTCCACCGCACAAGTCACAGCTGGTGGCTCCCAAACCTCTCACCAGGTACCCAATAACCGGGTGGAGTTTGTACAACACCATAACATTGATATGGTAAATTATGTGGTAACACACTCTGTTAATTGCCGGAATGCAAATATAGCTCCTACGTAGATAGAATAGTAGGAATCGGTAATATATAAGTAGATATAGAAGGTAGTGTTTTTAGTTATAGTCAATTCCAGATTATTATAAATTTAAATAATAATAATATATGTAAATGACAGTTCTTTCTTTAATGTTTTAGTGGAAAAAATTACTAACAATTCAACTAATATAATTTCTATAAGTCCCTAAGTACTAATATTAAAGATGAAAGTTTGTAAGGATATGGATGCTCTTTCATGCAAAAACTGCTGTTGTATGTATTTTGATGAAATTTATTATGCTAGTTGTTTAAACTGGATTAACACAGTATATTTTGTGAATCAACATTCTGTAGAATTTCATATTGAGCATACAAGTTTCAGGAATAACTTTGTATAATATATGAGTTTTCTACTTTTAGTACAAGTACAAGCTGGAATAGACTTAATTTTTGTTCATTTATTTCAGCAGTTATTTCTGTAAGATTTAATTTTAATTTACCATTTTATTTTAATTACTATACAAAATTACTAGCATTGTTGCATGAACATTACTTTTAAGCGTTATTTTATTAGTGAATTTTTGCATGATTCCTTTATCTAAATGTAGCTACACAAAATTGTATACATATAACCAAAATATTCTTTGGGTGTGTTCTAGTTGTTAATAAAATTTTCAATCACATTTTGCTTGTTAATGAAAAAAATAGGAATGTGATTGAAAATTTCGTTAATAATGTTATTTCCCTGCAATTGGAACGCACCTCTTGTTATCTTAATAAATATTCATGTGTAGTTTTGATGAAAAAATATTTTATATAAAACCAAAATTATAATTTTGATCAACAATTAGAGATATTAGAGATTTACAAGATTTACATTTACAACAAGTTTAATAGCGGTTTGTACTGCATAAAAACATTCAAAAAAAGAACAACAAATAATGCCCAAAAATACATTTTAAAGCTATCTTCCTTTTACAGAGTGTGTACTACTAATATAAATATTAATACAGACATAAGTCTCAATAACAAAATACAATAAACAGTTTCATACATCCTTTACATATAAAGTACAAAATAATTGTCATATTTTTATTTAGTTTGGGAAAATCTTTAAATTATGTTAATGTCTGCATGCATTTGTTACTTAATGGATAATAATTTCAAAAATTATAACCAATTATACTTCTTTATAATTTTTTTAAAATAGTCTAACATGGTGTATTTTATTAACTAACTTCATAATTTTAACTAAAAACTTTTTTGAAGTTTGTATTCTTAATTCATGACTATGTACCAATGTAGTTGAGCCGGCGTCCATGTCTAACCTGTTATTAGGGCAAGTGGGCCTAAGATAATGAAACAGTATAGAATGAAATTTATTTAAACCTGAGAATGGTGTACGTAACATTATTTGTTTTATGTATAGGGGCATCATGCTCAACAGCTTCTCCAGCAACAGCTAATGGCGGCGTCCCGGCAAGAGCAGGTTTGTTAAATTTTTTTAACTGACAAAAAGAAGGAGGTTTTTTTACTACATTTTTTTAAATTAAAACATTTTATATAACAACAGTTTACATGGAAAAATGATATAAAGGTAATCCTTGTTTCTAAAAAGGAATTTAAATAAGCAGTCCCTTACTGAGGTTTCTCAATTCGACTGTATATATTTTAATATAGGTTTCCTTAGTGTTGAATATCACAATATTCTGGTTGACGCAATTATAATTTACAAGCCAATTTAAAAATATTGCCTATCTCACTCTCGCATATTAGCAAAACGATTTAATACGTCACAATCCGCTTCCTCCATACATGTGCGATAAAAAAAATGCCTATATTTTGACGTCATAGAGTTGGTCGCTTTCTTATTGTAAACTGAAATTGTATCTTTGTTACTTTTTAACATTTACAAAAATGGGTTTTAAATTCTTTTATTATTTTGTTGTAAGTACCTATATCATTTAAGAGACAAAAAACAAACAATATACAATATTGCTCCAATACTAGTCAAATATCACTTTTCAAACCGTACCTTTTTAAGATGTGTAAGCAAAGTAGCAAATTCCATTAAATGCAGTGGTTTTTGTGTGAAAAAATAACTTCATGTAATGCTTGTTGTATAATTTGTTAACATTGGATATGTATAAAATGTATGATTTATTAATTGGGAATTTATATTCATGCTGCATTAAATACAATATCTAACCAGGTGTCCGAGGTTAGTTTATATCTGTTCAAGTGTAAAATTATTTATGTTGTTAGCTATGATTTGTGCCTGGTAGAATTTTTTTGGTGTAATCTACTCTTATTATTAAAAACAATTTAGTCTTCTTTAAAACACTTGAAACTGAATACATATTGTATATTATTTATTATAAGAAATGTGTAGAAAAAAAATGTATCCGCAAAAGCTATTTAATAGATTTGAAAGGTGATCAAAGACCATAATATTTTGTCACATTTCATTTCAAGAAATAAAATGACTGTTACTTAAAAATATTCACTTTATAGACTCAAGTACTAAATTACCTTCTATAATAAGTTTTAGTTTTCAGTACCCAAATTATAAAAATGGGATTATTATATAGACACGTCGCTGTCAACACGCGATTAATTTATCAAATAAAATTTTTGGAGAGATAAATATTTTAGTTAATACTTAATAATAATTAATTAATTATACTAATGTTACGTAACTGTTAAAAATATAAATAAAATATTTTAGTAAATACAACTCTTGTACAGCAAACTTGATTATTTGCTTCGTGTTCAAATTCGACGCGCACTTGTGCGGGTTTATTAAGAATATTGACTCCTTAATTTTTGTGAAGCATTGTAATTTTAAATAGTTTTTTAATTTACTGTGAGTTAGCATGTCTATCCTCCCTTATTCTGGCTATAATAATCAATATTCTACTATTATAAATATTTACACTACTGATTTATTGATTGTTGCCGTCTTTGTATCAGATGTTAGACAAGTTGCATTATAAACAAAGACTGCAACATTGAATGGATAATCAGTAGAGTAAAAATTTTGATTGGTATAGGGGTATGTGTAACAGCATGATTAGATTAAAGTTTGGCCAGGAAAATACTTTCAATGACGACGCGTCTTTATAAATTGAACCAATAGTACGAAAATTTTACTAAAAAAATATACTTTAATAGAGTTTTGTATATTCCTGGTCTGGCCATATACCATGAAACAAGTACTGTCGTATATTTTTATTAATTAAGTGGTCACCTAAATGTTTATTTGTTTACAGATTCAACTAACGGTGAGCGAAGACGGAATAGTAACGGTCGTGGAGCCGGGTGGCGGCAACAAGTTGGTAGACAAGGAGGACCTGCATGAGACGATCAAAATGCCAACAGACCACGCGCTCACGGTTCACCAACTGCAGCAGATTGTGGGACATCATCAGGTGGGAATCATCGGTTTATATAGTAATAATACACTAAATACTTGCACTTTTTCCCCACTTTATTAGTTATTTTACGATTATGTTACTATATTTTATATGGTATACTACAATTGATGACATGAGTGGATGAAAGTATATATGTCGCAAAAAATTTCTACCCAGAAAATTGACTTTAAACTGTAATTTAAAGATTTTATGTTAAGTTGTAACATATTAAATACATTTATTATAAAGACGGATCTTTAGGTTAATGTACTTGATATGATAGGAAATATTTTAAAATGTTTAAGTGACAGATTGACCTCAATTTTCTTGAAATCACTATTTTGTGTATATCCCCTTCATCCACTCATGTTTTCAATGATGTTACTATATTTTATACGGTATACTACAATTATTAGGTCCTCCACCCGATGATGACTATGTCGAAACAGTTCGTGTATTGTAACAAATAATTTTAAAATAACTAATAAAGTTGTTATTAAAAACATATACATGTAACAACAATGAACGATATAAATTACTGGCGTAATTCTTGAGTAATGTTCTATTTGAAAAGTTATAACAGACATTAGTCAAACATATGATTTTATAGAAACCCAAATTTGAGATTTGCTAATATTTGTATTTCGCCCTATAGTAGGGTATACACATGCACTGTCATTCAACTACCGCTCTAATCAGAAATATATATAATAGATCGGTTGGTTGGCTACATGTCTACTAGACTACTACTAGAATTACTTGTATGCATTGATTAGCATGAAAATTGTATTGATGTGAAAAATAACCCTTTCAGCATTTGCTACTAACATAGCGAACTCATTAATATATTACATTACGCATCCTTAAATATTATCGCTAATTTATTTTACATTTAGTATGTTATTTCACTGTCAAAGTATAACGATTTCAAATAAGAATTTACAAATGTTATGTCTACATGCCGTTTTGTTCATGATATACATGCATTTTTACTCACCAAACGGAATATATTAATTTGTAGGTTGGAATACTTCATAGATTTGTATTTGAGCTACTATTGTTCACATTTTTTACTTATACAAATTTGGACAAAACAGTAAGTCAACAGTAAACTTGATAATTTTAGGAAAAGTCACTTTTCCACTTTTGAAGAGTACTGAGAAATGATTATCTCTGATTAGAAAGGATACGAACATTTAGCCTGTAGTCGTGTTTTATTACATTAAAATAAAACGCATCTTCATAATGAAATAAGTTTATTTTCATATCCAAGTCCAATATAAAAAGGAACATGGTAGGAGGGCAGTAAAATTAGCACAGAATGAAATTGAAATAAATTCCCTTTAGGTTATCGACAGTGTAGTACGTATAGAACAAGGCACTGGTGAACCAGCAAATATACTTGTGACACAGAATCCTGACGGCACCACCTCGATTGAAACCAGCTCCACTGACCTCAGCCTGGCGCAAGTGAAAGACGAGAAGACCACGATCGCGATACCAGCTGAGATCAAGGATATCAAGGGAATTGATTTGAAGGTATGCAAGCTGACAACCTTAGTAAAAAAAAACTAAGGTATCTTAACATCAGTGCCGCAGTCCCCGCTGCAGATGTATTTGTGCTATTCTTATAAGAGAATTCATAATAACTAATATTACAATATTACCTCCAACGCCTGATTTTGGTGAAAGTGGCAGGTTTCCTTGCAACCAGGCCAGATACGCAGGAGTTATATATGTATAGTATGTCCGAGATAAATTTAACCTGAACGTAAACAAACCCGTCTATGACACAACCAAAGACTAGTAAGTGATGCCAATTGGCCAATATTATTACAATGATTTTTGTTTTCTATGAATCCATAGACTATAGGCTTGTATTCTACAATCGGTAGTGTCAAAATAGCGTATTTTTTCAGTGAAAGATTTTCATTTGATGTTTAAACATATTAATTATTGTTTAATTGTTTTAAAATGTATTGGAAAATGAAGTGTAATCCTTTAATATACATGTGAAAGTGTTGATATGTGCGCACAATAAGTGAATATGTGAAAATTTTGGTGTTTTTCATTTGTTTACGTTCAGGTTAAATTTATCAGAGACGAACTATAGTAATACAACTATACTAAGCGATGATTTGTGCTTGACGTGAATATAAGACGCAACGCGCACGCAAGTATATTGCGTGCGCGTTGCGTCTTATATTCACGTCAAGCACAAATCATCGCTTTACCATCTCAACCTCGTATCTAAAAAATCAATGTTTGCTAGATAATATATAGCTTAATACTTAACTGTATGTAATAAAACTTAACTGAACCTCGTTTAAATAAAAATCCATTCATTTCATATTAATCTAAAATTATTAAGTTTTTTTACTCTACTAAAAAGTTGTAGTTTTATAGATATGTGAAGGTAAAGCGGCGAAATGGGACTTTAAAAATTGGCGTAAATTATTTTGCCTAAATTCTTAATGTATATTAGTACTTCCTGATGTATATATGTTACGTTACGAATAATGTATGTAAAAAAATCGGCCAAATTAATGTGCACGATGAATAGGTTTCATTTACTCAAGCATTAAATCCGCCCATACTGAGCATTGCTTCTATTCGCATCGAATAGAAGCAATGCTCAGCAAACTCGAGAATAATACGATTTATTAGTTTTCTCCTTTGTAACACAAAAAATGCATTTTGTTCCAGGGTGCAATGGGTATGGAGGGTACAGTCGTGAAAATATCGACAGGCTCCGATCAGGATCTGCACACCATGTACAAAGTGAATGTTGAGGACCTATCGCAGCTGCTGGCTTATCACGAAGTGTTTGGGAAACTCAACACGGAGACACAACAGCAGCCTAAGGTAAGGGCACAAAGTGGATATATAACAGAGACACGACCTAGTACTAGAAAATGGTATCACTCTAATACTGGCAATTCGACTGGCTATTTTTGTTTTCTTCGATTTCCAGGCAAATTCCGGAAACCGCCATCTAGCGCCACTATTGGAAAATACTTGTTACTAATCTCGTTTTGTATCTTCTTCTTAATTAAGGAGTTCAATTTAGCTTAATGTGATCTTACGCTTAAAAAACATGCTTATATTTATTTTAATGTCAATAAATAAAATACTTAATTCGGCATATTTACATTTTATAATTTACAAACATTAATAGTAGTGACATCTATTGCAATTTTTTGTATTAAAGATAGATTGTATGGGATAGTAGGCCATGGTTATTTGACGGAAGGTCGCGGTGATTTATAGGAAACCTTCACAATTAGCCGTCACGCAAGAATGATTTAGCAAGTCATACACTTGACACCGCTGCAATTGTTTCTCTTTGATCCCTTCTTTTTGGGGCTGGTTTGGATATATTTTGATACCCTTAAGGTACAGTCGGGCCTTGCGATCATTCGCGGCTGCTCGCTGCTTACAAAATATGTATTTCACGGTTGTCATGATAACAACATTGTTTTCAAACGCAGACGTTTCTTTATTGTTAACCGACTTCCATAAAAGGAGGAGGTTTCTCAATTCGACCGTATATATGTTTTTTTTCTCTCAATAGCATTAATTAATATGTATTCATTTTCCATTTGTAAACAATGTTGCTACTGTGACAACCGTGCTATTATCCAGTCGTTAGCCGCGCGCGGCCCCTATCGATGGCCAAGCACGGAAGTATACCTTTACTGGGAAAAGTGCTATGCTTATTTAGTGTGTATTTTTTATCAGTAAAGGGGTTAGGTAATCATTATATAACCTGCGCTATATTTTTCAGCACAAACGGGTCTCTCTGTTGATGTTTTGGTTCATGTTTGTTTATGGCACTTGCTTTCTTACACACAGTTTGTCAAAATTATTTTGTAGAAAAATGTGGGGTATACTGATTATACTAATATTACGTAACTGCTTAAATATAAATAAAAATCTTATACTTTGACGACCTCCGTAGCTCAGTGGTTGAGCGCGTTGGGACTCGAGCGAGAGGTCGCGGATTCGAATGCCGCCGAGGGAACAAAAAGTTTTCAATGATCCTGGTTCACACATCCATATTATGTGTATTAAATTTGTGTATTAATGTAATAAAAATGTTAAATATGTGTATAGTATAAAAGTATTAAATATATTTCCGTTGTCTGGTACCTGTAACTCAAGTTCTTCGGATACTTAGCACGGTGGCCCCGTGCAGATTTACGTGGTGTGAAGCGTCTATAGATATTATTATTATATTGCACACAGGTCATAGCCGAGGTAGAGGTAGTCCCAGGGACCAGCGGAGCCATAGCAGAGGCCGAGACGTCTCCCGGACATCACGCCTGTGATATTTGTGGGAAAATATTCCAATTCCGGTACCAGCTCATTGTGCACAGGTGATTATTACATCCTTTATGAAAATATGATGTTTCATCACTTTCCAATCAGTGATGAAAGGCTTATTTATTATGTATTATATGACAGAGACATACAGTTTTATTAAACTAACCATCACTTATAAGAAGATGGCAAGAGAGATCTTAGGGGACGAATATTAAATTAAGCAATGCAGCTTTAAATGTAGACATAATTAAAAAAATTATAAATGAGACAAGGGGTTACAATTAATATTCCTTATGTGTATTCCTCGAGATATTGAATTGTTTGCTATAGGCGATATCACGGAGAAACCAAACCTTTTACATGTCATGTCTGCGGCTCAACATTCGCCAATCCTGTTGAACTCTCAAGACACGGAAAATGTCATCTTGGTAAGTGATTTTTTGTTGCTGTGTACATAAGTACCTTTATACAAGGTGCAAAATAAATTAGTGATAGTACATTAGGGTGTGTATGTGCCTACTATGCAGAGTTTACCATGAATGTACCAGCGCTGAAAGACCTCCTTTTGACTTTTATGTTTCTATGAGAAATGCCCCAACATCATAAATTTGTCCATACATTAATTTTAAAAAAGTAACTCTTTCAGCGTTGGTACTTTCACAGTAAACTCTATATACGGGACCCATACACACCCTAAAGTATTATCATTCATTCATTAAGTAAATTTTAACACAGTAAAGTGTAAATACATTTGACGTACTACCCTCACTTAGCGATCACGCTAAGTGAGGGTTAGTGAGAGTTATTATTAGTCCTGATATCCTCGCTAATTACGATGACGAAGTTTAATTTCGTATTCAATTTCACTTTGGGAACATTATGTCTACGATATATTTTAAATTTTGAATTGGCCAGCAGGAACATTCGAAAGATCCGTAAAGTAACGTTAACGAATTATATTTTTATAAAAAATACAATTGACAATCGATTACCTGACGGAACTTTCAAATGTTTCTGCTTGGGCTACTGAAGTTAATGGTGTAAATGACGTGAACATTAATCTTAGATACTTCACTAGCGGCCGGCGATGCTACCGAGCGTCAAGTGAAGAGGTTGGCTCAGGACAAGCCCTACGCCTGCACCACCTGCCACAAGACCTTCTCGCGGAAGGAACATCTCGACAATCATGTCCGGAGTCACACGGGGGAAACGCCTTACAGGTACTTACAATTTTTTGACTAGTTTTTGTTGTAAAAGCAATAATATAAATACTTTTGACAAGAATACGTCATTAAAATTACTTTCATAAGGACGCCATTTAAAAACGATAGAAATAACATTAGGGGATACAGTTTTGTGTTGTAGCTACATTGTATCTTTCATCCACGTTCAATTTCAATTACACTACTGGATAGCTAAAAAATCAAAGAATTTATTACGCTACATAAGAACCGTGTTCAAGTACAAAAAACGGCCGTACCCATAATCCTGTCTTTAGGTTCTTTATCCAAGGCGTTAGCTAGTTATAAAATTGGTATTATGTCTATAGTCATCGAATTGGTTACCATTGTTCGCCACTAGGAGCTTTGTTTCGATTTCGATTATTACTGTTAAGTCAGCTATACATATTGGCCGAGCTTAGGCCAACGCGAGCGTCGGCAAATAGGTGCAAGGCGAGTGCTACCGTCCACATATTCGGCAAATGCACACAAGTGGCACTTTGATTTGTGCATAAAAACCGACACCGATCCGAAGTGAGGCGAGTGGTCGCAAGTGGTCACGAGCGACGGCGAGCGTAGACAAGTGTCGGAAAATGAGCCGTCCACACGTTGGCGCTCGCCTTCACTCGGCCAGCTAGGCGAGTGATGACAAGGCAAGGCAAATTGACTGTCTACACATTGGCGTTTGCTGCCGCTCGGCAACGCTCGGCCAATATGTATGGCGGCTTTACACATTGTTGTTTTTAAATTACTTGTCTCTTACAGATGTCAATTCTGCGCCAAGACGTTCACGCGGAAGGAGCACATGGTCAACCACGTCCGCAAGCACACGGGCGAGACGCCCCACCGCTGCGAGATATGCAAGAAGAGCTTCACGAGAAAAGAGCATTTCATGAACCACGTCATGTGGCATACCGGTATGGCATACTGATTACTGACCCTATATGTTATCACACTGCACCGCGTTCCGTTGACAGCGCGGGGTCGAATTATAATAATTGTATGCAAGCATACATACCCATTAACCCCCTTATTATCGAAAATATTTACACTGTATAAGCTATTATTATCTTTTGTCGTCGTCTGTCAACTGACTTTTTTTAACGTATCAGACTAGGAGAGAATATTGTGTAAGAATTATTACTAGTAAGAGGGATATTGTACTGTGACAGATATGGATGTAGTGCATATTTACAATTGTATATAAAAATTATTATACATATATAACATTATCTGCCGCACTCGTTACGCAGCCAATCGCAGTGCAATGTGATAACCGCAATGGTATTGATAGAATTTAGATATTTAGATAATAAATACATTTCACGTGTCAGTAATATTTTTGTTATAATTTAAGTAGATTAAATACCCAAGCCTGCACCAATCGACGGCAATTCATAAAGAATTGCATGTAAACGTAAAGCAAGGAATTTATATTTATAAAATCGCCAAATGATGTCATCAGATTTGTTAATAATCAACAAACATGTGAATTCCTTGCTTCAGTGTAGTACAGAAAGTAAATATGAATTGAATGATTCAACTACCTAATTTTGTTACATTAAAATGCTCGCCAGTTCTGTTATCCTGAATTGGCTTGACGCGCTATCGCGTGTCTATACCTTAATCTCGTTTTGATGATTAATACATAAAACATACAGTTCCTTGAATCATGAACAATTGAAACATAAATTCTCTGTAATCCTTCCATGCACAAATATTTTAAAAAGATGGATTTGAAGTTGTTTGACTATCTCTTAACACAATTTGTCCTTAACAAGTGGGCGCAGTATAGTTGTTGCATCATTGAATTTATAAAACGTCACATCATCAAGTTCTAAACATTACATTATTGAAGAGTTGCATCATTGAATTTTAACATTTTATTTTCTGCCCCGATCAATTAGGTGAAACGCCGCACCATTGTCAAATATGCGGCAAGAAGTATACTAGGAAGGAGCATTTAGTGAACCATATGAGGTCCCACACTAACGATACTCCGTTCAGGTGTGAACTGTGCGGCAAGTCCTTCACCAGAAAGGAACACTTCACCAACCATATACTGTGGCACACCGGTTTGTATTTTTTATGTTTGTATGTGACAGGCTTGGGTTTTTAATGAATTTTATATGACGTAGAGTGTGAATTTAAAATGTATACTTATGAAATAAATATACTTGACTGTAAACTGTGGTTTTGTGGTGTAAAGTTTTTGCTATTTATTTATTCAATGTTTTATAGATACTAGTTTCATGAACAAGAAGTTTCATTTTTTCAAGTTATCAAGGATTATAATAATATAGTAATATGCATAGTTACAAAATTTTTATGCATGAATACAAATATCATGGTGACAAAATGATCTATTTATTGATACAGAACTGGAAATACGAAAGAGACCGAAATACGGTCGGTGTGTCATCATCCGCCGTATATAGCCAAAATTTACTCACAAGAGAAAGAGATGGAAAATATTTTTACCAGCGTGATCAGAAGAAACTTGTATTCATAGAGAATGAAATTTGTTACAATGTGATATTCGACACTAGTCGACTACTATTACAGGAGAAACGCCTCACCGCTGCGACTTCTGTTCCAAGACGTTTACACGTAAGGAGCACCTACTGAACCACGTGAGACAGCACACGGGCGAGTCGCCCCACCGCTGCAACTACTGCGCCAAGAGCTTCACCCGGCGGGAACACCTCGTCAACCATGTGAGACAACACACCGGAGAGACCCCATTCCAGTGTGGCTATTGTCCGAAGGCTTTTACCCGGAAAGACCATTTAGGTGAGAATATATGATGAAATTGAAATATAAGATATCTAGCAATATCCCGCGAAAAATTAGAACCACAACATGCGTTTGAAGAATCTCCCTCCTTCCCACACTGCTTATGCGTACACTCGCAAGCAAAAACGAGAAAACACCACCACCACACAAGCAATAATGTTAACTCGACGCCAGTTTCGCTCCAAACCCGGAACATCCTCAGATGTTCGTTAAGTCTTAACGCATAGTCTACATCACTCACAGTTTTTCAATTTGCCTGCAGGTTGTGTTCATCATTATTCGCGGCATATTGCTAGATATAATATGTTTAAATTTTAGAGAATATGTTAGTTCAAAAAACATTTTTTTAGTCTTAAAAAAATGGCGTAAAGAAACTAATTTTATTATGACAAATAAGTACGTATAAAGAAGCCCTAACTTTACGACAAATCTATATAAACATTAACGTTGTAACACTTCAATATATTATTTTCCAGTGAACCACGTAAGACAGCACACCGGCGAATCCCCGCACAAGTGTTCGTTCTGCACCAAGTCGTTCACCCGCAAGGAGCACTTGACGAACCATGTGAGACAGCACACGGGCGAGTCGCCCCATCGCTGCTCGTACTGCGCCAAGAGCTTCACGCGCAAGGAACATCTCAACAACCACGTTAGGTGAGTTGTTGTTGGTCATTATGTGTTGTACAGTCGGCAAAAAATTATACAACTGAAGTTGCTTTGAACTTGCGATGCAATTGAAGACATGAATCGATGAAGGTGATATGTAACAAAATTTTGTTCAAACTGCTACTTAACATTTTAGAATATCTCGTAAAGTATTAAGTACATTAATCTAAAGATCCGTCTCGATAATCAATGTACTTAATACGTTACTACATATCCTAAAATGTTTAAGTGACGGTTTAAACTCAATTTTCTGGGTATTTTTTTGCGACATATCACCTTCATCGATTCATGTCTTCAATTTATAACAAGTGATAGGAGACTGTATGATTTTTTCCTTTGGTGAGTTATTGTGTTATACTTACTTATATTAGATGTATTGACTTGTCGTTCCTCTGGAGTAGGCAGACTCGTGTTTGTGCTAGGCAACCATTCAACATTTAATACCGCCTCTCCCATGCACTACAGTATTTAAGTGGTTACTTCGCTTGAAGAAAAGTGTATCAAATCGTCCCAAAGTGGATGAAAATGTTTAAGTATAGTAGTGTACAGTAAGCATAAGATTATACAACAACAGAGTTTGCTATTAACTGTTTCTGCTGCAATTGATTTTTAAACAAGTGATGTCTGCAAACTCTCCTGGGTATTTCTTTTTTTGCATACTCTACACATTGTTTAATTTATAATAAACTATAGTATATGCCCCTTACAATATTTATGAATATGATAAACCTTTCCAAAGCAAAGATTATTTCAAATGCTTTAATATTTATGCTTTATTGACTGCTTGTTTTCCCCATAGGTAATTGGTATATTTCTTTCTCGAATGGTTTAAATAACATTCATAATACCCTTCTAAACGAAAATAGTTTTATACATTGCTATATTTCTTAAACACAATTTAGAATAGATATAATTATTGTCCCATTAGCTATAATATGTTATTTACCTATCTCTGACCAACCCTTATTTCCTATCATTGCTATGTTATAAACAAAAAATTAATTATGGTAAATGGTTCTAGTTTTAGTCTAATGCATGCTAGAAGTTATTGCATGAATGCATGATTAATGTATAGAACGAGTTTATAGTTTAGTAGTAATTGAGAAAATTACATTTTAAACAGTTAATAAAGTCAAAATTTCGTAAAAAGACAGCGTTATTTCTCAATTAATAACTTTTCACTTAAAAGTTTCCTATGTAATTCATTTAATTTTTCGTTTAAAAAAAAATCGTTACCATGCTATCAAAATAACGTTATTATGCTATATAGGTATATGAATGGGTGCTAATATTATAACGCACACGGCACAACTCAAAGTCACTTTTTGCAGAATAGCATTTTGCAAATACATATTATATATTTTTAACACATAAAATAAGTTGCCTAAAGTACCTACCGAATATCATGTTTTTGATAATTTGTCAATCTAAAATAAATTATTTAGGTTGAAGCAGATAAAAATTTAATGCAAATAAAAAAATTTGTCCATTTCTTTCTCGCAAAACACGATATATAGCTAAATCTTTAAATTTAAATTGTTTTTGTCAACTTTTTGTTTTAAAAAAAATAGGTTCTAAATTGTTTATTAGGTATCATGTTATCTAACTTTGAATAGAAGAAAAATACTGTAGCAACATACGAGTAATTATGACTGATAAGGTAACTAACATGTAAATGACACTTGAGTTTTTGTTGTTTTCCTTCTTCAACTCAACACTAACTGCCAATGGAGGGGTGTCAACCGTAGGGCCTTTCACCTTAACAATCGTATACACCCGCTTCCGCTTAGCGTACGACATTTGTGGGAAGTCCTATCCTAGCCGTTGCACAGCACTCCATTCCGATTTAAAGGCCGGCAACGCACTTGTAACTCCTCTGGTGTTGCGGGCGTCCGCAGGTGATCTACGATGCCGATTATTTGCCACCCATACACCGATTCTGTATCGGATTATACTTCATACTAATTCAGTCCCCCGACCTAACTATTAGACTATTAGGCTGAACTCATATTGGCGCAAACTCAAAGCGGCAAGTTTTTCAACAAAAGCATAAATTTATCTCTATTGGTATATTATTAAGGTACACGTTTGTATTATAATAGCGACCAGCGGCGCATCTAAGGCCCATATTAATAAAGAAGTCTCAAACCCAACCTCACTTGAGAACCTATTTGACATATAAACAAAAAGTTTTGTTTCACTTTTGAAAATTGAAAGAACTTAACTTATGTTACCTACTTTAATTTAAAAAAAAACGTAAAAATATAGATTATACTTATTTTAATGTTTTTCTGTAATCTATAATATGAATATTACTGTATGAAAAGGAAAAGAAATATAAAGTTGTTCACTTTTTAAAGTGAAACTAAATATTGTTTTATCTGTCAAATAGGTTCGAAAGTGAGGTTGGGTTTGAGACTTCTTTATTAATACGGTCCTTAGTTTCGCGACACGCGCTACTTTTGTAACCATTTCGATAATAGAAATTTGTGCCTTAATAATGTAACAGTAGACATGAATGTTATGTTATGCACCAATGTGAGTTAAGCCTTGCTGTATCGACATCAGTGTTATATTTTGTTATGCAACACGACAATATCTAGTGACTACTTAGCACGTCATGTTGAAAATTGTCGTAGCGAAGTTCATACTTCGCTGTGACACAAGGCAGCCTGGGCCCCGATTCTAGTACCTCGAATATCGATTGTCAGTTTATCCCGCTTGCACGTGTATGATGAGACGCGCGTGCGAGTGGGACAGACTGACAATCGAACCGTTCGAGGTACGGGAATTACTGCCCTGGAACGTATGCCATCAAAGTTCCTTTGACACGTAAGTGGCAGATGATGTGGCTAAGTAGTTACGGAATATTACCGTGTTGCTCAACAAAAAACACCGATGTTGTTTTTGCGATATAAAATCGGAACCTCATCGGTCCTTGTCCATTAGCGTCCGGTTTCAATGACCTATATGTATATATAACTAAAAGTTAAAAACTTTTACGTTTGAAAGCGATAGCTATCACAGGTAAACGTTTTGAACTTTTAGTTATAGATGGTGATAGATCATTAAAACCGGCCGTTAGACACGACACCTAGAGGAAGATGTTCCTACCAATAAAATATATAAATTAAACATCGTCTTCGAAACGGGCCGTTAATGAACGATGAAACCACTGTTTGACCACCCCTCCCCGAGAGCAAAGGACTTGTATCCAGCTCCTAATAAATTTAAAAAAACCCATCCCTACTATAAGGCTGAACTTAAATCGGAATGTGTTGTGCAGACAGCACACCGGCGAGACTCCTCACAAGTGCACGTACTGCCCGCGCGGGTTCGCGCGCAAGGAACACCTCACCAACCACATACGACAGCACACCGGGGACGTGCCCTACTCCTGCTCCTACTGCAGCAAGAGCTTCACCCGGAAAGAGCACCTGGTCAATCATATCCGGTACGTGGTAGCGTTTAAAAAAACACAAAATGTGGGAAACATGCAAATGTGTCGGGTCGACAGGAATAGGTTAGAACTGCGTATTCGTAACGCAATCGAATTTCCATTGGATTGGTTTAGGTCATTCAACTATTTAGTATCAGTAATGCAAGTCTCTGTATCGTCCCAGATAAATTTAACCCAAACTTAAGCAAGCCAAAAAGGGGTGGGGTTGGCATGAACATACTCCATTGGAGAATGTTACTAGGTACACAATATTGATTCAAACTGTTGTCACAGTTGGGCTTGTATCTGTACAAATCCACTAGATTTTATTTCATTTAAAAATGCTAAGTATTAATGAATTCACCGACATTTGAAATTCTTGGAAACAGACGTCGAAAAATGACGTGAGACGTATAGTAATTTTTTGCCTTATATTTTTCATTTTTATTATTTTTATACAAATATACACTAGATTGGTTTTATTGAAAAAATCTAGTATTAATAAGTTAACAGAAATTTCAGTGTTGTAAAATGACGTCATCGTGTCGAGAATTTGAAACAAGTATAATATCGGAAACTACACGACGTATTGTAATATTTTTTCAGGCATATTTTTCAACATAGTTTACGCAGAGTTAAAAATTTAAAATTTGTAAAAACATTCTCCATTGACTGCATCGCAGCGTTAACGAATGTTAATTGATGGGTGGTGGCGTTACTTTGATACACATCTTTTTCGATGAGAATTATTGATTTGTTACGTATTCAATCGTTTGAATCCCGCGATCCCGATGTTAAGGGAGTCTTTACTGTATGCCGGTTTTTGACGGTTTTCTATCAGGCATTGTTCAAACAATTGCCAATTTAATTTACAACAGAATTCTTTTGAATAATAATATTAGTCGAGTAGGTACGTAAAAGTATTTTTTGTAGATTAAGGTGATGGTATTTTTGTCTAGCAATTAATTAGCATTCAAGACATAAATTAAGTTGAACGTGTGAAATGCATGCAGGACAGCAAGAGTTTGTATAGAAAAGGGTTCAAATTAATTATATTTTTACCTGAGTAACATCCCTCATTCGTTCTTAAATATGTTAATACTATAATATGAAGATATTAATGGATTAAGGTGATATGTAACAAAATTCTCATTTCGAGAAAATTGAGTACAAACTATCACTTAAACATTTTAGAATACGTCGTAACGTATTAAGTACATTAATCTAAAGATCTGTCGCTAGAATCAATGTACTTAAAACGTTATTAGATATCCTAAAAGGTTTAAGTGCCAGTTTAAACTTAATTTTCTGGGGTTCTTTTTGCGACATTATCACCTTCATCTATGTCTTCAGATAAATAAGACTATATTTTTTAGTTATAGATAGTAGATAGGTTATACGGGCCGTGAGACGAATGCAGCGCGATCGCCATACATTTTATATGTAGGGCGAGCGCGCAACAGCCGCTTAGATGTGCCTTACGACCAAATACTGAAACGATACTTAAATTGAGTGGCACTCAAGTCACTTGCTTATCCTTGTCTTTCCGCCCAGGGCCAGTCGAGATGTCATCGCTATTATCACTTACGAAGTTTGAAAACAAAAATGGACAGAATTTGACATAACGTCGCTTTACCTTCTCTCGTATCTAAAAAATTAATGTTTTCTCGATAATTTCCTCACTTAATTAAAAATAAATATCAACAAAAAATCTAAAATTATTAAGTTTCTTTAATGTACTGAAAAGTTGTAGTTTTTTAGACACGAGGTTGTGAAGGTAAAGCGACGATAAGTGACATACGAATTCGCTCGTCTCTTAGCGAAGCTTATGTCAAATCCAATATATTTTTGCCTTCGAACTTCGTTCTAAGTGATAATAGCCATGGCATCTGGGGGCTGATTCAAAATGCCATCGCTAATTATCGCTTACAAAGTTCTATAACAAAATGCATGGGATTTGACATAATGTACGCTAAATGACATACCAAATCGCGATCATTTAGCCTAGCTAATGTCAAATCCTATACATTTTGTTATCGAACTTTGTAATCGATAATTAGTGATGGCATCTTTAATCAGCCCCCTGGATTCCCAAGGGCTCAGAAGGGACGGGGACAGCCTGCGTATTGTTTTCGTTTAGCGGTTCAGTATTCGGCCGCGAGTCGTAGCCGGTGGGGTATATAATGGGAATGTATTGGTACAGACAACACACTGGCGAAACACCGTTCAAGTGCACGTACTGCACAAAGTCGTTCTCGCGTAAGGAGCACCTGACGAACCACGTCCACCTACATACCGGCGAGACGCCGCACAAGTGTCCGATCTGTATGAAAACATTCTCCAGGAAAGAGCACCTTACCAATCATGTTAGGTGAGTGTCAATTCACTTTTTTGTGCGTAACAGTCGGCAAAAAGCGGCGATAAGATGACAATCAGTTGTCTTAAAATCTCTAATATTAAAATATAAACATACATACATTATACATTGAATAATTACAATATAAATTTGTTGTTGGAGAAAACGCTACATTTTATATGGACTTCAGGGGGCTATACACTCGATTTAAAAGAATTACGGTTATAAGTTTCTCTTTAGATTCGACAACTTGGGGCGAGCTGGGAAGTTGTCGAATCTGAGTCGAATTACGGATTGTGAATCAGGCCCCAGGTGTAAAAAATGAGACGGTATATATTTTTATATAATTTACTGGTTTATACCGTATACGCTTTTTGCTGGCTGTGAATGCGCTCCTGTTTCGTTTTTAAACAAAAAATTAAATATAAAATTCTCTTTCTATCCCAAACATTGATATTATAAAACTCTACATTTTAAATAAATATTATACTTATGTAATTTATAATACTTATGGTATACACCCCTTCCTGCTCAATAATTATATCTAAACAACTGTTGTATGTGACATACATTATTAAACAATGTGTTACAATTTTTACTTTTTACACGCGGAATTTATGTTTTATGGAGGCATGTAGATGTAATGTAGATTTGTTTAGGTGTGATTTCATTGGATGGTGCCGTTGAGTTTCATAATTTACAGCATGACATGTCCTGTATTCATTTCAATCATGACAAATATAATATTAGAAATAAAAGTAGTTATCTCCCTTTCCTAACTACTAAAACTAATATTCGTATTTATTATTTGCCACTTTTATTTCTACTTCCTAAACCTAACGTAAAATCCACTTCATTAAACTTTCTTGCCCTATTTTCATATTATAAAAAGATATTTAAAGAGACTTTTAAAATATTATAGTCCTCAACTTACAATGAATACGACACGTCATACAAAATGCTTTAGTTTTTTTTTTCTTTTTTTAGAATACACACGGGTGAATCGCCGCACAGGTGTGAATTCTGCAACAAGACGTTCACGAGGAAAGAGCATCTGACAAACCATATGAAGCAACATTCAGGCGACACGGTACATCCCTGCAAGATCTGCTCCAAACCCTTCTCGAGAAAGGAACTATTGGCTACGCATATGAGGTAACGGTCTGGTAGCGGTCTAGTTGAATTATGACCAAAAAAATGGTACTTAACATTATTTTTTCTACTTAGACCAGTTCTTTAATTAATTTGTGGATGACAGTATTCTCCGAGCGAAGTAACCACTAATAAAGTACTGTAACGCTTTATATAGATTAGGGTGATAGTATAGAAGTAATCACTAATAAGAACTAATGCCTAAGGTAAATTTAAATGTCGTATGGTTGCCGCGCACTTAGTACATTCTCACAACATAGCAACTTCTTCTAAACTCCAAAATGACAGGTCAATACTGTGTCTGTACAATACCTTTTATTAATAAAAAATTGGTTGTCGGTAACGTCGGTTTAACGTGACAACGTCATAACAAAATATCGTGCCTTTCGCTCATTTGTGCAGCGCTCTCGCTCCGATCGTAACGTTACAATGAGCGTAACGTGTTACGAGACAATGAGTCATCCTTGCGTGCAACCGGCGTATATTGATTTTTTGAGCACCTTTGACCTAAATATTTCGCTTCCGCAGATCGCACAGTTGCGGCGAGCGGCCGTTCAGTTGCGGGGAATGCGGCAAGTCGTTCCCCCTCAAAGGCAACTTGCTGTTCCACGAGCGCTCGCACAACAAGGGCGGCGCGGGCAAGTTCCGCTGTGATATATGCTCCAAGGACTTCATATGTAAAAGTGAGTTGACTATCCAAATTTTTATAATGGCAACAAGAATATCATCTGTAAATTTTTAACTGTCTAGCCATCACGGTTCCTGACATATAGACAGACGGACAGCGAACTGTTTTTCATACGTCCTCCGTCATTTGCATGAACAAAGATCGTCTAGGGCGGTGTCGGTGTATCTTGTATCTCTGTCACCAACGACTTTCAGCTTCTACGTCTAAATATATACGTCAACTATGATGTACTTTTAAAAGAATTTCCCTAACTTCCAGGCAATCTGGTGGCGCACAGACGCACGCACGTGGAATCGGGCGAGGCGGCGGCTGAGGACTGCGGGGATTGCGAGAAAGAGGAGCCGGTAGAGAGGAAACACAACATACGGTAATTCCTATTGTAAAATGGTTGGAATGATAATGAAGCAGACAGATCTCCTGGTGCCGCCCTTTTTGTCGAAGGCTGGTCATAAGTATGCCCTGACGTCACGTTGCGAGACCCATTTGGATCTATTGTGACTTCTTTTACCGTTCTCCCTTATGTTGCTTATGAGCTGACCGATATAGTAAGGGTGTTCATGGGACACACAGTATATGCCAAAGCATGGTTTTTAAAATCATTTACAAGAAACGTGCCCGAAAAGTGTATAGCACCCTCCACCCAGTCAAGTCAATATTTAAAATGTTATGTTCAAAAGAATATGTATTCATACATTTGTTGATTTTATTACAGAGAACCATCTGAGGGTAGGTCAACGGAGAGCGTTGTCCAAAACCAACAGAATACGTCCACAGTTATGCAACAAATCACAAATCAGGTATGTGCTTTATTCAAAATATTTTTTATTTTTCTCAATAATTATTATTCATATTAAATAATATCTTTAGCACATTGTAAACAATCCTATTTTTTGACAACAAATCAAAATTCTGTTTAAACCTTGAAACGCTTTGCATTTATATGAATGTAAGTTCTGAAGTATATTTAAGTGAAATAAACCTCAGAAGTTACAATAAACACCAGTGTTCTAGTGAGTCTTCTTTAACAGTTATAATTTTATAAATTCACAGACACAAGTTCGAGCTCCGACGAGCGGGACCAGTGTCGGTTCCGGTAGCTTCACCCACGCGGCCGGCTCTCAACACCACTCCGGCACGGCTATTGCCCATCACACGGTCACAGTGAACTACTAGCAAAGGGACCACTCGGGAGAGACAATATACGCGAATCACAAGTATAATGTGCTAGTCAGATAGCATTTGACGCTTTACCATGACGAAAGTGGTGCTAAGAATATACGCAAAACGATCATTTTAATGTTTACGTTGATTTTTTTTCATGACAAGTAGCAATAATCTATACAAGGAATAATAATAATTTGCGCCAATTAAAACCTTCGGTATAATGTTCGCTGCGTTGAGCGTGTGCCCGCCTGCATATCGATATCGATCGATACAGTGACATGTTACCTAGCCAACAGACGACGACGCCGACGTGTAGTGCTATTACGCACTGTCGACTAGTCGCCGGAAACTGTGACTTACTGTAGTTTAGATAGGTGCTTACGCCGTCGTCAGTCGTCAGTAATCCGCTCAACGCAGCGCTACTCTATGGGATGTCATGAAACTAGCACGCTTCGCGGGGCACACGATCAACGCAGCCAACACTCTAAATGCGCGTTGCGACAGTCCGATCTGTCATGTCAATGGCAGCATAGCTTTAACAAGATTCCGATGTGCGGCACGCATTGCAACTGTTAAGGCACGATTCCACCAAAATAGTTTTCAGAACATTTGATAGCCAACATTTTTTCACAACTCCCGCTGTGCGGAACTAAATTGCTAAGACCGACTCCACCGGCGAGGCTGTGCGTAACTTTTGTTCACAAATTATTCACTAATTGGAGTTCGCAACAGTTCAGCACACTGGTGCAATAGCATTTGAAGCGAGAGAGAGAGAGCGAGCATTTGAAGATTGTGTTGTGAACAAAATGTTCGTGTGCGACTCCGCTGGCGCGAACAAAAGTATACAACATTCTATGAATGTTGGGGCACAATTTGTTAATGTTGCGTTAGCGAGTCCACCGGAACAAACATCTGTTACGCACAATGTTTGCAACTGTTCAGAACACCGGTGGAATCTCACCTTTACTGGCAAACTGGGCGGTAATGTGTTGTTTAGGTTTTTATTTTGAGATATTGGCTTGTACTTTGTCGCGATGTTAATAAGTATTAATAAAAACTAGTACAATATAATGCTGGATATTATTACTGTTTCGCGCATGTTTATTAGCATCCACTATTTTTGTCATAAATGGTCGATGAAAATCGGAAGTGTTGTGAAGTATGTGTAACATATTGTGATAGTTCTACAAGAGTTTGTCAAAACTGTTGAACAATTTATTTCATTCATGATATCACTTTTGTGATAGTATATTTTATAGTTTAAGAATCAATTCATCGAATAAAATATGATCACAACATAAAGTTTACTGTTTTTAATAACATCAATGTGTAAATTACTTTTCATAAATTTTTTTATTTCACAATGGCAAGTTATTCAAATATAAAAGCATAATTACTAATTCTCAATATGGCATCTAATAAAATCGTAAAATTGTCTATAAAATCTGTCAAGATTCTAATCTTGCAGCATAAAAGTTTATTCTTATACATATTTTTTCTACTTAAATAACAATATTATGCATGGTTTTGACGCTATATTATATTTTTTTTATCATTAAAGTATATCATTTAATTTTTAATAGGTGGGGACCAGATTACAAATCACAGCATGACTAATATGCACACTGACTAATGACTATTTCTGTCGAAAATTAATGATATTAATGTTATGAAAGTAATGTCAATTGTTCTACTCAATGAATAGTCAGGAGTCTTGCCCCTTAATTTATTTTTAAGACTCGTGTCTATTGAGTCGGATGATTGTGACACATCTTTTGTTTAGATTTTAATTTCAAATCATGGGACTGTGTATTAAATTATGCTAGTTTTTATTTCCCTATAATCTAAGCTCGTTTTGCCATTCATGTACAGTACAAGGTGTGATAAATCTAATTTTAAGGAAAATTGTATAGTTACTGGTGGCTGTCATACTTAGTGGACCGCCAAGAAAGTGGTGTTATAATCACTTTCATAAATAATCCATGTCATCTAACCAAGATCTTTCATAATGGCGCGGGAAAAAAATCCTTCATTAAAATTCTTCGGGTTTTGTCCACTGTTATATTTAAATTTCGCCTAATAATTTTTAAGTAATTCACATGATCACAACTGCTAATTGATTGCTGCTTTATGTAAGTACCACTAATTTAGTTATTTTAAATTAAATTGTTATGAATGTGAAGATACTGAAACTTAATGCATCAAATAATCCTTGATTAGTGCTACCATAGTGCTACGTATTAGAATTCACTTATTTGTCTAATTTTAGTATCCTTATTTTATTATTTATTTATGTTCCGTATTTGATAGAAACAAAAGAAATATAATGTCATAATCACTTGAATCATACAATATATGCCATAGAAAAATTCTTTGTTGATTGGCATGGGTTTAATAAAAAATAAGCTTGTAAACTTAATTATAGCTTACACATTAATTGTATATAAAAGTAACTTTATATGTAGTACTATGTAGTTATTACTTAAGGCTAATAAAATATATCATATTATGTTAACTGTCTGAATAGCGATGATGATATTATGTGTTATAGATTGTAAAGGGATTTGCGATTTAAAATCGTTCGGTATGTAAGGATTTTCTTTGTAAATCATTGAGAAAACCTTCAGGAATAATGGTAGGCACTCAATGGTGGCACTTAATTTATATTTTACAGATTTAAAACTTTTAGAAACACATAGAATATTGAGCTATAAATATAAATTATGTTCTGTAATTTGATATGAGATTAAACCATAAAATTTATTTTATATGTTTTATTTATTAGAATAGTGTATTTATTTTTCTTTCTTTGTATTTGTATGATATGTAATAATAATTAAAAAAAAATAAACCAACTTCAAAAAAAAACAAACGACAAAAACTTTAACCAAACAAAAGCAGTACCTACATAACTAAAAAGCGATAGATAACCTAATTTATCTACTTAATCTATACTAATATTATAAAGAGGTAACGTTTGATTGTTTGTTTGTTTGAATGGAATAGGCTCTGAAACCACTGAACCAATATGAAAAATTCTTTCACCGTTGGAAAGCTACATTCCTAGCGCTGAACATAGGCTATATTATATGTTTAAAAAAAGTAGGGTTCCTTACTAAAACCCCAAAAATGTAGCCCAAAGTGTAAAAAAACGACCCCCAAAATTTCTTACGTCGTGTGCGCTTCGACAACGGCTCGACCAATTTCGCAATTTTTTTTTACGGTATGTTCGTTATTGTCACGAAAAGGTTATTATGAAAGAAAATGTTGAAAAAAATAAGCAGAAAATTAGAAAAAAGAAGAAAATACGTGATGGTCACGCGGGGTTTGAACCTGGGCTCGATCGATTCACGTCGTTGCCAGTTTATATGACACGGGTGTCATGGTAACGACATTGTTTACAAATGGAAAATAAAAATTATGAAATGCTATAAATAACGTATTAACATAAACTTAAACTATTTGGATTCATTAAACTATTTGTCCACCACTAATAAATAGTCGGGTCATTTTAATAGGTAACATTTGACAGTTTATCAAAAATGAGCGACGTAACGTTGTAACGACGACATAATAAAATAAATATTTTCTTTTTGTTAAAACTGCAGAATTTACTAAACTTTATTCAATAATTATTAGATATTTATTGTCAACATAACCAATATGAGTTTTTTTACGATTTGCTTTCACTGATAAACGATGTTAAATATAATATACAAATTATGATTTAATGAAATAAACGTCGTGATATTGTTACGTCAGTTAACACTTTTTCTTATTAAACACTAGAGACTTACTCAAAAAATCGATTAATCTTTTAACAACTATAAATATACCTATTTAAAAAAAGTACTTAACTTATAAGTTGTAATAAGAATATATTATAAATGTTAATTTAAAAATCAGATCTTAGGAGTTAGATCCATGGTCATAATTCACGAACAATTTAAAAAAAATCGAAAACGTCATGATGTCTTATCATGTCTTTTGTCGTCATTTGTCTTTGTACGAAGTTAACGTCTGTCTGTTCTGTCTTTTTTTTTTCTTGCTACTGAAAACGAAAATGCAATAAAAAAAATGTCTGTCTGTCTGTTAGCGTGTCTCTTTGCTCCGGCTAATCTCTGGAACGGCTGGACCGATTTTAACGAGACTTTCACTGGAAGATAGCTAAAGTTATAAGGATTAATTTAGGCTTCTTTTCATCATCATCATCTTTATCTAACTAATGATCACCGAATCGGCTGGACCGACTGTGACGGGAGCATTCACCGGGCGTTAGCTTATGTTAGTTCCTATATGATATATCTATACATCAGCTATTTGTATTAAAGTAAGTCGTGTTAGTTAAATTATTTATAACTCAAGAACGGCTTTATCGATATGGTTGAAAATTGGTGAGGAAGTAACTTAGAGCCAGTAGACGGACATAGGATACTATTTATTCCATTTGACAGCGCAGAACCAGCAACGTTCACGGAAGGGTTTGGCGTTGTGGGTTCCGCGTTTCGGGTTCCGCGTTGCGGGTTCCGCGTTCCCGCGTTGCGGGTTCCGGGTTCCCGCGTTGCGGGTTCCGGGTTCCCGCGTTGCGGGTTCCGGGTTCCCGCGTTGCGGGTTCCGGGTTCCCGCGTTGCGGGTTCCGGGTTCCCGCGTTGCGGGTTCCGGGTTCCCGCGTTGCGGGTTCCGGGTTCCCGCGTTGCGGGTTCCGGGTTCCCGCGTTGCGGGTTCCGGGTTTCCGCGTTGCGGGTTGTGGGGTCCCGCGTTGCGGGTTCCGGGTTCCCGCGTTGCGGGTTTCGGGTTCCCATGCTGCGGGTTCCGCGTTGCGGGTTCCGGGTTCCCGCGTTGCGGGTTCCGGGTTCCCGCGTTGCGGGTTCCGGGTTCCCGCGTTGCGGGTTCCGCGTTCCCGCGTTGCGGGTTCCGCGTTCCTGCGTTGCGGGTTCCGGGTTCCCGCGTTGCGGGTTCCGGGTTCCCGCGTTGCGGGTTGCGGGTTCCCGCGTTGCGGGTTCCGGGTTCCCGCGTTGCGGGTTCCGGGTTCCCGCGTTGCGGGTTCCGGGTTCCCGCGTTGCGGGTACCGGGTTCCCGCGTTGCGGGTTTCGGGTTCCCATGCTGCGGGTTCCGCGTTCCCGTGTTGCGGGTTTCGGGTTCCCATGCTGCGGGTTCCGGGTTCCCGCGTTGCGGGTTCCGCGTTCCCGAGTTAGGGGTTGTTTTTTTTAGTTGAATTTCATCATAAACTGTTTTTATGCTCAACGAAGTGGGCAAGGGTCAGCTAGTGCATAAATTATATCTACAATTAGTCTCCCGTTCCCGAAAGTCTTCCCGTTTTTGCAACATTTCTCACTGACGCTTCGCTCCTATTGGTCGCAGCCAGCATGTTATATAGATTAAAGCCTTCCTCTACAAATGGACTATCCAACAAAAAAAGATTTTTTCAAATTGGACCAGTAGTTCCTGAGATTAGCGCGTTTAAACAAACAAACAAACTCTTCCGCTTTATAATATTAGTATAGATTGTATTTTGCCGTGTGTGTGGCTTTGCGTTTGCCGGCCTCGCGCGTCAAACAACACATCAGACTAGGTACGTTACCTAGGCTGCAGGCTGGCACCGACTTCAAAAATAAGTGATAACTGTAAATATTTAAATAGTTAAAGATAACTTTGTTAAAGTATTAGGTATGTGTATAGTTGTAAATATTTAAATAATTGTAAAAAATAATTGATTTTTAGAGCACTTCATATTCTAGGAAAACATCTGTGGTTCATACCCTTTATATCGGTATACAATTTGCAATTTAAATCAAGTACAAGCCAATTTGTCATAATTGCTCTGTCTTACCAGTTAACTTAACTGTCTCTCTCTTACCAGTCACGATACTATCTCGTCTCTTTTGTTGAATTTGGACAATAGCCGTACATAGCAGGTAGAAAAAGGGGTGTTATTTCTCTGTGCAGTAGTAATTCTATTAAATCTTATATGTTTTTAAATTAGTAAGCTTTTTAGTAGAACATGAATTTATTATTAAAGCACTATGATAATTTAAATTTTAATTTATTTCCAAAATTTATTTTAATAACAATTGTTCGAATGGTGCCCTTGACTTCTTATGCATGCTCGGCACCGTTTTAAAATTTCCACTGTTGTTGTTTGAAATATCATTTCGGCTTTCATTTTTTCGAATGCTTCATTTATTCTAATTATTAACTGCTCTCGACTGGGCACCACGGTTGCGTACACTAGCTCTTTGGCTCTACCCCAGACGTAAAAGTCTATTGGGGTAAGGTCGGGTGACCTTCGAGGCCAAGGAATTGGACCATCCAGACCGATCCACGAGTTCGGGAACACATTATTAATGTATTCCCTCACAGCTATGCTCCAATGGGCTGGGCAGCCATCGCGTTGGAACACAAAAGGTCTGTCTTCTTGTAATACTTCTTCTACTAAACTGGGCAAATCATTTTGCAGAAATTCTAAGTAATTATTTCCATTAATATTGTCCGGAAAATAATACGGCCCGATTAGTTTATTTCCAATGACCCCAGCCCAAACATTTACACTGAATCTTCTTTGAAATTTTCTCGGTCTCGTCACTCGTGGATTTTGGTTTTTGGGTGCCCAGTAATGGAGATTATAGTAATTTGAAATACCTTCCTTAACAAATTTTGATTCATCTGTCCACATATATTATAATACTTCTTAAAAAGTTTTCGTCTTCCACGTCAGTGTGTAGTAGATTTCGACATAATTCTACGCGTCTACCAAAATCATTATCTTGAAGATCTGAAAACAAAGAAAAAATGCTTGATAATTTATAATAAGGAAGACTAGATCTAAGCTTTGGTACATATTCAGTCTCTTTACGGAATTAAGAAAAATCTATTGCATCCATACCTTGCACGGAAGCGTAATGGAAAGCATGTTGCCGATTTTCCCGGAGAACTGCCCACACTTTCCATATGCCTAGGCCCAGCATTGCAGCTACCTCTCTTATACTTTTATTAGGGTTATTATTAAATTCTTCTAAAACACGTTCGTCTGTAGCAACATGATGTTGTCGTACATTTCTCTAAATCGTAGGTATGTAGTAGCAAAAGTTTGGTGGCTAGGCAGTCAACGGTTAGGATAGCGCTCTTGGTATAGTCTTTGTGCTTCACGTCCATTGCAATTAGCGGCTCCATACACCAATAACATATTGGCGTATTCTTCATTCGTAAAAGAGGTGGTCATTTTACGAAAAGAAAACAACAACGTAACAACAAAATAACAGAAAACTTAACAAACTGAAGCAACAACAATAACGTAAAACAATAACAAAATCACAAAACTCAATGTTATTCTTGAGGCTGGGTTTGAGATCGCTTCATTAATACGTTTCTCAGTGTAATTCTTGAGGCTGACTCTGAAATCGCTTCATTTAATACGTTTCTCAATGTAATTCTTGAGGCTGGCTTTGAAATCACTTCATTAATACGGTTCTAAACACAATATTTCTCAATGTAATTCTTGAAGCTGGCTTTGAAATCGCTTCATTAATACGTTTCTCAATGTAATTCTTGAGGCTGACTTCGAAATCGCTTCATTAATAAGGTTCTAAACACAATATTTCTCAATGTAATTCTTGAGGCTGGGTTTAAGATCCCTTTATTAATACGTTTCTCAATGTAATTCTTGAGGCTGGTTTTGAGATCGCTTTATTAATACGTTTCTCAGTGTAATTCCTGAGGCTGGGTTTGAGATCGCTTCATTAATACGGTTCTAAACACAATATTTCTCAATGTAATTCTTGAGCCTGGGTTTAAGATCGCTTTATTAATACGTTTCTCAGTGCAATTCTTGAGGCTGGGTTTGAGATCGCTTCATTAATACGGTTCTAAACACAATATTTCTCAATGTAATTCCTGAGGCTGGGTTTGAGATCGCTTCATTAATATGTTTCTCAATGTTATTCTTGAGGCTGGCTTTGAGATCGCTTCAATGTAAGTCTTGAGGCTGGTTTTGAGATCACTTGATTAAGTTTCTCAATGTAATTCTTGAGGCTGGCTTTGAGATCGCTTCAATGTAATTCTGGAGGCTGGTTTTGAGATCACTTGATTACGTTTCTCAATGTTATTCATGAGGCTGGCTTTGAGATCGCTTCATTAATACGTTTCTCAATGTAATTCTTGAGGCTGGGTTTGACATCGCTTTATTAATACGTTTCTCAATGTAATTCTTGAGGCTGGCTTTGAGATCACTTTATTAATACGGTTCTAAACACAATATTTCTCAATGTAATTCTTGAGGCTGGCTTTGAGATCGCTTCATTAATACGGTTCTAAACACAATATTTCTCAATGTAATTCTTGAGGCTGGATTTGAGATCGCTTCATTAATACGTTTCCAAAAAACAATATTTCTTATTGTGATTCTTGAGGCTGGCTTTGAGATCGCTTTATTAATACGTTTCTCAATGTAATTATTAAGGCTGGGTTGGAGATCGCTTCATTAATGCGTTTCTCAATAAAATTCTACAATTTATATAAACACAATATTTCTCAATGTAATTCTTGAGGCTGGTTTTGAGATCGCTTTATTAATACGTTTCTCAATGTAATTCTTGAGGCTGGCTTTGAGATTCATTAATATGTTTCTCAATGTTATTCTTGAGGCTGGCTTTGAGATCGCTTCATTAACACGTTTCTTAATGTAATTTTTGAGGCTGGCTTTGAGATCGCTTCATTAATACGTTTCTTAATGTAATTCTTGAGGCTGGCTTTGATATCGCTTCATTAATACGTTTCACAATGTAATTCTTGAGGCTGGGTTTGAGATCGCTTTATTAATACGTTTCTCAATGTAATTCTTGAGCCTGGCTTTGAGATCGCTTCAATGTAATTCTTGAGGCTGGTTTTGAGATCGCTTTATTAATACAGCTCTAAGCACAATTTTTCTCAATGAGATTCTTGAGGCTGGGTTTGAGATCGCTTCATTAATACGTTTCTCAATGTAATTCTACAATTTATATAAGCACAATATTTCTCAATGTAATTCTTGAGGCTGGCTTTGAGACCGCTTCATTAATACGGTTCTCAATGTAAGTATAGAGGCGGGTTTTGAGGTCGCTTTATTTATACGTTTCTCAATGTTGTTCTTGAGGGTGGCTTTGAGATCGCTTCATTAATACGGTTCTCAATGTAATTCTTGAGGCTGGTTTTGAGATTGCTTTATTAATTGTTTAGTGCCTCAGCATATGTGTTATTGTTATTAGGTTCAAATTACACGTCCAATAATACACTTCTAGTTAATCGTATTTTACTTTATTCTACTACGTAGATAATACAATAAACAGTATCTTATAAATAACTTTGTAGGTACACTGACCCCACTAACCTATCCGGGCCTCTCAAGGAGACTAACTTAAAACTATCTTAGGCATCAACGTCAATGTCATCTTTGACATCTAGTTGTTTTAAATACATGCATAGCATTATGTAACATCTCCCTTTTTCGAGAAACGCATACAATTTAATAATGCTTAAAATATACATGATTACAAAATATAACTTACTAATTAAATTTCTCATGTATGTACAATTTAGGTTGTTTTACAGTTCTACCAGATCTGGTAACATAATCTGTACCTATTTGCCTTTCCACAGGAACACAGTTATCATTATGCCTACTAATATCCTGAGAATTTTCACTCGTGAAACAACTAGGATTTATGGGAAGTATATTGCACGTATCATGACCATTATAAGAAGGATCTATTTTTTTAAATTCATCTTTACTGTCACTATGGGAATTTTATGGCCATTGTAAGCAAAAATATTATAATTTTTACACTGTTGTTTGTCTTTATTTTTAATATACAACTTTGAGCTTTTACATGTGTCTAAAGACATCATATTTATATCTGCTCCAGTATCAATTATGCAATCTACTCTTTTATTGTTTATATTAAGAAAATAATGCCAAGAATTATCATTTTTACTTAAAATTGTGCTATTTCTATTACTTTGTGATTCAATGTTGAACAATGTCCCTATAGTAAATCTCTCAGCACTTTTTTTTGTTACTTCATCATCGAGATTTGAGTTGTCTACTTCAGAAACAACATTCCTGACATTATTTTTCTTATAACATAAATTAGTAAAGTGTCCATATTTAAAACATGACCTGCATTTATGCTTCCATGCTGGGCAGTTGCGATGAGCATGTGTTGTGTTGCATCTCCCGCACGTTGTTCTGGATCCGGGTGTGGCTGATCTTCTTTGTTGATAATGCGGCACTGGAGATCTGGTTTTTCTCCTATGCTGGTGCGATGAAAACGATGATGACGGAGAACTGTTCGGACGGTTTCTGTGTATCTTGTATACGGTGGCATCTTCTCTTCTTTCACCCCCATTGATTGAATCTTCACTCTTCTGTGCCATAGTGAGTGTTCTACACAGCAGCTTGGCTCTTTCCAGGGAGAGATCTTGTTCTTGTAGCAGCTTTTGTCGAATTTGTGAGAAGTTTGTGGCCATGTTAGCAATGAGAATATCTTTCACCAGGGATTCACGAAGCGTACCAAACTCACATGAATGACTTGCATTTTCTAGCTCCATCAGAAAATTGTCCAATGATTCGTTCACACGTTGTTTTAATGTGAAGAACCTGTGTCTTGCAACTGTCAAATTCTTCTTTGGTTCAAAGTATTCGACAAATTTCTCCTTTACTTGTTTGAATGTAGAATTGCTTAGGTCCAAATTGAAGGAGTTGAAGATATTTAGACCTTTTTCACCCATAGAGTGTAGCATAATAGCAATCTTCCTTTTGTCTTCAGTTTTCTCCATTCCCGACGCCAGCAAATATATCTCGAACGACTGAGTCCATTTTCTGAAGTTTTCAGCATTATTGTTGATGATTTCCGTCGAAATTTCCAGCTTTTGTACTCCGTTTGCAGCCATTGTCGTCATTGTTGTTGAACCACACCCAGCCGGTCTCGAAATTTCTTTTTTCGCCGTTCTCGACGTACCCTCTCTTTGGTTAATATTTTCTTTTTCTTCTTCTGACACCATGTTTAGTGCCTCAGCATATGTGTTATTGTTATTAGGTTCAAATTACACGTCCAATAATACACTTCTAGTTAATCGTATTTTACTTTATTCTACTACGTAGATAATACAATAAACAGTATCTTATAAATAACTTTGTAGGTACACTGACCCCACTAACCTATCCGGGCCTCTCAAGGAGACTAACTTAAAACTATCTTAGGCATCAACGTCAATGTCATCTTTGACATCTAGTTGTTTTAAATACATGCATAGCATTATGTTTCGCAATGTAATTCTTGAGTCTGGGTTTGAGATCGCTTTATTAATACGGTTCTAAATACAATATTTCTAACTCTGATTGTTGAGGCTGGGTTTGAAATCGGTTTATTAATACGTTTCTCAATGTAATTCTTGAGGCAGGGTTTGAGATCGCTTCATTAATACGTTTCTCGATGAAATTCTCGATGTAATTCTTGAGGCTGGCTTTGAGATCGCTTTAATTATACGTTTCTCAATGTAATTCTTGAGGCTGAGTTTGAGATCGCTTTAATAATTTGTTTCTCGATGAAATTCTCGTGGCTGGCTTTGAGATCGCTTCATTAACACGTTTCTCAATGTAATTCTTGAGGCTGATTTTGAGATCGCTTTATTAATACGTTTCTCAATGTAATTCTCGATGTAATTCTTGAGGTTGGCTTTGAAATCGCTTCATTAATACGTTTCTCAATGTTATACTTGTGGCAGGTTTTGAGATCGCTTTAGTACGTTTCTCAATGTAATTCTTGAGGCTGGCTTTGAGATCGCTTCATTAATACGGTTCTAAACACAATATTTCTCAATGTGATACTTGAGGCTGGCTTTGAGATCGCTTCATTAATACGTTTCTTAATGTAATTCTTGAAGCTGGTTTTGAGATCGCTTTAATAATTTGTTTCTCGATGAAATTCTTGTGGCTGGCTTTGAGATCGCTTCATTAACACGTTTCTTAATGTAATTCTTGAGGCTGATTTTGAGATCGCTTTATTAATACGTTTTTCAATGTAATTCTCGATGTAATTCTTGAGGCTGGCTTTGAGATGGCTTTATTAATACGTTTCTCAATGTAATTCTTGAGGCTGGATTATAAATCGCTTCATTAATACGGTTCTAAAAACAATATTTCTTAATGAGATTCTTGAGGCTGGCTTTGAGATCGCTTTATATTAATACGTTTCTCAATGTAATTCTTGAGGCTGGCTTTGAGATCGCTTCATTCAAACGTATCTCAATGTAATTCTTGAGGCTGGCTTTGAGATCGCTTCAATGTTATTCTTGAGGCTGGTTTTGAGATCGCTTTATTACGTTTCTCAATGTAATTCTTTAGGCTGGGTTTGAGATCGCTGCATTAATACGGTTCTAAACACAATATTTCTCAATGTCATTCTTGAGGCTGGGTTTAAAATCGCTTCATTAATACGTTTCTCAATGTAATTCTTGAGGCTGGTTTTGAGATCGCTTCATTAATACGTTTCTCAATGTGATTCTTGAGGCTGGCTTTGAGATCGCTTCAATGTTATTCTTGAGGCAGGTTTTGAGATCGCTTTATTACTTTTCTCAACGTAATTCTTGAGGCTGGGATTGAGATCGCTTCAATGTAATTCTTGAGGCTGGTTTTGAGATCGCTTCATTAATACGTTTCTCAATGTTATTCTTGTGGCTGGCTTTGAGATCGCTTCAATGTAATTCTTGCGGCTGGTTTTGAGATCACTTTATTACGTTTCTCAATGTTATTCTTGAGGCTGGTTTTGAGATCGCTTCAATGTAATTCTTGCGGCTGGTTTTGAGATGACTTGATTACGTTTCTCAATGTTATTCTTGAGGCTGGTTTTGAGATCGCTTTAGTACGTTTCTCAATGTAATTCTTGAGGCTGGCTTTGAGATCGCTTCAATGTTATTCTTGAGATAGGTTTTGAGATCGCTTTATTACGTTTCTCAATGTTATTCTTGAGGCTGGGATTGAGTTCGCTTCAATGTAATTCTTGAGGCTGGTTTTGAGATCGTTTTATAAGGTTTCTCAATGTAATTATTGAGGCTGGGTTTGAGATCGCTTCATTAACACGTTTCTTGATATAATTTTTGAGGCTGGCTTTGAGATCGCTTTATTAATACGTTTCTTAATGTAATTCTTGAGGCTGGCTTTGATATCGCTTTGTTATATCCCTCACTAGCTAGTAATATTGCTTACAGGGCGTCGGCACAGCACTATTATACAATATAAAACACGGGAGCGTGCCGGCGGCCCTCAGTTAGCGCGCTACTCTCGTCACGGGTTGTTGGGTCTCATTTCATATCAAGTGTTCCAAAATCAGTGTTTGCTTTTGTTCCTTTTGTTCCTTTGTGTTAATAAACTTCTAGGTTTAAATAAAGTCTTTTTTTAAAAAGACCCTGGAACAATCCCGTATAACATTGGTGGCAGCGGTGGGATACGAAAATCCCCGGAAAATCCCCGGAAAATCCCCGGAAAATCCCGGAAAATCGCGAAAACCCGAATACGCGCCTAACTCGCCAGCTACCTAAATAAGTGTAATATATACTATTTTAGCTGTATAATTCGATAAGTGAACAAAACCTAAAAGTGAGTGGAAAAGCAGAAAACTCCCGAAAACATCATCATCAACAGCGACGGCAGTGACCGCCGCATCCACACGATTGTCTAGTCGTGTGCCCCGAGCATGTCCCGAGCCGTGATGACATCATCCCTGTTCCTGATTTTCCAGATTTTCAAGTGAGTGAAAATTTCGTGAAACTGTAAAACGCTAAGAACTCAGAACCTAATACTTCAATATCGTAATCACAACATTGTTGCACCCATTGTTCTTTGTATTGAGCCGTTGTTCTTTGTATTAATTCGTATCAATATACCCATTGTTCCTTACACGAGTACCACTTCATATCACAGCATTTATATTGTGTGTAACTTCTATAAGCCAGCTTTGTTAAGCCGGAAATACCTGTTTATAAAACACTTAAACTGAAACCATTTACTATGAATAAGATCCTTTCATAAGCTTATGAATAGGACTCTATTATTATACTAAATAATATTTAGATTACTTTATTGTGCTGTAGAGTTTAAATTACCTAATTTATTTTTACAAAATGTCTGAAACAGAAGGAAATCCTAGTACCTCTAAGACAGATAAAGAAGGAAATCCTGGGAAAAGCACTTCCAAGCCACAATCCGTACAACTAATTATACAGGATAAATTAGACCTCAATATCATATTGAAATTTATTAAACCATATGACGGAACACGAGAAAGTTTAAACGCCTTCATCACAAATTGCCAAAACGCATATGATTTAGCTGATAAAAACCAAAAATCAATTGTTTTCAAATACATACTAAGCCAGCTAGAAGGAAGGGCACAAGCGACTTGTAGCATAAAAGAGTTCGAGAATTTTGAACAATTCATAGAATTTATAAAGCAGCAATACGGGGAGAAAAAACACTACGCACACCTCCTCAGTGACTTACAGGATTCAAAACAGCAACAGGGAGAATCTGTAAGCAACTTTGCTCTCCGTATCGAACAAAACTTAGCCTTGCTATTATCCGAAATAAATATATCTACAAAGAAAAAAAGCGAAACATCTGGACGCATAGCTGCTGTCCAGGACCTAGCTATGTACTCATTTATAACCGGATTAAGCCCGCGATTATCACAGGTTGTACGCTGTAGAAACCCAACCACTCTTAATTCAGCAGTGGGTTTCGCCACTGCTGAAGAGAAAATCGTAGCAAGTACATCAAAAAAGTTCATGACACAACCAAGTAGTAACGATAAAAATAAAACATTTCCACGGCGAGACCAACAGCCACAAACTTATTATTTCCCTAGGAAAATAAACGTGAACGGCGTAATCTGCAGATACTGTAAGAATGTAGGACATTCCATCGAACAGTGCCGCAAAAGACAGTACAATAACAGTCGAAATCAAAATCAAAGTTTTACTAGGAATTTGGGTAATAACAATTATAATAATCAAACAACTTCGAAACCCATCCTTACTATAACAGAAAATGGGAATGAAAACGAAATACACAATTTAAACGAGTAAAATTTCCTAGCGGATATCGCCTAGGAAATTACTTTACCAAATCAAAAGTCGATATCACTAAACCCACTGTATCCACTGAATCCTCTGTATCCACTGAATCCTCTGTATCCACTGAATCCTCTGTATCCACTGAATCCTCTGTATCCACTGAATCCTCTGCATCCGCTGTATCTCACCCCAAACCTGCTAGAACGCATCTTGGGTCTTCTAAATCCACTGAATTCTCTGTACCCGCTGTATCTCACCCTAAGCCTGCTAGAATGCATCCTAGGTCTACTAAATCCTCGGAATCCACTGAATCATTGTCCCAACTCGCTGAAAATAACATACTGCATCCTAGTTCCGCCAAACTGAGCCCCATAATTACTATACCTAAATTAATGCACACTGAATCTCTTACCAAATCAATTATACAAAAAAAAACCCCAGTTATAAATAATACATTCTTAAAATACTATTCCCAAACAGCCTCAGACGAACTCTCGCTTTATAATCACGAATCTTCTAAATCCCTTGAATCAGCTCACTGCAATGAGGAATGCTCCTCTGATCTAAACCTGAAAAATAAAAACAAAAAAATTAAAATGTATAAAATAAATAATAATATAGAAAAACGTAGCTTACCTTATATAAAACTGCAAACAACCGTAGCATTTCGTCCACTATCTTTTCTTATAGACACTGGCTCCTCGATCTCTCTAGTCAAGCTAAAATCATTATCAAAAATTCCAACACTAAGTAATAACAAAATTATACTAAAAGGAATCGATGCGGGAAATGATACCACTCCCACACTAGGTAGTTTTTTCATGCAAATTACCACTAAAATAAATAAACCATATCTTCATGAATTCCACGTAGTTAAAGATATTAGTCTCAATCACGACGGCATCATCGGTAATGATCTATTGAAAGACCTCGAATGTCAAATTGACTACGGACAGGGTTTATTACAATTAGGGGATGAAATAATAAGCCTTATATTTTCTACACCATTATACACAATTTCTCCTAGGTCGGAAACTGTAATAGAATGCACCGTTAAAAATCCTAATATCAAAGAAGGAATTATTGTAGACCAACATATCTCAGAGTCATTATTAGTATCGAATTGCATAGCTAAAGTCAAGGATAACGGCCGAATAAATATTACTGTTATTAATGTATCTGAAAATCCTGTCACTATAAATTCAAACTTAAATCTTAGCCTGGAACCATATGAGGTTCGCTCAAACATACTTCATACTAATACAACCCCAAACCAAAGTGTGATGATACGGACACAAAAGGTCCTTGACCTTCTGAGGACGTCACATTTAAATAATGAAGAAAAGGAAGCACTGTTTCGAATTTGTTCCGACTATTCAGACATATTTCATCTCCCAGACGACCAACTTACATATACTACAAATATAGAACACAAAATCCGAACTAACACAGACGTCCCAATTCATACTAAATCATATAGATTTCCAGAGTGCCACAAAAAGGAGGTCGAAACGCAAATAAATAAAATGTTAAAACAAAACATTATATCCCCTTCTAACTCACCTTGGTCCTCACCTATCTGGGTAGTACCCAAAAAATTAGATGCATCAGGCCAACGCAAATGGAGAGTTGTAATCGATTACCGAAAGCTCAATGACATCACAATAGGGGAAACATATCCCATTCCACAGATAACAGAGATACTTGATCAATTAGGGAAAAGTCAATACTTTACAACATTAGACTTAGCCTCTGGGTTCCATCAAATACCTGTTTCCCCGGAAGACGCACCCAAAACCGCATTTTCAGTACCACAAGGACATTTTGAGTTCACCAGGATGCCCTTTGGCCTTAAAAACGCGCCATCTACCTTCCAAAAATTAATGAATACATGCTTATCCGGTTTACAAGGTTCTAGATGTTTTGTATACCTCGATGATATCGTATCTTACTCTGCGGATTTGAATACACACATACAAAATCTTATTTCTATATTTGACAGACTCAGATCTTATAACCTAAAACTACAGCCTGATAAATGCGAATTTATGTGTAAAGAAGTAGGGTATTTAGGACATTTAATAAATAAGGAAGGAGTCAAACCAAATCCTGAAAAAATAAAAGCCGTTACACAATTTCCAATTCCAAAATCTCCCAAGGACATTAAAAGTTTCTTAGGCCTCGTTTCTTACTATAGACGTTTCATTCCTGATTTTTCTAAATTAGCGAAACCTTTAACTACACTCCTAAAAAAGGATATTCCTTATGTATGGAAAAACGAACAACAACTAGCATTTGAGACCTTACAAAATCGACTAACAAGTGCACCAGTATTAGCATATCCCGACTTTTCTAAACCTTTCATACTTACTTGCGATGCCTCAAATTTCGCCGTGTCAGCCATATTATCTCAAGGATTAATAGGTAAAGACAGACCGATAGCCTTTGCCTCTCGCACCCTGAATAAAGCCGAAACAAATTATAGCGTTACAGAAAAAGAGTGCCTTGCTATCGTTTTCGGCACCAAAGCATTCCGTCCTTATCTCTACGGCCATACATTCACAATCGTCACCGATCACAAACCATTACAATGGCTATTTAATTGCAAAGACCCTAGTTCAAGATTAGTACGTTGGCGCCTTAGACTAGAAGAGTTTGAGTATAATATTGTCTATAAGAAAGGAAAAATTAACACAAATGCCGATGCATTATCGCGATTCCCAGTCAACCCGATAGAAAATAATCCATCCTTACCTCTAGATCCTGAAAGTTCTGATAACGAATCCTTTAATCCATTAGAGGATCCTCTAATGGAACTTCCACCTCACATTCCATTCTCATTCGATGCAGAAGATTTTCTAAGCCCTAACATTATAGCAAACCCTCAAAAAACAAATCCCATACCGAACAAGGAACCCCAAATATCTCAACCATCCTCTCCCGACCTCATAAATCTAGAAGATCTCGGAATATTTGACGGTAGTCCCAAAAGCGACGATCTTAATCCCGATTTCGATTCCCTTCAAATTCCTACTCCAAAAACCAATGAATCAAAAGAAAATACACAACCGGAACCAAAAAACAGCGACTACTCTAAATTCCTGAAAGATAATTCCAATAAGAATATTGTATACAATACCATAATAAATGAACACAATGAGAATCTCTTAAAATCATCATTTAAAATATTGATTATTCCCACATCATTAGATTTAGACGAATCAAACCCCTATATGTCAGAAATATTGTCAAAAATCAATAAAGACGAAATCATTAACGCTGAAAAAGAACTACATTCTTTTATGAAAATTTCAAATTACGAAAATAAAAACATATATTTACTTTTTAATAAAGTACACCATTTCGATGAGTCATCATACCCTAGCGTGTATACAGCGATAAAACAAATTAGAGACGAAATCCTGAAATTAGAAAACTGCCAAGATATAGCTATTACTGACTTCAAAAATCCATTTGATAATAATTCTTATACTAAAATTTATAATATTATTACCTACCTATTCCATAACACAAATATAAACATCCATATATATCTTAATAAAATCATTTATCCTAGTTTAAGTGAAAGAAATAAAATCCTTCGTGAAAACCATGACATTCCCATCGCAGGACATCTAGGCTCTACACGTATGTATAATCGTATACATGAACAATACTATTGGAAAGGCATGAGAAGCGATATAGAAGACTACGTGAAAAAGTGCAAACTTTGTCAGGAAAATAAAGCATTACGAAAAACAAATAAAGCTCCAATGGAAATAACAACTACTTCCACTTCGGCCTTTCAACGTATAATCTTAGATATTGTCGGACCTCTTCCGGAATCAGGAACGGCAAAATTAAAATACATTTTAACATTACAAGACGACCTCACTAAATATTCTGTAGCCTATCCCATTCGCAGTACCACAGCTGAAGAAACGAGCGATTGTCTGATTCACTTCATATCTTTATTCGGTATTCCAAAATCTATATTAAGTGACCAAGGCACTAATTTTACATCCGATCTTTTCAAATCTACTTGCCAATTTCTTAAAATAAAACAGCTATGGTCATCACCGTATCACCCTCAAACACAAGGCGCACTAGAACGTAGCCATTCGACGTTGAAAGAATATTTAAAATCTTTCGTCAACGAAAATCAAGACAATTGGCCAACTTACGTATATACTGCCATGCTTACATACAACACAACAATTCATACAACTACAAAATTTTCTCCGTATGAATTAGTATTTGGTGAAAAACCTTATCTTCCAAATTCCCTTTATGAAACCACAACGGGTACAACTTATTCAGACTATATTAAGAGACTACAACATAAGCTGAAATACACAAAAGAAAAGGCTTTTCAAAATATACTAAAATCTAAAGAAAATTCTAAGTCTTATTATGATAACAATACTAAAACACCGCCCCGTTACAAAACAGGAGATCTGGTTTATATAAAAAATCATTTAAGACTTAGGAAAGCGTTGTCACCTGTGTGGAAAGGACCTTATAAAATTATTAAAGTTAATAATAATCACACTGCTACTCTCCTTATAAACAGGCGTCACGTTACTCATCATTTTGACCAAATGAAACCAGCTGAAGTTGTACAACACTCTCATCTTAACTATAACCTGAAAAGTAAAAGATTAATGGAAAATTACTAATAATTTCAATTATACGAATAGTCAAAGAAACAGTTATTTTAAAAACAAATAAAAAAAAATAAAAAACTAAAATTCACTTACCTTATTTCAGCGTCATAACCAATGCACAACCGGACTTTGCACAGCCACTCGACACCAGTACAGGGATCTTCTTCGATGGCCTGGGAAAACTTAAAATAATTAATGGACAGTTAGACGTGATTAGTTATATAGATATATCTTATATAAATCCTTACCTTTCAAACTTGAAGGACATTCTTAACTCAGTTAATCTTATTTGTAGACAATCACATCTTCAACAATGTCTAAATGCATTGTCCCCATTGTACACAAGATATGATGATTTATTAAGAGATTATGAATCAATGTCTCACTTACTTTCCAAACGAAATAAACGCTCTGCCTGGTTCGGCATTGTAGGAACAGCATTTAAACACATTTTCGGAACTCTAGACGAAAATGATGCTGTGAAATATGACACAGCAATTAATTCTATTCAAAACGACGAAAAGAATCTAGCCCAATTAATGAAGGAAAATATTTTAATCACTAACACAACACTTCTATCTTTCAAAAAGGTAATAAACAAATTAAATAATAATGAAAAAATTTTAGAAAACGAAATTAAACAATTACTGAATATAACGAATAAAATATCCAATAATCTTAATTCAGTAAACATAGAAATACGGGCACTATCATTACTTAATATATTGGAAAGCTCGCTTATGACTGTGTCCTTCCAACTAGAGGACTTAATAAATTCAATAATGCTAACCAAGCAAAATATATTTCATCCAAGCATTTTGACTCCAAATCAATTGTACCAAGAATTATCAAATAATATTCAACATCTTCTTAGAAGTACTAGAGTCCCTGTATCCTTAAGTCTAGATAATATCCATTTAGTTCTAAGTATTTCTAATGTTGCATGCTACTATTTTAAGAAAAATTTAGTATTTAGGCTACAAATCCCGTTAGTAACTAACGATGATTTTACTTTGTATCATAATTTAGCATTGCCAACTTCTAATGGAGCCAGCGAATCAAATGTATACAGAATGATACGACCTACGAGTTCGTATATCGCTGTCTCTAATGATAAGATTAATTATGTAAACCTAGATAACTTAGATGTATGTAAAAATATAGGTTCTGAGTTCATATGCCAAGTGTCAGTGATAAAAACAACCAGTGAAAACCCAATCTGTGAAAGTGAATTGTTAACTAAAACCACAAACAATCTCCCAGATCAGTGTGTTATTAAAACAATCGTTGGAGAGCTAAATATCTGGCAGTTACTCTCACGAAATCGTTGGTTGTATATACAACCCCGGCCAAATAAAGTATATATAGACTACGATGACGCAGAAGTGCGCGAAATAATAGTTTCGGGTACCGGCATATTACATACACCCGAAAAATGCATGGTGTACACGAGGTACACGAAGTTAATAGTACCAACAAGAAACTCTAAGTATATCAATATATCTTCTCCTAGACTAAGTTTTAATATAAGTGATATTCCTTGCTGTAAGACTAATGATTCAAATTTAGTAATAAAAACTCATACTCCACTAAAACATATTAATTTAGAAGACTTGAAAACAAACAACCAAAATGAAAATATAATCCTAAAGTTAAATGAGATAATTAATAAAGAACCTGCATTAGTGAAGTATGGGACCCATTATTTTATAATTAATTCTTTAATAACTATTATTTTGATAGTTGTTGTATTCCTTATAATATTAAGATTATATAACTCAGATTTTAAGAAAAGAATTGTAAAAAATTATGCTAAGTCTGAACCATCAATCCGTAACGAGAACATAGAACTTGGCGAAACAATAAGCACAGATTCTCCGATTTCTCAACCCCGAATTAAGGGTTCTTACTGAATTTCATTTATTTTAACCCTGAAATTCAGTCTTATGGGGGGGGTTGTTATATCCCTCACTAGCTAGTAATATTGCTTACAGGGCGTCGGCACAGCACTATTATACAATATAAAACACGGGAGCGTGCCGGCGGCCCTCAGTTAGCGCGCTACTCTCGTCACGGGTTGTTGGGTCTCATTTCATATCAAGTGTTCCAAAATCAGTGTTTGCTTTTGTTCCTTTTGTTCCTTTGTGTTAATAAACTTCTAGGTTTAAATAAAGTCTTTTTTTAAAAAGACCCTGGAACAATCCCGTATAACAGCTTCATTAATACGTTTCACGGCTGGTTTTGAGATCGCTTTATAACGTTTCCCAATGTAATTCTAGAGGCTGGGTTTGAGATCGCTTCATTAATACGGTTCTAAACACAATATTTCTCAATGTAATTCTTGAGGCTGGCTTTGAGATCGCTTCATTAATATGTTTCTCAATGTTATTATTGAGGCTGGCTTTGAGATCGCTTCAATGTAAGTCTTGAGGCTGGTTTTGAGATCACTTGATTAAGTATCTCAATGTAATTCTTGAGGCTGGCTTTGAGATCGCTTCAATGTAATTCTGGAGGCTGGTTTTGAGATCACTTGATTACGTTTCTCAATGTTATTCTTGAGGCTGGTTTTGAGATCGCTTTATAACGTTTCTCAATGTAATTCTTGAGGCTGGGTTTGAGATCGCTTCATTAATACGGTTCTACACACAATATTTCTCAATGTAATTCTTGAGGCTGGCTTTGAGATCGCTTCATTAATACGTTTCTCAATGAAATTCTTGATGCTGGCTTTGAGATCGCTTCAATGTAATTCTTGAGGCTGGTTTTGAGATCACTTGATTACGTTTCTCAATGTAATTCTTGAGGCTGGCTTTGAGATCGCTTCAATGTTATTCTTGAGGCTGGTTTTGAGGTCACTTGATTACGTTTCTCAATGTTATTCTTGAGGCTGGTTTTGAGATCGCTCTATTAATACGTTTCTCAATGTAATTCTTGAGTCTGGGTTTGAGATCGCTTTATTAATACGGTTCTAAACACAATATTTCTCACTGTGATTCTTGAGGCTGGCTTTGAGATCGCTTCATTAATACATTTCTCAATGTAATTCTTGAGGCTGGCTTTGAGATCGCTTCAATGTTATTCTTGAGGCTGGTTTTGAGATCGCTTTATTACGTTTCTCAATGTAATTCTTGAGGGTGGTTTGATATCGCTTTTTTAATACGGTTCTAAACACAATATTTTTCAATTTAATTCTTGAGGCTGGGTTTAAAATCGCTTTATTAATACGTTTCTCAATGTAATTCTTGAGGCTGGTTTTGAGATCGCTTCATAAATACGTTTTTCAATGTAATTCTTGAGGCTGGTTTTGAGATCGCTTTATAACGTTTCCCAATGTAATTCTTGAGGCTGGGTTTGAGATCGCTTCATTAATACGGTTCTAAACACAATATTTCTCAATGTAATTCTTGAGGCTGGGTTTGAGATCGCTTCATTAATACGGTTCTAAACACAATATTTCTCAATGTAATTCTTGAGGCTGGCTTTGAGATCGCTTCATTAATATGTTTCTCAATGTTATTATTGAGGCTGGCTTTGAGATCGCTTCAATGTAAGTCTTGAGGCTGGTTTTGAGATCACTTGATTAAGTATCTCAATGTAATTCTTGAGGCTGGCTTTGAGATCGCTTCAATGTAATTCTGGAGGCTGGTTTTGAGATCACTTGATTACGTTTCTCAATGTTATTCTTGAGGCTGGTTTTGAGATCGCTTTATAACGTTTCTCAATGTAATTCTTGAGGCTGGGTTTGAGATCGCTTCATTAATACGGTTCTACACACAATATTTCTCAATGTAATTCTTGAGGCTGGCTTTGAGATCGCTTCATTAATACGTTTCTCAATGAAATTCTTGATGCTGGCTTTGAGATCGCTTCAATGTAATTCTTGAGGCTGGTTTTGAGATCACTTGATTACGTTTCTCAATGTAATTCTTGAGGCTGGCTTTGAGATCGCTTCAATGTAATTCTTGAGGCTGGTTTTGAGGTCACTTGATTACGTTTCTCAATGTTATTCTTGAGGCTGGTTTTGAGATCGCTCTATTAATACGTTTCTCAATGTAATTCTTGAGTCTGGGTTTGAGATCGCTTTATTAATACGTTTCTCAATGTAATTCTTGAGGCAGGGTATGAGATCACTTCATTAAAACGGTTCTAAACACAATATTTCTCAATGTAATTCTTGAGGCTAGGTTTGAGATCGCTTCATTAATACGTTTCTCAATGTAATTCTTGAGGCTGGTTTTGAGAACGCTTCATTAATACGTTTCTCAATGTGATTCTTGAGGCTGGCTTTGAGATCGCTTCATTAATACATTTCTCAATGTAATTCTTGAAGCTGGGTTTAAAATCGCTTCATTAATACGTTTCTCAATGTAATTCTTGAGGCTGGCTTTGAGATCGCTTCAATGTAATCTTGAGGCTGGTTTTGAGATCACTTGATAACGTTTCTCAATGTTATTCTTGAGGCTGGTTTTGAGATCGCTTTATTAATACGTTTCTCAATGTAATTCTTGAGTCTGGGTTTGAGATCGCTTTATTAATACGGTTCTAAACACAATATTTCTCACTGTGATTCTTGAGGCTGGGTTTGAGATCGCTTTATAACGTTTCCCAATGTAATTCTTCAGGCTGGCTTTGAGATCGCTTCATTAATACATTTCTCAATGAAATTCTTGAGGCTGGGTTAAAATCGCTTCATTAATACGTTTCTCAATGTAATTCTTGAGGCTGGGTTTAAAATCGCTTCATTAATACATTTCTCAATGTCATTCTTGAGGCTGGCTTTGAGATCGCTTCAATGTTATTCTTGAGGCTGGTTTTGAGATCGCTTTATTACGTTTCTCAATGTAATTCTTGAGGGTGGTTTGAGATACGATCTCAAATCCAGCCTCAAGAATAACATTGAGAAATATTGTGTTTAGAACCGTATTAATGAAGCGATCTCAAAGCCAGCCTCAAGAATCTCATCAAGAAATATTGTTTTTACATTTCTCAATGTAATTCTTGAGGCTGGCTTTGAGATCGCTTCATTAATACGGTTCTAAACACAATATTTCTCAATGTTATTCTTGAGGCTGGATTTGAAATCGCTTTATTATTACGTTTCTCAATGTGATTCTTGAGGCTGGCTTTGAGATCGCTTCATTAATACATTTCTCAATGTGATTCTTTAGGCTGGCTTTGAGATCGCTTCAATGTTATTCTTGAGGCTGGTTTTGAGATCGCTTTAAAACGTTTCTCAATGTAATTCTTGAGGCTGGGTTTGAGATCGCTTCATTAATACGGTTCTACACACAATATTTCTCAATGTAATTCTTGAGGCTGGGTTTAAAATCGCTTCATTAATACGTTTCTCAATGAAATTCTTGATGCTGGCTTTGAGATCGCTTCAATGTAATTCTTGAGGCTGGCTTTGAGATCGCTTCAATGTAATTCTTGAGGCTGGTTTTGAGGTCACTTGATTACGTTTCTCAATGTTATTCTTGAGGCTGGTTTTGAGATCGCTCTATTAATACGTTTCTCAATGTAATTCTTGAGGCAGGGTATGAGATCACTTCATTAAAACGGTTTTACACACAATATTTCTCAATGTTATTCTTGAGGCTAGGTTTGAGATCGCTTCATTAATACGTTTCTCAATGTAATTCTTGAGGCTGGTTTTGAGAACGCTTCATTAATACGTTTCTCAATGTGATTCTTGAGGCTGGCTTTGAGATCGCTTCATTAATACATTTCTCAATGTAATTCTTGAGGCTGGGTTTAAAATCGCTTCATTAATACGTTTCTCAATGTAATTCTTGAGGCTGGTTTTGAGATCGCTTCAATGTAAGTCTTGAGGCTGGTTTTGAGATCACTTGATTACGTTTCTCAATGTTATTCTTGAGGCTGGTTTTGAGATCGCTTTATAACGTTTCTCAATGTAATTCTTGAGGCTGGCTTTGAGATCGCTTTATATTAATACGTTTCTCAATGTGATTCTTGAGGCTGGTTTTGAGATTGCTTTATTAATACGTTTCTCAATGTAATTCTTGAGGCTGGCTTTGAGATCGCTTCAATGTTATTTTTGAGGCTGGTTTTGAGATCGCTTTATTACGTTTCTCAATGTAATTCTTTAGGCTGGGTTTGAGATCGCTGCATTAATACGGTTCTAAACACAATAATTCTCAATGTCATTCTTGAGGCTGGGTTTAAAATCGCTTCATTAATACGTTTCTCAATGTAATTCTTGAGGCTGGTTTTGAGATCGCTTCAATGTAAGTCTTGAGGCTGGTTTTGAGATCACTTGATTACGTTTCTCAATGTTATTCTTGAGGCTGGTTTTGAGATCGCTTTATAACGTTTCTCAATGTAATTCTTGAGGCTGGCTTTGAGATCGCTTTATATTAATACGTTTCTCAATGTGATTCTTGAGGCTGGTTTTGAGATTGCTTTATTAATACGTTTCTCAATGTAATTCTTGAGGCTGGCTTTGAGATCGCTTCATTCAAACGTATCTCAATGTAATTCTTGAGGCTGGCTTTGAGATCGCTTCAATGTTATTTTTGAGGCTGGTTTTGAGATCGCTTTATTACGTTTCTCAATGTAATTCTTTAGGCTGGGTTTGAGATCGCTGCATTAATACGGTTCTAAACACAATATTTCTCAATGTCATTCTTGAGGCTGGGTTTAAAATCGCTTCATTAATACGTTTCTCAATGTAATTCTTGAGGCTGGTTTTGAGATCGCTTCATTAATACGTTTCTCAATGTGATTCTTGAGGCTGGCTTTGAGATCGCTTCAATGTTATTCTTGAGGCAGGTTTTGAGATCGCTTTATTACGTTTCTCAATGTAATTCTTGAGGCTGGGATTGAGATCGCTTCAATGTAATTCTTGAGGCTGGTTTTGAGATCGCTTCATTAATACGTTTCTCAATGTTATTCTTGTGGCTGGCTTTGAGATCGCTTCATTAATACGTTTCTCAATGAAATTCTTGATGCTGGCTTTGAGATCGCTTCAATGTAATTCTTGAGGCTGGTTTTGAGATCACTTGATTACGTTTCTCAATGTAATTCTTGAGGCTGGCTTTGAGATCGCTTCAATGTAACTTGAGGCTGGTTTTGAGGTCACTTGATTACGTTTCTCAATGTTATTCTTGAGGCTGGTTTTGAGATCGCTCTATTAATACGTTTCTCAATGTAATTCTTGAGTCTGGGTTTGAGATCGCTTTATTAATACGGTTCTAAACACAATATTTCTCACTGTGATTCTTGAGGCTGGCTTTGAGATCGCTTCATTAATACATTTCTCAATGTAATTCTTGAGGCTGGCTTTGAGATCGCTTCAATGTTATTCTTGAGGCTGGTTTTGAGATCGCTTTATTACGTTTCTCAATGTAATTCTTGAGGGTGGTTTGATATCGCTTTTTTAATACGGTTCTAAACACAATATTTTTCAATGTAATTCTTGAGGCTGGGTTTAAAATCGCTTCATTAATACGTTTCTCAATGTAATTCTTGAGGCTGGTTTTGAGATCGCTTCATAAATACGTTTTTCAATGTAATTCTTGAGGCTGGTTTTGAGATCGCTTTATAACGTTTCCCAATGTAATTCTTGAGGCTGGGTTTGAGATCGCTTCATTAATATGTTTCTCAATGTTATTCTTGAGGCTGGCTTTGAGATCGCTTCTGTAACATAATGAAACGACCGTGTGCAGATAACAACTGATTTATTATTTTACTACCCACCACCTGATTGACATTCTTCATATTACAACATCTTCCCTTTACAAAGATAACAAGCTACAAACAAAATACATACTTATACCAAAATGATACATTATTTTATAATTAGGTAATTATTGTTTCGGATGGCGTCGAGTACGAGGAGGCGAATATGAATCTCTACAGTTAGTAATAACACTTGGTTCGTAAAATGACCCATCATTACAGTTTTCGTATAGTTCATCCTCCCCATATTCGGACTCGTCCGATATTTCAATGCCAGGACTCTTCTCATCGTGTGGATGATTAGCCTGCTTATTTTTTGCTACGTCCTTAATCAAATGTCGGCGATTGCGACGGTAGATGCCTATTTTATTCTTTAGTATATATGAACGCGGTGTGTTCGCTTTTCCTACAACTGTTCCGCGTACGCGTTTATTATTATTTTCTAACATTGTTACGTCATCGCCGACATTTAACTCCGGCAGTGGCTTACAATGTTGATCATAGTACATTTTACATTTTAATTGTCTATCTATAAGTTTCTCATATTGAATATCTATGTTACTATGTTTTAGAAGATCTGGATGTACTGGGAGCCTACATTTCAGTCGCCGTCCCATCATAAGTCTAGCCGGAGAATCTAAATCATCCCTCGGAGTATTCCTATAGCTTAACAAATTTAAATAAAAGTCCGTTTTACTGTCAAATGATTTTTTTAAAAGCTTTTTCACGGTTTGTACAGCTCGCTCGCTTTTTCCATTAGATTGTGCATAATAAGGGGACGAAGTGACGTGATCGAAACCCCATTCATTAGAAAAATTTTTAAACTCACGACCAGCAAATTGAGGTCCATTGTCACTGATAACCGTATCCGGTATACCGTAGCGTGCAAAATTTTCTTTTATAGTATTTATTACAGAAGTAGACGTCGTGTCTTTCAAATATGATACCTCAATAAAACCAGAATAATAGTCGACTAAAATTAAGTAATTTTTCTTTGCATACTCAAATATATCGGTACCAATTTTGTTCCAAGCTAATCTTGGTATAGGGACCGGGATCATCGGCTCTTTGCCGGGTCTATTTAAATTCTCCTGGCAGACTTTACATTTTCTAACATATTGTTTAATATCATTTGATATTCCCGGCCAAAATAACACTTCACGAGCACGTCTTTTACATCGATCGATTCCCAGGTGCCCGTCATGTATTATACTTAACATTTCACTTTGCAAAGCGGCCGGTATTAACACTCGTTTATTTTTAAAAATCACATTGTCTACAACATATAATTCCTCTCTCATAGGCCAAAATAACTTAATTTCATTACGCACCTCATACTTATTTATCGGCCAACCGTTAGTGATATAATTTAATAAATAACTTAACATTTTGTCTTTAACAGTTTCTCTTTTTATTATACTCAGTTTATTCTTTGATATAGGTATACTATCGATAACCATTTTCAATTGACTCAATATAGCTTTACTGATGTTATCATCATATAACTCCGACAGAGGTGCGCGTGACAGTGTGTCCGGGATATACATGTACTTGCCGGGCTTGTAAACAATACATAAATCGTAACCTTGCAATTTAAGCATCATCCGTTGCAAGCGTGCTGGGATCGCATTTAATTCTTTTTTAAAAATACTTTCAAGCGGTTTATGATCCGTTTCAACAATGATACGTTCTTTGCCGTAAATATACTGATGGAACTTCTGACACGCAAAAACTATAGCCAGCAGCTCTTTTTCAATTTGAGCATATCTCTGTTGCGTGTCGGTGAGCGTGCGCGAGGCGTACTCGACGGGCCGGCCGCCCTGCAGCAGCGCGGCGCCGAGCGCGACGCTGCTGGCGTCTACTGACAGCAGCGCCTCCTGCTCCACGTCGTACAATGCGAGCACGGGGGACGAACTTAACAATAATTTTAATTTATCAAAGGCATTTTTATGTCCTTTTTCCCAACACCAAATTGTATCTTTTTTTAAAAGTCTCGTTAATGGAAATATATGTTCCGAATAGTTTGGTATGTACTTAGATAAATAATTAACCGCCCCTAAAAACCTCTCTAAGCTTTTTCTATCGACTGGCTCGGGCATATTAATTATCGCTTTTACTTTTTCACTATCAGCCCGCATTCCGTCTTTGTTAAATATGTGACCCAAATATGTAACCTCACTCACACAAATCTTACACTTATCCTTATTAAACTTTAAATTAATTTGCCTAGCCCTATTATATAGTTCTGCGAGACGCGTATCGTGCTCGCTTTTAGAAGATCCCCAACATATAATGTCGTCAATAAACGAGTCTACTCCTTCTAGGCCCTCCAACAGCTGTTTGACCTTCGCGTGAAATACCTCCGGCGCGCAATTTAATCCGAAAGGTAACCGTAAGTACTGAAAGCGCCCGAACGGCGTACTAAATGTACACAAGTCTGAACTTTCATCGTCCAACTTAACAGACCAAAATCCGGAACTTGCATCTAAAATCGAAAAATACCGAGCACCTTTCAACTTCGTAGCGATTTCATTTAAAGTAGGCAGTTGGAAATGAGCACGTCGAATAGCTTTATTTAGGGGTCTGGGGTCTAAGCATACACGCAAGTCCCCGTTTTTCTTAGCCACCACTACTATAGCATTAACCCAGGGCGTCGGATGCGTGACTTTTTGAATAACTCCTAACTGAACCATTCTGTTCAATTCTCCGTGTAACTTATCCCGGACCGCCAGCGGTATTTTACGCGGCGCGCACACCACCGGCGTCACGTCCCTGTCTATCACGATGTGATATTCACCGGGTAGACACCCGATTCCATTAAACAAATCATCATTTTCAGAAATACTTAAACCGTGAATTCGTTTAATTAATCCTAGCGATAAACAAGCCTGCAATCCCAGTACGCTTTGACATTCAATATTTGCGACAGCGAACTTCAAACAATATTGTATATTTTTATGTGACCACTTTAATGTACAAATTCCTTTGATCGGTATAAAGTCTCCACTGTACGATTGCAACTTTATTTTATGATTATCATTTATTACGTTCGAGTCGTAGCCTAACTGCAAAAAACGTTTATAGGAAATAACATTTATATCGGCTCCAGAATCTAATTTAAATTTCTCACAACAATTATTATCGCCGTAAAGAAAAACAAACCAATCGTCCGACAAAGAATTAATTTCAGAAATGTTAAACAAACTGGAAATAAAAAACGACTCACTCTCGGTCTCCTCATCTGATCGTTGCTCCTGTATTTCGTGGACTTTTTTAACTTTGCACATTCTCGCAAAATGGTCGTAATTATTACACACATAACACTGCACCCCCATGGCCGGGCAGTCACCGGTGCGCCGACACCGCCCTCCACATCTGTGGCAACACGACGCCGCTGAGACGTGGCGCGCCGCGCCGCCGACGTCGCTGCCGCCGCCGCCGCGAAATCGAAACCTTCCGGGCCAATTAAATTAATAAGCAAACTAGACTGAACCCCACTTTCTTCTTTATGCACCCCCGATGCTTTTAAAAACAAATTGAACTGCGTTTTCCAGCGCTTCCAAGCGTCAGCCCTGCTGACGGAGTTGCCATCCAAGCTTAGTTCCGGAGGTGGACGAGCGTGTTCCATTGTTATTAATAGCAGTAAACACGTTCAACAATATAAACCCACTATTAATTGTTCAAACAATCACTTTTAATAACTTTTAAGTAAGTTTTCACCGCTGCCACCATGTAACATAATGAAACGACCGTGTGCAGATAACAACTGATTTATTATTTTACTACCCACCACCTGATTGACATTCTTCATATTACAACAGCTTCAATGTAAGTCTTGAGGCTGGTTTTGAGATCACTTGATTAAGTTTCTCAATGTAATTCTTGAGGCTGGCTTTGAGATCGCTTCAATGTAATTCTGGAGGCTGGTTTTGAGATCACTTGATTACGTTTCTCAATGTTATTCTTGAGGCTGGTTTTGAGATCGCTCTATTAATACGTTTCTCAATGTAATTCTTGAGTCTGGGTTTGAGATCGCTTTATTAATACGTTTCTCAATGTAATTCTTGAGGCTGGGTATGAGATCACTTCATTAAAACGGTTCTAAACACAATATTTCTCAATGTTATTCTTGAGGCTAGGTTTGAGATCGCTTCATTAATACGTTTCTCAATGTAATTCTTGAGGCTGGTTTTGAGAACGCTTCATTAATACGTTTCTCAATGTGATTCTTGAGGCTGGCTTTGAGATCGCTTCATTAATACATTTCTCAATGTAATTCTTGAGGCTGGGTTTAAAATCGCTTCATTAATACGTTTCTCAATGTAATTCTTGAGGCTGGTTTTGAGATCGCTTCAATGTAAGTCTTGAGGCTGGTTTTGAGATCACTTGATTACGTTTCTCAATGTTATTCTTGAGGCTGGGTTTGAGATCGCTTCATTAAAACGGTTCTAAACACAATATTTCTCAATGTAATTCTTGAGGCAGGCTTTTTTAGATCGCTTCATTAATACGTTTCTCAATGTTATTCTTGACGCTGGCTTTGAGATCGCTTCAATGTATGTCTTGAGGCTGGTTTTGAGATCACTTGTTTACGTTTCTCAATGTTATTCTTGAGGCTGGCTTTGTGATTGCTTCAATGTAATTCTTGAGGCTGGTTTTGAGATCACTTGATTACGTTTCTCAATGTTATTCTTGAGGCTGGTTTTGAGATCGCTTCATTAATACGTTTCTCAATGTAATTCTTCAGGCTGGCTTTGAGATCGCTTCATTAATACATTTCTCAATGAAATTCTTGAGGCTGGGTTAAAATCGCTTCATTAATACGTTTCTCAATGTAATTCTTGAGGCTGGGTTTAAAATCGCTTCATTAATACATTTCTCAATGTAATTCTTGACGCTGGCTTTGAGATCGCTTCAATGTTATTCTTGAGGCTGGTTTTGAGATCGTTTTATTACGTTTCTCAATGTAATTCTTGAGGGTGGTTTGAGATACGATCTCAAATCCAGCCTCAAGAATAACATTGAGAAATATTGTGTTTAGAAACGTATTAATGAAGCGATCTCAAAGCCAGCCGCTTTGAGATCGCTTCAATGTTATTCTTGAGGCTGGTTTTGAGATCGCTTTATTACGTTTCTCAATGTAATTCTTGAGGCTGGGTTTGAGATCGCTTCAATGTTATTCTTGAGGCTGGTTTTGAGATCGCTTTCTTACGTTTCTCAATGTAATTCTTGAGGCTGGGTTTGAGATCGCTTTATTAATACGGTTCTAAACACAATATTTCTCAATGTAATTCTTGAGGCTGGGTTTAAAATCGCTTCATTAATACGTTTCTCAATGTAATTCTTGAGGCTGGTTTTAAGATCGCTTCATAAATACGTTTTTCAATGTAATTCTTGAGGCAGGTTTTGAGATCGCTTTATTACGTTTCTCAATGTAATTCTTGAGGCTGGTTTTGAGATCGCTTTATAACGTTTCCCAATGTAATTCTTGAGGCTGGGTTTGAGATCGCTTCATAAATACGTTTTTCAATGTAATTCTTGAGGCAGGTTTTGAGATCGCTTTATTACGTTTCTCAATGTAATTCTTGAGGCTGGTTTTGAGATCGCTTTATAACGTTTCCCAATGTAATTCTTGAGGCTGGGTTTGAGATCGCTTCATTAATACGGTTCTAAACACAATATTTCTCAATGAATTCTTGAGGCTGTGTTTAAAATGGCTTCATTAATACGTTTCTCAATGTAATTCTTGAGGCTGGTTTTGAGATCGCTTCATTAATACGTTTCTCAATGTGATTCTTGAGGCTGGCTTTGAGATCGCTTTATAACGTTTCTCAATGTAATTCTTGAGGCTGGTTTTGAGATCGCTTTATAACGTTTCTCAATGTAATTCTTGAGGCTGGTTTTGAGATCGCTTTATAACGTTTCTCAATGTAATTCTTGAGGCTGGGTTTGAGATCGCTTCATTAATACGTTTCTCGATGTAATTCTTGAGACTGGCTTTGAGATCGCTTTATTAATACGTTTCTCAATGTTATTCTTGAGGCAGGTTTTGAGATCGCTTCATTAATACGGTTTTAAACACAATATTTCTCAATGTAATTCTTGAGGCTGGGTTTGAGATCGCTTAATAACGTTTCTCAATGTAATTCTTGAGGCTGGCTTTGAGATTCATTAATATGTTTCTCAATGTTATTCTTGAGGCTGGCTTTGAGATCGCTTCATTAACACGTTTCTTAATGTAATTTTTGAGGCTGGCTTTGAGATCGCTTCATTAATACGTTTCTTAATGTAATTCTTGAGGCTGGCTTTGATATCGCTTCATTAATACGTTTCACAATGTAATTCTTGAGGCTGGGTTTGAGATCGCTTTATTAATACGTTTCTCAATGTAATTCTTGAGCCTGGCTTTGAGATCGCTTCAATGTAATTCTTGAGGCTGGTTTTGAGATCGCTTTATTAATACAGCTCTAAGCACAATTTTTCTCAATGAGATTCTTGAGGCTGGGTTTGAGATCGCTTCATTAATACGTTTCTCAATGTAATTCTACAATTTATATAAGCACAATATTTCTCAATGTAATTCTTGAGGCTGGCTTTGAGACCGCTTCATTAATACGGTTCTCAATGTAAGTATAGAGGCGGGTTTTGAGGTCGCTTTATTTATACGTTTCTCAATGTTGTTCTTGAGGGTGGCTTTGAGATCGCTTCATTAATACGGTTCTCAATGTAATTCTTGAGGCTGGTTTTGAGATTGATTTATTAATACGGTTCTAAATACAATATTTCTAACTCTGATTGTTGAGGCTGGGTTTGAAATCGCTTTTTTAATACGTTTCTCAATGTAATTCTTGAGTCTGGCTTTGAGATCGCTTCAATGTTATTCTTGAGGCTGGTTTTGAGATCGCTTTATAACGTTTCTCAATGTAATTCTTGAGGCTGGGTATGAGATCGCTTCATTTATACGTTTCTCAATGTAATTCTTGAGGCTGGTTTTGAGATCGCTTCAATGTAATTCTTGAGGCTGGTTTTGAGATCGCTTTATAACGTTTGTCAATGTAATTCTTGAGGCTGGGTTTGAGATCGCTTCATTAATACGTTTCTCGATGTAATTCTTGAGGCTGGCTTTGAGATCGCTTTAATTATACGTTTCTCAATGTAATTCTTGAGGCTGAGTTTGAGATCGCTTTAATAATTTGTTTCTCGATGAAATTCTCGTGGCTGGCTTTGAGATCGCTTCATTAACACGTTTCTCAATGTAATTCTTGAGGCTGATTTTGAGATCGCTTTATTAATACGTTTCTCAATGTAATTCTCGATGTAATTCTTGAGGTTGGCTTTGAAATCGCTTCATTAATACGTTTCTCAATGTTATACTTGAGGCAGGTTTTGAGATCGCTTTAGTACGTTTCTCAATGTAATTCTTGAGGCTGGCTTTGAGATCGCTTCATTAATACGGTTCTAAACACAATATTTCTCAATGTGATACTTGAGGCTGGCTTTGAGATCGCTTCATTAATACGTTTCTTAATGTAATTCTTGAGGCTGGTTTTGGGATCGCTTTAATAATTTGTTTCTCGATGAAATTCTTGTGGCTGGCTTTGAGATCGCTTCATTAACACGTTTCTTAATGTAATTCTTGAGGCTGATTTTGAGATCGCTTTATTAATACGTTTTTCAATGTAATTCTCGATGTAATTCTTGAGGCTGGCTTTGAGATGGCTTTATTAATACGTTTCTCAATGTAATTCTTGAGGCTGGATTATAAATCGCTTCATTAATACGGTTCTAAAAACAATATTTCTTAATGAGATTCTTGAGGCTGGCTTTGAGATCGCTTTATATTAATACGTTTCTCAATGTGATTCTTGAGGCTGGTTTTGAGATTGCTTTATTAATACGTTTCTCAATGTAATTCTTGAGGCTGGCTTTGAGATCGCTTCATTCAAACGTATCTCAATGTAATTCTTGAGGCTGGCTTTGAGATCGCTTCAATGTTATTCTTGAGGCTGGTTTTGAGATCGCTTTATTACGTTTCTCAATGTAATTCTTTAGGCTGGGTTTGAGATCGCTGCATTAATACGGTTCTAAACACAATATTTCTCAATGTCATTCTTGACGCTGGGTTTAAAATCGCTTCATTAATACGTTTCTCAATGTAATTCTTGAGGCTGGTTTTGAGATCGCTTCATTAATACGTTTCACAATGTAATTCTTGAGGCTGGGTTAATGAAGCGATATAACGTATTAATGAAGCGATCTCAAAGCCAGCCTCAAGAATCACATTGAGTGATTCTTGAGGCTGGCTTTGAGATCACTTCAATGTTATTCTTGAGGCAGGTTTTGAGATCGCTTTATTACGTTTCTCAATGTAATTCTTGAGGCTGGGATTGAGATCGCTTCAATGTAATTCTTGAGGCTGGTTTTGAGATCGCTTCATTAATACGTTTCTCAATGTTATTCTTGTGGCTGGCTTTGAGATCGCTTCAATGTAATTCTTGCGGCTGGTTTTTAGATCACTTTATTACGTTTCTCAATGTTATTCTTGAGGCTGGCTTTGAGATCGCTTCAATGTAATTTTTGAGGCTGGCTTTGAGATCGCTTCATTAATACGTTTCTTAATGTAATTCTTGAGGCTGGCTTTGATATCGCTTCATTAATACGTTTCACAATGTAATTCTTGAGGCTGGGTTTGAGATCGCTTTATTAATACGTTTCTCAATGTAATTCTTGAGCCTGGCTTTGAGATCGTTTCAATGTAATTCTTGAGGCTGGTTTTGAGATCGCTTTATTAATACAGCCCTAAGCACAATTTTTCTCAATGAGATTCTTGAGGCTGGGTTTGAGATCGCTTCATTAATACGTTTCTCAATGTAATTCTACAATTTATATAAGCACAATATTTCTCAATGTAATTCTTGAGGCTGGCTTTGAGACCGCTTCATTAATACGGTTCTCAATGTAAGTATAGAGGCGGGTTTTGAGGTCGCTTTATTTATACGTTTCTCAATGTTGTTCTTGAGGGTGGCTTTGAGATCGCTTCATTAATACGGTTCTCAATGTAATTCTTGAGGCTGGTTTTGAGATTGATTTATTAATACGGTTCTAAATACAATATTTCTAACTCTGATTGTTGAGGCTGGGTTTGAAATCGCTTTTTTAATACGTTTCTCAATGTAATTCTTGAGTCTGGCTTTGAGATCGCTTCAATGTTATTCTTGAGGCTGGTTTTGAGATCGCTTTATAACGTTTCTCAATGTAATTCTTGAGGCTGGGTATGAGATCGCTTCATTTATACGTTTCTCAATGTAATTCTTGAGGCTGGTTTTGAGATCGCTTCAATGTAATTCTTGAGGCTGGTTTTGAGATCGCTTTATAACGTTTGTCAATGTAATTCTTGAGGCTGGGTTTGAGATCGCTTCATTAATACGTTTCTCGATGTAATTCTTGAGGCTGGCTTTGAGATCGCTTTAATTATACGTTTCTCAATGTAATTCTTGAGGCTGAGTTTGAGATCGCTTTAATAATTTGTTTCTCGATGAAATTCTCGTGGCTGGCTTTGAGATCGCTTCATTAACACGTTTCTCAATGTAATTCTTGAGGCTGATTTTGAGATCGCTTTATTAATACGTTTCTCAATGTAATTCTCGATGTAATTCTTGAGGTTGGCTTTGAAATCGCTTCATTAATACGTTTCTCAATGTTATACTTGAGGCAGGTTTTGAGATCGCTTTAGTACGTTTCTCAATGTAATTCTTGAGGCTGGCTTTGAGATCGCTTCATTAATACGGTTCTAAACACAATATTTCTCAATGTGATACTTGAGGCTGGCTTTGAGATCGCTTCATTAATACGTTTCTTAATGTAATTCTTGAGGCTGGTTTTGGGATCGCTTTAATAATTTGTTTCTCGATGAAATTCTTGTGGCTGGCTTTGAGATCGCTTCATTAACACGTTTCTTAATGTAATTCTTGAGGCTGATTTTGAGATCGCTTTATTAATACGTTTTTCAATGTAATTCTCGATGTAATTCTTGAGGCTGGCTTTGAGATGGCTTTATTAATACGTTTCTCAATGTAATTCTTGAGGCTGGATTATAAATCGCTTCATTAATACGGTTCTAAAAACAATATTTCTTAATGAGATTCTTGAGGCTGGCTTTGAGATCGCTTTATATTAATACGTTTCTCAATGTGATTCTTGAGGCTGGTTTTGAGATTGCTTTATTAATACGTTTCTCAATGTAATTCTTGAGGCTGGCTTTGAGATCGCTTCATTCAAACGTATCTCAATGTAATTCTTGAGGCTGGCTTTGAGATCGCTTCAATGTTATTCTTGAGGCTGGTTTTGAGATCGCTTTATTACGTTTCTCAATGTAATTCTTTAGGCTGGGTTTGAGATCGCTGCATTAATACGGTTCTAAACACAATATTTCTCAATGTCATTCTTGACGCTGGGTTTAAAATCGCTTCATTAATACGTTTCTCAATGTAATTCTTGAGGCTGGTTTTGAGATCGCTTCATTAATACGTTTCACAATGTAATTCTTGAGGCTGGGTTAATGAAGCGATATAACGTATTAATGAAGCGATCTCAAAGCCAGCCTCAAGAATCACATTGAGTGATTCTTGAGGCTGGCTTTGAGATCACTTCAATGTTATTCTTGAGGCAGGTTTTGAGATCGCTTTATTACGTTTCTCAATGTAATTCTTGAGGCTGGGATTGAGATCGCTTCAATGTAATTCTTGAGGCTGGTTTTGAGATCGCTTCATTAATACGTTTCTCAATGTTATTCTTGTGGCTGGCTTTGAGATCGCTTCAATGTAATTCTTGCGGCTGGTTTTTAGATCACTTTATTACGTTTCTCAATGTTATTCTTGAGGCTGGCTTTGAGATCGCTTCAATGTAATTTTTGAGGCTGGCTTTGAGATCGCTTCATTAATACGTTTCTTAATGTAATTCTTGAGGCTGGCTTTGATATCGCTTCATTAATACGTTTCACAATGTAATTCTTGAGGCTGGGTTTGAGATCGCTTTATTAATACGTTTCTCAATGTAATTCTTGAGCCTGGCTTTGAGATCGTTTCAATGTAATTCTTGAGGCTGGTTTTGAGATCGCTTTATTAATACAGCCCTAAGCACAATTTTTCTCAATGAGATTCTTGAGGCTGGGTTTGAGATCGCTTCATTAATACGTTTCTCAATGTAATTCTACAATTTATATAAGCACAATATTTCTCAATGTAATTCTTGAGGCTGGCTTTGAGACCGCTTCATTAATACGGTTCTCAATGTAAGTATAGAGGCGGGTTTTGAGGTCGCTTTATTTATACGTTTCTCAATGTTGTTCTTGAGGGTGGCTTTGAGATCGCTTCATTAATACGGTTCTCAATGTAATTCTTGAGGCTGGTTTTGAGATTGCTTTATTAATATTTTTCGCAATGTAATTCTTGAGTCTGGGTTTGAGATCGCTTTATTAATACGGTTCTAAATACAATATTTCTAACTCTGATTGTTGAGGCTGGGTTTGAAATCGCTTTATTAATACGTTTCTCAATGTAATTCCTGAGGCAGGGTTTGAGATCGCTTCACTAATACGGTTCTAAACACAATATTTCCCAATGTAATTCTTGAGGCTGGGTTTGAGATCACTTCATTTATACGTTTCTCAATGTAATTCTCGAAGCTGGCTTTGAAATCGCTTCGTTAATACGTTTCTCAATGTTATTCTTGAGGCTGGCTTAGAAATTGCTTCATTAATACGGTTCAAGACACAATATTTCTCAATATTATTCTTGAGGCTGGGTTTGAGATCGCTTCATTAATACGGTTCTTAACACAATATTTCTCAATGTAATTCTTAAGGCTGGGTTTGATATCGCTTTATTAATACGTTTCTCAATGTTATTCTTGAGGCTGGCGTTTAGATTGCTTCATTAATACGGTTCTAAACACAATATTTCTCAATGTGATTCTTGAGGCTGGGTTTGAGATCGCTTTAGTACGTTTCTCAATGTAATTCTTGAGGCTGGCTTTGAGATCGCTTCATTAATACGGTTCTAAACACAATATTTCTCAATGTAATTCTTGAAGCTGGCTTGAGATCGCTTCATTAATACGGTTCTAAACACAATATTTCTGAATGTAATTCTTGAGGCTGGGTTTGAGATTGCTTTATTAATACGTTTCTCAATGTAATTCTTGAGGCTGGTTTTGAGATCGCTTCATTAATACGGTTCTAAACACAATATTTCTCATTATTAAATATTGTGTTATTTATTTACAGAAGTGTCAGATCAACCTTTGTGCCGTCAAAAAATTAAAACAATTGAAATTTGAGCACACTTCAAGTAAGGCAAGTGGCTTTAGAAACAGTAAGACCTAGACTTGTGTGTTACCATCCCTAGATGGTTGGATTACGACATTAGAGAGTTTTATTAGGATAACTATAATATTATTCAAAAAATATGCTGTTTTGTTAAATATTAATATCCACGCTATATCAATCATTAGAAATTTAGGAAAAAAACAATAAATAAATGATAAATGTAACCTGTTTTTATTTTGTATTACTTATTAAAAATAAATAACCTTAACCACAAAAACCTACCTACAAAAAAAATCGATGCCACACTAAAGTACCGATAGCTGGACTCGATTGTTCAAGCACAATAATATAATGTCTGTGTTGTGCTATGGTCTGTGGTGTCCGGTCAAAATGACAGATGCTACAGTGCTGCCAAAACGGAACAACTGGAAACTCGGTAAAATTTTACTGTCGCATCCATGGTCGCATCTGTTACGTAGTAATACATAATCTGTGGTAATACGATGGCATAAAATGCTACCAATTGAAGTTGTCGCTAATTTATAAAGAGCTATAAAAATACAGAGACGTTTTTAATTAGTTGGTTTGATACGTTTGACGGACCACCAAAATTTGACAGACCACCAAAATCAACCTCTGACTGGTGACAACGCGAAAAATCATGAAGTTGCTTGTCTCTTTTATTCTCATGAATCTTTGCATTTGAAATTTGTAAGATAGATCGCTGTTTTTAGCTCTACTACTACTAACCAACTCTGACATTGGCAACTCACTGAGGCAGCTATAAACAAAAGAAGAAGAAGACTGGAGTATGAAACTTTGGTTTTGTGCCCTGTGTTCCGAGACGCTCTGAACGTTCAGATCATTCATAACGCTGACATTGACAGCTGACAGTGCCTGTGAAAACAGTTCAAAACGATCCTAAACAGTGCTAAAGAAATAACGTTTTTTTCGTTCAGATTTGCGTTTCTTTAGCACTGTTTAGGATCGTTTTGAACTGTTTTCACAGGCACTGTCAGCTGTCAATGTCAGCGTTATGAATGATCTGAACGTTAAGAGCGTCTCCTGGAACAGGCCCAAAGTGTAAAGTTTTTGTCAATATTTTAATATTGATTTTAATATATTTTAATCAATATTTTTCGATACAAATGCTATAAAAACCAGAATTTTTTTAAGTTAAAGATTGTAATAATTTAGTAAGTATGTGCATAGTTATAAAATTTTATACATGAATACAAATATCAAGTTGACAAAATTAAATAATATATTTCTTGATATGATATTATAATTTATTGATATTATAAACAAAACTGGAAATACGAAAGAGAGCGAAGTACAGATGTACAGATGGAAAATCTTTTTTACTAGCGTGAACAGCAGAAAGTTTTGTATTCATAGAGAATTAAATTTGTTACAATGTGATATTCTACACTAGTCGACCACTATTACAGGAGAAATGCCTCACCGCTGCGACTCCTGTTTCAAGACATTTACACGTAAGGAGCACCTCGTCAACCATGTGAGACAACACACCGGAGAGACCCCATTCCAGTGTGGCTATTGTCTGAAGGGTTTTACCCGGAAAAACCATTTAGGTGAGAATATATGGGTTGTTCTTAGTTAAGAGGTAATTCGTTGTATGAAATGGCGGCACATTTTTTTAAATATATTTTTACTTGAATATACATTTTTTTTAATGGAAACTGCCGAGTTTGAGAGAGAGTGTTTACAAAGTGACCAGTCAATTTGTTGGTTTTATCTCGTTTTATAAGTGACCAGCAGAAATACACAGTACCTACAGGGGAGAGACAAGGTGTACAGGATACTTTATGAAATAAACAAAAAAAAACCAGTTTTTTTTAAGAATTATCCTTATTTATTTTAAATATGAATTATGTATTTATAATCAGACTTTTCATTTCTTAGCCTTTTTTATTTATAAAATTAAATGTTTCCTAAGCGGTACAAAACATGAAAACCAATAATAAAAACAAACAGAAACTAAAAAATAATAGTATTATATCCCTTTTAAATAACAGTGTTAAACTTTGCTTGTGCTTAAACTATAAAAACATTTTAAATTTTAAAGGTACCTAAAAATACTTTTCCTACTATAAGCCGCGTTCAAAGACATCAATGGATTCATTAAATAAAAAGGTGTCATTTTTCTGTAATAAAACATTATATATAGTAATGTAAAGCTAAGATAGACATAACTTTAAGTAAAGGTTTAAGTATCTCCCCTGCCTAAAAGAGCCAGAGGAAAGCCGCCAGTGGAGACACATTTTGCATAGAAATGTAAAATAGCCGCAAAAGTATTTTAAAAGTACAAACATAACAATTTGTACACTATTTATATTAAATATTTAAGTATAAATTAGTATTTTAACAAATAATTGCAAAGAAAAACTTACCAGGGGAAAGACCGCATTCACTAAACACTTCTGCGCCCAGCCAGTGGCGTGATCGAAATGGCCAACAATACTTTGCTACCGGTTGCTAGCGCCACTTGCTGCTAACTTCACGTTACACACTATGCATTAGAGGTCGAAACCATTACAGACTAGAAAATCAAAACTGATTTTTGAAAAAAAAACAAAAGGCCAGGGGACGAGACACGAAACACAGTGGAGAAATTTCGGTGTTACTATTTTTTTTAAGAATTAGAATATAAACACTTTTACTTGTGAGATACTATAAATAAGTTAACTGTCTTTATAAAATTAACGATGTTAAAGTACTTATAAAATTTTAATACATTCATAATGACTGATTTACAAATAAAATCGGTTGTGGGACAGACCAGGGGAGAGACATTTTACTTATATTAGAGCTTTTTGTGACTTAATTACGTACATTTCTGCAATAAATTTTAGTGACCACGTTGGAAACATTTAGTTTTAAGTTATAATTAGGTTATTTACGAAGTTTATTTAAAAAAAAAAGGAATTTTATTTTTGTTCGGTGTCATCAAAAGTACCTCTTATGGCGAGGAATAACCGCAACTAGCGCCACTCTTTTTAAAATAAATTTTACAATGACACAAAGATCTTATTAAAAAAATAATCGGTTCAAACTTTAAGTAAATAGTTAAACTAATTTATTGGCATTTAATTACAGCTCTAAATCCTATACTGTATTTACTCTCGTAAGTAATAACTAAAACGGCCGTTATAGTTATTATACAGGGTGTCACTATAACTTTGGGATAGGATTATAGGACCTTGACTGATTCTAGAAATGTTTTTTTTTTTCATATTTTTTTTGAAAACAAAAAAAAATCTGCAATTTTTTATTTTAGTCGCAAGGCTGAACTGTTTAGAACAACGTTCTGCATTAAATTCTTAAATTTTATAATTTTTGCCCTAGTACGTAATGAACGTCTTACGCGTGCTATTGACCTCGCTCAATCGCTGTGTTGTGCGTTTCTTTTTACACCCTGTATAAGATCTTGGTGTCATTGTAAAATTTATTTTAATAAGTGTGGCGCTAGTTGCGGTTATTCCTCGCCTTAACTTAGAATAATCCATATGATGAAATTTAAATATAATATATCTAGCGATGTACCCCGAAAAATGATAACCACAACCTGCAAGCAAATGTGTGAGTGTACATGGGTTTGAAGCACCTCCCTCCTTCCCACACTCTCGCAAGAAAACACCACAACCACACAAGCAATAATGTTGACTCGATAATAAAGTTACCCTAACTTTGTGACAAATCTATACAAACATTAAATTGTAACACTTTAATATATTATTTTCCAGTCAACCACATAAGACAGCATACCGACAAATACCCCCACAAGTGTTCGTTCTGCACCAAGTCGTTCTCCCGCAAGGACGTCTTGACGAACCATGTGAGACAGCACACGGGCGAGTCGACCCATCGCTGCTCGTACTGCGCCAAGAGCTTCACGCGCAAGGAACATCTCAACAACCACGTTAGGTGAGTTGTGTTGTTGTCCAGTCGGCAAAAAATTGTACAACTTAAGTTTGCTTTGAACTTGTGATGCAATGATGAAAAATACATGAATTTCTCGAAATCATAATTTTGTTGCATATCACATTGCAATCCATTAATTTCTTCAACGAATTTATTACAAGTGATGGGAGACTCTTTTGTATGATTTTTTCCTTTGGTAAGTTATTGTGTTATTCTTACTAATCTTAGACGTATTGCCTTGTCGTTCCTCTGAAGTAGGCGACTATGCCATATGCAGTTTGTGGTAAATATAAGCCCCTAACTTATGAATATGATAAACTTTTCCAAATTAAAATTTGTTTTAAAAGCTTTAATATTAATTCTTTATTTACTGCTTGCTTTCCTTATAATATTATTTAAAATGAGTAATCCCTTACTAGTAGTAGGTAGTTACTTTCTGTTGTATGATAATATACTAACATTTGAAAATGAACTCCATATACCTAGGTATATTTCTTTCCCGAATGATTAAGAGGAAACACCACGGTTGAGAGAAATACAAAATAGGTATTTATAAAATCTATTGCTGTCTCGCAGTGCCTTAGCTAGCCAGCACTAGCGCGATAGAGACAACTGCAACTTGGACTGAAATTACCTATTAAAAGTACCAGAATTCGACGTTTAGAGGATTCCTGTTTCCTCCTCCAAAACTTAACTGATTTAAATACTTTTTTCTGTACTAGCTAAAAAAATAATTGAGCTAGGTTCCTATTTTTTAATTTTGTTGCTTATTGTAGTCAAATCTGTTTCCTAGATATTTAAACATAGCGGAGAGTCTGGCCATTTTTTTTAGATTTTTAAACGTCCATATCACTTTAAATAATTAATTTGTTAAAAAAATTCGTAGTGTTTCCTCTTCAAATCACATTTTTAACACGCTTCTTAACAAAAACAGTTTTACACATTGTTATATTTCTTAAACACAATTCAGAATAGATATAATTATTGTCCCATTGCCTATAATATGTTATTTACCTATCTCTGACCAACCCTTATTTCCTATCATTGCTATTTTACAAACAATTTTTTGACTATGGTGAATGGTTCTTGTTTTAGTCTTATGCACGCTAGAAGTTATTGCATGAATGCATGATTAATCTATAGAACGAGAAAATTACAGTTTATAAAGTCAAAATTTCGGAAAAGTTTTTTATGTCATTCATTTTGTTTTTCTTTTGAAAAATTTTTCGTGTTATGGTTATTATACTATCTGGATAATAATGAATGAGTGCTAATATTTTAACGACGGTGCCACTGTATGACCAACCCTCCCCGAGAGCAAAGGACTTGTATCCAGCTCCTAATAAATAAATAAAAAACTCTTCCCTACTATAAGGCTGAACTTAAATCGGAATGTGTTGTGCAGACAGCACACCGGCGAGACTCCTCACAAGTGCACGTACTGCCCGCGCGGGTTCGTGCGCAAGGAACACCTCACCAACCACATACGACAGCACACCGGGGAAATGCCCTACTCCTGCTCCTACTGCGGCAAGAGCTTCACTCGGAAAGCGCACCTGGTCAAGCATATCCGGTACGTGGTAGCGTTTAAAAAAACACAAAATGTGGGAAACACGCAAATGTGTCGGGTCGACAGGAATAGGTTAGAACTGCGTATTCGTAACGTAATCGAATGTCCATTGGCTTGGTTTAGGTCATTTAATTATTTAGTAGGTATCAGTAATGCAAGTCTCTGTACCTATATAGTACGTCCCAGATAAATTAAACCCAAACTTAAACAAACCAAAAACACTGGGGATGTTACTAGCTAGGTATACAAAATTGATATTGCTGTCACAGTTGGGTTGTATCTATACAAATACACTAGATATTGTTTCATTGAAAATATCAAGTCTTAATGAATTTACAGACATTTGAAATTCTTGGAAATTTTGCTGACGTAGAAAAATGACGTCATCGGATCGAGACTTTGAAATCAAATATTTTGGAAACTACTCGACGTGAAGTAATAATTTTTTGACTTATATTTATGTTGTAAGGAAGAGTCCTATATTACCAGCCGGCCAGTAGCAGCGTTAGGGTAGAGCGAGGTTGGGCGACCGCCCAGGGCGCCGGGCACGAAGGGGCGCCGCGTGCACCCCTTTGTGAACGGCGTTTCTATTTTTATATGTAAATTCCCTAAATTTCGGAGAAAATTTAAATTTTCTTTAAAAAATTTCCATTATGAGGAAAGGTAGCATAATATCGTATTTCAAAGTTATAGTGACTGTTCTTTTTATATCCTGTATAATACGTAGTATATCATATGGTATATGAACCGGTTCATATATCATAATACCAAGCCGAGTAGTGTGAAGAGAATGACACATAGAGCATTTTATGTTTTGGCGCCTCATATAAATTTATGTTAACGATACATGGGGCATTTCACGTCAATCGGGCCAGAAAAATAAAGTCAGATCTTGGATATTGTTCATAATTGGATAAATTGCACTTCCATAGGATCTGAATAAATGTACGTCCTTATTTTTCTTTTTTAAGACTAGTTACGAATTTGTGCGCCCTCAAAGAATCATCAAAATTTAAAAAGCTGATTTTTCGAAAGCTATTAATGATGGCAATCAGATGGAATAGAGAACAAGAAAATAGTGTTTGTATTTTAATTGATTTTCTAGAAAATAAAATTGTAATTAGTGAAAAATATTTTTTTTCGTACAGTAAACCGGAAGTTAATATTAAACTTGATTTTTCTTTTGCATTGGGCGATTTTTTTTATTTTAATCTTAAAACATAAAGTCAAATCTTGGATATTGTTCATAATTGGATCAATTGCACTTCCATAGGACCTGAATAAATCTACGTCCTTATATTTTTATGCCTAGTTATGAATAAATTCAAAGAATCATCAAAATTTATGAAGCTGTGTTTCGAAAGCTGCTAATAGAGATGGAATAAAGAACAAGTAAATAGTGTTTGTTTAAGTATTTTAATTGATTTTCTAGAAAAAAATTGAAATTAAAAAAACATTTTTTTTATTACTCATGCGGGATAAGTAGCATCTTGGCGCCCGCTGTTGCGTTGAAAACGAGCCGTTTGCCCATTCTAAAATTTGAGTGCGAAACTTTTCGCACTCAAATTCCAAAATGGGCAAACAGCCCATTTTCAACCGCAACAGCGAGCGCCAAGATACCACTTACTTACTTATCCCGCATTTGTAATAAAAAATAGTATGTGCAAATCGTGCGACGTTGTCGATTACCCTTAACTTGTCGCACTTGTTGCACAATATACTATTTTCGTACAGTAAACCGGATGTTAATATTATAAGATCACTTTGTTGTCCGTCTGTATGTCTGTATGTTAAGGATGTCAGGGAGCTCCGTAACCACAACCGAAACTATCGGATATACGATATAAAATATTAACAGTAACCGCCCTACCTACTGTAAAAATGAAAAAATTAAATCCAAAATTGTATATCCGTAACCGAAATTATCCGAAACAAACAGATAATCCGAAATAATTTAATATCCGTATCCGTATCTTCTTCATATCCATTTCATTCATGTCAAGAACCTGTACTTCGGGGATGCGTGGGGAGGTATCAAGCTACAATTTAAACTGTACACTCGTCTCTCGTCTGGTCTCATGAAATTTTTGGCACTGTTTATAACTATTTATATTATTATACTCTATGGTTTATAATGTGAATGTATTGGTACAGACTACACACTGACGAAACACACTCGCGTAAGGCGCAACAGACGAACCACCTACGTGCCGGCAAGACGCCGTTGAAGTGTCCGGTCTGTATGAAAATATTCTCCAGGAAAGAGCACCTTACCAATCATGTTAGGTGAGTGTCAATTCACTTTTTTATGTGTAACAGTCGGCAAAAAAAATTTAAAAAATTACAGATAATAATCACATGTGATTATTATCTGTAATTTTTTAATTTATTATTAGATATTAAATATTATGTTTATATTTTCATATTAGAGATTTTAAGACTTGTCTTAAAATCTCTAATATGAAAATATAAACATAAATACATTATACATTGAATAATTACAGTATATATTTGTTGTTAGAGAAAACGTTACATTTTATACGGACTTCAGGGGGTATTCACGCGATTTACTAACTACTTTAACTAATATTCGTATTTATTATTTGGCACTTTTATTTCTACTTCCTAAACCTAAAGTTATGTATCCACATCATTAATGAGTATTGTCCTATTTTCATATTATAAAGAGACTTTTAAAATATTAAAGTCCTCAACTTACAATGAATTCCACGTCATACAAAATACTTTAGTTTTTTTTTCTTTTTTAGAATACACACGGGTGAATCACCACACAGGTGTGAAATCTGCAACAAGATATTCACGAGGAAAGAGCATCTGACAAACCATATGAAGCGACATTCAGATGAAACGGTTACCTGCAAGATCTGCTCCAAACCCTTCTCGAGAATGGAACTATTGTCTGCGCATTTGAGGTAACTTGTAGCGATCTGGTTGAATTATGAACGAAAAAAAATGGTTATCTCTTACACCTGTTCTTGAAATAATTATTGGATAACAATCGCTTCCGTGGTCTAGTGGTTCAGAGCTTCGCTCTCGACCCGGAGGTCGTGGGTTCGATTAACGCGTTGGAACAACGAATAATGTTGTTTTCAAGTTTGGTTAGGACAATTCAGGCTGATCACCTGATTGTCTGAAAATCCATGCGTCGGATGGGGATGTAAAAAGTCGGTCCTGCGCCTGATCTCTCGCTAGTCGTGTCGGTTTACCGTCCCACTGGGTTATGAGAGTAAAAGGAAGAGAAATTGCTTCTGTGTATTGCGCACACACTTGGGAACTATAAAATAACTCCTGCGTAGCTGGCCTGGTTTCAATGAAATCGGCTACCGACATATATCGTCGAGGGGAGCTATTATTAATTATTGGATGACAGTATACTCCGCCCGAAGTAACCACTAATAAGTACCTACTGTAACGCATTATATAGATTAGGGTATAGAAAGTTGATAGTAATCACTAATAAAAACTAATGCCTAAGGTAAATTTGTTGCCGCGCACTTAGTACATTCTCACAACATAGCAGCTTTTTGTAAAGTCCAAAATGACAGGTCAATAATGAGTCCGTACAATAATGACGTCTGAACTTTGGGGTCAAATCATGGCACCTTTCATTATGTACCGTGACATAGTAGAAATTAATACATAGGTTGTCTGTAACGTCGGTTTAACGTGACAACGTCATAACAAAATATTGATGACGCAGAGGCCGATCGTGCTTTTCGCTTATTTGTGCAGCGCTCTCGCTCCGATCGTAACGTTACAATGAGCGTAACGAGATACGAGACAATGAGTCATCCTTGCGTGCAACCGGCGCATATTGATTTATTAGACGTCACGTTACACAAGTCATGCTCGCACCTTTGACCCAAATTTTAACCTAAATATTTCGCTTCCGCAGATCGCACAGTTGCAGCGAACGGCTGTTCAGTTGCGGGGAGTGCGGCAAGTCGTTCCCCCTCAAAGGCAACTTGCTGTTCCACGAGCGCTCGCACAACAAGGGCGGCGCGGGCAAGTTCCGCTGTGATATATGCTCCAAGAACTTCATACGTGAAAGTGAGTTGACTATCCAAATTTTTATAACGGCAACAAGAATATCATCTGATTTTTTTTTTATTGTCTAGCCATCACGGTTCCTGACATATAGACAGACGGACAGCGAACTGTTTTTCATACGTCGTCTGTCAATTGCATGAACAAAGATCGTCTAGGGCGGTGTCGGTGTATCTTGTATCTCTGTCACCAACGACTTTTAGCGTCTACGTCTAAATATATACGTCAACTATGATATTGTAGTTTTAAAATAATTTCCCTAACTTCCAGGCCATCTGGTGGCGCACATACGCACGCACGTGGAATCGTGCGAGGCGTCGGCTGAGGACTGCGGGGATTGCGAGAAAGAGGAGCCGGTAGAGAGAAAACACAACATACGGTAATTCCTATTGTAAAATGTTTGGATCGGTAATGAAGCAGACAGATCTCCTGGTGCCGCCCTTTTTGTCGAAGGCTGGTCATAAGTATGCCCTCTCGGCACGTTGCGCGACCCATTTGGATCTATTGTGACTTCTGTTACCGTTCTCCCTTATGTTGCTTATGATCTGACCGATATAGTAAGGGGCGTTCATAGGACACACAGTATATGCTAAAGTATGGTTCTCCTATGGTAACTTTTTTATTAGTTTTTTAAAACCGTGCCACGTTTCTTGTAAATGGTTTTAACTGTCCAGTAATGTCAATATTTAAAACGTTATGTTCAAAAGAAAATGTTTATTCATACATTTGTTGATTTTGTTACAGAGAACCATCTGAGGGTAGGTCAACGGAGAGTAGTGTCCGACCGAGGCTTCGGCTTCGGCCAACTTCGGCCAAAAACCCGGCTGAAGTCGAAGGTTAGCCGAAGGTGTTTTTTAGCTATCGTTGGAATTTAACGGATTTGTTACGAAGGTCTCAGTGAGGGCGCGACGGGTGGTTTTCAGCGGCCGCGGGAAGGAGAAGACAATAAAGACAAATTCGGATTAGTACTATGTTGTTATTACTTAAGGGCGTGTTTCACCAAGCAATGTTAAAGTTAACGCCATGTTAAATATCATGTTATCTCTCTCATATTTCCTCTCATTGAATGGCATGGTATTTTAACATGGCGTTAACTTTAACATTTCTTGGTGAAACACGACCTAAGGCTAATAAGATATAATATCATATTATGTTAACTGTCTGAATATCGATGATGACATTATGTGTTATAGATTGTAAAGGGATTTGCGATTTAAAATTGTTTGGTATAAATTTGTAATAAAATATTTGAGAAAACCTTTAGGAATAATGGTATCTATGCACTCAATGGTGGCACTTAATTTATATTTTACAGATTTAAATATAAATTATATTCTATATATTCTATAATTTGATAAGAGATTAAAACATAAAAAATATTTTATTTGTTTTATTTATTAGAAGAGTGTTAGTGTGTCTTACATTAGTATAATATATTTTTAGTTCTTTGTATTTGTATATTTACAATTAGCAACATTGCAATAACACAATAAAGAGTAAGGTTTATACAATAATATAGATAATAAATTACTTAAATTTGCAATGTGTAACACAATACAATCCAGTTACAAATAAACCATTTTAGGTAAACCCTGAGAATTGTCAAGCACTCAGTGAACTGGTCACTGATGAATTATGGCTAAGAACACTTGATCATGTCATTTTTCAAACCATAACTAGATTGAAGAGATTATTTTTTCTGTTTGGGAGATATGATGCCACATGCACAAATCAGTAAGTTTATTAGCTATATAAACTATATTATATATTGCTGAAGCACTTTAAATAATCAAGTGGAGAAGATCTAGACCAAGATCTCTTCCTGAAAGAACAGACCAGACTAAAAAGATAACATTTTCGAAGTTCATTTACTTAGTATGATAATAATAGTTTCTCTTAAATCCAAATATAAAATTATCTTACATACACATCTTGCATAGACACTTCTACATAACACTCCATACATTTATCTACTATTATTGGGGTTTTAAATTTTGGAAAATGTAAATAAAAAATTAGGAAAAGTGTAATTAAAACTGTATTAAAATTAACAAAAATATATATTTGCTTAGTATTTACAATATTTTATATAGTTATTGTGAATAAATTAAGCTTCAATGGCAATTTTCTTTGCCTTGACTCTTTCCGGCCTTGCGGGCACATCCTCTTTATCTGCCTCAGGAATCTCATCCATAGGAACATCAGGTAACTGGTCTTTCACATCCAGCATATCTTCAAGTTCTGCCTCAATAGCTTCATTGTCTTCATCAGTCAACTGTCCAGATATCAGTTCATCTATTTCTCGCTGTTTTTCAATTCCTTCTTTGGTCTCATCTAATATCTTCTCAATTTCATCAATGTTCAGGATATCATGCACTTTCTTTAGTGCCTCATTTCCAGTCTTCAGTCCATCTAGTACCTGAAATACATATATTTTTAATTAGCATTTTATTGTGTTTACATTTTCTGTAATCACATACCTTTCACTATGTGATCACTGAATCACAAAATGTTCTATTCAGAAAATGCCACACCCAGCTTAATTATTTATTATTAATGTAACTATTTTACAGATTAATAGTGAACTATTGAGCTTTTTAAAGTGTGTAGTGGTTTTTAGTTCGCTTATTTGTTTATCAAAGCCCAAGCTACTAATAATGAAAGACTACAATAAAAACCTGTATTTCAATTTGTGTGAATTCCAAATCGTGGGAAAGCTGTTCAATTTTTTCTAACTGTATGTCTGCATTTAAAAGCAGTTGTTCCTGGTACTTCTTTTTCTTCAATAGTAATTTCGCCTTATCACGTTTGTCTTGGGCTAAAAGTTTTTTAGCTAGTTGGCGATCTCTTTCCAAATTTATTTCAATTTTCTTCTGATATTGTTTAAGCTTATCTCTTTGTTGTTTTAGCTCCAAAACTGCTTTGTCTTGTTGAGTTATACGACTTACAGGTTTTTTACTTTTAGTAAATAGCCCACCCATGATAAATCTTTATTTACTTCACTTAACAGATAACAATGAAGCCACTAAAATGTCATTAATATTGCTTATTAGGTTAGAATAAATATTTAACATAAATACTTTAATATTTATCTACCACTTTAAAATAAAATTTATTTCATCAATCACAATGTAAATCGATAAATTAATATGATAATTTTGTAACATAAACTTTTTGTTTAGTCTCCCAAAATGACATTTTGAAATCCCGTTGACAGCTTGACACTATTGACAGTTGACATGTGACATATATCTATAGATTAGACAATGTTTTTTTTTGGTTTGTGAAGAAAGATTTAAACATGATTACAGTTTATAAAAAAACTGTGGGAGTACGAGTAGAAGCCCCAAAGGGAGATCCATAGATTAGAGTAATTATTTAGGGGGAGATCTCCGTCCGAGCGAGATGGTATGCTCGGTCAGGCCGAAGCCCACTGTACTAGTTTTCAGACGGCGTTGTATTGACTAGCGTTTTTATCGAATGACAACATTATATTTTAAAACTAAAGGACAACTCGTCTTGTTATTTATTGTAACGTCCAAAGTCTTGTCACGTTCTACCTATATCACTTTTTCGTCCTTGGCTGCCCACATTATCATATCCAACATAAGACGTATTCAAGAAACTCTTATTAATACTCTCACCGATATAAATCAAGGTCATATCAATACGAATTTTTTATCACCGCAACAGCTTCAAAATCAAATCAATATAATATCAGGTCGTTTACAAAGGGAACTCGTGCTCCCGACGGACGGATCCAATATCAATATCTCTATATATACTGTATTATCTATGTCCAATATCATTCAGCTGTTTAAGCTACTGAGAGTTGCTGCGAGAGTCACGGATAAATTTATCATTGCTGAAGTAAAGATTCCTATTAAACAGTGAAATTTTTGAACTTGATAAGATTATAAGCGTGCCTAAGAAGAAAGATGAGAAGTATTATCAGTTAATTTCGAAATATTCATATAATGGATTTAATATCAACAAGGATTCACTCGTATTTTTATCAGACTCAGATCTCCAGTTGTGTCGTCATTTATCATCAGAGAAAGTTTTATGCTTTCATAATAGCCCTGTTTATACTAAGAAGATTAAACAATCAATTTGTGATGTCAACATAGTGGACGGCGGCACTAACCTACCGCTATGCAAGTCGCAAGTATCCAGTTGCAAAGAGAGTGGATTAAGTTACACGCAGTTAACGAGTGGCTATACACCTGTTGCGAACAATGCACTGTCCGGATGATTTGCCCAGCTGGTATTACGTCACAGGTACTGATAGGCAGCGGAGTCATTCGCTTAGGTCCTTTGTGTATTATGAAGGGTTAATGATTTTACAATATATTCTCACATAGCAACAGATTGGATATCAACCAAAAGCTCGAAATACCCCAGTCCTCTGTCTTGAATAATATCATTAACACTTCATCTATTGATATGCCGAAATTAGAAAACCATGAAGGTGAATGGGAAGTTTTGAAAACGGAGATATCAGAAATTAAGGAACAATCTAGTGGCGAGCTGCGAGTGCACGATGTCCATCATTATGCTCTGGGATACGTCATAGTCATCCTATTTGTTATCATCGGCGGTGTCGTCTTGTTCCGATGGCTTCGTCGGAGGCGCCAGCAGGACAGCGCGCGCGGCGGGGAGGCGTCCCGCGGCACGCGCGACTCTGACGCCACCCCCGCCCTCTCCGCTGGCCCAGGGGTCCAGCGCAGCGTTAGTTAGTGTTAGTGATGTGCATGTGAATATACCGACTAAAAAAGAAATTAGTGAAGTGTTTTCGAGTGACCCTAACGTTCAAAAAATGTCTAGTGAAATTAGACAATCAGTGTTAAGTCTAGATAAAAGTTAGTTGTTTAGTCGTTTTTTTCGATTAAGTGCATTGAATGACTAAAGACAAAAAAAAATAGTTATATTTTTTTGTTTTATATTATACAATATTTTTACCTATCACTTTTTGATATCACTTGTTTAATTTTACATTTTTTATATCATTTTATATAAGGTGATTTTATAATTTTATTTGTATCATGTAGTTTATCATTTGAATTAATCTCGCCTACTTTCGGGTGGCGCAGGATGTACGGGTTGTTGCTAACCGTAGGTACATAGAAATAATATTAGGTCCTTACATATGAAATTGGCTATGGGAGGAACATATAGGCGATTTTTTCATATTAAAATATATTTTATTATCCAAAGTATGTACCATTGCTATCTATACACTTTTGCCATCTTATAGGTAGTTCATTGATCCCTTTACAAAAAAAACCATTCGGATTGCATTGATTCCCGATCAATGAAATCTTTGAAAGCGGTTTGGACTGCCTGATCGGAATAGATTTTTTTTCCTTGCAAGAAGTTATCCAAATTTCGAAAAAAATGGTAATCTGTTGGAGCAAGGTCCGGAGAGAACGGTAGATGTCTTAGACATTCCAATTGAAGCTCCTCTAATTTGGTAGCCGTCTGTTTGGCCGTGTGTGGTCTAGCGTTGTCTTGAAGCAGCAGTGGCGTAGAGCGATTGACAAGTCTCGGTTGTTTAACGGAGAGCTTTTCCATCATGGTTTGCAGTTGCTGACAATAGACATCAGCCGTAATCGTCTGACCAGATTTAAGAAAGCTATAGTGTACGACACCGGCACTAGTCCACTAAACACTTACAAGTAACTTTTTTTGAGTCAATTTTCGCTTGGGGCAAGACTTTGCTGGTTCACCAGGGTTCAGCCATTGCGATGAGCGTTTACGATTATCCTGCAGGATTCACTTTTCATCACATGTAATGATCCGATTTAAAATTCCTTCATTATTGTGCCGGTTGAGCAATGTAACGCAGCAATCGACGCGCGTTTGTCGGTTTGCTTCACTCAATTCATGAGGTACCCACCTTTCAAGCTTTTTCACCTTCCCTATTTGCTTCAAGTGGATTAAAACGGTTTTGTCACTAACACCGCAGCCTGTAGCTAACTCTGATGTGGTTTGCGATGGATCTGCTTCCACAATAGCCTTCAATTCATCATTATCGACCTTGGTCTCCGGCCGTCCACGGGGCTTGTTCTGCAGGTCGAAATTTCGAGAACGAAAGCGTTGAAACCAAAAACGCACCGTGTTTTCTTTTGCGACACCACCCCCATACACATCATTAATCCTTCGAGCCGTTTCTGCAGCACTGGTGCCACGGTGGAACTCGTACTCGTAAATAATGCGATATTTTAAGTTTTCCATTTTGTGAAATGAGTGACGCAGAAAAAAAAGCAAAAGAGTAAAAAACGCGGAAGAGGTGCATTTCGGCGAGCACCGACGCCTCGAGCTCCCACGGCGGATCTCCAGCCAGAGCAGTGGCTGCCACCCAGGAGAGAGGACCTAATATTAGCACAGTAAGCATTTTTTATACATGTCGCCGTGTGTTATATGCGCGTGCAAATTGTAGCATTATAATCATTTAAATAAAGTAGTCAGCATTCAACCGGGACGGTTTTATTTATCATCCCCGATCGTTCTGTCTTATCAATTAGATATCATACATCTTTTCTACTTGTGTTAATGTTGAGGCTGCAGTAGTAGCCCTACATTATTCACCATCTGTTGTTAAATTTCTTTTCTGTCGCACTGGGCGTCGGCAGGCGTCGCGGCGCTGGGCGTCGGCAGGCGTCGCGGCGCTGGGCGCTGGTAGGCGTCTCGGCGCTGGGCGTCGCGGCGCTGGGCGTCGGCAGGCGTCGCGGCGCTCGACGTCGGCAGGCGTCGCGGCGCTGGGCGTCGCGGCTCTGGGCGTCGGCTGGCGTCGCGGCGCTGGGCCTCGGCTGGCGTCGCGGCGCTGGGCGTCGCGGCTCTGGGCGTCGGCTGGCGTCGCGGCGCTGGGCGTCGGCAGGCGTCGCGGCGCTCGGCGTCGTGGCGCTCGGCGTCGGCAGGCGTCGTGGCGCTGGGCGTCGGCAGGCGTCGCGGCGCTCAGCGTCGCGGCTCGGCCCTCGGCGTCACGGCGTTGGGCGTCGTGGCGCTGGGCGTCGGCAGGCGTCGCGGCGCTGGGCGTCGGCATGCGTCGCGGCGCTGGGCGTCGGCAGGCGTCGCGGCGCTCGGCGTCGTGGCGCTGGGCGTCGGCAGGCGTCGCGGCGCCGGGCGTCGGCAGGCATCGCGGCGCTCGGCGTCGACTGGCGTCGCGGCGCTGGGCCTCAGCGTCGCGGCTCTGGGCGTCGGCTGGCGTCACGGCGCTGGGCCTCGGCTGGCGTCGCGGCGCTCGGCCTCGGCGTCGCGGCGTTGGGCGTCGCGGCGCTGGGCCTCGGTGTCGTGGCGTTGGGCGTCGGCAGGCGTCGCGGCGCTGGGCGTCGCGGCTCTGGGCGTCGGCTGGCGTTGCGGCTCTGGGCGTCGGCTGGCGTCGCGGCGCTGGGCCTCGGCTGGCGTCGCGGCGCTGGGCGTCGGCAGGCGTCGCGGCGCTCGGCGTCGTGGCGCTCGGCGTCGGCAGGCGTCGCGGCGCTGGGCGTCGTGGCGCTGGCCGTGTTGTGTTCCACGGTTCTACCAACCTACCGGTAATACCAAGCCGAAGAGAGTGTGAAGAGCATTTTTTGTTTTGGTATCTCATATAAATTACTTATCAATTTGTGATCAAAAATACAAAGTTCAAAAATTCTAAGATTCACTCCTTGTGATCAACAAGGAGTCAACCTTACTATCCTGCAGTTCGTGGATTCCTAGTCTATACACACGAACGCACTGGTGTTAACCTGACACCTGACCAGGATTAAAACTTATTTGTTTTGTGACTTCTATGGAGATCTTTAATCATGATTTCTCGCATTAAGGTGAGTAATTTTAAAAGATACCATTTTTATTTTAAACCCGACTAAGTTATTATATTTCATGTTTGAGTTTTACGCGAGTTTTGATTACGAATCTATTAACACCTCATTTATTAAAAATTAAAAAGTAATTTAGATGCTACAACGAAAAAAACATATATGGGGACTGTATGATCATCGCATACATACATGAACTACCTGATCATGACCTTGGGTAAAAACTATAACAGGAAAGTTCCACTAATGTATCACTGGCGAAAGCTAAAACTGAATTTTTTTAATATGAATTATGATCGAATTTCAACACGATGAAACGAGTACGATCTTTTATTGTACCCATCCTATTTAACAATAAAAAATATTTAATTAAGATTGAAGAAGAACAGAATAGAGTTTCTCAACAAGTGGGTCTTAACATGAACATGGACAAAACAAAGATCATGCACAATGTCCATGTTGCACCAACCGCACTAACTGTTGGGAGCTCTACTCTTGAAGTTGTTGACGAATATATATGCCTAGGGCAGGCTGTCCGATTAGGTAGGTCCAACTTTAAGAGAGAGGTCAGTAGACGGATCCAGCTCGGCTGGGCAGCGTTCGGTAAACGTCGGCAGGCGTCGCGGCGCTCAGCGTCGCGGCGCTGGGCCTCGGCGTCGCGGCGTTGGGCGTCGTGGCGCTGGGCCTCGGCTGGCGTCGCGGCGCTGGGCGTCGGCAGGCGTCGCGGCGCTCGGCGTCGTGGCGCTCGGCGTCGGCAGGCGTCGCGGCGCTGGGCGTCGTGGCGCTGGCCGTGTTGTGTTCCACGGTTCTACCAACCTACCGGTAATACCAAGCCGAAGAGAGTGTGAAGAGCATTTTTTGTTTTGGTATCTCATATAAATTACTTATCAATTTGTGATCAAAAATACAAAGTTCAAAAATTCTAAGATTCACTCCTTGTGATCAACAAGGAGTCAACCTTACTATCCTGCAGTTCGTGGATTCCTAGTCTATACACACGAACGCACTGGTGTTAACCTGACACCTGACCAGGATTAAAACTTATTTGTTTTGTGACTTCTATGGAGATCTTTAATCATGATTTCTCGCATTAAGGTGAGTAATTTTAAAAGATACCATTTTTATTTTAAACCCGACTAAGTTATTATATTTCATGTTTGAGTTTTACGCGAGTTTTGATTACGAATCTATTAACACCTCATTTATTAAAAATTAAAAAGTAATTTAGATGCTACAACGAAAAAAACATATATGGGGACTGTATGATCATCGCATACATACATGAACTACCTGATCATGACCTTGGGTAAAAACTATAACAGGAAAGTTCCACTAATGTATCACTGGCGAAAGCTAAAACTGAATTTTTTTAATATGAATTATGATCGAATTTCAACACGATGAAACGAGTACGATCTTTTATTGTACCCATCCTATTTAACAATAAAAAATATTTAATTAAGATTGAAGAAGAACAGAATAGAGTTTCTCAACAAGTGGGTCTTAACATGAACATGGACAAAACAAAGATCATGCACAATGTCCATGTTGCACCAACCGCACTAACTGTTGGGAGCTCTACTCTTGAAGTTGTTGACGAATATATATGCCTAGGGCAGGCTGTCCGATTAGGTAGGTCCAACTTTAAGAGAGAGGTCAGTAGACGGATCCAGCTCGGCTGGGCAGCGTTCGGTAAACGTCGGCAGGCGTCGCGGCGCTCAGCGTCGCGGCGCTGGGCCTCGGCGTCGCGGTTTTGGGCGTCGTGGCGCTGGGCGTCGGCAGGCGTCGCGGCGCTGGGCGTCGGCATGCGTCGCGGCGCTGGGCGTCGGCAGGCGTCGCGGCGCTCGGCGTCGTGGCGCTGGGCGTCGGCAGGCGTCGCGGCGCTGGGCGTCGGCAGGCATCGCGGCGCTCGGCGTCGGCTGGCGTCGCGGCGCTGGGCCTCAGCGTCGCGGCTCTGGGCGTCGGCTGGCGTCACGGCGCTGGGCCTCGGCTGGCGTCGCGGCGCTGGGCCTCGGCGTAGCGGCGTTGGGCGTCGCGGCGCTGGGCCTCGGTGTCGTGGCGTTGGGCGTCGCGGCGCAGGGCTTTTGAATCCAATATGGTGGACCACCACATTGGATTCAAAAGGATGTTTATTATAAGGATCTGATCATCTTTAATTTATAAAAGGAATATAATATACAAGTACATAAAAAACATACGACCTACTTTTTGTAGGACCAATAATCGTTCAGAGTTTTGCTACATATAATTTATGTCCGACTTTATGTATGTTGAGTGCGTTGCACTACTACAATCAGTATATTCTATTATTCATCTACAAAAAGTCGGTCACCAATTATTAATCGGTGACCGACTTTTACCGAAGATGAAAAATATATTATTATATTATTTATGAGAGGAAAATTTGTTTTTTATCCACTTATTTAAAATTAGCGCGAATATGCAGGCAGCAAATAGTTGTAAATGGCTGTCGGTCACAAAGTAGATAATATAACTGTCGGTGTATGGAACCGGTCCGGCACAAGCTCCATCTATTGTTAAATAAAACAACAATATGATGTGAGAAAAACATTAAGCCGTTATCCGTATAATCATAAATAAAAATCGTTCGACACCTCGATAGCGCGATGCAGTTGCCTAAAAGCGACATCTATGTTTAGAACTGTGAAACATCTAAACTCAAACATTTAACAGTCGGTAACGTTTTATAATGATAACAATAAACGAGAAACAAACGTTACATAAAACTCCAAATACGTAGATTCTTTGTAGTCTAAATTGTAAAAACTTTGATACTCAAAGAAATTTGTGACCATAAATTAAGTACTTAATCGACTTTTAATTGATTTGCGCATGACAAAATTTTATATGTTTCAATATTACACGATCAACTTATTTATACAATTTTAGTTATTACGCCTCCGTAGTCTAGTGGTTTAGAGCCTGGCTCTAGACTATAGTCGTCGTAGGTTCGATTCCCACGTTGGAAACAACATAATTGTCTGACAAGAAAGATGATCCATGCGTCGGATGGGTATGTAAAAAGTCGGTCCTGCGCTTGATCTCCCGCCAGTCGTGTCGGTTATCCGTCCCAGTGGGTTGCGAAAGTGAAAAAAAAGAGAGTGCTTCTATACATTGCGCACACACTTGGGCACTATAAAATAACTCCTTCGTAGCTGGACTGGTTTCAATGAAACCGGCCACCGTCACCGAAATCGGTGTGGGAGATATTATTATTATTATTTTAGCAAACACTTAAACAAGCAAGCAAGCAAGCAAAACATTAAACAAGCTTATGACTAAACAACTAGCCACTCGGATAGTTATAGCACTTTCGAAAAAAAAACAAGAATAAAGTATAAAGAGAGTTCAATTATAGTAGTGACTAGTGAGGTGTTTTATTGAAGTTCGGTGTTACACAGCCACAATGGAGACTTATCGTTTTCATATCAACCCCTACAATATGGGTACAAATGATGAGAGAGTTTGAGAAAACAAATACAATTCATACAAGATTTCATGAATGCCGCCATTTTTAATCCAAAATAGCGATTTATCGTTTTCACAGGTACTCTCACAATATGGGTATCAAATGAAAGAGAAATACAATAAATCATCTAAATTCCAGACGAAGAATAAGGCGAAAGTAATTGCCCGGGGTCAAAATAGGTTATTTTTAAACTCAAACAAGTCCATTAACAAATAAATGAAATCCCACCAAAAACATTTTCATGTAAATATGTTGCCAAGACGAGTCTACATAGCTTACCCTGTGAAAAGTTATCAGATATCGTATAAAGCCAAGCTCTAAAGACTACTCGCCCTAAATCTACAAGCACCTTGATCAAAATCTATCAAAAAGTGGACAAATCTCATGTAGAACCAAAGTTCTTGATCTATGCGCCCTTACTTTACTAGGCTTAGCTTCACTTACTCTACATTTCAGTTAAAACGTGATACTTGGCCGTTTTGCTACCGTTACGAAGATTTTATAGGCATTCATTTATCGTGTGTGAAATAAAACGGCCAAGCATCACGTTTTAACTGAAATGTAGAGTAAGTGAAGCTAAGCCTAGTAAAGTAAGGGCGCATAGATCAAGAACTTTGGTTCTACATGAGATTTGTCCACTTTTAGATAGATTTTGATCAAGGTGCTTGTAGATTTAGGGCGAGTAGTCTTTAGAGTTTGGCTTTATACGATATCTGATAACTTTTTCACAGGGTAAGCTATGTAGACTCGTCTTGGCAACATTTTACATGAAAATGTTTTTGGTAGGATCCTGACTAGTCTTTGGTTGTGTCTTAAACGGGTTTGTTTACGTTTAGGTTAAATTTATCTCGGACGTAATATAGGTATCGTTTTCGCTTCCATAAAAGTGGCCATTCGTTCTTTGTACTTAGACTTCGTTTCGCATAGCTGGTTGATATGTGTTGAGATATCCAGTCTCTGCTGACAGTACAATTTTCCTCATCACCACGTACAAAATGCCTCCAACTATCAACATTCCTATGCCTGCCATTAAACTTATTGCCCAAGCCGGCACTGCGTTTCCACCTGCAACAGAACAATAGTACTATAATTATTGTTAATTACTAAATTTTCTTTCTCTTCTTCTTATAATAAAAATGAATTGGTGTACGTTAGTCTCGCTAAATGTCTCAGTCTAGAAATATTCGTGGAAGTCCTGGGAAGGTTTGAACTATTTCTATGGTCAACGAAGTGGACACGGGTCAGCTAGTAGGTATTTATTAAAATTAATTACATTTTAGAACTTACTTATCTATTATTTTATCGTAAAATACTTTGTATATTATTATGTAAGTTCTACTTGTATATTTTAAGTAAGTAATTATAATTATTATCTTTGTAGTTTGTAGAAACATTCGAAAAAAATATTGAGAAACGTGAGTAACGGATGGTGCAGCCGTACCGCTTAGTTTTGCTCGACTTGGCGGACCTATAATTTAATCAAGTAAAATGTATTCTCGTTATAAAAGTGTTTCCAATTTTGTGATTTATAAAGTACCTACCTACTTAAACATAATATCAACTGCCTTCTGCCTGCCGAGGGAACAAAAAAGATTTCAATAATCCTGAGTGATGGATTTGTATAAAAATGTGTATCAATATAATAAAAACCCTAAATATATTGTGTAGGTATCTATATTCTATAGTATTAAAAAGTATTAAATATATTTCCGTTATGTGTACCTCACAAGTTCTTCGGACACTTAGCACTTACTTAGATTGACGTGGTGTGAAGCGTCCATAGATATTATTAATTATTATTATTATTCCATAAACTTACGGTAGTACGTGCGGGTCATAACACGTCGGCCACGAAGAATTTTTCTTCTAGCTTCAGTCTCTTGTGTAAGTGTACTCAGAATAACTGAAATCGTATAAAATAATTAGTAATATTAACTAATAAGGTACCTAACTGTAGTCTGTACACAGAAGATGATAGAATAGAAGTAATAAATAACAATGCATTCCCCATGTACTAAAAGGTTACTTAGATCAAGTAGGTATGTAGGTACGTGTTATGGTGCTCATGAAATATGGTGGTCAACGTTTGATATCATTAACATTAATGATCTGTTTGTTTGTAATAAGATAAGAGTTAACTGTCTTCCGGGTAAATAAATGTCGTTCTTTGTTACGAGCATAGACTATTATTAAAAAGTAAGTTCACAACAACGATACTTTTACTTACTTCAAAATTTTTATCTATGAACTTTTTCTTAAGCGTTACTTATCCTTAGATCATATAGTACATAATATTCTAAGTTCTTACCCAATAACACAGCAAAATAGAATAAAAAGGGTTTGTTTTTAGCCATTTTTGTATACCAAAAAGGATCACCACACAACACTATAAGTATTAAAACAACGTCACTTATTGTAAGGATGATATCAACGAAATGAAATTTGCAGTAGATAGCTTATCTCTTAGATAAAATGTCATTGCTTGTGAACACAGTTAACCCAGTTTTCATGTTAGTCATAATAATCATATACACCTTCGCCGGTCAGTGGTTTAGAGCTCTTGATTTGAAGGTCATGAGCTCGATTCCCGGAACGAAACAACAAAAAATTTTGATATCAAGTGTGGAACTAGGACAATGCAGGTTGATCACCTGATTGTCTGGTTTAGGTTGTCTGAAAGAGACTGCAGCAGTAAGACCTTCTTTTTGTACAATTATCTACTTATTTTTTTATTTATTTTTATTTTTTATTTTTATTGAAAGGAAAACTTACAGCTACATTAATCAAAATAGAAATTACTTAGATTCAAAATTAGAGCTAATTACAAGTTTTCACATATAAACGGTACATAAGAATAGAAAAAAAAAGCTCACTTAATATATAAATAAAATAACACGGTAAAATATACAAAGAGTAACAGCACAACAAGCAAGAACGGTGATTTGATTATTCCCGTAAAGCATTAAAAAATTCGTTCGATAATCGTTCACGAATACTCTTAGCGCTGGTGCAAAAGATGTCAATATCGATATTATATTTAGTAATATTATTAAAAGACACCGACGACCTAGGTAGGAAGGAGTTGGCTCTAAATCTGGTGTGGGATAACGGGATACTTAGCATACTGGGGTGACGAGGATGTGTATTGTTGGGGACTTTAATGTTTAATTTAGCAAGGAGCATGGGGCAATCAATTGAACTATTAGCGATATTGGCAAGGTAGGTAACATCGCTGATGTTTCTTCTGTTCACAAGAGGAAGCAAGTGAAGACGACGACAGAAAGTTTCGTAGTTTGTATAATTTAGTTTAAATTTATAGGTTAAGAATTTAACTAACTTTTTTTGCACTTTTTCAATTTGACCTGTGTAGACATCGTATTGCGGGTTCCATATTTGACACGCATATTCAAGATTGCTTCTTACAAGGGCACAGTATAGAATTTTTATAGATTTTAGGTGAGAAAAATCTTTGGTTGACCTTATAATAAATCCTAGCATCTTAGACGCCTTACTCACAATACTTTTGATATGCGCGTCAAACAGGAGCTTATCGTCTATTATTACACCTAGATCACGAACTTGGGTCACCTGTTGCAGTGATTGATTTTTAATTTTGTAGCTAGACTGATATTTGTTACGCTTCCGAGTAAAGGAGATGCAACAACATTTCGACACATTTAAGTCTAGGGAGTTTAGAGCGCAATATTGATCGAGTCTACACAAGTCATCTTGCAGAAGCATCTGTTCTTCATAATTATTAACTACTCTAAAAACTTTCATGTCGTCTGCAAAGAGTAAAAAGTGTGAGTGATGGAAACAGCTGTCAATGTCTTGTATAAACAGTATGAAAAGGAGAGGCCCAAGTAGAGATCCTTGTGGGACTCCAGAATTAATTTCATGCCACGTTGAAGTGTAACCATTAATTACTACAGCTTGAGATCTGTTCCTAATATACGAGGTGAACCACCGAAGTAGATTCCCGCGTATGCCAGCTCTTGCTAACTTTGATAATAGTATAATGTGATCAATTCTATCAAAAGCCTTACTATAGTCTGTGTAAACCGCATCGACTTGATCATGATCATCCATTCTGTCTGACACATAATCAGTGAAGAGTATAAGATTCGACGTTGTGGATCTCCCCTTAACAAAACCGTGCTGGTGCGGACTAAGTTGTGGACCTAACGCCGGATAAAGCTGCTTATAAATAATTCGCTCTAGCACTTTAGCTAGGACGCAGAGTTTAGAGATGGGACGATAATTATCAATTAAGTGTTTTGCACCTTTCTTGTGTATTGGCGTTATGAAGGCAGATTTCCAGATCTTAGGTAAGGAACCAGTATTTAAGGAAATGCGAAATAAGAGAAATATAGGAAGGGACAAGGCTTTTGCACAACGAACGAAAAATAAAGGTGGTAGTAGGTCGGGGCCAGCAGACTTGTTTACGTCTAAAGATTGAAGCAATTCAAAAATATGTTTTTCATTAAATTCAATATTATAAATATCAGGTGAAGAAGCAGCGGCTGTCGACGTAATGCCGTGGGAAGTAACCTCAATTGAGTTTGTTCGCGTGTTAAGAAAATTTGACGAGAAGTAGGTAGCGAATAAATCACATATACCGGACCCGGAGTCACTGGATTGTTGTTGATAGGTCATGGACGCCGGCATGTTACTACTTTTAGAGTTATTCTTAATGAAATGCCAGAAGGCTTTAGAGTTAGATGTTAAGGAATTTTCAATTGAGATTGAATTATTGCTGTGTTTGATTATTATATTATGTGTTTTTTTTAACTATACAAATAAATAATTTTCTATCTTCTATCTATCTATCTATCTGTCTGACAAGAAAGATGATTCTTATCCATGCGTAAAATAGGCACGTAAATAGAGTTGTGTTGGTTATTCGTCTCACTGGGCTACGATGAGAGCGCTTCTGTGTATTGCGCACACGCTTCGGTACTATAAAAATAACTCCTGCACTGCATAGCAGGCCTGGTTTATATAATTATAATAATATTTTTAAATCTGCTGAGTGAAACCTCTATTTATTAGTTATTTATATTTTATATTTGGTTTACCCAGGCTAAGCCGTTTACCATTCACGACTATTGTGACGTGGCAAAGTACTGTGAAAAAGCTTCTCATTATTAGATATCTGATAGCTGTATGTAAATTTACTGGTTTCCTTTCATTTGTATGTGAAATTACATAGGAACCATGATGTTGTAGTTATTTAATCTCGGTGATTCTATACCTACTGTAGGTACTTTGTTTTAAATGGTTAGGGAGTCTAGGAGTAGAGGTTTGGCGCATAGATTTGAGTAAGGCAGTAAGCTAATACTTTTGTCTTAATATTTTTATCAGCATAATATAAAAATTGTGATTAATAAAAAATATTTACCTATATGTAATAAAATACCTAGCATTTTATTTGAAACTAGCTGTGCCCGCGACTTCGTTCGCGTGGTGTTTGTTTGACTTAAACCGTTTATGCAGCGCATGCAACGAAAGTCCCCAAATGTAAATTGTTTGTTTGTTTAAACGCGCTCATGTCCCGTATATGACGCCCAACGCCGCGATGACCGACGCCGCGACGCCCGACGCCGCAACGCCCAACGTCGAGGAGCCGACGCCCGACGTCGCGACGCCGACGCCGCGACGCCTAACGTCGCGACGCCGACACCCGACGCCGCGACGCCCGACGCCGCGGTGCCCGCCGCAGCGACGCCCGACGCCGCGGTGCCCGCTGCCGCAACGCCCGACGCCGCGGTGCCCGCCGCCGAGACCCCCGACGCCGAGACGCCCGACGCTGCGACGCCCCACGTCGCGACGACGACGCCCGACGCCCGACCCCGACGCCCGACGCCGCGACGCTTATCCCGACGCCGCGACGCCCGCCGTCGCGACGCCCGACGGCGTGACTCGCGACGGCGCAACGCCCGACGCCGCGACGCCCGACGCCGCGACGCCCAACGTCACGACACCGACGCCTGACGCCGCGACACCCAACGTCGCGACGCCGACGCCTAACGCCGCGACGCCCAACGCCGCGACGCCCAACGCCGCGACGCCGACGCCCGACGTTGCGACGCTGACGTACGCCGCGACGCCCAACGCCGCGACGCCGACGCCCGATGCCCGACGCCGCGACGCCCGACGCCGCGACGCCCGACGCCCTACGGCGCGACGCCTAACGTTGCGATGCCGACGCCCGACGCCCACTTTCAATCCGACGCTGCGCTGCTTGCGCCGACCGCCAAATTTTTCGGCGTCGGCGGTCTACTCTCGGTACGCAATTCCAACTCGCACTTGCCCGGTTTTTTATTTATTAATTACCGTATGCTTGTAGTATAAACGATGTCGAAATTTCCAAACGTATACCTTCAAAGACTAAGTAGTAGTGGTATTACATTAATATTTAAAATCGGTTCATAAACGACGAAGATATCCACGAACAAACATAAAAAAAACATATATTTACGAATTGAGAAACCACCTCCTATTTTGGAAGTCGGTTAAAAATACATATTATGTTGATTATTTCATGTTACAATCTACCTTTGTGCCAAGTTTCATTTAAGTACGTTGAGTAGTTTGGCTGAAATACCGTCAAATAGGTAGTTACAATTTTTTGAAGATCCCACAGGAACCCTTTCGTTTTTCGGGATAATAATTTCCAATAATGCTCTTCAGGTCATAAGCTACCTGCCTGCCAAATTTCATTTAAATACGTTGAGTAGTTTGGCTGAAATACCGTCAAGTAGGTAGCTACAATTTTTTGGAAATCCCACGGGAACCCTTTTCTTTTTCGGGATAATAATTTTCTATAATGTTCTTCAAGTCATAAGCTACCTGCCTGCCAAATTTCATTTAAATACGTTGAGTAGCTTGGCTAAAATACCGTCAAACAGGTAGCTACCATTTTTTGAAGATCCCACAGGAACCCTTTCGTTTTTCGGGATAATAATTTCCAGTAATGCTCTTCAGATCATAAGCTACCTGCCTGCCAAATTTCATTTACATATGTTGAGTAGTTTGGCTGAAATACCGTCAAATAGGCAGCTACAATTTTTTGAAGATCCCACGGGAACCCTTTCGTTTTTCGGGATAATAATTTTTAGTAATGCTCTTCAGATCATAAGCTACCTGCCTGCCAAATTTCATTTAAATACGTTAAGTGGTTTGGCTGAAATACCGTCAAATAGGTAGCTACAACTTTTTGAAGATCCCACGGGAACGCTTTCGTTTTTCGGGATAATAATTTTCAATAATGCTCTTCAGGTCATAAGCTACCTGCATGCCAAATTTCATTTAAATACGTTGAGTAGTTTGGCTGAAATACCGTCAAATAGATAGCTACAATTTTTTGAAGATCCCACGGGAACCCTTTCGTTTTTCGGGATAATAATTTCCAATAATGCTCTTCGGGTTTTAAGCTACCTGCCTGCCAAATTTCATTTCATTCCATATAGTGGTTTTAGCGTGATGCGACGACAAACATTCCCATACGGACAGACAGACAGACAGACAGACAGACAGACAGACAGACAGACAGACATTTTTTTCAAAAATGTTATTTTTAGGTTCTGTGGCTTTTATAGGCCCCCTTTTTTTAATTTTCACTTAAATATTCTTAATGTACAGACATGACCCCTCTACAGATTTATTATATGTATAGATAGGATTTATTACGTATTTAGAATAAATTGTTTTGAAGTCTATTTTCAAGACTGACAGAAATGATAGAAGAAAATGTTATCCAAGTAAGATACAGATAGAATTATTATTTTAATTATTTAAAGAATACAATATAGGAGGAACTAGAATAAACTTAATTGTCGTTTCTCGTATTTTCAGGTATTGTTTATTTTATATATTTTCTAAGTTGTTTATTGTATATTCATTTTGTAAGTTACTTATAATATACCTACTCGTATTTTCAGAGAAACAAAATGGTTTATTTTCCCTATGAGATATAATCTTATAAAACGACAATCTTGTTTATGAGATGGAGAAATTACAATTTAAATTTACTTTGTTACCCGGAAGCGACGGGAAGACAAATGTACTCTCTATAACGTCCATAACTACGCAATATGACAAAGAGTATTGTATACCTGAGGAGTTACAAGCAGCAAGCCAGCACAAAGAAATAATAAAAACCGCTACATATAGCAAAGTGAGAAATAGTTTGAAAAAAAGATACCAGACTAGGAGAGTCTGGATAAATATGACAAAGGAATTAACGGAAATTTATATAGATGAAGATGGTAATTTGCAGTTCGGAGATCAATATTTGGAAGAATTGACTATTGAACAGGTAACGCAGAAATATGATGAAAATTATCAAGACTTATTCCAAAATTTTGTAGAAAACGGAAAAGACAATAGACATCATAACCTTAGATATATTTCAGAAAAATTTATAATTGAAAAATTTACAACAAAAAATTCGAATGCAAAATTATGGATTGACACATTTGAAACAGAATGTGAGCGTTTTGACGTGATAACAGATGAAAAGAAAATAGAGATTCTAAGATTATTTTTAGATAACAATTGTCTTGATTGGTATAGTGCAATGATTATGAAGCTAACACTAAACTCTCAATGGCTTACCTGGAAGTCAAAATTTTGCGAAACCTTTGCATACAGAGGATGGAGTCCTGTTAATTTTGCTCTAACGTTCAAATATAAATACGGTTCTCTATTAGATTACGCTATAAGAAAAGAAAAACTTCTACTTGAAATGAGGACATCAATTGATGCAGGTACTTTAATAGATCTGGTAGCAGCAGGCTTACCAGAAAATATATTACATAAAATAGATAGAGAGGCGTTAACTGATACAACTGATTTGTTTAATGAAGTAAGAAGACATGAATTTATGGTACAGAAAAGAATATTTACTTCAAAGAGGACGTATAGTCCTACTTACAAAGCTGAATATAATGAAACTTTAAGAAATGCTTGTAAAATTTGCGAAAAATTGAATAAGGGGTCACGTTATCATTCTGAAAGTTTATGCTGGTTTAGAACAAAAGACGATGATAATATTAAAAGAAAATTTATAAGACATGTGAATAATTCGGTAATTGAGGCAGAGTTAAATGAAACTGAACAAAAAAACTAGTAGTGACACCATTAATAACTGTCAAACTAATTGTAAATGATAAGCTACATTTAAATGGAGTTTATGATTCAGGCTCTAATGTTTCATTGATAAACTCCAAGTTACTTAAATTAAAACATAAAACAAGTAATATAAATGAGGCAAGTCTGGTAACAATTAATGGTGTCCAAAAGACAACTGGTTTGACAAGATTAAATATTAAGATTTTTGAAATAGTCAAAGATGTAGATGTATACATTATTGATGAAAAGAACTTCAAATATGATTTTCTAATTGGATTAGATTTAATAAAAATATTTAGACTAATTCAAACTGAAGAATTAATGATTACTCAGAAAACATATTTTAATGATAATAATGAGATGGTACAAAACGAAGATGAAAACGTTGTAAGAAAAATGAATAGTTATAATATGAAGAATATTAAAATAAATTTCAATGAACATGTGATAGCAAATGATATTGAAATGAAAATGGATCATTTAAAAGAAGATGAAAAAGGTAAAATAAATGAACTCATTGATGAGTATAAGTCCGTTTTTGCTAAACATAAGTATGATATCGGCACTGTAAGTGGATATGAAGCTAGAATAGATTTATTAGTAGAAAAATACTGTAGCAAAAGGCCTTATAGATGCACTATAGAAGATAAAAAAGAGATTGAACAGCAGATAGCAAAATTGCTAGATAATAAGCTGATAGAAGAATCATATATTCCATTTGCAGCACCGGTAACATTAGCATTTAAAAAAGAAGATAATAAAAAAACAAGATTATGTATAGATTTTAGAGATTTGAATAAAATTGTAGTACCACAAGCTCAACCTTTCCCGTTAATTGAAGATTTAGTGGTAAAGACCAGAAACTGTAATTATTATACAACTTTAGATGTAAATTCAGCTTTTTGGTCTATTCCGTTACGAGTCGAAGACAGAAAAAAAACTGGTTTCATAACACAAGAAGGACATTATCAGTGGACATGTCTGCCCTTCGGTCTAAAAACGTCATCAGCAATTTTTCAAAGGGTGCTAAGTAATATATTAAGAAAATATAAACTTACTGACTTTGCTGTCAATTACATTGACGACATTTTAATTTTTTCGAAGAATTTTGATGAACATATAAATCACTTGAGGATGTTGTTGGAGGCCATAAAAGTAGAAGGATTCCGATTAAAATTTATAAAATGCACTTTTGCCTCAGATTCCGTAAAATATTTGGGTCATATAATTCAAAATAACTCCGTACAGCCGTTAAAGGATAATATAATTTCAGTGCAAAACTTTCCTATTCCTAAAACTCAAAAAAATGTAAGACAGTTCCTAGGAAAGATTAATTTTTACGATGAATATATCCCAAGAAAAGCAATAATATTAGATCCTTTACACCAATTACTGAGAAAAGGTCAGAAATTTATTTGGTCTAGTGAGTGCCAAAAATCTTTTGAAGCGGTAAAAACGCTATTATGCTCAAAACCGATATTAGAGATTTTTGATCAGCTTTTACCTATTAATATTTATACAGACGCATCTATAGAAGGAGTTGGCGCGGTTTTAAAACAGATACAACCAGATGGGAAAGAAAGACCTGTAGCTTATTTTTCAAAGAAATTAAAAGAGAGTCAAAAGAAAAAGAAAGCTATTTATTTAGAATTATTGGCGATAAAAGAAGCAGTAACGTATTGGCAATATTGGTTAATAGGAAAATCATTTACAGTTTTTTCAGATCACAAACCTCTGGAGAACATGAATTTAAAATGTAGAACTGATGAAGAACTGGGAGATTTAACTTATTATCTTTCTCAATATGAATTTAAAATAGTATACTCTCCTGGAAAGAATAATTTAGAGGCAGACTGCTTAAGCAGGAACCCAGTACTGGATTCTGATGTAAACACAGATGAACAATTGAAAGTTATTAACTTAATAAAGATTGAAGACATTTTAAAAGATCAAGAAAAAAATAAAGAAATACAAGAAGGAAAAGATAAATTAGTAAAGAAACAAAACATAAACTTTAAAAAGGTCGGAAAAAGAGATAAAATAATTTTGTCAGAAGAATTCAGTTTGACATTTTTAAAAGATGTTCATGAAAATATGTGTCATATTGGGATAAACCAAATGCAAAAGACAGTTGGTAAGCTTTATTCCATAAGCAATTTGTCAAATAATATAAAGAAAATTTGCAGATCCTGTGAAACTTGTATAAAGAATAAGTCGAGAGGACATGATAAATTTGGGTACATGTCTCAACTAGGACCAGCCACGAAATCTTTTGAAATACTGTCCATAGATACAATAGGAGGATTTGGAGGTTCTAGATCATCAAAGAAATATTTACATTTATTAGTAGACCATTTTAGTAGATACGCATTCATTCTTACATCAAAAACTCAGACTGCTAATGATTTTATAAAGTTACTGTCTAACATAACGGAAACTGAAGAAATTGGTATGATTTTGACAGATCAATTCGAGTAACATCAAAAACCCGGGGATTAATTCGAGTAACTTCAAAAAATTTTTAAAAGAAAAAGATATACCCCTTCTTTCTTTTAGTAATGAAATGAGAGGCAACCGCTTTATTCAAAATTTGAAAAAAGAATATTATGTCGTGTTGTTTATCGTCAGCTCAATCGTCAGATTCAACAAGATTGCTTTACATAGAAAAATATTTTAATAAAACTGTGTTTAACCCGACCAATAAAATAAAATAAGACCATATCTAGATTATAATTAGAGGCATGAGGTACATATTATTATAATAATTACTTGACGCGCTCGAGTAACTACAGAAATCTCCGCTTGGGCTTCTCTAATTTATTGACCGTGCAATCTACACCTTTTCATGAGTTGACTTTTTGTGTAAAAAATTATTTCTAGTCTATTGTCTATGATAAAGATAACTCTAGATTTTATAATTTGACATTTTTTTTTTCTAAATCTTCGTGTTTCACGAAATGAATGGCGTTGTTTCTTTCATCAATGATTTTACGAAATAGATTTATATAATTTTCGTACTTAATTATTACTGGTAATAGTTAATTTATGCTTCTTTATATGCACATAGAGCAACTAAAGTAAGATTATGTGTTAACTTACTTTTTACTTTTAGTACTAACTGTGTAACCATGGCTGTGTTAGCGGCAGCGCAGTTATTGGACGAGTTGATGGGGCGACATCGAAATACAAACCCAAATGAAAAGATAAAGAAACCTAATTGGGAAGACCCGGAGGTGAGACTTCCATTTCTAGGATAAAATAACTATACCCATTTATAACCTATTCTATAATTTAATTTTTAAGTTAAAATAATTTATTTCATTGATTGTTTGATCAATAATCACAAAATAAATTTACAGTACTGCAAGTATTACATGGTGAAGTTCTGCCCTCACGACCTGTTTGTGAACACAAGGGCTGATCTTGGTGTTTGCCCTAAAGTGCATGATGAGGAAGTCAAATATTTATTTGAGAAGGCTGAACCATCCTATAAAAAGTCTCAGTATGTTGAAGAATTCCTGAGATACTGTCGTCATATGATCAATGAAGTTGAACGTAAGTTACAATAGTTGTATGTGGATGTTTTTGTAATATTGTAAATGTATATGTAAATGTAAATTAAAGATGTCTACATAATTAGTTATTAATTCTAACCTGAGAAGTTTGTTATATTGGCCATGCAATTACAACCTTTATCTTGCAGGATGTTACTGTATGCATTTGTTTTATTCTATTTGTATATAGATTATTTAAATTGACTTGTTTTATTTCAGGGAAAATACTTAAAGGCAAGCAGAGATTGGAACTGATGAACTCTAAACCAGAAGGTCCACCAATGACTCAAGCACAGACTGAAAAGAACCAAGAACAGGTAATTTAGGTCTTGCATATGAAGCTCAAGTCATTCGCTTGAGTGGGTATCGACAACGTCGCACGATTTGCACATACTATTTTTTATTACAAATGCGGGATAAGTAAGTAAGTGGTATCTTGGCGCTCGTTGTTGCGTTTGAAAATGGGCCATTTGCCCATTCTAATGTTTGAGTGCGAAAAGTTTACTTGGCGCACGCAAATGCGTGCGCCAAGTAAACGTTCAACTTCGCTTTCGTGGGCAATCGACAACTTGTCGCACTTGTTGCACAATATACTAAACTGTAACCAAAACCGAAATGAAAGTTTTGCTTTGTTTGAATCCGTAACCGAAATTATCTGAAACAAGCGGATAATCCAAAATAATTTAATATACATATCCGCAGCCATATCCGAGATTTCAGTTCCATTTCATCCCTGATATTTCTATAATACATGCTTCCTTTATTTTTACATATAAATACTTTCTTCTTTTTCCTCAAAATAGACAAGAAAATGAAATCATTTCTTTTCATTACATCATCAAAAAGGTGAAGGATGAGTGCAGTATTTTCTGATTTCTCTGTGATACAAAATTTTATCACACTTTGCAAAATTCATACTAAGTTGCCTGTTTCTAGGTGAATCTGTTGTCGGAGAAGATTACTGCTTTAGTTCAAGAGGCAGAGGAAGCTGGTACTTGTGGGAATGTGGAGCAGGCGCAAGGACTAATGAAGCTCTGTGATAGACTGAAAGAGGAAAAAGACTCACTTCTTAAGCAACAAGAGAACAGGTTATAATTTTTTTTGTAGCATTCTATATTGTCCTTGTTTGTCTTATGGCTTTGCTTATGTGTCAGTTAAGTCAAAAGAGTCAAAGACAAGATTAAAAATTTTTAATGCAAAAGGGGTAAAAATTATAATTCAGCTAAGTTATCAAAATTCTTTAAATTTTTAGCCATTGGTCAATGACAGCTGAACTAGCGGCAGCCCAGGAGAAGCAAATGGAGGTGTGTCCTGTATGCGGAGCATTCCTCATTGTTGGTGATGCGCAGCAACGGATTGATGACCATCTCTCTGGCAAGCAGCATGTGGGGTAAGTAGTTCACTATAAAAGTATAATATGAAACAATATGAAGACTACAAAAGTATTATAATTATATCTGTAGATGGTGTTAATAGAACAGAGGTTCGGGAGGTTTATTAGTATGTTGTCAAAAGCTGAATTTATCTGTTATAGGCTGTGGCTTTGTAAGGTGGATAGTGGATATCAATATGTCTATAAATAATTCTTTATAGACACACAAAAATTACATTCTTTTCGTGATATTTTTTCTCTGATTTTTATTAGTTTAATTATTACTATTTCCCTGACCCCAGCAATAGTGCATCAATAGCTCAGAAAATATATTTTGGAGAAGCGTTACTCAGGCTTAAAAAAAAATACTATTGCAGATATTTTAAATTGCGTCAAGCCTACGAGGAGATGAGCGAAGCCCGCGAGAAGGAGCAGCAGGAGAAGAGAAGGCGAGAAGAGAGGGACAGAGATCGCACCAGCCGCGGAAGCGGGGGGTTAGGCTCGGACCGCCGCGACCGTGAGCGCATGGACAGGGACCGCGAGCGCGACAGAGGGGACAGGGGCGACAGGGAGCGCGATAGGGGAGACAAGGACAAAGAGAAGGAGAGAGACAGGGAGCGCCACAGGTGAGTAAGGGTTGTACCAAAGAGATTTTAGTAATACCTAGTTGTAGTATATCATAATGTAAAATGGGTATTTTCTATTAGAATCTAGTTTGATTAATGGTTTCCAATTATTTTAAAACTTTAATATTATACTATTATACTAATTGATTTCAATAAATCAATAAGTTGGTTTATGTTATAAATGGCATATCAATCGAATTGAATCGCGTCGTGCGGATGTAATTAAGTTGAACTATCAATTTAATTTTTTTACAGCTTAGCTTTGAATTCTGGTACATGTTATGGGTTGTGCTAATAGTTGATGATAAATATGATTACAGATCCAGCCGAGATGAAAAGGAAAGGGTCAACCGCAACGAGGACAGGGACCGCGAGCGAGATAGGGATAGGGAGCGCGACAAGGACAGGGAACGCGAGCGGGAGAGAGAACGCGACCGTGACCGCGACAAGGACAGGAAGCATAGGAAAGAAAGAAGTAGGTATTTATTTATACGACAAGGTGCTATGGCGTAGTGATTCGGTTTTGGTGATTCATTAAAATTTCAGTCTAGTCCATTAGTATCCAATTAGATAGAAAAAATGATTTAGAGTCAGTTCACACTGAGACACATAGCGAGGATGCTGGTTACTACACAAGTTTGAATTTTTGTAATGACAAGTGTGCCATTTTATGTGTTAAATAAAGTTACAAAAAAATCCAACTAAAAGGATAGCCTTATTTTGGAAGTTGGTTTTAGAGAGCTTGCCCAATTGCGACCCTTCTTATACAAAATGTAATGTTTTGTTTCTAACGTACTGGAACTTTTAAACGATAAGTTAAGTTTATAAAAAGTTAGCCTTATAATTACCGTTTTAAATTATTATAATATATTTTTTTAAAACTCTAAAGGTTTATTATGTGTTTTTTTATAAAATGAAACATTCCAGGATCTTCCCGCGAGCGCTCGCGGCGACGGTCCCGCGATCGTCACTAGCTTCAGACTGAGGTATCACAAAGCACCACAAGCCGGTAAGCATACTCTGTTGTATGTTACTCTGTGAATGCCAAGCCCTCCATACTCCCCCTCTCACTACCACGGCATATCCTAACACATTCATAAACCAACATGATCCATCAACACAATATTGGTACCATGATAAGTATTAAAGTGAACACTTATTTTACAGCTGTTTTTTACATGCCAAAATAAAAGTCTGGTATTTGGCAAACGTAAGGGAAAATGTGCACATGCACTGTCGATTTGCTAGTTGTCGTCACACCGACGGACTTGGCAGGTATTTAATTGGTATATAATAGCTGCTGGTTGCAGAAAATTGGAAAACTTTTACTGGACGATCGCATTTTCTTTTATCATTAAAAAGATTGCGATTGTCTATGAATTTTTCGAATAAGCTGTCTGCGTACGCGGCGATTGTTGAGGTATTTTCATGTATTTGTTTCGTCGTTTACCGGAGACTCGGAGTACCGGTGCCGTTCATAGCAATGCCAGGTATTTGTTAGGGCTCTCGTTAGGGGTGTAGGGCCCAATTCAGGGATTAACCATATTCTGTAGTTTCATAAACCCGCAATTAACTAATTTAGCTATAGATAAGATCGAGTTGTCAGGGAGCATGTGCCATATGCTTCTTTGTCACATAAAGGATGCTGTTTTTACATCACCTACTGTGCATTTCCAGGTACCCTTATATGGCAACAAAATTTATCTTTTCCAATTATCAGCTACACATTTGTTGCCATATTTTATTCAAAATACACTCTATATACCCTTCAGAAATCAATTGTGAATGATAGTTTCATTGATGAAAACAAATGTCTTATCATTTAAAAATTAAGAGTTAAATATAAAAAAAAAACTTATCATTTTATCAATTGATTTCACATAAGTTTTTTTTACTTTCATTATTAGCATATCGATGGGCTTTTCAGTTGGCACACACTAATTGAAGATGGAAATTGGGGCAGCAGAAGTCTTCAATATCAGCTATGAGGTATTTCAAATTAAGGCGCACGAAGAAATCCGGCTTGCTGTCATTGGCAAATAGTCACTGGGCCTTCGGTTTTGAGGTGACATGAATAAAAAATACAATTTCCAAATAATATAAATGCATGTATTTAATTGCATTACAATAAATTTGTTATTGACTTAGATTTAAGTTTGTGTAATGCTACCTCTGCAAATGTTTATCCCTAAGGAGGTTTTTACTGTAACCCAGATTCCACTGGAGTGAGTTCAGGTATTTATCACATTTTATTTCTTTAAAATAATATAATTGTGATTGATTTTATTATTGACTTGTGTGAACCATTAGGGATATTAAAATATAATATTATTTGTTGGTTTTATTTACCCCTTTGTTGCCTTAATACGAACCCATTTTAGTTTAGGAGCCGTTCATTTATTAGCCTTTACTTGGAAGAGGGAGAAAAATTCTAGGTAAATTCATCTAACGTCTTAAAACAATAACACCTTAATAAAGATTATGGGTATGAATATGATATTTTGAATAAAGAATAGGGAGATAAATAGACATTAAAATATGACACTGAGGTGCGACATTAACGATCCGTTTCAATAACCTTTGGCTATATTATCTTTATTAGTCTATAACAGTAAAATGTAGTGATTCTAATCTCTTTGTATAACAGTACGATGAAACACATTGCTATACAATAAGACACATTCAACATGGTGTAGTGGCTTTTCTCTAGTCTAGTCGGCCGAACAAAGCCTTGCACGTCTCTATGCTTTGTACGTTTGTTCGGGGGACAGTCCTGTGACTATCCCTGTTATATTATTCCCTTTGTCGGCAACTACGACATTTCACTTTTACAAATGTTGCATCACGCATGCTCTGATTTAGGGCCACCATAAGGTGGCAACTGTCAAATCAAATGGCAAATCGATGCTGTGAACTGCTGGCATAAAAACTAGGTGTAAACGATGATACGAAGAAGAAGAAGAATATATTATTATGTTTTTGATATTCTTCGGATGTAAATTTTTTGTTACTTATTTTTTCTCATTTGCATTACATAAATAGTCGTTTCACCCGTAGGTAAACGTTAAATTAATGTTGTTAACAAGTAGTTAACCTACATATATTATTATTATATAGTTTAAACAAAGACACAAAAAATGGCATCAGATACAGAAAATGATGTTACAATATCTTCGCACGAAACAAAACAAAATAGAGCTCAACTGAGGGAAAGGTTTTTAAAAGATGTTAACCAATTAAATGGTAATAAACTTTCTTTAGCAATTTATCAACATTCCATATTCACCCCTAAGATATATTCACATTTAAGGTTATGAACGAAATAAGGGAATATAAGCTATTTATTTTCTCTTATCTTTGGTTACCTTACATGCAGCCATAGTTTTGATTTAATATATGCGTCAAATTATTAAAAACAGCCTATGTCCTTTTTCATAGTCTACTTTATATCTGAGTCAATCAAAGCGCATGCAAACCAGTAGGCTGATTTGCATGCGCTTGGATGGACAGATTCTATACCACGATGCGTACGTGAACATCATCCCTAATGTGGCACATATAAGACACGACTGACATAAAATATATTATGCTAGTTTCTTTCTAACATTTTTCTACAAAATGTTCAGTGTAATAAATAAACTTTCAGGTAAATCATGTAAGATTCTTACTTATGAACAGTCAACATTAGAAGCAACATTTACAGCATGGAAACCAGATGGATCAGAAATATTAGTTACCGATTTGAAGACACCCGCAAATATCAAAATGAGTTCTGCACTATTAAGAGCACCTGATGTTATAGCAATAACATTTGATGAACTTATAAATGAATCAGAACCAAAATAATTTAATAAGTTGTCAAGAATTGGGACCTAAATCTTAATAAATGCAGGTGCCATAATATACATTAGTATTAGTTCAAAGCCTGTAAAATTAATATAATATTTTTTTTCCTTGTGATATTTGTGAATTGAAAAGTAAGAATTATGTAATTGCTGCTGTTTTCATAGAAAAGCAAGGCAGGAATATAGCAGCTGTAATACAGTGGTAAATGAATATTTTCTATGTCAATAATATAACATGATTTCCTAAACAGCAATCAGTGTCACCACATACATAAATAATCATTAACTGTTGTAATATGGTCGCTACATGATGGTGAATACTAGGAAAACTGAGCTTTACTAATGCACAATACTAATTACAAGAAGATAATTTGAAAAAAAAAAATGCATGTGATATTTTAAATAACTGTACTATTTTGTATTTATGACTGATAATAAATTTTACATACTAACAATTTGAGGAAAGCTTGTGTTCTGCTATTTGTTAGATTAGACTAACACCCTCTGTTTCTGTTGGAGATAAAAAATATATTTAATTCTGCAGTCTAAAGATGGCGCAACATTCAATGTAAAAAACTGGGGGTGCCTTAACCTTCCTGGCCTAAGCTTTTCACAAATGCATACAGATGGCATTACATGTACCATCTTATCTACACTAGGGCAATCTCTAACATGGCGATCTTGCTGCTTAGACTTAGGACGGGTTAAATAATAAACTCAAAGTTTGTCCTTTAATGTAAAGCAGAATTATAAACCAATGATAGGTTTTTTAACAATGGCACAAGTGGCCCTTTATGAATGGACTTTCTGAACTTTTTGATAGTCTAAATAGTCCTATGCAAAGTAGATTAAGGCCGTGTTTCACCAAGAAATGTTAAAGTTAACGCCATGTTAAAATACCATGCTATCTCATTCATTGACAGGAAATACGAGAGGGATAACATGGTATTTAACATTATTATTTAGGCGTTAACTTTAACATTGCTTGGTGAAACACGGCCTTAAGTTTTCATATGCCATAATTATTCATGTTTTAATATTTGGTAATCAAGATAGTTAATTACCAAATGTTACAATATAAATAAAGTGATAATTATTACAACGAAAATTTTATAATTGTAATCGGTTGTAATTTATTGAAGAATTTCGGCTACAAACTTTCAAATTTTTCATTTTTACATACTTTATGGTAAATACAAATTTTGAGATTTTTATTCAATCTAGTCAGTGTGTTTTTAATCAATAAGAGGTGGGGACCCGTCACATGTGAGATGAACCCAAATCAACAGTAATTGATATAAAGCGGCGCGCGACGACACATGCAATTTGTTTTACCTTTTCACTTTTTGGGCTCATCAATTATTTACCGAAAACGGTTTATTCGTTGATCAAAAGACTGGACTTTGGGTCAATCTAATTAATGAGTTGATTTTGGATTATTGTGTATTAAAGCTCCATATTCTAAACTTTTGGGACAAAACCTACTTTTTATAGGTTTTTAACAGACTATAACTACTTTGTTTCTACTTTGTTTCTACCCCTATAACTTCTTTGTTTCTACTTCGACAAATTTTTGGTTTGGACCCTTCGATTTTGTCAAATTTCGCCTAAATTTTGGGCGAACATTTTCATCATATTTCTACCGTGGCGGAGCCGTTGTGACGCACACTAATGCAATGCCAAAAGGAAAGGTCTTTAATGATTTTGGCAGTCTGTATGAATGTATGTTTGTTCCATCGCTGCTGCGTTAGTAGAATACACACATCAAAGCGTCTAGAACTTGAAAAAGCATAAATAGCGATTAATCCAGGCGGACTTCGTACTACCAAACAAACTCGTCAGCCCGTGCCCGGCCGCACGCACGCAGCAAAAGCTCCGAAAAGAAGAAAAAAACTGCGCTTTGAAACATTCTTCATGGGTGCTCAGTGAGCCTAGTGCGAGTTTCTGCCACTGCTCACGGTAAGGATTTGGTTTGATGCGATCGGAGTTGGATGCGATCGAAATATTTGGAGAGGACCCGGCCTACTACTGCGACCTCGTTCCCACGGCGAACCACTTCTGGTTGGTGTGTTTAACCAGTTCGTCCTGGTTCTTCAACCAGGACGAACTATCGGAAGACACCGAAGTCATATCTGTAGTTTCGATTTCAGTCATATTTTATTGAACGAGGCAGTGGCCTCGTTTTGCGCACACACTTGGGCACTAAAAATACTCCTACGTTGTGACGTAGGAGTATTTTTAGTGGCCAAGTGTGTGCGCAATACACAAGGACACTCTCTTCCTTTTACTTACATAATCCAGTGGGACGGTTAACCGACATGTCTGGCGAGAGAACAGACGCGGACCGACATTTTACATGCCCATCCGACGCATGATCACACATCTGTCTTGTATGATCAATGATAATGATTTATGATAAGTATAACTGCAATACTAAACTGTATCCCCATATTTTGTTATGATTTGTTATTGTGTTCCCATGAGAGCAATTTTGTGAGACTTGTTCTCAATAACGTCAAGCAGTGAGCAGATTGTTCATGATATATATTTCAAATAAAAAACTAGATCAAAATCGGCTTATTCGTTTAGAAGCTACGATGCCACAGACAAACTGCAAATTCACACACCAGACACACACCCGTAAATTTTCGTTGAGAGTTAAAAACAATTGACGACTTTTAATGACGACCTCCGTAGCGTAGTGGTTCAGCGCGTTGGTGCTCGACCGAGAGGTTGCGGGTTCAAATCATCGAGGGAACAAAAAGTTTTCAATGTACCTGGGTCACAGATGTGTATTACATTTGTATATTAATATAATAAAAATCTTAAAAATATATTTCCGTTGTCTGGTACCTGTAACACAAGTTCTTCGGATATTTAGCACAGGGCCAGATTGACGTGGTGTGAAGCGTCTATAGATATATACTTTATATTTTATAGATATTAATTGTAGCAAAAATTTGCGATAACAGCCCATTGTAATATCGCGCATGAGGTATGGAGGCGCGACCTGTTGCTGCATCGATCCGGCTTGAGGGTGCTGGGAGTACGGTATTGTGTCAACGTCATTAGGCCTACTGAGCGATTGCCTTACTGTCGTTCTTCAGAGAGTTGGGATGGAATTGGAATAGGAACATTATTTTCTGCACTTTTTGCTAAAATCCATGAAAGATCCTATGCCGGTTGTTTATGAGGGATTAGGTTTCCGAACCGGTGGTAAATGGTTTTAAAGAAACTTGTTTACTGCTTTTGAATTATGTTATTGGGCCTACTGAACAATAATTGCCTTACTGTTGTATAGTGCACACAGAATGAAAAAAAGAAAGAAAGAAAAGCTTTCTAGGAATAGGTCGGCCTATTACATATTTGAAAATAACACGGATATTTATGCTACACAATATCTTGTCTTACTGCTTAAGATATTAGGTAGCTAAGATACATAAGTAATTTTTTAAAAATAAATGTACCTAGCTAGTAAAGAATGTTTCAAATGCTTATAGGTTTATCATGTTTGCAGCGACAATTAGTTGCTCTACGTAGGTTGTTGGTTGTCATTAAAAAAGTAAAGATCTATATAACTATTTAAAAAGTAACAACAATAAGTAACAAAAAAAAGTAACAAAAAATCTATACTAATATTATAAAGCGGAAGAGATTGTTTGTTTGTTTAAACGCGCTAATCTCAGGAACTACTGATCCGATTTAAAAAAATCTTTTTTTGTTGGATAGTCCATTTAAAGAAGAAGGCTTTAGGCTATATAACATAAAACATTACGCTGCGACCAATAGGAGCGAAGCGTCAGTGAAAAATATTGCAAAAAACGGGGAGACTTTCGTTGCGTGCGCTGCATAAACGGTTAAAGTCGCTCAAAAACCACGCGAACGAAGTCGCGAGCACAGCTGCAGCTAGTGGTAGATAAAATCGGTCCATCATGGGAGTTACTATGCCATGGATAGACACGGACATGTCAAACTTACAAGACCTGTCTGTTCGGAGGTTAAAAATGAATGTCCCGACCCGCCATTTGAATTAGGACAATCCGAAAACACGAAACTTTTAAAAGCATAAGAAAAACACATTGCCAAGTTTCAAACTCATTTTAATTTCTCATGAGGCCTCCGCAAAATGGGATAAGTTGTATGGAGTATGTTTTATGGGCCACGGCCCGGTGACAACTAATTAGTTTTGACTCGTCTAACTAAGTTGTGACGAGTACACTTTGTCCGACGAGCTTAGGTATGACTCGACTAACTCGAGTTGTAACAATGTAGATAGGTTATATTATGTGTTTCAGTATCGTTAGGTCTGCCGGCTGGTTACGCAAAAATAGCGATTAGCAAAAATCGTGCGATCGACGCGTAATCGATTGCTGAACGTCAAAATAGTAGTGCCAATCGCTTACTGTTGTGTTTGAATGCACATTTGCTTTATATTTGCTACGACACTAGCGCCACATACAATTTAGTGGCAATCATAGGAACTAGTAATTAAATGTCACGTCAACTAATTTTGTTTGACAAACGTTGGTGCACGTGAAATGTTGATACTCATTAATTAAAATTTTAATTAAACATTTACTGTGTGTATGACGTACATTTCTTTTATTTCATCGAATGGGAAAATACATAAGGAATAAAAATATGTTCGTGGATTTGAAAAGAAGTCCTGAATTAATTGAATGGTTGAATGTTTCTGTTCTTTGTTACTCGAGCTACAGCCAACCCCCTGTTCCCGGGCATTCATTAGACATATTCGTGTACCCATTGTCTAACTCAGACATTTTATTTCAATGACTTTTTATGGCCGCGTTTTCTGGTTCGTTTTCAGAGCAAGTTGTAGAAAATACTCAATTGTTTTATTTTAGCTATTGACGATATCTGTAAAGTTGTTAAGAGGAAACACCACGGTTGAGAGAAATACAAAATAGGTATTTATAAAATCTATTGCTGTCTCGCAGTGCCTTAGCTAGCCAGCACTAGCGCGATAGAGACAACTGCAACTTGGACTGAAATTACCTATTAAAAGTACCAGAAATCGACGTTTAGGGGATTCCTGTTTCCTCCTCCAAAACTTAACCGATTTAAATATTTTTTTCTGTAATAGCTAAAAAAAGAATTGACTAGGTTCCTATTTTTTGATTTTGTTGTTTATTGTAGTCAAATCTGTTTCCTAGATATTTAAACATAGCGGAGAATCTGGCCATTTTTTATGTTTTTAAACGTCCATATCTCTTTAAATAATTAATTTATTAAAAAAAAAAGGAAAAAATAGGGACGTACAAACAATATCCATAAATATTCAGGAAAAAAATAGTTACTCTAAGAGGTGTTATCCATATAGAAATCCCCTAGACCCCTATTTTTGTATGGAAAAAAATTCGTGGTGTTTCCTCTTAAGCGCCTTGCTGCTCTAGCTGGAGAAGAAATAAGAGTTTTCTGTGTTCCTGGGTCACGGATGTGTATTAAATCCGTGTATAATATAATAATAATCTTAAATTTGTATCTTATAGTATAAAAGTCTTAAATATACAGGATATAAAAAAGGGGTCTAAAAAGGCTGAAACAATAAAATAATTCAATTTGATATCCAGACAAACAAATCTATAATATTCGTCTGCTGTTGAAATATACAATCCCAATAGCGGGTACGACCACGGCTCTACCTTGACCATTTCTGTACCTATGCATATCTGGATATCAAATTAAATTATTTTCTTGTTTCAGCCTTTTTAGACCACTTTCTTGCGAAGTCGGGTTATAGTTTTTAAACTTTTTTTATTATTTAATAATAAGTTATGTTTTGTTAAGTCTTAATCCTGTTATAATTTATGATATTAGAGTATTTTATTTGTTTACTTATACTACTTTCTTTCTGATTAATTGTTTACTAACAAAATCAAACTTTATTTCACTTTATTTTTTACTGAAATTTTTGTTTTTATTTATGTACCCAATTTCAATTGTATAATAATATTAATAAGCAAGGTGTAAAATAAATGTGTGATAATACTAAGGTTGTATATGTGCCTCCTATGTGGAGTATACTGTAAAATTTTGCTGAAAGACTTACTTTTGACTTTTATGTTTGTATGAGAAATGCCTCATCATCGTAAATTTTCCCATACAATAATAAAAAAAAGTAACTCTTTCAGCGCTGGTACTTTCACAGTTAACTCTATATTATGTATACAGAACCAATACACACCCTAAAGTATTATCAGTCATTTATTTTACATCCTGAATAAATATGATATTAGTAAATTTAATTTGTATGAGTTTTAATGTCAGCTGGGGATAAAACACTTAATTTTTAAACAAACTGTTAAAAAATAACGGCTATATTTTGAAAGAAAAGACTGTATTTAAATGTTTCTTTACTTCTAAACACTTTAATAAACTTAATCAAAGTTCAAATTTATTAAGATTTTTGTTTACGAAATACCTCCATACTCCAGGCGTCGGTAGGCGTCGCGGCGCTCGGCGTCAGCAGGCGTCGTGGCGCTGGGCGTCGGTAGGCGTCGCGGCGCTCGACGTTGCGGCGCTGAGCGTCGGTAGGCGTCGCGGCGCTGGGCGTCGCGGCGCTGGGCGTCGGCAGGCGTCGCGGCGCTCGGCGTCGGTAGGCGTCGCGGCGCTCGACGTCGCGGCGCTGAGCGTCGGTAGGCGTCGTGGCGCTCGGCGTCGTGGCGCTCGGCGTCGTGGCGCTCGGCGTCGTGGCGCTGGGCGTCGGTAGGCGTCGCGACGCTCGGCGTCGCGGCGCTAAGCGTCGGTAGGCGTCGCGGCGCTCGGTGTCGCGGCGCTCGCCCTCGGCAGGCGTCGTGGCGCTGGGCGTCGGTAGGCGTCGCGGCGCTCGACGTCGCGGCGCTGAGCGTCGGTAGGCGTCGCGGTGCTGGGCGTCGGCAGGCGTCGCGACGCTGGGCGTCGGCAGGCGTCGCGGCGCTGGGCGTCGTGGCGCTGGGCGTCGTGGCGCTGGGCGTCGTGGCGCTGGGCGTCGTGGCGCTGGGCGTCGTGGCGCTGGGCGTCGTGGCGCTGGGCGTCGCGGCGCTGAGCGTCGGTAGGCGTCGCGGCGCTCGGCGTCGCGGCGTTTGGCGTCGCGGCGCTCGGCGTCGGCAGGCGTCGTGGCGCTGGGCGTCGATATTAGGTATGTTAAAATCGCCGAGTATTATGTACTTATCGGTTAAATTAATAATTTGGAACCTATTCAATGCAAATAACAAATCTTTCCTCTTTAAAAATATAACTGGGTATCCCATTTGCTTAGGCTCTGCTTCAATATTAAAGCTATAAAATAACGCATAGAAAATTAATATTGTAATGGGAACTACATGTCTTGTTTAATTTTTCAGTTTAGGTACATTAAAGTTTATATTCTTCATCAAGTTGTAAATAAAAATCGCTAAGAAATATCTACGTACTCAGGTAAAAACACAGAAATATATTATCTTGATTTATTTCTGTGGGTAAAAAGGTTATATGGCAGCCTGGATCACTTTCGCCTGGGTCTGGGTTAGATTCAATAACCTAGAGTTATCCCCTATATGTTAAATTGATGTAAAATGTCTTTACTCAGATTTATTAGACGCTACTTTGACTCTTGATACTTGACTTTTGAAAGTCACACCACCTTTTGTTCTACATTTGAATTTTTGGTAATTGAAGACATGGATGAAGGCGATATGTAACAAAATGATGATTTTGAGAAAATTAAGCTCATACTGTCACTTAAAACTTTTTGGAATACGTCGTAAAGTATTCAGTACATTAATCTAAAGATCCATCTCTAGAATCAATGTACTTCATACGTTACTACATATCCAAAAATGTTTCAGTGACTGTGTAAACTCAATTGGCTCGGCAAAATATTTTTGTGACATATCACCTTCGTCGATTCATGTCTTCAATTACCAAAAATTCGGAAATTAAAATGTAGAACAAAAGGTGGTGTGACTTTCAAAAGTCAAGTATCAATAGTCAAAGTAGCGTCTAATAAATCTGAGTAAAGATAGTCTTGTGATTATGAAATACTTTCGAAACCTGCGAAAGTCATAGACAATTTGTATCATTATTGGGCTTATTCATGCCAGTGAATGTAAAGCTAATCGTGCACGAGTGAGTGAAGGTGCAAAGGAACGGAAGGAATGTACCGCGACCCGCATACAGATGAGCATAAACTTGGATCTACCCGCGTGTGATAGGGGAGGCTCAAAATGGCGCCGTGATTAGGTTAATGCTCTATAGAAGTTCTACAATCGACAATAGCACTGAGCATTGTTTCTAGCAAAGTCAATGAATATGATATTACCTACACGTGTAGGATATTTAATTATTCTACGCAATATAGACGACGACTTGTTACCCACAACAGCTTACTCAGTCCGTTCCAGTCCGGTTTTCGCACTGGTCACAGTACGACTACCGCATTGGTAAAGGTAGCTGATGATATACGGTCAGGTATGGATGATAAAATGCTTACTATTCTCACACTTCTGGATTTTAGTAATGCCTTCAATTCCATAGACCACGATATTCTGCTAGCCCGGCTTGCATCTTTAAATCTTTCACCATCAATAATTAATTTAATTCGTAGCTACCTTGTAGGACGACGGCAGAGAGTTAAATCATCTGATTATTTCTCCGATTGGAGTTATATCTATGCCGGCGTACCTCAGGGTGGTGTGCTATCTCCTCTTCTGTTTGCAATTTTTATAAACCCTATAACAATATCGATTTCATCATCCTACCACTTGTATGCGGACGATCTTCAAATATACACACAGTCTCCTTTGGACAATCTGAATTCCGCTTTTGATCTAGTGAATCACGATTTGTCGAATATTTGTGAATGGAGCAAGAATCATGGACTTCTTATTAATCCTATTAAAACTCAATTAATTGTAATTGGTAGCCCCGGGCTAATTTCTAGAGTTGACCATGATTCTTTACCTCCTGTCCTTATAAATGGTGTAACAATACCTTTCAGTAAAGTGGTTAAAAACTTGGGAGTGTACTTTGATGAACATTTATCGTGGACGCATCAATTGCAAGAGATTAGTAGAAAGGTTTTTTCTACCTGGCGTTACCTAAAACGTCTACGATATGTTCTTCCGATACCCACTAAGGTAGTTTTGGCTGAATCCCTACTCCTTTCCCATTTAGATTATGCGGACGCTTCTTTCACTAACTTGACGGAGGAACAACTGAACAAATTGGAGCGCCTTCAAAACCTGGCTTTGAGGTTTGTTTTCGGTTTACGTAAATTTGACCATATCTCCGAGTATCGCCTCAAGTTAAAGTGGTTGCCAATCCGCTACCGCCGTGACTCTCGTGTTCTCTCCTTCCTTTATAACATCCTATTTGACTCCCATTGTCCCACTTATTTAAAAAGTAATTTTAACTTCCGTACCTCTGACAGACTGGAACTACGATCTATATCTAATCTTCTTCTTGACATTCCTATCCACCGCACTAAATACTTTAATTGCTCTTTCATTGTAAAATCCATTTCCCTTTGGAATTCTTTACCTATCCATATAAGGCAGGCTAAAACTATACATCGCTTTAAAACTCTTATAAAAAATCATTATCTGGAATCATATTGTGTCAACCCTTAACTTATGTAACTAACACTTATTATTATAAATTAAAATATCATGTAGGTTTATCTATTGTATATATATATATATATATATAGATATATGTATTATATTTTATACATATATTATATATTTATTGTGTTTATGTATTATTTTATTTTATTTACTTTTATTTTATTAAATATACTTTTGCGCAACTCCCATTCTCTAGCATTGTTTTCTCTAACACCATAAGGTTGTCTGGAAGAAATTGCTATCTAGTAATAAGGCCGCCTTTGTGTGCATGTCTGATTTTTGTAATGTATATTTTTTTGTTTTTTTTTGTAACTTGTTGTGTGCACAATAAAGTATATTTGTATTGTATTGTATTGTATTGTATTGACTAGCTGTGCCCGCGACTTCGTTCGCGTGGTTTGAGTTTTGAGTGACCTAAACCGTTTATGCAGCGCAGCGCACGCAACGAAAGTCCACAAATGTGAATAATTTTCCTTGTTTTTGCAACATTTCTCAGCGACGCTTACTATATTATTATTATGTACCTATATAACATTACGCTAATGTTATATAGCCTAAAGCCTTCCTCTATAAATGGGCTATCTAACAAAAAAATATTTTTTTAAATCGGACCAGTAGTTCCTGAGATTAGCGCGTTTAAACAAACAAAATCTTACGCTTTATAGTATTATAAGTATAGATTTCACACTGCGTCAATCTGGGCCAGTTCTATGTTCTCAAAGAATTCGTGTTACCATAAACCTTTTTATCCTAAAACGCGATCTAATATTCAAAATATATTAGGTCCTTACTTACTTATAACAATGATGAATGACTAGTTTACATTGAATAAGACGAAACTACTGGGCCGATTTTGATGAAATATCGTAAGCAAAATGTATTAAATAAATAGCAGTGGGCACTTGTAAGGTTTAAATAGAGGAACGTTTAAATGTATTTTGTTGGCAATCCAGCTTGATTTAATCATTTTGAAAAGCATAAAGTTAAATTCATTCATTTCAATTATATTTGAAATCTCTGCGGAGTTTGAGTGGCATTCACTCTGCAACGGCTTTCTTTCCTTACCATCATCACTTTCTCTCATTGTTTGAAATATATTATTTTGTCAAAAGGGCCTTTATTTTTTTTTTGATTCCGCAAGAGAAATGCGTGACGCATCCCCCAGGGAGGGTCCTCTAGGGGTATGTGGGACTGCCAGCTTGCTGCGTCAGGTTTATCCACTAAAACTACTTGCGGATTGCCATCAGCCATTATGTTGAGGGGAGTGAGCTGGATCTGGCAAACACAGACCACTCCTCCCACGACCGGCCAGTCTACCTCAAAAGGGACCGGACTTCAATTGTCGAAAGGGCCAATGCTAATGGCCGTTTTAACCTCATCAGTAGAATTAATTAATTTGGCTAGTCGTATTAGTAAAAATATGACAGTGATGTACTTTTCTGATCTGATCTATGGTAAACAAGCAGTTCCTGCTCTAATTAATATGCTGCAGCCAAACCGTCTATTAGTCCAGGAGCCAAGTAATCGAATTGTAATCGGCGATCTAAAACGTCTGGTTGTTGACAGGAAGTGGAATTGTGTCGCTTAACTCGGGTATTGTCAGTTTGTTGGCTCTGGCCGCGTGCCAGGCGACCGAAACACGTACGATGGATCTTGGACTACATTATTTGATTTGCATTAGGCTTAACTCACATTGGCACCAAGTAGATGTGTCGCCATAAAGCATGTTTTCTAATTATTATTATTAAGGTTCAAATTATGATTATGCGAATTATAGTAGGTAGCGAGTGTCGCGTTGCGTCGACGAGCGTTGTTTTCTAGTGAAATCGCATTTTTTATAAAAAAATACGCGTTGCTCTCTGCGCCTATTTGACTTCCTTATAGACAGCTCACACAGTTGCGGCGTTTTTCAGGATTCATTTAAAAAACGCTTTGCGCTAAAAATTTAACTTTATTTACGACACAAAAATATATATGACATTTTTTTTTCAAATAAAGTTCAATTTGAATAGCTTTCTTTAATGAGCTGCGTTGTGTCTCGGTGTGAAGCGACGCTTGTTCTGATCGGTACCGGTTAGTACCAAAGGTCACACGGCTTTATTACTGTCCCAAATTAGCAAATTGTGCTGAGGAAACCAGAAGTCGGACTGAGTAATAGTCTGTTATGGGCGGGTATTCTGCCTAGTATGGTATAACCTGAATACCTAACTATAATTTATCTGAAAACTTTACCTGACTATTTTTTTTGTAATGATAGATAGTCTAAGCTATGTTTCTACGCACACCTCTTTAGCTTTTCGTTGGGAAAGAAAAGTTCTGTGGTCGAAGAACTTTCTTATTCAATTTTATTTTAGTTTACTGTCCCGATGTTTTTTTGCTTGTCTGTAATCAAAATTTAGCCGTAGATGTAAGCCAGCCAGCCAGAAATTAATAATATGGACGTTTCTGCACCTCGTCAATCTGGCCTTGTGCTAAGTATCCGAAGATCTTGTGTTACGTGTACCAGACAATGGAAAGTCCTATAACATGGTACACCCGTATGTACCTGCACATATTTAACATACATCCTTCATTATACATAACATAAAAAATTCTTTTGTCGGAACCCCACAGATTCCGAGTAATAATTTAATACTAATATGAATAATATATACTAGCTGTTGAATAAAATTTCAACAGCTAGTAAATTATTGAATTTGAATGATGAACCAAAAATGAAGTTGAATTAAATTTAATTCGGTTAAATTTTCTCTAGCCTTTGTTGCACAAAATACTCGGTCTATTTTAACCGTTATAAATACAAACTGCATTAGGTGCAACAAAGGCTAGAACGTTCTATCGACTGAATCATAAGCTCACATGCACCGAAAAACATTTACAATACCAAGACCGAACAGGCATTTCCCGAACGTGCGCAGAACGTCACGAAAATTCAGAAAAATTGTTTTCACATTTTGTACGGTGAAAAACTATGAATTAATTATAAATATTGATATCGCGTTTTTCATACGGTTATTTAGTAAAAATGCTGTCGTTTTATGAATTTCCGAATGTTGTTGAAATTTACTAACTTTGTTAGTTGCTGATTTAAAAATGGAATGTTATTGAAATTAACTAATTTCGTTCGTTGCTAATAAAAAAAACGATGATAAAAAAATGGTTTTCCATTTGTGGTCCTTAAATAATCCATAGGAATGATTTCAAGTAAGTATAAGATTTAGGATCATCTTGTGTAGGTATTTATAAGATTTTGCACTATACATATACAATATCACTGTTAGGACTAGTTACTAAATATTTTCCACCTCAAAATTTTTAAACACTGGGAAATTATTACATTGACTGCCAACGTGGTTAAAGTTTGTATATACACGTGATATATGCCCCAATGTCGTTTAGATTTATACAAAAGAAATGTTTGCATTAGCGCTATCAAAGTGTACAATAAACTTCCCGACAGATTTAAAAATTTGAATTTAATTAATTTCAAAACACAGATATCAAAATGGTTATCAGAAAACTCTTTACTCTTGACGAATACATGAAATTTGACGAAAATATAAAATAAATGTGTAAATATTCTAGAATATAACTATATTGACAAATACTTATTATACTTTAATTAGTTTACATTGACATTATTAATTCATTATCAATATTTTATCTTTATCTCTTTATTAGTTGACAACTTTATTATTAAATGCTCAAATTAAAATTGTAATACCTAAATCTTTATTAATTATTATTATTTATTGTTAATTTGTCCTTTGACATTGTATTCAATTTATTTCTATTTTATAATTACTATTTACTAGAATCTTTGACTTAACCTAAATTAAGAAAATGCAATTATTAAAATGGAAATATTTAATTTATACTGTTTAATCGTAAAATATCACTTATAATTTAATGTTTAGTAACTATTATTATTATTTTAATGTGTTGCACGCCATTGTAGTGGCAGAATGTATAAGCGCCTCTCATATATTATAAGATCATCATGTACTACATTCTAGCAATAAAGGAATTTGATTTGATTTGATTTTAGTATATTGTGTATACGGCTAATCGGCGCTGTTAAGCAATATTGATCTATCATGTTATACCTCTCATATTTCCTGTCAATGAATGAGAAGGCATGGTACTTTTTTAAAATGAAATCTACACTAATATTATAAAGAGGAAAAATTTGTATTTTTGTATGTAACGACTAAACTCAAAATGTACTGGACCGATTTAAATAATTATTTTTTAATTAGAAAGCTACATTATCACTGAGTAACATAGGCTATATAAAATCAGTTGCTATACGTTAGTCTCGCTAAAACTCAGCTCAACTGATTTGGCTATTTTTGGTCTTGAAATATTCGTGGAAGTCCCGGGAAGGTTTATACAGTTTCCATGCTCAACGAAGTGGACACGGGTCAGCTAGTGTTGAATAAGATTGTTTTCTCATTGAGTATAAAATATCTCCAAACGAGATTAGTCTAGCGGTTTACGCGTGAACGTATTAAAAGGATTAAATGTAAAAGGTGACCTTTTGTAAAGTGAATATCAAGATCCGTGTTACCCGTTCCTTCCCGTCACATGCTTGTTTTACAAATTAATTTAAAAGGGCTGGAGGCCGGGATGGCGGTAAATATTTATTCGTATCTCACGAGCCTGAGTCAACTGTGGGTAGACCGACACATTGGATGAATTGGAAATTTATTTTAGATATATAATACAGAAGAAGAGTCACATAATGCGACGCAGCGCGGAATTTTTACCCAACTACGCCAGACGGAGGATTCTGTTTTTGTGACTATGTATGTACGTTTGGCACGCTCTACAGCCTGAACGGCTCGACGAGCTTGAGAGGTGTCGTGACTCTTGGCTCGTGTTTACTGTGAGTCAATCTAGCACAGGATGTATAACGAAAATTAAAACACTGGGTATATAAAAAATGCAGCCGAAACGGAACCGCCGCCGACGCCGACGAATTCCAAAAGTGGTATCAACCGGTATTACGCCGGCGTCGGCGTCGGCTATGACGATATAATATGTTAGAGTTTTTGGAAAAAAGCAATCTGGGAGCTTTGATAAGAACGCTGTCTAAGTCCTTCACTATCACTACAACGACGCCGACTATGTAGATAAAATGTAGATCAAAATTGCCGTTTACAGCATGTGATTTCAATGAATATTTTCGGTGGTACCGGCCGGCCAGGGCGGTGGGAGCGAGCCTATAAATAGCGCGTCGGAAGTAAAAATGCAAAAAGTAAATAAGTAAATCTTCATGGTATAGGGAAAGGGGAATTGTTTTACTCCACATTTAATGCGTGCTGACCACGGGCAATAATGAATAAATCAAAACTACTGAATCAAGCAAGCTTGCCGAAAATGCCAATAATTAGGGTCCATTTACATCAAAATGCCAGTGACCGTCGCGATATCTTGTTTGCACGAAGCCCGTAAGCTCATTGAGGGACAGTTACAAGTGGACTGTCTTCGGATGTGGTGGCCTGTTGTATGGACAAGGTTCACCTCGAAACTACACAGACAGCCATCCATTATTTATATTATACTGCCTTTAATAAAGCACAGCACCTTTGAAGTAGAAACGTGATATTCTCACCTTGTTACTTACATAAACCGTGTCTACATCACCTTATAGGTCCTTGTCTATGACACCTCTTCACTATCTGTTGGAACTGGTTGTCTATGATCTGTCACTGCTAGGCGCCAATTCGCCCTGTCAATGTCATTGCGTGAATTTTCTCGCCGAAAAGTTCAAATCGAGCGTGTGTTAAAAACTTAAAAAAAAATTATAGACAAAGTGTAGTTCAAATACATTATAAATGAGTGCTAACGAGGAAACCGCCCCGGAGGAGGTAAGTGCCGTTAACACTAATGAAGACGACTCAGATTCTTCGTCCGAGAGTGACTCTCAATCAGAGAGTGGAAGACCTCCGTTTAAAAGACGCAGTTCGAAGGAGGATCCACGAATAGAAGCCCTGATTAATCAGGTAGGTTTTTTATCCAACATTTATATGCAGAGTCTCGGCGGCTCGCAAAATGCCAAAGATGCAAGTAAGGATAATTTCCTAACCGTGCCTGACGTCGAAAAGCCCGTAGAAGATTTAGGGCAAATTGCTGTAAATATAGACAGTACTAAAATAATAAAACCAGCCATCGCAGAGAGGGTAGAAAAAATTAAAACTTTGCAGCACTTTGGTCTACCTACATGGCAAAATGTTAGATATTCTAAAACGCTGCAATCTTACTTGGCGACGCCTGGTTTTATAGACCTTAAAGTTAATGACGAGCTCTGTCACTTGAGCAAGTCCAAAGATTATTTAGCAGGAACTGAGTGTCTAATGGGGGCCTTGACAAATGCGGTATTTGAAAGTAATGCATTACTCAGAGCGGAAGGCAGGTTACAGGAAGTGGTTGACTGGACTGTCAAATTCCCAGGGGAATTTAATGTAACTTCTCTGGTAAATAAGATAAGCACATGCATTGGGACTGGATCTGCCTTTAATAAAAACTCTGATGACATTCTCCAAATATTATGTGGCAAAAGAGCAGAATGCATTGAGACCAGAAGGGATAGAATTATTAAGGAGATACCTAATAAGTCTATACAATTAGCATTAAAGAATATTCCTCCCTCGGAGAATGCCTTATTTGAGCAGTCCAGACTTAACACTCTAATTCAAAATTTTGGTGGACCGACACAATGGATGAGGTGTCTGTCTTTCAAAGATAATAAATTGGCTACTGTAGCCTCTAAAAGAAAGAGTTCAGAACAAATTCCTTTCCCATCAACAAGTACAGGTTTTAAACAACCAAGAACTGATTTTCCCCATAGAACTAGCAATTATAGCAATTATAGTCCCAATAATACAAGTAATTCACAACCTCGTTTTCAAAACATTCAAAGTAGGCCAAAAACTAAGGGTAAGGGCATAGGAAAAAAATCTTCCTTTCGCTCTTACAATAGAGACAAACAATGACTGTCACAGGCAGTTCAAAGGTGGGCAGTTAGGGGATTTCAGGGATCGTTGGGAGAAGCTCGGAGCTACCCCTTTCCTCTTACAAATTTTATCAGGGTCTCGAATACCTTTTATTCAAAAACCCACACTAGTATACCCTTCAAGAGCATTAGCTCAGAAGTATGCTATAAGAGTGTCAAGTCAGATGACTGAACAGATAAAGGAATTGAAACGCATCGGAGTCCTAGAAAAGCCTATGAGTTTGACACCCGGTTTCTATTCTCGAATGTTTTTAGTAAAAAAGTCGGATGGTGGTCTAAGACCAATTTTCGACTTGAGACAGTTAAACAGGTTTGTAGGAACGAAAACATTTCATCTCATAAACCACACCAGAGTACCCGAATTCCTTCAGCCCGGACTGGATGGTAAAGGTCGACATAACACAGGCATACTTCCATGTGCCAATAGCACAGTCTCACAGACCTTTCCTCAGACTGATTTACAACCAAGAGGTACTTCAGATGACCTCGCTTCCATTTGGCCTATCTTCAGCCCTAAGACTTTTCTCTTCCGTGACTTGTTGGGTTGCGGAGACCCTTCGCAAGAAAGGAATGAGAGTTCTGGTGTACCTGGACGATTTCCTGATAGTGAATCAGGACCAGGCCAGGCTAGCAATACAGGCTTCAGAGGCCGTGAAACATCAGGAGTTTTTAGGTTGGCAAATAAACTTAAAAAAGTCCCTTCTGACACCAACCAGAGCACTAGAATTTCTAGGTATACAGTGGAGTACAGACAAGAACATAATGAGCCTTCCTACCAAAAAACAAAGTTTAATTTCAAATGCACTACAAAAAGTTTTGCAAAGCGGAGCTTGTCAGCTCCGGCAACTTCAATGTCTTTTAGGTCAACTAAACTTTGCTTGTTATGTCATCCCAAGAGGTCGGCTTCACTGCCGCCATCTACAGATAATGCTCAGAAAGTTTCCGAGAAATCACTTGAAGCTGAAAGTGCTGGTTCCTCAGAGGGCTTTGCTAGACATACAATGGTGGCACAGAGCCCTACAGATGACTTCACCAATACATGCAGTAGGTGTGACAAATTTTCTTACTACAGACGCATCGGACATTGGATGGGGTGCTGTCTTAGACAAGAAAGATTTTTCAGGGGTCTGGTTGCCACATCAAAAACTATGGCATTGCAACAAAAAAGAGATGTTTGCAGTACTGGCAGTTGTGAGGAGAAACGCAGAGAATCTCAAAAACTCACATGTGCTACTGCAGACGGACAACAGAACTGTGATGGCATACATCCGGAAGGAAGGTGGGACTCATTCCATGGCCCTGTTGTCCTTAACAGTCCAACTTCTACGAATCATAGACAATGGAACATAATTCTGTCTGCCCAGTACCTCCCCGGCATATACAACACCATAGCAGACCGGTTGTCACGGAGACGATCAATTCCAGAGTGGCATTTAAAACCTCAAGCAACCTCGGAGGTTTTCAGACGCTGGGGTGTGCCAGACATAGACCTATTTGCTACAAAAAGGTCTGCTGTTGTTCCCAATTATGCAACAATAGATCCATGGGACAGATCTGCTCTCTTCACAGATGCCTTCTCGAGGACATGGAACTGCCAGCTAGGATGGTTGTTTCCTCCACCAAATCTAATACCACGAGTACTGGCCCACCTCAACAGATCGAGGGGGACGTTCCTATTAGTTGCCCCAGATTGGGAGCAACCGTTTTGGAGATCAGATCTCCAAACCCGAGCCCTGGACAAGCCGATGAAAGTGAGTCAATTACAGAAAGTATTAGTAGATCTAACAACAGGTCTTCCACCTCCACAGATACAAAAATTGACACTGAAGGTTTGGAAAGTTGGGGGTGGGGTGATAAGCTGAGGTCCTGGACATCAGCAGAACGCAGCCTACTTAGGTCAAGTTGGCGTCAATCAACCTTGGATACTTATAAGCCAGCACTTAAAAGGTGGAGTTTGTGGTGCAGAAACAAAGATATTGACCCAAGGACTCCCAATCCAGAGCAGGTAGCTCAATTTTTGGCTGACACTTTTATCAAAGAGGGTCTTTCATATCGAACCATGCTAGTACAAAAATCTGCTGTAGCTACCTATTGTGGAATGAGTGATATTATTTCATCAAATTTTTTTGTAAAACAAGTATTAAAAGCCATATAGAACTCCAAACCTCCCAGCTTTAAAACAGTAATTTGGGATGTTAAAGAAGTCATAGGCTGGTTAGAAAATAACCCAGGTGACAATTCATTATTTGAAATTGCAAGGAGAACTGCCACAATCCTACTTTTGGTTTCTGGTCGAAGACTTCATGACCTAACTCTTCTTAGAACAAAACGCCCTTATTATCACGACAGTGGGCAGGACATCTGCCTTTGGCCGGTATTTGGTGCTAAGACTGATACTGGTACCCGGAGACAGTCTGGTTGGAAGCTTCTCCCTAACAAAAATAAAAATATATGTCCTGTTAGATGGATAAGACTGTTAATCCAAAAATCTAGAGATAGACACACCAATGAGACTGAGGGACATTTGTTCATAACAATTAAAGGATTGGTAAAACCTGCATCTAGAACTATAATTGGTGGATGGGTACGTTCACTGTTAAAAGAAGCAGGTATAAATGCTACACCTGGATCTTGTAGGTCCGCTGTAGCTTCACAGTCCTGGCTGGAGGATAGACCAATAGAAGATATTTTATCAAGGGGTAATTGGGCATCCGTCCAGACATGGAGAAAACATTATTGCCGAGATATTAATGCACAGGAATGCAACAGCAATTATAGTCTTTTTGATAATTTTAAGCCCATTTGAAATTACTTTATTAATCAAATATAGAGTATTAAGTAGTCATATTTATATATGTATATAATTTTTCATATAATTTTATATATGTTTTGCATATTATTTCATTAATAATAAAGTAAAACTTATTAAATTAAGAGAAAGATAATTTCTTCATTATATGACAATTGCATTCATTAAAAGACTGAATATTTATCTTATAAGAGTTTAAGTTATAGCAGAAAAAATAATTTATGTTTACTAATTAGATATTGTGAAGATAATAATTAAAGCAAACTTAAAATGTTGATTCTTAGAAATATATAATTTTTTATCTTATATTATTATGTGATATCAAGAGGAAAAGGTTTAATTGTTTGTTGTTATAGAAAAAATTATAATAAAAACGTTAATTATTTTGAAATTATATTCATTATATTATGGTTCCTTCAACATTGCGTGATTTTAGAGATCTTTTCACCAGCAGAGATCAAACACGTCTTCAAAGGTGCTGTGCTTTATTAAAGGCAGTATAATATCAACGTTTTACACAACAATAAAACGTTTATTATAATGCCGAAATAAAGCACAGCACCCAAGGAATAACTTCCTGGTGAAGACAATGACATTGACAGGGCGAATTGGCGCCTAGCAGTGACAGATCATAGACAACCAGTTCCAACAGATAGTGAAGAGGTGTCATAGACAAGGACCTATAAGGTGATGTAGACACGGTTTATGTAAGTAACAAGGTGAGAATATCACGTTTCTACTTCAAAGGTGCTGTGCTTTATTTCGGCATTATAATAAACGTTTTATTGTTGTGTAAAACGTTGATATTAAGGTCGTGAGTTAATATAGTAAGGTAGTCTAAGCTCAAAGTAATCTTAACAATTAGAAAGTAAGAGTAAGGCTCGTATCACACCGACACGCAAGGATACGCAGCATTTATGATATAGCGATTAAAATTTACTACACACAAATATGCGGCGCCGCGCTAAGCAGTTCGGAATTATAATTCTATTCGTTTACTTGCTAATTGAGCAATAAAACGAAAAGAAACAAACTGCACAGCTGACTTATAAAGTAGCGGCTCTCTTTGAGATGACTATATCAAAGCTTTAGTTTAATAATAACAGCTCAGTATAACCTTAATGTAACACTTTGCTAATGTATAAGGCTTATATGTAATGCCAGGGGCGTATCTAACACAGGTGAGCCTCGAAGACAATACCGTGTAATGCCGTGCGTCCGCTGCTGTGTTTACATTTACAATAGGGATTTCATTCGCCTACCCACTATTGTTTCGAACTGAAATAGAAACGAAGTGTTTGGCTCGTTTTGTTTATATTTCAAAAGCTCTTGCAATGAGTTTTTTGAGTATACTGAATTGATGATTTTTATACAGTGTGACTGGTGAGACACGAGCAATACTTGAGGACGTGATATTTGGCTATTATATGACAAAAAAAAATATATAATATATTTAAAAAAAATATATCAATGAATCACAGAGTAACTTGAATAATTATTTACCCAACGCATGGACACAGCGAGTAGGAACGCGCCCGTACTACCTACGTTGCTGTCGCACGAGCCGCGACGTGCCGCGCCGAGGTATGCCTACTTGCCTAGCCGCGTAATTTTCATAGTATCCATGATTCATTTTCTTAAAAGACAATTTGGTAAAAATTAAGTACCTTATTTTATTACAAATTTATAACGGGAATCAAGTACCGAGTACTCCCCGTAAGTACCTATTGCACATGTCTCACCAGTCAAGCTGTAGATATAGATTACATGACTCGCACTACTTACATTTTAATAAATGCAAATAAATTGATTATCTAGGTATTAAGTGAAAGTACCAGCGCTGAAACAGTTACTTTTTTGGGGCCTTTCTCACAGAAACATGAAAGTCAAAAGTAAGACTTTCAGCGGTGGTACTTTCACAGTAAACTCTACATAGTAGGCATGTACCTTAAAGTATTATCACTCATTTATTTTACACCTTGTATAGATTCCTGTCACATCACACTATCGTGCTGGATGACAGCGGGTATATTGAGGAGAGACCAGAACTAGGGACCTTATTGCTAGTTCTCATTATTATTTTTACGGAACAGAAAACATGTTGAAATGTTATGACACAAATATAATAGAAACCGTAGTCACTGGAAAATAGAAACTCACACCAACATACCGATCATTATCATACATCATCGCACTTCAAAGAATCCCTTTAATTGGTCGTTATATATTTTAACAAAAACTAGTGTTTCAGCAGATATGAATTCGGTAATATTGATAGTATTTTGTTAAATTGCGAAAAGTATTCAATACTTTTTGTATTTTAACTGAAATTTGACGAATCCTAAACGAAAACAAGTACGCGAAAGAACGCTTACTTTGCACTTCCATTAGTTTTCTATCTCCGTGGTCTTGTGGTTTAGAGCCTAGATCTCGACTCGAAGGTCGTGGGTTAAATTCCTGCGTTGTAAAAACAATAAATGTTGTTTTCAAGTGTGGTTAGGACAATGCAGGCTGATCACCTAATTGTGTGACAAGAAAGATAATCCATGCGTCGGATGGGCATGTAAAAAACTGTTCTTGATCTCCCGCCAGTCGTGTCGGTTATCCGTCATACTCGGCTACGAGAGTGAAGGAAGAGAGAACTTCTGTGTATTGCGCACACACTTGGGCACTATAAAATAACTCCTGCGTTGCTGGCCTGGTTTCAACGAAACTGGCCACCGTCACCGAAATCGGTGCGAAAGGCATTATTATTAGTTTTCTATCCGTGATAAAATGAATACCTAATTTCCCGCAATATTCTAAATGGACCATTCTCATACTCGTATCTAACATACATAGGCTATATTTATTCGGACATACGGTGGAAACGTTTAAATTTGCATTACCGCCGTCCCATGTGCGAGCTCCTTAATGTTCTGTGTACATTGCGACTGAGCCTTTTCAAACAAGTGAAATTGTAATGGCCTGTTTTAGAACCTATATAATGTGTGTAAAGTAGGTATAAAAGGATTATGTTAATGTGATTTTTAGCGTGAATTTGGACAAAACCGATTGGACAATGTTGGTCCTTGATGGAAATTCATGTTCACAATAATAATACTCAATTTTATTTACACTATTCCACTTTATTACGTTTTTAACAAGTTTTTACAAAATAACACGACCGGTTTCGATTAAATCATCAGCAGGTCGTGTTATTTTGTAAAAACATATCAAAAACGTAATTAAGTTGAAAAGTGTCAATAAAAGTTGTGTATTATTATTGTGAATTTGGATAAAGTATTTTGATTTGATTTTGTTGAAATATTGAACGTAGCCCATAGACTAAATATAATACACAAAGTCACAAAGTAGATAGATAAAGTGAACGCTATCGCAGCAACCAATGTATTGTTGAAGTCGCTGTTGTACTTCCTTCCAGAATAAAATCTTTAATGGTGTAATATCGTGCTCTGTCTTCTTATTGTATATTTCCCTAGTCAGGTATTAATAAAATTATAACAATATAATAGTTTTCATTAGGTTTATATAAAATTTTCTTCATCATTTAAGCTATGACGTCCACTACTGGACATATGCCTCCCCCAAAGTATTTCTTGGGGGAGTGAAGTTTAAGTTGTCGCCCATTGCAACGAGTCTCCGAGAGGGTCGCGATGCGCAACGTACTTCTGCGCATCGCGACAAATGCAAGGGAAGGCCTATGCAAGCCCTAAAGGGGCCTCTGTTCGGCCTGTGGGGCGCCTGAGCGCCCCCAACATGTCGGGCCTGCAATCCCACAATGCAGCCTCCCGTCGACGGAGTCGCGGAAGTTCAATTCAAGTCCACTTACCATCTTTCAGACGCAGCGAGTCCTACATATCCGTGGAGGGAATCCCCAATCCCCCACGGAATACTTAAAAGCATTTCTCAGCGATAAAAAAAAGGGGGAGGGAAGTTTCAGCAATAACAATGTCCACGGAATAAATTCACTCTGTCCAATGTGGGGAACCAATTAGCGCCACATTCCTGAATCGCGTTATCGAAGTTTTCACAGTTCGGCGCTATACAACATTTGAAATCTACTACAGTGGGCTTCGGCCTGACCGAGCATGCCACCTCGTTTGGTCGGAGATTTCTCTTTGTGGCTCCAACAGTTGCCACAAATATGCTGTTTGTTTAACTCACATTAGGCAATTTGTAGCTATTGTACCTACACATAACGTATATGTCGCAGGCATCTGGTTGAATCTGCTTATTTAGTTATTGACTAGCGCGGTTCTTGAATGGCGTTAAACAACTCGTACAGATAGCAATGTCTTGATATAGTTTTTGATTAATTTACTTTAATGTGCGTTCACATTAGGAAATTTCGAAGTTTACAAATAAAATATTAAATGGCTGTTCTAGTCTCGGATTCATTGAATTTGTTGATAAAAATAGAATTCAATGAACGCGCTAGTTAATTAATCAAATAGTAGATTCAACTAGATGACTGCGACATAAACATCGTGAATTTCAACTAAATCCCTTTCAATACTATTCCAAGAAGTCAAATGGTACCAAGTTCTAAGAATAGCCGAATTAAGTATTCACGGAGTTTGTTGAGGACATTTCTTGGTGAAGTTTCTTTGGCCATGTAAATCACTCTCAACTCACACACGAACAATAAATTTTGCAAAAACGACAAAGTTTGTAATGTAGGTGAATGTGAATCAATTCTTCTCTTGAAAATTCAAAGTCGCGAATTGAAATATCCAGTATTTAAATTGTGCAATATTCATTTATTTTTGAAATTCTTGGAAAATCGGAACGCTTAAAATTTATCGAGCAAATGCGACGACAAAAAACAGCAAAACGACGACACCAACATACAAAAATATAATTAGAATAATAATATAATCTATTGCTAACAGCATATTTATTAAGAAACTAAAACGAGTACTGCTACGGCGTAGCACCGTAGACGTGGTACAACGTTACGCCGTAGCGGATTTGTGTAGGATTTTCCACAAAACATAATTTTTATTTATTTATTTTTTTATTCTTGAGCTATTATTTTTAACGTTCCATAGAAAGGGTGCCAAAGGGTAGAAGTTGGCTGCCTGTCAGTCACCAGGCTGTCAAGAACCGCGTTAGCTAGTTCGTGCCCGAGATCAGCTGGCAATTGCCTGGTTTTCATATTTTAAGTCCCGGTTTCACCAACGCACGTTAGTGTTAAAGGCTTGTTAAATTACCTCATTTATTCATTGATATGAATTACGAGAGGAACATGATATTTAACGAAGGATTAACTTAACCATTGGTTGGTGAAACACGCCCTAAATCTGTCAATAATGTTGAATTTTATAACTTATTTAAATCTCTGCACGAAATTTTCTAATTACCATAAAAATAGTACCGTTTCCAGCAACGGACGTGCCATTTCTGTGATAATGTAGAAGTTCATGGGTTTCTGTAGCCACGAACCATCAGGTGATTCGCTTCAGGACCTTCGCTCGTACACCTCGAGTAAAAAAGGAACACCAGCATTTTTTTAACAACGGAACTCAGTGAGAACACTAAATGTTTTCGTCTAAAATCAGGTTAAACCGGGGTCGCGACCTCTCCTGCCACTTGCTCGGGTTGTTAGCGGAACAAAGGGTTCCGGCGCAGACAGAGTGTCCCTTCGTTTATATTTTTTTATATTATTATTAGACTCAAAGAATAAACAAAAATAAATTTATATAAAATAACAACATTTTCAAAAACTTACGAACAGAGTATGAAAATGGCATAACATATACTATGTTACCAGCGGGCCTACTCCTGACACAATCGAGAACCGAATCCGTTCGATATCAGTGGTTTTTCGTATTTTATTTGGTGAATTACTTTCAAACTAATCAAGATAAAGAAAATTGTTCGATCGTAACTTTTTGTACTCCCGTCCATATCAATCGACTGAGAATCAAAATAAACAAATGTCAATTTATTTGGGAGTAGGCAGCACGATCGAATCTGAATCAAAATCAAATCAGTTTGGAGAGTAAGGCCCCTGGCCTGTTTATCGTATTGTATTGACATCTCATTCATTGAAATTGTATTATTGTATAAGAGGTATGATAAAACAAACATATATATGAATTGAAGAAAAAAGCGCGTTGGTGCTCTAGCCGAAGATTGCGGGTTGAAATCCCGCCGAAGGTCGTGGTCCTGGATCATATAATAAAAATCTTAAATTGCTGAAATGTGTATAAAAGTATTAAAGATGTTTCCGATGTCTGGTCCCCGTAGCACACGCTCTTCGGATACTTAACCCGGAACCAGATTAACATGTAAAGCGTCCATATATACTATATTAAAATATACAAACACAGACCTCTAAAACATTACCCTGACGACCTCCGTAGCGCAGTTGGTTGAGCGCGTTGGCGCTCGAACGAAAGGTCGCGGGTTCGAATCCCGCCGAGGGAACAAAAAGTTTTCAATGTTCCTGGGTCATGGATGTGTATTAAATTTGTGTATAATATAATAAAAATCTTAAATATGTGTATAGTATAAAAGTATTAAATATATTTCCGTTGTCTGGTACCTGTAACACAAGTTCTTCGGATACTTAGCACAGGGCCAGATTGACGTGGTGTGAAGCGTATAGATATTATTATTAGATATTATTATTACCCTTCCTTTTTTAAATATTTGGCTACATCGTAGTAATAAATAAACATAAATAAAGCCTTCGCTACTTGTAGTAAAATATATAAACAGAAGATTATAATATTATCTACAGTGCTTATTAAAGACTAAACTATGCAGCGCTTAAAAGCACAGATAATAAATATTCATACAACCACAGAGAAGGGGACTGAGACACACCGCGATAACGCAATAAATTATGAAAATTGATACGTTTGACGTCAGTGATTAGGCATCAGGATTTCTCTCTGTGGGCAGCCATCTTGCTTTATATCCTAAATGCCGCTAAATAATTGACGTGTGTTGATTTCGAACACTAATCACTTTAACATATTAATTATGCCGTAAACTTAAGGATAGAGGCCCAGTAAGACGAGGCGTGTGAAGGCGTACATACAGAGTGTAAAAAGAACGGTAACTATAAATTTGAAATACGATTATACTACCTTTTCTCATTTTGGAAATATATATTTTTTATACATTAGTATATTTATATACATTAGTAGAATGAGAAAAGGTAGTATAATCATATTGCAAAGTTATAGTGACTTTTCTTTTTACACCTGTTATAAGCTATCAGCACATATTATAATATAATATGTATATATATATCACACATAATCTAATAAATAATCTTCAACACCAACTTCAACGGTTAGATAATTGATAAGAATCTGTATGCAACTATATTCCGATTAACTAATTGGAATATTCAATTCATCCAAAAAAGACCAAATTCAAAAACAATATAGATACCACATTATTAATCTGCCAACCTTACTAATGGTTTACATTAGCCACTTCACTGCACAATATTCTAGATTTAAACAGAATAGTCTTAAGCCTTTAAGTCTAGTAAACCGCAAGTTTGCTTGGTCCGAGCTTCTTTTAGCGGCTTAAGACAAGAGATTGCGGCCGTAAGCTCCTTATGTATAACCCCGTAATCTCTACAGTTAGATTACTTAAGTTTTCATGTCCAATCTTTGTTCACGGACTCACGGTCAATAGAAACAAACGGTGCAAAAATTACTCAAACTACAAAACAACGGCCAGATAGAGTACACCGAACATGAAACCACTGAAGCAAATACAAAAATCAATACAATTAAAATTAAAATCGACGATTTCCGAAATACATTACGAACGTAACTGTATTATATACTATATTTTAAACATTATAAAACATTTTTGAAATATAGCGTGAATTTAAAATAGCTTACTTTTGTCCAACGTAATCTTCGCAAAAAAGAAACAACAATGCATTTTAAAGAAAAAAAAAATACTTGCAAATGCATTTTAGAGATAAAGCGCAGTACGTTTTATCTTTAAAATGCATTTGCAAGTATTTTAAAACTCTCTATTGCCAACTAAGGACATTTTCACAATGTCATCGTTAGGTAAATTATTGGTACGTGCGATCCGCTCAGGCTGTAGTGAAATCAAACGGGGTATTTTGAAATGCATTGAGTGGCTAGTTCCGACTGTAACGTTACGTGATCGAATATCATCCGAAATTGGGACGTATTTGTATTGAAGTCAGCAAGCTAGAAAGTCCGCAAGCTATTTATTTAGCTTGCTATTAAGTAAGCCAGCCAGGTGGTAAGAGCGGTTTTCTAACGTAGTGGCTAGTGAGAATGTGAGTAAAGCTTTTTTTATGTCGCTAGGGAAATGCATTTCGCATCCTCCAGGAAGAGTCCCCTATATGTGGGACTCCCGGCTCGCTACGGCCTGTTTACCCACTGAAACCAATTGCGGTCGTGTAACGGAACATTACATAACTTCGTATTATTACACTTGTCTTGTTGATTTTACCTACATTAAACTAATTATTTTCAAATTGATTAAATACAATTACTACTAACTTACACTCAAAGTGAGGGCCCTAACTTTTTTTATAGATATACAAGATTTAGAATCTGATTTTAACATAAGATTACGTATTACTATAATCATAGTAAACAAGGTTAGATAGTACACATTCAAACGGAGGATTGTATTCTAACAAGCCTCTTTTTCGTACAAAATGGTCTGAATAAGTAATATCTTGATCAACGCTACGGAGATTGCTCTAGTTCCCGCCAGGTAATGTTCGTTACCAGATCTCACTGTATTTAGAACTTCATTAATAATAAATGTAGTAGCAGGTCAGCTGTTAAAAATGTTAGTAAAACAATACAAATATTAGTAGACAGAGCTCGGTTCCTACTCGTTTTTATACACTGTTAAGTGTCTTGAAGCCCAGCAAAGTTTCTAAACACTTGCTTTTGTCGTAGGTCACTTCAAAATATTTAAACAAGAGTCCATATTTACAGGTGAGTGTGTGTGCGTGCTCAGTTGAACGATTTTGACATATATATCGGATTTACATGTTCGATAGTAAGGCTGCATTTCCACTGACGCGGAGCGGGCCGGAGAGGAGCTTAGCGGTGCCCAAATTGACCAATCACTATGCTCGTGCTGTTTTCGTGTAAACGGAGCGGAGATTTCGAGCATAGTGATTGGTTAATTCGGGCACTGCAAGCTCCTCTCCACCCTCAGTGGAAACGCAGCCTTATAGGTACACGTAATATGACACAAAGTTTTGTAAAATAACTACAGTTAAAAAAACCTAAACCTGACTACATACATTATATAGACTATGTTATCCGGGCTTATTACGCTTCTATTGATACCAATTTTATGAAAATCAGATCATTAGTTTAGCCTCCACCATGAAACACATACATACATAACCAACCAAAATCATTACCCTTCCGTATAACGCCTTGTAGTGGGGTAAAAATGTGCTATTATTTTGTAAATAAACATACCAAAAGTATGTAGTTTAATTTAAAAATCACTTGACAAATGATTAATTCTGTTACCGAATGTGATGGATGTGTTTTTAATTATATCCAAGATAAATGAACGGAAATGCGTTGTAGTAATTGCACTTCGGCGATGATAGGTGATAATTTATGATAATGATCTTCAATTATATTTAAGTACGTGTTAATTAGTGATCATTTTGTGCAATGTAATTAGGTGATTGTAGGTTAAATGCAAAGAACATTATTAACATTAAGCCCCACTTGCGCCAAAAATCTATGGGTCACCATAGATTTTTGGCGCAAGTGGGGGGCGCACTTTGACAAATGATAGATAATATTTGACTTTAGTTGGTGTTTATAAAGATTAGCACTAGTGAGCCTAGAATTGCTGAATAATTTTCCTACGCGCAAAAAGATGAAGTTGTAAGGAAACCTACGTGTAATAGCACGTTTCAATAACCTATCTATCTATAAGAAAAGATAGATCACCATACAATTTGACTGCTTCCCGCTATCATTTTATTTGGCGCTTATTCTTTTTTAGACGGATAGGTTATTAAAACGGGCTGTAAGTAGACAACCAGAAAGTAATAAGTTGGAATGGTAGACAGTCTGCTTGCTAAAATTAATCATAGTGAATATACGTCTATATAATATAGTCTTTAAGTTATTTATATAATAGCCTGAAATAAATGGTATTTAGTAATTTATCTACTGCTACTTGAACCATAGTCGCGTTTGACATTGGATTACGAAGGCCATGTGTTCGATTTCCGCGTTGGAACAACAAAAATATGTTCAATAAAGATAATTTTATTTTTATTTTATTTATTTTTAAAATATTGTTTTCATGTCTGGTTAGGCCAATGCATCTGCTGACTGTCTGAGGAGAAAGATGATTCATGCGACGGATGGGCATGTAAAGTCTGTTGTGCCTTATCTCTCTGAGTCGATTCACTCTGTTTTACTGGCATACAAAAGTTTATGATAATGGAGTGCAGTTGCTGGGACTATAAAATAACTTCTGCGTAGCTGGTCTGTCATCAAACCAGCTACCGTCGTCGTAATCGGAGTTATTATTCTACAACTATGATAAATGTGAAAGTTAGTGAGCAGAGATGAATGCTTCAGGCTTAAAATACTAAAAAGATTAAATACATTGTTTCTTCTCTAGATTAAGCATAGACTATATTTAGTGAAAAAAGATTAGTATTTACGCAGAGTCGCCTTTAAAAGTCAGTGTGTAATATATTTTACCATCCCATCTATATAATTAAACTAGATGTTTCCCGCTACTTCGTACCGTACATTTTGCGGCCGATAAAAAAGCAGCCTATGTGCTCCAGCATGTAAACTACTTTCAAACCAAATTTCAACAAAATCCGTTCAGTAGTTTTTGCGTATAAGAGTAACAAAAACATCCATGTAGTGTTTGGCTAAATGGTGATCTCTATATCGTGGACAATATAAGTACTATAATTGGTGGGGGGCTGCCCCACTCAATCAGTATTAAGACAGACGTACTAGGAGTGAGACGTACTGGAGATTGTTGACGATACAAGGAGCCCGCCTTTCGTATAATTTAGTGCACACTACAAATGGCGACGAGGATAAACCTATAATACTAGTAAGTCAGTAATAAGGTCAGTGAAAAAAATAATTAATTTTGTAAATCACGTGCGTATTGGAAAACTAAATTGAAAAGGAAGGATGAGCTCATTGACACCTAAAGTACACTAAAGTATCATGATTATAAACTAGTTAACTGGCGTAATTGTATTGCATTTCATAGGAGTTTAAAAGATAAGAAAATGCTTAATTGTTTAGTAAGAATGTTCATTACACCCTAATACGAGTCTATTAAACTGGGCACAAAAAGTGTATCAGGATAAGGGGTTAAAATCATCCGTTCAAATAAGTAATATTCTACGAATATGATGAATTCAACAGTGAGTAATAAAATAACAAAGTTATATGGTTGTCTAAGATGGCGAATTCGTTATTGAAATTAAAGGTTGACGTGTAAAATAAATAACATCTAAAGTTCTAGCTCCTCTAAATGTCGAAAAATTAATAGTTAAAACACGTTTGTATAAAAAAAGATGAAGATGGCGGAAGCTGCATAATGCCCGTCTAAGGGTTCATCGGGATTTTCAATATTACACTGTTCTCACAAGTGCAAGCACGATTTTGATACAATATTCCTCATGAAAGGCAATGATAGGCAAGAGCCTATCTTTCGACTCCATCATCACATCAGTTCGACAGTATCATATTGTTCAGAACTACATAAAGTTGCCGTTTCTATAACGCAACGATAGTTGGAAGATGGATAAATTAGTTACTTTCCATTACAATATTAGTTATAAACAGACCAACAAATAAAAGGGTGTTCACAAAAAGTGTAATTACATTGCACTAAAATATGTGTGTATAGTGGATCTTGACAATACTCTAATACTAGCTCAGTTCATATTATTATATGGAAAATTTAAACTTGATCTTTAAATATTAGAGATTAGAGAACCGACAGTTAGTTATAGTATACGTATATAGTAAAATGGAAATATAAACTTAAATTAATAATTTAAACTTAAATTAATACAGCGTAGATAGGCAGTGTCTATAAAGTCCACATCAATTGTTGTATTGTGCGGTGCACTTGCAACTGTAATAGTTATACTGTAAAAGGCGCAACAGCTATTACTTTTTAAGCAAAAACATGTAGTCTGTCCTTGGTTTTGTTGTGTATATTATATCTCTTAATACAAAACATAATCTAAGACCAACATGTTAATTATTATTATACACCATGCATAATTGGGATTCCTTTAATTTAAAAAAATAATTAAGGTTTCATTATATGAAGTCACTTGAAATTTCAAGTAATATATGAATAACTCAAGGATATTGTAAGCCCCTTACAAGACTGGCTGGCTGGCTTACTTGGTTTATTGAATTTGTTAATACATAGGTATATAGCAGGTTGTAGTGAATAAACAGAAACCTTTAAAAACCCTTCTCATAAATACTGTCTTTGTATCTTACAAGTGACTGCAAGATGAAATAGATTTATATGTTACTTTAATCGCATTAGATATGGGTTCTAAATCAGTAATTAACCGTGACCGAAAACTATAAAAATGTGTTATTCATTTCTGCGAATAAGTACAACCCATATTCAAATTTAGAAAAAAAAGAAGTTTCAAATACTATGTAGCTTTGGGTGGTACAAACTGTCTGAAGCGAGTTAGTATATTGGATATTATTATAGAACAATGCAAGGAAAATTTATCTAGCTCCAATATTGCAATGCTACGCAGTATTCTAAAAAGCGTCTGCTTCAGAATGAATTATTTAATTATAATATGAATATGAAGTTGTTACATACAATGCAGGAATTAAATCTTTGACAATTACAGCAATGCAAAGCTAAGCCAAGATGTAGGTACAATCTTAATTTTCATATATTTTATTATTAAATAATATTAATGAAGGATAAGGTTTACATTGATATCAGAGTCATTGCTACCGGTTGTATAATTAACAAAAAACATGGTAAATGCACAAGTTAAGATGTAAATGAACTATTCTATTTAACTAAGACTTTTCTGTTACTTTGATTGAATCATAACTAAAGTCTCTTGTGCATTTTTAACTGGGTTTTGAGGACTTACAAGACTTATTTGGCGTCTGTGAGAGTACTGTTTTATATATCTCAGTACTGGGTTGTATCTTCAAAAGTCGAAACAAACAAGAGTCTAAAAATAAACTTTGTTGTGTGCTATTAAATACCACCAGATACTCATTATTACACATATTTCAATATATTAGTTATATTCTAATTAACCTTCTATCTATAATAATGTTATGCTCTAAAGACATAATATTAACATTATAATATGGTGTTGAAATACTATGTCAAATAAGTCAGTATCTACAAATTACCGAGTATGAAAAAACCTAATTAAACAATAATTACTTGACAAAAGGATAGAGCTATAGAATGTAGGTATGTACATTGTACATATTATAAGACAGTGGAATTATGGTAAGTGGGTTTTTTAAACTGCCTATTGCTTGTGTATTGCATACATATTATATTCAATTCTACTCGAATATTATATATTGATGTGGTTGAATGAGTTTGAAAATTAAGCTTTTATTAGGATTAAAAGTTTAGGCCTTTCCTCGTGCTATGTACAATCTATATAGTATTCTACGAGTGAGAACTACTTTAGAAATATTTTATAATGTAGTGCTTGGAAAGCGGTGACCAATGATGGTTTTAAATATTTTTTTGAATTCTCATAAAATGGTCGGCCAATTCGTCTGGAACTTAGAGGTGGTGGGTGAGAACAATGGACTTCCGCGTAAAAAAGAAAAAAAAAGTTGTTTTAAATTGCTTAGAGCAATACGGGCTGATAACCTGACAGTCTGAAAAAGAAGATGATCCATGCATCTGACAGGTGCGCGGAGGGTTGGTTCAGGTTGGTTCAGCGCCTTATCTCCCTCCAGCCGTGTCAGGTGTCCGTTCCACTGGATGCGATGTTGAGGGATGATGGATTACTATTGTGTATTGTACTTGACCTTTTTAAAGATGGCTCCGGCATAGCTGGCCACTGGTTTGAATGACTGTTACCGGAATCGGGTGGAAAGCAAAACAAGGCGTCCGTAATATACGTTAGAATCTGGAAGTATCTCATTGGTATGGCTACAACCTGGGAGAGGGAAATTTGCCATCATAGTTCTTAAAATTGATATTTATATTGTTGTTATATTTTAATTATTATTCAAAATACTCAGTAGCACTAATAAGAACTTTATATTTTACGCTATGGTAATTGAAATGACGTGTCATATTTTATTACATTTTATTACTTTATTATTTATTAGAAATAATAAAGTAATAAAATGTTGTTCTGTGAAGAACATGAATAACGTAGGTAGGTACAAATCTAATCACAACTTTTGAGTACAGATAATGATTACGACCTGCGAGCTAAGCAAGCCTTAATGGCTAACATCTACCAAGGACCTCGAGCTTCATTCATATCTTCTAGAATCTCTCACCGTCTCATCCCTTCTACTATAAAATACTGGCAGTACGAACCCGGATTAAACTGCGAACCGTGCATTGAATAGGAGCACGGATGATCAAAAGCAGTATGTGCCTTCAGTCTCAAATGAAAATCATACTTTACCTGTTGGTAACCAAGGTGTACAAAGGCAGTATGAGCCTTCAGTCTCAAATGAAAATCATACTTTACCTGTTGGTAACCAAGGTGTACAAAGGCAGTATGAGCCTTCAGTCTCAAATGAAAATCATACTTTACCTGTTGGTAACCAAGGTGTACAAAGGCAGTATGAGCCTTCAGTCTCAAATGAAAATCATACTTTACCTGTTGGTAACCAAGGTGTACAAAGGCAGTATGAGCCTTCAGTCTCAAATGAAAATCATACTTTACCTGTTGGTAACCAAGGTGTACAAAGGCAGTATGAGCCTTCAGTCTCAAATGAAAATCATACTTTACCTGTTGGTAACTAAGGTGTTGAAAGGCAGTATGTGCCTTCATTCTTAAATGAAAATCATACTTTACCATTTGGTAACTAAGGTGTTGAAAGGCAGTATGTGCCTTCATTCTCAAATGAAAATCATACTTTACCAAGTGGTAACTAAGGTGTTGATAGGCAGTATGTGCCTTCATTCTCAAATGAAAATCATACTTTACCAAGTGGTAACTAAGGTGTTGAAAGGCAGTATGTGCCTTCATTCTCAAATGAAAATCATACTTTACCAAGTGGTAACTAAGGTGTTGAAAGGCAGTATGTGCCTTCATTCTCAAATGAAAATCATACTTTACCAAGTGGTAACTAAGGTGTTGAAAGGCAGTATGTGCCTTCATTCTCAAATGAAAATCATACTTTACCAAGTGGTAACTAAGGTGTTGAAAGGCAGTATGTGCCTTCACTCTCAAATGAAAATCATACTTTACCTAGTGGTAACTAAGGTGTTGAAAGGCAGTATGTGCCTTCATTCTCAAATGAAAATCATACTTTACCAAGTGGTAACTAAGGTGTTGAAAGGCAGTATGTGCCTTCATTCTCAAATGAAAATCATACTTTACCGAGTGGTAACCAAGGTGTCAAATGGCAGTATGGGCCATCATCCTCAAATGAGAACCATATGTTACCGAGTAGTAACCAAGGTGTCAAATGACAGTATGAGCCTTCAGTCTCAAATGAAAACCATAATATGGTACCGAGACGTAACAGAAAGTCATTAAAGGTAGGATGGGGAATTCATCATAAAATATTATTATACAATTAAAACACCAGCAAAGAGAGACAATCTGATATCTGATATTGAAACAAGTATTGGAAATTGTTCTAGATGGCGTTTTACTGTTATAGATACTAGTAAACCTGTTCGTTCGGTGGCTGGAATTAAAATGGTTGAATTTTATGGAATCAATATCTTATTAGATAATTAATGTAATAAATAAAGGTCAGAAACATTAGTTATATCTATGGCAATTTGCTTGCGTACTATTTTTCAGCACAGCATATTATGTTACATACGTGAGCCTCTTTACTAGGGCTCGGCGTTTCGATGCCGCGATGTAGGAACAGCCTAGTGTCATCTGTATGACATTAGCAAACAGTTAGTATCATGGAATCGTCCTGACATGACACTGATCTCTGTGAAGTTTTACATAATAGAATTGTAACTCAATCGTTACAATGTATTTGTATATTCTGTATCTTAGTCTTTATTGTCATACATTACTGGATAGTAACAGACTTTGTTACTAATATAATATTCCTTATGTTGGAATTTAAAAGCTAATAAATAAGTTAATATTATATTACATTATCAAAGTTACTTATGGTCTAAATTTTTTAAACTAAGATTTTAATGAGTTGATCATTGATGTAAATATTATATACATAGATGTTCTTTCACCAAATCAATTAAAAAGAAAAGGAAAGGGAAAGGCTAAGTATAATTAAATTTATAAAAAAAGGCTAAGGATATACAATGTATAATGTACATTACTGGATAGTAACAGACTTTGTTCCTAACAAGAAGTATGGGCCTTAAATGTTTAATATAATATTTCATATGATGGAATTTAAAAGCTAGTAAATAAGCTAATATTATATTATACTATCAAAGTTACTTTTGGGCTTAAATTTTTTAAACTAAGATTTCAAAAGCGTTTGATCATTGATGTAATTATTATATACATAGATGCTCTTTCACCAAATCATTTAAAAAGAAAGGGAAAGGAAAAGGCTGAGTATGGCTATCATACATCGGGAGGAAATTAAGTTATTCTTATGGTTAAATCTGAATATGCATTTTGACTAGGTTTGATACTTGTACTTTTCTATCTTACAACTGTAGCTTAGAGTTATTAAAATATACTTCTGAATAAGGAAGGGATGTAGTGTTTGGCTAAATGGTGATCTCTATATCGTGGACAATATAAGTACTATAATTGGTGGGGGGCTGCCCCACTCAATCAGTATTAAGACAGACGTACTAGGAGTGAGACGTACTGGAGATTGTTGACGATACAAGGAGCCCGCCTTTCGTATAATTTAGTGCACACTACAATCCATATATGACATAAGTAGGATATTATGTTCTATGTATACCATATACTATTACGTACAATACCTAGTTAATGACTGCCCTTCAATGAAGGGCTATATCAATGCGAAGGGTGTGAGGACCGAACACCCGTCGTTAAGGTGTTCTTCTTAGGGTATTATATTAATAAAGGGACTCTATCCCTGAGAGACCGGCAAGCCCTGAACAATCAAACCTCGTTACTGGTCATTAGCTTTCACACACATTTTGGTACTAATTAAGGCAATAGATCTATTTCCTATTTGCGAATCCTTTATTAGTAATAGTAATAAAAAATTATTTAGTAACATCCTTACTAATAAAAATATTTACACACTTCATAGCCATACCATGTTTTGTCCTTGTATGTCAATTGCATCCTACCAAAAACATTTTCATGTAAAAATGTTGCCAAGACGAGTCTATATAGCTACCCTGTGAAAAAGTTATCAGATATCGTATAAAGCCAAGCTCTAAAGACTACTCGCCCTAAATCTACAAGCACCTTGATCAAAATCTATCAAAAAGTGGACAAATCCCATGTAGTACCAAAGTTCTTGATCTATGCGCCTACCGACGCCCAGCGCCACGACGCCTGCCGACGACCAGCGTTGCGACGCCTACCGACGCCCAGCGCCGCGACGCCTGCCGACGCCCAGCGCCGCGACGCCATGCGCCGTGACGCCTACCGACGCCAAGCGTCGCGACGCCTGATGACGCCCAGCGCCGCGACGCCTAGCGCCGTGACGCCTACCGACGCCCAGCACCGCGACGCCGACCGACGCCCAGCGTCGCGATGGCAGCCGACGCCCAGCGCCACGACGCCTGCCGACGATCAGCGTCGCGACGCCTGATGACGCCCAGCGCCGCGACGCCTAGCGCCGCGACGCCTACCGACGCCCAGCGTCGCGACGCCTACCGACGCCCAGCGCCGCGACGCCTACCGACGCCCAGCGCCGCGACGCCTGCCGACGCCCAGCGCCGCGACGCCATGCGCCGTGACGCCTACCAACGCCCAGCGCCGCGACGCCTACCGACGCCCAGCGTCGCGATGGCAGCCGACGCCCAGCGCCACGACGCCTGCCGACGATCAGCGTCGAGACGCCTGATGACGCCCAGCGCCGCGACGCCTAGCGCCGCGACGCCTACCGACGCCCAGCACCGCGACGCCGACCGACGCCCAGCGTCGCGATGGCAGCCGACGCCCAGCGCCACGACGCCTGCCGACGATCAGCGTCGCGACGCCTGATGACGCCCAGCGCCGCGACGCCTAGCGCCGCGACGCCTACCGACGCCAAGCGTCGCGACGCCTGATGACGCCCAGCGCCGCGACGCCTAGCGCCGTGACGCCTACCGACGCCCAGCACCGCGACGCCGACCGACGCCCAGCGTCGCGATGGCAGCCGACGCCCAGCGCCACGACGCCTGCCGACGATCAGCGTCGCGACGCCTGATGACGCCCAGCGCCGCGACGCCTAGCGCCGCGACGCCTACCGACGCCCAGCGTCGCGACGCCTACCGACGCCCAGCGCCGCGACGCCTACCGACGCCCAGCGCCGCGACGCCTGCCGACGCCCAGCGCCGCGACGCCATGCGCCGTGACGCCTACCAACGCCCAGCGCCGCGACGCCTACCGACGCCCAGCGTCGCGATGGCAGCCGACGCCCAGCGCCACGACGCCTGCCGACGATCAGCGTCGAGACGCCTGATGACGCCCAGCGCCGCGACGCCTAGCGCCGCGACGCCTGCCGACGCCCAGTGCCACGACGCCCAGCGCCGCGACGCCCAGTGCCACGACGCCCAGCGCCGCGACGCCTACCGACGCCAAGCGTCGCGACGCCTGATGACGCCCAGCGCCGCGACGCCTAGCGCCGCGACGCCTACCGACGCCCAGCGTCGCGACGGCAGCCGACGCCCAGCGTCGCGACGCCTAGCGCCGCGACGCCTACCGACGCCCAGCGCCACGACGCCTGCCGACGAACAGCGTTGCGACGCCTACCGACGCCCAGCGCCGCGACGCCTGCCGACGCCCAGCGCCGCGACGCCATGCGCCGTGACGCCTACCGACGCCCAGCGCCGCGAGGGCAGCCGACGCCCAGCGTCGCGAGGGCAGCCGACGCCCAGCGCCGCGACGCCATGCGCCGTGACGCCTACCGACGCCCAGCGCCGCGAGGGCAGCCGACGCCCAGCGTCGCGAGGGCAGCCGACGCCCAGCGTCGTGACGCCTACTGACGCCCAGCGCCGCGACGCCTGCCGACGCCCAGCGCCGCGACGACTGCCGACGCCCAGCGTCGCGACGCCTGCCGACGCCCAGCGTCGCGACGCCTACCGACGCCAAGCGTCGCGACGCCTGATGACGCCCAGCGCCGCGACGCCTAGCGCCGTGACGCCTACCGACGCCCAGCACCGCGACGCCGACCGACGCCCAGCGTCGCGATGGCAGCCGACGCCCAGCGCCACGACGCCTGCCGACGATCAGCGTCGCGACGCCTGATGACGCCCAGCGCCGCGACGCCTAGCGCCGCGACACCTACCAACGCCCAGCGTCGCGACGCCTACCGACGCCCAGCGCCGCGACGCCATGCGCCGTGACGCCTACCAACGCCCAGCGCCGCGACGCCTACCGACGCCCAGCGTCGCGATGGCAGCCGACGCCCAGCGCCACGACGCCTGCCGACGATCAGCGTCGAGACGCCTGATGACGCCCAGCGCCGCGACGCCTAGCGCCGCGACGCCTACCGACGCCCAGCGTCGCGACGGCAGCCGACGCCCAGCGCCACGACGCCTGCCGACGACCAGCGTTGCGACGCCTACCGACGCCCAGCGCCGCGACGCCTGCCGACGCCCAGCGCCGCGACGCCATGCGCCGTGACGCCTACCGACGCCCAGCGCCGCGAGGGCAGCCGACGCCCAGTGTCGCGAGGGCAGCCGACGCCCAGCGTCGCGACGCCTACTGACGCCCAGCGCCTACCGACGCCCAGCGCCACGACGCCTGCCGACGATCAGCGTCGCGACGCCTACCGACGCCCAGCGCCGCGACGCCTAGCGCCGCGACGCCTACCGACGCCCAGCGTCGCGACGCCTGCCGACGCCCAGCGTCGCGACGCCTGCCGACGCCCAGCGCTGCGACGTCTACCGACGCCCAGCGCCGCGACGACTGCCGACGCCCAGCGCCGCGACGCCCAGTGCCACGACGCCCAGCGCCGCGACGCCTACCGACGCCAAGCGTCGCGACGCCTGATGACGCCCAGCGCCGCGACGCCTAGCGCCGCGACGCCTACTGATGCCCAGCGCCGCGACGCCTGCCGACGCCCAGCGTCGCGACGTCTACTGACGCCCAGCGCCGCGACGCCTGCCGACATCCAGTGCCACGCAACCCAGTGCCGCGACGCCTACCGACGCCCAGCGCCGCGACGACAGCCGACGCCCAGCGCCGCGACGCCTACTGACGCCCAGCGCCGCGACGCCTGCCAACGTCCAGCGCCACGACGCCCAGCGTCGCGACGCCTGCCGACACCCTGCGCCGCGACGACTGCCGACGCCCAGCGTCGCGACGCCTCCCGACGCCCAGCGCCGCGACGACTGCCGACGCCCAGCGTCGCGACGCCTAGCGCTGCGACGCCTCCCGACGCCCAGCGTCGCGACGCCTGCCGACGCCCATCGTCGCGACGCCTCCCGACGCCCAGCGCCGCGACGACTGCCGACGCCCAGCGTCGCGACGCCTAGCGCTGCGACGCCTCCCGACGCCCAGCGTCGCGACGCCTGCCGACGCCCATCGTCGCGACGCCTAGCGCCGCGACGCCTACCGACGCCCAGCGCCGCGACGCCTGTATATATAAGTGGATAAAAACAAATTTTCCTCTCATAAATAATATATTTTTCATCTTCGGTAAAAGTCGGTCACCGATTAATAATTGGTGACCGACTTTTTGTAGATGAATAATAGAATATACTGATTGCAGTAGTGCAACGCACTCAACATACATAAAGTCGGACATAAATTATATGGAGCAAAACTCTGAACGATTATGGGTCCCACAAAGAGTAGGTCGTAGGTTTTTTATGTACTTGTATATTATATTCCTTTTATAAATTAAAGATCATCAGATCCTTATAATAAACATCCTTTTGAATCCAATATGGTGGTCCAGCATATTGGATTCAAAATGGCGGCATTTACATTTTAATAATTTTTTTGTTGGTTTTGTAGCAATAACTGCTTACATACATAACTTCAGCTTTCTAAGATTTCCGGAAGTAACCTAAGAATTTTGATGATCTATAAATGAGTCAGTGACGAAATCAGGGGTTTTTACACATCGATAAAATCTAAAGTATAGTAGCTACGTCATTGAAACTTTGTATAATTCAAGTATTTACTGGTGTCATTATATTTTGAAATTTTCAACTATTTAGCATCATCCAAAGCAAAGTTATGGGAGTTCAAAAAAACGACGAAACCTTTCGAGAAAAGGTAGGTAGTGCCCTTGCGCTTCGCTTGGCTCGTCTTGACGGGGGCACGACCGTGCCCCCAGATGACGGGGGCACGACCGTGCCCCCAGATTGTCGTAACCAAATAGTAAAAAAAGGTCCATTCAGTAGGTCCGCATTTTTAAGATAATTAAAATTTGAACATCGATTTGAACATACTACAATTCACTGTTAAAATGGCACAGGTCAATCAAAATTCGAACTCTTGTAATAAAACGTGTATCCTTTTCGACACAAGAGTAGTAAATAAAGTTCAACTGTAAATCTGTCACAATGTGAACTAAACAACACTAAGGGCTGATACACTCTGTGATGGTACGGCCTCGCCAACTTTTAATACATTAACATTCTTTTAAGTATGCACATAAAGCTTAAAACTATTTGACACTGAAAGTGCTTGTGTGAATTTAAAAAAAACTTTTTTATAAAATGTAAAGATACATCGTTACAATACCTGAGAATAATTATACTCCTGTTCATAAAGTATATAAAAGACTGCCCATAACATGTAAGGGTCTTGGGTCACATCTGTCCCTCGCCATAAAACGCCTTACACACGTACACTTCCCATAAAACCGTCCGTGTCGCCATTACGGCGTTCTTATCGTCTATTACAAGAACAAAGACACGAGGTTAATTTTTATAGAAATGTAAGCGCTACATAATAATTTGGCCTGAAATATATTAGGCAGTTATGATAGCCAACAAAATTAAAATAAGTTCGGGGGAAGGGCGACTCCGAAATTGATTTCGCTTTAGTTTTTTGTTTCATATTGTTATCGCGAATATTATAGCTAACTAGCTGAGTCGTGTCCACTTCGTTGAGAATATAAACCGTTTAAACCTTCTCTGGACTTACCTACACTATTTGTGTAAGTCCAGGGAAGGTTTAAACCGTAGGTCCGTAAATCTGTCAGCCGTTCTCGAGTTTTAACAAGACTAACGAACAGGAATTCATTTTTATATATAGGACTAGCTGACCCGTGCCCACTTTGTTGAGCATAGAAACCGTTTAAACCTTCCCTGGATTTCCACGAACATTTGAAGACCAAAAGTAGCCGAATCGGTTTAGCCGTTCGTGAGTTTTAGCGAGACTAACCAACAGCAATTCATTTTTATATATAACAGAAGAAGATAAGATAAGTTATAAGCTTTTATAGCTAAGAATATAATAACGATTCATCATTAGTTTACTCACTGCTTGAAATTTGGGGGCTTTTTAAAATATTCTAAATTTGTTTATGGTTATTTGTTTGTCAATTTATTGTTAGACAACATAATAATAAACAATCTAGAACAAACTTAAAATAATTATGTTATTATATTATATACCTTTTTTAGTAAAATTATGAGTTTATTTATTACTAGCTGTGCCCGCGACTTCGTCCGCGTGGAAAAGTGATTTAGGGCAGCAGTTTAAATACATTTTTAGTTTATGAACACTTTACGGTTAAAGTACTAACTTCCTTTAGACGACAAAATAACAAAAGTCCAAAAGAAAGAAAAAACCCAAGTCGTACCTAGCATGAAAACTAATAAATAAAAATATCATGAAAAACATAAATCTTACTTACATTGACAAAACTTTTCTAATTTAAATGTGCCTAAGACATCTCATATCTTGAAAACAAACTATCCTTTATTAATCGTATTTGCAAAACCTAAGTATAATAATAATAATAACAATAATATAAATAAATTACTTCGCACAAAGTAATACTTATTTTCACTTGGGTTAGTAAATTTATTCTATAACTATAATTTTAAAGTCGGTGCCAAGTTCAGCGTTCTTTCGTAATTTGTTTTCATTTAATATTAGTTTGTAAGCCAGTACTTTGGGTACATAATATTATAGTATAATAGTTACTTTTATAGTTAGTTGTTGTACATAGTTTGATATTGTAATAAGGTTTTTGAAGTACTTACTTGGCACCGACTTTAAAATTATGGAATAAATTTATTTACCTAAGTGAAAATAAGTATTACTTTGTGCGAAGTAAATTTAATTGTTCCTTTTAGTTTACCTTTTGAAGTCGATTTTTTTGTTTAAAATTATTTATTTTTAAGATTTTTAGTGATGGGTAGACTGAGTAGGGATAAGTTCTCGAATGATCGGACGACGGTTACTTTAGACGGAAAATGAAAAACAAAAATGATTAGATAAAATTTAATAAAAAATAATAGTAGTAAGTGAAAAAGTCTACAGCGCGAAATTTTTTAATATACCTACATATATAGTTCATCACTGCTCTGGCGTGAGCCAGAGCAGTGCGAAATGTTTTAATATTATTATGTATATTATATAAATAAGAAGAAAAGTTTATATATAGATCAAGTAGATTGACTACAAAATGAGATACAAATTTCGCAACAACATTTCGCACTGCTCTGGCTAACGCCAGAGCAGTGCGAAATGTTTTAATATTATTATGTATATTATATAAATAAGAAGAAAAGTTTATATATAGATCAAGTAGATTGACTATAAAATGAGATACAAATTTTCAGAATATTAAAGTCGGTACCAGCCAAACTCAATATTTTGAGTTCTATAATATAACTCTTTTATTATTTTTAGTCGGTTTACATTCTTTTATTTGGCTTAAAACTATTTTTTCCCCTTTTTTACAACTTGCCTATTTCATCATATTGTTATGATGTTATATATGGATACCTACTATCTGGTGAAGACAGGGGTGGTGAAGTGAATCATCACTTCACCACCCCTGTCTTACAGCTACAGTAGTCATACTGTAATTGATATAGTGGCATATGCTTGCAGTATAAGCGATGTCGAAATTTCCAAACGAATATCTTCAATGACTAAGTAGTAGTGGTATTACATTGATAGTTGATTCAAAATTATATTTTTAGTCGTATATGCTTATGTTACTCGACACAAATACAAAATAACTATGACTGTCCCTATAAATTTCGAGGTGTTCCCTCAACTCCTCACGACGCCATCATCAGGTCTCCACTTTGATAACTATGAGACCAAGTTCGAATGTAATTGTCGTAGTGGAATATGCTTGCATTCCTTTAAACAACGCTGAAATCTACAAACCTGTATCTCTAAGGACTCAGAAGTTCTGTTCCGTACTTTTAGATCCAGGATATGTTGCAAAACCTTACTGTTTGGTAACTACTTCAGAAAAAATCAAAATCGATATATTATTCCATATAAATTTTGAGGATTTCCGTCGATTCCTCACAGATCCCATCATCAGGTCACCATTTTGGTGACAATGGGACCAAATTTAAATTATACCCTACACACCACAAAGAAAATAATTAAAATCGTTTGATAAACGATGAAGATACCCGCGAAGAAACATAAAAAAAACCATATATTTACGAATTGAGAAACCTCCTCCTTTTTTGGAAGTCGGTTAAAAATATTGTGTTGGTTATTTCGTGTTACAATCTACCTTTGTGCCAAGTTTCATTTAAATACGTTGAGCAGTTTGGCTGAAATACCGTCAAATAGGTAGCTACAATTTTTTTAAGATCCCACGGGAACCCTTTCGTTTTTCGGGATAACAATTTTCAATAATGCTTTTCAGGTCATTAGCTACCTGCCTGCCAAATTTAATTAAAATACGTTGAGTAGTTTGGCTGAAATACCGTCAAATAGGTAGCTACGACTTTTTGAAGATCCCACGGGAACCCTTTCGTTTTTCGGGATAATAATTTCCAATAATGCTCTTCAGGTCATAATCTACCTGCCTGCCAAATTTCATTTAAATACGTTGAGTAGTTTGGCTGAAATACCGTCAAATAGGTAGCCACAATTTTTTGAAGATCCCACGGGAACCCTTTCGTTTTTCGGGATAATAATTTCCAATAATGCTCTTCAGGTCATAATCTACCTGCTGCCAAATTTCATTTAAATACGTTGAGTAGTTTGGCTGAAATACCGTCAAATAGGTAGCTACAACTTTTTGAAGATCCCACGGGAAAACTTTCGTTTTTCGGGATAATAATTTTCAATAATGCTCTTCAAGTCATAATCTACCTGCCTGCCAAATTTCATTTAAATACGTTGAGTAGTTTGGCTGAAATACCGTCAAATAGGTAGCCACAATTTTTTGAAGATCCCACGGGAACCCTTTCGTTTTTCGGGATAATAATTTCCTATAATGCTCTTCAGGTCGTAAGCCACCTGCCTGCCAAATTTCATTTCATTCCATACAGTGGTTTTAGCGTGATGCGATGACAAACATTCCCATACGGACAGACAGACAGACAGACAGACAGACAGACAGACAGACATTTTTTTCAAAAATGTTATTTTTAGGTTCTGTGGCTTTTATAGACCCCCTATTTTTAATTTTCACTTAAATATTCTTAATGTACAGACATGACCCCTCTACAGATTTATTATAATAATATGTATAGATATACGAAAATTACATTTTGTAAAAATATTAATATATTTGACACGAGACAGCATCCCTATCACATCACATCACATCATCACATTGCTTTAGCCCGGTGGTTTTACCTCATGTAAAATGCTGAGCGAAGCGTGAGGACGCTTCGCTCAGCATTTTATTTAGGGGAGCTGTGTGTAACTTGTACCGGAGCGCGGTAACAGGTGGCTCGGTTTCCGCCTACACAGCTACGGTTTGCTTCGGTTATTTATTCACTCCTCGTACTAACTTTGGCTGATAACTGTTTTGGGAGCGGTACAAAATTCTTTTGCTCCTTTTCGTGCCAACTTCAATTTTAAATGTGTTTTGATGATCCAAACATTTTTCTGTGTGTTCACATTTAACTACAAAATAAGTGTTTTGTTATTGGTTGGTTAACAAGTATACTTCGTCCCTGATAAATTTAACCTAAAGGTAAACAAAGTGAAAACATCAAAATTTTCACATGTTTACATAATGTGCACACTTATCAACACTTTCACAGGTATATTAAAGGATCATACTTCAATATCCAATACACTTTATAACAATTAAACAATAATTAATATTATGTAAGTAGGTTAATTAACGAAATGCATTACGGAAACGGGTCATAAACAAATGAAGGATTCAAAAAATGAAAAAATAAAACGGAATTTTTTTTTGTTCAAAGTTAGCATATATTGAAAAATATAATAAAATAATCAACATAAAAATATTGTCAGAGATCAAACACTTAATTTGTACTAATTATTGTATATTTTAATTACTAAGCGTCCACGGAATAGACTACAAATCTACAGAAAAGACGAAAGTTGCACTTTGGCTGTCTAAACTAAAAGAAAAATTAAAGTATTCTTAGAATCTCAACAAATTGGTGTGCTATATTCGTATTATAAAAAAATTAACATTTTCCCTAATAACAAAAAAAAACTTTTTGGCCACAGGAAAGATTTCTTTTCCGTGGATTTTTAACTGACCATTGTTGATAAATAAAAATGGAATAGCAAAATAATAAAATATGTCGAAAACTTACTGACAAATTATTATATACCTACCGATTTACTTTATAATTAGTTAGTAGTAACATATTAATCATATAGAATCGTCGATTATAGGCTAGAAAATAGAGTCGTCGTCTTCGCTGTCAGAGTAGGGCTTTAAAATAAATTGTTCTGTTTGATTTTCGAGTATTACTATGTCGTGTAGAAAAAATATCATCAGAATCATCAGAATCCGATGGGAAATACAATCTTTTATAAGAACGAGGAGGAAGATCCTGAGGAGTACCTTCTTCAGGGGTAAGTAAATCTGACCTATAGGATATTGTAGATGCATTTTCGGTTTCTACACTTCTCGGTGGGCTATGCAACCGATGTGAGTAGATGACTGGAACCTTTATCTGACCAATTTCAAAATGTGGACAAATTACATCAGTAGCACAAGACAAACAACTAAGCCTCCTTGGAATGACCACAGAAAAGACCACGTCCACAGGAGTGACTGTCCACCGATAAGTTGGTCCACGGAGGAGAAAATAAATCATAAACAGCGGTTTAGTGCATGGCATTTATAGGTTAGCTCGCAAGTAATTGTGTTTTTTAAAATGTCCGCTTAAACATTCTTTATCAACAGAATTAAGTATATTTGAATAAAATACTTACTTTAATATTGTAGGCACAGAAAAGACGCAATGATCTTTGACATTCAACTAAATAAAACAGTTATTCTGTTGAAATTTGTATTTTAATTGACGGAGCGCACGATCAGTCCGCATCAATTGTAAACATGAACTGACAGATTGAAACGTTGCCATTTCAAAAACATATTTTTAGTTGCGTTCTGTTTATCGACCACTCAACATCCAATTTGTCTGGTCCACGGAAGGAGTCGCGGTACTGATAACCATTTGTTTATGTACAATAGTGCCAAGGAATCTTTAGTAAATATTACGAAAACTTCGGAAACAAAATTTGATTATATAATTAATAGATAAAAAAGGACATTTACTTAAAATTTTGTCATAATTTCGGTCATAAACTTCAAAACCTAGGCTGGACACGGTCCACGGGAAGGTACGAAAACGATATTTCTATTTGAATATTTTTAAAACTTATATTACTAATGTAAAAAATGTTATGTATGTTTGTCGTATGAACTAATTGTAAATAAATTAAATAAGTAATATGACATATTTATTGTGTCTTAATAATTTGTTAGTCCTTGCACACTTTTTATTCATGTTCTGTTTATGACCCAAACATCAAATGAAAATCTTTCACAGAAAAAATACGCCATTTTAACACTGCCGATTGTAGGATGTAAGCATAATAATATAGTCTATGGATTCATAGCAAACAATATTCATTGTAAGTATATTGGCCAATTGGCATCACTGACTAATATATGGTTGTGTTATAGACGGGTTTGTTTACGTCTAGGTTAAATTTATCTCGGACGTACTATAGTTTCCAAAGTCTATATTTTTTACATGTATTCAACGGCATAAACCCATTTTTTTGCATCTAGCGTCTGAAATTTCTTAGGATATATCAAATTACTTTAATAATAGCACTTCTTTTAAGAAAATAGAGGTGATTTAACAATAAAAACAACTGTATAAACAAAAGTTTGCCTATTTGAAAACAGAATAAAGGCAAACTCCATCACTCGATTCCCTCTGGAAACAAAAATATTATTCATTCAAAAAGTTACACAAGCAAATTATTATCATATTCTACCTGAATTTATTCTTTTTCATCTCAAAATGTACATTGTCCAAGTTTAAAGAATGTCGAAAATATTTTGTAACACTTTATGATAATGAGGTTCGATTATAATTAAAATATGACCTTACGACCTTGCCGAAAGGTGAATTAGGTACGTGCGTATTAAATCTGGTTTGAATTTTGTTTGAGACAAAATTTTCGGAAACAAAAATGATAGTTCCCAACTAAGTCTTGCCTTACTTAAAATACTATAATTTTTACACACGCGTCACTAATATATGAAGAGGAAAAAGGTTAATAAAAGGGTGCAATTCGCATATTGTTTTAAGTTATATTAAAAAAGTATATCAATTTATAAAACAATAAACTTAAAATTTAAAAAAATCCTTCACTTAGCGTGTAACATTCCTATCACACCTAACAAACGACTTGAAGACCTGAACCGATTTCCACCAAACATAGCTAAGAAGTAAGAACACTCTCAACTGATATACCTTTTCAAACAAAAAAACAGCATTAAAATCGGATAATCCGCTTGGGAGCTACGATTCCACAGACAGGCACATTTACACAAACACGTTAAACTTATAAATTATAAAACCCCGTCGTTTCTGTGCCGGGGGTTAATAAACCTCAAGTAAATATTTGTGGTAAATATAATCATAAGTATCATATAGGTACTAGTCTAACTGGAAATTTTCAATAAGACCAGTATTCGGATAAAAGTTTTTTAATTACTATAATTTCCAACTAATCGCGGGCATGCAGTGTGCTTTATTATTTTTAATTGACTTATTGAATACCAAGTAGCACCAATAGTTGTAACGGTAACAAAATATTTCTTACTTTGAACCTCATTTTAAAAACAAATGGTTTGTACTGACTATCAAACCACTGGCAATGTGCCATGCGGTTTACCCGGATCACATAAACCGGGTAATCGATGATACCTGTTGTACCTGTTGCGGAATACCCGCCACCCGGGCTTAACCTAGTTTACCTTTTTCGGATGAAATGAAATGAAATATAAATTCGTCGAAGCTACTGATAGATTTTGTCATATTTGTTTATCTTATTTGAAATTGCTATACCCTGGTGCTATCTATGGTTCTCAAAATCTATCTATGGTTCTCAAAATCTTGACATCGCAAATATCTCTGTCAAGTGTCGATTACGCTGTTTAAGTATACATATATAGTTAGTTATAATGTTATTTTTCTAGGTACTGGTCCTTCTGTAAGATTTTCAGATCTAATACGATTTAATAAATATTAAATTCGATCAAAGAATATTTACTTGCGTCAGTCTAGGTTAAGTAATAATAGTCGCGGTTGTATTGTGTTTCCTGTGGCTCTGTCTGCCGCGGTTCTGTCGGAGTACCGCCGAGTTTTAGTGGGTATGGCAGCGTCCACATACCATCTTGACGGACGCAGCAAGCCCCACATACCCGTGGCAGAATTCCCGCAGTGCGGCAAGTGACATTTCTCGGCAAAAAAAAGGGTTAAGTAATAAAAACCATGAAATATAAAAGCTGATTCTGGGTTAATTAACAAACACATACATTACTAATGAGTACCTATAATAACAATACGTGTAAGTATTTATGTTATTATATTAATTTTTGTAATGGTATTTTTTATTTCACGGTGACATTTTGATTGATTACTGCTCAGTAATTAAAATATAGAGACATAATAGGTATATACGCGTGAAGGTATGTGGGTACGTATGTATATCTCGATATTTTAATTAAGAATAAGCTCTTAGCTCGGTATTCGCGAATATGTTGATACAGTATATCAGCGAGTTGTAATGATATTACGCGACTGAGCAAATAAACCCGCCGCTCGTATTGTTAGTGAAAATAAACAAATGCGAGAAGCTCATTCATAACATAACCCTTGATATCCATCATCATTATAATAATAATAATAATATCTATGGACGCTTCACACCACGTCAATCTGGCCCTGTGCTAAGTATCCGAAGAACTTGTGTTACAGGTATCAGTCAACGGAAATATATTTAATACTTTTATACTATACACATATTTAAGATTCTTATTATATTATACACAAAATTGAATACCCATTTATTTGAATATACATCCATGACCTAGAAACATTGAAAACTTTTGGTTCCCTCGGCGGGATTCGAACCCGGGACCTCTCGTTCGAGCACCAACGCGCTCAACCACTACGTTACGGAGGTCGTCAAATAAAAGTATAAAGGTTTGGGAGTGTTAAAAAGTAGTTCTTAGCTAAATATCTCATAACGAACTAATTATAATAGGTAAGAACTTTCACAAATATATGGGTCTCTTAGGACTCCAGAGGGATTGATCCCGGCGATGGAATAATGTCTGGTTAGTGGTTAAGTAATACAGGCTCAACACAGTAAGGTCGATCCTGATCGATGGGTCGGATGGGCATGCAAAAAGTCGAAGTGTACCTGTTCCCTCGCCAGTCGTCTCAGTCACCCGTCCCACAGGGTTATCAGAATGAGAGAGAGAGAAAAAAAGAGAGTGCTATTATTGTACAGCTGCGCCACCTACCGGGTAGAATAATTCTACTAAAATCTTCCTCGAGTACCTCTGTATCCATTGGTGAAAACAGAACGAATGCCTTCGAGTTTATCGCGTACTTTTCGCGATAAATTATGAAAAAAAAACTTTGTTAGATATATTATAGGATATCACAAATGAGAATACTATATTGTAATATAGTACTTCCGAGATAAATTTAACCTAAACGTAAACAAAGCCGTCTATATCACAACCATAAATTAGTCAGTAATGACAATTGCACAGTCGGCAGTGTCAAAATAGCGTATTTTTACTGTGAAGGTTTTTCATTTGATGTTTAAATATGTTAATTATTGCTTAATTGTTATAAAATGTATTGGATAATGAAGTATGATCCATAAATATACCTGTGAAAGTGTTGATAAGTGTGCAAAATTTCGATGTTTTCGGTTTGTTTATCTTTAGGTTAATTTAATCAGGGACGAACTATAAATATTTGTGTATTTGAAAGTGAACGTGTGTCTTTTAAAGGAATTATCAAATATGTGGTAGGCACAGAGCACACACTAGACAGATACCGAAGGCTCTCAGCACATTGTTAGTTGCGCCGCTGTTGACACAGCCTCTACAAACACTCGGACCGTTTTCATTCAATTAACGTCGTGCAGCCATTTTGAACGAGAACAAAATCCTCGGAGCACATGAGTCAAATTGGTGAAAACTTCCTTCTTTTTAATATGTATATGCAAGGTGTGAATGTGCCTCCAATGTAGAGTTTACTGTGAAAGTAAACTCTACATTGGGCTACAGTAACTACAGTAAGTATTTCAGCGCTGGAACTTTGACTTTCATGTTTGTATGAGAAAGGCCCCATCTTCATAAATCTTCCCATACAATAATAAAAAAATACCTCTTTCAATGCTTATACTTTCTTATCTTATACACACCCTAAAGTATTATTAATATTATAGTCTGTATAATCTATTTTTTTTTTTTCAAATTTAGGTAGGTTAACGACCACATTTTATAGAAGTGGACTTCAGTATTTGACATATTTTTATTACATTACCAAGTTTGATATGAAACATAAAACTATGAAACAATTTTGAAAGGATTTATACAATTTCACGCGGAAAGATCTTATCTGCAGGATTTTCTGTTTCCCGTCTCAGATTTGAAGAGCTGCCAACTCGAACGGAGATATGAACTAAATCGCTGCTTTTGCAGTTTAATCGCTCTTAAACGAACCATAAAATACTTTTACAACTATTTGTTACAACTATGTACTTAAACTTAAATGATTTGCAAGTAGTTTCATCGTTAAAATCGTATACTTCGATAAGCACGCTCAAAGTAGCCTCGGATTGTATTGAACTTATGTTGGAGTTGTGCAATTCACAAGTTACTACGAAGGTAATGTTACTAGTAAAGTAACCATGGTGCAACGTCTAGTACCTATGATTATGGTAGGATATGGTTACAACTTTGTAATGATAAGAAATTATTGAACTGTACGAAACATGATAAAACGATAAAATGCACGCACATAATGCGGTCGCGAATGTTAACATTAGAGGGTCCCGATTCAAGATGCCATCGCTGTTATCGCTTACGAAGTTCGAAAACAGAATGTGATGGGATTGGACGCAAGCTTCACTAAGTGACATACAAATTCGCTTGTAATTTAGTAAACCTTATGTCAAATCCCATTCATTTTGTTTTAGAACTTCGTAAGCGATAAACAGCGATGGCGGGGGAGGTATATGCCAAAAAGAAGAAGAAGAACAGCGATGGCATCTTGAATCGGGGCCCTGGCAGTATAGCAGCTTATGTAGCTTAGCAGAAATTAAAAAAATACAATTATCGTTTTCAAAGTAGAAAATTGTAAAGTATATATTTTAAATACAATGTAAATATTTTCCATAAGTATTAGAACACGGGAACACTGGTAATTTTCGAGACAGCATGTGGCCAGTGTTTTAATACAAAGACTAAACAACTACCATACCGAATTCATCAAAAACCATTCCGTTATTTTTGCATGACGGAGCCACAAACCTCCGTTTATCCACAAATTCACACAATTAAAATAGTAGCACATTAAAATAGTAGTAGGATTTTACAATTTTGAAATGGTAAGTTGCCTGTTTATTTTAGCATCTTTTTAGGATGTTCATACAATTTTAGTTTTTACCAAAATCGAGATTCAGTATTTTTCGCTATCTCCTATAGTTTCGGATATCGCCTACCACGCCGCCAAAGTAAATAAAATAACTCTGTATAGTCTGAGCCGTAGCATGGAGATTCATAGACTAAGCCGCGGTCTACAAACTTTAGTGCCACGTCTCACGGCTCTAACTCTAGTGTATGCTAATAAAACCCAGACACAAAGATCGCGCTGGTATTCCATTGGCTGAATCGTGAATCAAAAACTTTCTCTACTGTTCCCGCTGTTGTTGACACAAAACTTTGTACAGGAGAAGCGTTTTAAGAAGCATCTATCGATTTGGTCTTTAAAATGTGAGTTAACTGAACTTTTGCTAATATTGAATGCTATTGTTAAGCAATATCATAATACTTTAGGGTATGGGCCCCGTATACTTTTTTTACTGAGAAAGTACCAAGTACATTTCAAGGGCATGTAAAATTCGCTCCTGCGCCTGATCTCCTGCCAGTCGTGTCGGTTATCCGACCCACTGGACTACGACAGTGAAAGAAGAGAAAGTGCTTCTGTGTATTGCGCACACACTTGGACACTATAAAATAACTCCTGCGTAGCTGGCCGGGTTCCAATGAAACTGGCCACCGTCACCGAAATCGGTGTGGCAGGCATTATTATTAGGAAGAGATTTAGATTAGGGTCTTCAAAAGTAAAAGATAGATGAAGCCTAATATTGGAGTGATTCTGCACCCCAGGTGTCACTGTTAATAATGGGTATGAGCGTGATAATGTAAATACCCATTTCTGTTACTTTAAAAAAGGTTTGTCGTTCCATTATACTTGACACGCAAACATTCTTAGGTATAAAGGAGTTTTGATGCTTCTTTGATCCAGCATTAAGTCTTTAGGTATCCTCGATTCGGAGGAAAACAATTACCGCTCACTCGTTCACGAGAATTATTTCCACTCTCGTCAAAAACGCGCGATCTCAGAAGTCGTGTTCAAGTGATGCTTTCGAGATCAATCGCGACGTATTTGGTGCCTATTTTCAAGATTTTTTTCTTGAGTTGTCAGTGACATTATGGAGGTCATGAAAAAGGAATGGCGCAAAATTGTACACTTCCAAGTACACTATTTAGTTTATTTGAGTGGGCTACAATTGTGTATACATCTAAATTGCTTGTATAAACGCTTGTAGGGCTTCTAACTTTCGCGTTAATGTTCTACTAGTATAATACGAGTAGAAGTTAGACGCCTTCCTATTCACAGGCTGTTACTGTCACTGCTTGGCGGAATAACAAGGGCAGTATCATATGAATTAAGCGATACTTAATATACTGCGTCGTTTTAACATTTATCTGTTAGTTTATAAGTGTTCAGTTAGGTACAATGTACCAGACCATATTAGTATAGAGATTATTCAGCTTTACTATATAACTTTGCGCAAAGGTTTTGTGTTAGTAATCGTGACGTCACAGAGAAAATAATAAGACACCGTTGTTGCCAAGTTCTAAAGAGCAGCTCGTCGTTCTATTTAATTAGGGGTATCATACTGCTATACTTAGCTATGTTTTAATATTTTATTCTAAGTGACTTTTAATATCTATCTAGGGATATCTGTCGGGGCACCACACTGGCTTAGTTCTTGAAGAACTTATCATATGAACCAGACAGTAATATTATATACTTTTCTACCATTCACAATATATTTAAGTTTTTTATTATATTGTAGTAATGACTGAGGAACATTGAAATCTATAGCTCCCTCGCCAGGATTATAAAAAAGTCTATAGCACATACTCTAACCACTAAGCCACATAAACCGTATTTAAAAAAAAATAACTGAAACTTTTAATTGTTTTGTTGCTAGCAACTTAAGCACAAAAAACTGTGTCGTTAATTCGCGTCAGTGACGTAGGCTGTTTAGAAATTTAAATTTGGTCCAGACGCGGGTTTTTATGGGAGTGATAAAGGTCGTTTCACGGGAATAAAAGTGAAATATGAAAGCGGGTCAGGGCGCCGCGGCTCCGGGCAGTCGCAGAACTGTTTGCTTCTAAATCCAAGGACTTATCAACTTCCTGAAGCCTGTGGGTCAGTAGTCGGTGCTCGTGACGGAGGTCGCAGCTTCCTGAGTTATTGGTGTGAATATTATGTTATGTACCAAATAATTAATTAAACATTATACATAATTACCGGTAATTACGGAAAATGCCTATAATAGATGTGCATTTTGATAATAACTATTTAAAGATTTAAATAGCTTTATAAATATTTTAAATCACCTTATACAGGCCGATAATATACAGGCCGATCACCTGATTGTCTAACAACAAAGATCGTCGGATGGGTATGTAAAACATTCAGTCAACAGTCGGTCCTGCGCCTGTTCTCTCGCCGGTAGTGTCGGTTAGTCGTCACGCTGGGTTATGAGAGTAAAAGAAACCGAGAGTGTCCTTGTGGATTGCGCACACACTTGGGCACTATAAAATGACTTCTGCGCTGGATTGGTTTTAACAAACCACCGCTTATGTAACTTTAAGTTATTTGAAGTTACATTAGCGACCAGGCCCCCGATTGCCAGATACCATACATTTTGTTTTCAAACTTCTTAAGCGATAAATAGCAATAGCATCTTGAATCAGGGCCCAAGCGGTTTAATATCAATATCATCATCATTTCAGCTTTGTTATCTACTGCTGGGCATAAGCCTTGTTTTACAACCCCCTAGGGAGGGTCTTCTAGGTGTATGTGGGACTCTCGGCTCGCTACGGTCGGTTTACCCACTAAAACCACTTGCGGATTGCCATCCACCGATATATTGGATAGAGTGGCTGGGCATAAGGGGTATATGCCTAATTTCCTATACTTATAACGTTTGGCTGGCGGGTTGGCGATCGCAGTTTTCAAATAAAAAAAAAAATCTAATAAAAAAAAGAATGTCCACGTTGCTGACCATTTCCGCATATAACGGGTGTAAAAAGAGCAGTCACTATAACTTTGGGATATGATTATACTACCTTTTCTCATTCTAGAAATGTATGTTTTTTTTACGAAAAAATAAAAATTTTTTTTTTTGCTTTATTGTTATTTTTGCCACAAAAAAGTAAGAAATAAAATAAATAAATATGCGTTTATTTCAGACTTAGTCCATATAGTGTTAGTAATTACAATTTATTAAACTTAAAACTATGTTAGTAAGTGATAGAAAAAAAATTAATTAAAATAACAAAAAATTAACCCAATTAATTCATGTATCTATTAGGTCTCTTTGCAGCACTCGGTACGTGTACATGAACATATACCCAATGGCGCATAATTGGACACTCGACCTTATCATTTTTCACTCTAAGAATGGTGTTGGTGCTCGCGCGTACTCGGCTCATCAAAGAGGCAACCCGCTTTCGTGTGACAGCTTGAAAGCCGTCAGTATGTGTTTGCGCAAACATATGTGATGCGCTGCAGTATCACGGGAGCCCCAACATCACTCTTAGAGCATTATTATATTGAACTCGGAGGGCGTTGTAAGCTCGCTGCGTGTAGTTAACCCACAGATTGCATGTGTACATAGATTGGCAAAAAGCTTTAAAAAGAGTTACTTTAACCTCTGCACTACACCGTGCGAATCTGCGGGCCAACATGTTACATCGAACTGCCATCGCCCTCCTTTCTCTTTCAATGTCATTATCGTCTTTCAAGTCCTCAGTTACAACATTTCCTGATGTAATTGAAAGACGACACCCTAGTTAGTGCTATTCCATTCAGCATTACAGTCGGTACCGAGTCTAAGTTATGTCCCTTAGTTTTAAATACAACTAACTGACTTTTCTTGACGTTGTAGACGAGACCGTGCGACAATGTATATCTCTCACATACCTACACCTATCAATTTCCTGAGTGCGAGTCATCTGCGTAACTTATGCTGTTGACATAGTGGCCGTCAAGTGAGCATCCAACCTGCGTGTTGCTAAGCTCATCAATCAGTGCATTCACATAGAGATTAAATAGGGTGGGTGAGGATAATCCATCCTGTCTTACACCACATTCTAATCTATACTCATCCGACAACTATCCAAGCTATCTGACCTGGTTAATCTGGTGCCCGTACCAATACTTAAATATATTTATAATTCACCAGATCAAATGCCTTCGACAAGTCAAGGAAAGCACCATACACACATGTCTTTTTGTCAGTGTAGTACTTGATGATATGCTTGAGTGACAAAATCGCACATTCCGTGGATAGTTTCGGCCTAAAACCAAACTGCGCGTCATGCAAGTCAACAAAATTTTTAAGTTGTCTCTCAAGCAAACCATCCAGCACTTTAGCCGTGACTGTAGCTAGTGAGATCGGTCTGTTATACGGGATTGTTCCAGGGTCTTTTTAAAAAAAGACTTTATTTAAACCTAGAAGTTTATTAACACAAAGGAATAGCAAACACTGATTTTGGAACACTTGATATGAAATGAGACCCAACAACCCGTGACGAGAGTAGCGCGCTAACTGAGGGCCGCCGGCACGCTCCCGTGTTTTTATATTGTATAATAGTGCTGTGCCGACGCCCTGTAAGCAATATTACTAGCTAGTGAGGGATATAACAACCCCCCCCATAAGACTGAATTTCAGGGTTAAAATAAATGAAATTCAGTAAGAACCCTTAATTCGGGGTTGAGAAATCGGAGAATCTGTGCTTATTGTTTCGCCAAGTTCTATATTCTCGTTACGGATTGATGGTTCAGACTTAGCATTATTTTTTACAATTTTTTTCTTAAAATCTGAGTTATATAATCTTAATATTATAAGAAATACAACAACTATCAAAATAATAGTTATTAAAGAATTAATTATAAAATAATGGGTCCCATACTTCACTAATGCAGGTTCTTTATTCATTATCTCATTTAACTTTAGGATTATATTTTCATTTTGGTTGTTTGTTTTCAAGTCTTCTAAATTAATATGTTTTAGTGGAGTATGAGTTTTTATTACTAAATTTGAATCATTAGTCTTACAGCAAGGAATATTACTTATATTAAAACTTAGTCTAGGAGAAGATATATTGATATACTTAGAGTTTCTTGTTGGCACTATTAACTTCGTGTACCTCGTGTACACCATGCATTTTTCGGGTGTATGTAATATACCGGTACCCGAAACTATTATTTCCCGCACTTCTGCGTCATCGCAGTCTATATATACTTTATTTGGCCGGGGTTGTATATACAACCAACGATTTCGTGAGAGTAACTGCCAGATATTTAGCTCTCCAACGATTGTTTTAATAACACACTGATCTGGGAGATTGTTTGTGGTTTTAGTTAACAATTCACTTTCACAGATTGGGTTTTCACTGGTTGTTTTTATCACTGACACTCGGCATATGAACTCAGAACCTATATTTTTACATACATCTAAGTTATCTAGGTTTACATAATTAATCTTATCATTAGAGACAGCGATATACGAACTCGTAGGTCGTATCATTCTGTATACATTTGATTCGCTGGCTCCATTAGAAGTTGGTAATGCTAAATTATGATACAAAGTAAAATCATCGTTAGTTACTAACGGGATTTGTAGCCTAAATACTAAATTTTTCTTAAAATAGTAGCATGCAACATTAGAAATACTTAGAACTAAATGGATATTATCTAGACTTAAGGATACAGGGACTCTAGTACTTCTAAGAAGATGTTGAACATTATTTGATAATTCTTGGTACAATTGATTTGGAGTCAAAATGCTTGGATGAAATATATTTTGCTTGGTTAGCATTATTGAATTTATTAAGTCCTCTAGTTGGAAGGACACAGTCATAAGCGAGCTTTCCAATATATTAAGTAATGATAGTGCCCGTATTTCTATGTTTACTGAATTAAGATTATTGGATATTTTATTCGTTATATTCAGTAATTGTTTAATTTTGTTTTCTAAAATTTTTTCATTATTATTTAATTTGTTTATTACCTTTTTGAAAGATAGAAGTGTTGTGTTAGTGATTAAAATATTTTCCTTCATTAATTGGGCTAGATTCTTTTCGTCGTTTTGAATAGAATTAATTGCTGTGTCATATTTCACAGCATCATTTTCGTCTAGAGTTCCGAAAATGTGTTTAAATGCTGTTCCTACAATGCCGAACCAGGCAGAGCGTTTATTTCGTTTGGAAAGTAAGTGAGACATTGATTCATAATCTCTTAATAAATCATCATATCTTGTGTACAATGGGGACAATGCATTTAGACATTGTTGAAGATGTGATTGTCTACAAATAAGATTAACTGAGTTAAGAATGTCCTTCAAGTTTGAAAGGTAAGGATTTATATAAGATATATCTATATAACTAATCACGTCTAACTGTCCATTAATTATTTTAAGTTTTCCCAGGCCATCGAAGAAGATCCCTGTACTGGTGTCGAGTGGCTGTGCAAAGTCCGGTTGTGCATTGGTTATGACGCTGAAATAAGGTAAGTGAATTTTAGTTTTTTATTTTTTTTATTTGGATATTTGTACATTAGAATGTTTTATTTGTTTTTAAAATAACTGGTTCTTTGACTATTCGTATAATTGAAATTATTAGTAATTTTCCATTAATCTTTTACTTTTCAGGTTATAGTTAAGATGAGAGTGTTGTACAACTTCAGCTGGTTTCATTTGGTCAAAATGATGAGTAACGTGACGCCTGTTTATAAGGAGAGTAGCAGTGTGATTATTATTAACTTTAATAATTTTATAAGGTCCTTTCCACACAGGTGACAACGCTTTCCTAAGTCTTAAATGATTTTTTATATAAACCAGATCTCCTGTTTTGTAACGGGGCGGTGTTTTAGTATTGTTATCATAATAAGATTTGGAATTTTCTTTAGATTTTAGTATATTTTGAAAAGCCTTTTCTTTTGTGTATTTCAGCTTATGTTGTAGTCTCTTAATATAGTCTGAATAAGTTGTACCCGTTGTGGTTTCATAAAGGGAATTTGGAAGATAAGGTTTTTCACCAAATACTAATTCATACGGAGAAAATTTTGTAGTTGTATGAATTGTTGTGTTGTATGTAAGCATGGCAGTATATACGTAAGTTGGCCAGTTGTCTTGATTTTCGTTGACGAAAGATTTTAAATATTCTTTCAACGTCGAATGGCTACGTTCTAGTGCGCCTTGTGTTTGAGGGTGATACGGTGATGACCATAGCTGTTTTATTTTAAGAAATTGGCAAGTAGATTTGAAAAGATCGGATGTAAAATTAGTGCCTTGGTCACTTAATATAGATTTTGGAATACCGAATAAAGATATGAAGTGAATCAGACAATCGCTCGTTTCTTCAGCTGTGGTACTGCGAATGGGATAGGCTACAGAATATTTAGTGAGGTCGTCTTGTAATGTTAAAATGTATTTTAATTTTGCCGTTCCTGATTCCGGAAGAGGTCCGACAATATCTAAGATTATACGTTGAAAGGCCGAAGTGGAAGTAGTTGTTATTTCCATTGGAGCTTTATTTGTTTTTCGTAATGCTTTATTTTCCTGACAAAGTTTGCACTTTTTCACGTAGTCTTCTATATCGCTTCTCATGCCTTTCCAATAGTATTGTTCATGTATACGATTATACATACGTGTAGAGCCTAGATGTCCTGCGATGGGAATGTCATGGTTTTCACGAAGGATTTTATTTCTTTCACTTAAACTAGGATAAATGATTTTATTAAGATATATATGGATGTTTATATTTGTGTTATGGAATAGGTAGGTAATAATATTATAAATTTTAGTATAAGAATTATTATCAAATGGATTTTTGAAGTCAGTAATAGCTATATCTTGGCAGTTTTCTAATTTCAGGATTTCGTCTCTAATTTGTTTTATCGCTGTATACACGCCAGGGTATGATGACTCATCGAAATGGTGTACTTTATTAAAAAGTAAATATATGTTTTTATTTTCGTAATTTGAAATTTTCATAAAAGAATGTAGTTCTTTTTCAGCGTTAATGATTTCGTCTTTATTGATTTTTGACAATATTTCTGACATATAGGGGTTTGATTCGTCTAAATCTAATGATGTGGGAATAATCAATATTTTAAATGATGATTTTAAGAGATTCTCATTGTGTTCATTTATTATGGTATTGTATACAATATTCTTATTGGAATTATCTTTCAGGAATTTAGAGTAGTCGCTGTTTTTTGGTTCCGGTTGTGTGTTTTCTTTTGATTCATTGGTTTTTGGAGTAGGAATTTGAAGGGAATCGAAATCGGGATTAAGATCGTCGCTTTTGGGACTACCGTCAAATATTCCGAGATCTTCTAGATTTATGAGGTCGGGAGAGGATGGTTGAGATATTTGGGGTTCCTTGTTCGGTATGGGATTTGTTTTTTGAGGGTTTGCTATAATGTTAGGACTTAGAAAATCTTCTGCATCGAATGAGAATGGAATGTGAGGTGGAAGTTCCATTAGAGGATCCTCTAATGGATTAAAGGATTCGTTATCAGAACTTTCAGGATCTAGAGGTAAGGATGGATTATTTTCTATCGGGTTGACTGGGAATCGCGATAATGCATCGGCATTTGTGTTAATTTTTCCTTTCTTATAGACAATATTATACTCAAACTCTTCTAGTCTAAGGCGCCAACGTACTAATCTTGAACTAGGGTCTTTGCAATTAAATAGCCATTGTAATGGTTTGTGATCGGTGACGATTGTGAATGTATGGCCGTAGAGATAAGGACGGAATGCTTTGGTGCCGAAAACGATAGCAAGGCACTCTTTTTCTGTAACGCTATAATTTGTTTCGGCTTTATTCAGGGTGCGAGAGGCAAAGGCTATCGGTCTGTCTTTACCTATTAATCCTTGAGATAATATGGCTGACACGGCGAAATTTGAGGCATCGCAAGTAAGTATGAAAGGTTTAGAAAAGTCGGGATATGCTAATACTGGTGCACTTGTTAGTCGATTTTGTAAGGTCTCAAATGCTAGTTGTTGTTCGTTTTTCCATACATAAGGAATATCCTTTTTTAGGAGTGTAGTTAAAGGTTTCGCTAATTTAGAAAAATCAGGAATGAAACGTCTATAGTAAGAAACGAGGCCTAAGAAACTTTTAATGTCCTTGGGAGATTTTGGAATTGGAAATTGTGTAACGGCTTTTATTTTTTCAGGATTTGGTTTGACTCCTTCCTTATTTATTAAATGTCCTAAATACCCTACTTCTTTACACATAAATTCGCATTTATCAGGCTGTAGTTTTAGGTTATAAGATCTGAGTCTGTCAAATATAGAAATAAGATTTTGTATGTGTGTATTCAAATCCGCAGAGTAAGATACGATATCATCGAGGTATACAAAACATCTAGAACCTTGTAAACCGGATAAGCATGTATTCATTAATTTTTGGAAGGTAGATGGCGCGTTTTTAAGGCCAAAGGGCATCCTGGTGAACTCAAAATGTCCTTGTGGTACTGAAAATGCGGTTTTGGGTGCGTCTTCCGGGGAAACAGGTATTTGATGGAACCCAGAGGCTAAGTCTAATGTTGTAAAGTATTGACTTTTCCCTAATTGATCAAGTATCTCTGTTATCTGTGGTATGGGATATGTTTCCCCTATTGTGATGTCATTGAGTTTTCGGTAATCGATTACAACTCTCCATTTGCGTTGGCCTGATGCATCTAATTTTTTGGGTACTACCCAGATAGGTGAGGACCAAGGTGAGTTAGAAGGGGATATAATGTTTTGTTTTAACATTTTATTTATTTGCGTTTCGACCTCCTTTTTGTGGCACTCTGGAAATCTATATGATTTAGTATGAATTGGGACGTCTGTGTTAGTTCGGATTTTGTGTTCTATATTTGTAGTATATGTAAGTTGGTCGTCTGGGAGATGAAATATGTCTGAATAGTCGGAACAAATTCGAAACAGTGCTTCCTTTTCTTCATTATTTAAATGTGACGTCCTCAGAAGGTCAAGGACTTTTTGTGTCCGTATCATCACACTTTGGTTTGGGGTTGTATTAGTATGAAGTATGTTTGAGCGAACCTCATATGGTTCCAGGCTAAGATTTAAGTTTGAATTTATAGTGACAGGATTTTCAGATATATTAATAACAGTAATATTTATTCGGCCGTTATCCTTGACTTTAGCTATGCAATTCGATACTAATAATGACTCTGAGATATGTTGGTCTACAATAATTCCTTCTTTGATATTAGGATTTTTAACGGTGCATTCTATTACAGTTTCCGACCTAGGAGAAATTGTGTATAATGGTGTAGAAAATATAAGGCTTATTATTTCATCCCCTAATTGTAATAAACCCTGTCCGTAGTCAATTTGACATTCGAGGTCTTTCAATAGATCATTACCGATGATGCCGTCGTGATTGAGACTAATATCTTTAACTACGTGGAATTCATGAAGGTATGGTTTATTTATTTTAGTGGTAATTTGCATGAAAAAACTACCTAGTGTGGGAGTGGTATCATTTCCCGCATCGATTCCTTTTAGTATAATTTTGTTATTACTTAGTGTTGGAATTTTTGATAATGATTTTAGCTTGACTAGAGAGATCGAGGAGCCAGTGTCTATAAGAAAAGATAGTGGACGAAATGCTACGGTTGTTTGCAGTTTTATATAAGGTAAGCTACGTTTTTCTATATTATTATTTATTTTATACATTTTAATTTTTTTGTTTTTATTTTCCAGGTTTAGATCAGAGGAGCATTTCTCATTGCAGTGAGCTGATTCAAGGGATTTAGAAGATTCGTGATTATAAAGCGAGAGTTCGTCTGAGGCTGTTTGGGAATAGTATTTTAAGAATGTATTATTTATAACTGGGGTTTTTTTTTGTATAATTGATTTGGTAAGAGATTCAGTGTGCATTAATTTAGGTATAGTAATTATGGGGCTCAGTTTGGCGGAACTAGGATGCAGTATGTTATTTTCAGCGAGTTGGGACAATGATTCAGTGGATTCCGAGGATTTAGTAGACCTAGGATGCATTCTAGCAGGCTTAGGGTGAGATACAGCGGGTACAGAGAATTCAGTGGATTTAGAAGACCCAAGATGCGTTCTAGCAGGTTTGGGGTGAGATACAGCGGATGCAGAGGATTCAGTGGATACAGAGGATTCAGTGGATTTAGAAGACCCAAGATGCGTTCTAGCAGGTTTGGGGTGAGATACAGCGGATGCAGAGGATTCAGTGGATACAGAGGATTCAGTGGATACAGAGGATTCAGTGGATACAGTGGGTTTAGTGATATCGACTTTTGATTTGGTAAAGTAATTTCCTAGGCGATATCCGCTAGGAAATTTTACTCGTTTAAATTGTGTATTTCGTTTTCATTCCCATTTTCTGTTATAGTAAGGATGGGTTTCGAAGTTGTTTGATTATTATAATTGTTATTACCCAAATTCCTAGTAAAACTTTGATTTTGATTTCGACTGTTATTGTACTGTCTTTTGCGGCACTGTTCGATGGAATGTCCTACATTCTTACAGTATCTGCAGATTACGCCGTTCAAGTTTATTTTCCTAGGGAAATAATAAGTTTGTGGCTGTTGGTCTCGCCGTGGAAATGTTTTATTTTTATCGTTACTACTTGGTTGTGTCATGAACTTTTTTGATGTACTTGCTACGATTTTCTCTTCAGCAGTGGCGAAACCCACTGCTGAATTAAGAGTGGTTGGGTTTCTACAGCGTACAACCTGTGATAATCGCGGGCTTAATCCGGTTATAAATGAGTACATAGCTAGGTCCTGGACAGCAGCTATGCGTCCAGATGTTTCGCTTTTTTTCTTTGTAGATATATTTATTTCGGATAATAGCAAAGCTAAGTTTTGTTCGATACGGAGAGCAAAGTTGCTTACAGATTCTCCCTGTTGCTGTTTTGAATCCTGTAAGTCACTGAGGAGGTGTGCGTAGTGTTTTTTCTCCCCGTATTGCTGCTTTATAAATTCTATGAATTGTTCAAAATTCTCAAACTCTTTTATGCTACAAGTCGCTTGTGCCCTTCCTTCTAGCTGGCTTAGTATGTATTTGAAAACAATTGATTTTTGGTTTTTATCAGCTAAATCATATGCGTTTTGGCAATTTGTGATGAAGGCGTTTAAACTTTCTCGTGTTCCGTCATATGGTTTAATAAATTTCAATATGATATTGAGGTCTAATTTATCCTGTATAATTAGTTGTACAGATTGTGGCTTGGAAGTGCTTTTCCCAGGATTTCCTTCTTTATCTGTCTTAGAGGTACTAGGATTTCCTTCTGTTTCAGACATTTTGTAAAAATAAATTAGGTAATTTAAACTCTACAGCACAATAAAGTAATCTAAATACTATTTAGTATAATAATAGAGTCCTATTCATAAGCTTATGAAAGGATCTTATTCATAGTAAATGGTTTCAGTTTAAGTGTTTTATAAACAGGTATTTCCGGCTTAACAAAGCTGGCTTATAGAAGTTACACACAATATAAATGCTGTGATATGAAGTGGTACTCGTGTAAAGAACAATGGGTATATTGATACGAATTAATACAAAGAACAACGGCTCAATACAAAGAACAATGGGTGCAACAATGTTGTGATTACGATATTGAAGTATTAGGTTCTGAGTTCTTAGCGTTTTACAGTTTCACGAAATTTTCACTCACTTGAAAATCTGGAAAATCAGGAACAGGGATGATGTCATCACGGCTCGGGACATGCTCGGGGCACACGACTAGACAATCGTGTGGATGCGGCGGTCACTGCCGTCGCTGTTGATGATGATGTTTTCGGGAGTTTTCTGCTTTTCCACTCACTTTTAGGTTTTGTTCACTTATCGAATTATACAGCTAAAATAGTATATATTACACTTATTTAGGTAGCTGGCGAGTTAGGCGCGTATTCGGGTTTTCGCGATTTTCCGGGATTTTCCGGGGATTTTCCGGGGATTTTCGTATCCCACCGCTGCCACCAATGTTATACGGGATTGTTCCAGGGTCTTTTTAAAAAAAGACTTTATTTAAACCTAGAAGTTTATTAACACAAAGGAATAGCAAACACTGATTTTGGAACACTTGATATGAAATGAGACCCAACAACCCGTGACGAGAGTAGCGCGCTAACTGAGGGCCGCCGGCACGCTCCCGTGTTTTTATATTGTATAATAGTGCTGTGCCGACGCCCTGTAAGCAATATTACTAGCTAGTGAGGGATATAACAGGTCGATAGTTGCCCATTTCTGAGATGTCACCAGTCTTGTTTTTTACTATCGGTACCACAATAGTCCTCATAATATCTGTAGGCAGGTAGGAATGTCTTTTACAAATTGTAAACAACATTCCTAGTAGCCTAGGTAAATGTGTGCCCGTGTAAAGGAAATGCTCAATACTGAGGCCGTCGTGTCCTGGCGACTTTCCTCTGGTCATATGTTTAATAATTGACAAAACATCATTTCCAGTAATTCGCTCATAGCTGCCGGAAACGGTTGATTCAGCTTGAACGGCTTTTGATATTGGGGTTACATTTTGGAAAAAAAAGTGGGCCCTAAACATGTTTGCTATGCCTTTTGGATCACTGATACCTTCGACACTCACCGGGACGCTAGACTTAGGACTCATCTTTTTAGATTGCTGCCAGAATCCTCTAAAATCTTTATTTTTGTGCTTTGCAACCATATCATTTAATTGTAATTAATTCTCGATTATTTTGACAGTATTTTAACTTTTCTTTAAATATTATTCTAGATTATATCCGAATATAAATTATCAATGAGAACTAAGTGTTCTTTGACTTCGTTATCACACACCGTGTCGCAACTTGTACCTAGCTTATAAGGAAATTGAATTTCCTTTAGCTTTTCATTACATAATATCTTAGTATATAAATTTATTTGGTTGTCATCTCTGCTTCCCCATATAATTTTGTTAACTGACGCACGCGGCAGCTGAAGCGTTGGTCCTACTGTGTAAATGTTGCATTGAATTTCTAGTGGGAAATGATCTGACCAGTAAACATCGTAACGTACCTTAATAGAGACCACCGACCGTCGCGTAAATGGTAAAACAAAAAAAATAGTTTAATTTTTGTCAAAAAAATATAAAAAAAATATACATTTCTGAAATGAGGAAAGGTAGTATAATCGTATCTCAAAGTTATAGTGACTGCTCTTTTTACACACTGTATATTCCCTCTGTCAACTTTAACGACACCCACGGGATAGATGGATGATAGGAGGGTGCTATTCTTTCTCCCACGGATATTTTAGTATCAGTGCAAATAAAAGTGTGTGTTTTAGAATTTTACTAACTAAATATTATGTTGTATTTCCTTAGTGTGTCTCAGCTTTTTAACAAAAAAATTAAATCAAAATCGGTTCATTCGTTTTAGAACCACGATGTTACGGCACACACAGAGACAGACATAATATTTAAACGCTCCTATTTTTGTTGAGGGGTTCAAAAAGGCTTAAAAAGGCATATTTAATAAGTACCTACCTATAAATGACATGAACCTCGTGATTACAAATGTATTCTGTCGCGAACTCGGAACAAGATTGTTCGCTTCATAAAACGTAATAGCATTATGAAGGATAAGAAAACCATCACGTTTCGAGAAATTATGCTAATATACAGGCCTCGAAGTACGCCTAAGGCTCAGCGCACATTCACGCAGAGATGAAGTGTCAAGTTGCACCTACCCTTTGGGTGTCAAACTTGACGCTTAAATCTTTGTTAATAAATGTTACACTGTAATAATACACAAACTTTTTTTTGCACTTTTTCCACTTTATTAGTTATTTTATCAAATTTAAAATTAAGTCAACATTAGGTGGCATCATTAATCATCTTTTTTTAACCCACACGAACATACGAGTGCTATATTAATTACAGTACCTATTAAGTTACAAGAAATATGATTTCTAGCTTGTATCTTAATATTATAACAATACACATGAATATTATGCTATAGGTGTTGAACATGACGCTTTGACTATGCGCCAATGTGAGTTGAACCTAACACGAAATTTATTTCTCCTTTTTCCGAGTTGTACGAATTCTTTTGTGTCTTTATGCGTCAGATGCGTAGACATTTAAGGGCCGATTTTTCCATCCTCAGATAAACAACCAGATAGCGTTTATTCGACGAATAGCAATATTTTGAGTTTTTCAATACTCAGATAGTTGTTAACTGTCTAATAAGACACCTATCAGAGAAATAAAATATCTGCTGCTTGAAGTGCCAGATAAGGCTTTATTACCCCGATAAGTTCGTGTCTGCATTTATATTTAACAGTTTCGTCAATTTCGTTGGGTATCAGAATCTAATAAAATGGATGTTTTTGAAGCAATTGACGACTATAATAAGACACTTATTTTTATTGTGCAAGTTGAATCTGAACTCTCTGTTCTACCTATATTTTCGCCTCTTTCGCTTTCCCGTGGTCTAGTGGTTCAGAGCTTCGCTCTCGACCCAGAGGTTATGGGTTCGATTCCCACGTTGGACAACAAAAAATGCTGTTTTTAAGTTTGGTTAGGAAAATGCAGGCTGATCACCTGATTGTCTGACATGAAAGATGATCTATGCGTCGGATGGGCATGTAAAAAGTCGGTCCTGCGCATATTCTTTCGCCAGTCGTGTCGGTTTGCCGTCCCACTGGGTTAAAAGGGTAACGAGAGTAAAAAGAGTAACTCCATCTTATCTTTGTGTATAACGCACACACTGGGATACTATATAGGGTCTGGTTTCAATGATATCGGCTACCGATACCAAAATCGGTGAGGGAAGCCATTATTTCAAAGAGCGTCCGTCTAGTCGGGTTGACCGTTGATTAGCAAAAGAGTGCAGGTTCGATCTCAATTTGTAGCAGGTACCAATGAGACTTTCTCAGATCAAGTACTACATACGGACGCTCTAAATGTGAAGGAGAATGTGAGGAAACCCCACACATGATTGGCCTTTTTTTAAACGGGCATTGGCCCACCTCACATTCCCACCACTGCAACTCCTGTGAGCCAGGATCGACAGCGGTAACCAACCACGACAAACCCTTTGATATGATCTCAGGGAGCCCGAGGGACAAGCTAAATCTGTCTTGGGACCCACAACGAAATTAATCAGAAGAAAAAAAGGAGGAGTAGGAAGTATTCCAGTTTCCTTCCCCAAGAAAAAATCATGATTGGCCTCAGACGTATTGACCAGTCATTCCTCTGGACTAGGCCGACTATGTTGTGAGAATGCCGTATGTGCTGGGCAACCATGCGACATTTAACCGCCGTTCCAGGCACTACAGTATTCAAAGAGAGGTGACTTCGTTCGGAGAATACTGTCCAAACTCAAAATAAGTCATATATTGAAAGATAGCAAAGTAGGCCATAGGATAGTAAGTTTGATGATTTATTCATCAAATAACGGATGCAAAGGCCTACTTTGCTATCTTTCAATATCAAACCGATCAAAACGCAGACGTTGATTTGACGTTTATGGGAACACTATTTTGCTATTCTAACAATAAATATAATTATTAGCAGAATCGACAAAAGGGTTTGTGGTCCCCTTTTGTTTCTATATTTTGAGGCATTCTAGTGCAAAGATTAGAAACTGGTCGATTTGGTACTTTGCTGATATTGTGCTTGCTCACTAGTTAAGGGTTTTCAAAGAGTATAATAATGCAGTTTCATCACAGTACCTACCCATCTCATCTAACAGCATCGAAAGCGCAAGGCAAACGCTATACAGACTTCAAACGTATAGACGACTTTGGGTCAGTAAATGATAATAATACATATAAAATAACAGTCCATTTATAATTCATTGGAAGTTAAATACGAGAATTGGTCTTCTGATGAACGAGCTCTGTGGGCGGGATTTGAAACAAAGTGATCCCTGAAGGTTCGCCCTTCGTGTTGGATTAGCTTATGTTTAAAGGTGTGTTGAATATACATACCTTACTTTTCTTGTCATTCTTGCTAAAATGAATACTTAATTCAATCCTTATGTAAACCAGCCATAGCATAGATCCCTTGTAGCTCTAGTCACCAGATTGCTAAGATCAATGAACTATTGATATAATATTTATATTGTTAGGCAAAAAATATTACATAAAAATACCTAGTTATCACATTTTATAGTAGGTATAACCAGGAATAGCAGCTCTAGTCAAACGTCTTGCATATTATTATTGCATTAAAAAAGTATACCTATATAACGTCAAACTGACATATTCTGTCAATGTCAGTTTCATACCTGACATACGTCAGTTTTATCATCAATCAGCTAATATTTGAGTTAACAAGCCATTCTGGGAAAATCACTAAGAAACCATTTTTGAAAAGAAGAAGAAGAACAAGCTATTCTCAGCGCTCATTGGTGAACGTAGAGAGTGAAGTTGTTGCATGTTAGGTTCCCAGCGAGAGTTCAAAATGTTTTGTTAACTCCGGGAGATAGTGTTTAGGCGGCCAGGAGTTTGTGTTTAATTTGGACGTGCGTGTTATCTTCGCGTCTCACTGATATGTATAATTATATACATTTATTTATAAAGAAGATATAATAAAATTTTTTAATGTCAAAACCATTTTTTATGTCGCAAAATGCATTACGCATCCCCCGAGGAGTATGTGGGACTCCCGGCTCGCTACGGCCGGTGTACTGACTAAAACCACTTGCGGATTGCCATCAGCCGTTATGTTAGGTGGAGTGCCCTGGATCTGTCAAAACACAGGCCACTCCTCCCTAGATCGGTCGGTTCACCTCTATAGGGACCGGACTTCCATAAAATTAAGAGAGTGCTCCGGCAAAGTGTGAAACAAGAGCTAAGGCAGCGAACACTCAACAATATATTCTGTCTGCTTACATTTAAGGGATAAATGAAATAAAAAATATAAGATTTTAGATTTATTTTTCAACCTAACATTTTCGTAACTTTCGTAACTTGACAGAACACCAGCTATATGTAACAGGTGTACACAACTAATGAACATTGTTCATACTTAAAATATACAGTCAGTACCGAAAAACAATTATCACGAAATTTGCTTTTATCACGAAAATACTATACTTACTTTAATTCCATTTAATCAATTCATATTTATACAATCTAACACAAAATCTATTACAGGGACTAATCACAATACTAAAATAGAAAAATGTTTGGAACATCTGATTAAGCAGGTGATGGAAGACTTTGTGTAAGAAATAGATTAGTTCTATCAGAGGTACCCAACCATAATTGTTAGAAAAAGCTTCCTATTGATTCAACTGTGATTTTGTCACTAATCGTCACAAAGATAGAATATTGTTTTTATATAAATTGTTCCCAGTAATGTCTTTTTAAATACACGAACCATAATAATTTTTACATCGTTTTAAAATTATATCAAAGGTCAATTAAACTTTACATTAAGGAAACTTCATATTTTATTGATATTATTCACTACATTAAAATGAACAAATCATAAAACTTCATTCTAAAAATTATGATTTGGGTAGAGTGGTAAGTGAAAATAATGAATAAAAAGAATAACAGACATTGATAACTGTTTGTTTTAAAACAAGATTAATAGAAATCATCGTGAACACAATAGCGCCCTGCACACTAAACGTTAGTTCGAACCGCGTAAAACAGTACGCGCCGTTTCAACCTGCGGTCCGAAGCGAACTTAATAAACTAAATTATAAAACGAATAAACGCGCGGGGCCAACATAGTCAATGACGCCATGTTTGTTTTAACTGCGTGCTTGATGTATGCATTTTGAAACTTAACGCAAGACGCAGGCAGTCACCGTGGACGATTTTAATGACGTTATTAGCACGACTGTTCGATCCGCAGACCAATTCGCACATATTCCGCCGCGGTTTGAAACGCAGTGCAATTCGCGGGGCGCTATAATATAAGATAAAGAGCATTCTACAAAATATTATATAACATTTTAATTACAATTGAGTCAAAATGAAAACTATAAGTATAAAACAAACATAATATTGAAAGTTGTAAATAGAATTTAGAATGACAACATTTGAATACGTAATTCATTAACAGGCAGTTTGAAACAGTTTTCAACTCAAAAGCTATGTGAAGTCGATGACAACGCGGTGATCATGTAATTATCTAAATGTCTAGTTTTTTACACTATTCTCATAAACTATACAGCAAGTGTACATCAACTCCCACAAGTTACATTAGAAATAGGAAAGGCACAGTCGAAGTATTAAATTTATTGCTGACTTTCCTTATTGTACACCTTCTTATAATAACCACACGTACTCAAGAAGAAAGTGTATACAGTACGTATTCTTCCGAATATATATATTCCGAATAACTTATAAACAGACAATCAATAGTAAATTTGGCACAGTAAAGACGTTTCGGAGAGCTAACTTTCTTGAGACAATTTAATTTTAACACTCAAGTTTTTACTTAATTGGAAGTAAATGGGAATTTGACGATTTCGTAGTTTCGATTTCAACTGAAACTAACTTACTAAAACATAAATTATGTTAGCGACTACAATATTTTCTAGAGTCTGCTGTCTACATCGAGTTAAGTAATGGCTTGGTTGTTTATTACGAGTATTACGAGAATTTAGACTTTTATAAGATTCGAACTGTACCTCTCTGAATGGCGAATGACAGCGCTGAAAACAAAAATCTGGACGTATCCAATAGAGTTGAAAATCAAAAACACAGCATTAATTTAACATTCGACGCTTGTGTGTTCAACTTTAGTTATACTGTTTAGAGTTTTTTCCACGCTGTTTTTTCCGCCCGGAGAGACTGGATGATGTAGAACGATACTGAAGTCGACTTCAACACGTTGACATGTCAAGGCAAGCAAAAAGATACCTATCGTCTCATTTTTGAATCCATTACTTAACTCGTCTAGTTGATAGTCTAGTTCTAATGTGCGTATTGCGTTTTACAAAGTCTAATTTACGAATTCCATTTGTATGAAAATAGGTTTTATATCAGAAAATATTTTTTCCTTAAGAGAAATTAATGCTTAGAACGAACTTTTGGTTCTGTTGCTATTTGTAAAATAGATAAACATTTAACTATGATCTCGTCTACAGATCTAAACTCTTCCTTAACATTAATAGTCATCTGTCGGAGCACAAATCAACATTTAACAATGAACAAACATAACTATAGGCTTTTAAAATTGTCCTTATAGAAAATTTCAATGATTAGAAACCCGTACTTAAAATACATAAATTAAATCTAAATATTCAAATCGACACAAAAACTATACACCCAATAAAATGCACACCAGATTTCATTTTCGTTGAGGTCTTCTGGAAAATCTTAAGAGTCTAAAAGATTTACAGTAAGCACCGTACTAATAACTAAATAAAGTTTCGAAGAAAACTTTAGCACTCGTAGAAAATCTCACCACCACGAATTGACTAGTTCTAGTAACTAACTAATCCTTAATAAACAATAAATTGATTTAAGTCTTTTTGCGATTGAACCGGCCGCGGTCAGGACTTTAAGTTGGAGGGTAGTTGGAAAGAGAAGAGAAGGCATTCCATATCACTTGCAGTCGATCTGATCGGTTGTAAACGTAAGATTGACAGAAACGTTCGAAAGTCAATCAAAGAACACTAGTTTATAATTCACTTGCAACCGCCACCACATTCGTACAATTCATTTACACACTTGAGAAGGTAGGGAGGATACCCGTCTACATCTGTACTGAGTGAGTCTAGATGTAAACTTCGTGATGTTGTTGCGGCCGGCTTGGCCTGGACTAGGATCCTCGTTCCGCCATTTCTACGTCTCCAGCGTCGGGTTTCGTCGAATCGATCCTTCGTCTTTCTGCTATTACGATTCTAATTTTTTCCTCCTCGCTGATCGGCTGGTCTGGTACTTCGGGTGTAAGTTGAGATTGTTGGGAAATATTCGCTTCACTGATAGCAGCCGATTCAGTAGACGGTCTCCTTTTCGAGGACCCATACTTAATGCTTTGTCTGTTCGTAGGAACGGCTAAAAGCATTTGCCGTGGACGTAATAACCTAGATTCTTCGCCGCGAAGCGAATTTCTTTTATCTATCCGTTGTCGGCGATTCTGGGAGAAGGAGTCTCGTCTTGGAGGACTCCCAGGTTCAAGGTCCTCTATATCGTCTGCGTCGATGAACCGTGCGTCTTCCTCGTACAACGCACTTCGCGTGTCTGAGTTAGAGTCCTGCCGCCTTCGTACAAATGCATGCGGGGAAAGAGATGCCCTTCTAGGTAGAAGAGCTGCTGGTAGTAACGCGTGATGCGAATGTAAAGTACGTCTTCTGCGCGCCGGTGACAATATTATTGGCGGTTTTGGTTCACTATACGTGAAATTTGCAGGTAATGATGGGACCTTGTTCAAAGGTCTGGGAGGAGAGACGCACTGTTCTAGAGCATGACACAGCGCTCTGTCTTCTTCGTCATCTGCCTCACGTTCTAATTCCCTCTCTAACTCAACATCCATGTCGTTTTCATCTTCCATTTGCTTGTGAGATTCTTCTAGGTGTTTCATGAGAACCTGTGAATTGCTATGTTTTAGATTTTGTGCTAATACGATAATCATAAAAAGAACACTCACTATATAACTTTGAGATAGGATAATACTACCTTTCCTCTTTTTTTTTTATTTACGAAATTAGTTTTTTTAATATGTAAAAAATTGTACATTTCTAGAATGAAAAAATGTGGTATAATTATATCCCAAAGTTAAAGTGACTGTTATTTTTACACCCGTTATAATATATTATTTCCGTACTATTTTTAGATAACTAAGGTGTTGTATTCTTGTCATCAGTATAAAAATATCCTAGTGAATACTTACAGCCACAACAACGTTGACGAGTACAAACTGAGCCATCAGTACGAAGACAACAAAGAATATCGGTGCTATGATTGTAGAGACGCAACAGTTTCGAACGCAATCCACGGAGCTGTCGCAGTCTTCCCGGAGAGTGTCTTTCATGATGCCGTTCCAATTGTCACCAGTTGCTACTCGAAACAGAGTGAGGAACGCCATGCCAAAGTTAGCGAAATGAGCGTGCTCGCCAAGACCTAAAATAATATTACAAATTTGTAAAATGTCACATTTTTGAGCACAATATCGTTGCATGTTTATTATTTCTTCCAGCATATAGATGCAACTGGTTTGAAAGGAAAAGCCTAGACAGCCAAAATATTAAAATTGCTACTTCATCACATACAGTTGGGGTTTGTTAGACCCGTTACTTTATTAACTATAAAAGAGATTAATTTATGTATTTTAATTAAGGTAGAGTCTGCCACGCTTAATTTTTTATATCTAAGTTTTTTTATTGCAATATAAATTTAAAATACTTTACACATAAAATATTAAACCTATACAACTATTACATACCTTGACAAGGAATTTCATCAGAACATTCAAGTCTTCCAAATAGCTCCACCCCCAGAGCCGCAAATATGAAGAACAGCAGAAAAAACAACAGCCCCAAGTTACCCACTTGTGGCAATGCTTGCATCACTGTGTCCAGCAGAGCTCTTATGCCTTTTGCCATCTTTAGCAATTTCAAAACTCTTGCAATCCTCAATACTCGCATAACCCTCATTATTGTTGGGTTAATTGGTATTATATTCGTCTCTAGTTCCTCTAAAACTATACCTACTATTGATAATATAACTATAATTACATCTAGTTGATTCCATTTGTCTTTCAAGTAGATTTTGAATCCTAGCGCTACGAGTTTCATCACCGCTTCCAGTATGAATACGGCCGTGAAGAAATAATTGAAAATCTTCAACGCGTATTGCAAAGCGGGTGGCATTCTGTAGTATTCTATGGCCATGGTCACAACGTTCAAGCCGATGACTCCGGCTATGGCCAGGTCAAAGTATTTAGATGTGACCACGTTGTGGACGAAAAGACGATATTGCCCATAGTCCGCGTAGTATGGCCGCATGTGCATCTCTGAAACAATTTCAATGTTATTACCGTAGTTTGTTAATATGTGTCGCCGCCTCCGTGGTCTAGTGGTTCAGAGCTTCGATCTCGATCCGGAGGTTGTAGGTTCGATTCCCGCGTTGGAACAACAAAAATGTTGTTTTCAAGTTTGGTTAGGACAATGCAGACTGATTACCTGATTGACTGACAAGAAAGATGATTATCATGGATCATGATCCATGCGTCGGATGGGCATGTAAAAAGTCGGACCTGCGCCTGATCTCTCGCCAGTCGTGTCGGTTTACTGTGCCACTGGGTTATGAGGGTAAAAGGAAGAGAGACTGCTTCTGTGTATTGCGCACACACTTGGGCACTATAAAATAAATCCTGCGTAGCTGGCCTGATTTCAATTAAATCGGCTACCGACACCGAAATCGGTGAGGAGAGCTATTTTTTGTTAATATGCAACCGTAACAAACTAACAAAGTTGGCTGCTGGAAAGTAGCCGAAACGTTAAGGAAAGGATAAAGAAACAAGGCTCTATCCATAAGTGACTGTATAATATTCGCGTAACTTAAGAAATCAACAATAACGTCTGTTCGTCGTCATAGTCATGGAAAATATTTTATTCATGTCGAGTATTATTTAAAAATACAACAAGCGAATGAACAATTTCGTAAATTACATCCAGCAACTAAATCAAAAGGGAATTGCTGTCATTATACAAATGGAATGTAAATTACATTTGGAAACATAAAAATAAAATGCGTTAACCTTTGATGTCCCAGTAACGGGGAATCGGCAAATTGAGGCTTGGTGAAGATTTCGGTTGTGATGTATTTACATACAATTACAGGAAGACAAGTATTTTGGGGAATATCCTCAAATCGATTGAAATGTCTTATTGTATGTCACTGATTCCTTTGAAGCCTATCAATTATTTCAAATTAGAGCAAAATATTAATTTGGTTACAATTAATTTTACACCACATAAGCCTTTACAGTTTGAGTGTTTTGATTAATTTGTTTGGATATATATTTATTAAACTAGTATTCATTATTTATTTCATTAGAAAGGAATCAATTAGTTAATTATTAAGTATTGCGTTTTATGGTTTTTTTTTCTACATTTACATTAAATGCAGCAGATTATAGTTTTTGTTTGCTTGTAATTTAATATGAGCAGTGAACTATTATAGATAGTCATTAGTTAGATATTCACAATAATAACACAAGTTATAAATTTTTCCACTTAATTTGGGATTTACGATAGTTTGAAATAAATAACAGGACCGGTTTCGATTAACTCATTACAATGTCCTATAAAATAATATAAGTTGTGTGTTATAAATTCAAGTTTATTCAACTATTACATAAATCATTAAAAACTAGTTTAAGTATAATATAAAATAGCTGTGTGTGTGTTTTTTTTTTAATCTTTATTTTATTAAGGCCATACATCGTAAAGATTAAGCCGGCCTTATCAACAACATTACAAATTAAAATTAGTTAACAATGTTATCAAGATCTCTTAAATTTAAACTATGTATTATATAACTTATCAATCTATCACTGTATTCTATCCTGAAATCAGAACTTGCAATATTATGTATAATAGTAAATAAAATTTAAAGCTGTGTGTTATTATTATGATTATTTAACAATTGACATCTACGTGTTCGTTACCTTATTGAATGGGAATTGTATAAATATTATGACAGTTTACCCACAACTGATATCTGATAGCGTTACAACTACGTACGTACTTTCAATTGAAGATGATTTATTATGAATGGATGAAGGTGATATGTCGCAAAAAAAAATTATCCATAAAATTGGGTATAAACTGTCACTTAAACATTTCAAGGTTTAAGTTTTAAGTAGGTACATTGAATCTAAGAGCGATCTTTAGAATAATGTACTTAATACGTTACGACGTATTGTAAAATGTATAAGTGACAGTTTGAACTCAATTTTCACAAAATCAGAATTTTGCTACATATCCCCTTCATCCATTCATGTCTTAAAACTCGATATAAGTCGTTTCAGATATGACATCAAATGCTGGACATAAGGCCCCCGTATTTTATTGATTCTATTCACGATCTGACACCCCAAAGACTATTTACGAATACTTTTTATAATCACTTACTCCGTCTTTTCTTCTCCATCTGCAGCGCTCTCTTCGCGGCTCTCCTCACTCGTTCCTCCTTCTCCTGCTCCTCCCTGCACCGGTGGAAGTTCTCTACCACCACTCCCACGAACATGTTCAACACAAAGAATCCCACTAGCAGGATGAAGGCTATGAAGTACAGGAGACGCCACTCCGAATAGTTCACTATTGGCTGTTGGAAAAAAGTTAGATTATTTTTTGACGTACACTTCATTACTTATTTTTTGACGTAAACATCACTACTTATTTTTGAAGTAAACATCACTGCTTATTTTTTGACGTAAACTTCATTACTTATTTTTTGACGAAAACTTCATTACTTATTTTTTGACATAAACTTCGTTACTTATTTTTTTAAGTAAACTTCATTACTTAATTTTTGACGTAATCTTCATTTTTTAAAATGGACGCAATATTAAAAGGAATGATAACAAAATCAGGGTATTGAGTTTAGTGTTGCAGCTATTGCCCCTTTTAAATTTCAATCACTTCACTGGATTGATAAAGAATCAAACAACTTATTACGCTATTAACAATGACTATATTCACATACAATAAACGTCCGTGTCTATAAATATACCATACTTTTTGGTTAAAAATGTATAATAAATTTGAAATAAAATTCAATCTTACTTAAACCTAAACATCATCGAATATGCTCAGATTTAATTTAATCTTAAATGGAATTACTAAAATTATTTCAACTGTTTACTGAAATTATTTTGCGACTTAATAAATGGTACCTGTTGGTCGACGCCCACAGCATCTAAGCCAGTATACATGATGTTGACCCAGCCATCCCGGGAGCTCAGCACGAAGAGCGACATGAGAGCCTTGCCCAGGTCGTCGAAGTTGTATTTCCTGTTCACCCACACGTTTCCTTCTATCGCCAGACAGTCCGACTTGTTCTTCACATTCTTTATGTGTGCACCCTCGCAGTAAAAAAATGCTCCTTTGAATAGCTAAAAAAATATAAATGATGAATGTACTGTTCTTGATGAAAATTCATAATACACAACTTTTTTACATTTTTCCACTTTTTATAACGTTTTAATAAGTTTTTACAAACCACGACCGGTTTCAATTAAATCATAACCTGATGATGATTTAATCGAAAACGTAATAAAAAGTGGAAGTGTAAAAAAGTTTTGTGTTATTATTGTAGCTAAAAAAATGTTTTATCATCAATTAAGGTGTTCAGTTCTGATAAAATGTGATCAAGGTAGTTTTGACACGACACCGCGACAGCAGCGGCGTCGACGGTCACAGCCGCGGTGTCGTGTGAATACCTTAATAGTATATTGTGCAACTAGTGCGATAAGTTGTCAATATCGCACGGGCTGCACATACTATTTTTTATTACAAATGCGGGATAAGTGGGATAAGTGGTATATTGGCGCTCGCTGTTGCGGTTGAAAATGGGCTGTTTGCCCATTTTGGAATTTGAGTGCGAAAAGTTTACTTGGCGCACTCAAATTTTAGAATGGGCAAACGGCTCGTTTTCAACCGCAACAGCGGGCGCCAAGATGCTACTTATCCCGCATGAGTAATAAAAAAAATATAAATACGACTAAATTAATGTGCCAAAGATATATTTAAATCGATAGCATTATAGCCCACATACTGATATTAAATTACATTTGTATCACATTAAATCGGAATGGATGATTTTTTTTGTGAGATTACTTCTCTTATAACAAATATACAGTAAACATAAATGTAGTTTTAAATATTTCACTTGTTTCCTAAAGTTTAAAACACTTTAAATAAACCCTGAATGTTTACCATCTATAGGTAGCAAATTTAGAATATTAAAAAATGACTTCCAGTGACTATTTCCAAAGGGACATTTCGCTTTAGAAAATGTTTCAACCGCGTCGCAATGTTCAGCCATGTGTATTGAACATCGGTCTGTTTGTGGAGGCTTGTGTACACGGTGGCACTTATGAAAGGAAGCCGATAGGAATCGTGTGGAGCCTTTACCGTTACGTAAAATATAACTTTAACCTACGGCAGAACACTATAGTTCGTCCCTGATAAATTTAACCTAAAGGTAAACAAACCGAGAACATCAAAATTTTCACATATTCACTTATTGTGCACACTTATCAACAATTTTGCTACTTCATTATCCAATACGTTTTATAACAATTAAATAATAATTAACATATTTAAACATCAAATGAAAAACCTTTACTGTAAAAATATGCTATTTTAACACTGTCGACTGTAGAATATAGTCCATAGTCTATGGATTCATTTAGCCAACAATAATCATTGCGTTAATATTAGCCAATTGGCATCACTGACTAATCTATGGTTGTGTCATAGATGCTTTGTTTACGTTTGGGTTAAATTTATCTCGGAAATTTATAAAAAGATGAATAAATATTTACAGGATGTCACTTTTACTCGTTGGCGAAATGACAAGGATACCGCTACTGTTTTCTTCCGTTCGTACAAAAATATTAATGAAACTATAGAAGTAAATATTCATAAAAGATACCTAAGAGCAGAAGACTCAAACGATAGATAAATTAAGTGGCAGTCATATTATGCAGGCTTTATCATTCCACCAAGCAGTGACAGTGACATCTTATTTGAACATTAATTAAACAAAAACAATAATTATCTTTATTTCTATAGAACATATGTTTTTATTTGAACATGAATAGAGTTTATGGCTTATGGTAGTTCCTTGTCACTAACCTGCACTCCCAAAATGCCGAAGATGATGAAGAACGTGCAGCATATGAGGACGATGTTGCCGATCGGTCGCAGCGAGGACAGTAGCGTCTGTACCACGAGCTTCAACCCCGGCGCCCGGTTTATCACCCGCAGGGGTCTGAGAGACCGCAGTAGCCTAAACACCTACAATTACGAAGAAAATTTTGAAGAAAAATTTCCACGTAGTTTATTCGACACGCTAAAAATATGATTCTGAATACCGAAGTATTTTTTGACTTGAGTCCGAAAAAATACTGTTTCCATGGAATTCTGTATTTGCGAGTGAAGCCGCAAGCTAAAGCTAGTACTAAATAATTGGAGTTTTTTCAATATACAATTTTTTTCAAAAAAAAAAAAAATTACGTGCAATAATTTGCCCATTTAAAAAAAAGGTTTTGTACTGATAAGATCATTTTTACTGATACGTTAAATACGTTAATCCTATTGAGCTTAAGTTTTATGTATTAAGTTCAGTTCCAAATGATCACTAAGTAAGTAAGTAACTTACCCTCAAAATTCCGAAAATCCGCGGACTGCTCTCAGACACTAGTGACATCAGGAGGTCTATGATGGATATGATGACCAGGGAACCGTCCATGATGTTCCACCCCGAGGTGAAGTAAGCCTCGGTTCCGTAGAACATGCCGGATGCTACCACCTACAAACGGTTACGGGTTCAGTACAAATAATAATGGCTCCCCTCACGATTTCGGTATCGGTAGCCGATTTCATCGAAACCAGGCCAGCTATGCAGGAGTTATTTCGTAGTGCCAAAGTGTGTGCGCAATACACAAATACTATCTCTCTTCCTATTACTCTCATAACCCAGTGGGACGGTAAACGGACACGACTGGCGAGAGAACAGGCGTAGGACCGACTTTTTACATGCCCATCCGACGCATGGGTCATATTTCTTGTCAGACAATCAGGTGATCAGCCTGAATTGTCCTAACCAAACTTGAGAACAACATTTTCTGTTGTTCCAACGCGGGAATCGAACCCACAACCTCCGGGTCGAGAGCGAAGCTCTGAACCACTAGACCACGGAGGCGCTCGTCAGGTACAAAGGTAAGGTACTTAATGTATTTTTTAAGTAATTGTTGATAATATATTCTGTCTATGGCCACAATCCATAGATATAGATTTGCAATTATATACAGCATCGGGAATGTTCTACTCGCTGCTTTCTAAACGTTTTCCTTTACACTAATAATCCTCAACATATTTAAACAGAAAGGAGGTGACCGCATCGGCTACATAGAAAGTCATACATTTTTTAATTTATGATTTTATGAATATTTTTTCTTTTCTTAGAATTGATATACATTGATATGCCTGCTATTTAAATTTTCTATGAAGTCGATTTATCATGCCAAATATTTTTAATTTAAATCATTGTCTTTTCTTTCTTATTGTATGAAAAAAATATTTCTTGAATACTCTTGTTTTGATATATTTTGATTGCATTAATTAATGAAAATTACTTCTGGCCGGTGACTATGTTTCTACAGCCATGCCTAAGCATGAATTCGTGATTGTTATAAGTAACTGATGTTTGATTCACCATCTAATAGACGGTGCTAAGAAACCTAAGTTTCTTAGCACCGTCTATTAGATGGTGAAAAGAAACTTAGGTTTCTTAGCACCGTCTATTAGATGGTGAATCAAACATCAGTTACTTATAACAATCACGAATTACGTTTAATTGTTTGTACCTGAGCAAATTAAATATCGACTAGAAAATTCCGCCCGATCGTTAGTCAACCCACTGCATTACACTATATTGTTAGTCACTACTCTGGTAAAACTGACAGAAAAAACTAAAGTGTAAGTGAGTAAGATTACTAACTCAAAATAGGTCCATGAATGTAAGCAACGTAATTGCGTAGCCATATTTGCTACGTGATGCTACGAGGCACTACGCTGTGCTACGTAGTGCTACACGGCGTAGCGGATTATTAAGTATTGGAGGGATTGATAACGTGAAATACGAATCGAACATTTGGCACAGATTAAAGAGCAACCGACAAGCACCGAAGCTCCCGATTAAATTGCACTACTACAGGCTTACTATAATGTATGTGTGTCCATAAAATAATCATAGTATCATAGTAATATCATCGTAGCAGTGTTGAAAAATACGGTAAATAATATCATGTGAGAAAAAATTGTGTCTACGTTTTTAGGGTTCACTTCAATAATTAAAACAAAAACATATATATATATATATATATATATATATATATATATATATATATATATATATTTTAATAATATCTATGGACGCTTCACACCACGTCAATTTGGCCCTGTGCTAAGTATCAGAAGAACTTGTGTTACAGGTACCAGACAACGGATTTATTAAATATATTTATATTTAATACTTTTATACTATACACATATTTAAGATTTTTATTATAATATACACAAATTTAATACACATCATGACCCAGGAACATTAAAAACTTTTTGTTCCCTCGGCGGGATTCGAACTCGCGACCTCTCGTTCGAGTACCAACGCGCTCAACCAATGCGCTACGGAGGTCGTCGTATAATTACAATTAAATAATTTTGTTAGCATAAAGTAACTAAATACACTTGGGTCACAAAGCGTAGTGTAGTTATAACTATAAAACGTTATTTGGTTATGTACAGTTCATTTTAAATAACATTACTTTTTAACCACTTGCATTGTACTAGAAGTTCAAGAAAGTTATGTAGCTTTAATACACCAAGTACAATATAGTCCACTCTCTAGTCCCCAGACTGTCATAAAAATATGAAGTACAAAGTAAGACTTACACAAAATATTATAGATCTAAGATTATGCTAAAACCTGATAATAAAAGATATGGATCACGACCCATACGTTTAAGCCACAGCCAAATATAGTCATAAATAATAAAAAAATCAAACCTTAATAAACATCTCGACCGCGAAGACGACAGTGAACACGTAGTTGGCGCTGGACAGGAACGACCGCTCCTTGGAGTCCGGCGGTATGTTCGGCCGCTCCATGGCCAGCGTGATGCAGTTCAGCGCTATGAACAACAGCACTATGTTGTCGAAGGCACTGCGCGTCACCATCCACGTGCAGAGGCGACGCATCCTAAAAAGTAATAATCCCATCAAAAATACTGTAAAAAGTGCCAAGACTCGCTACTTAGTCTTCAAAAAAAAGTTGTGAGATACATGTTATGCCAAGTAGGAGTTAGTCGGTCGGTCTAACAACATCTTATAGTGATCATAATCAATATTATTAATAATCTTTCATGTTTTTAATAAATAAGCAGAATGACTTGGCAATCGCATGAAAAGAACATTATATTTCTCTCACAAGTGATACATATTAAATCTGATCGTTCAGTGCAACATATTTTTTGTTGTTCCAAAGCGGGAATCGAACCCACGACCGCTCCGGGTCGAGAGCGAAGCTCTGAACCACTAGGCGATAATACTTATAAAAGTACTCAATATATTTTCGCTGTCCGGTATAAACTTTAGACATATTTTAGATTTTATATCTATACTTATATTATAAAGCGGAAGAGTTTGTTTGTTTGTTTGTTTAAACGCGCTAATCTCAGGAACTACGGGTCCGATTTGAAAAATTCTTTTTTTGTTTGATTGTTTGTTTGTTTGTTTAAACGCGCTAATCTCAGGAACTACGGGTCCGATTTGAAAAATTCTTTTTTTGTTTGATAGTCCATTTATAGAGGAAGGCTTTAGGCTACATAACATTACGCTGCGACCAATAGGACAGAAGCGTCAGTGAGAAATGTTGCAAAAACGGGGAAAATTATTCACATTTGAGGACTTTCGTTGCGTGCGCTGCATAAACGGTTTAAGTCAATTAAAAACCACGCGAACGAAGTCGCGGGTACAGCTAGTTATACATAATATTGTATTTAATACACATCCATGACCCAGGAACACAGAAAACTTTTTGTTTCTCTGGCGGGATACGAACAACATATATTTATGTCGCCATTCATTCACGAGGAACAATAATAATAAAACACTATGACGGAGTTTGTAAAATAATATTTCACGTTATTTAAAGATAAAATGAAGATAGCAATATAATTTTATGAAATCAATAGCTGCAACATTTCACCGCGGCCATTTATAATCGAGATAGAAAGTTTGAAACAATGTAGTTTTATTTCGATATAAAATGTTATTATCGTCCATAACTGTTTCCTTTCAATTCACGGCGTTCCGATATATCTTATTTTATTGTGAAATTTTTATGGAACATTAAAAGGAACTTGAAAAATTATCTATTATTTTTCCAACGGGTGTCATAAAAGGAGACACTAGGAAAATGCATCGGAAAATGGGCAGCTACGTTTCTGCGGACACTCTTAGTCCCGATTTCACCAACGCATGTTAGTGTTAACGGCTTGTTAAATTACCATGCCTACTCATTCATTGATAAGAATTACGAGAGGAACAATAAACAACGAAGGATTAACTTAACATTGCTCGGTGAAACACACCCTAAGTCACGATTTCACCAACGCATGTTAGTGTTAACGGGTTGTTAAATTACCATGCCTACTCATTCATTGATAAGAATTACGAGAGGAACAATAAACAACGAAGGATTAACTTAACATTGCTCGGTGAAACACACCCTAAGTCACGATTTCACCAACGCATGTTAGTGTTAACGGCTTGTTAAATTACCATGCCTACTCATTCATTGATAGGAATTACGAGAGGAACAATAAACAACGAAGGATTAACTTAACATTGCTCGGTGAAACACACCCTAAGTCCCGATTTCACCAACGCATGTTAGTGTTAATGGCTTGTTAAAATACCATGATTACACATTCATTGATAAGAATTACGAGAGGAACAACAAGACATCTAACGAAGGGTTAAATTAACACTGCTTGGTGAAACACACCCTAAGTCCCGATTTCATCAACGCATGTTAGTGTTAACGGCTTGTTCAATTACCATGCTTTCTCGTTCATTGATAGGAATTACGAGAGGGATAACATGATATTTAACTAAGGATTAACTTTAACATTGCTTGGTGAAACACGGCAAGAGTCTGTGAGTCTCTTAAAACTGCGTTAAAACTCTTAAAGCGTAGCGTAACACAGAAAACCTTTTGTTCCTTCGTCAGGATTCGAACCTGCGACCTCCCGTTTGAGCACCAACGTGCTCAACCACTGCGCTACGGAGGTCATATTCAAAATTATTATTCGAATAAAACGAATATTATTCAAAATTATTATTGAAGTTCGAGTTATTTGAATCTCCAATTATCACAATCGCCAGATGCGGTCGCGGAATATTAAATGCGTGTTTTATTCACGAATGTCTGTTAATAATTCACATATGCCATGGTTTGGGAATTTCAGAAAAAGTTCATTTATTATTACAAACAGCTTTGTAACAGAGTTCGTTATTGTTTGTTAATCTCGACGATTATTTTCTGTGTTTTATAAGGATTTTGCTTTATTTAAATAAGTTAGGATTTTTTTAAAAGTATTTCGTGATTATTGTATTCCACTAATTTGACAAATCGGATCAGCTGAATGAAAACGGAAATGGAATGTCGATGTCTACTCAATGCTTTCATAATATTATTTTCAAATAAGCAATATTAAGAAATTAGTCCTTCGCAAATTACCGGCTTCGTTCGACTGTTTCCGTAGCCCTTTCAAATGTAGGGGAAGATTTATTAGTGGAATTACAAAAGTTAGAGAATATCGTCGCTTTACCGTCTTAAACTCATATTTAAAAAACTACAACTTTTCAGTAGAGTCAAAAACTTAATAGTTTTAGATTTTAATATGACATGAACCTATATTGTTTATAATATTTGTTTTCCATCTGTAAACAATATTGTTACCATGACAACCGTAGCTTATAGACTGGCAAAGATCGATTTCAGGTTCAAACCCCGCGTATATTTTCTTCTTTTTTCTATTTTTTTCAGCATTTTCTTTCATAATAACATTTTAATGACAATAACAAACACATCGTTAAAACATTTGCGAAATTGGTTCAGCCGTTATCGACGCGCACACGATGTAAGAAATTTTTAAGGTTGTTTTTTTACACTTTGGGCTACATTTTTGGGGTTTTAACCTATTTATCCTATTATTTAAAAATATAATATAGCCTATGTTCAGCGCTAGTAGTGTAGGTTTCCAACGGCGAAAGAGTTTTTCATATTAGTTGAGTGGTTTCAGAGCAGCGTTTCAAACAAACAATCAAACAATCAAATGTTTCCTCTTTTTAATATTAGTATAGAAGTATAGATAACTGAACCTCATTTAAATACTTTTTTTGACTGTACTGAAAAGTTGTAGTTTTATAGATACGAGGTTGTGAAGGTAAAACGACGTTAAACCGTTTTATAAATAGCGATAAATATCCGCAATAAAAACATTGAAACTAAATCTAATAGGGGTAATACATTAATTGAAGTTTAGCTTACATTTTCATAAAAACATATCTTTTTAAATATCTTTGATAAACGTAATTAATAACATTTTAAAGTGTTATTTTAAAATAGCCTAGGACCCTAATTATACCTTGTATGTACTCGTATATTAGGTAGCTACTAGGTATGTAGGTCGCAGAATCTTGTTCGATTTTTGCCTCATAGTTTTTGTGCAGATACTAAATAAAATAATGCGAAGGGAAATAGCCACTTATTTTCTGTCAGCAAATTTATGGTTTACGCCTTACTTGTTATCCGGAGCGAATATGTATAGCGAATAATCCTCCTTTTCCTTGAGACAACCCGTTGGCTCCATGAACCTGAACAGGTCTTTGAACCTGAACTGACGCCGGTCGAACCGGGGCGAAAATATACATACATTGTTGTTCGCCACCTGAAATTAGATTATTAGATTAGATATAATAATAATAATATGGACGCTACACACCACGTCAATCTGGCCCATGCTAAGTATCCGAAGAACTTGTGTTACAGGTACCAGACAACGGAAATATATTTAATACTTTTACACTATAAACATATTTAAGATTTTTATTATGTTAAAACACAAATTTAACACACATTCATGACTCAGCAAAATTTTTTGTTCCCTTAGCGGGATTCGAACCCGCGACCTCCGGGTCAAGAGCCAAGCTCTGAACCACTAGACCCCGGAGGAGTAAAATATAATAATAATAGTTTCTTACGCCGGTCCTTGTCGCCGGGCTAGTCCCCGAACCGGCGGTAGGTCATCATGTAGGACAATTCTAAAAGTGTTAGTATCTAACCAATTTGGAAATAAAAGATTTTTCATTTTACGTCCATAGGGACGCTTCACACCACGTCATTCTGGCCCCGAGCTAAGTTTTACAGGTACCAGACAACGGAAATATATTTAATACTTTCTATACTATACACATATTTAAGATTTTTATTATTTTATACACAAATTTAATACACATCCATGACCCGGGAACATTGAAAAATTTTTGTTCCCTCGGCGGGATTCGAACCCGCGTCCTCTTAGTAGTAGTTTTGGTGGCTCATTTCCATGTTGTATCTCTGTTGCTCGGTACAAAGTAAGTAGTGAGGATAGTTTCCAAGTTGTCTAACACTTTTGGCAATTGCAAAATAAATTATTAGATTAGAGCCTGTTGCAGAGGATACTGATAAGTGTAAGGTGGTTTATTTCCATGTTGTGTCTCTTTCGCTTCATATGAAGTGTGTGAGAAATCTTTCCAACAAACTATACGACTCTTATTAAGAAATAAATTATCAGATTTCGAACCAAATAAGTGACGTAGCTTATTTGCATAGATTATCTCTGTTAATATAGAGTAAACCGTAGTAAGGTATTTATACTTGCACTTTTGACAATTGCCAAACAAGCTTTAAATAACTGTCTTAAAATCAAATACATGAGTTAATGTAAAATAAATTTTCACCCACGAAGGGACATAATTTTTTTTTAAATAAGTATCTGTGCCATAGAATATTTCTTATTTATACATTTTTTTCCCAGCAAAACGGTATAAATAATCATCTAATAGGTATGCTGTATTTAGATAAAATATATAGTATGGTCGGAAAATAAGTGTCCTTTGAGTATTTTCCTCATAATTTGTAAAACTTAGAAAACATGCATGACGTATTAATATTAAGTAGCAATAGCATAATCGTTAATTTATTGCTATAACTAACATAAATTAGTACATACAGCTAATCACGATGACGTCAAAAAAAGGTAGAAATTAAAAAAAAATGAACAATCCGAATATAATTCGAAAAAGGAACAAAGTCGTTTCAAAATTCACGAGCCGAAATGACAATGACATGGGATTCGATATTTAAAATTTATGGGCCGTACCTCTTCATTGATCTGTTTGATAAGTGGCAGGGCCTGGTTGTTGGTCCGGGGCTGCAGGGCCGGCAGGGGAGGCGGCAGGGGGAGGGGAGGCTGCCCCCCCGCCGACAGGTTGCTCGCCTTTACCTCGGATACAGTTGTTACTGGCAACATAAAAATATTTTTCGATGAAGGCTCCTTTGAAGTTATTTTCTGTGTTACAGTTTTACTGGCCAGTGACAACATTTAAATCTGTATGGAACTTTTCAGGTTTGATTGATAGTTTTTTTAGTTTGTGAGTTGACGGTTAAATATAACTTATTAATTTAAACTTTTTCATTTTCCACGAGTATTTAATTTTATATTTTGTAATATCGTCCGTTTCAAAACTTAAACCTTGTTATTTAACGAGACATTAATTATACTTTCTAGGAACCCAGACAAAACAAAATATAAAGGCTTGATGAATTCTCCGAAAGTTTGAAAGTGATATTCATCTTAAAAAGCCAAGCTCGACATTTCTTTGATATATAAATAATAATAATAAAAAAGTATACCTGTCAAATAGTCGTTGGTCAGCGATAGTCTGTGGGTCGATGTTTTGGCGGGATCTAATCTGACAGTTGAATCTGACGAGAACCCCGCCTCTGGAGCCTTCCACGACACCTGAATGAGTATCTTTTCATTAATTTAATTAATCTTCAGCATGATCTCATTAAATCTGCCACGCATGAGTTCGTTTCAAAGAAAGGGATTCAAGGATCTGTAAGGATCATATAGCTAATGAAAGTAACAAAGTATTACTTTCAAATTATTCTACTACATTTCATTCATTAAGAAATTAATTAAACTTCTCTCTCGTATATTATAATGTTAAGTTACTTTTAAATTCTATTACGGTACATATGTTTTGTATGAATAAGAAAATAGATGTTTCATCCATCACGAGGAGGAATTCCCTACGGATTGTAAAGAAAGTCGAATCGAAAGGGGTGACAGAACATGACACCAATCTAAGTGGGAAGGCGGAATACCTGATTGAAACAGACAAGACATGAATGTCTATAAGTAATGGCATTTACTCCCGTGCCTATACTAAAAAAAAACTTAACCATGAGCATGCCAGGACACTATCAACGTACCATAGGATTTTTCAAATGACTTCATAAGTTATTTTCAGATTTATTTCAAAATAATTTTGTTCATGAGTTTTTAGTCAGCATGAAGAATAACTTTACAACTCTCATGGTTTACCAAATTGTAAAGCATATTTGGATAGATTACTCGTAAACATTAAAAAAATGATGCATGAAACATTGCATTAAAAAAAAAAGAATTTTAATTACAGAAGTTTTCAGTGGAGGACGGATCCCTAAAAACTTACATCAGGCAATATCGGCGTGTTATGCGCAGACACTCTTCTAGCAGGTGGCGCCAGCACCCGGGCAGGTGGTAGTTGAGACTTCGGCCGATTGTTCAGTTCAGACTGTGTGTCGTTCTTGATGACGATAGAAGATGACAGCAGCAATTCGTTTTTACGCAGATTAGAACCTTGAACAAACCATAAATAGGTCATAACGAGGAGACGTCGCCAAAAATATTTTACAACTTTGATTTGGCTTTACGAGTTTTATTGCGGAAAATTTAATGCAGCGTCGCTTTGCGTTATTAATTTATACGTACTAAAAAATCTGTGATAGATTTTTAGTAGTAGATAAATAGAAAGTAATGATTGCAATTATTATGGTAGAATAAATCGGTCAAAAATAAAAGATGAAAATGATCGTGAGACGTGGTCTAAATAAAAGTCTAAAAATCTTGCGACACTTACTTAGTCCCGAAACAAATTTTAATGCCGATCCATTCCAATTCCATTCCAATCCTGTCAAGTCATGTGATACTTATGAAAATAATACCAAAGACAATGGATTGGTGGAAAAAAGATTATTTTGGGATTTTTTTCGCATGACGTGAACAACGTTCAAAGCCGCATTCGATTTTACAAACAAAAATAAAAAAGTTTGAATTTTAAATATAAAGTTTAAATTAAAATAATTCAATAATCAACGTGTCCGAACTCAAAATAAAATAAAACACAGCTGTTAAATCAAGTCAAGAGTTAGCTCAATCTTGCTTTCATTAGGCGTTAGGTGTGGTGGCGAACTAACAAAATTCAATACAATGTCAATTTCATCCAAAATTAGGCCATTGTAATTCTGTTCATAATTTTACTAACCGTTCGAAACATGTTGCAAGCAATATTATTGGAGCTAAATTTCCAGGTCCAATTACGATGAATTTACATTAAACTACTGAACTTGGAACATTAGGGGGACATTTGATAAATGGTATGGCTCGTACATATTCTAATTGTAAACGTGATCGGACTCCAGTACAAGTAGTCAGAATTAGTTGTTGTTATTGTAAACAACTAGAGAGTTAAACCAGATTAAGCCAGTTTAGATGCATAAACTTGGTCAGATTTACGACTTGTGGTCAAGATTGATGGTCATATTTACTTAAATTCAACACGCATTAGTGCAGAGTTGAAGTGTCGAATTTTTCACATATGGCATAATTTTTATCTCTATCCTTACATTATTAAGAGGAAACTTCACGGACGAGAGAAATGAAAAATAGGTATTTATAAAATCTATTGCCATCTCGCATGTGCCTTAGCTAGCCAGCACTAGCGCGATAGAGACAACTGTAGCTTGAACTGAAATTACCTATTAAAGTACCAGAAATCGACGTTTAGGGATTCCTATTTCCTCCTCCAAAACTTAACCGATTTAGATATTTTTTTTCTTTATTAGCTAAAAAACGAATTGAGCTAGGTTCCTATGTTTTTATTTTGTTGTATATTGTAGTCAAATCAGGATCAAAGGATCAGGACAAAGGATGTTTAAACATAGCGGAGAGTCTGCCCATATTTTTAGGTTTTCGAACGATTATATAATTATCTCTCTTTAAATAATTAATTTATTAAAAAAAGGAAAAATAACGTACAAATAATATTCATAGATATTAAGGAAAAAATAGTTACCCTAGTGGTACTATCCAGAGAGGAAACAGGAATCCCGTAGACCCTTATTTGTGCATGGAAAAAATTTCGTTGTATTTCCTCCCTTTCCACATTTCGTATTATCGAAATATCATAGCGGGCGTCAAAGCGTCTTCGTTTATAATGCGAGTCTACATATTTTGTTACCATATAATATTTAAGTAGGTAACCTCCAAGTTGTAGAGCAGAGAGTGAACTGATGTGATGAATGAAATAGCTAAGACCACTTAATTAAAATATATCGAAATCAATGCACAGACTAGTAAACCTTATAACATCAATTAGTTAAAGTTGAATATTAAAAATAGAGATAAACTTAAGTTCATTAGCATAAATAGTCTTTTGAATAGTTTTTTTTAAATGATGTTATTATAGCCCCCTGGTAAACAAAAAATGGAAAACTAAAATTATTTAAGTACCATTAAAAATAATGAAGATATTAAACTATTAAAATATAACATGCGAGGACGAGAAGCGAACAACTTTTGACGTCACGTTGTTAACCCTACATAGTAAAGTTCTGCTAAACTAGATATTAGACGTTTTGCGAGAAAGAGATAGATAATTTTATTAAATTGATTTAACACACAACTTTTCAGGTGTGACTCACTTTTCAAATCAGGTGACACCTGATGATGATTTAATCGAAACCGGTCGTGGTTTGTAAAAACTTATTAAAACGTAATAAAAAGTGGAAAAATGTATAAAAGTTGTGTGTTATTAATTATTATTGTGAACATGAATTTCAATCAAGAACCAACAGTACATTTAATATAAATTGCTTTAAACTTAAATATTTTAAAAACTTACCCCAATTTTTATTTTAGCAATTGCATTTTTTTTTTGTTTTTTTTTGCGAAATGAGTCCAAAAATAAATAAATTTAATATTCATTCAATAACCTAATTGCTACAGGGGAAAAATAATACTTTGGCTTTGCCCCAATGTGAGTTGAGCCTGGCACTAAACCAGTGACATTACTTGCTAATATATGGATATGGAATTACATAATTATTTGCGAATACCACATTCATTTGTTTGACGAGCTGTAGAGCATTAATTTAACCACGAATTAAGGTTGATTTACAATGGTAAATATTGGTCCAGTGTTTGATATGAAATCATTTTATTTTGTGAATGCATATTCGTAAATACGGGCCAAATACTTCTTATTTGGTCGGTGTAATTCAAAAATAATATTTCATCGTTTCTCATTTAATCTATTACTTTAAATTTCAATATTAATTTGTATTATGATTTTGTATTATTTAAATTTAAGCATTATAATATAATCTCACGAAAATTCATCAAAATTTTAAACCTAACGTCTAGAATCTAAGACATCGTATAAAAATTAAAGCCATACCTTCTGAGGTTAGGAGATATACAGTGCCGGGTTAACCACGTAGCAAGAGTAGCAATTGCTACGGGCCCCGCATGTTTAACGCACATCTTTGCCTGAGCGTTTTTTTTAAGTGAAACTTATTAATATATGTCACAAAAACGTAAAACGTTACTAGATTTCATTTTAAGACAATCCACGTTGGACACTCGGTACCTCGGTAAAGGCAAAAGTTTAAGAAAACGTTGCTTGTATAAACGCGTAGAATTTCAGTCGGCCTGATAATCAGCTCTACAAACTGTCTGCCGTATATGCAGGTCAGAGAATTTGCTACGGATATACATAAAGCACTTACCATTACAAGCAATATGGTCCCTGCCATTATTGAGAATAACTGCGTCAGAGTCGGAGCCGGTCCTCTGCTTCTTCTTCCTCAGGCTTGGTCGTGAGAGTCTCCAGCTGTAGCCTCGTTGGACCTTGCATTTGTCTTCTCCGTTCGTTGTCGGAGTTACGATAGTGAGACTCCTGTGATGTACGTATGTTAATTATTTACTTTTTGGATCTGTTACTATGACATAAACTTTTTCTACGCAAGAGGGAAATTATAAAGGAAACTTTGCTTCGAAAATTACTTACTGTCATTAATACAAACTAGTTACTGACTTCCCCATACAGTGGGACAATAATAATATATTAATTAATGACGAAACGCTTATAGTAGCGACCCAGGACCCTAGAGCGGGAATCTACAAGCACAACGGATAGCCATCCAACGCGGCAATGCTGTCAGTTTGCTAGGTACTCTGCCAGAGGACGACCTGGGGGCTTTTTTCTTTTTATAGAGTAGGTAGTTCTAGAGGTAACCTCTACTAATCTAAACAGGTTAGATGTTATTTGTATGTATTTTTTTGTTATTTTAAGCCAATTATTAAATTGTTACAGGAATAAAATATAGTTTATATGTATAGAGTATAGATAGACTATAATTATGAGAGAAAATTAAATTTTAATGACGAAATGATTATAATATTGTTATAATTTACAATACCCATTAGCTTGATTGATTAATCCAAAAATTTGACATGTGAATAGTGGTATTATCTAGTCCTGCCATTACAAGCAATATAGTCTATTTAGGGTAATCTGCTATTCAAAAGTTATCGACATCTATACTCCGTTCCAATTATATGGGATCTAAATGTAAACAAAGCTTAGTATGAGTTACTGTAATGCTTCCAATTTTCATGTTTATTTAGCGAGCAATAAAGATTTATATTTGGTTAATTTTTTTTGTTTATATTTAGATCACATTGTACAGCTCACGTGTAATCAGGTGAAATTTTCCCGTTTACTTTTTCTTTCCATGAAAAAGCTTATTGTAGATTTATTACCATCGAAAGAAAGAGGAAATTGGATCCTCCTACTTCATTATTAATATGTTCGCGATTTACAATCTCCATTGAAAATATAACTTTCCAGGTACATCATTATGGCGCCATTGTGTATTTAGAGTAATCTTTTTTATATATGACATGATGAGCCAATAAAACTTAACTTATGCTTTAAGCATTGTTATGTTCATGTCAATAATTTGTTCGATACGTAGGTCATTTGGAGACTATTTCTGCTCTGGTAATTAATAGGGTTACACTAAGACCAAAAAGGTAATTTCAAGAAAATTGTTCTTGAAGATTTTTTTATATAGGCTATCTATCTATCTATAATATAATCGTGGTTACGTGTGCGAGGGCACACAGCTAGTGGCCTCTATATTGCGACTGTATCGATGTAAACGCGAGACAGCAAGTCTCAGTGTGCCCTAAGACCTCAGCCTCGAATTTTGAGGGCAGCGGGGCGGGAGCGGCGTCGGCGCGAGAGGCAGGATCTTTTGAGTAAAATTAAATGGACCGGTTCTCGAAAACGGCGGCGCGGGAGCGGGTAACTAGTACCGCACCCGCGCCGCCGCCGCTCCCGCCCCGCTGCCCGCAAAATTAGAAGCTGAGGCCTTAGGGCTATTATTAGTGGGTTGCGGTGCGTTGCGTTGTCACTGCTGCCTCGATTTCCATAATATATTTTTTATGTCATGACGCAGCGTCGACGCTACGACGACGCAACGCACTAATGGAGACTTACCTCGCTCTCTCTATTTTTAAGCCATTTTTACTATCTAAATGCTCATGCTCATTTTTATTATCTAATTTGTGGCGGCAGTGTATAATAACGTAAGTGTAACCGCCCCTTTAAGAATATTTACGGACAAACTTATATATTAGGTCACAAGCGACCAAAGAAAATGCTCGTAAACAATTATTTCTCAAACGTAGAATTTATTACGTATTGGTTGGAAATTATTATTGCCGTTTTGGCCTTAAATAATAAAATATTCATAGAAAAATCACAATATTAAATTCATACTGAAACAAATATGAATGATAAATTCTTTGTTAACATCTCTACCTAAAACACAAACAAGTTAATAAATATACATCCAATATCCCATTGTCATTGAATTTTAATTATATTTTGGTATAATTAGTGGAAATACAATAAAATATGGAAATTCGCTAATGAAATAGTTTGTTGTTTTTATTCACGTTGATTGCCGCTGATGCTTTTTATGTTCGAGTATATTTATATTGGCTTAAAATTATAAAAATGCATTTATTTATTTTGCTATATTTGGATAGACAACCAAGAATAACAATAAAACGAAACCTGTGGTTCATGGTTCATATATAAAACCGAATATAGTGTGAAGACAATGACGCGTAGAGACGCGTTTTTTGTTTAGGCATCTGATATAAATTACTTACCATAACGCGACAAATCACGATTAAAGATCTCCATAAAAGTCACAAAACAGATGAGTTTCAATCCTGGTCCATTCTTAGGTTAACGACCAGTGCGTTCGTGTATATAGATATATTCATTGTGGTCATTTTAGACATTTGAATTTTTTTTGAGTTATGTTAAGTAATTTATATGAGGTGCCATAACAAAAAATGCTCTATGCGTCATTCTACTATATTTGGCTTAATATATGAATCATGAACCCGTTTTAGGGTTCTAAATGTATCGATTTATCGTTATTTTTATTACGCATACTAACTGTGTTGTACAACTAATTCTATAATGAAAGACATGTGGCACTCGGGGACTGCCGCGGTAAAGCTATTTTTTTTACGGAATTTCTGGATTCGGTCTCCACGCTCAAGGCCCGCGATAGAAGCTATGCAATAGCTTAATAAATTATTTTAGAAAATAATGACTTACTTCTGTGAACTGATGAGGCTCGACTTTTCACTGACGTTCAAATTGTCTTCCTTTGCTATTGTCACTTGAAGGTTCTTTTCTGGTAGCATTGGTGAGGGGAGCGACCTCGGTGTGGAAGGTGTGGCTGTACCAGGAGACGTGGATCTGGTAGGAGGTGGTGCTAGAGTGACTGGTGGTGGGGCTAACGTCATTGGTGGAAGTCTAGCTTTTTCTGATCGTAGCTGTGCAGCCGCGGAGTGTAGTGTTAACGTGTAACTGTTTGGTGGCTTCAAAAGTCCAGGGATGCTTGTACACTAAAAATTACCAAAATATTAATTCTCAAAAATAGGTTGATATCAAACAATACTTGTAAATTATAATTGTCATTGACTTATAAGTAATAACTTAAAATTATACTACAAAGTAATGATAGGAACGTAGATTTAATTTGCAGTGTACCTCACTTAAAAAATCAAGAGTATACAAACGAGGCATTAGGGAATATAAATGTAAGGATGGTAAGGTTTTTGTTTTTTATGTGATTGACAGATAAAATGGGATTTGGACTCCTTGAAATTGAATTAGATGTTCGATTTTATGAATCAATTTTGTATTTATGAATAAGAGAATAAGAAATATGTATAGAGCAAATATTAATTTAAAACAAAATTGAAAAATAAAAGAAATGGTGAAAATTAACTTATATTTGTTGCAAAATGAGTAAGATTTTAGCGGTCATTAATCTATCTTTTACTAGTAAGACTAAATTTTGTATCAACTTTCGGTCACGGTATATCGAATCTCTCTATCTATTTGACAACTTTGAACGTTCTAATTTTAATGATATTCAAAAACTAATTTTACTACACGGTACATATCTATAAAAAAGGTAATTTTTTAAATTTATTTTATATACTCCAGATATGCAGGAGAGTCTATAAATATTAAAAAAATGATATAGATAGACCCTATTGCATAAAAATAGATGAAAATTCTTACCGAAGTCCTATCAATGGAGTCCAAGCTGGACAACATAGTAGATCGTTCTAGAGTCAATGATACATTGAAATCCTTGAATGAAGCGCCTGGCTCCAGCGTGGTCGATGGTGAATCCTGCGGCGTAGCAGCCGTGTGGGTGATCATGGGAACCACTGCACTATTACCGTTTTCAGTCACTCCCGTGCTGGACGCTAACATTTTAGATTCCTAAAATAAATTATTTTCTCATGGAACTGTTTCAGAATCTTCTATAAAATCGATTTATTCCAATTGCAAGTTTTGTCGCTGCTCTCTTTATATCGAGTAACAGAGACACATAAATAATAATAAATAATACCTATTATAAATATGATATTGTAAGTATGAATGTATGGGTGTATAGATAGTTGTTTTTGTTTTACGCAAAACTACAAATCGGATTTTGATGAAATTTAGTATGGTAATAGTTCAGACTTTGGATTAAAATATAGCTAATTTTTTATTGAAAAAAAAGCACGGTTCCCGCGATATTTGTTTTAAACAATTTATAATATACAGATAAAAAATGCTCTACTGAAATGCATACCTTTGTGGCCATGAAAACAAAATACGAGTACATCATTAAAATCGTCTAAATTCAATAAAATATTTCGTATTCAATATCTCTATTGTAGCATCATGAGTTGTATTTGTAGTATTTCATTGTTCAACTGAAAGCTCAACTCACCTTTTGTAGATTGCATTTGTTCGACTGAGCACAGTCCTTGCACAGAGTGGGGTGGTGATTGCTCTTAACTTTTCTGCGCGACCGCGTTTTGTCTTTGTGGCCGTTGACGTCTTCTTTCGCCTTTCTGATATCGTCCGCTGACTTCCAGAAGTTTTTAATTTCATTCTTTGTAAAAAACATGTTATTGTCTCATGAAAATTTTGTGTTTCATAATAATACAACAAAAGAACAATTGTTCTATAGAAAGCATTCAATACGATCAGAGTGTCTAATTATTCCAATTGCTATCAGACCATTATGTTTTATGATGGCGTATAATTGATTAATTTTATGTACATATTATGTAGCTTCACATTTATATCCTAAGTAATAAAAATATGTATTTGATTGTGCCTCAACTAACATATTAGACAAGGAGAAAACATTCCATAGCTTATAGTCAGGGTTGCCCCATACATTGTTTTCACATGATTAGTATCAAGCTAACTTTTCTTGAGTAGCTTAATTTTGATTAACAATAGTTCCGTCCAAGAAATTCTTGGGCGACTCATCAAAATTAAGGTACTCACGAAAAATTAGCTTGATACTAATCAAGTAAAAACAATGTATGGGGGATCCCTGACTATTATAATATGTGCAAGTATTTTTATTATAGTACGTTCCAAATAAATTTTACCCAAACTTAAACAAACCCGTCTATTAAATAACCATAGACTAGTCAGTGACGCTAATTGGCCAATATTAATACAATGATTAAGCTACTATGAATCCAATAGTCTATGGATTCTTTATTCTACAGTCAGCCGTGTCAAAATGGCATATTCTTACTGTTAAAGATTTTAATTTGATGTTTAAACACATTAATTATTGTAAATATGTGTTTTTGGTTTGTTTACGTTTGTTTTAAATTTATCTGGGACGTACTTTACTAAGGGCCGATTTTTCAATCGTTACATAACTTTTATCTGTTGAATAAACATGTGACTTTGACATTTGTTCCATACAAAATCGGCCAAAGTCACATATTTATTCCTTAGATAAAAGTTATCTGACGATTGAAAAATCGGCCCTAAGGGGAATTATTTTCTGAAGTTTAAAGCCACAGTAAGGTTAAAACTTAAAACAGAAGACAATATCTTCACAATTATTCAAATATCCCCTACTTTGGCGAAGTATGATGACGTAGCGAACGCGTCACGCGCCATAAGTTTGTATGGAGAAGTTTATTCGTTATTCTACCATTAAGTTTAGTCCTTTGTATTTAGGTTTAGATTACAGTTTCAACTTCGTTATTGTATGCTCACTTGGCGACTAAATAGAGCAAAGTTATATAAAAGCTGCTTTAGTAATAGAGCTGTAACAATGGTTACATTAATGTATTGTAATGTGGTTTTATACAATAAAATACACTTTACATAAATGTTACAATGGACGTCGTATCTGAAGCAAGCAACATTCATTTAAAATTTACATATTATATGTTTATATTATGAATATTTTCTTATAATTTAATAATTTTTTTAACTGTACTAAATTCTCATTTATACAATAATTATAATTATTATGCATACTAATATTATAAAGCGGAAGAGTTTGTTTGATTGTTTAAACGCGCTAATCTTAGGAACTACTAGTCCGATTTGACAAAATCTTTTTTGTTGGATAGTCTATTTATAGAGGAAGGCTTTAGGCTATATAAAATTAGGTTGCGACCAATAAGAGCGGAGCGTCAGTGCGAAATGTAACAAAACGGGGAAAATTATTCACAATCGGGGACTTTCGTTGCATGCGCTGCATATATGGTTTAAGTCACTCAAAAACCACTCGAACGAAGTCGCGGACACAGCTAGTATAATATATTTATCATCACGAATGTTCATACCCTCATCATCTGATGATGATGATTCATTAGAAAGAACTCACGTAAAATATAATAATAATTTAAATTAAATTTAAAATCATACTTACTTGTGAGAAGCTGTCGCTAGAATGGGACCCCGAGTTAGAGTCATCGTAGTGAAGCTCATTGTTATCAGAGAAACACTCACTGGATAATTTTGACTTAGCTAATTCCCTCTGCTCCCTTTCTCGCCGTTCGTTTCGCTAATTTGAATTAATTTGACGGTTAGTAATATTTAAATGTGCGTTTAAATGTGGCTTTAGAAATATACACGAATTTATTACATCTTCATCGGTTTTAATGCAATTTGTTCTTTGGTATCACTTTTTACATTCACAACATCTAGTAATTATGCTCTAACTTCAACAGTGACATTTAAAGTATAATAACTCACCTCAGAACTGAAGCCCTCGACGAGAATAGCTACGAGCAAGTTAAATAGCACGTAATTCCCAAATGTCATTAGAGCTACGAAATATAACGCGGCCCAATGACTCGTTTTTTCCATTCCGTTGAATAATACAACGTTCCAGTCTTCCTGCGTTAAAACCTAGAACGTTTGGTCTACATTATACACCGAATCTAGGGTCACAGCTATTCTACCACAACATGTATTTGGAATTCCTTAATAAATCATAATAAGCGAGGTGTGCTGTAGTTCTGTGTGTTCGTGCCTCAACGTTGTACAAAATTGTTAGAATCGGTGTGAAAACTCAAAATACAAAGTCGTTGTTAATTAGTGTTAGTGTAAAAGTTCGGTGTGGCCGTGTTAATGTACACAAAAACATCTCAATGAAAGGAAACATAGACGGCGGTTTGGAGTACACAAGCAAAAAGGGGCCAGCTCTAGCTACTCTACAAGCAAAATGCACTAAGTACAGAGCGCTCTTTAAATGCATAACTTTAAACTAGTTTACTCGATAACCAAATCATTTGAGCGAGTTTCCCGCTTCCGGTCTTAACGAATCCAATTATCTCGCTTCCACAAAACGCGTAAAGTGAAACGAGAAGCTCGCAAACTACCCTCTAAAAGCAAATTCGATCGGGATCGCAAATAAACCAACAGTGTATCTCGTCTATTGTCTCTCAAGTCTTACCTGAAAGACGGTGACAGTGGCCCAGAGTATATTATTAAAATGTTTCCGGTCGCATTCACATTTGGGGTGATGCGATATGATCTCGGGGCAGGTACAGTCCCGCTCGGTGCCATTGTCCTCCACGAACTTGCAAAACTTACCACCGAATAGATACATGCCCAGAATACTGCGCGAAGATAGCCCGGTGACAAAATGAAAGAAAAACATAATGCTATGCGCACATACCGCGACCGAGTCCGACCAACATGCGCATGAGACGATAACTTTGTGCTCTACTATATTAGTATTTACAAGCTCCGGTGTCTTTACTATTTCATTAATGACATGACAAGCGATCTCATCTATATTCGTTATGAACTACGGTGGAATGAAACCAGAGTTATCGTCACCAGTACGCCAGCAATTGTTAATAAATCTATATTATGAACGATGTTTAAAATGTTATTTAGTGCAAGTTCCCCAATCAAATATTATTGTAATTAGCATTCATCTTTATATACTGCCTCATTATCTCAGAATAACAAAATGCATTAAAATTAAGAAAAAGTAGGCAAAAAGAAAGTGCACGATAACTTAACCTGTAATTCATTCATTTTTTATGTTTCAATCAATATTAATCATTCATTTTAATGCATCAATAAAATAATATATTTTAATGCAGAAATATAAGAAGTAAAGTAGCCGATAAGAGAGATAAATGAAGTAAGAAAAAAATAAAAGAAAACAAGGTAAAGAAATAACTATAAGAATAGGAAAATGCAGGTTTGTCTGACGAAACAAGTGTCCGACATATCAATATTAAAGTTGAAAGAAAAGCTTATATAAAACTTGTTTCAGACAGTAAATAATGGAAGCAGCATGCAAAGTGATATAGGATCGGTCTAAACTGAGTAAAGTTGTTTTAGTGGAAGTAGAGGAATTGACATAGGTAACTCGCGACTCGGCTCGATCGACCTCGCTAACCTACTTAACCAAGCTCTCAGACTAAGTAATGTGCTGTCCACAACCTGAGGTAGGAATACGACACAATGAATCTAGATGATGTTGGAACTCTGTTACAATGGTCACTATCTGTTCTACGCGCTCACTAGATAGCGGTTACGCGACTGAACGCCTGTAGTACTTTACACTTTCCTGCAAGTTGTTCATGAAACACTGGAGACTTGCAGCAAGGTGGACATTCATTATGTGTACACGCTGGTTAGTCGATAAGCCGTCACAAGGACAATCTTTATTGCTGGGATTGTCATTCTGTCGTGAGTGTTTGACGAACCCGTAGGTAAAGCGTTAGGTAATGTAGCTAGTTGTCTGTTTTTGGATTGTTTGTTAGGTACTTTATTAAAAGGTTGTATACCTGAAACACCGTGACAAAAGCCCACAAGAGCGTATCAAAGTTTTTTCTGTCGCAATCTGGATCGCCCTCTTCGTCTTTCTCGCAGAATTTGCACCCGAAGAGGTTCATACCGAGGATGCTGGACGTTACCACGCAATAGCCATTAGACAAATTACCAGTTGTTGATAAAATAGAGGATATATATAATATAAAGGTGTAGAAACAACTAATGGGAGGTGAGAGTGCAGGTGGAAATAAATCGTGGACAATAAGCGGAAGCATAAAGATTCTATAAGAAACTATAAATTTGAAATTGAACTAATTGAAAGTAGAAAGTCGTGAATAGTGTAGAAGTGGTAGTGTATGTAGGTTCAATGTTCAAATAGAAGCTGTTAGTTATACAAAGATTAAACAAAATCAAAAGGAAAGATCACTCGTAGTAAAACAGTGCATGGGTCAAGGATTTTGGGACAGTATTCAATATAACGTCACAGTTTTGTAGATACTAAGGATTTTTTGTCTACGGATAAAAAAGGTCAAGGACATATATTACTTTTTCCTACTTATCTACAAGAACTACGACAGAAGTAAGAAAGTTTGATGTTATTAGATAGAAACCCGATTGTACTAGAAAATTAACCTCAATTAAAAAGGAATGCAAGTTTTAATGAATAAAATTGAAAATACTTCTTAGGCTGTTAAACAAAAAATAGTAGATAAATAAGATAATGTTAAGTTATTATTTATGAAAAAATTAAAAATAAACGAAAATTAGAAGGAAAGTTTAATAAATTTAATTTATTCAGATCTTATTTATTTTTTATATTTTATTTTGTTAATCAGCTTTAATTTATCACAGTATATCCCCACATTTTCAAATTCACTTACAATTTTACATATCGAAAATAATAATAATAAAACGAACATTATTTACCTGAATATGAAAATAAAAAGTACGAGGAGTGAAAAGAATACTGCTACATTATCCATAGTTCGCAGCATGACGAACAGTTGTCTTCTCAAATTCGGCATGAAACGTACCAACTTTAGTATTCGCAAAAGGCGAAATGTACGGAGCACTGACAAGCCTGAGCTCCCAGCCAGGTCTTGTTCATTATTAAAACTGTGAGCTAGCTCAAACGCACTGCATAAAATAAAGTCATTATTAATAAATGCTTACGGTCCGTTTCATTTTACGTGACGCAAGATGAAAAGGAGGACTTAAAATTTAGCTTTTATTAAAAAACAGTGCAGGACATTTCAGCTTAAGAACGGCTTATGTTTTGCATCAATTAATATGAAACGGACAATACTTCCACTTTAATTAGTTTAATTTTAATCAAATCTTACCTTAAAATAACTATAACACCATCAAAAACATTGAAGCCGTTAGAAATATACTTAAAAGGTCCCTCTGATATAATCTTCAGTATCATTTCCACGGCGAATATAGCAGAAAATACAATATTGCTAATTTCAACGATAACCGTAAGTTCCTCGGGTTGGTTATGATATTCAATACCCATTGACAATGTATTTATTAATATCGCTAGTAGGATACCTAAAAAGAAAAAAAATAGGGTTTTATCAAATTTAAAGTAATAACTATTTTTTTTTAACTTAAATACCGAAGCAAATTGTGAATATTTCGTAATTAAGTCTCGGATTTCGCTAGAAAATATTAGTCGATAATACTTTTGAATATCAAGTTACTTATTTTGTCAATTATTTAATTTTATTAATTAAGTACAAACCTTGTTGAAAGTATTTATGACTAACAATTGCTTTGACATGTTTTCTTAATACACTTAATAACTTGGATACAGTTCTGTACATAGTTCTACATGTACTTGAAATTCTACCCTTTTTCTTTTCCTTAGCCGCAGCCTCAGCTGCTATTAACTCGGCACAGCATGAAAACTCATCTATTTCTACAATCTGAAAACAAAACTTTTTTATTATTTTGTAGCTCGTATAAATATAACGGGTGTAAAAAGAGCAGTCACTTTTACTTTGGGATATTATTATACTACCTTTCCTCATTCTAGAAATGTATTTTTTTAAATATTTTTTTACGAAAAAAAAAAATGTTTAGCTTTATTATTATTTTTGCGACAAACAAATAAGAAATTGTAAAAAGAAAAAAAATTTTTTAGATTTTGACAAAAAAAAATACATTTTCAAAATGAGGAAAGGTAGTATAGTGACTGCTCTTTTTACACCTTGTATATATGTAACAAAGAATTATTAAAGTGTCAAAGTGTATTGGAAAATCTCACAATAAATACTATATCAGGTAAGTAAACACTTATCCCAAGTAAACAAGATTGTAAAATGTAGCTCGAAAAGCTTATAACAGGGTTTAGGAATAAGCAATTTTATCTGCGCTGAACATTTGTTAGACGTAGGGTTACCACGTCTGAATCTGAAAAGGTGGATAAACCAGAACTCGAAAAAAAACAAGATCTGTACGGTGAAGTAAAATCTAATATTTAAAAGATGGCTAAAATATATTAAACAGGCACAGGACACCATCTTGTTGCGTATGTGTATACGCAACAAGATCTAAACAAAAAGTCTGAGTTTGGTTGTTTTCCCTATCCTGGACGCTTGGTAACCCTACTTACATACAAGATTTAGTCTAGCTATTTGTCATCAGACAATCTGCACTGTAAACAATTTGCAAATGAAAAATCCACTGAGCGGTGTTCTCGGTTTATTCGAAAATGAAACAAATTTATCTTGGCAAATATTTAATAATTTAATGTTGAACGTTAGACTTACTATCTTGTAATTTATTATTCTTTATGATGAAATCAAAATAAATTGCCAGATTTATCGTTTCATGATTTAGTATCAATTAAGGTATAAAAATTGTGTTAAATAGAATTTCAATGTGAGTTCTAAATAAATGATATTTTACGATTAACTTGACAGTTATTGTACACAGCAATAGTTCACTCAAATTATTATCAGATAAACTTATTACCAAGTAAATTAATTCAGTCAAATTTTTTGTTATATAAACATATATGGAAATGAATTCGATAAGCTCATTGTTTAAATATACATCTCGAATTTAAAGTATTAGCAACCGTTTTATTATCACATGATATATTTTTTTACGATAATAAAATTCTATTGCAAAATTAAATTTTAAATTGCCCATTTCTACTTGAATTAGTTACCTTAGTCTCCACTTTTTCGTCTCCAGCTCTTTTGCTGATGCCTTTAGTCAGTTCTTCGAAAAAGGAATCTAATGCAACTTGTCCAGTAGGCAAAGCTGCTGATAATGCCCCAGATAGTGCCAGTAACTCCTGACATGACATCGTACCACCAGCAGCCGCCCTTTCTTCAGCTGTCTCACCAGTAGGCAAGTCAAATTCTGCAGGCCAAAAAAGGATGTATAATAACTGGTCTCAAAAAATACGTGACGATACTTTTCACGACCTCTTAGATTTTTATCAAAAATTAAAAGCACATTGATAAAAAACCTAAAGAAGCTATAGAAAAACTATTGTGTTTATCTAAGCTAAGGATAGTGAAGGGTTTCCAAGGTTTTAGGTTAATTGTATATACACTATTTGTAATTTTGACATTATGAACCATCACGTTCCTATTCCTTTAGCACAATGTATATCTGCATAATTGCATTTCTTTACAATAACACTAACATCTAAACACATAGTCTCAAGAAGTAAAGGATAGTGTGAAGATATAAATTTTGCACATGCCCTTCTAAAATCACGTTCTACTGATTCTAGACTCACCACTTTGGCTTTTAAGCCAATCTCGTTGGCATAATGAATCTACAAATATTCATTTAATTTAGTAAAAATTCACAATTTTTGAACTCTTTAACTGATTGATTATAACATTTGACTCTTTTATATGTAGGTAGTCCAAGCTCTTTTCTAGACATTAAGAAATAGATTGAGATGGAAGAAAAAGAGTTGCGGAAAAATGTTTCTGGACTTTAAGTAGCCTATTTTTTATTTAATAATATTGGTGTACGTATTAGATATTTATGACCATCAATGACGTATAATTAATACGCTTTAAGTACTGTACGTGCAATTATATTTTACCTGTTTGAGTCATCTTCTCCGATGAGCACACATTATGGGGATGTGCTAAGTGCGGTGTGTTTGGAGCGTGGAGCAACACTGTGTCACTAAACATCACCGAAGACCGTCTTCTGGCCAGAGAAGGTGGTGACAGTAGAGATAAATTCGATGCATTCTAAATAAAAAAATAAGGAGATCAGTTATTTAAGTTACATGTATGTAGTGAATCTTTTGGATGTTACGAGTCAATATAATATAATAAAATAGATCTAGTCATTCAGATGAATAAAAATAATTCCCTGGACATAACAAACAACCCTGAGGTGATATAAATACAACAATATATTTTTTTAGCTTTTTAGTTTCGCTTTATTTTATTAGCTTGATTCGCCCATCTGATGGAAAATGAAACTGTTACACAAAACTTCTCCCGTCACTAAATTATTTATATTCGGAAGGTCGATTGTAAATATATTTATTACCTCTAGATCGGCGGCGGATAGTGAGGGTACTCTCAAAAGGCTCGGCCGGCTTAACGCCTCGTCGTTACTCTCGTCAACAGCGCTCTTGCCATTACCCTGTTTATCGTTGATAAGTTAATAAGTGTTTTCTAATATGGTAAGCAGCTATTTTATGATAATCTTGAATTTAAAATGTTTTTTATTATTTTTAGCTTAAAATAATAATTATTTATTAGCCCTAATTTTTTTTATAAATTACAACAATTTTATCGTTTTGCGACGGTAATGGAAAGTTTAAGTCATTACATCGGTATTTTATTGGCAAACTAACCGGTGGGTGTACTCGTGGACAACAGGCGTGATGCTGTTTGGGTCGGTGTGCTGGTAGCTGTAAGGTCTCTCTACTCGTTCGCCATTTCAGCTGAGCTCGCTGATACCTGTAGACTCTGCCAAAAATATTTCTTTCAATAACGGAGTCATAAAAGTGACCATACACAATAGTGTACTTTTTAGTTCAATTTTTAAAAATTAACGAATAATTTAATATCTTGAGACATATAGATAATACCCAATACTTTAATTTAAAATTTATTTACCTAATTTTTTTCACCATACGTCTTTTAAATCTTCTCCATAAATGTGCAACGTATTTTACTATTTCTGCGTAGCACGTTGCTGGCTCGCTGTTGTTGGTGGAGGAGGCGAGGGTTGATGATGATGTGAATCTTGCGCGTTCCGCCCGCATTCTCTCCATTTCACGTTTTTTTGTCTCACTAAATTGCGTCGCTATGACGACTAAGCAGAGGTTGATCATAAAAAATGAACCAATCTAAAAATCAAAAATTTTGTTTATTTCCATTCTGAAATATTAAATCTTACCTTTAAATTTATTTAGTAGACAATAAAAGTTGTAACTTACTACTATAAGTAGTACAAAATAAATCCAATCCCAAAAGCTATGGGCATCTTGAACATAATACATTATGTCTGTCCACCCCTCCAGTGAAATGACCTAAAATATATTTATATTTCATTACAAACATTTGAAAATATTCATTAGTCGATACCCAAATCTTTAAATCAATAATTACCAGAAATATGGCAACCCAGGCCAATCCAATATTATCAAACGATATTGTTCCTTGGAATGGATTCGATCCTCTTTGTGTACAATTTGTGTAATATTGATTCCAGTTCACACACGATGCATTTGTTGGGCTGTTGTAGGAGAATTCCTTCGCAGACTCGTTGCAGACCAAAGGTCCATAGCGATATGGTGGAAAATTCCCACATGAATGCATACCACTGTCCTCTGGCGTGGTGCAAATGTAGTCCAATTCTTTTGAGAATTCGTAGTAAAACGATATGCTGTTCACAAAAGATACAGTTTAATTCACATGGAAAATCTATTTCATAAAGTTGATAGGAAACTGTACAAAAGAACGTTACTCTTGTATTTACTAATTTATTTTGTGATTTTTTCTAGAAAAACTTTATAATTATAATGATCATTGTTTAATAGTGAATTATGATTAATATCTGTGAGATTATCACCAATCTGTATAATGAGATTTCTAAATCTATTATGAAGCATTAACGAAAGCAGATTATGATAGAAATATTCGTGCTGCCGAAATATAGTATTTGAGTCACAGACTATCGCATGCAGACAATAAAAGCTTAATGGAAGGTTGCTAAAATAATTGTATCGTAAGAGTTAAGATAATTAGAAGACAATCACGTGAACATTAGAGGATTAAAGATGCGAGGGTAATGATTTATTCATTAATCATCCATGGCAAATGATTGACAGCCCATATATAATGCTGCACATGCTATTAAATTATGGTAGATATACTTAGCATTCATTTGTTCATAATTAAGTCAATAATATGATACTAAAAATATTATGGTAGTCTGAAATAATAATGATCCATTAAATTAATGTAAGTTGTCACGTGATTTATAACTTTTTGACGGTAATAATATTTTGAAAGTGCTCGTAGGTTTTTTAAATAATTGAAAATATTGCGGAACAGTGTACAGTGTGTAATTTTGTAAAAATAGGAAAAAAACATCTTTAAACAATGCTAATCGAAAGAAAAGATTGGAAATAATTTTGGATAAAACAAATTTGAAACCGATAGATTTGTAAATTTTGAACAAACTGACAGTTTAATAATATGACAGTAGCAGTAGTATTTATATAGATAGTAATGATATGTAGCCGTAATTATAAATAATCAGATCTTGCTAATGCATAGTGACTGTATGTTAATGATGACATCACCAGCGGTGAAAATGCTGACAAATTTATACTCATAATGAAACTGTCAGTTTGTAACGGGAAGCAGATATTGAAGCACATCTGGACGGCAGATGTGGTAAGGTACACGATACAACAGATTTTGAATTTTTAATAGATAACACTTATTCTGATTCCAAATTCTTACGAGTTGAGTCTGACGCGCACTCTGTACCATTCAGACAGGTCTCTGGAACACAAATTGGGAGTGGTAATGGGTCTATCTACCTCTCTACTGCCTAGTGTCTACGTAGGAGTCTACTTAGCCAATGACGTCAATTTTGTAACATATAACAATTTTACTACACTTACTGATGTAATACATGTATTTACTGTTTATGGTATACAAATTAATGAGCATAATATATTTGTGAATGTTGACCAAGTGTTACTCTGTATCTGTTAGTATGTGAATCATAATGGCAAATGGTTTCAAACGACTATGATGTATATCTAGTTGGTCACATCGATGTTATGATCCAACATGCGTGTCCGGGTCTGTGTTGACGGAATGCAATATTAACGTGTGTTGAGTAAGCTACATGCGAAGTGAGAGACAGTATGTAACAATAAATGTTAAATGCAGAGCAGTGGGTGTGCTCGTTCTGAAAGCGTTAAATATTGCATGCAGTCACATCAGCAGGGACGTGCCTCTAAACGAGCGCTCTCGAGCAAATAGAAGAAAATCAAAAAGTTATTTACTTCTACTATAACGTGTTGTATTTTAAAATGTTGAATTCATTCCTATATTATCTGATGAATTTATTAATTATTCAAAATGTAATTAAGTTATTGAATAAAATCTAACTTCGTTATATACTGATTGTTTCTTTTTACTTACTTGGGCCTTAGGACGTTTGGGGGTAGGACCAGTTCGCACCGTTGTCGCAGTATACCCTCCCATAACTGTACACCGACTATACCGAATATAAAGAAAACGAAGAAACACAGCAGTAAAACATTACCCAACATCGGTAACGTGTCTAGTAGGAGCATAACTAGAATTCGCATACCTGAAACAAATATTTTTTAATTAATATTCGCTAATTTTAAAAGTTTTATCTCTATTCTACCTATCATAATATCTGTTTTTGTCAAAATTCTTTAGCAAAGCTCTCGCCTCGACGACTCCAAATTTAATTTAACCTAAATTGCAGCATAAAAAGGAATGTTTTGTGAAAACAGTGGCAGTGACAGTTTGGATTCCCAGGCGAGCAAAGTGTAATGCAGCGGGCAGATTCAATTAGTTTGTATCACGGTGTCTAACCCAATTAATGCTTCTCGTTACAAGTTTCCTCCTCTGGGATCGGATTTGCTCTTATTTCATCAACTAATGTTTACTTGTTACGTGATTATACTTATTGCTCATTAGTTGATTTACTATCATTTCTGATTTTCCTTTCACCCTGTAATAGCTCTGTTATGAAGAAATTCTATTATTTACTAACTAAGGAATAAGTATGGGACTTGGTAGACACTTCGAAAAATCCATTAAAATCTGCGTGCTAAAATTCAATACAAGAAACTTTGACCCCACTTCACCCTTCAGAGAAATAATTAAAAAAAGTGAAATACGAACTTCATTTATATTTCGGATATTAGATTTTAAATATTTTTATACAAACTTTCGATCCTTATTTTTCACCCTCAGAGGGTATATAATATAAGCACTGAACACTTATTTATAACACATAATCATGTCTAGCGACCGAAGTGACAATTGCACACGTAAATCCCTAAGCGTAAACATCCAATCATTCAAATATATTATGGCGTTTTCAACCGTAGTTCGATTTAATTTGCGGTTGAGTTGCTATGTCCCAGTTGTACCCGACCAGTTGTGCCCCAGGGGTTAAAACTTTGTATCTTTTGTATTGCTCAACTTGTGTTGGAAAAGTTAGTTGTGAACTGTATGATTTATTAAATTTCATAGCCTCACCTTCTTTTGTGATAGCAAAATTAATTTTAACACTTTCAGCACGACTTCGTATCATATTATTTAAAAATGAACATGGGTAAAACTGATTTACCAGTATTTTGAAATTTACTAAATGTAATTTTTCGCCCTGCAGTAGACTTATAAATTGAATGTGGCCCTATATGTAGATCAGATGACCTCCTTGAGTTAGCCGGTAACGATGATGAATTTTCGTTCTTATAATCTTTACTATTTTATATTAATTATAATTAAAATATTAAATTTTATTTCTATGGCTATATCCCCCTGACATCGATGAATATTTACTAATTAGGTGTGTTTATTAATTTCTTAATGATTATGTAAGGGCCTTTTTGTGAGATGCGAGGAATTACCCCGAAACACCTGATCTAGAGACGCGGCAGCGTGCCAAGCCAAGTTCGTGCAACGGAACTGGTTAGCCGGCGCCGAATATAATCTATACTAATATTATAAAGCGGAAGAGTTTGTATGTTTGTTTGTTTAAACGAGCTAATGTCAGAAACTACTGGTCCGGTTTGAAAAATTCTTTTTTTGTTGGATAGTCCATTTATAGAGGAAGGCTTTAGGCTATAAAACATTACGCTACGACCAAAAGGAGCGAAGCGTCAGAAATGTTGCATAAACGGGGAAAATTATTAACATTTGAGGACTTTTGTTGCGTGCGCTGCATAATCGATTTAAGTTACTCAAAAACCACGCAAACGAAGTCGCGGAAACAGCTGGTAGTGTAATATTACATATTACAGGCTAGCCAGTTCCTTTGCTCGAACCAAGCCAAGCCATGTTCGAGCAAAGGAACTGTGTACCCGGCGTCGAGTGTAATATTACACGTACCACTTGGTGCCACTTTTGCCCCTTAAAACACATAAAACTACGTGGTTAATATACCGGAATCGGTGTGAAAGGCATTATTATTTTTATTTATTAGTAAGACATAGATTACTTTAACTTTATAGACATTATATTAGTTACACTGGTTTCGACTCATCATCAAGTTACTCAAAACCGGTCGCGTATTTGAATAAATTTGATACTTTATGTAGACTTATTTATAATTTCAATTTGAACCAGGCGTGGTCATGAAAAGCTAAGAATCAATAAATAATCAGATCTATATTGACTGGGTGCCTGCACGGAGATGTATTACTTGATTGATTACAGCCACGCGTCATTTCGCTTTTATCTTTGCGTCAATAAGAATTTTCGAAGTTATTTGTGTGATACCAGTGGCATGTAAGTCACTGCCTTACTTGAAAATTTCTTACAATTTAATTATTACATTTCAACGCTTTAATTTCACAACCTCGTATCTATAAAACTGCAACTTTTCAGTAGATTAAATAAAACTTAATAATTTTAGATTTTAGCTTAGAATTAAGTTTCATATACTTCAGGTTAATACAAGCTATATGTTATCGAGAAAATATTGATTTTTTAGATACGAGACTGAGAAGGTAAATTAGTGATGATTTATTTCATGATCTACATCTACACTAATATTATAAAGAGGAAAGATTTGTATTTTTGTATGTAACGACTTAACTCAAAAAGTATTGGACCGATTTGGATAGTTCTTTTTTCATTAGTAAGCTACATTAGCACTGAGTAACATAGGCTATATAAAAATCAATTGCTGTTCGTTAGTTTTGCTAAAACTCGAGATCAGCTGAACTGATTCGACTATTTTTGGTCTTGAAATATTCGTGGAAGTTCCGGGAAGGTTTACACGGTTTCCCTGCTCAACGAAGTGGGCACGGGTCAACTAGTACATTATACAATTATTAAATTATACATTTGAAATAAAAATATAATTCAGTAAAGCTACATAATTAATGTCTTTTAATTATTGTTTTTCTTTCTTTGATTCTGTATTTGCTTTACTTTAATGTGCAGCACACCGAGCACTCTTTTGTTAATTTAGTTTAGAGCGTTATTTTAAAACATTAACATTGCAGAGAATAATGGACTTGAAAATACCCATTTCGCAACGTTCAATACCTATTTTCCCGCCGCGAAACCTATTTTGTGAGCGTATTACCTCTCGGTCTTCCGGAGCGTTGGGCGCTAGGGGCAACGGGTACACTTGTTGCGCATCGATCCGCTCACCTCTGGGGTAATACGACCACTATTGTTGAGGCCACCCTCATTATAATTGTGTTTATTTACTTATATCGTTCTACAAAGGACTTCTAAAGATTTTATCTTTATAGAATCCTTAGATTTTCCTTGAATTTATTATTCGTTTTATTAATAAAAAAATTATCAGTTAGATATGTCATACATTGTTTTATATTTCTTCGTCAAGTGAATTTTACAACGTAGAAAATATTGTGTAGCTCATACAGAATGATATTTTTTTTATTAGTAATATACTAGTTTTGGATATACTAAAAAGTAAGGTTCTTATTGAAATTGAGTTTAAATATATTTCTCAAAAGTACCAAAATACTGAATCTATTTTAATGCCGTTGTTAAAAATATAAGTTCATGTTTTTCTGTTAATCGACTTTTACATAAAACAACCCTTACTTGGTATCCTATTAATAGCCCTCAAAGGTCTGAGTACTCTGATAGTCCTGATGGCCGATAGATTTATGTTCTCCACGTTAAGGGCGTATTCCAAGGCTCTGAAACAAACAATAATAATTAGTCTCTAAAGTCATTCACGAACAAAACCCACGTTATTTACCTATATATTGAGAGACATAAATTACTTAAATATATTACACTAAAACACGTTAAACAAACGGTTCATTTGAAATTAACATTAACAAAAACAATTCTAATCAATAGTGCCGATATATATTACCAATACATAAGATTATGACATCACCTTTTCAAACATTTTTAAATAAATAAAAGTAAAGTAAAACTCGCGTAGTCGAAATTTCTTTTAATTTGTTATTATAATTTAATTTATAACACAACATTTGATGATAATTTCTCGCAGTGATTACTATTTTAAAGTATTCATGGATTTGATGACGTATTCATGTTAATAATAAATTCAATTTAGAATAACATTCGATATCGAAATACGTAATTGCAATATACACACGTAGGTAAAACTGTGATATTCGAAATTCCGTCGAGGGAATAAGTTTGTGATGTGTATTAAGTACATTATAATGTGTACAATATAATAAAATTCTTAAATATATTAAAAGAATAGAAAAAAAATATTTTTGTTGCTTAGTAGTCACTCGTAACACAAGTTCTTCGAGATCTTAGTACTAGACCAGGGTGGCGATTATCAGGCCTTGAACACAGTTCCGAATATTAGTATATCCCGCTCGCACGCGCACAAAATCTCATTTGCATGAGCAGGACAGACCGATAGTAAAAACTAAGTTCGAGGCCTCATAAATAATTAGGGGCCTGACCGACGTCATGTAAAAAGCGTCCATAGCTATTACTTACTTGTAATTATTTCCAGAATAATACTTTTGTATAACAATACTTAATTCAACTATAGTGTAAATAATGTAATTATGTATTTATTCAATTATAAATACATTCTTGAATAAATGTACCCAAGTAACAAGTAACAAAAAAACCTTATACTCACAGAAAACATTTCGTTTAAAAAGAACCCGCAAAATCTAGATTAATTAAGATAAACATCATTTAGCAAGACTTTACTTAAGGGAGAGAATGAAATAAATGTAGTGGTTAAACAACATACGGGGGTTAAGAAGATAGATGTGTTAATCCGAGAAGCGCGATTCTGTGCTAAAAGGGATTTAAAGGTGAACACTGATTGAAATAGATATCTTTCATAGCAAAAACCAGCCAAGTGTGAGTCGAAATCGACAAAACTGAATATAACACGTTTTTTGCACGAAGTTTTACAAGTTAGGCCTCTATAACTCCTGAACTATAATGCCACCCTTACCCATTTTGGTGACGGTGGCAGATTTCGTTGGAACCAGGCCAGCTACGGAGGAGCTATTTTATAGTGCCCAAGTGTGTGCGCAATTTACAGAAGCACTCTATCACTTCTTCCACTCACGTAGCCCAGTAGGACGGATAATCGACACGACTGGCGGGAGATCAGGCACGCAGGAACGTCTTTTTTACATGGATCTTTCTTGTCGGACAATCAGGTGATTAGCCTGCATTGTCCTAACCAAACTTGTAAACAACATTTGTTGTTGTTCTAACGTGGGAATTGAACTCACTATCTCTGAGTCAAGAGCTAGGCTCTATGCTCAGAGGTATCCTGAACTAACCAAGTTATCTAGACTGTTATATTTTTCATTAATACACAAGTCAATTATTAAAGGACCTTAAAAAGGATACAGAAAGAGCCTGGCTAGCGATAGCTAATCCTGGAGTACAACTTTTTACTTGACAAGTCTTTAAAGACTTTAAAGGCCGATTTTTCAATCGTCAGATAACTTTTATCTAAGGAATAAATAAGTGACTTTGGCAGATTGTGTATGGAACATATGTCAAAGTCACATGTTTATTCAACAGATAAAAGTTAACTGACGATTGAAAAATCGGCTCTTAAATCAATTACCTTTGTTTTAGTTTTTTTTCTAAAAGTCTGTTCAATTTTGTCTAAAAATAATTATTTTGGCAAAAAGACGTAGTGGCTAATCAGTGGTCATGTGTACTCACCCAGCCTGCACGATGAAGAAGTCCAGGCGGTTCCAGGAGTCGGCGAGGTACGTGCCGTGGCCGTACACTCCCATCGCCACCATCTTGATCGTCATCTCCAGCGTGAAGAACGCGAATATTATGTCGTCGAACACCTGCGGGCATACCAATAGTAGCTGAGTTCATTACAGAAAACCTTAGCCCCGATTTCACCTACGCTTGTTGTTAAAATACCATGCCTTCTCATTCATTGATAGGAAATACGAGAGGGATAACATGATATTTAATGAAGGATTAACTTTAACATGTGTTGGCGAAATTGGCACTTCGTCCCGATTTCACCAACGCATGTTAGTGATAACGGCTTAAAATACCATGCCTTCTCATTTATATAGGAATTACGAGAGGAACAACATTATGTTTAACGAAGGATTGACTTTAGCATCGCTTGGTGAAACACGCCACTGCATGTTCACTACATTTCGCCAATGCATGTTTAAGTTAATTCTTCATTAAATATATCATGTTATCCCTCTCGTATTTCTTGTAACTGAATGAGATTGATTTTTAACAAGCCGATAAAACTAACAAGCGTAGGTGAAAACAAGACTTAAGGCGTGTTTCACCAAGCAATGTTAAAGTTAACGCCATGTTAAATATCATGCTATCCCTCTCGTATTTCCTGTCAATAAATGAGATGGCATTGTATTTTAACATGGCGTTTACTTTAACATTGCTTGGTGAAACACGGCCTTAGTGAAATCAACAAAGCCTGTTAAAGTTAATCGTTGACTATATTTCATGTTGTCTATCTTGAGCTTATCTCTGTTGTTCTTTAACAAGATTTATTTTTTTATATTTATATTTTTTACTTGATGTGTAAATAAAGTTTAACTTTGAATTCCCATCTCAAAATGTACAACTTATTGGTAATAAATGGTAAATAAATAAATAAGTGGATAAAACATTGGTATGCAGGATTTTTATATCGTGTGCGTTTGAGATACAAGCGTTAATGTTTATTAATGATGGCGTTCAATAACCTATCGATCTATATAGTAAAAGGTAAAGGCTAACATTTAGCTATTTATATATTATACATGATTGATATCGGCTGTTAAACGGTTGCGTGGCATCACTTTTGTACAATGGAGCCACATAACACATTCCGAAAAAACACAACGCAAGTATCATTAAAATACTGTAGAAAGCGCTCTTGAACTCGTGTCAGACATAAATACATTTAGTTATAATTAACAACTGGCAATAAATATAAATAAACTTGAGTTATAAGTTCTTGCGTCATTTTTATGTTCGCAACTCATACATCTTGTCTATGAATAGCTATTTATTTTGATGTAGTACTAATTATTTTATTTTGCTACAATTCGCACGAGACGTGCATGAGATATTTATTAGGTGTTTTAGCGAGACACTGAAAAATATACAATGAATGTAGTGTGAAGAAATTGATGCGTAAAGCATTTTTTGTTTTGGCACCTCATATAAATTACTTACTATATATAACACGACAAATCACGATTACAGATCTCCATGAAAGTCACAAAACAGATGAGTTTCAATCCTGGTCAGGCCAACGTCCAGTGCTTTTGTGTGTATAGGCGCCTGCGAGCATACTAAGATTACCAGATACCAGCATAGTAAGATTCACTACTTGTGGTCATTTTCGACCTTTGAATTTTTTTAGTTGCATTCGTAATTTAAATAAGGTGCCGAAACAAAAAATGCTCTACTCGTCATTCTCTTCACACTATATTTGGCTTGATATAAATGAACCATGAATAAACCACTATAATGTTATTCCCTTATCGGACACGCTAGAAGAACACATGACAAAACATATACCTATATAAATGAGGGGTATAGTATCAAAACCCACTAAAACGTACTTTTCAAAAATATCACAGGATATAAAAAGCTTAATCGGATTTTGATACTGGTATGCACTGTTATAGGAGCTTTTCATTTTGAATATATTTTTGGTGGGCAGATTTCTGTATATTTTAGTGGGTTTTAGTACGAAACTAGCCAAGCATTTTGAAGCAATTTTTACGAGGTTTCCAACGGAAAGAAGACAGAAGCATTATAGAGGATTTTGTTTTTGTACCCCTTCAAATGTGTAAGTTATAATATTACCTGTAGTATCTTGCACCGATTGGTGATGCACTGGTCATCCACGCAGGGCTGGTACATGCCCAGCGTGATGCAGTTCAGCAGGATCACCAGCATCGACACCCGCTCGAACCACGTGCAGTATGTTAAGGAAATATGTACAAAATAAACATCATATCATATTAAATCTAAATATTTATTTATTTACACTTTTTGCACAACGTACAATGGAGGACATAATGCCAAGAGGCTTTCTCTACCAGTCAACCATAGGGTGATGCAGAGACAATTTTTTTTAAGCTTTTGTTTATTACTGTACTGTTTTAAAAAAGTCTTTCGGCGTTGGATAGTCCATTTATTGATGAATACTAATAGGTTATACTGTTAACTTATCACCAATAATTAAAAAACTAACAATTCTACATCTTTTTGCCAAAAGATGGCCACGTGCGAGGTCCTTCTCGGCATTTTGTTGACTTTCCGAAAGAAGCTTGTTTTTAATAATAAAAGGTTTATTCTGTTAGTGTTATAATATTGGTTTTGTTTTGTTGGTTTTATTTTCGCTTAATATTTAAAAAGTTAGACGAGTTGAAAGTTAAGCCCAAACACGTGTTAAATAACAAAACCATAAAAAAGCTACATCGATCCATTAAATTAAAAAAAAAAACAAAATACAAAAGCATACATTTTATTCAATGGTATTTTCGTCGTTTTCATCATTTACGTTTTATTCCGGCGTATTTTTAGATGCCAAAAAACTATAGGGTTTCAAAAATGTAATTAAAAATCAACGTTAAATAATTTCTATCACATTTTGAAATTCGAACACCTGCCATTTTGCAACGATATGGGCGGATTAATTGAAAACACTAGAACAGTGCAATCCTAATTAATCTGCAACAGATAATCAACGCGCGTGGATTTGTGGGAATGGTCTGGCCGGGGTCAGACCACAGATAATATATCGTGTTTGTTGTTGTTGTTTGTACTCTTTGCAGATCTAATTTAATCTAAGCTTCCACACATATTTATTTCGAGCACATTCATATGACATTGTTTGATGTATTGCACGGTAAATATGAGTACGTTAAATGGGTTAATCATAGCGTACCGAAGACTTTTGGTTTATAAAAGTAATAAATGTGATCTTAACAGAGTACATGTAAGTTAAATAGTAGAATAACCTAAGCTACAAACAGCTAAGACTTATATATTATTAGAATTAAAATACTTTTTAACAAAATACTATTATAATAGTACAAACAAATTTCATCCGCGGTTCATAAGCCAAAACCTGGGGATAGATGAAAGTGACCCGTGATCAAATCTGAAGTTCTTATAATTTCTAATAATATTTGCATGAACATGAAAAGTCAGGAGTAAGTTTTATACATATGCTTTACAATTAGAAAAGTTAATTAATACTATCATTTATGTACTAGATATATTAACTTGGCCAATAATATGTTATACTAATGACTAAACATTTAATTTTCTTACTAAATACGTATTTATAGAAGAATGGTATATTTTATTGTATGATGGAATATGAATAATGAAATGTAATAATCAAAAAGCTAGGGATAATTTTGGATTTATTCGCAGTCTCAAACAAAAAAAAATATCGATTTGTAAAAAAACGTGTCTACGTATTAATTTATAAAGATTTAAAGAAAAGTTTAGCAAAAGAAGCGTATGATATTTTGTGAAAGGAATTTCGGCTCTCAATTATGTATACAATTATAATTATTTTCGCGGCACAACCTTGTTATTTTTGCACGTCGTTATAAAATTGACAAAAAAATTAAAGTACAATTTTGACCTGATTCTAGAATTATCTGTTACAGGCTGTGAACTAATATGCTCATGACACGAATGACAGCACGAACATCGCTGTGTTTAATTAATTCCTAGATTTAATGACATATTTCCATTATACACTTATTTAGGTTATATTTTGTTATTTCAGATAAATATTTCTAAAAAGAGAAGTTGCCAAAGTCATAAGAAGGTATATTCCATTTGACCTTGATAAGTACCTGTCTTGCTCATCTTAGTTTGCTGAAATTTGACCTTGATAAGTAGGCTCAACTATGCCTGCCGAATAAAAAAAAATAATTAAATCACGTTATTATTATGTTTGGAACCCTTGGTTACTGGAAATTAAGACTCGGACCTTTGAAAGGCATAGGGCCAAAGCACATGCAGAGGCCCCGCACTTACACAATTTCAATTATTCAATTTTGTTATTGGAAAAACGCTTTTAACTATCAGTTATGCAACTAACTTTTGAGTATCAATAATAATATAACTATCAGTTATGCAACTAACTTTTGAGTATCAATAATAATATAACTATCAGTTATGCAACTAACTTTTGAGTATCAATAATAATATAATATCTATAGACGCTGTACACCACGTCAATCTAGCCCCGTGCTAAGTATCCGAAGAACTTGTGTTACAGGTACCAGACAAAGGAAGTATATTTAATACTTTTTATACTATAAATATAATATATAAGATTTTTATGATATTAATACACAAATTTAATACACATCCATGACCCAGGAACACAGAAAACTTTTTGTTTCTTTGGCAGAATTCGAACCTGCAACGAAAATGCAATTGAAAAAAATAATTGTCTGTCTGTCGGCATGTCTGTTTGTTCCGGCTAATCTCTGGAACGGCTGGACTGGTAAATAGCTAAAGTTATAAGGATTAATTTAGTCTACTTTTCATCATCATCATTATCGTCATCAAACTAATGATCTCCGAAGGGGCTGGACCGACTGTGGCGGGAGCATTCACCAGCCGTTAGCTTATGTTAGTAGGAGTAATCTATACATCTATACCTATAAATATAAAAGAAAGCCGTGTTAGTTACATTACTTATAACTCAAGAACAGTTTTATCGTATATATGGCCTACAATTGGTGAGGAGGTAGCTTAGAGCCAGTAGACGGACATAGGTTCCGCGTTGCGGGTTCCTCGTTGCGGGTTCCGCGTTGCGGGTTCCGCGTTGTGGGTTCCGCGTTGCGGGTTCCGCGTTGCCGGTTCCACGTTGTTGTTTTTAGTTGAATTTCATCATAAACTGTTTTTATGCTCAACGAAGTGGGCAAGGGTCAGCTAGTTATTAAATATGTACACACGAAGCATACGATGCCAAAAAACTTGACATTCGATTACGTGATAATCAGTTCAGCTCAGTCTGTTTTCATCTCTATGTCACGGTAATAACATTTACTTTACCTTATCATGAAATGATTCGCGTGCGTAGTCTGGGTTGCTGCAGCGCGCTTATGCCTTGTTAATGGAGACAGATCCTAGTCATGTGACTAGGTTTAAGTCTTAAAATGTACATGAAAACATGCATTTTCAAAAGCCTTAATGGCGGCACAAGTAAAATCTGTGGAATAACAGAGGGGGTGAGGCCCGTTTCAACCTGATGTATAATTAAGAAAGCACCGGGAACCTCGGGTCATTAAGGTAATTCTGCCTCACTCGCAGCCACCGAATAATTAAATGACGGTTATCTCGCTGAGCCTCGACTGAGGATTAAGACGTCCAAACAACTATAATTTTGAGGAACCAACTGTACCCGGTCTATCCAGACAATGTATTATGGACGTGATAAAACTAATGTGACTATATTTTGATGTGATAAAACTAATGTTAGTTTGCAGTGGTCGTATCAATTTATTTATAGAGAAAAATAAGTCGATATAAGCATTATTTTAACTTAGAAAATAGACGAATACATAGATCAGTGGTAATAGATTTTAAAAGACAGAAAACTCGCATTACTCATCATAACCCACTTTGTTCACATTGTACTCGTATCTAATACAAAATGATGACAGATATATAAAAAAAAAATAGAAAACTGCTCTTAAATATAATCTGTATATTAAAAAAAAACATACTAGTTCCTAGCTATGTTTATTTCATTTCATCACTAAACAACCCTTTACCTTGTGAAAAAAACGATCAAATAAAACTTACTACGCCCTCAGGTGACGGCTACGAGTAATTCTACGATGTAGCGCTACGGCGTAGCATTTCTACGAAGTGCTACGGCGCATAATAAAATCTTCGTCTTTTTTATTTTAGATACTGAATTTTAATTGAAAAAAATAATAAATAAAAAAACAATAAATTTTATCTTCGAATTTAATTATCTTTCACACTCGTATACTCTTGTTTCATACACGATTGTAGCACAAAGCAAATACAGATTAACATCGTCTCTTTATGAGTAACTAGCTATTTTAGCGAGACTAACGAACAGCAATTGATTTTTATATAGCATAGATTCTTATGAAAAAATAATTATTAAAATCGGTCAAGTACTTTTTGAGTTTAGTCGTTACATACAAAAATACAAATCTTTCCTCTTTATAATATTAGCGTAGAAGTGAAGATAACTGCAAAATTAAAAAAATTAAGTAACCTTTGATTTGTTAAATAGTGAGTTTTTTGAAGATTATTAACTATAGCTATAACTTTCGATCACTTCAGCTTTCAAACAAAAAAAAACTAAATTGATATCGTTCATACACATTGACACGTCAAACTCACCTCTCTTTTCATCGGGGATTATTAGTAAATCGTCACTTTAACTTCTCAATCTCGTATCTAAAAAACTAAACTTTTTCAGAAGAGTCAAAAAAGTTAGTCATTTTAGATTTTATTATGACATGGATTTTGGATTTATACTGTACATAACTGAACCTCGTTGAAAACAAAATCCATGTCATAATAAAATCTAAAAGTATTAAGTTTTTTTTACTCTACTCTAAAGTAGTAGTTTTAAAGATACGAGGCTTTGAAGGTTAATCGACGATATAGGAAGTTAAAAACTCGAGGTCAACAAAATATGTTAATGGGCTTATTAAAGTAGTTAAAAGCCGCCGATTATCGTAGAATATTAACGACGTCAGATAAGGTCAGTGATGAATAATAAACGACCCCGAGCCCGCATTAGTGGTTGTCGCTGATGGGCCGATATAAGGACAATGTTCCTGTGGAATTACTTGATAAAGATACTTAAATCTTAGCTGATAACCCCTAAGCCTCAACCCACACTATCGCTGTCTTTTTAGGGATCGGTACCCTAAGGGTAAAAAAGGGAACCTATTTTATTTTATTCGGAAAACAAACAGTGATTAAAACAACATTAAAATACGTATGTCGTATACATAACAGGACACCATGTACATGTTTTCACATATGAAAATTTATCTTACACTAGCTGTGCCCGCGACGTTCGCGTGGTTTTTACTTAAACCGTTTATGCAGCGCACGCAACGAAAGTCCCCAAATGTGAATAATCTTCCCCGTTTTTGTTCATCAACATTTCTCACTGATGCTTCGCTCCTATTGGTCGCAGCGTAAGTTATATAGCCTAAAACCTTCTTTTATAAATGGACTATCCAACAAAAAAGTAATTTTTCAAATCAAATGAGATTAGCGTGTTTAAACAAACAAACGAACTCTTTATAATATTAGTATTGATTATTAGGTGCGCAAATAGGCAATACAGCTTCAACTTTTATCCGTTCAATATATTATTTTATCTAGCATTAGGCGCCAATACTACCTTAAGTAATGACACTATACTCGCATATCACTAAATAATATTGTAATTTACACAAAAGCGTATTATAACATTTCTTTAGATCTAAGAAGTATCGACACTCTAGAACTACCATACTTCGCGTCGGCCTCGATGGTCACGCGACTACGCAAAAGCTACTGAACGGATTTTGATGAAATTTAGTATTTAACATAATCGATTAATGCATACCGCAGCAAAATGTACGGTTACCGAAGAATGGGGAAACATCTAGTTAGAAATATAATCGAATACTGATCATGGTCCTGGAATATCTTGCTTTGAATACATTCCGATTGGAATCAATACAGGCATGTAGGGAATGATTGATTTTATTGTCGCTAATGTCGCGCTGCGCTCGTAAAATAGTCGTTATGTCGGTGTCTGTTTACTGTGTGTACTATGTTGTATGTGCGATGGACTGACCAAATTAGCTTCCTGTTCACTAATAGCTATTTTGTTTTTGACGTGAAATATCTGTGTAAAACTGGTTTCTACGTATTACTGAGTTACACTGCCGTTGCTGATCCTAATATCTAATATTATAATTAATATCCATGTGGTTTTGTTTCTTACGCTTTCATGCGAAAACTATTTATCCGATCATTATGAAACTTTGTGCATATATTCTTGAAGGTAATAGAAGTAACGTGGAATACTTTTCAGTAGGATACGCGGACAAATCGGGGCCCCCGTTTGGCCTAAGGGGCGCCTGAACGCCTCCAATGAGAAGAGCCTGCAACTCCACAATGCAGGCGCCCGTCGGCGGAGTCGCGGTATTGTATTTCCCGTAGCTCCGTGGGCGGCGGTTCTGTCGGAGTACCGCCGAGTTGTAGTGGGTATGGCTGCGTCCACTTACCATCTTAATGGACGCAGCGAGCCCCACATAGTCGTGGTAGGAATACCCGTTGTCCACGAGATGAGGCAAATATCATTTCTCGGCGAAAAAAAGGATACGCGCATGAAGCCGTGGGTTAAAGCAATATTATATGTGCGTTATTAACTCTATCACTTAATCACGCGTGAAGCAAAAAACGGATTTTGATGAATTTGGGTTAATTTTTATTGCGGCGAAAATGCTCGGTTGCACGAACGAAGTTACCAGCATCTTCGAGCAGATTTATAACCAGTATCTCCTATCTGATTCAATGTGATTATATTCTATAACTACATTTTAAGAAGTAGGTACACTCAATGATAATTTTAATGAAGTTGTTATGGTTAGAACTTATATTGTTTCGTTTGCTCGTAATTTTATGGAATACAAGTTAACATTGATAAATATAGATAATATCTATTTATTTTACACATTGCCGGTGGAGCAACGGGCACTACAATCCCTAGTGATTGTATACCTATATATTACCTAGGTAAATTATGAAATTATAATCCAAACACTACCTGGATGCCCTAGGTATTCTTACAATATTTATTTATTCATTACAATAACTAGGCAATCTAGGTATTGTATCAAGCACCTGAATTATGCAGATTATAGGTAACATTTTATATATACCGTGTTCCTTTACTAAACATCTGTTTCAAATAATAAACTTAGCTAGACAAGTATTAACTTTTAATGTGAGGGATCATGAACATCAACTTTGCAAGTAAGTCTTCCCATTAGGATAATTTAGATGATCTTATGAAATATCTTAAGACGTACTCAACTTCTTAATTACTTTGTTTTGAACTGAAGTTTATTAAACAATCGAAGTTGAAACGAAACTTTTACTGTTTTATTGAGAGTGGAAGATGTTAATTCTCGTTTCACTGCTAATTGAATTAAATTAATTAATATAAACTCCTACATCCTGCTAAGTAATATAAATGTGTTTGTTAATTGGGTTAATATTGTTATAAACATTTTATTTTTACATTTTTTAATTTATTAACAAGAGGAGTTACAATGTCGCGCAATGTTTAATAATAAGAGGGCTTATGAATTAAATATTAAAACCACGGGTACGTTAATATAAATTATCATCTTATGTGTTTAAGACAGCAAGCAAAATGGATAATACATATGACTCAAAATACGGTCACTCATTTTAGTGTCCGTAGTATTTTTATTACTAAGAAGGTTAAAGTATAAAGAAAAGTAAAATTATTGTTTGTCATTAGATAAAGTGGTTGAAAAAAATATTAATAGGTAATTTATACATTTATAGTTTTTTTATTATAGTTTATTTATAGAGTCGTATTTATGGTTCCCGCAGGCAGAGCGGTACAGCGTCGTAATAAGCGATGACAACTTGACTATAGGCTCTGCACACTACTATAAAATTTAGAAATTACCCTCGCTTTGTTAAGATAATTTTTGAAAAAAAAACAGTGAGCGACTGATGAAGATGACAACTAAGAACACGTCTCGTTTTCGATCGACGTGATCTTAAAAAAAACTAGCTCTAAATTAGTTCCTCCGTTTAGCTGAATGAAGCCACATACACACCTGTTTTTGTCGGGGGTTACAAACTTAGCCATAGAAATCGCTACAACTAACTATTTCTATAAGTGGGTTATATAATTTATCTAGTTCATAATAACTTCAATGAGAACATACAACTAGTTACTAGGATGTTGTGGAAATATTATTTTTAAATTAGGTTAAAACTTTGACTGTTGCACCAAAGAGTTCTAGATAATAAGCGCTAATTTACTTGGGCGTTGAAATTAGAACTTAATAATATAATAATTAGAGTTCAAATTAAGTTATTCGTGGTTTTAGTGGAGATGTGGTTTGCGGTTACTTAATCAAGTAGCAAAGGAAGTAATAGTTGGAAATTAATTAAATAGAAACCGAGGGTAATTCCATTTTCTTAGCAATACCATACACGTTAATTTGCTAAAAATATCATAAGAGCACTAAGTAAGTACTTCTAGTATGTAGTGTTCTAACACACTAACTAAAATAAGGTTGTGTGATAAATCTATACTAATATTATAAAGCGGAAGAGTTTATTTGTTTGTTTAAACGCGCTTAATCTCAGGAACTACTGGTCCGATTGGAAAAAATATTTTTTTCTTGGATAGTCCATTTATAGTGGAGGCTATACGCTATATAACATTATGCTGCGACCAATAGGAGCGAAGCGTCAGTGAGAAATGTTGCAGAAACGGGGAAAATTATTCGCATTTGATGACTTTCGTTGCGTGCGCTGCATAAACGGTTTAAGTTACTGCAAAAATATTGCTTTTTAATAATCATAATAACAAAATCCATCGTGAGCGATAGTGTTTCCGACAACCACGCGAACGAAGTCGCGGGCACAGCTAGTACTATAATATGGATAATGACATTTTGTACCTTGATAACTTGGAAATAGAGATGAATATAATTTTGGTATTAAAACGACAAAATGCGACGTTTTCTCTGTGCCACTGCGAATAGCGCCTTACTGTATGTCTAAATAAATAATTAAGTTTTTTTTTTCAGTGAAACTCAATTAATGTCAACCCGAATTCTCCACAAACCGCAACATTTCATACTTTTAAGTAATTTATGGTCGTAAAAGTTAGTAGGACTACGAAACGCCCCTTAAATCTGTAACGCAAATTTCAAGATTTTCATTAATAATATATTTTTTAATATTCCATAAAAAGACGCAACTGATAAGATACTTAAAATTTTCGTCAAAGTTCTTGTGATCAATGTATTTCTTTAAAAAATACCACCTATAAATGTAATACTTTTGTTTGAAAAATACTATGCCATTTTTGCCCGAACTTATCTACCTACAACACAATTTTTTAAAGTAAATTATTTTCTTATGTTGGTCACGAAAGTCCAGATTAATAGATAAATTATACATAAAATGCCTAGGGAAAATCCTTGAATATTTATTTACACCTCATTCATTTTCAGTTCATTTAGAATTTACCATCTGTACGTATTTTGTGGAGTAAAAGATTTTTTTCAGAGAAAAATGTTTTTTATTTAATTTTTGAATAAGTATAACTTGAATGTTCTTAAAAATTTTAATAACATCTATTTTACTTTTAGAAAGGCCTTCAAGTTATATACCATACAAATTAAGAACCTTTTTAGATAAGTAAAACTGATAAAGATTAAATATAATAAAGAGTCAAGTAATTAAAATTACATAACATTTAGAATCACCATAGCAAGATTTCGGTAAAACACTGAAATACCTCAATACTTACCTCCACAATAACTCGCTTGAAATACTTTTTAAAGTAACGCAAATACAAAAAATTGAAACTTGCAATACGTAAGAGAGTGAAATACGGCCAGTGTGACGTCGTTGCAATAGTCCACCGTACATTTTCCATAACCAAAATTTATTGAGAAATAAATAATAATAATAGTATCTATGGACGCTTCAGACCACGTCAATATAGCCCTGTGCTAAGTATCCTAAGAACTTGTGTTACAGGTACCAGACAACGGACATATATTTAATACTTTTTATAACGTCATACACAAATTAATACACATCCATGACCCAGGAACTCAGAAAACTTTTTGTTCCTTCGTCGGGACTTGAACTCGCGACCTCCCCGGAGCTCGAGCACCAACGCACTACAGAGGTCGTCAAAGAGAAAAATAGGAATGTTTATCATTTTTGATCACGTGAACAGAATTATCTATACTAATTATATTATAAAGCGAAAGAGATTGTTTGTTTATTTGTTTAAACCCGCTAATCTCAGGAACTAATGGTCTGATTTTAAAAAATCTTTTTTTGTTGGATATTCCATTTGTAGAGGAAGGCTATATAACATTACGCTGCGACCAATAGGAGCGAAGCGTCAGTGAGAAATGTTGCAAAAGCAGGGAAAATTATTCACATTTGAGGACTTTCGTTGCGTGCGCCGCATAAACGGTTTAAGTTACTCAAAAATATGTATGTAAAAATTATTCCTTTTTAATAATAAAAAAAAGTCCGTGACAGTATATGTCAATCTCTTAAGATTAACTCATAATAACATTATTTGTCGAAGAAGGCTATTGCCTTCTTATTGGCTATATAACAATACGCTGCTACCATTATTATAAGTTCACGATCATAATAACAAAAACCAACATGAGCAATCAATCGAAGTCGCGGGCACAGCGAGTCTATTATAAACATAATTTTCCCAATGCATAAAGAATATTAATTTATTCAAATGTGATATTATTATTTCCTAGAAAAGTACCCTATTATTATCGTCAAAATATACTAAATACATTTCAGCATCGATAAGGCTGTCCTTTTTGTTTACCCTTCCTCTAATGACCTGTAAACGAGTTCACGCCCACTTAAACCTTCGAACGACGTAAAAAACTATGCGACCTTTCCCTTACGTCGTGTTAAGCGTTGAAGTGTTGGGTTGTGTAAAGGTTTTTGTGACCAATATCTAATTTTACGATAGTTCGTGTACAACAGTGTTAGGAAATGTGTAAGAAAAATCAATTAAAACAATAGACAATATTTTTATTCAGACGCAGTCATCTGGTTGAATCTGCTTATTTAATTGAATCACTAGCGCGGTCATTTAATGGCGTCAAACAGCTCGTAGAGATAGCAATGTGTTGATATATTTTTTGATTAATTTACTTTAATGTGCGTTATAATAGTACACATTCGGAAGTTTTAAAGTTTATAAAATAAAATATTAAATGGCTGTCCTAGTCTCTGAATTATTGAATTTGTTGATAAAAATAGAATTCAATCAACGCGCTTGACATTTCATCAAATAGCTGATTCAATCAGATGACTTATATATTATATCGAAAGGACAAATAATATTGTGGCCACTACTTAGTGTAACATTTTGAGAAATAATTCTGAAGTTACAGTCGGACTGGGTAACTTTGTCTTTCAATATAACTTTGGCCCTCAACTTCATTATTGAATAATATATTTTTTTAAGTTTCTGAATGCATGCAATCTAACTAAATTAGGCATCGTTTGTTTTTTTTTTAGTTTTTCAAGGTATTCTGAGTTGTTAGTCTAAGCTGTAGCTGTCAGTTTATTTTCTTTTGACGTTTGAAATTTGCGCTAAAATAAGTGTATTGAAAAAGTGGTTTTAGAGTTATTATACTATACATAAATACAAGAACCCCAAAATAGAGATGATTGGCTAATTCGACTGACATGTTAGTCATGATATTTAGTAATCAGACAGATGCAAAATGTAAAAAAATGAAGCCTAGATGAATGAAGATAGATTTAGCCTTAAATTGTTGAAAAAGTGCACATTTTCTTCTATAGAGCCAAAGTTACCCCACTATCCATATAACTTTGGCCCTTGATACTTAGGCGGTTTTTTCGTTATTTTTAAAAAGCAACCTTGGATGCCACTAGGAAAGCATATAACTTCAAATTCTTTTCACTAGTAGGGAATTTATAGGCAATTAACAGTGAATTTAGGGCCAAAGTTACCCCAGTCTGACTGTATCAGTTATTTCTTACTTCCTTCTTTAATTTTTTTTGTTGGTCTATAATATTATTTTGTTGATTTTTACGTTGCATTTATGTACTTACTTTTAATGCTTAGTTTATCTAAATAAGTCTTTAAACTAGATGTACCTAAGTGGATAACTCTAATTGACCCTATTGTAAATAATATTTTGTTATTAAAATCTTATTCTTCTTCATATTTTAATATACACTATGTTAAAATAAGTAGATTACGGTAGTTGTTTTTTTAATAAATGGAAATAAACAAAAATAGTACGTGTATCTGACAAGAGTTCACGTGCCAAAATTAAGAGAAAAATAAAAAAGAGTGATTGATACAAGTCTCTATAGGTACTATTTTTTAAGGAAGATTTTGATTGAGCCCAATACGTGTATGACCACCATAGGTTTCTGTCTTCGGAAGAATAAACCAAAATTAAAACTATCCTTTTACATGCAATGTGTCAGTTATTTTTATAATTACTGTGGGCAAGCTACACACTATTTACTACTACTACTATAATAGCTACCCTCACTGATTTCGATGTCGGTAGCCGATTTCATTGAAACCAGGCCAGCTACGCAGGAGTTATTTTACAGTGCCCAAGTGTGTGCGCAATACACAGAAGCACTCTCTCTTCCTTTTACTCTCATAGCCCAGTGGGACGGTAAACCGACACGACTGGCGAGAGGCGAATTTTACATGCCCATCCGACGCATGGATCATCTTTCTTCAGGTGTTCAGCCTGCATTGTCTTAACCAAACTTGAAAACAACATTTTTGTTGTTCCAACGCGGGAATATAAATATAGAACCGTTAATATAAAAATATTAACGGTTCTATATTATAACCGTTATATAAAAATAGAACCGTTGAAACCTTCCCTGGACTTCCAAGAATATTTCAAGACTAAAAATAGCCGAATCGGTTGAGCCGTTCTTGATTTTTGGCGAGACTAACAAACAGCAATTCATTTTTATATATTATAAGATTAAAATCAGCAGTCTAATACTTCAAAAATATTCCTAACATTTTTATAGAATTAGTCTGAAACAGGAGGGATAATAACTTCTTCTCTCTTAAAAATCTTTTAAAGTAATTAAATTAATTAATTTGAGTTGGTGTTGAAAACGAAGGAACTTACTAAAAGAAAATCTTATTACATTCATCTCTTTTTAACTATTAATTATTTTGTGCTGGTTAGACAGTTTAATGTCGACTCTCTTCCGTTGTATTTCAATTAAATAAAGTTACTTACTTTATAACTGGATTCTTGGTTACATGTAAAATTTGGTTTATTTATTACACTCAAAAAGAATTAGATGTTGCAAGTGATAAAAGTAAGAGAAATAAGATATAGTACTAAACTTTTCCAGGTAGTTTTAAAAACCTGCAATATTATAAAAAATATATTCATTTCAATGTAACTTTCATAAAAAAAAAGTATACAATAAAACAGTAAACAGACTTTCCAGTCATCCTATATTATTACTTACGAAATGAGTTCGTAAATAAAATGTATGAGATTTGACATAAGCTTCGCTAAGTGATATACGAATTTACTTATCATTTAGCGAACCTTGGATTAGCCATGCTAAGTTCTAAAAACCTATGCTATTGGACATATCCAATAGCATAGGTTTTTAGAACTTAGCATGGCCTATAAAAATCCATACAATCTATCCTTAATACAAAAAAATTGCAATAGATGTACTATTATTAACGTTTAAAATAAAGATAAGCATACCATCACAATAAGCTAAATTCAACATAGACCCGTTCCATGTTAATAATGGATTATTAACATAGACTGGGCATAGTAAATTATTCGTTAATTTATCATTCGGTCTAACTTGAACTCGCAACTGGCTAAAGTATTAAAATGTAATCTTCAAGGAGAGCGAGTTATTGTTTTAGTACTGTAACAATACACTTCCTGTAGGGCGCAAAGGGCGCAAAAGGCGGAAAGGGCAAGGTTTAAACCATTTAGAGCATTTAAGGTTTAAGTTACACCGCTTCGCAGTCCCGTGCTTTAGCTTGTTATATTTTAGAGGTCGTGGGTTCTATATATTCCGGCGTTCGAATAAAAAATGTTTTTAAGGTTAAGACAGGCAGGTCACCACTTGTGACAAGGAGTATGTTCCATGCGTTTGGTGGGCATGTAAAGGCGACCCTGTGATTTTCATCCAGTCGTGTCAGTTATCTCCTGTGCTATGAGAGTGAAGGAAGAGAGTGGGCTTCTGTGTATTGCGCACACCCACCACCGCCACCGAAATTTTTGTGTGGCATTATTATTATATTAATCAACCTGCAGACTCTTCGCTCATGCCTACAAACAACTAACGCAAATAGATAGGCCTAACTTCATTTTAACAAAAAAAAAATCTTTTAACGATTGACTTTTAACCCATATTTTAATCACAAAAATAATTATAAATATAAACGATAAATCGGTCTGTACATCAATATTGTTAAATTAAGTGGCACTCAAGTCACATGCTGTTTCCGTATTCCGAAAAGCAGTGATACTGACGGCCTGTGTATCGACTTTTTACAACCCTATATCCCTATATCATCTTTCTTGTCAGACAATCAGGTGGTCAGCCTGCATTGTCCTAACCAATCTTGACATTTTTGTTGTTGTTTCAACGCGGGAATCGAACCCAAGAACTCCGGGTCGAGAGCGAAGCTCAAACCACTATTCCACGGAGGCGCTTGTTGTACTAATATTGTTGTAGGTACATATATAATATTACATACCTAATAAATAAATAGCTAATATAGACTAAATAATAATTGCCATGTAAAATCTTAACACATTTTTCTAATTGAAATTATTAGTCTGAAAATGAATGCCAATATTCTCCATTGAATGGAAGAAATATAATTTTTGACTATAATACCTTTGAAGTACACCTTAATGGAATTTGAAAGAACGTTCCATTTCCAAATAATATTCACGATTCCCAGAGATAATTTTACTTCTTTATTTTGTATCACAAAGTATTTGTTTTGTATGTGCAAAGAATATTTCAATTGAATACGAAATTAATGTCTTCAAAAGCAAAATATTCCATTTTCCCTATACGGTTGCTAGGGACCTCCCTAGCAACAAATATAAGATGTGAAGTTGAAATATAAGATAATAGCGCTCTAAAACGTATAAGACCGCGGAATGAAGACTGATTTCGAAACTAGGTTCGGTTTAGGAGCCTAAGGGCGTGTTTCACCAAGCAATTTAAAGTTAACGCCGTGTTAAATATCATGTTATCCCTCTCGTATTTCCTGCCAATGAATGAGATGGCATGAGTTTTAAACATGGCGTTAACTTTAACATTGCTTGGTGAAACACAGCCTAAGTTCCGATTTCACCAACGCATGTTTGTGTTAACGGCTTGTTAAAATACCATGCCCTCTCATTCATTGATAGGAATTACGAGAGGAACAACATGATATTTAATGAAGGATTAAATTTAACATTGCTTAGTGAAACACGCCTTAAGCTTAGAAAATATTAGATTTTCTCAACAACTCGCATGTGGCCGCCTTTTACTAAAAAAATGGAAAATTTACGAAGTTCCGTTGTTGAGCCAAATTTCAATCTAATCTAAAGACAGGAAGTGGAGGACCACTTCCTGTTATTACAGAAAGCGATCCTCCTTTGCGATTACATTTCCTAATTTATTAATTAGGAAATGTAACTCGCAAGATTTGTCCCATACTAACATTACAACATTACAACACAGAACAACTAGCGCCTCCGTGGTCTAGTGGTTCAGAGCTTCGCTCTCGACCAGAGGTCGTGGGTTCGATTCCCGCGTTGGAACAATGATGTTTTCAAGTTTGGTTAGGACAATGCAGGCCGATCACCTGATTGTCTGACAAGAAAGATGATCCATGCGTCGGATGGGCATGTAAAAAGTCGATCCTGCGCCTGTTCTATCCCCAGTCGTGTCGGTTTACCGTCCCACTGGGTTATGAGAGTAATAGGAAGAGAGTGTCTTTGTGTATTGCACACACACTTGCGCACTATAAAATAACTCCTGCGTAGCTGGCCTGTTTTCAATGAAATCTGCTACCGACACCGAAATCGGTGAGGGGAGGTATTATTATTATTACAACACAGGGCAAGTTGAATAAAAGCTTTCAAAAAGAATCGTCTACATATCATAAATAGCAATCGAATCAAAGTTGGTTTGGTTTATGAGAATACCATTTTGCTATTTTAACTAGACTGCATCGAAACTTTAGATTTAATTAGCAGAACCGACCAACAGAACTATCGCGGTTAGTTTTAACTCGATCGGTAGCGATTTGCGTTTATTGTTAGCGTTAGTCGCGCCAACTGTCAAACTGTTTCCGAAACTGTTACCACATTCCAATTGGCAAATGTCTCGGTGGGAATTCGCATTTCGCAATTAAAATAACGGTCAATTTCAAGGCTTTTTTGCCGAACTGTAGACACTCTTTGCCAAAACTGTGGAAATTTTTGCCGATATCACAAAGTAGACATATTTTTTATTTGCGTTTATGTAATGACGACATTTAATTGAATGACTAAGACAACTCTTTAGCATAGTCGTTGAATGTGTGTTAGGGGTAGATTTGACCACGAGGTAGATATAAATATAACAGAGACACGACCTGTACTAGAAAATGGTATCACTCTACTGGCAATTCGACTGACTATTTTTGTTTTCTTCGATTTCCAGGCACATTCTGGAAACCGCCATCTAGCGTCACTATTGGAAAATACAAATTACTAATTTCGTTTCGTATCTTCTTCTTAATTAAGGAGTTGAATTTAGCTTAATGTGATGTGATGCTTAAAGATGTGCTTATCTTTATTTTAATTAATGACAATATTTGTAGTTAATTCGGCATATTTATATTTTATAATTTACAAACGTTAATAGTGACATCTATTGCAATTTTTTTGCATTAAACATATATTGTATGGGATGGTAGGCCATGCCGATACCAAAATTGGCAGTGACTTGTTTAAGCTAAAACTATGGCAACCGAATTCTCCAATGCTTAAATGGTTTGAAGAGAGTTTAGACAAAGAACGGTTTTATGTCTGCAGGCCACAGACCACATGGTCACATACCCGTGGGGTGCCGGAGAAAGAATAACTTCTCCCCATCAACCATCTTCCCCGTGGTTGTCGTAAAAGGGGACAGAGGGAATATACCGTGTGTAAAAAGAACAATCACTGTAACTTTGAGATACGATTATACTACCAGTCCTTATTTTGGAAATGTATTGTTTTTTATTTTTTTTTGTAAAAAAGAATTTTTTTTTACTTTTTACCATTTTCATTTTCATTCTTTTTGTTGCAAGAATAAAGAAAAAGCAAAATAAAATTTTTTAGCTTTGTAAAATTTTGTAATAAAAATAGCCAGTCAAATTGCCAGTCTTAGGGTGATACCATTTTCTCAACTTACTCTTTACTTTATGGCCTTTCAGAAACCGGGTGTTTGTATAGAAAATTACTATCTAATGTATTGAATGACTACTTCCATACATATAGCATTATGGAAATTTTCTTTTTTTTTCTTCCATACATATAGCATTATAGAACTATGGAAGCAGTATTATTCGTGAAATTTTAATAACTATTGTCACCTGAGCCGTAATAACTAAATCATACGCTGTGCCGTGTCGGGGGAGCCGTTTGTCATCCGCAGTACATACCGATGTTCATTAGCTGGGGAGCAATTTGTGTATGTGCGATTGGTTTTATGATTGTCAACATCGTCCCTAAATGTTACAATTAAAAACATAAATGTCAAATGCGAGCCACGTTGAATGGAAGACAAAAGAAGTGGGATCTAAATACTCACTTTTTTTTCGACGTTCATCTAATATTACATGGTGTGTAGCGTTCATATATTATATTAAATGCTAAAACCTGTTATTTATTTATGACTTACATAAAATATTTTTCTATAACTTATAATAATAAAATATATTATCGAATTCAATATAATTATTATTATTAAGTAGATACTTAGTACAATTACTATAACGCTATGAGATAAGGCTAAATTAGTTGAATTTTTTTCAGTAAAATAAAGTAAGTACTTACAACTTTAGAACTTGCAAAGTCAGACCTTTAACGCTTCCATATCAATAACTCGACGTTTCCCTCTACTTTCTTTAATGACAGAACAATGCTGGAACCATACATTGTTCTGTCGCAAAAAAAGTAGCCTATGTGTTAATCCAGCATTTTAACTACTACCATACCAATTTTCATCAAAATCCGATCAGTGGTTTTCGCGTGAAAGTAACAAACTAATGTATCCATCCATCTATCAAAATTTCGCGTTTATGATACTAGTTGGATAGTAGAATCTGTGAATTCATGTTGTGCGATTATTATTCCTTATCTTGTCTTAGCGCCTCCGTGATCTAGTGGTTCTGAGCTTCGCTCTCGACCCGGAGGTCGTGGGTTCAATTCCCGCGTTGGAACAACAAAAAAATGCTGTTTTCAAGTTTGGTTAGGACAATGCAGGCTGATCATCTGATTGTCTGACAAGAAAGATAATCCATGCTTCGGATGGGCATGTAAAAAGTCGGTACTGCGCCTGTTCTCTCGCCAGTCGTGTCGGTTTACCGTCCCAGTAAAAGGAAGAGAGAGTGTCTTTATGTATTGCGCACACACTTGGGCACTATAAAATAACTCCTGCGTAGCTGGCCTGGTTTCAACGAATTCAGTGTCGGTAGCCGTACCGACACTGAATTCGGTGAGGGGAGCTATTATTATTATTATCTTGTCTTCAGTATTATTTTCTTAAAACAAAAAGTGTATTTCGTAGCGTTATTGAATGCTTTGTTTAATATCGTCGGGGGCTTTCAGCGTCGAAGGCAATAGAAGTACAATGAACGTAAACAGGTATTGTTCATTGTTTCCACTTAATACAGAAATGGCCATTAATTATTCATTATTGATGCCTAAGATATAAAGTTTCTATATATAATACGTTAAGGTAAAACTTTAGGTACTTTTTTACAATTGTAAGAATAACTTTTTGTATCATTTAAAGTTTACTACACATAGTAAGCTATTGCTCCCCTCACCAATTTCGGTGTCGGTAGCCGATTTCATTGAAACCAGGCCAGCTATGCAGGAGTTTTTTATAGTGCCCAAGTGTGTGCGCAATACACAAAGACACTCTCTCTTCCTTTTACTCTCATAACCCAGTGGGACGGTAAACCGACACGACTGGCGAAAGAACAGGTGCAGGACCAAAATGCTCTACGAGTCGTTCTCTTTACACTATATTCGGCATAATATAGGTATAAGAACCATGAATCATTTTGTATAACGTGTCCCATACGAAAACAATGCTAAAATCTGTCCGCGTGGTATATGCCAATAGATTTACATATTTTGTTTATTAACGACAAAAGTTTTAAAACATTTCAAAGTTGATTTGGTAATTTGAAATCGCTTATTATGCCACTTATCTTTTATTTTAATCTAAATTTAAGCACCCGCAATGTGGCTAAATTACGATTTTCAAAAAATTCAAGTGAAATAATAAACGACTTCAAATTAAGTATTGTGACACGTGTGGAAGTTGGCGGTATTCCAAGAAACTAAATGAAATAACAGCTCATTTTTCGAGTGAGCTGATACTCGCGCAGACTGATTTGTTGTGCTGCTACGATGTCTAGTGTATTGTTGATCACCATCACACCATCTGTCATGTCCCTATGGCGTTGAAAGTTTTAAAAACTTTAACTGAACTTTAACCTGTGAACGTTACTTAAATGTATTCCTAATTTTAAATGTTCGTAGAAAATTCTGATTTCATTATTCAGATATCATATTAGGTTTTCAGCACATTAATATCAATTTTAGCGCCTAGACATCAGAAAGCTCGTTCTGTCAAGGAATAAATCGGTTCGACAGAAATTTCATTCGGAAAATGGATTATTCTTGAACCACGAGTTTATTTTCGGCAAATGGATGACATGTTGGAATTTCAAGTGAAAATTCTCGTTATAAAATTAGAAAATTGAAGCGATGCTCTATTCAACTTAAAATATAATTTATTTACAGTATTACAATTTTTTTTGCCAACTTAAAGGACCATGACGAAATATTATTTGATGTTTTTTGAGCGTCTACAAATGTTATGTAAACGAAAACAATTATTTAATTTTTATATATATATTATATTTTTTTACAATACAATGTCTTTATTCGCATAAAACATGTTTTAAAAGTTGTTACAAATAAATTATTTAGTGCATGTTTTGCCGTTTTAATAGCATGCAAATATTTTGTTTACAAAGTACATTATTAATAATTATACAATATATTATTATTATTATTATAGGTAGAAAATATTAATATACAGAATTCATTTTTATATTAACATCTTTATATTATTTTATATTAAATTAATAAATATCATTATACAGTATACACACTTAAATATTTATTTATTACATCAATTATTATTATTAATTTAATTTCATTTTATGTTTTATACACAATATTAAATTCAAGGAACGGTCCAATATATATATTGTAGGGTTTAATAAAAGCTATCAAACAAACTAGATAATTATGTATAAGTCAAATGACTACCTATTATAAATTTTATAATTAATTATTTTCCCCTGCAATTTTATCTCAAATAAAATGAAGTATGAGAGTTCGCCATTGTCCTTTAGGACCTAGTCTTGCATGGAGCCATATCCTTTAAGGAAAGTGATTAATCGGTCTGTGACATCACAATAAAAATAAATACACCATACATTTCTAATGACAATTGAGATTGAGATACAATGTAAGAAATCGTTTTTCAATGAAGGAGATGATTTTTTTTTACATTTTGTTTTCAATTCTTAAAATTAGACAGACTTGTAGTCCGCTTTTGACACAAATTTGTGTTTTGATATTAAATCAAAGTATCAAAACCGCTGATGACGCAGCGAACATTCTGGAATGTTGATATGTGAGGAAGTAGTGGCCGTGATCGACGGAAGACCATCGTAAACAAAAGTCATTGGCACGCCACTCGTAAACCGAACATATTTTGATATTTGCGGTTTTTTATACCGCTATAAATAATTTTGAGCGTTGGATCTTTTAATTATGGCTGCAAAAAATAAAAAAGATAGATATATAGAGAGCCGGTCTTTATTATATTTTGCTTAATTCAATAAACATATTATGATATAAGACTCATGAATCATTTTATAATTCTATGGTGTCAGGTGACTGCTAAACGCGGCGCGTTGCTGCATTTTTAATTTTTTACTGACGCAAAAACGAGTAGCTGTTATAAGTTTGATGTGTGTGTGTCTATGGCATCGTAGCGCCAAAACGGATGAACTGCTTTGGTTTTCTCAGGGATTTTTAATTGGTGACCGATTGTAGTGTGCACATATAAGAATTGACTCTGTGTACCACTAGTAATAACTACCATATACGTGAGATACATCCGGTCGCCCCCCGCCAGTGGTATAACTGACCACCACTCTAAGTGTCCTGTACATGGTATATTCCGGCGATATAGAAGCAACCAGTTATGCAAACACTACACCGACTTTTTTGACTTTTTGTAGGAGATATAGAGAACATACTAATAGCAATAGTGCAAGGCATACAAAAATTCAGTCGATTACGACTGAATTTTTGGATGGAGGAAAATTCCAAAAGTTACGTGCGTATTTTTTTTATTTTAACGCTCGTATCCTAATGACCCTTTCTGTAGCCCATGTTTTTAAAGTTCATGGGATATATTTCTTACATCTCACAGGAGGCGTTTTCTATAGAGCAAAAATTTATTATTAGTTAAATTTACTTTCCGAAACCTTCAAATGTTCCTGCTTGGTCTCCAAGGCAAGATCTAATGGTTTTCTACTGAGTTTTGCTCTATCTGTGAGATGCAAGAAATATATCCCCTGAACTTTGACCCCTGATTAGTTTTGTACATAAAATTTATGATCTCCAGTACATTTAACAGCATAAAACATGACGAGAGGAATGACATCGCTCGTACAATAACTATAAAATGGTGGAAGACAAAACTTACTACACAACAACAAAGTTGCGGCTCGTAAATTTGGAGTAATATCAATAATTCAATTACTAACGTTCCGCTTCTCGAGTGTTATTTTATTGTTATGCCGGCCGCACACGTTCAAGTACTTCTTCCTCGTCACATAATACCACAGCACTGTGATAATACCAGGCACTGTGATAATACTAGGCACTGTGATAATACCAGGCACCGTGATAATACCAGGCATTGTGATAATACCAGGCACTGTGATACCAGGCACTGTGATAATACCAGGCACTGTGATAATACCAGGCACTGTGATAATACCAGGCACTGTGATAATATCAGGCACTGTGATAGTACCAGGCACTGTGATAGTACCAGGCACTGTGATATTACCAGGCACTGTGATAATACCAGGCACTGTGATAATATCAGGCACTGTGATAATACCAGGCACTGTGATAATACCAGGCACTGTGATACCAGGCACTGTGATAATACCAGGCACTGTGATAATACCAGGCACTGTGATAATATCAGGCACTGTGATAATATCAGGCACTGTGATAGTACCAGGCACTGTGATAGTACCAGGCACTGTGATATTACCAGGCACTGTGATAATACCAGGCACTGTGATAATACCAGGCACTGTGATAATATCAGGCACTGTGATAATACCAGGCACTGTGATAATACCAGGCACTGTGATACCAGGCACTGTAATAATAGCAGGCACTGTGATAATACCAGGCACTGGGGTGTTCTAGCTGCAGTATAACGCCTGACTGGTCTCCTTTTTGACGGTTAGGCATTACACTACCTACCATCCGATCCATACATTGCGCCTATCTTTAAGTTCTTTTTTTATATAAAGTTATTGTTTTTCTGTCTACTTATATTGTGTAACTTTTACTTTCATTCTAATGTCTAAGTTTCATGTGTATTAAAATGTTTTTAATGGGTCAAATAAATGTTCATATTATTATTATTATAGTTTGCACTAGTGTTGCCGGTAGAAAATATTATGTTGTAACTGCCCAGCGAAGTTCGCGTCTAGACCACGTCCAAGGTCCAATTAATACATAAAAATCAGAACCTATTTCATTATTGAAAAAAGAATGATGATCAGTGCAGTACTTTTTTAAATTTATCGCGAACAGTAAAAAAAAGTTTTTATTCAAAATTAAAACATAATGTTTGTTTTTTGAAGGTTAACTTTGATGATTTTACCAGTTTTTTTTTTTTTAATTATCAGTTACCGTTTTTTTAATATTAAAGCAGTTTTATAATATGTAAGGATAAGTATGTTGAATAGAAATACATAAATCTGGAATAGCCAATGGACGCAATAAAAAAAAAAGCAATTAAAAATATTGCATTGCAACTTTTTCTCGCAATGACACTTCTTATGTGTGGCGCTAGCAACTAATGACGTCATAGGTCTATAATGCTTCTTATTGTGAATTAAATTATTTTTATGTTATTTTTTCGTAATTTTAAGAATTTATTATCATAAATTTAATAAACCCAAAAGATTTTAGGCAACATACTTAGTATTGTCGCGAATTTAACCGATACCAGCTTATTTTACAACCAACAGTTCTAAAATGGTTAACGAAAACTTAAACTAGTAAAACAAATTCAAAGTTGCAAATTCGCAAAATAGGAACACATGTTGAGCGCAGATTAAACTAAAAGTCCGCTTTCACCAAATTCTCTCTGCAGCCAAATATCCTTTAAATAGCTTACACTTCGCAAACAGTGAACGACTAAGGGTCAGCTTACAACGAGACGCGACGCGCAGCATTTTAGATGGTATTTCGAAATTAAACTTTATCGACTATACAATAAGATATTTATTTCCAAGAGCGCGCGGTGCAGCTCAAAATTGAATAAAGTGATTTTTACTTTTTCTGAATTAACCCAAGTATAACATGAAAATATTTATTAGTTTATAAAATTATAAAATTTTGCAAAATAACATCATAATTATTGTAATAAAAAAGGATACCGAAAATTAAGACTTTGCACGAGGTATGTAACCCTAGATCCCAAAGTACAATTATTACTAATGAGTTCTTATAAATTTACATGTTAGAGCAGTGCTGCTCTAAATTTGAACTATAACGATGAAGCGTGTATCTTCTTGTCTAGTAAATAAAGTTCAATTTTTAATAACTTCAAAATACCGCCTCGAGTCGGTGTGTCCTCACGCTAAACATTAAATTGGCTCGAACAAGCCGATTTTGTTGCACAAAGGACTGACATTTTTCTAATTGTTAGCGGCACAAGGATATCGATTTCATGTTGAAGGCAAAAAGGGTACCCAAACACGATCTACTTTATGTAGGTATAGGACCGATAATAAATCGGACAGATTCGTTCTTCATATTATTTCTGACCGACTTATTGTATGACGTGTGCGTTGCACTATTAATATCTATAGACGCTTCACACCACGTCAATCTGGCCCTGTGCTAAGTATCCGAAGAACTTGTGTTGCAGGTACCAGACAACGGAACTATATTTAATACTTTTATACTGTACACATATTTAAGATTTTTATTAAATTAATACACATCCATGACCCAGGAACATTGAAAACTTTTAGTTCCGTCGGCGGGATTCGAACCTCTCGGTCGAGCACCAACGCGCTGAACCACTACGCTACGGAGGTCGTCAATTTAAGAATCTAACATACTATTTGCAATGGGTATGTTCTATTTTCATCTACAAAAAGTCGCTCACCGATTATTATTACTCGTAGGCACCTTTACGGGGCGGTGCGGAAATGTCAAGGCGGTTTTATTTACTAGGGCCTCTTGAAATGAAATGCATTATTGTCCGACAAAAAAGTATATTACAAACTTATAATACGAAATGTCAACAACGCAAATCATCATCGCTAAGGCTGGGTTTCCACTGACGGTGCCCGAATTGACCAATCACTAAGCTCGTGCTGTTTCCGTTGAAGCGGAGCGGAGATTTCGAGCATAGTGATTGGTCTATTCGGGCCCCGCAAGGTCCTCTCCGTCCCGCTTCGCGTCAGTGGAAACCCGGCCGCCCTAAAGGCTATTTCAGGGGGCAGATTCTAGATGCCAACGCTAATTATCGCTTACAAAGTTCGTTACCAAAATGTATGGGATTTGACATAAGCTACGCTAAATGATCGCGATTTGGTATGTTATTTAGCGTACCTTATGTCAAATCCTATACTTTTGTTATCGAACTTTGTAGGCGATAATTAGCGATGGCGTCTTGAATCAGCCCCCTGACTCCATGATATTATCGCTAATAGTTCGATCTAATAGACAATTTAAGAAGCATGTTATAATAACGTTGGTATAATATGAGCATTTTTATATACAGCTCCCTTTCACAGTATCGCTCTATAAGCCATTGTATTTTCTGAAATTAGCGATGATGATTTGGATAATTCTTTCTTGATTATTAAAATCCCTACATATCATGCGCAAATAGAGAGAGGAACATTTTTTTAATAATTTAACCGTCAAATTACTTCTTTATATGCAGGCCTACATATTATTATTTTAAAGCCGAAATACATTTTATGATATGGAATATATTATTTTCTTCATCTAAGTGCTTATTTTTTTCTTAGTTTTTTATTGTGTACGTAGTTTGATTAACTTTTCATCTAGTTATTTTTTTATATATTTTTTTAATTATTTGTTACATAAAACGATTCAAGGGCTGAACATATTATTGTCTTACTTATATATGGTATACCATTACTTAGGTAATAAATGAATGACCCTTTAGCATACAAGTCTTTAATGGCCTTCAAAGTTTGTAACAAACTTCTTAAAGGGAACTTTGGTGACAAGTTTAGGGCGGTTTAGTACCGATGGTCAGTTGCGTTCCTGATGGAGGTCACTTTGAAATAGGTCTTGGGCTTTGTAGTTTAATAAATAAGTACAACAAGAAAGTTTTCCAAGAAAGTGGTTGAAAGTTGAAAGAAACTTTAAGTAAAAGATTTCACTCAAAAGGATAGAACATATTATTATTGGGCACTTGACTGTAATTTAATTTTAATTAAAAAGCTTGCAAAAGAAATAATTACTACCTATAATAATATCGATTACATTACCTACTTATTGTAAAATGCAGGTTTAAAAAGCATTTTTGTGAGTCTCGTGAATTAATGTATGGTCAGATACACACTATTTATGATAAGGATAACAAACACGACTAGAATTGGACCGAATTTCTACATACCCTTATAATAATAATAAATAAGTACTAATAACTAATACATTAATAAATACCTTACAGACCAACACACAAATATGACAAAATACTTAAAACTACACTACACGTGTTGTCGGCGACGTGTAGCGCGCTTCATTCCGGAGTCTCCTCCAGAACCTTATGACATATGGATTGAGTTTCTTGTCAGACAATCAGGTGATCAGCCTGTATTTTCCCAACTAAATTTGAAACGACATTTAATTTAGTCCACTAAGGGATACAATCACGACCATTCGAAAGTCATGGTCTAAACACCGGACTACGAAGGTGTGTATAAATTATACTTTAGTACGTCCGAGATAAATTTAACCTAAACGTAAACAAATCAAAAACACCGAAGATTTCAAATATTTACTAATTATGTACACATATCAACACTTTCACCGGAATATTAAAGAATTATACTTCATTATCCAATACATTTTATAACAATTAAACAGTAATTAATATGTTTAAACATCAAATGAAAATCTTTCACACAAAAAATACGCCATTTTGACACTGCTGATTGTAGAATATAAGTCTATAGTCTATGGATTCAAAGCAAACAATAATCATTGTATAAATATTGGCCAATTGGCATCACTGACTAGTCTATGGTTGTGTCATAGACGGGTTTGTTTACGTTTGGGTTAAATTTATATCAGACGTACTATAGTATTACAATCGCCTAGTAGTTCTTTATATAAAAGTAGAGTACTTTAATGCGTGAAATAAAATTTGTGTCTGCTGCGATATCGAACATTATAACGCTATAAAACAACAGTTAATTTAAATGTTATTCTTTCATGGTTTAATTAAAAATGTCCATAAACCACGGATGTTAACTGCATGTAACTTCCAGACGTTTTATCGACTATCGTTTTGGAGGTTTGCCAATGGCTACATTATTTATTATCACAATTTTATAGTTAGCCGACGTGCAAAAATAAAAAAAACCTATAAATCATTTCTAGTAGGTGCAGATTGTGAATTTGTTTTATGTAAATAGGCAGGGAAATATTACATAATAAATCATATTAATACTGATATAAAAACGGGAGAGTTGTACGGATTTAGGTAAGAATGCCAATTCTTTAAATTTTGGCTGTAAATCTTAAATAAACTAGTTTTATTCTGATTTACGTGACTCTATAAATGTAATCGTAAAAGTATTTTTAAATTATTACATATCTAGTAAAATTTATTAAAGATACAAAATTATTATATTAAAAATATTAATGCATTGACGGTAATGCATATAGCATTACAGTTTATTTAATGTATAAACATAAAAGGCAAAGCTGCAAAGGCTACTAAAGGGCTACTTAATTGTTTTTTTAGGTTTATTGCAATAGAAAGTGTTAAAAAACTGGCATCTGATTCAAGACGCCATTATTATTACCCTTTACGAGTTTCGAAAACAAAAAAAAAAAGGGATTTGACATATTAAGCTTTGCTAAGTGACCAATTCGCTGGTCATTATGCAATATTTATGTCACAGCGATGGCGTCTGAAATTAGGGTCAGTAAGTCTAAAGAATTTATCAACTTCCCAATACTCAATACTCGACACGTTATCTGTAGCTAATAATATTATAAATGCCAAAGTTTGTATGTGTAGAATGTTGATCTATGTATGTTTGTTACTCTTGCACGTAAAAGTACTAAACGGGTTTGGATAAGATTTGGTATGTTAGAAGTTTACGTGCTGGATTGACACATGTACCTACTACTTTTTGTACGGTGTTTACGGTTTGGCGGGATTTCATTTTGTGCCTAGAAGTAGCGAGAAGTATTATCTAGTGCTGTATAAGTTTTTTTTAATCATTTATTTATTTTCTTTTACACAATTTTTGTTACATACATAGAACAGGGAATGAGATCCACCTAGTAAGTATCATAAGACACTTGTGTCAGGCAGACTCGCTCTTCCATAACTAAGTAATACAAATACAAGATATAAAAGAATAGGACAAGTTGATTATTAGTACAACATTTGAACACAAGTTACATAACAAAACAGTATGTGTGTGTGTGTGTGTAAAGTGTATAAGTACTTTGAAAATTTCTTTTTCCAAGTAGGAGACGTCATGTGAAAAACATTTTATAATTGATTTGAATTGTTATTGGCTTCTTTACTTTTAAGTTAAATTGCTAGTGTTATTATTAACTAAGCTGTAAGATTTCCGAATAAAATGAAATAAAAATAAATAACACTTCACATAAAACACAGGTGTCGTAACACCTTTTCCAAGTTGAAATTCCCAGGGGAAGGATCAAGACCACAGTGGGACAAATACTGTGGTCTCATACCTTAGAGGTTTGTGTTTTGTTGGAATTTCGTCAACACCTGCGAGTCTTTGTGGTCACAATTTGGGGTAGCAATTTTTTAAATTTACAGTTTGAAAACCTTATGCGTTTTTCATTTAATTATGTTAAAAAACTACAAAATGATTTATTAATATTTTTTATTTTATACGGTAGCGTAAAATATAAAATTACTTTAACACAATAGAATTCACTTCAAAAGTTACAGTCTCGTTCAAAATATTTTTTGGAAAGAGAATAAAATTGAATAGCATGACAATTAGTCTTTTGAATTTTTTATTTATTTATATTATTATAGCCTGGTAAACAAATGATATATAATAACTAATAAAAATCTGCTAACGAGAAGGGAACAACCGATTGTGATGTCACTATATCAACCGTACATACCTGCGTACACATAATATAGTTTTGCGAAAATGAGATCGATATTTTTTCAATTGCTTAAAACTTAAATGTTTTTATACTAAACTTATCCTAATTTTTATTTTAGATTTTGCAAATTTTTTCATTTTCTGCGTAATGAGTCCAAAAGCAAATAAATTTAATATTCATTTAATAACACAATTGACAACCTATTATCTCAAAGAAATGCTAGATTCTAACTCTATTTATTATATATTCATAATTACCGAAGTCGTCAAGGAAGTACTGATCCCTTCAGTTACTAAAGAACCTTTTAAGGTTCATTATTATGGTTGATATTGGTATGGTATGGTTGTCCGGGGAAAAAGGTACGAATAAAATGGCATGTTAAAACATGCCATTTTATTCGGGCAGGCAGTTACTGGCACTGGGCCGTAGGTGGAATATCAGGCGATCAATAAACATTTATTTACAAACAAGTCTCACCTCGCTAACCCAGTCCTACGGTAAGCACGGTGGATGATGTTTAAGCTGCGTGATCAGTCTTAATATAGATATTACGCGCGCCGTATCGAGCACGTGTGTGTATGAAACTAAACAGACATGTTTTTCATAATTTATACTCTCAGTACTAAATATCTATATTTCGGATTATCTGTGCTTCACAATGGGTATTGTTTGTGTCGAAAGCGGAAAGATGTAATGTTGTGCATTAATTTGAGGATTTCAAACTTCAAAAACTTTATTAGTGCCTTAGGCGTTTGCTAAATAATAATATCAGTACATTTTACTTTCCTAAGTACCCTGAGTAAATATTTTCATTTCAAAATTTTTAAAAACATGGATTTCTTTTTTTTATAGTTGTCATTTGTTTATTATTAAATTCGTTGAAATTTGTTCATACAAAACGGCAATTTCATAGGTAAAGACAGACCTTGATGTTATCAAACAAACCCGAATATACGAATACTGAAAGCCGAAAATCTCTATCTTTTCAATCAATAACATCATCCCACACATCGCAAAAGTAATAAAGCCACAATGAAAAAGTCCCAAAGCGGCTTTAGCCGGACTAGCAGATTCAATTACCAATATTAAAACCTGCTTTCTCGGTATCGGATACTTTTCAATATCTTCTTACGGTAAGTAGATAATGCTCTGCCGGTTGTGATCAGATTATGGCATATAAATATGAGAATAGTAATTGCTAATAATGCTTTTACGGATTTCTCAGTTCTTCTTCAGTTTTCCGAACGTTGCAAAAAGTATATATATAAATATACCTCAGTTATGCGCCTTCCAAGTTATTATAAGACCTCCGTAACGCAGTGGTTAAGCGCGTTGGTGCTCGAGGAAAGATCGCGAGTTCGAATCCCGCCGAGGGAACAAAAAGTTTTTAAGGTTCGTGGGTCATGGATTTGTATTGAATTAGTATACCTATAATATAATAAAAATCTTAAATATGTGTATAGTATAAAAGCATTAAATTTATTTCCGTTGTCTGGTACCTTCTTCGGATACTTAGCTCGGGGCCAGATTGACGTGGTGTGAAGCGTCCATATATATTATTATTACATTTAAAGCCTCCGTGTTCTAGTGGTAGAGCTTGATGACTCTCGACCCGGAAGTCGTGATTCGATTTCCGCGTTGGTACAACCGTCTCACTGGGCTACAAAAGAGATTGCTTCAGAGTATTGCGCACACACCTGAGCACTATTATAACTCCTGGTACACAGGCCTAGTTTTAATAAACCGGCCACCGACACCGGAGCATAATATAAAAACATTTTTGATAAGCAGGTAGGTACTCAATGAATTCCTAAGGTTATATCAATAACGTAAAATGGCTGCTACATGATTTACTGTTTATTTAATGACTAGTGATAAAACTAATCATCACCGAAAATCATCCCTTAAGGCTGCCACGTTCGACCACACATATGATTTGAAAACAACTGGTTTTGGGCAATAGAGAAATACTACAAGTCAATCAGCTGAGCGTGAGGTTAACAGTGGCGATTTTCTGCAATAATAATATCTATGGACGTTTCACACCACGTCAATCTAGCCCCGTCCTAAGTATCCGAAGAACTTGTGTTACAGGTACCAGACAACGGAAATATATTTAATACTTTTGTACTATAAATATATTTAAGATTTTTATTATATAAATACACACATTTAATGTAATTTTATGCAATTGATACAAAATTTAATTTTTTCAAACTATAATCAAATTAAATCGCCTTCCGAAAAAGTATAAAGATTTTATGGTCGGAAAAAATGTTATTTGGTGAAATGCCTTTCACTGGGTACGTTTATTTATTGAGGGTAGAATTATCGACGAGTTTACCTTCATACATATTTTAAGTTGGTTACACTCGTACATCTATACTAATATTATAAAGAGGTAATGTTTGATTGTTTGTTTGTTTGTTTGTTTGTTTGTTTGTTTGAATGGAATAGGCTCTGAAACCACTGAACCAATATGAAAAATTCTTTCACCGTTGGAAAGCTACATTCCTAGCGCTGAACATAGGCTATATTATATGTTTAAAAAAAGTAGGGTTCCTTACTAAAACCCCAAAAATGTAGCCCAAAGTGTAAAAAAACGACCTCCAAAATTTCTTACATCGTGTGCGCTTCGACAACGGCTTGACCAATTTCGCAAATTTTTTTTACGGTATGTTCGTTATTGTCACGAAAAGGTTATTATGAAAGAAAATGTTGAAAAAAATAAGCAGAAAATTAGAAAAAAGAAGAAAATACGTGATGGTCACGCGGGGTTTGAACCTGGGCTCGATCGATTCACGTCGTTGGCAGTTTATATGACACGGCTGTCATGGCAACATAAGTATTAACAAATGGAAAATAAAAATTATGAAATGCTATAAATACCGTTTTTATATCAGCTTAAACTATTTGGATTAATAAAATTATTAGGATTAACAAAAACATGAATCCAAATAGTTTAAGCTGATATAAATACGGTATGTATAGCATTTCCTAATTTTTGTTTTCCATTTATAAACAACGTGGTTACCATGGCGACCTTTAGACGTTATAGACGTTTGGCTGCGTTTCCATTGACGCGGGGCGAGGCGGACAGGAGCTTGCGGTACCCGAATTGACCAATCACTATGCTCGAAATCTCTGCTCCACTTCGCTTGGAAACTCTAAGTTCCTATGCGCCCCGCTCCGCGTCAGTGAAAACGCCAAGATTGGGGAAGTTTTCCAAATCTATACATCTATACAAATAAATAAAATTGAAGTGTCAGTTTGTAACTTTCAATTAGCAACGTCTTTTTGAATGCATATGACATTTTAAACGATATCTTCTGCTTTTTTTTGCATTGGCAACGATATTTACTGAAAACGAAAATGTAATTAAAAAAAAATGTCTGTCAGCGTGTCTCTTTGCTCCGGCTAATCTCTGGAACGGCTGGACCGATTTTAACGAGACTTTCACTGGTAGATAGCTAAAGTTATAAGGATTCATTTAGGCTACTTTTAATCATCATCATCGTCGTCATCTAACTAATGTTCACCGAATTGGCTGGACCGACTGTGACGGGAGCATTCACCGGGCTTAGCTTATGTTAGTAGGAGTAATCTATACATCTATATGTATAAAAGTAAGTCGTGTTAGTTAAATTATTTATAACTCAAGAACGGCTTTATCGATATGGCTGAAAATTGGTGAGGAAGTAGCTTAGAGCAAGTAGACGGACATAGGATACTATTTATTCCATATTTTGTCAGCGTTTCCGTGAACGTTGCGGGTTCTGCGTTTGGGTTTCGCGTTGTGGGTTCCGCGTTGTGGGTTCCGGGTTCCCGCGTTGCGGGTTCCGGGTTCCCGCGTTGCGGGTTCCGGGTTCCCGCGTTGCGGGTTCCGGGTTCCCGCGTTGCGGGTTCCGGGTTCCCGCGTTGCGGGTTCCGGGTTCCCGCGTTGCGGGTTCCGGGTTCCCGCGTTGCGGGTTCCGGGTTCCCGCGTTGCGGGTTCCGGGTTTCCGCGTTGCGGGTTCCGGGTTCCCGCGTTGCGGGTTCCGGGTTTCCGTGTTGCGGGTCCCGGGTTCCGCGTTGCGGGTTCCGGGTTCCCGCGTTGCGGGTTCCGGGTTCCCGCGTTGCGGGTTCCGGGTTCCGCGTTGCGGGTTCCGGGTTCCGCGTTGCGGGTTTCGGGTTCCGCGTTGCGGTTTCCGGGTTCCCGCGTTGCGGGTTCCGGGTTCCCGCGTTGCGGGTTCCGAGTTCCGCGTTGCGGGTTCAGGGTTCCCGCATTGCGGGTTCAGGGTTCTCGCGTTGCGGGTTTCGGGTTCCCGCGTTGCGGGTTCAGGGTTCCCGCGTTGCGGGTTCAGGGTTCTCGCGTTGCGGGTTTCGGGTTCCCGCGTTGCGGGTTCAGGGTTCCCGCGTTGCGGGTTCAGGGTTCCCGCGTTGCGGGTTCCGGGTTCCCGCGTTGCGGGTTCAGGGTTCCCGCGTTGTGGGTTCCGGGTTCCCGCGTTGCGGGTTCCGGGTTCCCGCGTTGCGGGTTCAGGGTTCCCGCGTTGCGGGTTCCGGGTTCCCGCGTTGCGGGTTCCGGGTTCCCGCGTTGCGGGTTCCGGGTTCCCGCGTTGCGGGTTCCCGCGTTTCGGGTTTCGGGTTCCCGCGTTGCGGGTTTCGGGTTCCCGCGTTGCGGGTTCAGGGTTCCCGCGTTGCGGGTTCCGGGTTCCCGCGTTGCGGGTTCCGGGTTCCCGCGTTGCGGGTTCCGGGTTCCCGCGTTGCGGGTTCCGGGTTCCCGCGTTGCGGGTTCCGGGTTCCCGCGTTGCGGGTTCCGGGTTCCCGCGTTGCGGGTTCCGGGTTCCCGCGTTGCGGGTTCCGGGTTCCCGCGTTGCGGGTTCCGGGTTCCCGCGTTGCGGGTTCCGGGTTCCCGCGTTGCGGGTTCCGGGTTCCCGCGTTGCGGGTTCCGGGTTCCGCGTTGCGGGTTCCGGGTTCCCGCGTTGCGGGTTCCGGGCTCCCGCGTTGCGGGTTCCGGGTTCCGGCATTGCGGGTTCCGGGTTCCCGCGTTGCGGGTTCCGGGTTCCCGCGTTGCGGGTTCCGGGTTTCCGCGTTGCGGGTTCCGGGTTTCCGTGTTGCGGGTCCCGGGTTCCGCGTTGCGGGTTCCGGGTTCCCGCGTTGCGGGTTCCGGGTTCCCGCGTTGCGGGTTCCGGGTTCCGCGTTGCGGGTTTCGGGTTCCGCGTTGCGGTTTCCGGGTTCCCGCATTGCGGGTTCCGGGTTCCCGCGTTGCGGGTTCCGAGTTCCGCGTTGCGGGTTCAGGGTTCCCGCGTTGCGGGTTCAGGGTTCTCGCGTTGCGGGTTTCGGGTTCCCGCGTTGCGGGTTCAGGGTTCCCGCGTTGCGGGTTCAGGGTTCTCGCGTTGCGGGTTTCGGGTTCCCGCGTTGCGGGTTCAGGGTTCCCGCGTTGCGGGTTCAGGGTTCCCGCGTTGCGGGTTCCGGGTTCCCGCGTTGCGGGTTCAGGGTTCCCGCGTTGTGGGTTCCGGGTTCCCGCGTTGCGGGTTCCGGGTTCCCGCGTTGCGGGTTCCGAGTTCCGCGTTGCGGGTTCAGGGTTCCCGCGTTGCGGGTTCAGGGTTCCCGCGTTGCGGGTTCCGGGTTCCCGCGTTGCGGGTTCCGGGTTCCCGCGTTGCGGGTTCCCGCGTTTCGGGTTTCGGGTTCCCGCGTTGCGGGTTCCCGCGTTTCGGGTTTCGGGTTCCCGCGTTGCGGGTTCCGGGTTCCCGCGTTGCGGGTTCCCGCGTTTCGGGTTTCGGGTTCCCGCGTTGCGGGTTCCGGGTCCGGGTTCCCGCGTTGCGGGTTCCGGGTCCGGGTTCCCGCGTTGCGGGTTCCGGGTTCCCGCGTTGCGGGTTCCGGGTTCCCGCGTTGCGGGTTCAGGGTTCCCGCGTTGCGGGTTCAGGGTTCCCGCGTTGCGGGTTCCGGGTTCCCGCGTTGCGGGTTCAGGGTTCCCGCGTTGTGGGTTCCGGGTTCCCGCGTTGCGGGTTCCGGGTTCCCGCGTTGCGGGTTCAGGGTTCCCGCGTTGCGGGTTCCGGGTTCCCGCGTTGCGGGTTCCGGGTTCCCGCGTTGCGGGTTCCGGGTTCCCGCGTTGCGGGTTCCCGCGTTTCGGGTTTCGGGTTCCCGCGTTGCGGGTTTCGGGTTCCCGCGTTGCGGGTTCAGGGTTCCCGCGTTGCGGGTTCCGGGTTCCCGCGTTGCGGGTTCCGGGTTCCCGCGTTGCGGGTTCCGGGTTCCCGCGTTGCGGGTTCCGGGTTCCCGCGTTGCGGGTTCCGGGTTCCCGCGTTGCGGGTTCCGGGTTCCCGCGTTGCGGGTTCCGGGTTCCCGCGTTGCGGGTTCCGGGTTCCCGCGTTGCGGGTTCCGGGTTCCCGCGTTGCGGGTTCCGGGTTCCCGCGTTGCGGGTTCCGGGTTCCCGCGTTGCGGGTTCCGGGTTCCCGCGTTGCGGGTTCCGGGTTCCGCGTTGCGGGTTCCGGGTTCCCGCGTTGCGGGTTCCGGGCTCCCGCGTTGCGGGTTCCGGGTTCCGGCATTGCGGGTTCCGGGTTCCCGCGTTGCGGGTTCCGGGTTCCCGCGTTGCGGGTTCCGGGTTTCCGCGTTGCGGGTTCCGGGTTTCCGTGTTGCGGGTCCCGGGTTCCGCGTTGCGGGTTCCGGGTTCCCGCGTTGCGGGTTCCGGGTTCCCGCGTTGCGGGTTCCGGGTTCCGCGTTGCGGGTTTCGGGTTCCGCGTTGCGGTTTCCGGGTTCCCGCATTGCGGGTTCCGGGTTCCCGCGTTGCGGGTTCCGAGTTCCGCGTTGCGGGTTCAGGGTTCCCGCGTTGCGGGTTCAGGGTTCCCGCGTTGCGGGTTCAGGGTTCTCGCGTTGCGGGTTTCGGGTTCCCGCGTTGCGGGTTCAGGGTTCCCGCGTTGCGGGTTCAGGGTTCCCGCGTTGCGGGTTCCGGGTTCCCGCGTTGCGGGTTCAGGGTTCCCGCGTTGTGGGTTCCGGGTTCCCGCGTTGCGGGTTCCGGGTTCCCGCGTTGCGGGTTCCGAGTTCCGCGTTGCGGGTTCAGGGTTCCCGCGTTGCGGGTTCAGGGTTCCCGCGTTGCGGGTTCCGGGTTCCCGCGTTGCGGGTTCCGGGTTCCCGCGTTGCGGGTTCCCGCGTTTCGGGTTTCGGGTTCCCGCGTTGCGGGTTCCCGCGTTTCGGGTTTCGGGTTCCCGCGTTGCGGGTTCCGGGTTCCCGCGTTGCGGGTTCCCGCGTTTCGGGTTTCGGGTTCCCGCGTTGCGGGTTCCGGGTCCGGGTTCCCGCGTTGCGGGTTCCGGGTCCGGGTTCCCGCGTTGCGGGTTCCGGGTTCCCGCGTTGCGGGTTCCGGGTTCCCGCGTTGCGGGTTCCGGGTTCCGCGTTGCAGGTTCCGGGTTCCGCGTTGCGGGTTTCGGGTTCCACGTTGCGGTTTCCGGGTTCCCGCGTTGCGGGTTCCGGGTTCCCGCGTTGCGGGTTCCCGCGTTTCGGGTTTCGGGTTCCCGCGTTGCGGGTTCCGGGTCCGGGTTCCCGCGTTGCGGGTTCCCGCGTTTCGGGTTTCGGGTTCCCGCGTTGCGGGTTCCACGTTGTTTTTTTTTAGTTGAATTTCATCATAAACTCTTTTTATGCTCAACGAAGTGGGCAAGGGTCAGCTAGTTTTTTATAAATTGTTAAGTGAAAGTTTTATACCAGTGATAAAAGATTAAACGACAGTGAGTGAGACCGATACGAAAAACGCTGTAAATACTTTACAGTTCGATACTCACTAAAACAATAGGCAGATCGAACAAATGGTCATAATCAAATATAATTCGATAATTAATAAAAACGATAGGGATGTATCGATTATCTTTTTCTCGAAATCGATTATTAATGATCAATAGATTATTAATACTTACGGTCTATCTACTTTTATAAGGCCCTATAATTTAAAGCTATTAAAAAGGATATGGATTGGTGATCAGCTTGAGGCACCAGCTCCGAGGCCGCGTGTCCTGCGTCAGGTACCGGAGCGCGACCGGCGTGAACCCCGGGTAGGGGAGCCCCTCCCCCGCGGCACTCTCAGTGCTCAACCCCCCCTCCGAGTCCGAGTCGCCCCCCTCCGACTCGCCTCCACTCGACTCCGAGCCCTCCCGGTAGCCGTAGTAAGGCATATTCTCTATAGACATCCACTTAACTTATAAGCTCATTTTCACTTAAACTACACTAACACTACTTCACCATGGTATCTTCAGCTGTAGAGGTAAGTGTCGGTCAGCACGGGCAGGGAGTGCTTAGCGTGCTCGTCGACCAGATGCGTGAGCTCCATGGTGGAATGTTCTAGATTTATCTGGAACAAAGAGAAACTGAATGTACTGTTGGTTCTTGATGGAAATTCATGTTCACAATATTACGTTTTTAATAAGTTTTATATTATATGTAATAACACAACAGGTATCGAATCAATCATGTTTAAGTGACTGCTTAAACTCAATTTTCTGGGTAATTTTTTTTTTCGACACATCACCTACATCGATTCGTGGCCCTAATTCTCAGGCCAACTTAGTTTTTACTATCGGTCTGTTCCGCTCATGCAAATGAGATTTAGCGCGCGTGCGAGCGGGATATACTAATATTCATACTTTTTTCCACTGCCCGAGAATCGTGCTCCAGGGCGGCGATTCTCAGTCCTCGAACTTAGTTCCGAATATTAGTATATCCCGCTCGCACGCGCGGTAAATCGCATTTGCATGAGCGGGACAGACCGATAGTAAAAACTAAGTTCGGGGACTGAGAATTAGGGCCCTGGTCTTCAATTACGTTTGACACAATTTCCTAAATATCTGAAGGACATGGCACATCTAAAGATGCTTGTAATTACTTTCGGCAATGTTAAAAACATGCTCGCACTAAACTGCAGTATAAAGTTTAAATGATTCCAGTGTTCGGAGATAAAAGGGTTGCGGCTGCAAAATGCAGTTCGTTTGAATTCGGGACAAACAAAAATTTTACAGTTGGCAATTAAGTCGACCGTTCAACTCCTGGCGTTGCGCCAAAACCGTCATATTTGTCATAAATATCCCCATTGGTTCCTGCAGAATTAGTTTCTTATCCGTGCCTGTAAAACTTGTTCTAAGTAATTGAGTTTCCGTATCTTGCAGTAAAGGCACGCTTGGCTTGCAAGAACACAGACTTGGATCGCTCGCACCGCATACCTCGTATCTGATTTATACAGTGTGTAAAAAGAACAGTCACTATAACTTTGAGACACGATTATACTACCTTTCCTCATTTTGGAAATGTATTTTATATATTGTCAAAAACAAAAAAAAAAAATATTTAGTTGTCGCAGGAATGACGAAAAAGGAAAAAAAAATGTTTTTTTTAATTTTTATATAAAAAAAAATACATTTCTAGAATGAGAAAAGGTAGTACAATCTTATACCGCCAAATTTATAGTGACTGTTCTTTTTACACCCGTTATGTTTTATTAAGTTTTATGCCACTTCGCATCTGCCTGGGCCGTGTTCGCCTTACATGGCTTCAGTAATCTTCTATCTATACCGGTGTAAAATAATTGAGAGACAATACTCTAGGGTGTGTATGTGCCTCCGAGAGTTTGCACTGAAAGAATAAATATCTATAATATAATAGATATTAATTTTTTGCCCGTACAAGAAGTAAAAAATTACATCTTTAAGCTTTGATACTTTCACAGTAAACTCTATATACGGGACCCATACACACCCTAAAATATTATCACTCATTAATATTAAAGCCTGTATGAGTTTATTGATCATCTGTCATACCCAGAAAAGCCTACAATGCCTATAAGAAAACTTACAAAAACTTTCACAGTTGCAAGAAAAGAAGAAATATATCTACGTAATACTACTAGGTCAAGCTGTACATTTAAAAGTTGCGAAAAGTAACGCAATCGAAAGTCAATTGTATTGTTCCTCGTTACGGTATCCACGATATCCACGTTACGGGTTCCACGTTGTTCAGCGTTGCGGGTTTCGATTTGCGGGTTTCGCGTATCGGGTTTCGCGTTGCGGGCCTCGAGTTGCGGGTTTCGCGTTGCGGGTTCAGGTTCCTCCTTGCAAGTTCCAGTTCCGCGTTACTGGTTTTCGGGTTCCGGGTTCGCGATGTTTTAAACTTGTACATAGATTGCATTGCGGCCGGCCGCACTGCCTGGCAACAAACGTGCGTGCAGTGCGCTGGTGCGTCTACATCTGCGTTCTCCTTTAGTCATTACTCGGACAGTTACCCATATTCAAGCTTTCTAGCAAAAAAAAAATTAAGTAAGTTCCAAATTTTTCAGCGGTGAGGAAACCGATGATATTGAATCGACACGTCAGCCTTAAAAACCAACTAGATCAAAATCGGGTCGTCTGTTTGAGAGCTACGATGCCACAGACAGCCACACACACCATTCACACACAGATACACGTCAAACGTATACTACCTCTAAGTTTTGTCGAGGGGAATGAAATTAGCTGCTGTTTACCAAATTATGATTTTTCATGTTATTTGGTAAAAAGGTTCTTCGTATAATAACAACAAGATTATATTATACTAGCTGTGCCCGCGACTTCGTCCGCGTGGAAAAGTGATTTAGGGCAGCAGTTTAAATACATTTTTAGTTTATGAACTGTCGTACTTTGGGAATTTACGGTTAAAGTACTAACTTCCTTTAGACGACAAAATAACAAAAGTCCAAAAGAAAGAAAAAACCCAAGTCGTACCTAGCATGAAAACTAATAAATAAAAATATCATGAAAAACATAAATGTTACTTATATTGACATAACTTTTCAAAAAATTTCATTTTTTTTTTAATATACCTATATATATAGTTCATCGTTAATTTTTTAATATACCTATATATATAGGTCACCGCTGCTCTGGCGTGAGCCAGCGAATTTTTTTAATATATCTATATATATAGTCCATCGCTGCTCTGGCGTGAGCCAGTGAATTTTTTTAATATACCTATATATATAGTCCAGCGCTGCTCTGGCGTGAGCCAGCGAATTTTTTTAATATACCTATATATATAGTCCATCGCTGCTCTGACGTGAGCCAGCGAATTTTTTTAATATACCTATATATATAGTCCATCGCTGCTCTGGCGTGAGCCAGCGAATTTTTTTAATATACCTATATATATATAGTTCATCGCTGCTCTGGCGTGAGCCAGCGATTTTTTTTAATATACCTATATATATAGACCATCGCTGCTCTGGCGTGAGCCAGCGAATTTTTTTAATATACCTATATATATAGGTCATCGCTGCTCTGGCGTGAGCCAGCGATTTTTTTTAATATACCTATATATATAGTCCATCGCTGCTATGGCGTGAGCCAGCGAATTTTTTTAATATACCTATATATATAGTTCATCGCTGCTCTGACGTAAACCAGAGCAGCGCAAAATTTTCTAATATACCTATATAATATATAGTTCATCGCTGCTCTGGCGTGAGCTAGAGCATCCGCGAAATTTTTTAATATACCTATTTATATAGTTCATTGCTGCTCTGACGTAAAAAAGAAAGAAAAAACCCAAGTCGTACCTAGCATGAAAACTAATAAATAAAAATATCATGAAAAACATAAATGTAACTTATATTGACATAACTTTTCTAAAAATTTCAATTTTTTTTTAATATACCTATATATATAGTTCATCGTTCTAATATACTTATTTATATAGTTCATCGCTGCTCTGGCGTGAGCCAGAGCATCCACGAAATTTTTTAATATACCTATATATATAGTTCATCGCTGCTCTGACGTAAGCCAGAGCAGCACAAAATTTTCTAATATACCTATATATAGTTCGTATCTGCTCTGGCGTGAGCCAGAGCAGCGCGAAATTTTTTAATATACCTATATGTATAGTTCATATAATAAGAAAAGTTTATATATCAAGTAGATTGACTATAAAATGAGATACAAATTTTCAGAATGTTAAAGTCGGTACCAGCCAAACTCGATATTATGAGTTCTATAATAGAACTCTTTTATTATTTTTAGTCGGTTTACATTCTTTTATTTGGCTTAAAACTATTTTTTCTCCTTTTTTAAAACTTGCCTATTTCATCATATTGTTATGATGGTATATGGTATATATGGATACCTACTATCTGGTGAAGACAGGGGTGGTGAAGTGATGACTACTGTAATTGATAATATATATATATTGTAAATGACATAATAATATGCTTGCAGTATAAGCGATGTCGAAATTTCCAAACGTATATCTTCTAAGACTAAATAGTAGTGGTATTACATTGATAATAATTGATTCAAAATTATGTTTTTAGTCGGATATGCTTATGTTACTCGAAACAAATACAAAATTACTATGAGTGTCCCTATAAATTTCGAGATGTTCCCTCGATTCCTCGCGACGCCATCATCAGGTCTCCACTTTGATAACTATGAGACCAAGTTCGAATGTAATTGACGTAGTATATGCTTACGACGCATATGCTTGCATTCCTTTAAAAAACGCTGAAATCTTCAAACCTCTATCTCTAAGGACTCAGAAGTTCTGTTCAGTACTTTTAGATCAAGGATATGGCGCAAAACCTTACTGTTTGGTAACATATGCTTAGACTACTTCAGAAAAAATCAAAATCAATATATTATTCCATATAAATTTTGAGGATTTCCCTCGATTCCCCACGGATCCCATCATCAGGTCACCATTTTGGTGACAATGGGACCAAATTTAAATTATACCCTACACAAAATAAAAAAAAAAGCTCTTCAGATCATAAGCTACCTGCCTGCCAAATTTAATTAAAATACGTTGAGTAGTTTGGCCGAAATACCGTCAAATAGGTAGCTACAACTTTTTGAAGATCCCGCGGAAACCCTTTCGTTTTTTGGGATAATAATTTCCAGTAATGCTCTTCAGATCATAAGCTACCTGCCTGCCAAATTTCATTAAAATACGTTGAGTAGTTTGTCTGAAATACCGTCAAATAGGTAGCTACAATTTTTTAAAGATCCCGCGGGAACTCTTTCGTTTTTTGGGATAATAATTTCCAGTAATGCTCTTCACATCATAAGCTACCTGACTGCCAAATTTAATTAAAATACGTTGAGTAGTTTGTCTGAAATACCGTCAAATAGGTAGCTACAATTTTTTGAAGATCCCACGGGAACTCTTTCGTTTTTCGGGACAATAATTTCCAATAATGCTTTTCAGGTCATAAGCTACCTGCTTGCCAAATTTCATTTAAATACGTTGAGCAGTTTAGCTGAAATACCGTCAAATAGGTAGCTACAATTTTTTGAAGATCCCTCGGGAACCCTTTCGTTTTTCGGAGTAACAATTTTCAATAATGCTCTTCAGGTCATTAGCTATCTGCCTGCCAAATTTAATTAAAATACGTTGAGTAGTTTGGCTGAAATACCGTCAAATAGGTAGCTAACTTTTTGAAGATCCCGCGGGAACCCTTTCGTTTTTTGGGATAATATTTTCAAGTTATGCTCTTCAGATCAGAAGCTACCTGCCTGAAAAATTTCATTTAAATACGTTGAGCAGTTTGGCTGAAATACCGTCAAATAGGTAGCTACAATTTTTTGAAGATCCCACGGGAACCCTTTCGTTTTTCGGGATAACAATTTTCAATAATGCTCTTCAGGTCATTAACTACCTGCCTGCCAAACTTAATTAAAATACGTTGAGTAGTTTGTCTGAAATACCGTCAAATAGGTAGCTACAATTTTTTGAAGATCCCACGGGAACCCTTTCGTTTTTCGGGACAATAATTTTCAATAATGCTTTTCAGGTCATAAGCTACCTGCTTGCCAAATTTTATTTAAATACGTTAAGTAGTTTGGCTGAAATACCGTCAAATAGTTAGCTACAATTTTTTGAAGATCCCACGGGAACCCTTTCGTTTTTCGGGATAATAATTTTCAATAATGCTCTTCAGGTCATTAGCTACCTGCCTGCCAAATTTAATTAAAATACGTTGAGTAGTTTGTCTGAAATACCGTCAAATAGGTGGCTACAATTTTTTGAAGATCCCACGGGAACCCTTTCGTTTTTCGGGACAATAATTTTCAATAATGCTTTTCAGGTCATAAGCTACCTGCTTGCCAAATTTCATTTAAATACGTTAAGTAGTTTGGCTGAAATACCGTCAAATAGTTAGCTACAATTTTTTGAAGATCCCACGGGAACTCTTTCGTTTTTCAGGATAATAATTTCCTATAATGCTCTTCAGGTCGTAAGCTACCTGCCTGCCAAATTTCATTTCATTCCATACAGTGGTTTTAGCGTGATGCGACGACAAACATTCCCATATGGACAGACAGACAGACAGACAGACAGACAGACAGACAGACAGACAGACAGACAGACAGACAGACAGACATTTTTTTCAAAAATGTTATTTTTAGGTTCTGTGGCTTTTATAGACCCCCTTCTTTTAATTTTCACTTAAATATTCTTAATGTACAGACATGACCCCTCTACAGATTTATTATATGTATATAGATAATATATATTATATATTCCTTTTTCCCATACTAATTACCGCAAAAACTCATTTTTCATAAGATCATCTAACCTTTTTAATGATTTGAGTAAGCTTCATAATACTGATAATACTGATCTATTTAATTCCTCAGTTGATGAGACTAAGAAGATTATCTCTAAGCAATGGTTTGAGGCTGTTTCTTGATTGTTAGTTTATTACTATTTATAACGATATTTTAACTATGTCTATTCTAATAATTATATTATATCTATGTCAGTGAACTCGTATAATAATATGTACTACATTTATCTACATATTATATTACTTATTTTAGATTTTTGATTAGAAAAGCAATTGTCATTATTTAGTGTCCTATATGTGGAAACGTGTGAATAGTGTTAAGAGTTTACTTAGTCTTTAAGCAGTTTATATGTACACTGTATGTTTTCCTATGAAATAAAAAATAAAATAAAATAAAGATATTAGATCATTTTCTATTTCCTCCTTCTAATATTTGTGAGTGATTTTATTATGAAAGGCCTGCAACATCTTGGAAGCAACCGAGTAATTTAATGGGTAGAGATACAACTAATGTTATTAAGGGTAGCACGTAAGTATATTATAAGTTACTAGTCTTTATTCGTGGATTTGCCAAAGTTTTCTTCATAAAGAAATAAGCCAAATCTCTTAACCATTTTAGTATAACTTAATAATTCTATATACTACTAGCTGACCGTGCCCACTTCGTTGATCATACAAACCGTTTTAAACTTCTCTGGACTTCCAAGAATATTTCAAGACTACAAATAGCCGAATCAGTTCAGCCGTTCTCGATCTTAGCGAGACTAACAAAGAGCAATTCATTTTTATATAATATAAGATTGAGGTTATATTTTACTGTTCATATTACTTATATTTGTCAAAAAAATATTGTTAAAAAGATAACAATTATTATCATTGTGTTTAGAAATATACAACTTGACTATACAGGATTTTTCGCGGTCGTCATTAGGGTCCCGACTCGAAAGCGATAATAATATCCGTGACCGATTTTTCTAGGTGGCACTATTTTTTTGGCCAACAATAATCGGTCAGATTTTTCTTCCATATAATTTCTGATCGACTTATAGTGTGCACAATTGCTCTCAGTATGTTCTATTTTCCACCCTTGAAGTGTACAACCTGACTGGTGAGACATGTGCAATACTTACGGAGAGTACTCGGTACTCGATTAGGTACTTAATTTTTTACCAAATTTTCTTTTAAATAAATAAATCATGGATACTATGAAAATTACGCGGCTAGACATACCTATGCCGGCGCGGCACGGCGCGGCCGCGTGCGACATCAACGTAGGTAGTACGGGCGCGTACCTTCGCGCGGTGTCCATGCGTTGGGTAAAGAATTATTCAAGTTTAAGCTACATTTACTCGGTGATTAATTTATTATATTTTTTATATTATTTTTGTTCATCTCATTTATTAGCCAAAAATCCCATCCTCAAGTATTGCTCATGTCTCACCAGTCACACTGTATAAGTCCCAACATACATAATAGCGAGGAATTTCGTAGGCAACTTTGTCCCTGTTCACCACATATTAAAAAAGTTTCATAAGTACCCTCGACTATCGTGACGTCAGTACGTAGGTACTGTAATACCTTTGTATAGGAGACATGGCAAGTTTTTCTATATTGGCCAATAACCCCTAAAGTTTTTGTAGGGTCCCGGCTACATATGACTATTGTGGAGGAATGAGGGTTCCTTTACCAACTTTATGGTAATGAATGAAAAATGTAAAAACGAATGAAATATTTTTTATTGTGCACACATAATTAAAAACAATTCGAGAAATAATGTTAGTCAATATCATACAATGTAGAACACAAATGGCGGCCTTATTACTATTCAGTAATTTCTTCCAGACAACCACGCTAATGTATCTTTAAAACCTATCTTTAAAGCCTTCTTGTTATTTAACCTCTGAATTTCTGTAAAGTAAAACACTGTACGTGTATTTTACTTGTTGACGTAACGCTAGGGAGTGTCTTTGTCTAAATTAAATATTTTATTAAATTATCTATACTAAAATTAAAAAGCTGAAGAATCTGGATTTATGTAAAGAAAAACACTGTACGTGTTTCCTTGTTGACGTCACGCAAGGGAATATTTTTGTCTAAATTACATATAGTAAATTATCTATACTTATATTATAAACTGAAGATTTTGTTTGTTAAATTTGAACGCGATAATCTCGGAAACTACTGGTCTGATTTGAACAATTCTACCAGTGATAGTCCATTTATCGAGGAAAGTTTCCAACGAAAATCGAATTCTCGATTATGCTCCTTGAATCTATATTTGTTTTAAGACCATCCTGTATATTTGAAAGTTAAGATAACTTCGACATTTTGTTTGGGATGACCTCAATTACTCAAGTCAAAATACTAAATACAAGCAGACGCATCATGAGTTATTATAAATAAAACGAAAGTGGTAAACACTGTTAAAATCAGTGATGACTGTCTTATGTTTTGCGCCATACTCTGGGTATTTAACTATAAGTTAACTACAGAATAAGGAATTTCTATGGGTTTTAAATTTGTCGCAAATTGGCGTGAGTGGTTATTAAATTGCATGGCCAATGAGAAATTGCAGTTAGAGTTTGGTTCCAAGATTATCGATGGATTTTTTCTTAAGCATATTATGATACTTATACATCTTATAATTTATGTAATTAAACACTGGCTACCCCTGGCGAACTTCGTAGCACGTTTATAAACAAACTCCTTAGCCCGTTTACGGAGCGTACGCAGGGAAAACAAAAAAAAAGATTTAAAATAATAAATCTTTATTTTTTGCTTTCTCTGCGTACTTCAACTGTGAGTCTTTTATCGTTATTCGACTAGAAAATTATAATATTACTAGCTTTCAACATACAAACCGTTTAAACATTCCCTGGACTTCAAGACCAAAAATAGCCGAATCTGTTCAGCCGTTCTCGAGTGTCAGCGAGACTAACGAACAGCAATTCATTTTTATATATAAGATTATTAAAATGAAACCTATCTATTAAAAATAAAATACTATACAGTTTCTTCACACCAAGCTGTATATTATTACATTGCAACTTTTACTTGAAGAATAAAATAAAAGTTTCTGCCCTTGAGTGTAAAATAGCTGTAAACACAAAATCTCAACAGAAAAATGTATAAACAACAAGAATTTTATAATGCATAAACAAGGCCATGAAATATATTATTTTCGGCCTCATCCTTGAACATAACAGCCATATACGAGCTATACACCAATAAAATAACTCCGTAATCTGAGATGGCTCATATATTCGTGTTTTGCATATCTTTGCCCCGAGAGAAATAAGTACAAAACTCGTAAGAAGTTTATTGAAAAATACGAATCGGTGTTATTTTTACGTGTACGGTACAATATTACGGCTGATGAGATTTCTGATGATATGACTGTTCTTTTATGTTATTAGTAGGTAACAAGTTTTATATTAGCATGTGACAAAAATGCCGTATTAGTCAATCTTTTTTACGTAGCAGTAAGTGGTAAGAGTCTTTACTAGTTGCGCAGTATTTTATATGTCATTACTTTATAGTACTGAAGTGCAACTTTTGTCAAGGACAAGGTCACCGAATGAGTCAGGCTGGTCTTCCATCAGTATAGTACATGCGTATTTACATACCATCAATTTACAACTTCTTTATTTTACATTCAAATGCAGTCTTTTTAATTTTTTTTTATCTAAATAATAATTGTACAGCAGTTACTAGTTAGAGCTGCAAATAAACAATTATTCTTTCATTCATTATTGCCCTATATTTTTGTACTTCAATTTTTGTGGCTTTCCAAAAATAATAAAGATCTGAAGTTTAAAATACATCGGAATATTATAAATAACAGTTTGTTTTCTAATTTCTAGAGTAGTATCAATATGATACTAGTACACTTTGCCATTATGCTAAGGCACGTTTTAATTTCGTTTAAAACGTCAACACCATCAGAACTGATTAATATAAGGCTTAACGCACACCAATTAACATCTGCCATACTTTCGATAAGGGTTTATGTGAGGAAACCGGTTGAATGTAGTTAAAACCGCCCGAAACCGGTTAAAACCGACAGGAGCCGCTTAAAACCGGGTAATACGGTCGACGAAATTATAGTCGTAAAGGTTTGCATACGACTCATAAGACCCAACGACTCTGAAATGACTTTCGTGTTTTCAAGTGGGTACTTTATAGAGAAATCCACATTTCTCGTGTATTTTTAGGAGTTTCTGTTTCCGAAGGTGTTTGAGTTTTTTGTACTTGTTTTTTATAGCCTACAGGCTACATCTCAAAGCTTATCTAACAAGTTTTACTATACTCTCTTTGCTCATTAAGCATTCCATAATTACATTGAACACAACATAAAATCTCTTGAAGTTAAATTTACGTTTTGGAGCTATATGTATTTTTTAACCGACTACGGCGAAACCAAAAGGAATGTTAGTGGCAGTCTAAAGTATATAAGGTGTGAAATAAATGAGTGATAATACTTTAGGTTGGGTATGTGCCTCCTATATAGAGTAGACTGTGAAAGTACCAGTGCTGAAATACTTACATTTGACTTTCATGTTTGTATGAGAAATGCTCCAACACCCAACACCATATATTAATAATAAAAAAAAGTACTCCTTTCATCGCTGGTACTTTCACAGTAAGCTCTATATACGGGACCCATACACACCCTAAAGTTAATACTTTAGGGTGTGTATTCATAAAACCTAATCCTGACCATAACAAAAACAACAAAAAAAGAATTGGCCAAATTGATCCAGGAGTTGTTGAGTTATAGTACCAACACATTTTGCGATGGATTTTTACCTAAAACCTATAAATAAATACAATTCATATCAGGCTGCCTATGCCCATATTATAAATACCTTACAGACTAACATTATAACTGTTCTGTTTACACCATGGTAATTATAAAGTTCGTTAGGAGAAGTAAACAAGTATTTTAATCTGCTTTGCGAATGTGTAATAATAATAATATAACTAGTATGATATTAACAAGTTATTTGATCTAGATTTTTGATTAAAAACTAGCGTTGCTGGATGTGCTATTAATCATTCAGACACAGTTACAAGTCCAGCGATCAAGTGAAGTAATAAATCAAAAGTTACGAGTTGTACATGCATGCTCGAAAAACCTTTTTCAACTTAGTTTTTTCATAACCCCACTTCGTTGAGCAAACCGTTTAAACCTTCCCTGGACTTCCACGAATGATTTGAGACCAAAAATAGCCGAATCGGTTCAGTCGTTCTTGAGTTATGTGCTTTCCAACACATTTTGCGATCCATTTTTATATTATAGAAGATTTTATTTACGACAGCTAGGCTTCAGAAAATATCCCGAAACATATGCCTTCTTCTTTTTTGGGATGCCATTCAAGTGATATTCGTTCGTATCGTTGTAGTATGTACTTTAACCATGAAATTGAAACGAATAGAGAATACTTTATTTGCACACAAAGTAAGTCAACACACACAACAACAACTGAAACAAACGAATTGTGTCATTTTTTATATATAAAAATGTATTGCTGTTCGTTAGTCTCACTAAAACTCGAGAACAGCAGAACCAATTCGGCTATTTTCAGTCTTCAAATATTTGTGGAATTCCCGGGAAGGTTTAAACGGTTTGTATGCTCAACGCAGTGGGCGCGGGTTTGCTAGTAGGTATTGTAAAAAAATACTTTTTTACTGCTTACGGCTTTAGATTCTTCCAAAAACCTATTCAAATTGAAATTAAATAACTTTATATCTCTATATAAGTTACGCATAATATAATAATTTAACTATTAGTTATTGAATGCTGTGGATAGCCACATAAGGGATACTTTTTTAGGAGGAGGTAACTAAAACATACCGATTCGAACAGTGCAACGCATACGTCATATAAAGAGTCAGGCACAAAATCGGTTATATTTATAATTTATATGATGGAACAATCTGTGACCAAATCGGTTATATTTGTATGATGGAACAATCTGTGACCAAATCGGTTATATTTGTATGATGGAACAATCTGTGACAAAATCGGTTATATTTGTATGATGGAACAATCTGTGACAAAATCGGTTATATTTGTATGATGGAACAATCTGTGACAAAATCGGTTATATTTGTATGATGGAACAATCTGTGACAAAATCGGTTATATTTGTATGATGGAACAATCTGTGACAAAATCGGTTATATTTGTATGATGGAACAATCTGTGACAAAATCGGTTATATATTTGTATGATAAAACAATCTGCGACAAAATCGGGTATATTTGTATGATGGAACAATCTGCGACAAAATTGGTTATATTTGTATGATGCAACAATCTGCGAAAACATCAGTGTAAAAGTCAGCCTACAAAAGACCGTGGGTGGGAACCCTAAATAGTGTTTTTTAAATTTTAATTCATTTGTTAAAGTTAAAAGAACTAATCATACACGAGCACTTCATAGAATCATCACATTTCAAAGAAAATATGCATAAGCCGATAATAGCAGTTCATTAATGCATTTCAAACAAATCCACATCGTTTGTTTACATATCAATAATTCTGTTTGAAAATTTCGCGTATCTATGCCAGTGTTTGAGCCTTTCTGATTTGGGTCTTTCGGGCTCGGGTACACTATAAAAGTTTTTCTATTTATTGTGGTTTATATATAACTTTTCTACCGACTCACAAGTAAGAGGTGATGAGACGGTAAAAATAGAGTGAAATATCACCAGTGTGAGTGCCGTAAAATCTTGTTTTTGCCACATTATTCTACAATGTGAAATGTATTTTGAAATATACTACAGAATCATGATCAAATACTCGTTATGTACTGATGGCAGAAATGTCTTTTACTTTACATTATTTTTATATTAATTATAGTAGAGTGGTATAACATATTTTGTAATAATTGAAGCTTACTGGTTTAAAAAATAAAAATACATTTAAATGTGTTTGAAATTAATGACAAAACAAAACATTTGCTGTCGCAAGATTTTTCATCTGATTTTCTACATAAAACATTTCGCTGTTCTTCAAGCTTCAACAGAAAATAACAAAATTGAAGAATTATAATATCCCCGAACCGAATGAAAATTAATTTAATTTAACGAAGAGAATGTCCCTGGAAAGGAATTTATTATTTAACAAAATTCCTTCTGGCGATATCTTATTAGGACTTTTGATGTCAGATTTGATAAATTTCAAGTATCATGACCGTCGAAATTGTAACAAGAGAAAACTTTTTTACTCGGTCAATTATAAGTTGACTCTTTTGATACTTCGGTTATTTGAATTAATGAGAAAGAATTCAAATTAATACTTGTTTTTATTCATTTATTCTGTGACGATACTGTCACAAACATTTTATTAAATTCGTTTACGTCCGCATATATTTTATTAAAATTAGCCATTTCCACTGTCCTAAGAATAGCTGCCTTAATTTTTGTGAAATAAAAAAGTCAAGTTTAAATATTTCGTCATAGTACCTTTAAGTTTTTAGTCTTTTCTGCTATCTGTACCAGCCGAGATGCCGTTTGGTAGATAGCAACAGACGGCGCCGTACGAGCATTCCCAGTAAAGGTCGACCGTAGTAAATGGGTTAGATACATCGGACAAAAATACGATCACTCATTGCAATGGAATCTATTAGCTCTTCAGACTATTATCTGGCCAGATACAATCATAAACGTAAACAGAAAATTTTACTCTACAAATCTAATGTGTCATTGTTTTTGTTTTTATGGGTAGTATTCAAACATTATTTTATTTTTTCTTTACGTTTATAAAATAGCTATATTGGATATTGACTTGAATTGATTTGAAAAATAACGTCAATTTTGGAATTTCATCCATGTAGGTTGAAATTCTAGGTACCTAGGTACACTGTTTAAAACACTGTGATGCTAATAACCATGTTGATACTGAGGATTTAAGCAACAAAAATCATAAAATGTTTGTTGTTTCAGCTATAATGTCCACTACTGGACATCAATTTCCCCCAAAGTATTTCATGGGGGGTAGCTGTTGCGTATACTTGCCACGCTTAGCAGGCGTGATAGCGAGCGCAGACTCAATTTCCGGATATATAATATTCCCTCTGTCACATTTTACGACACCAATGGGTGATAAGATGAGAAGTTCTATACTTACTGTGGCACCCCACGGGTGGACGCACGGACAGGTAAAAGTGTAAATGGTAATAATTATGTTGACGATGATAAATTAAGTTAAGAAGACGATAAAAGTGCCAATACTAATAATAATCCCGATGATGATGATTTAAATAACAAATATGATTAAAGTGTTAATGCTAATGACGATGCTAATGATGGTGATGATGAAGATGATACTGATGTAATTGATGTGTCAGGTTAATAATAAATCGTAAGCACATGGCGAGTGTCGTGAATGACTCGCCCACGCTCACGGCGCAATGAACGGGGATCTACATAAATCATAAAACAACTAGGGAACTAATTACATTTGAACCATATGATGTGACTCAACTATTACATATGAAATTCGTGAAAGCTTAGTATTTTCACGAATTTAATCATCATAACGATGTTTAAAATTGCTCTCGAATTTACTGATAACTGATAAATCACGAATAATGATAAAATATATACTAATCTCTTAACTTAAATATAGTTTAGTAAGTAAATAATTAAATTACTGAAATCTTAAACTAAAGGAATATAAAAATCTGTTATCTATAATCTTTTAAAGTTAATGTGCTAATGTATTATTATAATAATTTATTATATAGATTGTAGAGATTTAAGATCTTTAGTATTTGTTGGGAAAATGTAAAAATGCAAGGTCGATATAATATATTATTATTATTAAATTTTAAAATACACAGAACTGTACGTTGCATGTTTATTTATATTGATTTCGTGCTGTGAATATTAATAAAATGATGAAATACTATAGTAAAATCTCTACGTTGTTGACACTTCAGCACTTTCAATCAAGGGATTTAAAAATATTTGTTTCGTTTGGATATGCACAAACACCCTAAACGGCACTTACTGAATTTTTCATCAGCAAAAGTAAAGGAATAGTCAATAGAATCGATGCTTACATGAAATATTTAAATGCACTCCACGGAATTTGTTATATTCACAAATAGAATATTACATTGGATATTTGTTTCGCAAAGCGAGTTCCATGAGATTTTCAGTTGTCGATATTTACAGATATTTTTCTATGAATGCGGAAATTCGACTGGATGTTTCTCAGTTTATGTTAACCGGGTATTGGTTTTTACTTTACTTCCAATTTGCGCGGAAATGTATGTTTTACTGATAAATAACTTTTTGAGGCGATTTGTCAATATGTATTTTTAACCGCCGACGAAAACAGAGTTTGTTTGACGTGCTTGTGTGTATATGAGAAGTCGTGGAATTGTAGCTCACAAACGGATGGACGGATTTTAATATGGAGTTTGAAAGCTGACGTAATTGAGAGTTACACCTGAGGCTAAACTTTACTAAACATATTTAAGGTTTATTCATTTAATCTATCTTCTCGGAAACTAAGTAACTACTTTTAATTTTCTCTCAGTCTCTAATTGCTTGTATTTCTTCTTGACACCCTAAACGTCAATTCTGCTATTTCAATCTTACGATAATACAGTTTCTTCTGGTCTTATGTAACAGCCAAATTCTCATAATCGACAAAGGCTGTACAAACGCCAAACGTGTAGTACAAGTAGAATAACTGTGGGTCAGTTTATGATAGCAAGACAATCCATTTTTAATACATTAAAAGTTTGATTTAAATACGAGAATTCGGCTTTTAATTATTAAGAACCAACCTATACAGGGTGTAAAAAGAACAGTCACTATAACTTTAAGATACTATTAGACTACCTTTCCCCATTTATGAATTTTTTTTTTATTCTTTTTTTGTCAAAAACCAAAATATTTTTTTTTTACTTTTTACCATTTCTTATTTTTTGTCGCAAGCATAACGAAAAAGGAAAAAAATACATTTCTAAAATTAGAAAAGGTAGTATAATCATATCCCAAAGATAAAGTGACTGTTCTTTTTACACCCGTTATAGTGTACAGCTATCGAGTTATATTATCTCGATAAAGATAAACTCTTGAAACAACCCATCTCCAAAGCAATTTTGTGATTAAAAAATTGTGACCGAAATAACATTTCGCGGCTTACCACGAGCAAATCCGTTGTTGAAGTTTTAAGGCGAAATTTTAATTATATTTGGGAAAAATGGCCGCGCTAAAAATACCTTTTCATGAACCCATTTGTGATTGAAAATTGCACGTAATAAAGGTAATGCAGGACGTCGCCGCCTCGCGAGCGTTATTAAGGCTGTTATTTTGCTTTGTATTTTTAGATGGCGTAAGAGAATTTTGTGGTTCGGTGAGCTGGTATATTTTATTAATAGAATGGTCCTCTGACCTGCAGAAATTTGAACATTCTGTGGAGACAATATTATATTACGATGGAATATTCAATAGGAAAATGGTAATAGGAGTTGCGAGAAGTCCAACTAAAATTAATAATTTAGATTCTAGTTATAAAACAAAAGGCTGATCTCACTGAAGAACTATCCAATTAAAAAACGAAGATTTAAATTAAAGACATTAAGAACATTTAAATTAGGAATAGAACATAATAAAGTCTCGATCTTAATGTGTTCCGAGACTTGTAGTTTTTCATTGTGCAATTGTATACTTTTGATTTTGTAATTACTTGTAGCTTTACCCAGATCTTCGGTATGCTCTATCTGCCTATTTTCTACTTGAGAATTTAGGTGTATTTGGGAAACATTTACATTCGATAAATTTTCAATCAATATTTTTGTTCAATAATAAATTATTATCGAGGTTGCGTTCAATAATTATTGAACGCAACCTCACTTCGATAATAATTATAACATAAATTATATTACAGTAAAGGATACAACATTCAGGCTTAGGCTACATCCCAGGTAAGAACATTTAAATTTTCCGTAAAGTAAAGTAATTGATTGTCAAATATATTGGCGCTGTCATGCTTTTCATACAATTATTATACGTTAAGTTACTTTACGGAGTTTTCAAATGTTTCTGCTTTACGTACTGTAGAAAACAATGAACTATACGTAAAAGAATAAAATAAATTATTTATGCAAACACAGTGACAAAGTGGTACACAATTAAAACTTTCCCAAGGTATTTGAAGGACTTACACAAGTCCTAGGTCTGTATTCCAAACTGCATGAAGGCTTTGTGTTTCCTTACAAGTTTCCAGCATCTCGAGTATTATTAACTAAAGTCAAAGGAAAGCATAACATAGTCGGAAATATGAAACCGCTTTCCCTACATAGATGAAACAGATGCAACGATGCAAGATGGCCAATTAAAAATTCTTATGAATGTAATGAAACAGTTGAAGGACAAGCGGTGTGGTTGTAGAGCTAGTGTAAATATATTTACAAACTGAAGGTTAAACCTTTCTACACGACTATTGCGAAGCGAAAATGAAAAGTTTTTGTAGTACAATATGTATGTAAGTTTGTTGGACTGTACTCATTCGATTTTAATAAAATTCAATAAATTTGTTCTTTATATAATTTACGTAGTCGGATTAAAGTTCATTTTTAAATGTTGTTATGAAGTTTGTAAAAACAAAAAATACTATTTATTACTGTTTATCATTATTGACAATTGAATTGTTTGCTTATGATATTGTGTTCGTTTATTAAATTGACTTTAAATTAAATTTAATAAATATTTTTTCTATTGTTGTTTTAATGATATCTTTTGTATTTAATTTGTATAATTTTTAAGCCTTGTTTCACCAAGAAATGTTAAAGTTAACGCCATATTAAAATACCTTGCCATCTCATTCATTGACAGGAAATACGAAAGGGATAACATGATATTTAACATGGCGTTAACTTTAACATTGCTTGGTGAAACACGTCATTATCTATTTTTTTTTATTTCTAAAGTTTTGGAAACAAGTCCCATACTCATGTCGTTACTGCTATCGATTTTGCGATTCGTTTAAAATAATATATTCGCGCAAACTCCCACCAACTGGCAATGACATGAAGGAAGTGTTTCTTGTAAACAAATTCGTTTCCCGCCTATCTGTGAGGTCTAAGGTCGTAAAGCAACCCCAAAATGTTGGCTGCGCGCCAAACGTCGATTATGTGAGCTCGACACAGACTGATGTTGGGTTATAGATAATTCAGATCGTGGTGAAACCTAAATTAATAGGTAGGTGCTTAGTACTCCGCGTACTGAGAATTTGTCTACATGCCTAAATTAATAGATTCTCCGTAGCAGTAGTTGATTCTAAAATCGGTGGATTATTTTGTATCTTTTTTTATGTATGACTGTTTAAAAATATGAATTATAAATACACTAGCTAACCCGTGCCCACTTCGTTGAGCATAGAAACAGTTTATGACGAATCGTTTAAATCTTCCGGGGACGAATATTTCAATACTAAAAATAGCCGAATCGGTTCATCCATTCTCGAGTTTTAGCGAGACTACGAACAGCAATTCATTTTTATATATACAAACAAAAGAATAATAGAAGATTTTAATTATTAAAAAACATATTTTATCAATAAATACCTAAGTCTTATAACATTATTTTTATTACTTTTGATATCAGACCCTGAATGCCTTATGTCTGGTATAAAGTACTCGTCAACACAAAAGAAACGAGCCCAAACTCGATGAGCTTATTGCGTGTTATTGATGAGTTCCTATGGCTACCTTCAAGCTTCAGCACCAGGTCAGCTCCATGTCTTTAATATTGATTCACGCAACATATAAATGCAGATCTAAGAGCACCCTGCAGACGTACAATTCTGACCACGCGTCGGCCAGCGTTCCAAACTCCAGCGGCATAATATAATAGCGGTTTGGATTGCGTATCGACCATTCGAGCTAATTGAGACGCTAAACTCTTACGGCTTAGACTGCAGCTTAGATAGGTTCACAAATGAAACTCATTTTGTTTTCATGCAAAACGTAAAAAGAATACCTTTTGTTGTTCTGTCTGCATACGCAAAGATTCTAGTTCTTGGTTTTCAATTTAGCTCGTTAATATTTTTATGTAAATACTAGCTTTCGTTTACACTAAAATATGAAGAAAGAATGCTCTTGTTCTATCTACCTTCTTGTTCTTTTCATGTAAGCCCACCTTACATCCTTTACATTATGGCGTGTCAAAATTTTCCTAAATAGTGATTAATTTTTCACCACCATAATATATACGAGTAGCTATTATTCCCTATCTCAATAGTCCATACATAATAAAGCTTATAACCTCACTAAATACAGGCTGAAGTAATTGTCAGTACTGGAATAGCAATTTACTTGATTGCTCCTGAGTGTTGTTTGCGAGTGTGATAATAGTTGTTAGTTTGATTGTGGTGATTATTTAGATAAGTATCAACATGTAGCGTCAGCTCTATATTAACAGACGCACAACCTGTATTATCTATATTGAATACGAAAATTGCGTAAAATAAAATTTCCCCACACTTATCTTCTTCTTATATATAAAAATTAATTGCTGTTCGTTAGTCTCGCTAAAACTAGAGAACGGCTGAACCGATTCGACTATTTTTGGTCTTGAAATTCGTGGAATTCCCGGGAATGTTTAAACGGGTTTTGTAATGCTTAAAGAAGTGGGCACGGGTTAAGTCTTCTTCTTTTTATATATAGGTATAAAATGAATTGATGTATGTTAGTTTCGGTAAAACTCGAAAGCGGCTGAACTGATTCGCCTCTTTTTGGTCTTGAAATGTTTGTGGAAGTCCAGGGAAGGTTTAAACGGTTTCTATGCCCAACGAAGTGGGCAAGGATCAGCTAGTAGTTTATAAAGAGTTCAGAATACTAACGCTTATAATACTAATTAAGATAAATAAATTGTAGTCGACATTAAACACTCAAATTAAAGGTATACAAAACAGAGACCCTCATTTGTCATCAAACTATAATATTATAATACGTGAAGCAAAAATTATGCACCTCTCTACGATCTCTACGACAATATTATGAATTATAAATAAATATAGATAGACAAAATTGACAATCTTTCTATTGTAAGGCAAAATAATTCTATAAAAGTTGAAACTAATAATTTACATTTCAATTACGGCGTATAGTAGTCGAAATTCGGCCATAATTAAATGTAAATATCCGTTTGTTCGTTACGCTTTCACGGGAAAACTGCTAGACTGTCATGATAAAATTTTGTACACATATTTTTGGAGGTACATACGTAACATATATATACTAATATTATAAAGCGGAAGAGTTTGTTTGTTTGTCTGAACGCGCTAATCTCAGGACATACTTGTCCGATTTGAAAAATTATTTTTTTGTTGGATAGTCCATTTATAGAGGAAGGCTTTAGGCTATATAACATTACGCTGCGACCAATAGGAGCGAAGCGTCAGTGATAAATGTTGGAAAAACGGGGAAAATTATTCACATTTGGGGACTTTCGTTTGCGTGCGCTGCATAAACGGTTTAAGTCATGCAAAAACTACGCGAACAAAGTCGCGGGCACAGCTAGTCCTATATAGACTTTACAACACATATTCTTAGAGGTACATACGTAACATATCCTATATAAACTTTGCAATATAATATAGCGAATTCATTATAAATCGCACGAAGGTCAAGTCTGAGGCCTGCTAGCTACAGACACGGTTGTGTTTACGTTAGTTCTATTTCCGAAGTCCATCATCTGGCCATTGTTAGCGGCTGTTTACAGGAATACTTGGCTTGTGGGCACGACTTTTATCGACTAGGCCACATTTGCGGTGCACCGGACGAGTAGATTGATCTACGGAGTATGATACCGACATTAAATACGAAAGTTTTTCCGTAAAAAATAATTCTAGGCTAACATTACCCCTAGTTTTCTCAACGCTATTCAAATGAATGATCAACTTCATTCAAATCAACAACCCATATTGAACGCTGGTTGGTGGAATATAATAAAACATATTTTATCAATAAATACCTAAGTCTTATAACACTATTACCGGTGGTATATAATATTATAAGACAGAAAGGAACGGACAGATATTTTATAATTACATAAAATTTCATAGATAAGGTTAATTCACCAAAGACACCGATTAGTTAACATACGATTTGAATCAGCGAGCGAGCGTGATGTAATTATAAAATATCTGTCCTTTCTGTCTGATAATATTCCACCAATCAGCGTTCAATATGGGTTGTTGATTTTACTGCCATGTTTATAGTAAGAATATTTTTTAAGCCAGGAAATGTCATACCCGCATTGGGATTTGGCGGGGTCTGTGGGGCTTATGGGGTTTTTTCCCCAGGGCCTGTCATGGCTGTCACTAGATTTATAAAATCCGTTGATGTTTGCCTTTGCGTTTTCTCACGATATATTATATCAAAATATACTATATGAAAGCGAAAGGTAACTTACTCACTCACCCACTGATTTACTGATCACGAAATATTAGAAACTATAAAACACAAAATTGCATACGAGTTCCATTTATAACATTACTGCTCATTAAGCAGAGATTTTGCGAAATTCAACTCCTTAGTAAGTAGAAAGACTTGTAAAAGTTTAAACAATAGGGTTTTCAAATTACTAGGAAATAGTTTATTGTAGGGTATATTATAATTTATTAATCTTTATTAATTTTAAGTCATACTACGAGTAAAAGTTACATACATCATACATGAAAATTTCACGCAAACGAAATCGTGACTACTATATCTATAGCTAAACATAATCATATAATTGTAACGCCGGATGAAAATATATAATAACATTGTATGAAGTGGGTATCAATGAAACTCGGGCAACATTCTACGGAATTAGAAATGTTATACAAACAAACTCCGACTGTTTACTGTTGTACCCTACTTGTCGGACTGTGATATAATTTTATTAACTGTTTCATATCTCATTCGCAGGAACCGTGCAAGTGATGAAACATTGTATATAAGCTTTATTAGCGCCTCCGTGGTCTTCCCTCGGGTTCGATTCCCGCGTAGGAACAACAAAAATTTTGTTTTCAAGTTTGGTTAGGACAATGCAGGCTGATTGTCTGACAAGAAAGACGATCCATGCGTCGGATGGGCATGTAAAAAGTCGGTCCTGCGCCTGTTCTCTCGCCAGTCGTGTCGGTTTACCGTCCCACTAGGCTATGAGAGTAAAAGGAAGCGAGAGTGTCTTTGTGTATTGCGTACACTCTTAGGCACTATAAAAGAATTGCTGCGTAGCTGGCCTGGTTTCAATAAAATCGGCTACCGACACCGAAATTGGTGAGGGGATCTATTATTATTATTGTATGTAAAATTTTAGGAATCTTATAAAGTTTTTAAGCATAAGAATGTGTCTAACCTTCCTTTTGGCTATGCCGAAGTCGGGTAAAAAAGAAATAAAAAATATATATTAAAAGTAACATAATTTATAGTGGTAATCCATATAATCTATCTAGACTTAATCTAGATTATAATATTTTATCCAGAAAAATGTATATATTCGGAGTAAAAATTATATGCATTCGGTTCAAATCTATTTAGAGGTTTTTAGTGATTCAATATCATCACGAACTTTCGCAAATATAAAACAACAAACTAAAGCAATAACATAAGTGTATCAAATATTATATGATGTGACACAATTTCTGTACTGCAATCTAAACCGTGGACCGTGGCACGGATTGCTGTTAGTCGTGCCACGTCTCACGGCTTACGGGAGTACTCAGAGTTAATGAGCTACTTAGTAGATTTTGACAGAAAATATATCATGAACTTATTACAAAAACTCTGCTTAACTAAGCCTTAAATGTCTCTATGGCCACTAAAATGCTTTACCACCGATAATGTGCTAGTATGAATGGGGTTTTTAAGGAACCAATAGAATTGCTTCATTTTCCTAGCCAGCGCTGGTAGAAACGGCTTAGCGGAGCAAGGTTTTTGTACGTAAAAGATACAAGAGATGTGTGTGAGCAATTTGTTGTGCGAGGAATGCGTTGGGCGGGAAGTGTAGTGAGAATTGTGTTGCCGAGGGATGTGCTGCAAGGGATTTGTTGCGAGGAATATGTTGCGAGGGATTTGTTTCGAAAAATGTGTTGCGAGGGATGTGTAGTAATAAATGTGTTGCCGAGGGATGTGTTGCGAGAAATATGTTGCGAGGAATGTGTTGCGGGAAATATTTTGCGAGCAATATGTTGCGAGATATGTGTTGCGCGGAATGTGTTGCAAGGGATATGTTGCGAGAAATGTGTTGCGAGAGATGTGTTGCGAAAATATGTTGCGAGATGTTACGAGGTTAAAATTCTCTTACGAAATTTCCTCGTGCAGCTTTGGTGGAAACGCCCACACATTTTCACAGCACAACTAGACCTTCTCGCACGGTACATTCCCTCGCACATTATCCATGGAAAAGCACCCTTAAAATATAGTTATTTGGATTCTTGGTAAGAAATAATAAGGAATATCTACTAATAGTACACTTTGCGGATATCCGTGTCAACGCCTATCGAACGAGGTTGACGGTATTTCATTTCCTGGAATAACATAAATCCATGTGGTTATTTATTTTATTTTCTAACCCACGCTTCTTAAATATGTAGTAGGGTGGGTCAAAAAATTTTTTTTTCAGTTTTTGTACAGGCTCAGCATCAAAAAGGTGCTAAATGGCGTAGATAATTGATACGTGAAGTTGTGATAAATTATTTTAAATTTTTCTGCCTCCGGATTGAGATAGAAAATATTAAAAATTGAAATTTTTGAAACATAAGTCACATTTTTTTTTTTCACTTCATTTAAGTCTTTATTAGGGTGTATTTCATTTTAAAATTAATACAGAGTATATAACTTTCATAAAAAACCTAATCTGAAGTTTAAATGTATTATTTCATTTGCTTCTGGAACTGAAAAATGTATGGAAATTGAAATATTTCACTTGTTTCTTATTCCAAAACATCAAATGAACATTTAATTGTAATTGAACCCGATAGCTCGAATGTGAATGTTGGTAAATACGGTGGAATAATAGAGAAGTTAAAAAAGAACTAAATAAACCCTGACAGTGGACTATTGTGTCTATTGCTTATGAACGAACTGCCATTTAGACATATTCTGATTCAACATGTTGATGGCAGTACATCTAGGCCTCAAACATTTTCAGAAGCGACTGGTAAGCAGATTCAAAACAGTGAGAAGAGATCTAATTCAGTTTACTCCTATTCCTACAAACTTATCGGAGCTTTCTGCTTAAAAAAATACTATAGACTTGATCTATTTGTATCCTTGTACGGAATAGTCGAAGCAGTTTTAACAGTGACGTTTACTAGTGATTCGGCGAACAAATTACCAGGCAAACTGTCTCTTATCCGATGGTTAACTCGTGCCAATAGAATTTCGCGTCTATATGCTTCAGAAGAGACTACTTTGGAAATAGAACTAGAACTGAGAATACTCTTGCAACATAATATTATGCTGTCAAAGTTTACGCACCAATTTGGTTTTTCATAAAAACTCATGTAAAGATGGATCGAGGCACATCTTTGATCTTATTGAATTACCGCGTTTTTACCACTAGGTCTATATGGAGTGCCAGAGAAATAATATCACCTCTATATCAACCATATTTCCCGTGGGTGTCGTAATAGGCGACAGAAGGAATAATTATAATAATATAATAGCAGCATTTCCGCGGATCTTAAAACATCGCCCGCCAACCCGCCTGCAAAGCGTGGCGAGTAACTAAAATACATCAGGGGAGGCTGATGTTTAGTGGTGAACATCATATACATAGCTGAAACGACAAACGACGTTATTTACCAACAATATTATAATCTATTATTGACCCAGTACAAAGATCCAGTAAGAAACAGCTACTTTGTATACTCAGAAAATCTATCTCTTGCAATATTAACAGATCCCAGCGATATATTCGTAAATTAGCTGCACGTCAAATTCTAGCTAGATCAGCCATTGCGTCTACTTCAGTTTTTATCTTTGATGCAACATAAAATTACGAGTTAAATTGGCAGAAAAGTATAACTTAACCACCAATACTAAAATGTGTAAGAAAAGATAAAATCCCATGGTTTATAAGTTGAAAGGAGAAGGAGAACTGGATTTACAACGCCTATGTTGTCACAATCAAGCAATAGAAAGAGTAGTTAAAGCTGTGCCCTAAGCTTTAACTGATTTATATGCAATAAAACATCAAGAGAGGAATTCTTGAGAGTCCAGATAGATTTGAAAAAAGCGATGCTAAAATTCGACCGCAAGAAGGATTTTTGCGTTTTTTAAACCACTCAGTTAAATAATGATTTAGTTAATTAGAATTGTAGTTCCTTCATTTTAGTATTCTTCTATTAATAAACAAAAGATTCTTATGATTTTTGGTCTTTTTCTTAAAAACAAAAAATTTCTGCAGGTAAATATGCTAGGGCCATATTTTACTATATTTCCTTAGTTTTCAAATGAATCCGGAGGCAGAAGATCAATCCCGAATGCTATCAAACTTTGCACTCTATTTACAGTCACCATTTAGCACCGTTTAATCACTGTGCTCCTATAAAAATAAAACTTATTTTTTTTCTTCATACATAAGTGACCCACCCTAATATGTAGTTATATAAAATATTGTAATTAAATAAACTTCTAATAGTTTATATATTAAGCCGAATATAGTGTGAAGAGAATGATGCGTAGAGCATTTTTTGTTTTGCCAACTAATATAAATACTTACCAAAACACGAAAAATCACGATTAAAGAGAAATCATTATGTATGTGATATTTCTTTTTTTTTTATTTATTAAATCAATAAAAGAAATGCATAAAAAAACTTAATCTACACACTGTAACATAAACCATTACTGGTTTTTTCGCACACTGCTAAATGCTATCTTACGTTATAATATGCTGTCTATTTACAAACATTACATAACGTGACATGTAATTATTCATACATATAGAATTACATTTATTCCATAATTATCATAATTTCAGCTATATAATCCACTAATGGACACAAGCTGCTCCCAAAGTATTTTGGGTGTAGTAATTGCCTATACACGCCATGTTTGGCAGGCGAGTTAGCAAGCGCAGTAGAATATAAATAAATAGCGCAAGGTGCGCAGAAACGCTGCGGCCCATTTCCGGATATAACGGGTGTAAAAAGAGCAGTCTCTATAACTTTGGGATATGATTATAAGTATTACCTTTTCTCATTCTAAAAATGTATTTGTTTTCATTTTTTTACAAAAATTAAAAAAAAAAATTTTTTTTTGCTCTATTGTAATTTTTGCGACAAAAAATAAGAAATGGTGAAAAGTAAAAAAAAAATTTTTTTTAGTTTTTGACAAAAAAATACATTTCCAAAATGAGGAAAGGTAGTATAATCGTATTCTTAAAGTTATAGTGACTGCTCTTTTTACACCCTGTATATTCCCTCTGTCACCTTTTACGACACCCGCGGAAAAGGTTGTTAAAGGGAACGTGAAATTCATTAATTATTATGTACACTAATCTATACTAATATTTATGAAGCGAAAGAGGTTGTTTGTTTAAATGCGCTAATCTCAGGAAATACTGATCCGATTTGAAAAAATATTTGTTCGTTGGATAGTCCATTTATAGAGGAAGGCTTTTGGTTTGGAAGTTTGGAAGGTTATATAACATTACGCTGCGACCAATAGGAGCGAAGCGTCAGAGAGAAATGTTGCAAAAACGGGGAGACTTTCGTTGCGTGCGCTGCATAAACGGTTTAAGTCACTCAAAAACCACGCGAACGAAGTCGCGGGCACTGTTAGTTAACTAATTAAGTCTTTGAATATTTATATTATACTAGCTGACCCGTTCCCACTTCGTTGAGCATACAACCGTTTTAACCTTCCCTGGACTTCCACGAATATTTCAAGACCAAAAATAGTTCTCGAGTTTTAGCGAGACTAACGAACAGCATTTTATTATCTTCGTACGCGTGGAAAAGTGATTTAGGGCAGCAGTTCAAATACATTTTTAGTTTAGGAACACTGTCGTTTGGATATTTAAAATCACTAATTTAAAGTTATGCTTATTTATACACGGTATTAGACGTACATAGGCAAAAGAAGTAGGCCGATGGAGTAATAATAATAGTTTACTGTCAAATAATGGCCGTTTTTGTCGTGAATGTTTTGAGGTATTTTTTCTATGAAAATGCTAACAATTCCTACTACCAGCTCGAAAAATGACCGTGTATTATTAACCGACTTCAAAAAAAGGAGGAGGTTCTCAATTCGTCTGTATGTATAATATTTTTTTTTCTTTTATGCGAACGGGACTACTTGATAGTACGCTCATATACGCGACGAAGATCTCTGTACTGAGATTTGTATGGAGTTTACGCCGCAGCGACTGCAGACGATGATCGTTTTCACACCGACGCTGCGCTGCTGGCGCCGAGCGCCAAATTTTTTAAAAGTCTTCTCTCGGTGCGCAATTCCAACTCGGACTTGCCCGGTTTTTTATTTATTAATTACCTACGCTAACAAACATGTAGCCTACTTTGGGACTTTACGGTTAAAGTACTAACTTCCTTTAGACGACAAAATAACAAAAGTCCAAAAGAAAGAAAAAACCCAAGCCGTACCTAGCATGAAAACTAATAAATAAAAATATCATGAAAAACATAAATCTTACTTATATTGACATAACTTTTCTACTTTGTGCGAAGTAAATTTAATTGTTCCTTTTAGTTTACCATTTGAAGTCGTTTTTTTTTTGTTTAAAATTATTTAATTTTCAGATTTTATGGGTATAGACTGAGTAGGGATAATTAATAAATAAAAACGATTAGATAAAAAAAAAATAGTAGAAAGAGAAAAAGTCTACCGCTGCTCTGGCGTAAGCCAGAGCAGCGCGAAATTTTTCAATATATATATATATATACAGGGTGTAAAAAGAGCAGTCACTATTCTGGCGTGGGGTTATAACCAGGCATGAGGTATATCCACGGGTACTAGTCATTTGCTTTTAATCCATTGTTTTAAAATTGTAATTTTTTGCAATACGCAATGTAAAACGTACACAACCTCACGGGCAGTAGCGGGTAGCCACGCCCCGCGCCGGTTTTCTCGCGTACAGGTGCATCCAAACGAATTGCAAATAGAGAAAAACAGCTGATAGTGTTCAAATAAACATAAACATAAACATAATAGAATAAATCTAAAAATTGCATGCTCCTTACACCGATTTCGATATAGGTGGCCGATTTCGTTAAAACCAGGCCAGCTACGCAGAAGTGCCCAAGTGTGAGCGCAATACACAAGGACGCTCTCTTCCTTTTACTCTCCCCATAACCCGGGACGATTAACCGACACGACTGGAAAAATAACAGGCGCAGGGCCGATTTTTTACATGCCATTGCTACGCAGTACGCATGGTTTATCTTTCTAATCAGACAATCAGTAAACTAAGAAAATACTTTCTTTTGTTCTAACGTGGGAATAGAACCCACGACCTCAGGGTCGAGAGCTATGCTCTGAACCACTATACGATTGAGGCGATAATACTTTAATATTAATAATACCGCGATACTCAAGAACACTCTTTATCCTTTTACTTCCATAACCCAGTGGGAGGTTTACCTAACTCGACTCGACCATGAGAACAAGCCGCAGGTTCATATTTCATGTCGAAAATAAGGAGATGTTCCAACGCGGGAATCGAACCCACGTCCTCCGGGTCAAGAGCCAAGCTTTATACCACCTGATAGCGGAGGCTAATAATAATAATATCTATGGACGCTTGTTTATGCGACATTCGCAATGCTCATTATTATTTAATAAATTAAATTTAAAACTTAAAATTAATTGAGATTGTGACACAGTAGGTAGCTTCTTAGTTTAGTTTACAAACGAAAAATATGGTCAGACAATTAAATTGACCAGCAAGTCGACAATTTCAAAATTCACCGATCAAACATCAGTCAGTTACAGAATAAAGACGTATTAAAAACCTGAATAACCAACCTTGTTGTGTTTTAAATCCTCAATGCCTCTGCAATATACCTAAAATCTTCTCACGCGGTACTTAAATGTATGGCGTAGGTATTTAAAAATGAAAGTCACACACAAACACATTTAAACAGTGAAAAATAAATAATAATAATTAGTAATCACAAAAGAAACACCTAAAAGAAACGAAACCGTAATAATAAACACAAAAATTAAAACATTTAAAACGATGATTATAAAATTATCGCGGAAAAATAATAATCTAACCACACGGCTTTACTGCCACGTGCCAACTGTCTACGAAAAAAATAATTTACGCAAAACATGTACCTACCTACCCAATGCACTAAAACGCAAAATGCTAAGCATGCACCCAATGCACTTAAAGTATCGATAGATTTGGATATCGATAATTATTAGGTACCTACCTATTTTATTTTTCATACGTGAATAATTTTAATGTTAAGTAACATAATTAAATGTTTAAAATTTAAATAATACTTCATTAAGTTACCGTATACTCGCATTAGGTAATAATGAGATCATCTTTAAATCTTAATAGTACAAACTTTATTAATCTATTTTCAATTAGTGGTCTGAAAGATATTCATAGAAACTTAGCTGAATGAATGTAAAACAGTAAGTTACATAGTAATTATTTAAAAATATCGACTACGTCGAAGTTAATTTTCATAGGTCACTTCACTAATAGTAATAGGTAGTAGGCTCTATCGCCCGCCGCCCCCGCAACCCCTTGCAACGGTCGACGCGAGCGGTGCGGGAGGCCTTTGGTGTGCATATTTCCCGCGCGGAAATAAGCACTTTAATACAAAGTAGCAGAAAGTAGAAAATAGTATTTTCTAAAGAGTTGTTTGTCGGTATGTTTTAAACGTCGACACAAAGTATTTTCGAATTCAGTTGTAGTTTATATCTCGAGGTAAAATATTGGTTGATTCATTTTTTAGTTAGGTATTTTATTACATCATAGGTAGATTGTGTTTGAAAGCGTAATGTTGTGTTGTGTGATGTGTCCATCTAATGATAATTAATTATTGTGTTATGCTGCTTGGATTGCTAGGAACTATTGTTATCGAAATACGAATTTTAAAAGTTTAAGTGAGACGTGAGTCGTGACATTGGAGATGCGACTAGCTACATCATTCACGTAAGTAAACAGACGTCGTTTTACATACCTACTTAATTAATCTGAATTTGGACTGTGTAGGTTACGTTTTAAATAGGTATCTTTCAGGAATCTTCACTTTTATACATCGTCTGTATTACAGTTAATTATTACAGACTCTGTAATTTCCATAAAAAAGCGATGATTGCCGATTGCCATTAAGAGTTAGTTAGTATGTACACAGGTTTTGTTACAGATAAAGTTTTAGTTTGTCATGATAACAAATTCGAGCGAATATACGATGCAGGCAATCTAGGAGTTCCAAGTTCAAAACGATTCATCCGTCCGCCGGTGACTACACTATGTGTAAGGTCCAGTTGTACCAGATTTTAACCCAGAGTTAGTTTATAACTTACGAGTTGAATACCTAACACTTAATACAAACACATTTGGTACAAGGCTTATAGTATTCGCGTGTAGACTGTAGGTACAATATTACAATTACGGTAGGGAGTCGGTAGGTACTCTGAGTGAGCGCCGCGCATACGCTCGCTCAGTCAACTGAGGAGGTCAATAGACTGCGCATCGCTGTTCATTACGTTCATTACGTTTTAAGGCAAAAATTATAAAAAATAGGAATTTAATGCAAAATGTTGTTCCAAACAGTTTAGACTTGCGACTAAAAATAATAAATTAAAGAAAAAAAAATTTTTTTTGAAAAATAAAGTTAAAAAAAAAGTGCATTTCTAGAATCAGTCAAGGTCCTATAATCTTATCCCAAAGTTATCGTGACCGGTCTTTTTACACCCTGTATATATATATATTGAAATATATAGTAGTAAATATATAAATATATAGTTTACTGAAACGCGAAATATTTTGATATTATAGATCCAGGATATGGTGCAAAACCTTACTGTTTGGTAACATATGCTTAGACTTCTTCAGAAAAAATCAAAATCAATATATTATTCCACATAAATTTTTAAGATTTCCGTCGATTCCTCACGGATCCCATCATCAGGTCACCATTTTGGTCACAATGGGAACAAATTTAAATTATACCGTACATCACATAAAAAAAATTAAAATCATTTAAGAAACGATGAAGATATCCGCGAAGAAACATAAAAAACAAACATATATTTACGAATTGAAAAACCTCCTCCTTTTTTGTAAGTCGGTTAAAAATATTATGTTGGTTATTTCATGTTACAATCTACCTTTGTGCCAAGTTTCATTTAAATACGTTGAGTAGTTCGGCTAAAATACCGTCAAATAGGTAGCAAAATTTTTTTGAAGATCCCACGGGAACCCTTTCGTTTTTCGGGATAATAATTTTCTAGTAATGCTTTTCAGACCATAAGCTACCAGCCTGCCAAATTTCATTTAAATACGTTGAGTAGTTTGGCTGAAATACCGTCAAATAGGTAGCTACAATTTTTTGAAGATCCCAGGGGAACTCTTTCGTTTTTCGGAATAATAATTTTTAATAATGCTCTTCATGTCATAAGCTACCTGCCTGCCAAATTTCATTTAAATACGTTGAGTAGTTTGGCTGAAATACCGTCAAATAGGTAGCTACAATTTTTTGAAGATCCCAGGGGAACCCTTTCGTTTTTCGGGATAACAATTTTCAATAATGCTCTTCAAGTCATAAGCTACCTGCCTGCCGAATTTCATTCAAATACGTTGAGTAGTTTGGTTGAAATACCGTCAAATAGGTAGCTACAATTTTTGAAGATCCCACGGGAACCCTTTCGTTTTTCGGGATAATAATTTCCAATAATGCTCTTCAGGTTGTAAGCTACCTGCCTGCCAAATTTCATTTAAATACGTTTAGTAGTTTGGCTGAAATACCGTCAAATAGGTAGCTACAATTTTTTGAAGATCCCACGGGAACCCTTACGTTTTTCGGGATAAAAATTTCCAATAATGCTCTTCAGGTCGTAAGCTACCTGCCTGCCAAATTTCATTTCATTCCATACAGTGGTTTTAGCGTGATGCGACGACAAACATTCCCATATGGACAGACAGACAGACAGACAGACATTTTTTTCAAAAATGTTATTTTTAGGTTCTGTGGCTTTTATAGACCCCCTTTTTTTAATTTTCAGTTAAATATTCTTAATGTACAGACATGACCCCTCTACAGATTTATTATATGTATAGATGGCTTTTATAGACCCCCTTTTTTTAATTTTCTGTTAAATATTCTTAATGTACAGACATGACCCCTCTACAGATTTATTATATGTATAGAAGATACATTATAAGTTAGCAATAAGGAAATCTTCTGTATATCCCCAGCTATTTGGTCTAAATTTATAATTTCTTTTCAATGTTGATTGATTTTATTGCCGTTTTATAGCATTCTTCGTCGCCCACGCCCCGCGAATATAGTTACATTAGTTTAGCGTGACATTGAGGAATGTAATCACTGTGAATGGCCGAATGTAAACACGGCTTGGAATAGATTTTATTAAAACTCGTATGTCTACATCTATACTAATATATTATAATATTTTAAAGAGGAAAGATTTTTATGTATGTTTGTTACGAATTGGCTTAAAAAGTACTTTACCGATCGGTGAAAATTATATAGCAAAAATTTTATAGGCTATGTTACCTACGCATCACGAAACTATTTGAGAGAAGAGCACGTTGGTGCTCGAGCGAGAGATCGCGGGTACGAATCCCGCCGAGGGAACAAAAGTTTTCAAAGGGATGTGTATTAAATTTCTGTAAAATATGCTATTAAAAAAGTATTAAATATATTCCCGTTGTCTGGTAACCCAAGTTCATCAGATACTTAGCAAGTGGCCAGATGGACGTGGTGTGAAGCGTCCATAGCGTCCATATTATTAATATTTATTATCCTCCTTTGTACTTTGCTCGAAGAATTCTTTGCTGAATGTCCTCGACGAAATGAAATTGGTTTAGGTTTTCAGTGAGTTTCGGAAAATAGAGATAGTTTTGTATCTCTATAAGAGTTTAGAGGGTTTTATATAAGGTAAATAAATAGTAAGGTATGGTATTTAATAATAAAAAAAATTATGTTAAAGTGCACAAAATTGTATTTTTTTGATGCTGGCAACTCTAACACATGCGGGACAATGTTTACAAAAATTTTAAAAATTTTAATCTACTACTGATAATGACTTGTCGAAATCGGTCGTGTATATAACAAATAATTGTAAAATAACTAATAATTAAGTGGGAAAAAGTATTTAATGTATTATTACTATATAACATGTATTTCCATCAATAACCTACAGTTTATTCAATAACATATGTTTAATAATCGTACAGGAAATTAGACGAGTAACATTAGGGACAGCATAATTGGGAAAGTATAGAAACAGCAATACATCACGCCGTCTGAAAAGTTTGACGGATCGATTTCGTTGATGGCATAAGTGCCTTTACACACAAGTCTCTATTTTGTATACGGTGCGGCACAAAATATACAGGGTGATTCATGGGTCATATAGCAAGCTGAATGTGGTGTGAAGAGAATGACGCGTAGAGCATATATACAAGGTGTAAAATAAATGAGTTATGATACTAAAGGGTGTGTAATGTGTATAATGTGCCTCCTAAGTAGAGTATACTGTGAAAGTACCAGGGCTGAAAGACTTACTCTTGACTTTCATGTTTGTTGAGAAATGCCAAATCATCATAAATTTTCCCATAATTTTTTGTAAACTCCATATACGGATCACATACACACCAATTAATACTATAGCCTGTATATATTATATTTATTGCTTGATTTTTTTTCACAAAAAAAACTTTTAAACTCAATGCATGTGGGTATACATGTACATGGGTACTTGGGTACAATTTGATATACGCGAATAAACATTTCAATTTTAATTACTTGACGTTCCGTCATCAGTGACAGCATCTGAAAAAGATCTTTGTCTTTCGAAATCAGTCTTCAGACATTGAATATATTTTGATGGCTAGTAGCCATATACGATAAGACCTTGGGGGAGAGACACTTTTCATGACATACGGATGTTTATGTAAACGGGCAACATGCAGTCTAACTAAACATTCTTTAAATAATATATTTGAATATAATTGAGACTAAAGATTTTAATGTTAGTTTGTTTCCATCGCATCCGTAACTGACGTATTGCTGCGATAAAAGTAGTATAATAATATTATGTTCTTTCCCATGGTCTATAACTTTACGTCTGCTTCAAAATTCATCAAAATAAGGGGCATTACACGTCAAGCGGGACAGAAAAATAAAGTCAGTTTTTTTTTTTTTTACTTTATTCAAAACATTTTTTTTTAACATTTCTTTTTTCTTAAACTATGGAGTGCACCATAAACCATATACTCCATATAGGTTTATCCGGGCACTATTATTCGCACAGACATGTGCGACTTACTTACATATTATTACATTTATACATAAAGCTAAGTTACAAGTTACAACATAATAATTTATTGTGAGTGGCTTAAAGATTTGATATATATAATTTAAACTTTTAGGGATATTTCTTAGACAATAAGTATTTTTTTACATGTTTGCGAAAGTTATTTTGATTAACAATTTTGTTTTGCAATTCTGGGGGGAAATTATTAACAATAATTGGAACTACATTTTTTAGTACTCTAGAGCCATATACATTATTTGTGTTCGTTGTAATGAACTTTTATACACAATTTCACGTAATTTAACTGGTCGCGTTTTTGGGATTAATAAATCTTGATTTTTATATTCATTTACAACAGCAAACTTAAATTTGTCAAATATACTCATCACATTACAAAAATTAAATAAACATTCAGGGTTGTTTTTATATGTTAACTTAATGTTTTTTGGTACAATTGACTTTAGTGTTCTAACCTGTAGATCGTATATTGTTATCTTGGATATTGTTCATAATTGGATCAATTGCACTTCCATAGGACCTGAATAAATGAACATTGTACGTCCTTATTTACGAATTTATGCGCCCCCAATGAATCATCAAAATTTTAAAAGCAGATTTTTCAAAAGTTGTTAATGAAAGTAATCAGATGGAATAAAGAACAAGTAAATAGTGTTTGTTTGAGTATTTTAATTTTCTAGAAAATAAATTGAAATTACAAAAAAGTATTTTTTTTTGTAAACCGGAAGTTAATATTAAACGAAAAAAATAAAAATAAGGACGTACCTACATTTATTCAGGTCCAATAGTTCAATAGAAGTGCAAAATCCAAGACCTGACTTTTTTTCCCCTGGTCAGCTTGACTTGAATTTGAACCTTATTTTCATGAATTTTGAAGCAGACGTAGAGTTATAGACCATGGGAAAGAACATATTATTATACAATTTATATCCCAGCAAAACGTACGGTTCCGCGCAATAAAGTCGCGGGTAGTTAATAATTATGAACTGATTGTATTCAACTCAGAACATATTATTAATATTATGATAAACTGAACAGTAATCCAGTGATCAGTCGCCAGTGAATTGTTATTGAAACAAACAATTCACAGCTGTTGTATCAAATATGATATTGCAGTGATTTGGGATTTACGTCAACATTACCTAATACGAGTAGTTAGTGAATTGTAATAAACTAATTTAGCGTAGTTTAGTTATTCGGTGTGTACGAGTATATACTAGAATATTCGGTTATTGTCAGAATACAGAATAATATGGGGACAGTTAGAATCTTTGACTATTTTTTGACATAACATATAATAATATTAATGATATAATCCTTTAAAACAATTTATTGTGACAAAATTAATTATAATAGTCGCAATTTTTTTCATAAAGAGGGCAACATTAACTTTAGTGTTTTTAAATTATTTTGAATTTACCCGCAAAAGTTAAATATTTTTCAACTTACACCTGGGGCCTTACTATCCAAACTGATTCAATTTTGATTCGGATTTGATCGTGCCGCGTACTTCCCAATAAATTGATGTTTGTTTATTTTGATCCTCAGTCGATTGATATGGTCGGGAGTACAAGAAGTTACGATCTAACGATTTTCTTTATCCTGGTTAGTTTCAAAGCAATCCGCCAAATAAAATACCAAAAGCCGCTGAGATCGGACTGATTCGATTCTCAGAGACTGTATCGGGAGTAAGCCTGCAGACGATGATTTAATCGAAACCGGTCGTGTTTTTTGTAAAAACTTATATTAATACGTAATTAAAAGTGGAAAAGTGTAAATAAAAGTTGTGTGTTATTATTGTATTTTTGGACAAGTCGAACTTAAGGGCTGACCTACTTTTTGCAGAACCAAAATCGGCCACATTTTTTCTATATTATTTCTCACCGACTCTTGTATTACGTGTTGTGTCGTGAAACTACTTAACTGTATCTGAATTTATATTTCTCCACTAAGAGCCTTGGTATTTCTCCGACCTTTCGGCGTGATAATCAGTACAATGGATTACTTTTACTAAGACTGAGATAGCCCCACGCGATCCGAGTGGTAAATCCATCACTATCAGGAGATAGTAGATCGCGGTAGTTTATTTAGCCTTTAATTAACAGGTTCTTGCCATAAATTACCAAGTTTTAAATTTGCCTTTTCCGGACTTCGTATGCGTCTATAGTGATATATGAGTGAATGTACGTGAAATACTCGTACTTACGTATGGAAATGGATACCTTTGTTTCAAACTGTGTGTTTCGTATTTACTGTTTATGAAGCTCTACATGCATATTATTAATGTATGCTATAGAATAGTGTGACTGGTGAGACACGAGCAATACTTGAGGACGTGATATTTGGCTATTACATGAGATAAAAAAAATTATATAAAAAATAATATCAATTAATCAGCGAGAAAATGTAGCTTAAACTTAAATAATTATTTAACCAACGCATGGACACCGCGCGTAGGTACGCGCCCGTACTACCTACGTTGATGTCGCACGCCGCCGCGCCGTGCCGCGCCGGCTGCATAGGCATGCCTACTTGCCTAGCCGCGTAATTTTCATAGTATCCATGATTCATTTATTTAAAGGAAAATTTGGCAAAAAATTAAGTACCTAATTTTATTACATCCGTTTATTACAATCGAGTACCGAGTACTCTCCGTAAGTATTGCACATGTCTCACCAGTCATGCTGTATAACATTGTCGCTTTTAGTTCCGTAAGAAAATCTGGAGAAAACTCAGTGCTGAAAATAGAACTCTGAACTAATGATAGAGTAGAATATCGAACACTCGAGTGACGAGTCAAAGGTCAATGTCAAATTTGATAACTCGACATTTGTGTTCCAGCGTTTATGGTAAAAATTGTTGCGTTTCGTTCTGTAAGAAAATCCTCTCCAGTATTGCGTGAGGAATGTGTTTTTCAAGGACTAATTGAAAAACTGTGCTGAGCAGGGCTAGGTAAATGAAGTGATTCCATTGGTTCTAGAAAAACACATTCTTCGCAATGCATCCTCGCATAATAATGGAAAAACAAACTAAGACTGATATACTATATTCTGCGGAATATGTACAGTGCACTGACAATCGAACTCTGCTTTGAGTCTATATTAAAATTTAACAAAATCGTGTCTTAAAATTTTCATTGTATTGTATTAGCCTAGCCTTATAGTTTTAATTAACTCCCCCTTCATTCTTCTGAATAATTTCGTTGCGGGTCCCAAGACAGATCTAGCATATACCTCGGGCACCCCTGAGATCATATCAAAGGGCTTATGAGGTTGGGTACCACTGTTGATACTGGCTACACGTGAGTTGCAGTGGTGGGAATGTGTGATGGGCCATTTGCCCGTTACAACCTTCTAATTTAAGTGCTTTAAAACTACTCCGGGAGATTTCAGATCATACAGTTCTCCTTATCTTATAAGCGATTGTGATAAACCAGCGTGCTCCGCAAAATCCCACTAATATTATTTGTCAGGAAGTATTTTCCTTTTCAAAGCATACCGCTACACATGTTGGAGCTGACTTGAGGAATGTGTGGTATTCACAGTTAATAAAGTTAGCGGCGTTTGGCAGCACTCCAGAGGAAACGGTTGACATTACACCAACAACTTTGACATTGATGGTGCAAGTTGAATATTTGTTGGTACAGTCACGAGCAATGACTGGAGGTACATACCTACTGGTACTAAATAATTGAATAAAAAACGAAAAAAACATTTCAAGGGTTTTACGCGATTAGTGATGGTGTAACATTGAGTTTTTAGAGGTTCGGATAGGCTACGATCTATTTATCATCTCAGGAGTTATTTACACAATGCCCAAGTATACACACAGGTACTCTCTTTTCCTCCTATTTGTTTAGGTGGAACATACATATAAAATTTTAAACTCAGATATTTTTACAGATGTTGCCAGTTTAAACTAACTGAGCTGAACCTTAAATGTATATTTTTTGCCACTACGAATAATAATAATAAATAATAGCTCCCCTCGCCGATTTCGGTGTCGGTAGCCGATTTCATTGAAACCAGGCCAGCTACGCAGGAGTTATTTTTATAGTGCCCATGTGTGTGCGCAATACATAAAGACACTCTCTCTTCCTTTTACTCTCATAACCCAGTGGGACGGTTAACCGATACGACTGGCGAGAGAACAGGCGCAGGACCAACTTTTTACATGCCCATCCGACGCATGGATCATCTTTCTTGTCAGACAATCAGGTGATCGGCCTGCATTGTCCTAACCAAACATGAAAACAACATTTTTGTTGTTCCAACGCGGGAATCGAACCCACGACCTCCGGGTATAGAGCGAAGCTCTGAACCACTAGACCACGGAGGCGCTTAAATTCACAAGGAATGGAACGACAATTAGTAAAATCAAAATGAAAGGGTTCCTCATGGCACATATTGTTTTTTTTCGTGACGGAACCCTCCGTGAGCTAGTCTGACTTCCTCTTGGCCTTTTTCTTATGATACTTTTATCAAATTTTCGAGAAATAATAATATTTTTGTATATTACTGGAAAGTAAATAGTGAGTAACATTCGGCAGCCAGGGTCAAACAGCACGGAGTTATGAAGCTGATTTATCCACGTTTCCATGGAATATAAACAACGCTGGTGGCCGGTGACTCGCGCGTCTGGTTTTCGCGCCATATTTTTTATTAGACACTTTCAGGTTACAGAAACCATTTGTTTTACAAAGAATAGAATGCATACAGACTAGAATAAGTTTCTGCTACGAGATTTATTAATTTGACATTTTTGCTGCTATTTGCGATTTGATTCAGTATAGTTGTATAAAATCAGCATTGCAAATCGCCGGTTCATCTCGGCGGGTTAGGGTTGAACCGGTGGTAGCTTGTTTTTTTTTGACTTTCCGAAAATAGCTTTTTTTTATGGAAAAAGAAAGAAAGAAAGAAAGAAAGAAATTTTTTTTTATTCTGACGCCCATAAACATCCGCAACTCCAGAGGAACTGCAGGTGCGTTGCCGGCCTTTGACGAAGAGGTAGGTAGCTTGTGAAGATTTTTTTTTAATTGGAATTGCTTTTTAAGTAGACAGTTCGATACGACACTAGCGCCAAATTGATTTCAAATTGAGTGTCGATTTTATTTAACTATTCCAATTCAATGTCTTGGCAGTCGTGGCCCGTGGGTATTATTTTCGAGAGTAGCACATGATTTACAACATTGAATCAAATTGATCTTGAATCAGTATTGAAATTAGTTTCGTGAGTAACTAACTCCCTGGATTAACAAACTTTATTTTTCTATAACTAGCCTTCTTGCCGCATAGACATTATACTATACCTATAATTATATTTATGACAAAATAATGTGTCATTATACTATAGTAATATATACACAATATGTTGCATTAATCTAATAGGAGTTCAAAATCGAACAGCGATAATAATTTAACAATAATTAACGTTTACATTCGTCTCTCGTACATACGATTTCAAACTCTATAGCATTAAATTAGAGTTCTATTTTCAGCACTTTTTCTTGGACGAGAAGATTCAAGATCATACAGTCTCAGACTCCAAGCCAAAAGTACAATATTTGATTTTGTCAACACCAAGCAAAAAAGTTCGCTACATTTACAAGATAACAAAATTCCTCGCGACGTTTTTAAAGGATACAATGGACCTAATCTTCTAATCATTTTAGCAATCGTAAAAGAAGGAATGTGCGAATAAATTCTTATTTACTTGCTGTACGTTGAAGCGTATGTGAAGGAAAAATTATGACGTAATTCCATTTAACAAATGGGCGCCATTGGAGTGGCTTTACGTCGGAATAGCTGTTCCGGGTGTAAAATATATAACGGGAAATTGCATTCGTTTGATTTGTAGAGAGTTTAGAGAGAGAATGATTTAATGTCTGCAGTCGATGCGATCACTTATACGTGGGACGAAGAAAGAATTTCACCTCCTAACAACCATATTTTCCGTGGGTGTCGTAAAAGGCAACAAAGGGTAGTTGACGAACTCCGTGGCGCAGTGGCTGAGTGCGTTGGTGCTCGAACGAGAGGTCGCGGGTTCGAATCCCGTCGAGGGAACAGAAAGTTTTCAATGTTCCTGAGTCATGGAAGTGTATTAAATTTGTGTTTAATATAATAAAAATCTTAAATATTTATATAGTATAACAGTATTAAATATATTTCTGTTGCCTGGTACACTTAGCACGGGGCCAGATTGACGTGGTGTGAAGCGTCCATTGATATTATTATTATTATCATCTGAAATGGGCAGCAGCGTTTGGGCGGACACCGTTATTATTTTAACACTGCGTTCGCCAACCCGGCTGCCAAGCGTGGCGATTATAGGAATACTTTGGGGAGGCTTTTATCCAGTACCACAATAAGTCCTGTCACCTCTGTGGCCTAGTGGTTTAGAGCTTGGCTACCGACTTCAGATAACGTGGATTTGATTATTCATCCCACTGGGTTACGCGTGGAAAGTAAGAGAGAGTGCTCTTGTTTGCTGCGCACACACTTGAGCACTTACGCTACATTGCAGTTAAAACGTGATACTTGACCGTTTTGCTACCGTTACAAACATTTCATACGAATTCATTAATCGTGTTTCGCACACGAAAACGGCCAAGCATCACGTTTTAACTGCAATGTAGCTTAAGTGAAGTTAAGCCTGGTGAAGTAAGGGCGCATAGATCAAGAATTTTGGTTCTACATGAGATCTGACCACTTTTTGATATATTTTGATTAAGGTGTAGTGTAGAGCTTGGCTTTATACGATATCTGATAACGTTTTCACAGGGTAAGCTCGTCTTGACAACATTTTTACATGAAAATGTTTTTGGTGGGATCATTATTATCCTGTGTAGATAATCTAGTTTGATGGAAACCCTTACCGAAATCATGGTAGCTATTATTATTATATTACATTATTAACTGCTGTTTGGGAACACCATAACTTCGCTATGTAAACTCGTAAGTTATTGGCAAAGGGAAATTTATTCTAAGTGTTAGAAGTTTTGTGTAAAGGGAATTTCAAAGCTAGTTATCAAAACGGAAACGATGGTACTGACACCGAGGTGAGTAAGCAATACCTTCAGGTAATTCTGCTGATTAGTACATAACATCCCTTTGTATTCTGGAGCATATAGAAGAAGAGTTTGACACAGCCATGTTCATTGTTCGACGTTTAAATATTGTCTAAGTGTGGGCGCAATAGGTATTTAAAAGCTCACATTCACATTCACAAACGCACACTTCATTGTCTTTATTTTCTTTTAGCCAGAGTATGAGCGACACGACTGGCGAGAGACACAGGACCGACATTTTATAAACGAATACTACACCGCCTACAATAAACGATAAGCCTACATTTTCAGAATTATATTATGTTATGTCAGTGAGATGAATATAATGTGTTTTTTTATTTAATCCTACAATAACGGCCAATAAAGCAATAATGTACTAAATATCTAACAGAAGCAGAAGCCAAATTATTTAGCCATCAGTCGACTGGCTTTAGCAAGTCATTGCGTCTATCTTTAGCGTGGCAACACGAGAAAATATCCAGTCTCGGAAAATGTCTTTATCTAGAAAATCTAGTGTGCAAATACTAAGAAGTTGTGTTATTTTAGCCGATATGTGTATTAGAGATAACGTCTATTTAATAATGTTAGAGTAGCATGATTCTAGTCACTGGGACTTGTGAAACGAAATACGATATTTATTTTTAATCTTACAATAAAAAATATTATAATTTCAACTCATGTTGACGCATCTTTCGCTTACATTATAAATTACTAGGATATTATAGTATTAAAAAATAGCAAAGATATCGCATAAAACAAAAGTACTGTAACTATATTTCTATCACAATAACATCTACTACAAAATTATACGTGTTACGTGTCACTTATTTTCTTGTTTCACCTCGAATTGTCGCTTTGTAGTACTTTCACCACTGTCAGATAATACAATACGGCGCGAGGGAAGCGTCCTCATAAAAGATGGCAACGTAAGGCCTGTGGCCTGATTCTTGTCTTAACTGGGACGCGAACGAAATATGATATTTATTTTAAATCTTACAATACTCGCGATGTCTCGAGGTTTGAAGTGGGGCTATCAGCGAATAATAGAAAATGTGACGTCGATTTAGCACTTATCGTATAGTTTTTTAAATTCGGAAATAAAATATGACACTGCATATGCAGGCTGGTTTTATCAACAATGAAATTATAAGGGGCCCAAAATGGCCTGCATTGGCCGTGCTCAACTTGGCGGGGGCACAGCCGTGCTCCCAGATAAAATCTTCTTTAGGCGCGTTGTGAATTTTTGATAATATTATAAAAAAATTGAGTTTGCAATACTGACTCCGGTGTGGTACGCTTGCCACGCTTGCCTGTTTCACTAACAATTTAATTTTAAACCCAGTTTGTTTGTTAAACATAATTAAGTTAGTCACACTAAAAGGCACAAGAGTCCAAGATTTCATTTACTTTCACATCAACAAATTCCACTTTGACAGCGATTTCATAAGTCGTTTTTGGCAACTTTATTTGGCTTTGATTAAGATTCCCAGCCGCCCTTAAACTACTTAAATATGCGAGGAACACTTGTGAAAATTAGCTCTCTTTTTTCATTCCCCGCACGTCTTGGCGTAACTTTGATACCAGATTTTTTATATCAAAGTGAGCCGTTACTTTGCATATTTTTCATATTATCATAGCCGTCAGCTTGCTTCCTTCGCTTTTAATCTCCTTTTTCTTTATAATATCGGAAAATATCTTCGTGATTTCACCATTTATCAATCGCTTTCTTTCTTTAAATTCTGATTGTTTTCACCTTAGATTCACAATTGACAGATAGAACGCACCGAACATATGAGTGAAGCTATATAACGACCTCAGCTTTACTAATGTTTTATATTATTCATATTTTAAACGTTCTTTTGTTTAAAAATTGTATTTCTTTTTGATTTTGTTTTTGATTTCTTTTCACCCAGATATATGTTATATCTACTTATTGTATCTATCCGAGGTCTTCACAAACTTAAATATAAGTTTTAATAACAACTTGTAACGACCGTCATTCACTCCACGTTTTCAACATTTTCAGGTTATTTCATCTTTTCATTTAAAACATTTGGTCAAAGGCAAAGGTTGTGTTCACTCGTCAGCTTTGTTCCGGCTGCCGAGCAACAAGTCCGCCCCTCGAATGTTCTCGATAAATGAGGCGGCTGTTGACACTCAATGAGAAACTCAAACGACAATGGAGCGCTCCAAGATTTCTCACAAATGTTTCTAAGGCTTTACATAGAGTATAGACCATTAAAACATGAATTGATGTGAATATGATATTAAGAATTGAGTGGTAGAGTTCCGAAGTGTATTCGGTACTTCTCTCTACCAAAGCTCCAATTTAATCTTTTTGTGAGTAAAAATAAGAAGGGAAGTAATAGTACACTTTATTTTATCAGCTTAAGCTTAAATGTGTATAATTGTAACTTATATTACAATTTTATTTAAATAATTGACGACCTCCGTAGCGCAGTGGTTGAGCGCGTTGGTAGTACATACTTCGAACGAGTTTTTCGAATCCCGCCGAGGTTAGGTAAGACTAATATAGCAGTACCTGATGATTACTTAGTCGAAACCGGTCGTGTATTTTAATAAATCTGATGTTATACAGGTTGTAAAAAGAACAGTCACTATAACTTTGAGACACGATTATACTAACTTTCTTCATTTTGGAAGTGCAATATTAATTTTCGACGAGATCTTACAGTACATACAATTACCCACACGCATGTAACGAACCTAAATATATTTTCGTTACGTACATAAAAACCTCCGTGTTTGTTTGACAAGTCTGTCTTCACTTTTATATTTGGTCTGAGTTGTACACAATATAGAATACTTTCCACGTTCCACTCCGAGCACTAGCTATTATGTAAGTAGTCTAAAGTACGAGTTCACTACGATATAATATAACGAGCTATATTCAGGTGGAGCTGTATAGTGTAGCTTACGATAGCGAGATGCGGACGGAGATGGATGAATGCACAATTACAATCTTTACTAACATTATAAAGCTATAGAATTTGTTTGTTTGAACGCACTAATCTCTGGAATTACTAGGCCCCGATTCAAAAATGCTTTGGGCTCTGAACAAAATAAAAATGTATGTAATTTGACTTAAAGGTCGCTAAATGTCAAGCGAATTCGTGTGTCACTCAGCGAAGCCTGTGTTTTCCCTGTTGTTTTTCTTTTCGAACTTCTTAAGTGATAATAGAGAAATAGGTCCTGGTCCGATAATAAAAATAATTTCAGTGTTGAATAGCCCATTTATTGAGAAAGGCTTTATATCGTCATGCTAAGACCAATTTCCGTGTGTTAAAAGTAATTATAGAATCGCATTTTCAATTAAAAAATTGTTCGTGATTTATAATTATTACGTCACTCTACTTTCATAAGGCTTTCTGGGCTCTCAGAGCTAACAAAATCAGATATCCTCCATAAAAATGGCTTATTGTGTAACCACAGATCGCCAAGTAGCAGTATTCAAAAGAGAAGAAAAAAAAACCTCTTCTTTCATTATCGTAATGAGCCAACGAGAATTCCACCAGCGGCTACATCAGCTATTCGTGTTCAATCCCTAGACTTTCAACCCTCGTTATTCGTTACGTAGGACGGGGTTGAAAGTCTAGGGGATGAACGCGGAAGAAACTGGATGCAAGGCGATGATTGTGAGGGAACTCGTGTGTCCAACGAATCTCTTTTTGGAGGACACGGGCATTAGGTATCATAGTGTTATGGTAGCTTATACCACAATGGTGGTGGTATACTTAAGAAGTACCTACAAGCGGCAGTGACAACGTGGGTGGTGCTTATATTATCTATGTTAATCACACACTATTTGTTGTTTGTATGTCTGATTTGAATTGAAAAATTGAAAAACGTATCGATTTTGATGGAATTTGGCACATATACAGGCTATAATATTAATGAGTGATAATACTTTAGGGTGTGTATGGGTCCCGTATATACAGTTTACTGTGAAAATACCAGGGGGCCTATTACAAGCTCTTAAGCTGCCTGGAATTTTCGTATTACGATTACATAATAACTGCATGATGACAGCTAGTTAGCGGACACGTGACACTTGACTTGCTTCCGAATGTCACTTTCAGACAACCAAACTAGGGTGGATTCATTCAGAGTAACATGTCGATGTAATATGAAAAAGAACAGGGCAGTTTAAGACCGTATTATTGAATTGCCTGGAACTGGTTCCAGGCAATTCAATAAGCTGGTATTGTCAAATATCATAATACGGCCCCAGTGCTGAAAGAGGTTCCTTTTTTTAAATTATTGTATGGGCAAATTTATGATGATGGGGCATTTTTCGTACAAACATCAAAGTCAAATGTAAGTCTTTTAACGCTGGTACTTTTACAGTAAACTCGACATAGGAGGCACATACACACCCTTATTATCACTCACTTATTTTACACCTTATATAGGGCGGGACATAGGCAACTTATATTACGGAAGATATTCAGCGAGATTTTCTTTGGCACAAACGAAGCAGCGGGCTACATCTATTATGAACTAAAAACATGGCCGGCTAAACTGGCGATTCATTACGTTACCCCAAAGTTACGCTTTCCCGTACAAAGTGAAGAGAGGCAAATAACTTCAGACGAGCAAATATTGTCTAAAATCTAAACTGCAGACTTTAAAGCTCTAATTTTGCTGCGAGCGTACTACAAATACTTGATTAATTAGTGTTGGAAATGTTGCTTTAGCTCATATTGCGATGTTGCTGTTGTCGCTACAAGGTTGCATATTAATGTCCTTAAAAGCTTCTTAGCGAGACAGAGTTTTAATAATAATATTAGAATGCGAGGATATGAAACTAAGTAATCATTTTAATACTTAATAGCCGTTTGAAGATACCAAGATAAACATAGATACAAACAAAAGCGCAATAATAACCTTGACAGTCGGATAAAAGTAATAATAAAAGTCAAAAATATATTAACGCAAAGGCCAAACTATATAACTATAAAATTTTGCACGAAGCACTTTTCAAAATTCAACCTCTAAAGGGATGAAATAAAACCCAACCGGGTTCGAGATTATTAATAAAGAAGTCTCGAACCCTGTTGGGTTCGAGAATTCTTTATTAATAATATAAAAGGGCCTAAGTGACATAAGCATCGCTGTCACTGGCAATGCTTATGTCACTTAGCTACTTTTATGTCATCCACTCTGACATTGGCAAATCACTAAGGAGTCATTTTTAAAAAGAAGAAGTACTTTTATGTCAAATGCGATACATGATTGTTTTCTAACTTCTTTGTCGTTATAATTGGCAACGACAACTTGGCAAAAGTTCCTTTTTAGCCTAAAACTGTATCTAAAAAAGCTTTTAGATACAGTTGCGATTGATACCAAACTTAAAAGCTCAAAAAACACGCACGTGATTACGAATTAAAAAAATGGTTTACTTATAATTTAATTTTAAAATCATTATCTATTACAACTTTGCAAATTGTAAAAATTATATTACCATGGCAGACGTCGCGTTTCATTTTCAATTTATAAAAAACTTCAAAGTTGAATCGTTCCAGTAAAAGTAGAAAAAGTCGTCCTGTTCTTTTATTAAATTTGGTATTTTGCATCATATTGAATACGGCGATTGCGAAATGAGATAAGAAAAATAGAACACGAATTACAGTCTCCATAGACGATATTAATATAAATGGTGATCCATTTTTATAGACAACTAGCCCCGTGCCCACTTCGTTGAGCATACAAACCGTTTAAACCTTCCCTGAACTTCCACGAATATTTCAAGACCAAAAATAGCCGAATCGGTTCAGTGGTTTTCGAGATTTAGCGAAAGTAACGAACAGCATTTAATTTTTATATACAAGATTAAAATTAAAATAAACCTTTTTACTCAATTTCTCATAGCAATGATATCATATATCTGTTGTGTTTGTTTTTGATCAATGTTGAAAATTACTATGTTGATTTTGCTAGTAGAAATTTAAATATTGTATATATATTTTTAACTACAAATTAAAAACATCCAAACAATATTATATTTTGTGGTACAATAAAGCTACAAATTTTGTTAATATCCAATATCTGGGGTTATATAACTTTCTATATTGGCAACACAGCACGTAGTAAAAATGGAATGTAATGAAACCCGCCTTTGTTACTTTTGCGGAATTTATGTAATAGTTATGTTACGGAAGTTTTTATATTTTATGACATAAAATTGGTCAACGCTAGTATGTTGTAGAGTTGTGTTCTATGATATTATTCTATACTATATAATAGATAATTATACTCTATGACGTTATAATAATTTGTAAAGGTTTTACTCGTGTACCTTTGTAAATACTATTAACTATTACAAAATAAACTTTTATTATTTATTGACTCTATGTCAATATCAGAATAATATTAATTTAAACCATACTGATGTTGGTGAGCCTAGGATGATTTTGGAAATTACTTGCCATTTGCAAATAAGAATTATAAGAATAATTTTAATAGAAATTTACAAAAATTGGAGTTTTAAATCTAGCACATTTGATGTTTATGTGACTAAGGCCCGTATAAATAAAACAATCTCAAGCCCAACCTCAACTTGAGAACCTATTTGACAGATAAAACAACGTTTCGTTTCACTTTTAAAAGTGAACATCAGTATTAATCTATACTTATAATAAAACTGTAGAGAGGTCAATTCTGTACATTGAATATTTTTTCAAAATACATATTGGAGGATGATTGGCGATCGATACTGATGCCGAAAATGCAATTAGTAAAATTTTTGTCTGTCTGTCTGTCTGTCTGTCTGTCTGTATGTGCACGATAGGAACAAAAACTACTGAAGGGATTTTAACCAAACTTGGTACGATTGTAGCCCATATTCCTGGGCAGGTTATAGGCTATATAACATAACGCTACGATACATAGGAGCCGAGCAGTGACGATAAATTTGAAGCAAGTCGGATGAATTTCGCGCGCGCGGCCTGCGGTCGAACGGTTCGTGCGGGGGGCGCGGGGGGATCGCTTACACAGTGACGCGAAGCAATAGAACGTGGCACTAAAGTAGATTAGAACATCAAATAAGTACCTAACTATCAGGATTTTTTTTTCTGGGAAAACAGTGTTTTCACAGTGTCATAATAATATAAAAATCGTATTTTTGAACTTGCTTCACAGTTCACAAATTGAAATAAATTATCATTTATTGTATAAAATCAACTTAATTAACTGTATCTATACCTATAACATAGACCAATTACATAAGACTTGCAAAGCCCATACATAAGAGCGTTCCTCAATTGTTAGTTATAGCACTGGCCGCTTGATGGCATTTATAAGTGTATCAATTCCTCAAAATAAGTCAAGGTCAATTGTTTATTTCAAATTGAAAGTGCCATCTATTAGGTTATCGTGAAACGACTTCAACAATTCTAATACTATTACATGATAGATGGGGTTTTAATACTTTTATGAAGATTTGTGACACTACCTGTGTAATTATTATTATTATAACGTACCGTAGTAAGTAGTAACCTTGATGGGGCACTCGAGTTATCTATACTTATAATAATAGGTAACCTAAAATATTATAAAGCGGAAGAGTTTGTTTGTTTGTTTAAACGCGCTAATCTCAAGAACCACTGGTCCGATTTGTAAAATTCTTTTTTTGTTGGTTAGTCCATTTATAGAGGAAGGCTTTAGGCTATAAAATATTACGCTGCGACCAATATAAGGAGCGAAGCGTCAGTGAGAAATGTTTCAAAAACGGGGAAAATTACTCAAATTTGAGGACTTTCGTTGCGTGCGCTGCAAAAACGGTTTATGTTACTCAAAAAACATATATGAATAAATTATTCCTTTTTAATAATAAAAAAAAGTCGGTGACATTATATTTCCATCTCTTAAGATTTACTTAATAACTAACAGGATCAAAAAATGGGCAATAAAGCGGTTATTAGAAAAAATATTTATACCATCACAGTATTAATTCTTATCATTTTAAATACGTTAGTTAGATTAAGCATTTCATGAAGACTATATTTGCCCTTCAAAGCATGTAAATGTAATGAATACTTTAGGAGATATAGCAAAATTAAAATCGTTTCGCCGTGATTCGACCGGTCGCCGGGCATCGTGTGAGTTGCGAGTTGCGACGTGTCTCGCGTCCGAGCCGGCATGGTAGGTACTTAGGTAGTAGGGACCCCACGCATAATATTATATTTTTTTAAACTATTATTTTTTATTAAATAATTTATTACAAATAATTAGTACTGAAATTACAATTACGCACACAAAACATTACGCATGAATTAGGTACGTGATAATTTTCAACCAATTAATGAAACCCGAGTTATCGAATACACAGCTTGGTTAAAAATGCTATTAAAATGTACCTAAGTCATCTTAATCTAAATAACAGGCAGTAGGTACCGGTAGTTTGAATTAGACCACGCACAGCCGCAAAATGTGCCCCCAGTAATAATTGTGGTAAATGTATACCTATCTGTACGGCGTATGTCGCTACTATTTTTACCTGTAAAATGGTCACAAATAATGTGGTAACTATTTTGAGATGCTAATTATTAGAAAAATGCAATAATAATCCTTATCAAATTAAATACGTTAGCCACTTTTAAGCATTTCATACACGTAATAATTGCTGTTTACACCATAATATACATAGTTTACAATTAATATCTTAAGAAAAATTGTATTGAAATGAAAATGTGCGCACCCAACTTTATTCAATTAACAATAAAGTAGGTATATCAATTCGGGTTTCGCACCAAAATGCATATTAAGTTTCTTTGCCCAAAGAATATAGGCGTATTTTGATAACTCGGTTATCAAGGAGTTTTATTGTCTAGCTCATAGATTGAAAACTACCTATCATTTATTGTTTTGTTCAGATATCCACAACGTTTATGTGTATAATTTAGTAATTAGTAGGGATTAACGGTGCATCCAAATAATATTGCCGGGCACGTGACTTACTGGATAGGGATCATTGAGATATTGCTTCCGAAGCAAGTATTAGCGAAAGTCCTTAGCGATTGCGCCATTTGTTTGCAGTCATGTGAGAGTTCTGTGCACTTTTGATGCTGAACAGTTATGTCTAACTATCTATGATATAGTACACCTAAATTGGGGTCAATTCTATGTCCTGAGTCATTATTTGACGGTAAACTTCATCGGCCTACTTATTTTGCCTATGCACTTCTAATACCGTGTATAAATAAGCATTTTACTATAAATTAGTTTTTTAAATACCTACCCAAACATAAAATATATTTAAAAAATACTGCCCTAAATGACTTTTCCACGCGTACGAAGTCGCGGGCACAGCTAGTGTTAAATAATACTTTAATTTATTTTCTTTTTATACCGTCTAATATTATAGATTACAGGAAACAATAAAATAAGCATAATGTATATTTTATAATCTTTATTTCTACGTTTTAAGAAAGAAAAAAATTAAAGTATGTAACTTAAGTAAAATTCTTAATTTTTAAAAGTGAAACGAAACGTTTTTTTATCTGTCAAATAGGTTGTCAAGGTGAGGCTGGGTTTGAGATTGTTTTATTTATACGGGCCTAAGATTGGCAGAATGCTAATATTTCTTTATGTAATGCTAAGAACTATTTAAAAATAATGAAAACAATAATCACACATGTGCGTTGACTAGGAACAGTAGGTTATTGTGTAAAAAACACAACAAGAAAAAACTTATACCTAGATTAAATTATAAACTATAGTCGAATTTTATGTTCTTAATTACAAGTATAAACTAGTATTCCTGTGCACAGTATTGTATGTGACGATTCCTGAATATTGTTTATTCTACATCTAAGGTTAAAATTTATTATACCCCGGTGACCTAGATGTGTGCAATGAGAAAATTATACGAAATAACCCGAGTAATACGTCGCAGCTGCGGCTTGTGACATAAAGCGCACTGTCGAAGAGTACTTTCTAGGAAGGTTCTAGAATAATCCACCCTCATTTTGTGCTAAAACTTACTTGGTGTTTTACAATTTTTCGGACCTTTTCAAGTGCGCACAAAATCTGCACTATTTGTTTAATAAACTAATATCAATTTTACAATAATTTTCGAAAATCGGTTGGGTTCGAGACTTCTTTATTAATATCTGTCAAATAGGTTCTCAAGTGAGGTTCTCACTTGAGAATTTATTTGACAGATAAAAAAACGGAATGAAGAACTATACTTATGCTACATACTTTAATATTTTTCATTTTTAAAATGTAATATTAAAGATTATAAAAATAAGTATAGTAATTATTTTAATGTTTTATCAGTTTAATCTAATATGAATATTATAGTATAGAAAGAAAAGAAAATTAAATGAAAGTACTATGTAACATTAATAAAGTTGTTCACTTTTAAAAGTGAAACGAAACGTTGTTTTATCTGTCAAATAGGTTCTCAACTCTCAAGTGAGGTTGGGTTTGAGACTTCTTTACGGGCCTTAGAGTGGCTTATGTCAAATTCCATATATTTTTGTATCGAACTTTGTCATCGTAATTAGCGACGGCAACTTGGCTAAAGGCTCAGAATAGAAAAGCGAAATAAACATTTGCGCATCCATTCCCCGAACGCGAAATTCTAAACAAAATTTTTGCTTGCGTCAAACATATTGTTTACTGCAAAATGCGTCATAATGCATTCGGAATAAATGCAAAAATCCATTGTTCGTTTAATTACAAAAGTTGTGAATGTTGGCTGTGCTATCGCGGAAAGTAGATAACCTCGTTTGCAGTTTTACAATTACACCCTTGTACACGGGTAGTATTGATAAAAGCTTAAGATAAGGGAAAATGCTGTTGTAACAATTGTACAATTTTTACTTAACAATAAACTACTACTGTTTTTATTAATAACTACAATTTTATAAATGTAAGTCGTCTATGTATTATACAGTGTGTAAAAAGAGCAGTCACTATAACTTTGAGATACGATTATACTACCTTTCCTCATTTTCGAAATGTATTTAAAAAAATTTTTTTTTGTCAAAAACTAGAATTTTTTTTTATTTTCATCGTTTCTTATTTTTTTGTCGCAAAGACAACAATAAAGCAAAAAAAAATATTTTTTTTTAAATTTTTGTAAAAAAAATACATTTCTAGAATGAGAAAAGGTAATATATAATAATCAGATCCCAAAGTTATAGTGACTGCTCTTTTTACACCCGTTATAAGGTGTAAAATAAATGAGTGATTATACTTTAGGGTGTGTATGTGCCTTATATGTAGAGTTTACTGTGGAAGTACCAGCGCTGAAATACTTACTTTTGACTTTAATGTTTCTATGAAAAATGGCCAATTGCCATCATAAATTTGCCCATACAATAATTAAAAAAGTAACTCTCATCGCTGATACTTTTACAGTAAACTCTATATACGGGACCCAAACACACCGTAAAGTATTATCACTCATTAATATTACAGCCGGCATATTGTGTTACCAGGGCTATTATTACTATACTACAGATACCTCATTCATTAGAATCGGTAGCTTAACTGTGGTAGTGTGGTAGTTTTGTAGTAGTATTCATCCCACCAAAAACATTTTCATGTAAAAATGTTGTCAAGACGAATCTACATAGCTTACCCTGTGAAAAAGTTATTAGATATCGTATAAAGCCAAGCTCTAAAGACTACACGCCCTAAATCTACAAGCACCTTAACCAAATCTATCAAAAAGTGTTCAGATCTCATGGAGAACCAAAGTACTTGATCTATGCGCCCTTACTTTACTAGGCTTAGCTTGACTTACTCTACATTTCAGTTAAAACGTGATGCTTGGCCGTTTTATTTCACACACGATAAATGAATGCCCATGAAATCTTCGTAACGGTAGCAAAACGGCCAAGTATCACGTTTTAACTGAAATGTAGAGTAAGTCAAGCTAAGCCTAGTAAAGTAAGGGCGCATAGATCAAGTACTTTGGTTCTCCATGAGATCTGAACACTTTTTGATAGATTTTGATTAAGGTGCTTGTAGATTTAGGGCGTGTAGTCTTTAGAGCTTGGCTTTATACGATATCTAATAACTTTTTCACAGGGTAAGCTATGTAGATTCGTCTTGACAACATTTTTACATGAAAATGTTTTTGGTGGGATTTCATTTATTTTTGTAAGTTGCTTAATGGACTTTTTGAGTTAAAAAATAACCTATTTTGACCCCGGGCAATTACTTTCGCCTTATCCTTCGTCTGGAATTAAGATGATTTATTGTATTTCTCTTTCATTTGATACCCATATTGTGGGAGTACCTGTGAAAACGATAAATCGCTATTTTGGATTAAAAATGGCGGCATTCATGAAATCTTGTATAAATTATATTGTAGGGGTTGATATGAAAACGATAAGTCTCCGTTGTCGCTGTGTAACACTGAACTTCAATAAAACACCTCACTACTGTTGAACTCTCTATATTCTTGTTTTTTTTTTAAAGTGCTATATAACTATCCGGGTGGCTAGTTGTTTAGTCATAAGCTTGTTTAATCATTTTAGTGTTTACTAAAATAATAATAATAGTAATCCCTCCCACACTGATTTCGGTAACGGTGGCCGGTTTTATTGAAACTAGGCCAGCTACGCAGGAGTTATTTTATAGTGCCCAAGTGTGTGCGCAATGCATAGAAGCACGCGCTCTTTCTTCACTCTCGTAACCCGTGGCAAGTGGGAGTGGGACGGATAACCGACACGACTGGCGGGAGATCAGGCGCAGGGCAGACTTTTTACATGCCCATCCGACGCATGGATCATCTTTCTTGTCAGACAATTTGGTGATCAGCCTGCATTGACCTAAACAAACTTAAAACGTGTTTCCAACGTGGGAATCGAACCCACACGACGACCACAGTCGAGAGCCAGGCTCTAACCACTAGACCACAGAGGCGTAATAATTAAAATTGTATAAATAAATTGATCGTGGAATATTGAAACTTATAAAATTTAGTCATGCGCAATTCAATTAAAAGTTGATTAATTTATGGTCACAAATTTCTTTAAGTAACGAAATTTTAACAATTTTAGACTTAAAAAATCTACGCTCTTGGAGTTTTATGTATCGTTTGTTTTTCGTTTATTGTTATCATTGTATTATAAGTTATAACGTACTGACTGTTAAATGTTTGTGTTTAAATGTTTCAGAGTTCTAAGCATAGATGTCACTGTTAGACTACTGCATCGCGCTATTAAAATGTCGAACAATTTTTATATAAGATTATATATGGATATGATAACGACATTTGTATAATTTTTTTTCTCACATCAGATTGTTGTTTTATTTAACAACAGAGGGAGCTTGTGCCGGACCGGTTTCATACACCGACAGCAATTTACTTTACTTTACTATTATACATATTCGCGCTAATTTTAAATAAGTGAATATAAAACAAATGTTCCTCTCATAAATATATATTTTTCATCTTCGGTTCATCTACAAAAGTCGGTCACCGATTAATAATCGGAGACCGACTTTTGTAGATGAATAATAGAATATACTGATTGCAGTAGTGCAACGCAATCAACATACATAAAGTCGGATATAAATTATATGGAGCAAAACTCTGACCGATTATTGGTCCTACAAAAAGTAGGTCGTAGGTTTTTTATGTACTTGTATATTATATTCCTTTTATGATTTAAAGATCATCAGATCCTTATAATAAATAAACATCCATTTGAATCCAATATGGTGGTCCACCATATTGGATTCAAAATGGCGGTATTTACATTTTAATAATTTTTTTGTTGGTTTTGTAGCAAAAACAGCTTACATACATAGCTTCAGCTTTCTAAGATTTTCGGAAGTAACCTAAGAATTTTGATGATCTATAAATGAGTCAGTGACGAAATCGGGGGTTTTTAGCCATAGATAAAACCTAAAGTATAATAGCTACGACATTCAAACTTTGTATGTTTCATGTTTTTACCGGTGTCATTATAAGTTGAAATTTTCAACTATGTAGCATGATCCAAAGCAAAGTTATGAGAGTTAAAAAAAAACGACGAAACCTTTCGAGAAAAGGTAGGTAGTGCCCTTGCGCTTCGCTTGGCTCGTCTTGACGGGGGCACTCCCGTGCCCCCAGATACAAAAATATTGCCGGAAATCAGTTCGAATCTCACTGAGGGTACTAAAGTTTTAAATGAAATGAAAATTAGTATAGATTGTCGTGAAGAAAAGCGGTGGTTAAAATTATTGTGGAAGCTTGAGCACTATCATGCAAAATATAAAGAATCACAGTTTTATAATTAATTTTCCCGCCAATTAAGAAAAAAGTCCGCTGAGAGTTACTTAAGGGCTGAAAGTTAAAAAGTAATCAGAGGTTATAAAGCTTAGACCAATTAGTTAAAACATTTTATGTTTTTGGTTTTCTTAATTAGTTAAATTAAACTCGTTTAATAATTGCTTTAGTTTCGAATTGAATTATTTTTGAAAAGTTTAACAATTTATGCTCATTCATCTGCTTTAATTTTATTTACAAAGAAAGGTGTAAACTTTAATTAAGTGTTTATATTTTGTGTATTTAATTAAGAAACGAACGACAATTTTCTAGTGACACTTTACAATAATATGTCTCGATTGTATTAAGGTAATTACAGTCGAGTTTTTACATGATACCTACTCACATTAGAAATAATATTAATGTAGATTTACCTTCACTAAAAAAATATTATATTTGATTGTAGAACGAACTGAAACGAAAGAAAAGACATGATGAAATACGTCTTTACAAAATAAACGTATTGTCTAGTTAGGCTGATGTTTCCCGACGATGGCCGATCGTTACCGATCACGTCCGACTTTTGTATTGTTGTGTTAATGAAGTCTTTGTGCTTCACAAAAACTAGACAAGGCGCGCTCTTTAAACGATCCAAGTTTTTGAACGCAAAAGATCCTGCAAACCAAAAACTAAGATTATCTGTATGTAGGACTAAGGGCGTGTTTCACCAAGCAATGTTAAAATTAATCCTTCCTTACATATCATGTTGTTCCTTTCGTAATTCCTATCGATGAATGAGAAAATATGGTATTTTAACAAGCCGTCAACACTAACATGCGTTGGTGATTTCGGGCTTAGGAGCTATCAATAAAACCTTACACATACAGTATTGTACGCAGTTTAGTTACAGAAGTGAAACCTTAAAATCTTTAATCTAGTTTTAATTCATAATGCTATTAATTAGTTTCAATAACACAATTATGCCATATTAGAAAAGTTATTGTCTAATCTCCTGAAAGGGATCTAATCTAGTATGTTGATACTAGATTAGATTCAGTTGCTATTCCAGAGCGAAAAGAAAAAAAATTATAACCTAAAATATAAAGCCGAACGAAAGTAATAGTTTATTTAAATAGGGATAAAGTGTTTTAACGAAAACCACTTAAATACGGCATGTTTATCCACAATCATTAATATTAATTGAAACGGAGGCAGGTTACGTCAAAACTGGAAAATATGAATCCTGGCAACGGTCCAGGAATACCACGTGTATACAATTATACACTAACTCAATTCCCCGCTGAAAGAAAACAGTCAAAACAAAGGAATAACGTGAGTTATGATCGGTAATAATATACGTCCCGTCAAAACCCGGACAAGTGCGAGACGGAGTCGGGCACGAGGGGTTGCGTAAAAAACGATAAAAAATCACGTTTAAGGTAGCCCCATAAGGCGCTACTCACATTGGGACATGTTTTTCTCCATAGCATATTCGACTCTGTTTTCTAATCATTAAGGTACAATTTATGATTATATCAACATTTCGCGACTTCGACTCTGTGCCTATGTGATTTGAGCCCAAATATATATTTAGCTTTTTTTTGTATTTGCTGTTACAGCAACAGAAATACATCATCTGTGAAAATATCAACTCTCTGAATCACGGCTCATGAGATACAGCCTAGTGACGGACGGATGAACGGAGCTTACTAATAGGGTCCCGTTTTTCAATGTTTTGGGTACGAAACCCTAAAAACGATATACGTACAAGAAAAGCAAATACTTATTTCGAGTAGCAGAATTACTATTTGGGTAGGCGAACAGCGTCAAACCATTACCATCTGCAACGAATATAATGTAACCATGTTCGAATATGGGGGTTCAAATCTATAAGCCGCTGTGGTTAGTGAAATCGCATTTGCAGGCTAGTTTTACGTATTGACACATTGAATTAGGATTCATCTTAATGGGAAGGAACTATTAAAAACATAGGTACATGTATATACATAAACTACCAAAATGACACCTCCAGCTTTCCAAGTAGTCGTGTAATAATATAGAGTTTAAAAAATAAGAGATAGTAACTTCTACATATTTGTTGTAGATGTAGAAAACTTGAGTTGTTTTGACACCAAATTATTTTGTGTAAATTTTTTTTTTTTTACTTACACTACTTACATTACACTTGCCTATATTATTTAAAGCTAAGTTTTGTAACTAACCCACTAATTACTCTATGGGCTTGTTATATAAGTCTGAAATAAATGTTTCCCATTTTATTCTATTCTAATAAAATAATTAATAATTGTACATAAAATAGACACAATTTATTTCTGAAAGACGTAAATCACATTTCTTCGAAAATACCAAAGCCGAAAGATATTCCGAATAATCCGAATTCGAGTGAAGATTAAAATATTTTAGATGTTTCTTAGCGAAAATTAAATATTTATGTTCACAATTTCCATTTCCGTGTGTTTGTAACTAGGAGCGAGTTTTTAAAATAAAATTCTTATTTTACAAACTGTTTATTTTGACAGAAAGTTTGTACAAGTTCACATTATATACTTTACGAATTTGAAATAAAACCGGACGGGATTATACATCTTTATTTCCATTTAAAATAATTATATTTTTAAGGTTTTTAAGCATTTTCGGCTTCTAAAACGCATTTGGCCAGCAGAAACCTCCGTAGCGCAGCGGTTCAGACCGTTGGTGCCTCGTTCCCTCGGCGGGATTCGAACCCGCAACCCGAGAGGAGAGGAGGAAAAGTTTTCAATGTTCCTGGGTCATGGATGTGTACTAAATTTGTGTATTAATATAATAAAAATCTTAAATATGTGTATAGTATAAAAGTATTAAATATATTTCCGTTGTCTGGTACCAGTAACACAAGTTCTTCGGATACTTAGCACAGGGCTAGATTGACGTGGCGTGAAGCGTCTATAAATATCTATAGATATTAAGAATCGCTTCGGAACTGAGTGAACGAAACCTGTAATTTACGAAATAAAATATTCCGTTGATGTCATTTTAGATTTCTTGCTCTTCTTACGTATTTCAGCACTCATTAGATATTTACAAATAATCGAGTAGTTTTAGATGCTGTTAACGCGAAAAGTTTATTCTATAATAATTAATCAATTAATATTAATTAGTGATAAAGTTTTTGGATGGCAGTATGAAATTCCATCATCGTCATCATTATTAAATCGATACGTCATATTTTTTATTTAGCTTAAAATATACGTATAATGTATCCTATAAATAAACAAAAATGTAAAAAAACATACGCAAAAATATACAAATATACCTTTATTTTAAAAACTTTTCGTCATAAAGATTATATCTGTATGTCTTCAAAAATAACAATTAATGAACTAAATCCAGTTCCCCTAAATGTAGAGAATGAAATTGTTCCATTTTCAAAATCTCCCAAACCACACCAGTCTAATCCCAAAAGCCCTACCTCATAAATATACAAGTAGGATAACATAATATATACAAGTATAACAAACAGTTCATCAGCTCGTGATCAAACAAATGTAATTTCCGAATCGGAATTCCTTCTCGATCGCGGGCAATTCACAACATCTGTTTGTACGAAAATAGATTCCCAACTATCGCATTTGGAGAGTTACACTGCCTTTGATATCACTTGAAAACACAGCCAGTTGCATATTAAATACATGTTATACAGGCTGTAAAAGGAACAGTCACTATAACTTTGAGATACGATTATACTACCTTTCCTAATTTTTAAAATGTATTTTTTTTTAATAAAACTAAAAAATATATTTTTTTTACTTTTTACCATTTCTTATTTTTTTGTCGCAAGAATAACAAAAATTATTAAAAAATATATACATTTCTAGAATGAGAAAAGGTATATTTAAGCATATCCCTATAATATACAATTTTTCTGTACGTGTCGACAGTAAAATCCTCCATAACGGCTTAACCGGTTTGAATGATTTTTGTGTGTGTTCAAGTGGATTCGAGGATGGTTTAGATTCACAATTGGTGGCGCTGTTGTTAATGCTCATCTAATTCTCAGATGGTACGAATTTTGTCGGGACAGCTAGTCTTCATATTCTTGTATATAAAATTGCTGTTCGTTAGTCTCGCTAAAACTCGAGAACGGCTGAACCGATTCGACTATTTTTGGTCTTGAAATATTCGTGGAAGTCCAGGGAAGGCTTAAACGGTTTGTATGCTCAACGAAGTGGGGACGGGCTAGCTAGTCTTAAATATATAAATGAATTGCTGTTCGTTACTCTCGCTAAAATTCGAGAACGGGTGAACCGATTCTGCTATTTTTGGTCTTGAAATATTCCGGGAAATATTCCGGGAAATCCTGGGAAGGTTTATCAGGTTTCTATACTCAACGAAGTGGCCACCGGGTCACTTATAATATAAATAGTTCTTTTACACCAAAAATAATAATTTATTCGTTGCCATTTAATATTACGTTACTTATATCGACGTTTCGAAACGAGCTCAGCGGAACTATTATAAGAATTTTCTCTTATGAACTTCAGCAAACAACAATTGAGTAGTGGAGTAAAGTGGGTCATTCGGGCGATATCTCGTATCTCGTAGTACAGCTGCGATTGTGTTGACAATACACTTTTGTTATCCTATTGAGGTAATCGATCGAATCAGGCTTACGTTATGTAAATAATAGGGATTGTATAGGAAGAGAGATTTTGATACTAAGGAAGCATTTACTCAGTGTCTCCACACAAATGGTTTTATTCTATTTTCAACTTTTGTTTTTTTAACATAGTTACGCCGAGTAAGAACATTTGAAAGCTCCGTAAAGTAACGTTAACGAATAATAATTGTATCTTTAAATCTATAACTATGGACGCATCGCACCATGTCAATCTGGCCCCGTGATAAGTATCCGAAGAACTTCTATTACAGGTACCTATAATTATACTAGCTGTCCCGGCAAACTTCGTATTGCCTTATTAATTAATTGCTTGACATACTGACTGCAGCGCCACCTATCGGTTCCAATTGTAAATCTAAACCATTCTCGAATCTCCACGAACACACACAAAAAATTTCATCAAAATTGGTCCAGTCGTTTAGGTTATATTAAGATAAGTACACATATTTAAGATTTTTATTATATTATACACAAATTTAATACACATCCATGCCCTAGGAACTTTGAAAACTTTTTGTTCCCTCGGCGGGATTCGAACCCGCGACCTGTCGCTCTAGCGATATAGTATTGGTGCTCTAGCACCAATACGCTCAACCACTGCGCTACGGAGGTCGTCAAAATATCGCTGTCCAGTGTATATGATTCGACAGGCGTAAATTGTACATTTGTGTGCAATATCACTGTAAAGTTACGCCTGGCAAATTGCTGTTACGAGATAGTTATTCAGCCTACCAAAGTAACGTCAGCTTTTAAAAAACTACATCAATATCGGTTTATCCGTTTTCCGTGTACGTTGCCACTGGCACATACGCAGTCAAACGTATAACACTCTATTTTAGACGGGGGTTAAAACCACGAAGTTTTGATCTGGGCTAAAGCTGAGCCAGCTTAAGCTACATTGAGCTGAAAATAGGCTGACGGTAATATTGGATTACAGTCAGCTGCCGATCTGATTATGCTGATGTCTACGTCGAAATGGTTTGACTGCGCAGATGTCAGGTCTTCGAATTAAGGCTCAACTCACATCGGTGCAGATTCGTAAGTGGAAAACTCGAATCATAAACATGGTGTAAAAAGAGTGGTTACAATAACTTTGAGATATGATTATACTAAGTACCTTTCCTGATATTAGAAATGTATTCTTTTTTTTTTTCTTTTACCATTTCTTATTTTTTTTACTTTTTACAATTTCTTAACAAAAAAAAGATATTTTTGTAAAAAAATATATTTCTAGAATGAGAAAAGTATATTCAATCATATACCAAAGTTATAGTATAGTGACTGTTATTTTTACACCCGTTATAATATCTCGAATAATATTGATGAATTTTAATTCATCAATATTTCCTTCTTCTGAGTAATTTCGTTGCGGGTCCCAAGACAGATCTAGCATGTCCCTCGGGCTCCCCTGATATCAAAGGAGTTTTGAGGTTGGGTACCGCTGTCGATCCTGGCTACAGTTGCAGTGGTGGGAATGTGGCCCACATTGCCCTTTTTAAAAAATCTTCTCCTTTTTTAAGGCCGGATAAAAATAGATCCGGCCACGTTTTATGGTATTACTGTGTGACCAGTTCGTGTTCCTCATTCCCTTTGACCGACTCTGAGATAATTACTACTGTTGGAGACTGTGCTGTCAAATTGGGTCAAGTGTGGTAGCGACTAGCGTGTGTAGTTATCTAGTTTTGCTAGACTAAACTTACGGACTGAGATCTCAGGCTCGTCAGACTACCCTTATTTTTTTTATTAAGGTCTTCGATCAACAATACACGGCTACGTGTCCCATACAAAAACAAAGTTAGAATCTGTCCGCGTGGTATACGCCAATAGAGCTACATTTGTTTAATAATGAACTGATAATTATGATAAAACTTATTTATACTGATAAAAGGTTTCTAACATTTCAAAGTTGATTTGGTGATTTGAAATCGCTAATTATGTTACTTCAAATTTTTAAATTTTAAATTTAACACTCATTGCGGTATTTAAAGGAGAAAGCCCACTCTCCATAGTGTCTCAGGCCCAATGTGGACATCAAAAAATCGCATTAAAAATGAGTGTTCTAAAATGTTAATAGTATTAGATATCTGAGAAAATAACTTAAAATGCCGCCATTATTGTAGAAATATTTTTTTTTTTACTTTTTGTCTATTTTATTTTCAAGGCCTTTTCCGACTTTTCAATAATTTATAATAGTAAGATATTATAAGATAGCCCTTGTTGTAGTGCAAGACTTTCAGTTATTGCTACCCAGCAATTGTGGCAAACAAGATTATCGCCTGACACCTAAAACATATTAACATTAATGATAAATATTTTCAACCGTAAAAGATTTAACGATTAAACCACAATTAAAGAAATAATAGAAACATTTTATTATAATATTATGATTACCTGCTGCCGTGCAACCCACTGCTGTATGACACTTAATTCTTTGGGCTCTAAAATACGGTTCTCGGTAACATTATTACCACAACATAATATACAATATTCTTCAGACATTTTGGTATGCACAATCAAATAGCGTAATACTTTAATCCAGGGCCAAGTAATCGTAGAAGGAGAGAACAAAACTAGTAAAACAATGCCAAAGTCGTACGTGAAAAGCCGAAACAAGTTCAGGCGAGAAAGCCAGATTGCGGTGAAAAAAATCGAAAACAAAACAAAACGCATCTTTGAACAACAAACGAACGGTCGAAATCATTCGTTTGAAAAATGACATTTCAGTCATCAGTGTTGCCGCTTGTCGCAAAAAAATGAAATCGATAAATCGATTACGTAAAAAATAATCGATATAATATGACTTTTTATTAATCTTTATCGTTTATAGTAACAAACGTAAACATTGGTTTTAAGATAAATGTTTTCTTTTGATTAATTCTTTACAGAATTACCAACAGTCACCCGTTATTTGTATTTTACATGAGTTTATTTTATTTGTTTATAAATCGATATTCGGATTGATTGATTAGAGTTTTATCATCGGGTAACATTTCACCTCAACGTTATATTTAGGTTCCAAATAATCCAATAAAATTCCTTTTTTTATTGGAACATTACTGATTATAGTGGCGGTTATTTGAATGTTATCAAAAATCATGTCTCTTTATTATACATTTCTGGAGAAATTAAGTCTTCTTAAGACGGCTGTCCGCTCTGGGCCTGAAATGGGCTTTCTCCTTTAGATTTAAAACAATTTTAAGTCATTTATTTCAAGCATTGTGACTCGTGTGGGGGTTGGCAGTGTTCCAAGCAAACTAAATAGAATAACAGCAAATTTTTTACGTGAGCTGATATTCGCCGAGACGGATTTTATGTGCTGACACGATATTTAGTGTATTGTTAATCGAATATTAAGGTACGCGAACAGCACACAGATCACTTAAATAAAATTATCAAGATACATATTAATTTAGATCTGATGTATGTATGTACAAAATTATCGCCGTACCTACACATAAATACAAGTAGAGTGACAAATTATACATTGTATAATTTTGTTACGTTGTAAAAAATTACTTTTATTTCCGACCCTTTATACTGTAGTGTAAAATAAATAAAATAGCCTCTATTGCTGTTTTTTCTTTCTTTACAGTTAATTAATAATAATATCATAATATCTATGGACGCTTCATGGTATCCGAAGAACTTGTGTTACAGGTACCAGACAACGGAAATATATTTAATACTATACACTATACTATACTATACTATACACATATTTAAGATTTTTATTATTTTAATACACAAATTTAATACACATCCAAGACTCAAGATCATTTAAAGCTTTTTGTTCCCTAGGCGGGATTCGAACCCGCGACCTCCGAGTCAAGAGCCAAGCTCAGAACCACTAGACCACGGAGGCGTCAATTCATGCCCATATACAAACAAATTTGCATTAATCTAATTATAAATATCTGGCTGTTTATGTGGAACAGCTTGTCTGTCGACAAATGCCTCCATTAAAGATTTCCACTTATGCCTGTCTTTTGCTAAACGTGTCCAGATAGGACCAGCTATTTTCCTAAAATCATCTTCCCATCTTTTATTTTGTCTACATCTACTTCTTTTTGTGTCCGTAACGTACTTATGACAGCAAAAGTAGTATATGAAAAATAATTATAAAGCACAAAAAGCTTAGGTAACTTACCAACAAATATTCTTCTCATTAGTTCACTATCAACAAAATCACTAGAGTAAAACGAAACTGATGGTACCTTCACTTGTTAACTCACCACTGTCACTGTTATCTGAAAAGAAAGAAATAGTAATTAGTATGTGATACTTTTTTGGAAAGGCCATTCCTAACCTTTTTGTATGGCTAACGCACAAACCGTGCAGGCCAAAATATAAAATATGATTTTAATTGTTTGGCCTGCACGGTTTGTTTATTATCTCCTAAGCCGTTTATGTAATTATGATTTTTATGTGAAAAATTGTAAATCGACATTAAATTAAATAGAAAAATAACAAATTCACTAGACATCACTACGATTTTCAAAGATTTCTCTGGGATCATCGACAAGTCCTAGTTTCCTTATTATCTACACTAATATTATAAAGAGGAAAGATTCGTATTTTTGTATGTAACGACTTAACTCAAAAAGTACTGGAACTATTTTAATAATTCTTTTTTCATTAGAAAGCTATCACTGAGTAACATAGGCTATATAAAAATCAATTGCTGTTCGTTAGTCTCGCTAAAACCTGAGATCAGCTGAACTGATTCGGCTATTTTTGGTCTTAAAATATTCGTGGAAGTCGCGGGAAGGTTTACACGGCTTCCATGCTCAACGAAGTGGGCACGGGTCAGCTAGTATTATATAACCTTGGAGTATCTCCGTCCCACAAAAAATAATCATCAAAATCGGTTCATAAACGACAAAGTTTGCCGCCGGTATATAAAAAAATATATACGATAGAATTGAGAAGTATTCTTTCTTGATGTCAGTTAAAAAATAAAATAAGTATACAATCGGCGGGGTAGTAGTTGAAAAAAAATACTGCCTCCTTTTTGGAAATTATTGCCGAATAATAAAATTAAAATATATTCTTCTTTATTGTAAAACTCTGCACTGCACTCTCTGCTTGAATTTCATCCAACACGTATAATTTAATCGGTTTAATTAAAAACGCAATTATTGTATAATTTTAAAAAGGAATGAATAAAATGTTCAATTACGGCACGTTCATTACTTACGGGCTTGCGGCAACAAAAGGAATAACAAATAAATAATAATTAGTAATTGCATTTATTAATAATTCCCACAAAAGGAACGGGCAAAGAGCAAAATATTCTCTTTGCTCTTCGCGAAGCTCAATTATTCACCGAGTTGCGGTTTCACGGGTTAATCAATATTATTATGAGTAAGTATTTTTTTTATAACGCCATTTTATATTTACGACAACTTGTATTGTACGGTAGTCATTACGGTACTCAAAAGAATATGACGATGGAACCGTACATTTTTTCACGATAGCCTTTTGAGGCTTTAAAAGAAGGTGGTTTACGTTATATCAGGACGTATATACAGGTGGTGGTATATATCGACAAAGATCATTAAAATCGGTGCAGTAGGGCTACGCTTATTCGATGGAGAACATCTTTCTACTTAATTTTTTTTATTTATCAAATCAAATCGATTTTTAAAAGAGTAGGCTACTGATTGAAGTATATGCAGTGAACTGTACTTGCATTAATGCAAATCAGTGCCATGGACATTGGACACAGTGAGGTATGAAGCTTTTAGTTATCAACTTATCCATTAGCCGGTTCGGTTTAGCCACATACGTCTGTGTTCGTAATTTATATTTGATACACTCCCGTGCACGCTAGGGATGTATAAATCTGTCGATATTTTAGTTTTGGTACGTGACCAACACCTGAACCTTTGCATATGAAATGTCCATTTGATTCCATTAAATTGTAACTTCAGATCTCGCTTACAATATTTCCAACTCAGTAAATGTATCGGTGCTGGGATATATACATTTAGCCTTTTCCTTTTTTTATTTGGCAAGGTTTTGATTATAAAAAAGGAATAAAACAAACTACATACTAATAATATATAATATTGATCTTATGTAGAAGAAAGTTACTCAACAATTTTCAGAAAATCTGATCACGATATGTTGTAGTAAACTCAGTCTTTCAATATTTTCTGTTTATAGGTTATAGGAATTTATAATTGCTAATGAATAGTAAGTAATACAATACGGAAAGTGTAGTTCATATTTTATTTATATATTATATATAAATAAAAATATATATATAATATAGCTATTATATAGCTAGACTAGACAAATATACATTATATTTTAAATATATATCACAGGAAAGTCATTAAAAATTTTCACAATATTTTTATTTTTATCGATAAATATTCTTTATCGATAGTTTTATTAACACATCACTTGCAGCACTCAAATTAGTTTATGAGTAAACCGAAGCATAAATGAAGTGGCTGGGTGAATAGCGAACTAGAAAGTCAATACGCAGACCAGTATAACATACTGGTGTAAAAACTTTAAACCACCGTATAATGGTAAATTGAATTCTTGATCTAAAACTGTTCTTAAGTATGGGACTATACAGTGTGTAAAAAAAAGTCACTATAACTTTGAGATACGATTCTACTACCTTTCCTCATTTCGGAAATGTTTTTTTTTATATATTTTTTTGTGAAAAACAAAATTTTTTTTTCTTTTTACCATTTCTTTTTTTTATCGCAAAAATAATAATAAAGCCAAAAATTTTTTTTTTAATTTTTGTAAAAAAAAAATTCATTTCTAGAATGAGAAAAGGTAGTATAATCATATCCCAAAGTTATGGTGACTGCTCTTTTTACACCCGTTATAGCTATAATATAAATGAGTGATAATACTTTAGGGTGTGTGTGGGTCCTGTATATAGAGTTTACTGTGAAAGTACCGGCGCTGAAATAGTTACCTTCTTTTACGTAGTCGTATTGTATGGGCAAATGTATGATGTTAGGACATTTCTCGTAGAAGATACATTAAAGTAAAAAGGTATTTTACTAAGGTACTTTCACAGTAAACTCTACATAGTAGGCATATACATTATACACTCCATAATATTATATTTTCACTTATTTATTTTTTACAATATAGGATCAAAATTAGTCCAGAGGTCTATTATCAGTTCCCTCATTGTTATGTTGACGAGTTCATTTCGGATACATCCATAATGCCGTTGATTAATTGTAATCTAATTAAAATGGATCTTTCCACTCCCTTATTGTCGAGGCGCGCTAAGAATGAGTTATAACATAAGAATCATCTTAGTCAGTATAAATTAAGTTACATTTTGAAAAAAATTAAAATTTTCCATCTTTTTGCTAGAAGATGGCCCGTGCGAGTTTCTTGCGCCGGTTCTTCTCGGCGTGTTAGGGTTGAACCCATGGTAGCTTGTTTTTTAACCGACTTCCAAAAGGAGGAGCTTCTCAATTCGACCGTATAGGTATGTTTTCTTGTTACTATCCGAAAATAGCTAGTTAAAATTCATTTGGAAATAAAACGTTCTTTTAATCACATTTTGCAACTATAGAAAATACATTAAAATCTGTCAATTAGTTAACGAGTTATGCTATAAAACACAAACAACAAACTTATTACTCCCCTCTTTTTAGGGTTAAGAAAAACATAGGACAGTTAAAAAAACGTAAAACACCCCTGTTTTCTTATTTGTATTTCACCCCCCTTCGATAGGGGGGTGAAATACACAAAAGTCGTTTGTTGTAACAGAAGTGAATTACTTGCGTCAATTATGACGAGTGCCTCCATCACAGGCGCCCGAGTATTTGTACTTGTATTGCCCAAACAAGCAAATTAAAACTGTTCTGCAATGTTGTAGCAAAAAATTCGAAAATCTTTATCGATGTTTTTTTGTAAACCTGCCCTTCACTAATGAGTATATTATATTCGGCTTGATATAATATGTGCTATGAATCATTCTGTATAATAATACAGAATGATTCATAGTACATATTATATCAAGCCGAATATAGTGTGAAGAAAAGGACGCGTAGATCATTTTTTTGTTTTGGCACCTTATGTATGAGTTACCATAACGCGACAAATCACTATTAAAGATCTCCGTGACAAAACAGAATCCTGGTCAGGTCTTAGGTCAACGACCAGTGCGTTTGTGTGTATAGACTAGGAGCCCCAGCGTAGTAAGATTCACTCTTGTGGTAATTTTAAGCCTTTGAATATTTTTTTGAGTTATATTATGCCAAAACAAAAAATGATCTACGCGTCATTTTCTTCACACTATATTCGGATTAATATATGAACTATGAATCAACCATTACAATGTCATTGATTTGGATATACAATGTGTAAAATAAACGAGTATTGTTACTGTTAAAGAAGAAACGCTGAAGGAGTTACTACTTTTGTTTACGCAAGCCAAAGGACCAAGGGAGACATGCAGCATTTTTTTTATTGGAACGGACATCTAATCATAATGTCTACGAACTATTGAAATGAAAGTCCACGTGTAGAGTACCATAAAAAGGTCTATTTCAAATTATTTGTGCAATATTTCAAATTTGGTTTTCTCCAAACCTTTTAATTTATTTGCTTTTCATATAAATGCAAATCAATAATTACTCCAGTAAATAATTTACTCGTTTCTGTTGTCACGTTATAATATAATAATATTATTGTATAAAGTTAATAACCAAAATATTTGTGTGGTAAAAATGAAACGACCGCACTGAAAGACATTTAAGAAGCTATTTAAAAGAGATTACGAGATAATGTCTATATCCCTTCTAAATCTCTACTAAGTAGCTCCTTAAGTAAGCACTAACTCTGAGTGCGGCTGGAATCTTATATTAATAATAATAATTTATATTCATTCTTATCGGCTATTGCACTTAATACGATAAAATGTCCCATCCCTATTTCACTTTAGGGCTTAAAACATCGAGTGGAGATAACAAAACATTATTCACCAGAATCACAGGCCAAATTCCGTTGAAAATACCAAAAAATCCTCACATAGTAGCAGGAGCGACCGCTTTTATGACTCGACTACAGGCCTTAAGCCTTTTAAGGCTCAACGTCTGTTCCACGATGCGCCTCTGTAGGCGCGGAATCGAAGCGACATGTTTTCACCTATAATATTCATCTTTATTTGTTCGTTATTAAAGTATAAATTTCAATTATAGTGTTCGATTGTTACACATGTCTACGTTTGTCACTTAATTAAATTCTGTAGCCCTAGCAGGATCATTTGAAAGTTTCGTAAACTAATCGATTGTCAATTGTATGGCGCAACAGCTGTCATTCGATAACTTTACTATACGGAGCTATCAAATGTTCCTGCTTGGTTTTCCGATCCACAGAGGCATATAAGAGCGTACTGTTACATGCCTACCATGTTCGTAGAATTGCGGATAGTGTCCTGGTGCAGCACATTGTAGATCGTCCTAGATAGCTGTCTATATAGACTGAGCTCAGTTTGGATTCAGACTCGAGCCACAGCGGACACGTCTCGTTTTAATTTAAAAGTTAGTAAGCGTAACTTTTTAATTTCAATAAAAGTTCCCTTTTAAAGTTGTTTTAAAAATCCGGTACAACACTACGTAAACACTAAGTAGACGCCTTTCAAGTACCTCCTACAATTCGGAACGTGTAGGCGAGGCTTAACCAAGAAGACCATTCCTTACCGCCTGACAGGTTTGGGGTTGCGGGATCGGAAAAATATATTCACTTACCAGCGGGGGATTACTCAATAGTTCACGGAATGGTTTAGGAGCCCATTCTGACGACAAATGACGTAGAAATTGGCTTGCCTATCTGATATATTTCATTTCTAAAGGTTCCTCGAGATGTTTTTTGAAATAGTTTCGGATCGGGTACAATGATTCGGCAAATATTGTGTTGTGATGTGGAACAGTATTCATCGCATCAGATATTGTATTGACACATGAAAAATTTTCAAGTCGCAAAGTGTATCGCTCTGACCATATTCTTGACTTGTTGTGCTATTGGAATTACGAGCATTGCGTGCACATTTGTAAAGTATAAAAAATCGGCCAAGGCGAGTCAGTCGCGCACGAATGGTTTCCTTAAAAAACGGGAGCCACTCTCAAATATATGTATTTTATTTTGTTTAAGAGGAAACACTACGAAATTTTTTCCATACAAAAATAGGGGTCTAGGGGATTTCTATTTCCTCCCCGGATAACACCTCTAGAGTAACAATTTTTTTCCTAAATATTTATGGATATTGTTTGTACGTCCCTATTTTTTTCCTTTTTTAATAAATTAATTATTTAAAAAGATGTGGACGTTTAAAAACCTAAAAAAATGGCCAGAACAAAATCAAAAAATAGGAACCTAGCTCAATCTTTTTTTTAGCTAATACCGACAAAAATATTAAAATCGGTTAAGTTTTGGAGGAGGAAACAGAAATCCCCTAAACGTCGATTTCTGGTACTTTTAATAGGTAATTTCAGTCCAAGTTGCAGTTGTCTCTATCGCGCTAGTGCTGGCTAGTCTCGCAGACAGCAATAGATTTTATAAATACCTATTTTGTATTTCTCTCAACCGTGGTGTTTCCTCTTAAGCATTCGTTGTACATAATTTATGAAAATTTTAACTGCCTATCGTAGTTCTTGAAACTCGTGACAATCAGACAGATAGATATTTTATTAATAATGCTAATTCTACCCGATTACGAAACCCTGGAAACTTGCACTGAAGAAAATATGGCAATCCTCGCCAACACGTCAGTTACATGTATTGTAGTAACCTAAATAAATAAATTATATTTACTTACGTTACTTTGATAAGATCAAAATATCACAAGTCGACCTCCAGGCGTATGGCTTAACGCAATCTATCAATCAAATTATGGATTAGTCACAAAAATGTTTGCTGAGATAAGGTTTCATGATCGAAATAAAGAGATAGCATTATTTATATAGGTAGACATAGCTTCTCCCGTGACGTGGATCGCAGATAATATACCGAAAATAGACAAAATGTCATATCTACTTAAAAACTTAGTAAGTATTTGTGAAACTATATATACCTATAAATAATAATTATTAAGAAAGTGATTATGTTCTTCGTGACGGAGAAAGAATAACACGTTCCTATCAACCATCTTTTCTGTGGGTGTCGTATAAGGCCGCAGATAGAATATCTGGGGGCACAGGAGCGCCCCCGCCAATACGAGCCAAGCGCAACGCAAGAGCACTAACTACCTTTTCTCGAAAAGTTTCGTCGTTTTTTTACCTCTCCTATGCTTTCTTTGGATGGAAAACTACAGGGCCAAACTATGTAAAAATTTTAGGGGACCATATGACAGCTATTCCACGTCAAATAAAAAAAATCACGCAAATCGATAACATATTAACCTCAGAGCAATTATGGTAGATAAATAAAAATACCTGGCCGAATTGAGAACCTCCCCCTTTTTTAGAAATTGGGTTAAAAATAAATGAAATCCCACTAAAAATATTTTCATGTAAAAATATTTTCAAGACGAGTCTAGCTTACCCTGTGAAAAAGTTATCAAATACCGTATAAAGCCGAGCTCTAAAGACTACACACTACACTATACCTTAATAAAAATCTATGAAAAAATGCTCAGATTTTATGTATGGCTAAGATTCTTGACGATATGGCTGGCGAGAGAACAGCCACAGGACTGTCTTTACATCTCTGACGATAGCACCATAATAAAGGTTTAAATTATTATAATATTAAACTTTGGCCGGATTCGAGCCGCCGGTTTAACCATCTACTCGCGCGACGGACTTTTAAAATATTTATTTTTAATTCAACCCAACAAGTCCAATCATTAACGTTTAATGATTCAATATTTACTTTTTCACCAAAAAATAAGATAAAAAGTAACTTTATATTTTTAACCCAAATTAAAAAGAACAACGACCGCCCGGCATCTCGACATTATTTTTTATTGTAGCCGTTATAATAAAAATTTGAAAGCGAAGTAAATATTTCCACTTAATTTTTCCTCTATTAAAGGAATTTCACCTTAATTGAATTCCTTGTAAAATCAAACTATAAAACAAATTACAAAAAGGACGTAATTTTTACCCTGGCGAAGACGCAAGATGGAGACTCATGTTCAGATTGGATCTTTATTATTTAGTTAGTACGTCCCAGATAAATTTAACCCAAGCGTAAACAGAACTGTATATAACACAAACTTAGACTAGTATGAATCTAAAAAGACTATAGACTGTATTCTACAGTTGGCAGTGTCAGTATGGCGTATTTTTACAGTTACAGTTTTTCATTTGATGTTTAAACATAATATTAATTATTGTTTAATTCCTATAAACTGTATCGGATAATGAAGTATGATCCTTCAATATTCCTGTGAAAGTGTAGATAAGTGTGCACAATAAGTAAATACAGTGTAAACTCCATGTAACGTCCCTCGATTTAACGTCAACCCTAAAGCGTCGAGATATATATTGGCTTTGGTTGGTTTAGCTTGTCTTCCATACAATGATACACTCTACATAGCATTACACCCACTCTCAATAACGACAACAATTGAGTAATAAAAACTACATTTTAAGTTGCTAAAATTAGTAAAAACTGCACAGCTGTGTACGTTCTTCTGTCTCTTTACTATCCCTAGGCCCTAACCGGCAATAAATTTGACTGTCGGCATCATGCATAGCGAACTTTCTAAGAAATTCGTTCTTTCGTTTACAAATTGGGATTGCTTGCACGTGTAGAATGTTTTTGACCATGACTAAGTAGGAGTCATGGATTATCTATACCTACGTTAGCATATTCTTAGTTGCTCATAAACTTTCAAACTGTAAACATGGCTAGTAAAAGAAAATCGCTGTGTATTGACGAAAAAGTTTAACTGATACGCGCATTAGAAATGGGACATATCTACTAGCACTAGTCTGAAATAAACTTTTTATTTTTCTAATTCTGATTTCTCTTGTCTCAATTTAACGACAACTCTCTATAACGCCATAAAATCGGAGTCCCTTCAGTGGCGTTATATAGAGTTTACACTGTATGTCAAAATTTAGGTGTTTTTGGTTTATTTAGGTTTGGGTTAAATTTATCTGGGACGTACTATAGAACATAATCTATGCTTCCGATCTATAGATTATCTCATTCGGAGCTATAAGTCATGGCCTCAGAAATAGGCGTGACATAACGTGGGTGGTACTTGCTTACCTTCAGGTGATCTGTCTGCTCATTTAGGGTTATCCGGGTTACGATCGGGATCCCGATTTCAATCCCGTAATTTTCGGTGAAAAAAAAGTAAATTCCGTGATTTTCGATAGCATACGTTACAGTTGTATTTTATTATTTACAACACTAAGAGCCGATTTTTCAATCGTCAGATAACTTTTATCTAAGGAATAAATACACATATTTATTTGGCTGTTTTTAGTGTTGAAAAGTCACAACTTTGGTAGATTTTGAATGGAACAAATGTCAAGGATTAGCTTTAACATTGCTAGGTGAAACACGCCCTTAAGTGACTGTTTAAACTAATTATCTGGATATTTTTTCCGACATAACACCTTCATCGATTCATGTCTTCACTAATTATGGATATATACATAAATGTCTATGATATAAAAGTAGTCCGTGTAGGTCAACAATATCCTATAGTAATGCGTTTTAACTATAGGTATACTGCCAAAAGCTAATCCTCTTTCCTACACACTAGTCATGGGATATGTATCTGAGTATTGCAGATTGCCTATGATCTGGGTTTTTGGGTCAAGAGCGAAATGAAACTCAAGTTCGCTACGTGAAACGGAATTAGTATTAAATATTAATTACTAGAACACTACATTGCTTTGCCGCGTTTTATGTTAGACTACTAGAATATTTAGGAGTTTATTTAATTTACAAAGAATCAATTACAATTTATAGCTGAACATTAAATGGCCGAATAGGTACTAAAACGTCCTCCTATTCACATACTGTCACTGACACTGTTTGGCGTAATGACAAGAACTTTTACTTCAGCGCCACTTGATTCAACTATCGTTTTAGTGTTTAGTCATAATATTATGTTTTAGTGGGTAAAATGAGGGTTGTAAGTTTGTGTTAAAGACGTATGTTTTTTATGTAAGAGACTTGATGTTTAACTGTCGATACTGTATAGATGGTCTGCAGATATTGTAAATACTAGATAATAATGAAACCTGTAAAATTTACAAAATAAGTTTTTGCTACAAACATAATACCACGCGGGCGAAGCCGCGAGCAAATCCAGTCCTCTTTTTAGTTAGTCTCGCTAAACTCGAGAACGGCTGAACCGATTTGGCTGTTTTTAGTGTTGAAATGTTTGTGGAAGTCCCGGGAAGATTTAAACGGTTCTATGCTCAACAAAGTGGGCACGAGTCAGCTAGTATTACTATAAATTTATATCAGTACCTGCAGTCCGAATCCATTTCGACATAGCATTTTTTTGTCTTTGAACTCGATTTTTGATTCACATTTATGTTTTTGTTGGGACATCTTTGTAAACATATACCTCCACATAGTTTAACTGTGTCAAAAGTCATACGGGGAGTATTACATTTGAAACGTGCCCACAATTTTCGTAAGACGTACTCAAATTTAGCTCCACAATAATTCTTGAAAACAATATTGCGGCAGGAGCCAGGTAAATTGATCCCAATAATATTATCTATTATTTTAGCAAGTTTATTTTGGATGTACATAACATCTATAAATAAATATAGCATGTTGATGTAGTTAAGGTGGCTTTATGAAATCATATTTGAAGGTTTTCCTACAAATAGTGGGCAATAAAATATGTATTAATATCGAATTCCCGAGAGCCGATAGCCGTGATCATACTTGGCACGTTTAAAGCCAAACACACTCTTTTGAGGACTGAGCTTGGTGCTCAAGTCTTGGGTTCGAATCCCGCCAATGTAGCGAAAAACTTATGTTTCTAGGTCATGAATTTGTTGTTCCTTAGCCCAGGAACACACTTCACCTAGACGTTGGGAGCACTCTATCTACCTTTTGTTTTGCAATCAGGTTTTTATTTTTAAACTTAAAAATAACCGAATGTGTACATGTATTATATAGCACATTAAAGTAAATTAGTCAAAAAATATATCTATGCATTGCTATTCGTACAAGTTGTTTGACGCCATTAAATGAACGCGCTAGTCATTCAATTGAATAAGCAGATTCAACCGGATGACTGCGACATATATACGACCAGAGCATATAAATAAAAAAACGATAAAAAATAACATAAAATAATATATAATCGAAGATAATTTTTTTTTTACAAAAAATATGGTTGTAACTATCGGTTCAGTATTTGGCGGTAAGCACCGCTTTCCCCGAGCGCCAGCGATAAGCGACAATATTCCGTCGGCACAAAGCATGAAAAATAAACGACATTTCCATCGACTTAGACCTTGGCGAGATAGGCGCCGGATGCGGGTCTTGTCACTCATCTTTGTATTATATCTTGCCGAGATACCTATCTTTTCCTATCTACACAGAACTCGACACAATTATTATAATACGTTTCGATATTATTATTATAAAGAATATTTTATTGAACACCCCTGTGTTCTAGTGGTTTAGAGCTTGGCTCTCGACTCCGGAGGCTGTGGGTTCTATTCCGCGTATTTTTTTTTCTTTATTTTATTAAGGCCATACATCATAAAGATTAAGCCGGCCTTATCAACAACATTACAGATTAAAATTAGTTAACAATGTTATCAAGATCTCTTAAATGTAAACTATGTAGTATATAACTTATTAATCTATCACTGTATTCTATCTTGAAATCAGAACTTGCAATATTATGTATAATCTATACATATAATAAATCTGTAGAGGGGTCATGTCTGTACATTAAGAATATTTAACTAAAAATTAAAAAAAGGGGGTCTATAAAAGCCACAGAACCTAAAAATAACATTTTTGAAAAAAATGTCTGTCTGTCTGTCTGTCTGTCTGTCTGTCTGTCTGTCTGTCTGTCTGTCTGTCTGTCTGTCCATATGGGAATGTTTGTCGTCGCATCACGCTAAAACCACTGTATGGAATGAAATGAAATTTGACAGGCAGGTAGCTTACGACCTGAAAAGCATTATTGGAAATTATTATCCCGAAAAACGAAAGGGTTCCCGTGGGATCTTCAAAAATTGTAGCTACCTATTTGACGGTATTTCAGCCGAACTACTCAACGTATTTAAATGAAATTTGGCAGGCAGGTAGCTTATGACCTGAAGAGCATTATTGGAAATTGTTATCCCGAAAAACAAAAGGGTTCCCGTGGGATCTTCAAAAAATTGTAGCTACCTATTTGACGGTATTTCAGCCAAACTACTCAACGTATTGAAATGAAATTTGGCAAGCTGGTAGCTTATGATCTGAAAAGCATTACTAGAAAATTATTATCCCGAAAAACGAAAGGATTCCCGTGGGATCTTCAAAAAATTGTAGCTACCTATTTGACGGTATTTCAGCCAAACTACTCAACGTATTTAAATGAAATTTAGCAGGCACCTGAAGAGCATTATTGGAAATTATTATTCCGAAAAACGAAAGGGTTCCCGTGGGATCTTCAAAAAATTGTAGCTACCTATTTGATGGTATTTCAGCCAAACTACTCAACGTATTTGAATGAAATTCGGCAGGCAGGTAGCTTATGACCTGAAGAGCATTATTGAAAATTGTTATCCCGAAAAACAAAAGGGTTCCCGTGGGATCTTCAAAAAATTGTAGCTACCTATTTGACGGTATTTCAGCCAAACCACTCAACGTATTTAAATGAAATTTGGCAGGCTGGTAGCTTATGATCTGAAAAGCATTACTAGAAAATTATTATCCCGAAAAACGAAAGGGTTACCGTGGGATCTTCAAAAAATTGTAGCTTTTAATTTGACGGTATTTTAGCCAAACTACTCAACGTATTTAAATGAAACTTGGCACAAAGGTAGATTGTAACATGAAATAACCAACATAATATTTTTAACCGACTTACAAAAAAGGAGGAGGTTTCTCAATTCGTAAATATATGTTTGTTTTTTATGTTTCTTCGCGGATATCTTCATCGTTTCTGAAATGATTAAAAATTTTTTTTTATGTTGTGTAGGGTATAATTGTCACCAAAATGGTGACCTGATGATGGGATCCGTGAGGAATCGAAGGAAATCCTCAAAATTTATGTGGAATAATATATTGATTTTGATTTTTTCTGAAGAAGTCTAAGCATATGTTACTAAACAGTAAGTTTTGCACCATATCCTGGATCTATAATATCAAAAAATTTCGCGTTTCAGTAAACTATATAGGTATATATATATATATATATATATATATATATATATATATCTTTCTACAATTTTTTTTTATCTAATCGTTTTTGTTTTTCATTTCCCGTCCTCAAATAATCGTCGTCTGATCATTCGTTCAATATCCCTACTCAGTCTATACCCATCACTAAAAAATAAAAATCTGAAAATTAAATATTTATAAACAAAAAAAAAAACGACTTCAAAAGGTAAACTAAAAGGAACAATTAAATTTACTTCGCACAAAGTAATACTTATTTTCCAGTACAAGTGAAAATAATTATTACTTTGTGCGAAGTAATTTATTATTATACTTAGGTTTTACAAATACGATTAATAAAGTATAGGCGTAGGATAGTTTGTTTTCAAGATATGAATGAGATGTCATAGGTACATTTAAATTAGAAAAGTTATGTCAATATAAGTAAGATTTATGTTTTTCATGATATTTTTATTTATTAGTTTTCATGCTAGGTACGGCTTGGGTTTTTTCTTTCTTTTGGACTTTTGTTATTTTGTCGTCTAAAGGAAGTTAGTACTTTAACCGTAAAGTCCCAAAGTAGGCTACATGTTTGTTAGCGTAGGTAATTAATAAATAAAAAACCGGGCAAGTGCGAGTTGGAATTGCGCACAGAGAATAGACTTTAAAAAAATTTTGCGCTCGGCGCCAGCAGTGCAGCGTCGCGTCGGTGTGAAAACGATCATCGTCTGCAGTCGCTGCGGCGTAAACAAATACAAATCTCAGTACAGAGATCTTCGTAGCGTATATGAGCGTACTATTAAGTAGTCCCGTTCGCATAAAAGAAAAAAAATTATCATACATACAGACGAATTGAGAACCTCCTCCTTTTTTTGAAGTCGGTTAATAATACACGGTCATTTTTCGAACTGGTAGTAGGAATTGTTAGCATTTTCATAGAAAAAATACCTCAAAACATTCACGACAAAAACGGCCATTATTTGACAGTAAACTATTATTATTACTCCATCGGCCTACTTCTTTTGCCTATGCACGTCTAATACCGTGTATAAAGAAGCATTACTATAAATTAGTGATTTTAAATATCCAAACGACAGTGTTCATAAACTAAAAATGTATTTGAACTGCTGCCCTAAATCACTTTTCCACGCGTACGAAGTCGCGGGCACAGCTAGTAGTAAATAAAATTCATTCTATTGCATTTGGTATCCAACATAAAGTACTTTCTGAGGGATTCATTTCTGCCACATTCTATAGGTACATGATATAAATCTTCATATTGATCACATACTGTACATTTAGAGCTGTTATTTTTACCCATTAGAAAAAGGAAATTGTTTAAAGGGACGTGATTAGATTGTAGTCGGAAACAAACTGATAAATCTCTCTTTTTAAGTTTAACATTAGAAAACCAGGTTTTTTTGTTGGAATAACTAAAATCCGGTGTGGACAGTGCAGGCTCTCGATTATTATCTGGCAAGAAAGATGGCCCATGTAATCGATGAGCGTGTAAAAAGTCTGTCCTGGTGTATTGCCAGTCGTTTGGACATCCGTATCACCAGTTTACAAGGGTGCAGGAATAAAAAATGTTCTTAGGTATTGCGCACACATTTAGGAACCATAAAATATAAATTTATTAGAGGAATAATTGAAGGAATGATAGAAGAAGAAAACGTCTCCTTCGTCGGTCGTGTCGTATCAGGAGGTCAAGAGAAGGGCGCAGTGCAGAGAGGAATGGAGAAAACTCCACCGACAAGAGCGAAGCTCTTAAGTTAAAAGAAGAAAATATAACTCGAATTCTCGTGAAAATCTCGATTCAATCAAAACCGAACCACCGACACCGAAATCAATGTGGAAGTTATTATTATGGCAGATACTTCAGCTCAAGCGGAGCTCAAGGTCTGTAGATTCAGAATATACAGAATTCCAAAGATCTTTCCACTTCTTTTTAATAAATGATACGGCTGAACACTAGAACGCTAATTAAAGTTAAGAGCTCTATTCACTGTCTACTGTTTGGTGTTGTCACTGTCTACTGTTGGTGGAATGACCAGGACCCGCGGTGCTATCTGGGGGCACGGCAGTGCCCCCGCCAAGTCGAGCACGGCCGTGCCATCCTTTTCTCGAAGCAGTTTTAGGCCATTTTCAACCCCCTGTAACTTTGTTGTGGGTGTGGGTGGATTGCCAAGTCAATCTGCTTATTTATTTAAAACATGAAAGATTATTTATAATATTAATTATGATCACTATAAGATGTTGTTAGACCGACCGACTAACCCCTACTTGGCATAACATATATCGTACAACTTTTTACTGTAGAAGAACTAAGTAGCGAGACTTGGCACTTTTTACAAGTGTTTTTGATGGGATTTGATTTAACTATCGTTTAATTATTCGACCGTAAATGTATTAATTGTGTAACTACGCCCATAATATCGTAATGATTTAGAGAAATACTATCTGAAGATGCGAAGACGAAAACTAGTCGTAGTTCAGTTGGGGGAAAAACATACGCACTTTTCTTTCTTGGTCAAACGAATAACATCATTCATGAAAATTTTAACTGTCTACCTATCGCGTTTGAGATACGAGTACAGGCTGGTGACAGATGGACGGACAGACTGCGAAGACTTTTTTTTTATTTTTATTTTTTTTATTAGCCTATGCTATCCCGCTGCTGGGCAAAGGTAAAGGGCGAAGACTTAGTAATAGGGGTTTACCTTTTGAGCTCGGAACCCTAAAATTAATAATTCGTATGGTAAATGATTGGTGATTACAATTCGATGACAAATGACCTGGGACATGACCACAAACGTATAATGGCCTCCCTTTATAACTGTCGAAATTATTAATTTCGTTTCAATAACAATGCCGTTAAAACTTTATGAGTTATTCCAATAATTCATTATTAAATTTTAATAATGGCTAACCAAAGTTTACATAAAATAACATGAAAGCGTTATTTCACGTGCCAATCATTGATTTTAATTGTGGGTTACAAAATATACATACAATAATGTAAACTAGATCTTGCAGGTCACCTGCATGAATAGAATATTTTAGCTGGCAAATGGCCCACCACACATTCCCACCGCCGCAGCTTCGGTGTAGCCAGTCACCGCTTCCGTGCGCTCTTAAGAGGAAACACCACGGTTGAGAGAAATACAAAATAGGTATTTATAAAATCTATTGCTGTCTCGCAGTGCCTTAGCTAGCCAGCACTAGCGCGATAGAGACAACTGCAACTTGGACTGAAATTACCTATTAAAAGTACCAGAAATCGACGTTTAGGGGATTTCTGTTTCCTCCTCCAAAACTTAACCGATTTAAATATTTTTTTCTGTATTAGCTAAAAAAATAATTGAGCTCGGTTCCTAATTCATTTATTAAAAAAAGGAAAAAATAGGGACGTACAAACAATATTCATAAATATTCAGGAAAAAAATTGTTACTCTAGAGGTGTTATCCAGGGAGGAAATAGAAATCCCCTAGACCCCTATTTTTGTATGGAAAAAATTTCGTGGTGTTTCCTCTTAAGCGCACACTCTTTTTTCTAATCATAATTGAAGACATAAATGGATGTAGCTGATTTGTAGCTAATTTCTGATTGGGAGAAAATTGAGTTCAAACGGTCACTTAAACATTTTAGAATACGTCGTAACGCATTAATTACATTATCCAAATATCTCTAGCATTAATGTACTTAATACGTTACTACATATCCTAAAACGTTTAAGTTTTAGGATATGTATATATATAGTATTTTTTTGCGACTTATATCATATCACCTTCATCCATTTATTTCTTTAATTACTTATATTTGTCTGTGATTATACACATACTCGTACAAACAAGCTCTTATAATGGCTCGCATAAACAAAGCTCAAGACACTGCCAATATAAATTCGCTTAAAAGCTTATATCAATACATTGCCGATATTGCTAATAGAAATCATTACTCATAGATCAAGGAAACACTCTGCTTCGAATGCATCAGCTATTCATTATGCATTGAGTGCACACAATCGGTGGTTAAATATAAATTTACATTTACACTTGTAAGTTAGGCGCAAATAGACAGAAAATAGTTACGGACAGAAATATATATTTATAATAAACTAATATTTGACGACCACCGTAGCGCAGTGGTTGAGCACATCACATCGGTGCTGAGCCCGAGGTTACGGGTTCGAAACCCGCTGAATGCACAAAATGTTTTCTGTGTTCCTGGGTCATGGATGTCTATTAAATATGTATGTAGTATAATAAAATCTTCAAAATATGTATAGTGAAAAGAGTAATAATAATAATAATAATATCTATGGACGTTTCACACCACGTCAATCTGGCCCCGTGCTAAGTATCCGAAGAACTTGTGTTACAGGTACCAGATAAATATATTTAATACTTTTATATTATACACATATTTAAGATTTTTGTTATATTATAAACAAATTTAATACACATCCATGACTCAGGACCATTGAAAACTTTTTGTTCCCTCGGCGGGATTCGAACCCGTGACCTCTCGCTTGAGCACCAACGCTCTCAACCACTGCACCGCGGAGGTCGTCAAAGTCGTCAGAGTATTAAATACTAGCTGACCCTTGCCCACTTCGTTGAGCATAAAAAGAGTTTATGATTAAATTCAACTAAAAAGAAACATGGGAACCCGGAACCCGCAACGCGGGAACCCGGAACCCGCAACGCGGAACCCGCAGCATGGGAACCCGAAACCCGCAACGCGGGAACCCGGAACCCGCAACGCGGATACCCGGAACCCGGAACCCGCAACGCGGGAACACGGAACCCACAACGCGGGAGCCCGGAGCCCGCAGCATGGGAACCCGAAACCCGCAACGCGGAACCCACAACGCGGAACCCGGAACCCGCAACGCGGAACCCACAACGCGAAACCCTTACGCGGAACCCGCAACGTTCACGGAAACGCTGTCAAATGGAATAAATCCTATGTCCGTCTACTTGCTCTAAGCTACTTCCTCACCAATTTTCAGCCATATCGATAAAGCCGTTCTTGAGTTATAAATAATTTAACTAACACGACTTACTTTTATACATATAGATGTATAGATTACTCCTACTAACATAAGCTAACGCCCGGTTCCCGTCCCGGGCCCCGTCCCGTCACAGTCGGTCCAGCCGATTCGGTGATCATTAAATTAATCCTTATAACTTTAGCTATCTACCAGTGAAAGTCTCGTTAAAATCGGTCCAGCCGTTCCAGAGATTAGCCGGAGCAAAGAGACACGCTGACAGACATTTTTTTTAAAATTGCATTTTCGTTTTCAGTAGATATCGTTGCCAATGCCAAAAAAAAAGAAGAAAATATCGTTTAAAATGTCATATGCATTTAGAAAAACGTTGCTAATTGAAAGTTACAAACTGACACTTCAATTTTATTTATTTGTATAGATGAATAGATTTGGAAAACCTCCCCGATCTTGGGCTTTGGACCGTCTATAGGGCTGCGTTTCCACTGACGCGGAGCGGGGCGGATAGGAACTTAGTGGCCCAAGCGGAGTGGAGCGGAGATTTCGAGCATTGGCCAATTCGTGTACCGCAAGCTCCTATCCGCCTCGCCCCGCGTCAATGAAAACGCAGTTTAATGTCTATAACGTCTAATGGTTATCATGGTAACATCATTGTTTACAAACGGAAAACAAAATTATGAAATGCTATAAATGCCGTATTTATATCAGCTTAAACTATTTGGATTAATATTTTTGTTAATCTAAATAGTTTAATTAATCCAAATAGTTTAAGTTTATGTAAATACGTTATTTATAGCATTTTATAATTTTTATTTTTTATTTGTAAACAATGTTGTTACCATGACACCCGTGTCATATAGACTGGCAACGACGTAAATCGATCGAGTCCAGGTTCAAACCCCGTGACCAATACGTATATTTTCTTCTTTTTTCTAATTTTCTGCTTATTTTTTTCAACATTTTCTTTCATAATAACCTTTTCCTGTTAATAACGAACATACTGTAAAAAAAATTGCGAAATCGGTCAAGCCGTTGTCGAAGCGCACACGATGTAAGAAATTTTGAAGGTTGGTTTTTTACACTTTGGGCTTCATTTTTGGGGTTTTAGTAAGGAACCCTATTTTTGTTGAAAATATAATATAGCCTATATTCAGCGCTAGGAATGTAGCTTTCCAACGGCGAAAGTATTTTTCATATTGGTTCAGTGGTTTCAGAGCCTATTCCATTCAAACAAACAAACAATCAAATGTTACCACTTTATAATATTAGTATAGATGTTTCAATTGTCTGGCCCCTGTTGCACAAGTTCTTCTTATACTTTTTCGGGCCAGATTGACGTGGTGTGACGCATAGATATTATTATTAATAATACATGACTCAAATACTTTATACCCCTTTTTAAGAAAACTACGCAGAATATCCTTCGCAGTATAAAATTTTCAAATACCCATAGTTTATATAGAGAAGGAAGGACATATTTACTGTATTTCAGGCTTTTAATTAAATAAAATACATTTAATTAATGAAAGTGCGTGCAGATAACTCTCCTACACTTACAGGTTTGTATAATAAGAGTTGATATTGTCTACTGTATTGATTTGTTCCGTTTGTTGCCCGTGGTCCTACTGCGTAGTTCTACTGGTAGAACCACGGGCAACTCTTGCCAACATTTTATTGCCCGTGGTCCGATCAGTCGAACCACGGGCAATGAAAGTGCAATTTTTATTGCCCGTGGTTCTACTGAGTGAAAGAGTAACGATTCTCTTTATATGTAAACTCCGTACATAAAATTGGTTGTCAATAAAAAAATGTATTGACATTTCCCCTTATATTACTTTACTTATATTTCTTTTATTTTATTATAATTTAAAATACGGTCGACTCGGTATAGCAAAAAAGCTTGTTAAGTTTCATTTAGAAATAAAATAATTTGAAGTTGAACATCTTATAGAGCTATATGCATTTTTTGATTTAAATGTAGCATCTAAAAATATATTTTATTTCAGGAATTCATTTTCTCTCATTTTTAAAACAAAAATTCTTACCATCAAATAATTGGTTAAAATAAACGATGAACTATGTATTTATGATCACTATAAGATATTCAACTTCAAATTTTATTTCTAAATGAAGCTTAACGAGCTTTTTTGCTATACCGAGTCGACCGGCTAACCCGGACTGGGCGAATGCCTCAGTGACAAAGCTAAGAAACTTTGACAAGTTACAATTTTTAAAGTACCTACTGGTTCATATTAAATGAAATTTGATTATTCCGTATTTATGCATTGCCAGCTTAGGTAGGTACTAAAAAAACTGTTTCGAGAAGAGATGGTACGACCGTGCTCAACTTGGGGGGAGGGGCACTACCGTGCCCCCATATATAAGTTACCGTAAATGTTTTAAGTTTTTTTATTACTTGTACATTTAAAATATTTATACTTTATACCAAATAAAAATTTGCCATTTTGTCTAAATACCTAGGTATGTGTTGAAAGTTATTAATATATTTAAATAATTACAAGTAAAACATTATTTGGTTTTTATATTTTTAATCTTTTTTTTTTATTCTATTAAAAAAGGACTTTATCGATTGACGATAATGTCGTCCTAGTTAATTTACAAATTTCAACAATCAGTATTCAATTAACCTAATGTTAAAGTTAAGAGGCATCCGACGGATGTTTGAGGGACACCTCCCAATTTTGTACAATATTTTTGCTCCCAGATTGATCAGCCAAAATGGTGATACCGTTACCTACATTTAAGTTTTTAAGACAACTGAGGCGTGACCTCGCCAAGTCAGCGCCATGAAACATGAAATACCTAACATAATATTTTTCCTAGAAAAACAAAACGGTTCCACTGGGATCATAAGCTTTCGTATCATTATTATAAGATCTCTTTTAACTAAGAATTCACTGCGAGCGAGAGGCAACTTATCTCGTGGTTTAAGTTGTTAACATTTGGCAGATACTATTACACAGTAAATAATTTATTACTACGAAATACTAGTCCACGCGGGCGAAGCCGCGGGCAAAAGCCAGTTCGACATATTACTGACGTAATCGAACCACGGGTAAAATGTTGCCCGTGGTCCTACTCAATCAGTAGAACCACGGGCAATAAAATGTTTGCAAGAGTTGCCCGTGGTTCTACCAGTAGAACTACTCAGTAGGACCACGGGCAACAAACGATTTGTTCAATATTTTCTTTTCAAAGTAAATCTAGATGAAATAACTAAAATAGTGTTTGCAATTTTATTTACTGTACTGCAGTTTCTCGGTCGTCTGTCAATCGAATACCATTAGGATCCTTGGCCTATCTGTAAATATTTAAAATGCAAAACATCCGTTGATCGAGCGTACAGATTGAATTAAACGACCGACCCCCTTAATGGGGTATGAAATGTGCTCCTATCTGTCCAATATCGTTTAACTGATTCGCGTTCTGTGCGCACTAGAGGACGGCCGATATTTTTTTAAGTAGGTATAGCAAAGAACCCCTCATCTTTCAAACAAAAAAAATAATTTAAAGTCGGTTCATCCATTTAGGAGCGACGATGCTACACAGAGATACACACTCCAAACACATAGAGAAAAAGGGAAAAAGATAGAGACATAATAATAATAATAATAATATCTATAGACGCTTCACACCACGTCAATCTGATGTGCTAAGTACCCGAAGAAGTACCGAAGTTACCAGACAACGGAAATATATATTTAATACTTTTATACTATACACATATTTAAGATTTTTATTATATTAATATAACATTTAATACACATCCATGACCCAGGAACATTGAAAACTTTTTTTTTCTTCGGCGGGATTCGAACCGCAACCTCTCGGTCGAGCACACCACTGCGCTACGAGGTTGTTAGAGACAAAGAGAGACGTGAAAGCTATAACAATTCTCTGTTTTCGTTGGTGGTTAAAAAGCGACATTTGACTAACCATTGTCAGCATAATGGAAGTTAAACAACTTTGTGCATTAAATAAACGTAAATTATAAAGTACTCTATTTTACAATAGCTTTAGGGCGTGTTTCACCAAGCAATGTTAAAGTTAACGCTATGTTAAAATACCTTCTCATTCATTGACAGGAAATACGAGAGGCATAACATGATATTTAACATGGCGTTAACTTTAACATTGCTTGGTGGAACACGGCCTTAGTCTCGTCGTCACGTTAACAGTATCAGAATATCTAGAAAATAATTAAACCTAACCAAGAGCATATTTTTTGTAAAACGTTAATTCATCCTTCTATTTTCCTTTCTTTCCTACCCTTTCGCTGTCCTTTTCTACATTGTCGTTTTTATTGTCTACCCTATTGCTTTGATTTTTACCCTGTCACTTTGCTTCTCTACCCTATCGCTTGGCATTTCTATAAAGGGTGTCTCATGGTTCATATATTAAGCTGAATATAGTGTGAAGAGAAGGAGGCGTAGAGCATTTTTTGTTTTGGCACCTCATATAAATTACTTACCATGTACATTATGTATGTTACATTAGGATTTTAGTCACTCAGTTTTTCGACATTAACCATCTATAATCTAAGCTTTAAAAAAATTACTCACGTACTCACCTGCACCTCCCAGAAATGACGGTATAGCGCTTAGAGTTGTTTTATGATATCAGTCTTCTAAGCGTTATAATTCACATTTCACAGGTTAATTTTTTCCATGACCCGTCCGATTTCGTTTGTCACTTTTTCTGCCTGTCGCTTAGTCTGTACGTTTCGTTACGGAGCTTGAAGAAATCAATTGCTGCGATCCAATCGTAATCCAATCCTGTCGCGCCACTTAATTAATTTATTATGACTCGAGTTCAAACGATTTGGGACTCTTCATAATTAATTTATCTGATTGAGAACGAAATCACGTGAAACTCAATTAATATATCTAAGCTCGTGTTCAATAAAACGCACACAATTTTTAAAATTGATTATTTCAGTTTAGAGGTGCGATTCCACCGGTTTTCTGAACTGTTGCGAACATTGTGCGTAACAGATGTTTGTTCCGGTGGACTCGCTAACGCAATATTAACAAATTGGCACGGCTGGAATTCTGAACAAAATGTTGGCTAACAAATGTTCTGAACACTAGTTTTGGATGAATCGTACCTTAAGGATTCAGATGGAGTGCATCGAATGTCTGGGTCGGTGCTTCAGTACGCAAATACAAAATGACAATTTACGAAAGACGTTAAGAAAATTTAAAGCAGCATTAGAAGCTAACTTATTTTGTTTGATTTAGTAAATTCATCTATACATATATACATGTAAAAATAATGTGTGATAATGCTTGTGTGTATGAGTCCCGCCTCTCCTCACCCGCCTAACCTCTTTCAGCGCTGGTACTTTCACAGTAAACTCTACATAGTAGGCATGTACACCTTAATGAATTATAACTCATTTATTTGTAATAATAGGTTGAAGTGCATACTTTTGCACTTTTGTCTCGAATTCCGATAGACGTGTAGATACAATTTTTATGTTATTTAAAATAAATAACAATATTAATACGTAGCACATATTCTCGATAGTTCAATTTGACCTGGTTACATATTTACCTAACTGTTTTGGCACAAACGGAAAGCCTTGAAATGTCTCATGAAACAACACATCATCTTATTAGGGCATTGAATATTGTTTACTTGTAAGATAAATAATACTTTTGCTTTCAAATGTACTGAACCAAGAGTCAGGAAATATCCTATAATAAAGTTATTTAAGAGAATAGTTTTTTAAAATAATGTTTTTAAACGTTTCTACAGTTTAATAATTCGTATTATGTTCTTTGCATTGCGTTCGGAACGAAAACGAAATAGGAACTTTTTAAATTTCTGTTTAATCCGCAGGGACGGCTTTGCACGGGTCGGAGGACAGGTTTATACAAGTGTTACATACAAAAACTAAATTTAAAATTAAATAAAACCCCGACTTAGCGTGTAACATTCCTATCACACCAAACAAACGCCTTGAAGACCTGAACCGATTTCCACATAGTTAAGAACAATCTCGAGTAATATACCGTTGAAACAAAAAAAAACGGCCTTAAAATCGGATCATCCGTTTGGGAGCTACGATGCCACAGATAGACACATACACATTTACACAGACACGTCAAACTTATAACACCCGTAGTTTTTGCGTCGGGGGTTAAAAATAACAAAAACGTAAATGTATGTAAATAAATGAAATCGGTTTATTTTTTGTTCTTCAAAAACATTATTTATAACGTTTCTTCCAAATATAAACGAAACATATTGTTCCTTAGGTATTTGGTACGAAAACGTTTCGAAAAATATCCAGTATCCGACCGCAGTGTTGTTTACATGCAAGATAAATAATGCTTCTGCTGTGAAACGTCGTGCTGAACTATGTAAATAAGTTTCGAAGAAACTTGCGCTTGTATAAGACCAGCCGCTGCACATTTTGCACATCTCAAAATGTGTTCATTGTACGTCTTATGTTTATTAGAACTTATAAGTTGAAATATATTCACTTTGCAACTAGTTTGCAAAATTCCATGACACTAAAAATAACTCATCTATCTTATATTCTCTTATATAGTATAAAAATTAATTACTGTTCGTTAGTCTCGCTAAAACTCGAGAACGGCTGAACCGATTCGGCTATTTTTAGTCTTGAAATATTCGTGGAAGTCTCGGGAAGGATCAAACGGTTCATTACAAACTGTTTCTATGCTCAACGAAGTGCTGTCGGGTGAGCTAGTAGATTATATTTTTAGGTTGGATGTGCTTATTAATTAAGGAGGCGTTTGTATAACGTGTTTTTTAATTTTTGATAGCTTGCCATGGACTGTTTTTTTTGGAAAAAAAAAATCTTTATTGATTCCGTAAAATACATCATTCGTTTCACAATAGACTTAATGATTTCAATATATAATATCTGTAAAAAAAACATTTTTCCAAATACTAAATATTGTTGTATTTTTCAAAAGATTTTTATATGGTTGTATTCACTTTCTGTGGGATATTTTCAAAGCAATAAAATATGCTACACAAGAGCAGAAAAATGATCCTAAACACGACCTCTTTTTGGGTGAAGAGGGTATGGAAAATTGTACTTGTTTTGAAAAATCATGGATATATTTTATTTCAACGAATTTGATATATAGGAGTAAATGTTATTATCTAATATATTTGTAGCAATAACAATTATTTAAAAAAATATATGTAAAATATAAATTTTGTAGGAAAAATATACCAATTAATGAAACATTTGTATACTCGCGTTTGATAAGTTTGTATAAAATGTTATGACTACAAGTGACATCGCTCAATAAACGTTATTGTTTCATTCAATAATAATATGAGTTTACTTTTTTATTATTTTGCCAATGTGCAAAATATAATATTATGAATAGATGTTACACTTCCCTCTATATCCATACAAACTTCAATGGATATCAAAAATTCAGTCATAACTTGAGCTGGTACGTGCCTAACAGCTTGTCCACGATGTTCAATATTTGGTCGCCAGGACGTGACGATACGGACGGACAGTGCAGGCGATCGATAAGGACATCATTTTACCTATATTCTATTAATAATAAATGTGGTAAGCCTTGACTTGAACGCATACTGTGATATTATGAAAGGCCAACTTGGTAAAGTTTTATTGCACTTTACAAAAATAATATCTGAATCCTACTATAATAATAATATAATATCTATGGACGTTTTACACCACGTCAATCTGGCCCCGTGCTAAGTATCCGATGAACTTGTGTTACAGGTACCAGACAACGGCAATATAATATATAATATTTTTATACACATATTTAAGATTTTTATTATATTAATACACAAATTTAATAACAACCATGACCCAGGAACACAGTAAACTTATTGTTCCTTCGGCGTGATTCGAACCCGTGACCATTCGCCCGAGCACCAACGCGCTCAACCACTGCGCTACGGAGGTCATCACCAATTTAAGCTTTATTCATTCCGTTTTATAAAAGCGAAAGTTATATAAGCGAATGTTTGAAGCATGTTTGTCGCTCATTCTGGTTGTGTCTTTTGATTATGTTGGCTTAGAAATCTGTTTTAAACAGTTCCACTGATGGTATTTAATATGAATTTAGCTTGATACCTCCACGCGATCCTGAGAAAAAGGGTCTTGACACACAAAACAGAGTGATTTCGTTCTAGCCTTTGTTGTAAGAGAGTCCTTAAATATTTATTTTATATCGTTTTATTAATATTTCCAGTTTTAATAGCAACATAAATAGATCACCTGTAAAAAAATTAACTATCTGACCATCACGGTTCATGAGGTCCGTCCGTTCGTCCGCCAGTCACTGCCTGTGACTGACGGACGAACGGACGGACAGCGGAGTCTTAGAAGGGTCAAGGCCTACCATCCCATATAATCTATGTTTAATACAAAAAAAATGCAATAGATGTCACTACTATTAACATTTCTAAATTATATAATATAAATATGCAGAAATAAGTACAAATATTGACATTAAAATAAAGATAAGCATATTCTTAAGCATAACATCACAATAAGCTAAATTCAACTCCTTAATTAAGAAGAAGATACGAAACGAAATTAATAATTAGAAATTTCCAATGGTGGCGCTAGATGGCGGTTTTCGGAATGTGCCTGGACTTCACCCTTTATCTATTGGAAATTGAAAAAAACAAAAATAGCCAGTCGCATTGCCAGTATTAGGGTGATACCATTTTCTAGTACTAGGTCGTGTCTCTGTTATGTATCCACTCTGTGGTAGGGTCCTATTTTTTACCCTTTTGGTACGGATTCCTAAAAATGAGTTATAGACACACTACTCGAGAAACATAACTTAAAATATTCATCAAATGAATATTGTATGTGGACCTTGAAGATCTATTTTCGAGTAAGACTGAAATCTCCGAAGGCAAAATTGAATCCCTTGTCTAAATAATATCTACTCATATGTGAGGAAGTAAACATAATATTTATTACTCTCTATTTCCATGTCGTATTTTACTTTATGAAGTATCTTTTATTTATCTCGGGTAGTTTATACAATTGCTTAAATAAATCTGATAAAACTTAGCAAAAGCGATATGTAGGTATACAACGTTGTATATAGTTTATGATCAAACTAACACTATAGTCCGTTCTGATTTAATGTGATCTTTATGTCAGACGAAACACAATATGGTCGGCTATAATGCTTTAAATTAAAATGTCTCTAATTATTCACCGCGTATTAAACCACAAAAAAACTATAACTTTTTTGTGTTTTATTTAAATTACATTGAATAGAAAAAAATATATAGTTAAGAGGAAACACCACGAAATTTTTTCCATACAAAAAAATATCGAGGAAACAGATTTGACTACAATAAACAACAAAAACAAAAAATAGGAACCTAGCTCAATTCTTTTTTTAGCTAATACAGAAAAAAATATGTAAATCGGTTAAGTTTTGGATGAGGAAACAGGAATCCCCTAAACGTCGATTTCTGGTACTTTTAATAGGTAATTTCAGTCCAAGTTGCAGTTGTCTCTATCGCGCTAGTGCTGGCTAGCTAAGGCACTGCGAGACAGCAATAGATTTTATTAATACCTATTTTTCGTTTCTCTCGTCCGTGAGGTTTCCTCTTAAGCACTTTTGGCACTAGAGTCGTAGAAAATATGAAGCAAATGTGCATTCAAACACAACAGCGAGCGATTAGCACTTTTTTTTACGTTCAGCAATCGATTGCTCGTCCATCGCGCGATTTTACCTATTTTACTTAATAAGCCGGTTCAGCGGGCCTACTCCCGACACAATCGAGTACCGAATCCGTTCGATATCAGTGGTTTTTCGTACTTTATTTGGTGAGTTACTTTGAAACTAATCAGGATAAAGAAAATTGTTAAATCGTAACTTTTTGTACTACCCACCATAACGATCGACTGAGAATCAAAATAAACAAATGTCAATTTACTAGGAAGTTCACGGCATGATCGTATCTAAATCAAGATCAAATCAGTATGGAGAGTAAGGCCCCTGTTGTTTTTAAATACATTAAAATTCTTACTACCTTATGTCTGCAATCATGGAATACCTACTAATCGATAAGTCTTTAAAGGGAGGTAAATGCCAACATCATCGACAATTGTACTTAAATACCGCCGTTTAAAACAAAGAAAAAACCGATAAGTTCCTTTATTTCTTTCACCGATATCATTTCCCTGTCGACGTTGACGAGTTGTGAATATCACAAAGGGAATCCGTAAGCGAACAAAGTACATTATTGCCGATCACTTGCACAGAATCAGCTATTTTAAATGTTCATTTTTCTTAAGAGGAATCACTACGACTTTTTTTCCATACAGAAATAGGGGATTCCTGTTTCCTCCCTGGATAATGCTGCTAGAGTAACTATTTTTTTCCTGAATCTATGTTTATTATTTGCACGTCTCTATTTTTTAATAAATTAATTATTTAAAGAGATATGGACGTTCAAAAACGGCCAGACTCTCTATGTTATGTTAAAAACTCCCTATTTTTTCCTTTTTTTAATAAACTAAGTAATTAGTTTATTAAAAAAAGGAAGTAATTCCGATTAAGATAATTAAAAAAAAAGAATTGAGCTAGGATCCTATGTTTTAATTTTGTTGTATAATGTATTCATATCTGTTTCCTGGATGTTTAAACACGGCGGAGAGTCTGTCGGTTTTTTTTAGGTTTTTAAACGTCCATATCTCTTTAATTACTTAAAGAGATATGGACGTTCAAAATCCATATCTCTTTAATTACTTAAAGAGATATGGACGTTTAAAAACCTAAAAAAAACCGACAGACTCTCCGCCGTGTTTAAACATCCAGGAAACAGATATGAATACATTATACAACAAAATTAAAACATAGGATCCTAGCTCAATTCTTTTTTTTTACTTATCTAAATCGGAAGAGGAGGAATGGAGGAGGAAACAGGAATCCCCTAAACTTCGATTTCTGGTCCTTTTAATAGGTAATTTCAGTTCAAGCTGCAATTGTCTCTATCGCGCTAGTGTTGACTAGCTAAGACACTATATACGAGACAGCAATAGAGTTTATAAATACCTATTTTGTATTTCTCTCAACCGTGGTGTTTCCTCTTAAACACTCCAGGTGTGAGTTATGGCTTGGATTCCTGTTTTCTCCTCACCGATTTAGATAATTTTTTCTTTATTAGCTAAAAAAAGAAATTAACTAGGTTCCTATTTTTTGATTTTGTTGCATAATGTAGTCAAATCTGTTTCCTGGATTTAATTTGATTTAATTGGTTTAAACACGGCGGAGAGTCTGTCGGTTTTTTTTAGGTTTTTGAACGTCCATATCTCTTTAAGTAATTAGTTTATTAAAAAAAGGAAAAAATAGGGACGTACAAATATTATTCATAGGTATTCATGGAAAAAATAGTTACTCTAGACTAATTATCCAGGGAGGAAATAGAAATCCCCTAGACCCCTATTTTTGTATGGAAAAAAATTCGTGGTGTTTCCTCTTAAGGCACTGCGAGACAGCAATAGATTTTATTAATACCTATTTTTCGTTTTCTCGTCCGTGAGGTTTCCTCTTAAGCGTGCCCACTGTATACTTTTTGTGACTGACTTGTGAAAAATAGAACATACTGATTTCTACAAGGTGTAAAATAAATTTGTGATAATACTTTAGGGTGTGTATGTGCCTCCTATGTAGAGTATACTGTGAAAGTACCAGCGCTGAAAGACTTACTTTTGACTTTCTTGTATGAAAAATTCCCCAATATCAAAAAATTTCCTATACAATAATTTTAAAATCAGTACTTCTTTCAGCGCTGGTACTTTCTCAGTAAACTCTATACATATATGGGACTCATATCACCCTAAAGTAATATCACTAATTAATATTATAGCCTGTATAGTAGAAATCACACGTCACACAAAGAATTGGTCAGAAATAATATTTAAAAAAATCGTCCGATCAGTATTTATTACAAAATTTAGTCCGTGGGTCCTTCGTTCGAAAACAAAATGTATATAGCGAAGCTTATGTCAAATCCCATTCATTTGGTTTTTGAACTTCGTAAGTGATAAATAGCTATGGCATCTTGAATCCAGGGCCTGGTACCGTTATTAAAATTACCTGGTACCAAATATAAGCGCTATGTATACTGGACATACGTTGACTGGATTATACAATCAAGTCTGGATATCCCCCAGTTGGATAGTATCCATCTCCCATCTCCTCTTAGTTATTTGGGTCAAGTATCGTATACCGAGAAACACAATATTAAAAATCGAATGATAAAGAAAACAACGCGAACAATTCTCAAATTCCGGATCGTCACGAAATCCGAGTCGAGACGAACCTCGAGAAATTGTTTTGTGGAAAAGCAATGAATTTTTATGTGGTACTTTGCCAACATAATCATTACGTGGTACTGCTGTTGTGGAATACGCTACGTTCGTTGTTCCGTAATAGCACAAAGTAGATATATAACAGAGACACTACCTAGTACTAGAAAATGGTATCACCCTAATACTGGTAATTCGACTGGCTATTTTTGTTTTCTTTTTCCAACTCTTTCGGAAACCGCCATCTAGCACCACTATAGGAAATACTAATTACTTATTTCGTTTCGTATCTTCTTCTTAATTATGGAGTTGAATTTAGCTTAATGTGATGTTTTGCTTAAAAATATGCTTATCTTTATTTTAATGTCAATATTTGTAGGTACTTAATTCGGCATATTTATATTTTATAATTTACAAAAGTTAATAGTATCTATTGCAAGTTTTTTGTATAAAACATAGATTGTATGGGATGGTAGGCCATGGTGATAGTAAATACACCTATATAGAGGTTGATGAACTCGTGTAGTAGTAGTAGCAGGAGTAGTTTTACATTTGACGTTCAGTGCCGGACATAAGTCCCCTCCTCCCGAAGTATTTATATTATTATGATATAATAATATGAGAAACGCCCTGTGGTCTAGTGGTTCAGTGCTTCGCTCTCAACCGAGGGTTCGATTGCCGCATTGGAACAACAAAAAATGTTGTTTTTAAGTTTGATTAGGACAATGCAGGCTGGACTAATTAGATACCAATAAGGTTCAAAAGTGGTAAAGATCTATCGGTGACTGTACTTTTTACAGTTAGTTACTCCACAAAGATAATTATTATAATCTTATTATACATTTATTTGCGCGGGTAAAATTAAAAAAATGTTATGCTGCTTAAACAGAAAAGGTGAATAAAACAAAAAGGACCACTTCATGATTTGGAAATTCCTAATTCACGTTAAGATCAATAAAACCTTTGCGGTATCTGATGAATTACGAGCAAACCTCACAATAGATATTCCGACTTAGCCCAATCCGATTGTTACAATAACAAAGAGAGTTCGGCATGACTTCTAATCGGGGTTGGCTAACCCAACTAGAGCAATGCCAAATTATCCTTATTACGTCTTATTTACTATAATGGTTGACTTGAAAGGATACTGATATGTGCCTATTTAGATAACGTAAGAAGAATAATATTACTAATACATATATATTTAAGAGCGAGGTATTCTATGGACGTCACTTTATAGGGTCAGGAAATAATAGCACACAACTGAACGTGTTTGTATATTATGAGCTATCAAATAATTGTTACTATGGGAAACGTAAACGAAGTTGGTCTATCTTTTTTCAAGGCCCCTTGCCCGTCATGATCTGCCCGCGTGTCACATCTGTCATCGCTGTCCTAGGTGACACATGTCTTCTACTTCTTTTTCTTTCGTCAATCGCAGTTATCTCTTGTCAATGCTTTTGCAAGCGTTACGTTTCAACTCCGACATCTATATCTATACTTATAATAAAACTGTAGAGAGGTCAATTCTGTACATTGAATATTTTTTCAAAACACATATTGGAGGATGATTGGTGATCGATACTGATGCCAAAAATGCAATTAGTAAAATTTTTGTCTGTCTGTCTGTCTGTCTGTCTGTCTGTCTGTCTGTCTGTCTGTCTGTCTGTCTGTCTGTCTGTCTGTCTGTCTGTCTGTCTGTCTGTCTGTCTGTCTGTATGTGCACGATGGGAACAAAAAGTACTGAAGGGATTTTAACCAAACTTGGTACGATTGTAGCCCATATTCCTGGGCAGGTTATAGGCTATATAACATAACGCTACGATACATAGGAGCCGAGCAGTGACGATAAATTTGAAGCAAGTCGGATGAATTTCGCGCGCGCGGCCTGCGGACGAACGGTTCGTGCGGGGGGCGCGGGGGGATCGCTTACACAGTGACGCTAAGCAATAGAACGTTAAAGTAGATTAGAACATGAAATAAGTACCTAACTATCAGGATTTTTTTTCTGGGAAGACAAGTGTTTCCTCAGTGTCATAATAATATAAAAATTGGATTTTTGAACTTGCTTCACAAATTGAAATAAATTATCATTTATTGTATAAAATCAACTTAATTACCTAACTGTATTGTTAAAAGAATGCCTTTCGCGATAAACTAAAAAACGGGCAATTAAGCGGTTTTTGGAAATCTATTTATACCATCACGGTATTAATCCTTATCATTTTTAATACGTTAGTTAGCTTAAGCATGGACCAATTATACATTTTTACATGAAGACTATATTTGCCCTTTATACCATCCAATTTTTTTTCATTGAATTTTTGTCTGTTTGTCGGTGCATTTGGGGACGCTAATCTCAGAAACGGCTTATCCGATTTAGATGTGGTTCAATCATATTATAATGTAGTAATCTTGACTTAACATTAATTTTATTTCATCACAATCGGTTCATAAATAAAAAACTTATGACAATTTAAAAAAATTGCTGGACGTTTGTATGAAGCGCGGCGGGAACCGCGCTGCTTCCTTCAACTATTCAAATTTAATCATTTTTTATTTTATATTTTCTTTAAAACTAAATTTCATTTATTTATATTATTATAATTATTATACTTATGGTAGGTCAATAAAAAAACGCTCCTAAAACCGATTAACGCACCGAGCTGCGGCCTAACTCTCCAAACTGATTCGATTTTGATTCAGATTCGATGTGCCGCATACTCCCGAATAAATTGACGTTTGTTTATTTCTAACGGTTTTCTTTATCCTAATTAGTTCCAAAGAAATCTACCAAATAAAACACCAAAAACTATTGAGATCGAATTGATTCGATTCTCGGTTGTGTCGAGAGTAAGCCTGCTGGATCCTCGGCGGGGCGTGCCACTGCGCCCATGTCTAACCGAGAGTTTCGTTTTAAACACCTTAGTAATTGCAATATAAGTTTCAATTTAATACCTCAAAACATTAATGACAAAAACGGTAGTAACTTAAAAAAATTAAAAATATTTTTATGGTTTCGCAATTTATCATATGTCGGCACTATTAAGACGTTGCTTCATATCAAATTTAAAGATTCTTAGTTCCCGGGAAGTAACCTTTAGGTTTTGGTTCCCTTTGGAGTGTCGAAAATTACGAAAATTAGCGACATAAACTGCTGAATCTTTGGGTAGATGTGGCTAAGAAGTCTGTTTTTTTTACAGCCAGAAGGGACAGAAGATCCTGAGTATTTAATATGATTTTTAGCTTGATACCTACACGTGTTAAAGTTTTGACACCCAGACAGACAGACAGACGGACATCGAAGTTTTTTACTAAATTTACGTGAAAAATTGGCTGGGTCTATACGGTGCATTCGAATAATATTATCCTAACTTCGAATACCTTTGCTGATTTCTACATATTGTTCGAAGGCCTACTTCTTTTGCCGCGCTCCGAAAGGATGGTACTATATTATTATTTTACCCTGCATACCAAGCGGCTTGCCGGGTACGTGACTTGCTGGATAGGGATCAACACTGGGATACACTGGGAAGTAACTATTAAATTAGCGATAGTTGTCAGCGGTTGCGCCAATAAACTAAAAATATATTTAAAAATACTAAAGTGCCCTAAATCACTTTTCCACGCGTACGAAGTCGCGGGCACAGCTAGTATATGATATAATGATAATAATGCATCCCACATCGATTTCGGTGACGGTGGCCGATTTCATTGAAAGCAGTCCAGCTACGCAGGAGTTATTATTGTCGTGCCCAAGTGTGTGCGCAATACAAAAAAGCACTCTCTACTTGAAGAATTACCTATCTATGAAAACCGAAGTTATTTAGCTCTGAGTGTAAGGAACTCCCAATATTTTTATACAGGCTTGATATATCAGGTAAAGTATCCGTGGTCTAGTGGTTTATAAGCCTAGCTCTCGACTCGGAGGTGGGTTCGATTCCCCTCTGGAACAACGAAAAATGTTGTTTTCAAGTTTGGTTAGGAAAATGCAGGCTGATCATCCGATTGTCTGACAAGAATGATGATCAATGTGTCGGATGGTCATGTGAAAAGTCGGTCCTGTGCCTGATCAACCTGTCATGTCGAATATCCGTCCCACTGGACTACGAGAGTGAAGAAAGAGGGAGTGCTTCTCTGTATTGCACACATACTTGGGGACAACAAAAGCGGGTTTGGTTTCAATAAAACCGGCCACCGTCGTCGGTAGTAGTATATTATTATTGCGCCGAGTGAACTTCGATATCGATTCAGGATTACATCGCTAATTGGTACGCCACAAACCTAACAATTATTATCTGTTTTACCTAATCGCTTATAGCATAACCACTACAACTAATCACGGAAGCTTACAGCACTTAATATGCCCCGATAGCACAATAATTACTGGCTCTAGTAGTAGTAGTTATCGTATCAACTATCGTATGATTTTATGCTATAGCTTATATAATATTAGTTATTCAACATTTTACTGCACATTTAGTACCAAAATAAGCCTTGTTACATAAATGTATATAAATATAAATGTAACTATGGTAGTCGCTAATGACCTTCGCTGTTAAAAAGCAACTTTAAATAAATAAATAAAAAAAAAACATTAAATTATTGCATTGTCATCGGTCCTTGATACGTGTGCAAAGTTTCAAATTAATCAAACTTCTGGAAATCGGTCAAATTTATGCTTAAAGATTCCATTCCTATTTACATACATAGATACAACCCCAATATAAAGCTAATAAAAGCGTGGTAAAAAGCCTTGTTACAAGATGGAAATAAGCACTATCTCACGAGATATATAGATAAGTCAAAAGAATTAATAATGTCTTTTAGTTATAAAAAAACGTTTAAACTATTAAGCTGCACTGGTTCATCGTAGCGATGGTGTTATTAAATTTACGTTTATAAATATTATGCAATAACAATATAATGATATTTAATAGTATAATATGTAATATGTTTATAGTATAAAAGTATTGAATATCTTTCCGTTATCTGGTACCTGTAACACAAGTTCTTCGGATACTTATGACGGGGCTAAATTGGCGTGGTGTGAAGCGTTCATAGATATTATTTTATCATAGATATTAATTAGGATTATTATTACAAGTTTATGTATAGCTTATCAAATTATGTTTTGCCACCTTGTTTTATTTTATGAATATTAAAGTTTCACAAAATATATACTCTTAAAGTTTTCACGAAAACTTTGGATTCAGCGGCTTTAGCTATTTAGTTTTTCATACGATATAATCATTAAAAGTTTGAACATTTAGTTTAAGAAGTTTCAAAATGTTCTATCTTTTCACTAATAAATGGTTCTACAACCTACATAGTTACTATCTAATACATAAAAATATGAATTTACGCATTACAAGTGTAAATTTTTAACCGATAGTAGCTTTTTCTGTTGCCTTTGCGAAAAAGCTTTTTTTATTTGTAAAAACAACTCTCTATTTTCTGTATAAAAAACATTAGCAAGACGGAAATAAGCCTTGTACATGATAAGTCAAAAATATCAATTCAAATGTTTTCAGTTATAAAAAACGTTAAAACCATTAAATAAACTACTGGTTCATCGTAGCGATTGTGTTATTTAATTTACGTTTATAAATATTATGTAATAACTATATTATGAACATTCATTAAATAATTACTTAAAGTTAAAACTATTAAGTTCGCCCACTGCCGAGTACTAAACTTACTACCTGAGGGTTTTCAGGCTAACCTTTATACTAGCAATGTGGTTTGTGAATTGTGGTTTAGTGGTTTATCTTGCGCAAGCTACAGACTTGAGTAGCCACAGCATTGTTAACGGTTTATTCACTGAAATTATGAATGAATTAAATTCATACATTTTCATACCAAGTCATATTAGATACCAGAGGCGTAGACAGAGTTTTCCTTCCGAAGGGAGCCCCAGCATATATTATTATTATACTTATTATAGGTAACAATTTGAATGAGGGACTTCAAATGGATAGAAGATGTTACGCCGATAGGAAAGAAGTTAAAGAAACCCCACGCCACTTATACATAATATACTGACATGTAGATGCAAATAACTAATATTGGAATAGTATTCCATATTACAGTCATATAAATAAACTTCTTAATTCAGAAGTGACTAATGAAAATCCACTTCAATAGTTCAAAAATTTCTCATAACGAATTTCGATTTTTCAAGAATTTGAATCAATTAGTACCCATCGGGGCTGGGGGTTATTAAAAATGTGTATGACCTGGATTCGTTACATTCAGCCGTGTAAATGGCTCCGAATGTGAAGTCTGCGAGCAACAAGTATGGACCAGTCCGCAGTACAGACATAGAAATTTTACTGTGGAATCATATAAAATAGATAAAGCTTGTCTAATATAAGTTTTAATATCCTTTATAGTTATTAAAATGTCATTTTAAAATATATTTAAAAGAGTAAAATAAAGCTTTAAATATAAAATTCATTTCCGCTTTAACATTTCCTGAGCATAAACAATTCTGTATTTAAACCATTAACTGGCAGTTTACAAATTCATCTCGCTGTATGTCAATAATTATAAATCGTTATTAAATATTATACAAAAATACCGTGCCCACAAAAAATATCTTAATTCTTTAAATAAATATAATAATAATAATATATAACATAATATGGCATACCTTTTAATTTGGGATACCTGTAACACAAACACGGTTCACTACACTTGGGCGGGCGGCGCGTCCGCGTTCGCGCGTGGCGACGGATGCACTGCCGCCCCCGCCGCCCGCCCAAGCCAGGTATGCTACAGGTATATTGATACGCTTCGCGAATTGATTTTGGTACATAATTATGATGATTTCGGGCCATAGATTTGGGTAGGGGTCTAAAAGGCAAACGAATGAATCTTCAGGGAGGAATAGTGTTTAGGATAAACACTATTCCTCCCTGAAGAAAAAAATCATGTTAGTTATTTCATGTTCCACTCTACCTTTGTGCCATGCTTCATACCTACTATATACATACAACGAGTATTTTGGCCAAAATACCGTAAAACAGATAGCTACTATTTTTGAAGATCCCACGGGAACCCTTCCGTTTATCGGGATAATAATTCCAATAATACTCTTCAGGTCTTAAGGCTACCTGCCTGCTAAATTTCATTTCATTCGATACAGTGGTTTCCGCGTGATGTGTTGACAAACATACACGTACGGACCGACAGACACAGACATTTTTTTCAAATATGTTAATTTTAGGTTCTGTGGCCCCCCATTTTGATTTTCAATTAAATATCATTAATGTTAGACGGACAGACAGGACAGAACAGATTTAATATATGTATAGATAGTACTATTCCAAATTATGATAGTGTTGTTAATGAGTATAGTATACTAATATAAATAAATCTATGTTTCCAAGTGAATTAGATAACAAAATACTTTCAATGGTTCACTCGTGTAAAAATGATTTGCAACAGATCCGCGCTGCTCCAGCATCATAAATCATCGGACCCGATACAGATATAGCGCGTTGTACCTTTTGTATCACGCGAGTTGGTTGGTTTTTTTTTCGGGAAAAGCAACACTTAATTAATAGTACTTTTAGTAGGACTTCAGACTTATAACGGGTGCAAAAAGAACAGCCACTATACACTATAACTTTAGGATATGATTATTAATTTATTACAAATGTGCAAAAAATACATTTCCAAAATGAGGACAGGTGGTACAATCGTATCTCAAAGTTATAGTGGCTGTTCTTTTTACACACTGTATAGTCGATTCTGTAGGCCTATTCTTTAATATAAAATTCGAAGCTTGAACATGACGCTCTCGTCCATCAATTGAAATTTCGAGATTCAAGAGTAGGCCTATATATATATAATTTAATCAAACCTAAACCATATTAAAATCAATCATATTAATGTGCATTTTGTTTATTCAAACCACGAGAGAGTTATATGAAAATTGGTACGATTATAGTATTAATGTCTATTTGTGTACGTTACATTAAATATAATTAGACCCTCACAAAGACCCTTAGCAAATTATTTTCATTATCAGCTAAAGTTAGGAATTTTGTAAACATAAAAAGTATTGACGTCAAAACCTAGTATATTTTATCATGAAAACTCATCAAACACATAATTTTGGAGCTGTAAAAGCAAGCTAAAAGATGGCGCAATATTTCTATAAAACTACAACTTTTCTTGTCAATTTAGAAACAAAAATAATTTAGTTACTGTAATTTAAAAACCAACTTACCACATTAATCGCGAAAAAACAAAAATTTACGATCAGCAAAACAAGATCTGAATGCCAACATTAAATCCACCTCCTTGCGAAGTAATTAGTTCATTTTAGTAATTTAATTAGTCCACGTACTGCATAATCGTAGAACTAAAATTCATGATCTATGCATCCTTACTTCACCAGGCTTAACTTCACTTACGCTTTAAATTTAAAACATGATACTTGACCGTTTTGATACCGTTACGAAGATTTCATAGGGATTCATTATTCGTGTGTTAAATAAAACGGCCAAGTATCACGTATTGACTGCAATGTAGCGTAAGTGAAGTTAAGCCTGGTGAAGTAAGGATGCATAGATCATGAATTTTGGTTCTACATGAGATCTGACCATTTTTTATAGTTTTTGACTAAGGTGTAGTGTAGAGCTTGGCTTTATACGATATCTGTAAATTTTTTAGAGGGTAAGCTTTGTAGGCTCGTCTTGGCAACATTTTTACATGAAAATGTTTTTGGTGTGATTTTAGTAATTTAATTAGTCCACGCACTGCATAATCACTCACTCATTATAGCGTGATAAATTTGGAAACCGCAAAAAATGAGCTAGATATCTCAGAAGTAACAAAGGTAGGAAAAAGTTAAATTTCCACTGAAGGCTCCAAATTACTAATAATATTTCACTTGACGACATCTGGCCACAGGGATTGTAGACTGAGATACCAGGCCCTCTAGAAGGGCGTTATATTCTTGGTTCTTATTAAGAAAATATAATATTATCATTTTGTATATTTTATTTGTGAACATTGAACTATATATGTGCGCTATTGTGTGCTGTGCATATATTAAATAACACCTTTTTTCACCGTGCCTTGAGCATCCCACAGGAGATGGAGGTCTTAGGTATGTAAGAGACGATAAATCGCTATTAACACTTACCATGTTCAAAATCGTACAGGATTTGACATCAGTTTCGCTAAGTGAGAAGTGATTTCGTTTGTCACGTAGCGATGCGTACGTCAAATCCTATATATTTTGTTTTCGAACTTCGTAAGTGATAATAGCGATAGCATTTTGAATTAGGGAATCTCAGTCCATTGCCTGTTATTCCACTTACCGGCCTGGCGCTGGTACCGGTAACTGCCCCGCTGCCGGATCAAAAATGAAAATATAGGTATATGAAGTGTTCAGGGATCCGTATACAAAGGGTGATAACGAGACCCTATTACCATGGCCTTACTTAATTCGGATGCTACCATCCCATACAATCTATCTTTAATACAAAAAAAAATGCAATAGATGTCACTACTATTAACGTTTGTAAATTATAAAACGTAAGATACCGAATTAAGTACAAATATTAACATTAAAATAAAGATAAGCATATTTTTAAGCATAACATCACATTAAGCTAAATTCAACTTCTCAACCAAGAAGAAGATACGAAACGAAATTAGTAACTAGTATTTTCCAATAGTGGCGCTAGATGGCGGTTTCCGGAATGTGCCTGGAAATCGAAGAAAACAAAAATAGCCAGTCGAATTGCCAGTATTAGGGTGATACCATTTTCTAGTACTAGGTCGTGTCTCTATTATATCTCTACTTTGTGCTATTACTAAGACTTCGCTATCATTCACCAGGCTACGAGTATAACTCAAGAACCGAGATAGTTAGACAGTTAAAATTTTCACAAATGATGATTTCTGTTGTTGCTATAACAACAAACAGTGAGTACAAAATAAATAATCTAGCACACTTTGCCGTTTTTTTTTACCGCAACACTGCGTCGGGCCGGTAAATGAAAAAACAGCAATTGAACCTCAAGCTAGGAATCGACGACGGAGATATTTTACTATCGTCGTAGTTTTAATTAAATAAATAACCATAGCCGCAAAACGCTGCTGCACATTTCCGGATATATTTTTCTCTTTTTTACAACAATTATGGGGGAAATGGATGTTGGGAGGTACTATTCAGTCACTGACATTTTTTATATTTAAATCATATTTAAAAAACGAACTTGTGATGTCAAATACGGTGATGACGTCACAGGGACGTCACGTTCCCTGATTCGTCATTTTATAATATTAGTTTTATGTGGGATTTTGTTAGCTTTTTTGGGTCGCATATGGCCCATTTTTTCTCTCTAGCTTACTGTAATATTACATTAAAAATAAATGATAGGTTTACCATAAAAGCGATACAATTAACCATTTTTGTATGTTGAAAAGTAGATTTAAAAAGTATAGAATGAAAAAATTAAATTAATGATATTTGAGACCCGAAAAACTATTTTAAATATTTTTTATTATAATATTATGGTGGGTTTAGCGTCTGAAGTACACAATTAAAACGTTATGGCTGTCCCCGACTCAAATGAATGGGGCATTTAGAATGTTAAAAGATTTACGTTCGTTTTTTTTAACCACTTTCCGAAATTCTTTTATATTTGTTAGATTTTTAATTTATTAAATACTTTCATATTCTATCTCGCCATTTTTTTGTTATGAAATAGATAATATTATTATAATGCGTCACTTACTTTTTTTTTATCTTTATTTAAAGGCATTACATGTTATAGATTAAGGGCGTGTTTCACGAAGCAATGCTAAGGTTAATCCTTCGTTAAATATCATGTTATCCCTCTCGTATTTCCTGTCAATGAATGAGACGGCATGGTATTTTAACATGGCGTTAACTTTAACATTACTTGGTGAAACACGGCCTAAGTCTGCCATGCGTCACTTACTTTTAGCGATCAAATAAAGCGAAATATTATTTTTAAATTTATACTTACGTTAATGATTTTTGTGAAGTTGTCTCATCTCCTATTCTACTCATACTAGTGACTAATACTAATTCCTAGAAGAGTATATATTATACTCGTAATGTATAATAACTACTAGATGACCCGTGCGTTTATACCTTCCCTGGACTTCCAAGAATATTTCAAGACTAAAAATAGGCGAATCAGTTCAGCCGTTCTCGAGTTTTAGTGAGACTAACGAACGGCAATTCAGTTTTTTTTATAAGAGAAGATTATAATAGGATTTGAAAATAAACATACTAATCTAGAACTCGAAAATAAACGATTCGCGACATGAACAGACAAAATAACGGAATGCATGTGCCAACTTGCCGCCGTTAAACTATATTTAGCTACACCAGGATGTTATTGTGGTCCTTTACTGTTTTATTACACTAACTGTTTGCCCTGGGTCTGCTTGATTTATTTTTAGCTATGAAACGTGTATGTTTGTGTGCGTTGTATGACGCAGTCATCTAGTTGAATCTGCTATTTGATTGAATGACGAGCGCGTTCATTGAATTCTATTTTTAACCGACTTCAAAAAAAGGAGGAGGTTCTCAATTCGTCTGTATGTATAATATTTTTTTTTTTTATGTATGTTCACCGATATTTTCGTCAATTATAGACGGATTTCAAAAAATTTTTTTTGTTGGATAGAGTTCACTTCTGGGGTGGTCCCATTTTCACCAGGTTAGGATCTGATGATGGGATCCATGAGAAATCGAGGGCAACCACCGAAAATTGTATGCTCGTATGGTGTTTTTGTTACGTAATTATGTCTTACTCAGGTATATGCTTCAGGGTGTCAACATCTGATGCGGCTGTGCTGATGATGAAGCTACAGTACTCCTTAAGGGTTAGGAGTTGGAAGGCAGTACTGCAATTGGTCGATGTAAACTATTTAGTAGTATGTAGGGCTAACATGTTGCTTGTGAGGTAAGGACCTTGAACTCAACTCTTTGAATCAACATCTGATGCTGCTGTGCTGATGATGAAGCTACAGTACTCCTTAACTGTTAAGAGTTGGGAGCAGTACTGCAATTGGTCGATCGAATGTATTAGGTCCTTACATATGAAATTGGCGTTTTTTCGTACTGGCCAGTTTGATCTTAAATATATCCTGTTTGGTTAGGAATTCCAAATTCAAATTTAAACAGCTATTTAGGTACTCATGCATTTGTGTTTTGAAAACCGTAATTCATTTGTTTTTTTCTCTTTTGCTTTTTTTTCTACGTCACTCATTTCACAAAATGGATAACTTAAAATATCGCATTATTTACGAGTACGAGCACCGTGGCACCAGTGCTGCAGAAACGGCTCGAAGAATTAATGATATGTATGGGGGTGGTGTCGCAAAAGAAAACACGGTGTGTTTTTTGTTTCAACGCTTTCGTTCTCGAAATTTTGACCTGCAGAACCACAGAAATAAATCAAGATTTATATTTGGATATCTTCTTGCAAGGAAAAAAATTCAATTCCGATGAGGCAGTCCAAACCGCTTTCAAAGATTTCATTGGTTCTCGTCCGAATGGTTTTTTTAGTAAATGGATCAATGAACCACCTATAAGATGGCAAAAATGTATAGATTGTAATAAGTACATATTCTGATTAATAAAATATATTTTAATATGAAAAAATCGCCTTTATGTTCCTCCAATACAAAACGCCAATTTCATAATATGTAAGGACTTAATTATATGTAGGGCTAACATATTTGTAATATACCATCTAGACTCACGGCGAGAAATCTCACCGAGAAGTCTCGCCGGGCTTTCTCGCGAGAACAAGCAATTTATCCACACTCTCATATTTTATGATCTGTTTCCTATGCAGTATGGACGACATTGACGAAATTGAAACTGCAGCAGGTTTGACTCTGTGTGCCATTGCATATTATAACTTTGTCAATGTCGTTGGGTCTACATATTATGATAATAAAAAATATAAATACCTAGTAAGTAATTTCAAACTCTTTCAACTAAGTACCTATTAATAATAATTATAGCTTCCTAAAAATATGAGCAATTTGTCAAACGGACGTTGTAAAATTAGTGACTATAGGTATATATTAAATAAACTGAAACCCTTGAGTAAATGAACTAGCATCTATTTAAGTTCACAACGCATTAGCACAGCTAAAAATCGAAAAATAAAATTTCTTTTAAAAAAAAAAACCGAGTTCAAAAAAAAACACAAACGACAAAAACTTTAACCACACAAAATCAGTACCTACATAACTAAAAAGCGATAAATAACCTAATTTATCTACTTAATGCATATTATATATCTACAATTATTTAAATATTTACAACTAAATACCTTACTTTAACAAAGTCATCTTTAACTATTTAAATATTTACAGTTATCACTTATTTTTGAAGTCGGTGCCAGCCTGCAGCCTAGGTAACGTAGTCTGTTGTGTTGTTTGACGCGCGCGGACGGCAAACGCAAAGCCACACACACGGCAAAATACAATCTATACTAATATTATAATGCGGAAGTGTTTGTTTGTTTGTTTAAACGCGCTAATCTTAAGAACCACTGGTCCAATTTGAAAAATTCTGTCTGGAAAAATTGAAAAATTTTAGTGTCGGTCAGTTTTCTTAATTACATTTATTTGTTTGGCTGGCACCGACTTCAAAAATAAGTGATAACTGTAAATATTTAAATAGTTAAAGATGACTTTGTTAAAGTATTAGGTATTTAGTTGTAAATATTTAAATAATTGTAGATATATAATATGCATTAAGTAGATAAATTAGGTTATTTATCGCTTTTTAGTTATGTAGGTACTGATTTTGTGTGGTTAAAGTTTTTGTCGTTTGTGTTTTTTTTTTTGAAGTCGGTTTTTTTTTCTTACCACCAAATTCAATGAATCTGAGACCAGGACAGTCATTTAAGATTTTATTTTTAAACTTCATAATGTGTACTATCATAAATAACACACAGTAAATTAATCTCAGATTCAACCAGATGACTGCGACATATAATATAAGTAAGTATTCTGAAGCGCTCCGTCTTAGCGAACCAAAAGCTAATAATATATTTTAATTTGTTTCATAGACTTATAAATGCTAATATTATTAAATTCTAGAGAAAGATCCTTAGAATATGCAATTGTTTTAATTCAGTAAGTCGTATATTTTCCGGTTGAAACACAACTATGTATAGAGAGATGCAAAGATGACTAACCCTGTGTTCCAGTACCTGATAGTAAACGAAAATAACGTTTTTTTCGTTCAGATTTGCGTTTCTTTAGCACGTTTAGGATCGTTTTGAACTGTTTTCACAGGCACTGTCAGCTGTCAATGTCAGCGTTATGAATGATCTGAACGTTCAGAGCGTCTACTGGAACAGGCCCTAAAAGTGTTTTTTCCTTTTAAAAACAATAATTACCGTTTAAATTTCATGTCACTTGTGATGTTTTTTGTTTTTTCAATTAAAACATATAAATACTGTAGTTAAGTAGAAACATCAAATTTCTATAATTTATTGGATAAATTGCAGAAAAATACTCCGCAGATTATTATATATCTTATACAATCTCTATAAAGAGTATTTAAACGATATTACTTTACTGATGATTTTGTCAATGGTTAATCGAAGATATGGCATTGCAAGGATAATACCAGTATTTCAAATCGTATTATCTTCATTTTAAAAAGCTACTAAATAAACGAGAGTAACGTACGTCCTCCAATTATTGGACTGTGGAACATATCCGGACGTGTTTCGTCTCCTATATAGCTGTTATGCAAAATGTCGAATGCAAAGTTAAATTAGTGACGTTCGTATACATAGAGAAGACGAAGTTTGAACATACAACAAAACCTCAGTTCGTTTATAATAGCTCCCCTTAGCGATTTCGGTGTTGATAGCCGATTTCAGGCCAGCTACGTTTTTAATTTATTTTTTAATTTATAGTGCCCAAATGTGTGCGTAATACACAAGACACTCTCTTTTCCTTTTACTCTCCTAACCCGGGGACGGTAAACCGACACGACTGGCGAGAGATTTTTCCTATTAGACTATCAGGTGAACAGCCTGCATTGTCCTAACCAAACTTGGAAAAAACATTTTTTGTTGTTCCAGCACGGGAATCGAACTCACGACCTGAGGTCGAGACCGAAGCTCTGAATCCCTAGACCACGGAGGCGATCACTTTGTCGCACGAGTCAATGAATATTCAAACGAAGCCGTTTCGTTATTAACGCCAACTTTTAACAATATTTTCGGGTGCAATTTATATGCTTTCAGTGAACAGAAATTGTGGAAATTTAATATTTACTCGGCCCACATTTGTATTCTGCGCGCTAACTTTTTATTTCACTGTTTGGAAATGGTTACGAGGAAATAATTCCAACACTTTTCCCCTATGCTGTAACCCCTTTAAATACTTTTTAATACTGTAAATAAATATTTTTTTACAATATTTCTATTGACATAAATTATCTATTTAAACTTTTTCACATAACTGATCCGCATGTTTCTTTCCAATGTCAAAAATCCAAAGGGTTGCCTGGAAGAAATTGCTTTCTAGTAATAAGGCCGCCCTTGTGTGCATGTCTGATTTAATGTATTGTTGTATTTTTAATATGTAATGTTATGTGCCCAATAAAGTCTATTTGTATTTTTTATTTAGCTTCCAAAAAAAAGGCAATTTCATGAAATCACCTAAAAAATATTTTTAAGTGTTTCAGGTTAGGTTAGTGATCAAAATAGTGACTGTCTATAAACTGTAGGTCGATTCTACTAATTAAATCTTGATTTTTTTTTAATTTTATTTATTCATTCATCATTGCAGTTTCGATAAAAATAGTAGTCTGAAACTAAAAAATGGTTTAGCATCGACATACGTTTCTAAATAATATTTATTGAAAGTAAGAAAAAAGTTCCAAGTTGAATTCTTAAATTAGTGGTACAATATAATTTTTTGGTCATTTCCAATGATGATTAATGAAAATATTATAGATAATATTATCTACAAACTTGGTATGTCACGTACATAAATACAAATTTAATATTAATTAATCACAAAAGAAGAAACACGTCACCTCAATCTGATCTCATGATAGACCTTTGTTATGTGTATCAAAAGACGAAAATGATAATAATATTTGCGTTGCCCTAACTAACATTAAAAACTTATATTTATCTCACAAAAGTGAGGAAAAGCATTAATCCTTCTAAAACATTAACGAGCTCAACATTTCTTTTTTAAATCGAAAAAAACAAACATCAAATATATGCGGCCAATTCTGCCATTGTTATTGCGAGCTGTAACAGGTAAGAATTTTGTGTTCTATTTACACTGTGGTTCAGACTGTTTACAAAAGAGAAAAAGGTATAGAACAATTGTTGCACAGCGCCACCGGGTACGGACACAGTATAAATAATACAGTAGTTCAGCTGTGTGCACAAAAATTTGTTCAAACGACAGTAAACACAATAGAGCTTTATAGTTTTGGAATATTTTCAACGTGCACTAAAAGTTCATTTTACACGCGATTTTGCTTGGCGACAATTACTGGATTAAATAAAAAAAAACCTATATCCAGAGTTGTCTAAAAAGGCTTATAGAAATGCATAGGTAGAAGAATGGTTAAAGTGGAGCCGTGGTCTCACCCGCTATTGGCATTGAATTTTCCTTTTCGCTACGCCGAAGTCAAGTAAAAAGGGAACTTAAGTTATTAAAAACCAGTGCACAGTATTTTGAATATCATTCAAATCTGTCCCGTCGCTTTTAACACCGAGATTTAGACGAGACCGAAACAGAGACGAGACCCGTATTATAAAATTATGAATTTCTTTTCTGTAATCGACGAAATAGCAATAAGCAGTGTGCGGAAAAACCAGTAATGGTTTATGTTACACTGTGTAGATTAAGTTTTTTTTATTGTATTTCTGTTATTGATTAAATAAATAAAAAATAAATGAAAAAAATAGGGTTCATTCGTTCCTAAAGCTGGTTTCCTAGCATCAGTTAATATACACCGCCTAACTCAAAATATGACGTTTTCTATGTAAACCACGGCAAAAAAAAACACACTACACTACACTTTTTTAGTCAGACAGTTTCTGTGTCATTTTATTTACATACAAAATGTTCACCGCTGTATAACGGCCGATAACTGAATTGAGGGCAACTCTTTTCTAGGAAAACAGAGCTATACTTATACCATTCTATCTTATATCTGTCACACCTTTGCAGCGTTGAACCGAGTTCCGAAAGTTTCAAACTAACTTTTCTCTTTAAAAATTCGCATGTTGTTTTTAAAGATTCGCATAAAATATTTATTCAACATTCAACACAAACTTTTTTTAAAATACATTGGGAATTTCCCTATGAAAACATAATTTATTTGGATATTTAATTATGGATGCCAAATATAACTACCTTAACAATGGGGTATATCGCGTAAGAAATCGTCACTAGGGGCTCTTGTGTAGCGTGACGTCACCGAAATATGACTTTTACCGGGTTAATTTCTGTATATAATATAACGCCGCGAATATAATGATAAATAACACATTTTATATAAATTTCTGTTAACAATATTGCCTTAAAATAAACAACACAAATATTATTATAAAATATATTATATTGATCTCTCTTAATATATTTTGTTCTATTTCTTCGTAATCTAGAGCTTCCAAATGTTTTTCACAATGTTTTTAGCTTCTTCAACGGAACAGTCCTTGATGGTGCATTTACGGCAAACTTTGTTGTATATAAATGGGTTGTATATTTAGTAAGTATTTAGCTATACTTTTGATTAATTATGGCATATATTTAACTTATGGTATATACATAAATGGATGTGACCGATTTGAGAGTTTTATTTTTCGGAATCCTTTTTCCAAATAAAACGGGACAACACTATGGCCAATTCATTCACTCTACAGCTTTATTGTATTAAACATTATGATTTAAATGTATATATTTTATATAGTTAATCGAATTAAACATGAGTCCAAACTCGATAGGAATGTGTTGCTTTATTACGGAGTTCCCATGGGTCTTTCAACTTCATCATCTGATCAGCGTCCTGATTCTTGTCAGTTGAAATTCTATTCGATTGTCAGTCTGTCCTGCTCGCACGTCCAAATCATACGTCCCCGAGCGGGAAAGACAGGGATTTAAAGTTCAGGCACGAGAATCGGGGCTCAATCCATGTCATGCAACATGATGAAGTGGAACAAACGTATAATGTGCATGATTTCATCACACTCAAGGGGCAGGTGAAAGTGAACCAAAGCTTGTTACACGAAAGTAGGTACTAGGCGCACATGAGTGTTGAAGCGTTTAACGGTGGATTACAACGATCCGTGTCTGGCAACTTTTGGCTTAAGCCGTCTAGTAATTGAATATTGCTAGCAAACTCCGAAGGTTTTATATGGAGCTTACCGTATTTCAACGTGACAACACGCCTCAATCTTCAAAATTGTTCAAGGTTTCATTTTGATCCATATTATAATTATTATTATTAATAGCCTAAACTGTCCCACTGCTGGGCAAAGGCCTCTCCCAGTGTCCTCCAGGTATTTCTTTCCTGCGCCACCGCTGGCCAGCCTGGGTGGTATGCGTCCAGCTTGTCGCACCACCTTGATCTGGGCCGGCCTCGGCGACGTCGCCCATCCCCTGGTACCCAATCGGTGCATATTTTTGCCTAGCGCTCGGAGTGAATAATATAATAATAGTTATCTATGGACGCTTCACACCACGTCAATCTGGCCCTGTGCTAAGTATCTGATGAACTTGTGTTACAGGTACCAGACAACAGAAATATATTTAATACTTTTATACTATACACATATTTAAGATTTTTATTATATTATACACAAATTTAATACACATCCATGACCCAGGAACATTGATAACTTTTTGTTCCCTCGGCGGGATTCGAACCCGCGACCTTTCGTTCGAGCACCAACGCGCTCAACCAACTGCGCTACGGAGATCGTCAAATGAATGCGTCTTATGTGTCCTGCCCAGTCCCATTTTAGCTTGACTCCCTTTATTCCTACGTCCATCCATATGTTAAATGTAAAATAATATATCAATTTTATAGGTCATATAGTTAATGGTACCCATGACACAAGTTTATCAACAACATATTTGGAACCAAGGCCCTGATTAAAGGTGCCATCGCTATTATCACTTAGGAAGTTCGAAAACAAAATGTATGGGATTTGACACAATTTTCGCGGGGTGAAACACAAATTTGCACGTCACTTAACGAAGCTTATGTCAACTCTTGGTGGAAATTCATGTTATACAGTAACAATACATAGACTACCTGCACTTTATTAGTTGTTTAACATTAAATTTATTTTAATACACGACAGGTCTCGACTAAATCATCAACTGCATCTGATGATGAGGTAATGTATTATTACTGTGAAATAATTAAGACTTTCACCATTGCCCACAATTCACTAGAATATTTCAGGGAATTCGTCGACGATGCGGCGCGTGGACTATTTCGCTGGTATGTTAACGGTCCAGTGTTTGCGATAGAATAGTTCTTCGTTATTGAAATACGTTTGATGTTTACTAAATTAGAATTAATTTTGCGCCATTTTAAAATATATAACGACTAGTTGACCCGTGCCGACTTCGTTGAGCATACAAACATCATATTTTCTCACCGTTTAAGCGTTCCCTGGACTTCCTAGAATATTTCAAGACCAAAAATAGCCGAAACGGTTCAGCCGTTCCGGCTATTTTTGTTTTTTAGCGAGACTAACGGACAGCAATTCATTTTTATAAATAAAGGTTTGTTTATATTTTTTATGGCTATAAATCTATACTAATATTATAAAGCGGAAGAGTTTGTTTGTTTGTTTAAACGCGCTAATCTCAGGAACTACTGGTCCGATTTGAAAAATTCTTTTTTTGTTGGATAGACCATTTATAGAGGAAGGCTTTAGGCTATTTAACATTACGCTGCGACCAATAGGAGCGAAGCATCAATGAGAAATGTTGAAAAAACGGGGAAAATTATTCACATTTGGGGACTTTCGTTGCGTGCGCTGCATAAACGGTTTAAGTCACTCAAAAACCACGTGAACGAAGTCGCGGGGACAGCTAGTTTAATATAGCTACTTACATAATTGATAATAAAAGAACAACTGTAAGCAAAATTAAAATTATTAATTAACCCTCGACTTTGTAAGATTTTTTTATTATTTTCAAGTTGTCAGCGAACTGATGATAATGAATCATAACTTAGAACAATTCATTTGAATATTTCAGGAAAATTTGACGACGATACGGCGCGTGGACTATTTCGCAGGTATGTTAACGGTTCAGTGTTTGCAATAGAATAGTTATTCGTTATTGAAATACGTTTGATGTTGAGTAAATTAGAATTCATACTAAAATTTTTCTGTTTCAGGCATCTGTTTTTTCAGCTGTGTTCAGATATTTTAAAATATTTTCTGTTAATGAGTGAAATTACCTAATAAAAAAATATTCTCTTGAGAAATAAGTAAACTATTCTCTTTAGAAGAAAAATTATACTCCTATGTGTTTGTACCGCAACGTATTGCAATATTATTTATATAAAAACTAGCTGTTCCCGCGACTTCGTTCGCGTGGTTTTTGAGTGACTTAAGCCGTTTATGTAGAGCACGCATTGAAAGTCCCCAAATGTGAATAATTTTCCCCGTTTTTGCAACATTTCTCACTGACGCTTCGCTGCTATTGGTCGCAGCGTAATGTTACATAACTTAAAACCTTCCTCTATAAATGGACTATCAAACAAAAATAATTTTCCAAATCGGACCAGTAGTTCCTGAGATTAGCGCGTCTCAACAAACAAACAAACAAACTCTTCCGCTTTATAATATTAGTATAGAAAAGCGATCATTTTCAACATAACATTATGAGTTTTGTTTCAATATTTTAACTCCAATTCATATATGTCATGAAACACGAATAATTAATTCAATATTTGCACATTTTATTAAATTTTCAAAATTGTTATCTAAGATAAAATATTGCACTAAATAATCTGGATCTAGATAATTTATAATTTTTATTCTAAAACATATTATAATTATTTATTTATTTATTATTTATTAATAAGATTTACTAACGCTTGCTAACACTAGTTACATTTTTGGAATAAACATTCTATCACATTGCTGTAGAATGTGTCACAATCCTTATAGGTAAATACTGCATGCACTAAAAGTAAACAACATAAATATTTTAAAATTATATGCTGGTTTTTTTTTCAAAACAGAAAGTTAGTCCCAAGATCCAACCCATCCATCCCATCCAGTAATCATAATATGATAATATATGTTATACATGTTTGTAAAACTATACAGTTCGTAGAGCTGCTACGTGCACTTTGCTACGGCGTAGCTCTTAAGCCTTTATTGGCCGAATTCTAAAACGCTGGTTAAACTCTCTTATGTCCTTGCATAACACCAATTACTTGCTGCTACTTGCACTGCTTGGACAGTGACAGTGACAGTTTCTGAATAGAGCTGCTCGTAAATTTTATTAGCGTTTGTAGTTTTTGGCTGTATATATATATTTATATTATCAAATAAAATCATATTATGCAGAATATAAAAAAAAAAATTCTAAACGTGACTTGAATAAAATAAAAGTTTAAAAAACTATAACCCGACTTCGCAAAAAAGGGGTCTAAAAAGGCTGAAACCAGAAAATAAATCAATTTGAAATCCAGAAATGCATAGGTACAAAAATGGTCAAGGTAGAGCCGTGGTCGTACCCGCTATTGGGATTGTTATACGGTATTGTTTGTTATACGGGTCCGACCTCGGCTCTACCTTGACCATTTTTGTACCTATGCATTTCTGGATTTCAAATTGATTTATTTTCTTGTTTCAGCCTTTTTAGACCCCTTTTTTGCGAAGTCGGGTTATAGTTTTTTAAACTTTTATTTTATTTTATATTTTTCTGTTTCCACATCAAATATAACATTATATTTTCATTAAATTAACCCATAGAAAGTAACTAAACAACTCCTAGATACTACTTGTACGACCGAATTTAAAACGTTTATTTTGAATTTAACGATAAAACATAATAATTAATAAAATATTTATATACATATTCGTTATGTGCTTGCCAATACCTATCTTTTGATACCAAACACGAGACAATTATCATAATTTAATTTTTTTTTGAGATAGTTTTTGAGGTATAATTTTCAAAGTCCAAATTTTTTTGAAAATTTATATAGCCTATGTTACTCGCGGTATCATCACCAATCGATTGATACCTCATTTATTAAAATCGGACCAGTAGTTTAGCCGCTACGAGGGAACATACATACATACATACAAACATACATACATACATACATACATAGACTGCCAAAATCATTACCCTTCCTTTTGGCTTCGCCGAAGTCGGGTAAAAAGGTGTGTTTTAAATTTTGCGCGAGTCCGACTCGCACTTGGCTATATTAATATCCACATATAGTCTACGCCTACCATTTAGACATAAATGATTCAAGCGAGCAAGTAATTCATTAAATGCTTACTTAAGAAAACATTAACTTCCATATAGAAAGGGAATAGGGCCATAACATTATTTATAATTTGGGATTCGGTTCTCCTTATTAATAATTCCGCTACAGCCGCAATGCGTACAAACAAAATACACAATAAATATAAACGTTATTGAAACAGCACTGTAAATTGTTATTGTAATGATCATTCTCGTTATGTAGGCTGAAATACGTTTATTTGTTAAAAAAACTTTTATGCGGCAACTTAAATTGGTAGTATTATAATAATATGAATAGCTCCCCTCACCGATTTCAGTGTCGGTTGCCGATTTCATTGAAACCAGGCCAGCTATGCAGGAGTTATTTTTCAGTGCCCAAGTGTGTGCGCAATACACAAAGACCCTATCTGTTCCTTTTACTCTCATAACACAGTGGGACGGTAAACCGACACGACTGGCGAGAGAACAGGCGCAGGACCGACTTTTTACATGCCCATCCGACGCATGGATCATCTTTCTTGTCAGACAATCAGGTGATCAGCGTGCATTGTCCTAACCAAACTTGAAAACAACATTTTTTGTTGTTCCAACGCGGGAATCGAACCCACGACCTCCGGGTCGAGAGCGAAGCTCTGAACCACTAGACCACGGAGCGGATTTATATTGTTGTTCTATACATTCTAGGAAAAATCGTAAGGTTCATACAAATTACAAAGTGTAAAATAAATCTTATTAGTGTTAGGTTGTACATGTGCCCCCTATATGTAGAGTTTACTGTGAAAGTACCAGCGCTGAAAGACTCACTTTTGACTTTCATGTTTCTATCTTTTTGCTAAAAGGTGGCCCCGAGCGAGTTTCTTACGCCGGTTCTTCTCGCCAGGTTAGTCCCCGAACCGGTGGTGGTGGTCATCATGTAGGATAATTCTGAAAGTGTTAGTAACTAACCGATTTGGAAATAAAATGTTTTTCATTTTCATTTTTCATTTTATGACAAATAACCGAACATCATAAATTTGTCTATACAATATTTTTTTAAAGTAACTCTTTCAGCGCTGGGTACTTTTACAGTAGACTCTATATATACCCATACACACCATAAAGTATTGTCATACACTTCGTAATTTGTATGTATTAATATTACAGCCTGTACATTATCATAATTTGTAAAAGTTATGTATATTAGGTGTAGAACGAGAGGTGCGGTGTATAAGTAAACCTAAATAGTTAGGAAAACAAACTTGATTCTTGTAATTCGTTCACTGGAATATTTTTTTTTGGAATTCAATTATTGTTTTGGAAAGCTTCACAGGAAATAGCTAGTTGTTGAATTACTTTTAGCATTCTTGCTGAACTTTTTACTTGCGGCGCAATGGAATATCTAAACGTAACTTATATAATAAGATATTTTATATTACGTTATTTTTAGGTTTCCGTAGTTGTCCGTCATATTATTAGTTGCCGCGGCGTCGGGCGTCGGCGTCGCGACGTCGGGCGTCTAGCGTCGCGGCGTAGGGCGTCGGCGTCGAGAATCTGCGTCGCGACGTCGGGCGTAAGCGTCGCGGCGTCTAGCGTCGCGGTGACGGGCGTCAGCGTCCAGACGTCGGGCAACGGCGTCGCGGCGTATAGCGTCGCGGCGTAGGGGGTCGGCGGCAATAATAATCCTTATCAAATTAAATACGTTAGTCACTTTGAATCACTTTATACACGTAAAGGTGAGATTCCACCGGTGTTCTGAACTGTTGCAAACATTGTGCGTAACAGATGTTGGTTCGGACGGTGGTTTGGACGTCGGGTTTTGGTGTCGTGGCATCTAGCGTCGCGGCGTCGGGCGTCGACGTCGCGGCGTCTGACGCCGTGGCGACGGGCGTCGGCGTCGCGACGGGCGTCGGCGTCGCGACGTCGGGAGTCAGCGTCGTGATGATTGGTGTCGGCGTCGCGGCGTCGGCGTCGGCGTCGCGGCATCGGACGTTGGCGTCGCGGCGTCGGCGTTAGCGTCGGCATCGCGGCGACGGCGTCGCGTCGTCGGGCGTCGGCAATTCACAATTGGGGACTTTCGTCGCATGCGCTGCATAAACGGTTTAAGTCAATCAAACACCTCGCGAACGAAGTCGCGGGCACAGCTAATAATATAATAAAAGTTATGACCTAGTCCTTACGGGTTATTACCTAAATGCCTGAGACAATGTGCCGGTGTTTGGTTATTGTAGTATCGATCATTCCATTATTGCGCCCAGCTCGGTTGATATTGCTAAACTAATTGTTTGCTGAACTAACCGCTGTTAAAGCGACGGTTAATTGATAGTTAAACAAGGTATATAAGTTGCTTAGTTAATTAATAACTGCCATTTTCTATTAAAAATCTTTAACCTAAAGCTAATATCAGACTGTCAATTAATAATTATTATACCACTTCCTTTTGACTTCCCGTAGTCGGATAGAAATACAACTCCGTTTTGACGACCTCCGTAGCGCAGTGGTTGATCACCTTGTTTTTTCACCAAGGTGATCAATCACTGCGCTACGGAAAAAAAAAACTATTCTTTTGGGGTTCGTTCGGAATTCGTGCTTTCGGACCCCTTGGTCGAGTCTTAAATGTAACCGATTCGCAATAACCGTATTATAATGTAAATTTTAGGAAAATGAATCGTCTAAAGTTTTTTTAATTATATCTCAAAGCCTTCGCAGCAGGCACAGCGCACACGATATGGTATTTATAGCTCTAGCCCCGACGTACAGCCTCATTGCTCATGCTTCCAAGCCACTGGCGTTAGAGTTACCTATAAATATAACACAAAAATATCACTGAAAAAACCTTCAAGTATAATAAAGGTGAAGTATACCTATGACTCTCGTCATAAAATAGGAGCGTTATTAAAAAACTTAAAGGTGCATTTTGAAAAAAAAATGCATTTGATGCATTCGGTTTCAGTTGTATTATGGAAAATATAATATATGCAGTTACAAAGGCAATTCTGAAATTACTATAATCGTATTATTGTTTTTGTAAATAATGTAAATGACAATAAGAGACCAGTCCGGCAAGCTAAAGCACTCACTTCGGCGCCGAGAGATCTACGTTATTCTAAGCTAACTTTAAACAACATTTTTGTTCATGCAGCGCGGGAATCGAACTCACGTATACAGTACCAGTATATAATATTATTGTATATATGTTTACATACTCTCTGAAATAGGTCAAAGTTAGACGGTAGATACATAGATACAAAATCCAATAATCATTTGTTTGTTTGTTACACGCACAACTTTTTATCTGATTGCGATTCATATCAACTTCTCGGGAAGTTATAATAAGCTCATTCCACGGCAATATAAGAAAGAATATGATGAAAAGTATGAAAGAAAGATTTTTACCTTAGAATTTTTCGCTCATCAACTAGCGCCACTCTTTTTAAAATAAATTTTACAACGACACAAAGATCTTGTTAAAAATTGGCATTTAATTGCAGCTCTAAATCCTATACTGTATTTACTCTCATAAGTAATAACTAAAGTGGCCGTTTTATTTTATTTTTTTGATTACTTTTTTTAATAAGATCTTTGTGTCGTTGTAAAATTTATTTTAAAAAGAGTGGCGCTAGTTGCGGTTATTCCTCGCTTTAATAAGTTTACTAGGATAGCCTGTATATTCCTAGGAAATAACGGTGAATGACGTTTTCTATGTAAAACCATTTTTTAAATATTAAACCCGACTAAATAAATTACATAATAATAATAATGCAACCCACACCGATTTCGGTGACGGTGGCCGGTTTCATTAAAAAAAAGGCCAGCTACGCAGGAGTTTTTATAGTGCGCAAGTGTGTGTGCAATACACATAAGCACTCTCTCTTCCTTTACTCTCGTTGCTTAGTGGCGGGAGATTAAGCGCAGGACCGACTCTTTACATGCCTATCCGTCGCATGATTCATATTTCCTGTCAGACAATCAGGTGATCAGCCTGCATTGCATTGTCCTAACCAAACTTGAAAACAAAATTTTTTGTTTTCCAACGCGGGAACCCATGACCTCCGAATCGAGAGCGCGGCTCTAAGCCACTACACTACGGAGGCTACATACACCTTACATTAAAATCAGATACGTAGTTTAGGCGTTGCCAACAAACATTATAATATATGTAGTATATATATTATAATGCTGATTTGAAGGTAAAAACAATATCGATTACATTTGTCTAAGAATCGACGCCATTTTGTATACATAGAAAATTTTTCACCGCTAAAATGGCGATTACACTTTTTTTATGAAAACAGTTTTAGCTTGCGCTAAAGTAGGCTTATTATATAACCCAGATTGGTACAAGTGAGCCTTAGAACGGGAGTGCCTCCGCCAAGTCGAAGGCTATACCATCCTTTTTTCATAACAGTTCAGTCTATTTTCGATTATTATTACCCGTTTATCTCAGAAGGTAACCTAATCCGACCTTTTGGAGCGGCTTAAAATAAATTTTAGGGTATTAAGATTCTATCTAACTTCTTATCTCTAAGAATAGTTAGATAGAAGGGTTAACCAAGGATATTTATTCTCTTTGAACAATTAAAGTTGACTGAGAATTAAAAATATTTAAACGTTCTTCACCATCTTCACTCACTCACTCACTCACTCATCTCACTTCACAAAAAGTTTTGTATTCCGAGGTGAGTCCAAGGAAAAATTTGAAAAATTTGTAAAAATTCATTAATATCAGTTCTGTAGTTTTTGCGGGAGAGCCATTGCCAACAACGATCGTCGAAAAATTGCAATAAACATCAAAATTTTGAATAACAGCGTCAATAATTTTGACTGTACAAAAATCTATATCTGCTAATATTATAAAGCTGGAGAGTTTGCTTGTTTGTTTATTTGATAGCTCTGTTCTCAGGAACTAGTGGACTGATTTGAAAGATTTTTTCAGTGTTGGATAGCCCATTTATTAAGGAAGGTTACCTCATATAATCATGCTAAGATCAGTAGGAACGAAGAAAAAATTTGCGAAAAAGAAAACATTCGAGACTTTTCACGCGGGTGATGTACACCTAGTATGATAATTAACCACTATACTATACTATACTAGCTGACCCGTGCCCGCTTCGTTGAGCACGGAAACCATTTAAACCTTGCCTGGACTTCCACGAACATTTCAAGACTAAAAATTGCCGAATTGGTTCAGCCGTTCTTGAGTTATAGCGAGACTAACGAACAGCATTTCATTTTTATATATTATATAGACTAGCTTACCCGTGCCCACTTCGTTGATCATAAAAAAAATATAAAAAACCGTTCAAACATTCCCTGGACTTTTACGAATATTTCAAGACACAAAATAGCCAAATCGGTTCAGCCGTTCTCGAGTTTTAGCAAGACTCGAGAACGGCTGAACCGGTTAACATATAAGAAGATATGTACAATAAAAAAACATAACTTTAACTCAGTTGTCAAGAATAATAACAAAAACTTTCATCCCACACTTGATAAAACCAATTTCTAAGTATTTTCATGGCAACAGCGATAAAATAAAAGTGAATTTGTAGCGTGTACGCTGCAAGTTTGAAATTCCCAAGTGGGAAGTCAATATAATGTATGTCTTTACTCGGAACTAATATTTTAGTAGACCTTTTATGAAGCGAACTTGCTGATTTTATTTTAAACTAGCTGACCTGTGCCCACTCTTACTTTTTGAGTTAAGTCGTTACATACAAAAATACTAATGTTTCCTCTTTATAATATTAGTGTAGACTTCAGAACTTATGTTACAGGTACCAGACAACGGAAATGTATTTTATTCTTTTATAAAATACACATATTTAAGATTTTTATTATTTTATACACAAATTTAATACACATCCATGACCCAGGAACATTGAAAACATTTTGTTCCCTCGGCGGGATTCAAACCCGCAACCTCTCGCTCGAGCACCAACGCGCTTAACCACTGCGTTACAGAGGTAGTCAAATTAGTTCAAATTACATTAAAAATAAAATTGCCTAACTGCAAAACAGTCTGTTGGCGGTCACCGATTATATCTCGTTTGTCCACCCCTACGGGAAAATACAGCAGAAAAAGGAAAACATAAAAACTATTTGTTCCATTTTTAATTTGTCAACAAGACCCTGCTATGATTAATGGCTTCTAGTTCGAATTATATAAATTTGTTCAGGCAATTCCGTTAAGTGGATCTCTCTGATGGAACAAACATGTTGTTTTTACTATATTCAAATAATTCCCTTTAGCATATTCGACTAATATTATGAATGCTAAAGTCTGTAAGAATATACAGTGTGTAAGAAGAACAGTCACTTTAACTTTGAGTTACGATTATACTACCTGTCCTCATCATAGTGAATGTTCTTTTTACACCCGTTATAGACATGTGTTAGTTGCTCTTTCACAGAATAACTTCCGAACGGATTTTCATGAAAATTGGAAGGGCGCTTACATTTTGGATTACCACATAGGCTATTTTTTATCACTGCCAAAAATTCCCGCGGGATTTTATTTCTAGTTATATCTAAATTAAAAAATAAGGTAATTAATTAAAAAAAAATGGGTGCGTGTACTTATGTACGCGCGTGAGAAGTTATACTTCTTTAGCATCATTAAAAATAGTTTTTTATATATATATATAATTTTTTCGAGACTTAATGAGCGGTTAAGAAGACGACTTCATACTGTTAATTTTGTGAAACAGGTGCGCGCGCATCTTAAAATTTCACTCTCATCATTTTTTCATAACGCGCCTAAAGAAGTATAACTTCAAAAGTTATTATCCATTGTAAACAAGTTTCTTTGAAGGTAAAGTTTTAACGTAATAGAACTTACATAATGATATTTTGTACAACCCATACTTTGCTTAAAGCAGATAATGTTTTAAATAATAGTTAATATTTGTATAGTTCACAAACCAAACAACTCATAACGACAACACCAGTGTGGTTAGCAGTTAGTTACGAACGATTAACAACTCCGGGCCCTGATTTAAGATGGCATCGCGATTCATCGCTTACGAAGTTCGAAAACAAAATGTATGGGATTTGACATTAGGTTCGCTAAATGACGAGCGAATTCGTATGTCATTTAGCGAAGCTTATGTCAAATAGTGATGACATCTTGAATCAGGACCCTGTATTCGAAACTTATTGAAAAGATAAGTGCATGAAAATAATGACAGCACAACATAATATGACTAGCTGTGCCCGCGACTTCGTTCGCGTGGTTGTTGGAAACACTGTTGCGATTATTGAATGATTGCTCACGTTGGTTTTTGTTATTATTAATATGATTATTAAAAAGAAATATTCTTTGATAAATATTTTTTGAGTTAAATAGTTAAACCGTTTATGCAGCCAGCGCACGCAACGAAAGTCCTCAAATGTGAATAATTCGCTCCTATTGGTCGCAGCGTAATGTTATATACCCTAAAGCCTTCGTCTATAAATGGACTATCCAACAAAAAATATTTTTTCAAATCGGACCAGTAGTTCCTGAGATTAGTGCGTTTGAACAAACAAACAAATAAACTGTTCCGCTTTATAATATTGTAGTAAAACTCCAGATCTCTCATAGTGTATTTATTATAAATTATCTATTTATCATAACTCAAATATTTTTAAACATACCTACATACAATATGTTCTATTATAACATTAATTTCCATATTAATAAATTATAACTGGTTACATTAACATTATATAATTATTAATTATAATCACATATAATCACATAAATCTTTAAAATAACACATTTAATACTGAACAGCAAATCTACTTAACAATATTAACATTAACAATTTTATAAAAGAGACTATGACTTACCAATGAGCTGATGAGGCCACCGCTGATACCAGAATTCAGCTCACAGGGCTCAAACTCCCTATTTTATACTAAAACCCCTGCCTGTTCCCTCCAACTGGTATCAGCGTTAACTCTCTGAAGGAAGTCAAATATAAGTCAAGTATGAGAATATCAAATGTACTTTTAAGTTTACAATAGTATAAAAATCCTCACACAGTCTTAATAAATATTGCACAATTACATAATTTTAATAATGATATTTCCTAATTTTTATACAGTTGATCTGATTAATTATATTTTACACTATTTAACAACTTATTATTTGTCACTTCCGCTAACAAACAAATTATCAATCAAATACATTTAAAGACTTATAAAACATTCTAAAAATCATAATCCACACCAAATAATTATGCAATAATTACCGTGTAATAACTTTTCTTAAAAATAATAGTTTACAATTTTACCATAGTTAAGATATACAATTAAACCACGCTTTTAGTATTGCCAATTACAAAAATCCTAAAATTATAAATGTTACTAAATAAATAGTTAATACAGTTATTTGCTATAATAATAATTTATAATACATACATTTCTAAAATTTGACCTAACAATATTATTATAAATAATATTACGAACACACTTGGACCTCTGAGGTTACAAGAGCGAGGATTTTTCTGAATGTGACGTCATTAAGATACGCTTGTATACACTATACACATACATTACATACTTATACACCCTCGTCAATGTCTCGTTCCTCCTTAACAATACAAACGGAAAAATACACAAAGTTACATTTCCGATATGTCTAATCCGATTTGCGGATGTGGGAGTAGAAACATCTTTGCAAGTACAACCTTTATAAAGTCTTTTTCGTACGTCAAGCTTGGAATAGAAACTAAAGATTCTTTAATATATAAACTAACTAGCTGACCCGTGCCCTTCTTCTTGAGCATGGAAACCGTGTAAGCCTTCCCGGGACTTCCACGAATATTTCAAGACCAAAAATAGCCAAATCAGTTCAGCTGATCTCGAGTTTTAGCGAGACTAACGAACAGCAATTGATTTTCATATAGCCTTTGTTACTCAGTGATAATGTAGCTTTCTAATAAAAAAATAATTATTAAAATCGGTCCGGTACTTTTTGAGTTAAGTCGTTACATATAAAAATACAAATCTTTCCTCTTTATAATATTAGTGTAGATGTTATAAAGCTGAAGAGTATGTTCGTTTATTTTAACGCGCTAATTTCAGAAACTAGAAGGTCGATTTCCTATATTCTGTTTTTGTTTTTCAAAATTCTTTATTAATATAACACTCGATGAATTATTCAATTGGTTATACACAATCATATAGAAAAATTTAAAATAAAGTACTTACAGGCTAAGTGCACCTCTTAAAGTTATCTGCATGATTTATATGGTAACATTCGGTAGGTAGGTATACTTGTAAATGCTTACTTTTTTTTATACTTTTAACATATAATTTTAGAATTAATTTTAACTTTACAAAAAATTATTTTAAGAACCAGTCGCGAGAATGATTACTTTAATTAATTTAATACTTATTACTAAATTTATAATACTTAAAGATGGTCTCGCCAATTAATAGGTACCGGCCAACTACTTCTAAATACTTATTTCCTAAATACTAAAGGATTTCATAATAGTATTTAGGCCTACTTTATGTTATCTGACCCGGCGATGTTCGTCTAAGGATTGATTTTCTTGACACACTGACCAGGGCCCTGATTACGTAACTCCGGTCGCTTTCCCGTCTCTCGAGATCAACTGCCATTGTGACGTTACATCTTTTTAAAACACGATTTAAAAAATGAATATGTCATAATTTTGACGTTTTAACTTTTTAAATCGTGTTTTAAAAAGATGTAATGTCACAATGGCAGTTGATCTCGAGAGACGGGAAAGCGACCGGAGTTACGTAATCAGGGCCCTGAGCGCCACCTACCGGGTCCAATTAGATAGTACACTAAAACCTTCTTCGAGAATCACTCTATGCTTTGGTGAAAACAGCATGAAGATCGGTGCAGTAGTCTTTGAATTTAGAACAAGCGGATAGACATGGGGGAGGACTATGTAATAATAATGCCTCCCACGCCGATTTCGGTGATGGTGGCCGGTTTCATTGAAACCAGGCCAGCTACGAGAGATGCCCGAGTGTGTACGCAATACACAGAAGTACTCTCTCTTCCTTTACTCTCGTCGCCCAGTGGGACGCGAAACCGACACGACTAACGGCAGATCAGGCGCAGGTCTGCTTTTTACATGCCCATCCGATGCATGTATCGTCATTCTTGTCGGACAATCAGGTGAGCTTGCATTGCCCTAACCAAACTTGAAAACAACATTTGTTGTTGTTTCAACGCGGGAATGAAACACACTAGACCACGGAGGCGTTAAAGTATAATATGTTTTTGTATACATTACCGTCTAGAAATTTTCAATTCCCTTACAGTTTGCTTAAAAGGTGAGGTATTTAAAAGAAAAATGACTAAGTACTAAACTTAAATTAGTTTTTAACACGTTTACAATATTTACTGAAGGCATGTTAAGCACTTAGTTATTAAAGTTTTCATCTTTCCGTTGACAGCTTCCACATTTTCCTTAGGTACGATCATAGAGCGTTTTATTTCAACTAATTGCTGAAATAGATTGCCGTTAATAATAATAAGTATCTAAAATAAACTTACAAATATTTTGTTAGATTAAATTTTATAGCCTAAATTACTCGTGACATCGATTGTAACCTCATTTATTATACTCTGACCAGTAGTTTATGCTACAAACATAATATTATAATAAAAGACTGCCAAAATCTTTACCCTGCCGTTCTTCAGATTCACCGAAATCGGGTAAAACTTCGTTGAGGATTAACACACTTTTTAAAAGCTTTTATTTAACTTGCAAAGTAGGTATGTATGTAAGGATGTTCGGGTGGTATCTTGCGACCCGATTATGAAGCAGATACTCTCAACCGATTAAGCTGAAATTTTGTATACACGTTTAGATTGGATGACAATACACGATTAGTTGTGTGTCGTCATTCTAAATTAAATATGGCGGACCATCCAAGATGGCGGAACAGTTGTTTTTAATGCATTTCTACAATATGGGTTTCAAATAAAAGGGCTAAAAGCCTTAAAAGGTTTTTTGTTTAATTTATTATCCCATAGCTTACAATATGTTAAATGCGTTCTAAACCGGAAATATATTGCTACCATACTAATAAAAATATTTGCCTACTGTACATAGCTAATAATAATAATAGCTCCCCACACCGATTTCGGTGTCGGTAGCCGATTTCATTGAAACCAAGCCAGATACGCAAGAGTTATTGTATAGTGCCCAAGTGTGTGCGCAATACACAAAGACACTTTCTCTTCCCTTTACTCTCATAACCCAGTGGGTAAACCGACACGACTGGCGACAGATCAGGCGCAGGTCCGACTTTTTACATGCCCATCCGACGCATGGATCATCTTTCTTGTCAGACAATCAGGTGATCAACCTGCATTGTCCTAACCAAACTTGAAAACAACTTTTTTTTTATTCCAACGCGGGAATCGAACCCACGACCTCCGGGTCCAGAGCGAACCGTGGGTTGCTGAAGTAAGAACAGCACCTACCCAACAACCAACTTACCCGTGGGTGTCGTAAAAGCTGACAGAGGGAATACACATATCCGGAAATTGACAGCGGCGATTCCACGGACATAGGCACTTCTTCCCCTTCCCCAGGAAATACTAGGTGGCTTAGGTCCAGCAGTGGACGTCATAACTGAAAAGATGACGACTATGTACAGAATGATTCACAGGTATATCAAGGCGAATATAGTGTGAAGAGCCCATTTTTTGTTTTGGCACCTCATATAAATTACTCAAGATAACTCAAATCTTCTAAAGTCTAAAATGACCACAAGGAGTGAATCTTACTATGCGCGGGCTCCTAGTATGTACGCTAGTCACTCAATGATAGCGATTTCAATTAGATGACTGCGACATGTACGCTAGTCACTCAATGATAGCGATTTCAATTAGATGACTGCGACATGTATACTATACACACGAACGCACTTGGCGCTGACCATGATTCAGACTCATATGTTTTGTGACTTACATGGAGTTCTTTAATCATGATTTGTTGCGTTATGGTTAGTACTCGTAATTTATACGAGATGCCAAAACAAAAAAAAATCTACGCGTCTTTCTCTTCACACTCTATTCGGCTTAATATAGGCACCAGAAAATCATCTGTATATTGTATACAATGTTCCTTGTCATTGTATAGCAAAAAGTCTAAGAGGACTGACTTAACGAACATTGTTCGCAGAGTCAACATCCTGAGGATGCTCCGGGGTCGGAGCGAAACGCGCGTCGAGTTTTGCAACCTGCTTGGTGGTGGGACTTTGCACGATCGTGTTAACATTATTGCTTGTGTGGTGGTGGTGTTTTCACGTTTTTTGCTTGCGAGTGTACGCATAGGCAGTGTGGGAGGAGGGAGGTGCATTAAACGCATGCTTATGCGTACACTCACTCATCTGCTTGCAGGTTGTGGTTATAATTGTTTCGCGGGATATTGCTAGATATAATTTATTTAAATTTTATCTAAGAGGAAACAAACAAAAATATTTCCAGGGTATAAATATTTTTATTAGTGCTTATTAATGGACTAATGTTTATCAGTCGAATAGATTTGTACGTGTTTGAGGAACTCCAATTCCAACATATTCCCTCGTGCAAACCCGAGTGATATATTTACATCGGAAAACTCTGAATTTTCTTTATCGTCTTCCAAACTTGGAGGTAGATTTGATTTATTTTATAGTCAATTTAAGGCGAAAAGTTGATCATAAATTCGGTAACTTTATTTCTACTTTTTTGGATTTGTTTTTAACACCGACGAGAAAAGAGGGGTGTTTAAAATTTTATGTGGTGAAATTCTACTAATAGATGCGAAAATGTCTAAGAATGTATGTATGGATGTATGTTTGTTGCTCTTTCAGGGAATAATCTATATCTATACTACAATATTATATTATAAAGCGGAAGAGTTTGTTTGTTTAAACGCGCTAATTTTAGGAACTACTGGTCCGATTTGAAAAAAAATTATAGAGGAAGGCTTTAGGCTATATAACATTACGCTGCGACCAATAGGAGCAAAGCAGTTTCAAAGTTTCAGTGAGAAAAGTTGGAAAAACGGGGAAAATTATTACATTTGGGGACTTTCGTTACATGCGCTGCATAAACGGTTTAAGCCACTCAAAAATCACGCGAACGAAGTCGCGGGCACTGCTAGTAATTACTAAACGGGTTTTGATGGTATGGTAGTTGTTTACATTTTGGATTAACACATAGGCTACGTTGCAAAATGTACGGTTTCCGAGGTATTTTGCTTTGTGCATACGAAATAGCGGGAATCGTCTAGTATCGCATAGATAAAGGAAGATATCTTAAACAGGTCAGATTGCTATTCGAAATACTTAGGCGCATTAATTATTCTCTCCTAGGGCTGTCTCACGCTCCGGCGGAAAAACAAACTTCTGAATAAGTTATATAGATTGGAAACGGTTGCGATTGTTATTTGTTTTACTTCTGACTTCCATATAACTTTTAAATAATACAATGTTTATCGAAACTTATTTTGTACTCCTCGACAAAAACAGAGCTGTGTTAAAAGTTTGACGTGTGTATTTGAGGCGTCGTAGCTTCTAAATATCCATTTAGAAGCTACGACGCCCGTATAGTCCATCCGGACTGATTATGACGTTACTTATAATTCGACGGCCAGACTTGAATATGTAGTAGAATAGTTGCAAAATTATTATTGCGAGATTCTTCTTGGCGGGTTTGGGTTGATCAGGTGGTACCTTGTTATTTTTTGTTGTCTTTCCGAAAAAAGCTTGTTAAGTTTATTTTATTAATTTATTTATAGTTTAATCGCGAAAAACCTAGGATCTTTCGTAAAGAGTCGGAATATTATGGTATGGCTATATGCTCATTAATTTATAATATGACTTGAGAACCGATTCTTTTACTATTAATGTAGGTATTATCTTGCTATTATTTTCGTCAACCTTTTTTTCCCGTGAGTGTCCGAAAAGGCGACAGAAGGATGATATTATACAAGGAAATTGGTAGCAGCGTTTCCGCAAATTGTAAAACTGTGCTCGCCAACTCGCCTGCCAAGCGTGGCGAATATAGGCAACTACCGGGAGTGGACGTCATGACATGACGGTCGTCAACCTATCGCCTCCGTAGTCTAGTGGTCCTGAGCTTCGCTCTCGACCCGGAAGTCGTGAGTTCGATTCCCGCGTTGGAACAACAAAAAATATTGTTTTCAAGTTTAGTTAGGACAATTTAGGCTGATCACCTGATTGTCTGACAAGAAAGATGATCAATGCTTCGTATGGGCATGTAAAAAGTCGGTCCTGCACCTGTTCTCTCGCCAGTCGTGTCGTTTTACCGTCCCACTGGATTAAAAGGAAAGGAAGGAGAGTAAAAGGAAGAGAGAGTGTCTTTGTGCTTTGCGCACACACTTGGGCACTATAAAATTACTCCTGCGTAGCTTGCCTGGCTACAATGAAATCGGTGAGGGGAGCTATTATTATTATTATGATCGTCACCCCTACTCCGAAGCCTGCGATATTAGCATCACGTCTGCCTTTGTGGTACACATGCTAAATAATTTGACAGCGTGGAACAGACGATATCTCGTGTTATGAGCCGTGAGATATTAATAATTAATCCTTAATTACTCTCAAAATAATGATTAAATAATTGCATTTAGCGTACTAACAATTTGTATTAATTTTAATTTAAGTGTAAGTTAATTATATTAGATCTGCAATAAGTTAGTTTTTATACTAGCTGACCGTTTAATCCTTCCCGGGACTTCCACGAATATTTTGAGCCTAAAAATAGCCGAATCGGTTCAGCCGTACTCGAGTTTTAGCGAGACTAACGAACAGCCATTCATTTTTATATATTAGAAAGATTGTCTTACTTGTAGATATTAAACCGTCACAGCTATAAATAATTATTATTCACTTAATGTCCACTCCAAAATATATATTTTTTAATTTTATTTATGATTTTTGATTGCATTGAAATATACAAACAATTCTAAATTTTCACCCTTTTACAACAACTAATATATTTCATTTTATTTTAAGGTAGAGTTAGGTTGTAGATGTAAACTTTTATTATAAGAAACAAATTTATTATTTGCGTATTTTTTTTTTCGTTGAATAGACGTCTAAGCATTAGCTTAGGCGTCTCCATTACGGTCGATTTTAAAGAACATACTCACGACACAAGCTTTCATGATTACTCCATAAATATTGTAAACTTCCTAATCAGTAGTTTACACAATGATCGTTGTTTACAGATATAATAATTGTAAATTGCATGAAAATGAAATGTAAATTGTAGATACAACGAGCTTCAATTTACATACTGCAGTACGCTTAGTAGATTATTTTTTATGCTAACTTTAACGGGAATATTCTACGATAAGAAGTTGTTGCTTTTTACGTTCCAGTCCAATAGGGTGATAAATAGACAACTTAATATAATTGCTCAAACCAAATGTGTTAAAACTTATCCTAGTTCTTATTTTAAATTTTGCTCATATTTTTCAATTAACCTCCTGTCTTTCTACCACGCGGCGAAGATGTAGGTATACCTGCTTCGTTATTCACTTCTGCGATGGACCAAGGCCTCCCCTAAAGTATTTCATGGGAGGTTGTTGCCTATACCCACCACGCTTGGCAAGCGGGTTGGCGAGCGCAGTTTTTAAATTCCGAATATATTCCCTCTTTCGCCTATTAGATATAAGAAAGAGATAGAAGAAAGGTTGAATGGAGGTAACTAAGGAATAAAACAAAGATAGTAGAACCAGGACGAACTATCGAAAGACACCGAAGTCGTATCTGTGTTGTCCGCAAAGGGAGAAGGACTTAGGGACAAATAGAAAAAGATTAAATAGCTTGTCAAAGAGAAGCGCCCGAGACAGTAGGGTGCGCATTCCCGTGTTTCGCCTCGTATAACCACGATCGGTTGATGGGGTCATGGGTTGGTGGAGGGATTTGTCGCCTTTTATGACACCCACGGAAATGATGGGGAGATGTATTCTTTCTCTGGCACCCCACGTTGACAGTTGACACTTCTCGTGGAAAGATGGTTAATGGGGAGGTGCAATTTTTTCTCGGGCACCCCACGGGAAACATCTAGTACAAAATAAAACGTGCATAGTACCAATGACGTCGTCGCAATTATTCTGCAGCGGCGCGGAAGGCAGACGTCTCGACTCTCGGCCGTAAGATTTCACGCCATGCCTTTATAGCGAACTGGAGCATGTCATTAGTGATGCCGGCATCAGCATCAGCTCTCCCCGACCTGTGTGGCTCACACTACATGGTTATCCGTGGGGTACATGGTTATGGCTATGTACATAAAAAGTGTCCGACAAGATGGCCCCACCATCGTATCTCGGGTATTTTTTTGTAACAATAATAATAATTACTTATTTATGTCATGAAAAAATTTATTACCTGTATATTGTGTAAAAATAGCATCATAACTTAGTTTTGCTACTAAGTTAGTGTTAACGGCGTGTTCAAATAACATGTCTTCTTATTCATTGATAGGAATTACGAGAGGAACAACATGATCGCTGCATGCTCGAGAGTGATGAGGCCTGGCAGGCGGTGGTCTCCTTTTGCGAATTCGTCATGTCGCAGAAGGAGGCCTCGGAGCGGGACAGAGAGACTGATCCTCTCTCTCTCTTCCGCTTCGCCGGCGCAGGACGAGGGTGCGGAGGCGTCGTTTTGCGGCCCTCCCATCTCACGTCTAGTACGGGGCTCCGGGTAGAGGGATGGGTAACCTCCCCGGCTTTGTCAGTCTCGGCGCCGAGGAGAGCGCTTCAGTTTGCCGGAGCGCTCTCTTAATTTGATGGAAGTCCGGTCCCTATAGAAGTGGTCGAGGGAGGAGTGGCCTGTGTTTAGACAGATCCAGGCACTCCACCCAACATAACGGCTGATGGCAATCCGCAAGTGGTTGTAGTGGGTAAACCGGCCGTAGCGAGCCGGGAGTCCCACATACCCCTCGGGGACCCTCCCGGGAGGATGCGTAATGCATTTCCCTTGCGATATCAAAAAAAAAAAAGGAACAACATGATATTTAACGAAGGATTAACTTTAACTTTGCTTGGTGAAACACGTCCTAGGAATATTACATAATTGATCAACAATATATTCAGACGGTTATGTCTGAAAGGCACATTCATGTCATACAATGCAACTTTAGCGTCATTGTGGCCAGTTTTAAAAATATATCTAGATACTTTCGTCGGACACTTTTTCAGTTTTCTGCCTTAGAGACGCCCCTTAGCTCTTGTCTCCACAGCTTAGCGCGTCGGCCAGTCTATATCCTTGCAATATAATTACACACACACAACTCCCTATCTAGTAAAACGAGCTGTTGAGGTTTTTTTTTTTAATAATTTATTTAAGGTCGCTCAAACATCAATGGTCATTAGCGACCACTATAGGTTTACATTTTATATATCAAATTATAATAATTAATTTAATTTTAGGAATTTTACAGTTTTCTCCGTTTTTTCTAGGCATTCTTTTAAACATACAGTTGAGGTTTGTTGTTTTGAACACGCAGGTAAAAAAAGAACGGTCACTTTGGGATATGATTATACTACCTTCTTTCATTGTAGAAATGTGTTATTTTTATTTTATTTTTTTACAAAAATTGCCTAAAATGTCTTTGACAAAATAAAAAAAATAATAACATTTCCGAAATGAGAAAAGGTTGTATTTTATTACTCATGCGGGATAAGTAGCATCTTGGCGCCCGCTGTTGCGGTTGAAAACGAGCCGTTTGCCCAAAATGGGCAAACAGCCCATTTTCAACCGCAACAGCGAGCGCCAAGATACCACTTATACCACTTATCCCGCATTTGTAATAAAAAATAGTATGTGCAGCCCGTGCGATATTGTCGATTGCTCACTCGAGCGAATGAACGCACTCGCTTCGCTCGTGCCTTCATCTTCGCTCTCGTGAGCAATCGACAACTTATCGCACTAGTTGCACAATATACTATAATCGTATCTCAAAGTTTAGTGACTGTTCCTGTATAAGCTTGGGTTGTATCATCCGGACCATATTATAATTGGTCTATGGTTGTATGTATCTATGTATGTGAGTAATAGAATATTTGAGCATCATTTTCACCAATTTACATAAGTCCGATTAATTAGAAATTTTATACAGGGTGTAAAAAGAGCATTCACTATAACTTTGGGATATGATTAAAGGACCTTTTCTCATTCTATAAAAGATTTTTTTTCATTATTTATTTTTCGAAAAAAATATTTTTTTTTTGCAATTATTTATTTTTAGTCGCAAGGCTGAACTGTTTGGAACAACGTTCTGCATTAAATTCTTAAATTTGCCCTAGTACGTAATGATTGTCTTACGCGTGCTATTGACCTCTCAGCGTAATCAGCTGATCGCTGTGTTGTGCACGTTGTACATTGCCTATTGAAAATTTTTACATTTTAAAAACAGTGGATAAAAAGCAAATGACTAGTACCAATGGATATATCTCTTGCCTGGTTATTACCCCACGAAGTTATAGTGACTGCTCTTTTTACACCCTGTATACGTGTCAAAGTCAACTTCAATTAAGCGTGTTTTTTTTTAGTTTTTTTTATTAACTATTATTTATTTTAATATTGTAGTGTGTGGCTATATTCGCACTTCATTCAAAATACCTCTTTAAATGTAGAAAGCTTCACTTTTTACCCCACAAGAAAAAGAAATGATTTTGGTAGTGTAGATATTCGATAGATACATAGAATACGTCATATTGTATGCATGTTTACCACGTAAGCAACTCGTGTTAATAATTAATAAAGATTCGTAATTATTGCAAATGTGGCAAATGATAAACAAATGCTTGGTGATAGTTTTTCACAAAAAATATAGTTCTGACCATCTAATTCATATAATAATTATAAGCTACCTGATATTTATCAGTAGACTGGAAACAAGTCCTAAGTCTTAAATCTAGTTAAGAAAGTAATATTGAATCTTCGGAATCTGGGAATTGGGATAGATAGAATCACGACACCGAAGCTGATTCGAACTGCGACAATTGTTAGCAAAATTGGATTCACGGGAAATTGAACTAGTGCCATAGTGCCAATTTACCCGGAGGTACCTTACATGGCTCGGCCATTTTACTTGTGTATACCCTACAGGCAATTTAATACCAACATCAGTAAGGTATACCTTACTGAATATTATTGTTATAATAGACAAGTGGTAATTGCTCCAGATTACAAGCAAATGGATTTAAGTATACTTTTTGTTGAAAGTGCAAAATTTAGATGTGTTTTACTACGAGTATATTTCAACAAGAAAACATTTCCTTTAAGCTTAACACTTACTATAACGTCTATAACCCGACGACGCAAGCAATACTATAGCCAATATTATATACAGGGTGTAAATAAAGAACAGTCACTATAACCTTGAGATACGATTCTACTACCTTTCCTCATTTTGGAAATATATTAAGTACTTTGTTTTTCAAAAACTATTGAAAAAAAAATCTTTTTACCATTTCTTATTTATTTTTTTGTCGCTATAATAACGCAAAAGCATTTTTAGAATGAGAAAAGGTAGTATAATCATATCCCAAACTTATGGGGACTGTTTTTTTTACACCCGTTATATTGTACTGCCGTCCATATCATATTAAACAACGCACTTGCTTGGAGTTTTGAATGAACCGAGATCAAAGTTTTTTTGTATATAATTTTGTTGTCACCATGAAACTTATAGGAATATTCCAAATAGGTATGTTTAGTTTTGTTTAGTACCTTTCAATGTGGACTTTGCATGTGGGATATTTAGTTAATTTATGACATTTTTACGATGGTTATGACTAGTTATTAGATTGGAATGGATCCACATACTTAATAATGCTGCGAAAAGTATAACAGCTATTAAAATTGAGTGATTGATTCTGGTAGATCTCGTGTTGATTCCGAATATACATAGGTACTATTTTTTATATAATTTTCGCCAAAAATGTGGATTGCGTTGTTTATGATGGTCGGCAGTTTATTTATCCAATATTACAAATCAATAGACATTTGATTTATTTAAATCAGTTTAGTAGTTCAGGTGCTACAAAATGATAATGTACAATGGAACAACATGCATATTTATACATGACAAAAATGTACAATGGAACAACATGCATATTTATACATCAAGTGTTTACTTCCTTTTTCTGTCAAAAAGTAAAAAAATATTTTTTAATTTTTACAACTTATTCCTTTGTAGTCGCAAGGATAACAAAAAGCAAAAATATTTTTTGAAATACTTAAATATTAATAAAAAAGACTTTCTGGAATGAGAGAAGGTAGTAAAATCATATCTCAAACTTAAAATACATTAGTTCTGTAAAGGTACATATATCTATCTACTCCTAAAATCTTAGAGAGGGTTCTTGGCTTTAAGGTTCTTGGCTTCGCCATAACAGTCGGGTTGCAATAGTAATATTACGTATAATTAAAAAACTTTTTTTGTAGTCATTTATGTTATTTTATTCATTTATGATGTTAGTTTAAGTATTTTTTTAACAGACGAAAAAAAACGAAGAAGGTTCTGAAACGAAGAATTTGATGCGTTTATTTTGTTTATTTGTGTTTAATAAATATGCTCATGTAAACGTAGAGACTAGAGAGTGAGCGAAGTTTTTGCTTGTCATGTTAGCTGATCAACGATTTGAGCAGCCTTTCAGAAACCGGGGGATAATCATAATTTGTTACCACAAAGTAGATATTTATAACAGAGACACGATCTAGTCCTAGATAATGGTATCACCCTAATACTGGCAATTTGACTGGCTATTTTTGTTTTCTTCGATTTCCAGGCACATTCAGGAAACCGCCATCTAGCGCCACTATTGGAAATAACTAATTACTAATATCGTTTTGTATCTTCTTCTTAATTAAGGAGTTGAATTTAGCTTAATGTAATGTTATGCTTAAAAAATATGCTGATCTTCATTTTAATGTCAATATTCGTACTTAATTCGGCATATTATTTACGTTTTATAATTTAAAAACGTTAATTAGTAGTGACATCTATTGCAATTTTTTTGTGTTAAAGATAGATTGTATGGGATGGTAAGCCATGTTTGTTACCAAACAAATATCTGATAAGTGTTGAATTAGGTCATCAATCAATCCAGGGTTGACCTAATTCAAAAATTATTCATCAGACATATTTTGTTTGGTAGCAAAATATGATAATTTATTTTATCAGTAGCTACTTAGAAACGTAGATTGAGGCATAAGGTATCTTCAATTTTAACGATTTTATATTTAAACTATAAAACTATATAAATATTTCCATTGTCTGGAACCTGTAACACAAGTTCTTCATATACTTAGCACGGGGCCAGACTGGAGTGGTGTGAAGCGTCCATATATTACTATAATTATAATGTTAATATAATTATATGAACGACGTAAAGACAAGGATAAATAGTTGTGCACGTTATCGTATTGTGCAATACGATATCGAAACAGAAAACGATCGTATGTCGTCGACATAGGTGCGTTGCATTATTCAATCCGATATAGGACATCCGACCGATAATGACGTCACACTCACTCGCTAGTCATCAGCGACAATTGGTATCCTGATAGATTTATCCTTCTGACTCCTGTCTCATTGAATCCTATAAAATCTGACTAATTTTGGTGTAAGTTGCATAATGATGCAAGTAGATGTCTGGATGAAATGTGTTCTTTTACGTGTTACTCTTGGCAAACACTATTAGATTTAAACAACATTACACATTTTATGTAGCCTAGTCAGCATATTTTTTTTCTTTTTTTATCATTTAAAACAATAATTAAACTAGAATCTTATATATTTTAATAATCTTCTTATATATAAAAATGAATTTGATGTTCGTTGGTCTCGCTAAAACTCGAGAACGGCTGAACCGATTCGGCTATTTTCAGTCTTGAAATATTCGTAGAAGTCCAGGGAAGGTTTAAACGGTTTGTATGCTCAACGAAGTGGGCACGGGTCAGCTAGTATTTGTATAAAAATATAATCATCATCATCAAGAAACCACAGAGCTTTATGAGTAGGTATTACGAGTTACCACCAACTCACAGGTAATCAAGTTGTAAATTAAATAACAATTACATATAAAATAATAATATTACTTTATATCAAGCCTATTACTACTATGAATAATAGTAGCTAAGCGATTATACTGTGTGTCATGAAAGTGAAATTATAATTATATGTGGCGATAAAGTAAATATTATACATATAGTAAATAATAAACAATTGAACCGCTTTATATCTTATAGGGGATATATGTCGGAGCAGCCAAAAGGGAGAAGGTTCCGAAATTTAGGTGACAAATCGATAACTTGGCTTACTAGATGTCCTAATTTCATGCATGCAAAAGGAAAGGAATCAAATATTTACTTAAACTAGCCGGCAACGCCAAAAATTAATTGTTGTGTTTAGTTTTGTCTGTTTGTCTTCTACATGCTTAGGGTTCCGTACGTAATACAACGTCGCTGGAATGTATCTAAAGAGCCGCGAGACCTAGACAGTTGAAGTTTTCACAAATTATGTATTTCTGTTGCCTCTTTGACTACAAAATATAATAATCATTTAAAGGGGGCTGACATACACCAAACGTGTTTTACGTTTTACGCGGAGTCCGACTCGCACTTGACTGGTTACAATACATTTTTTAAATAATTGACTGTTATCGCGTTTATCAGTTATAATACCCATGAATCATTGGCGATAAGAATGATACACAAAAATACACACAAAAATAAAAGTGATCGTTTTATCTGTATGATATAATCACAATGGTGGATTTACCTTAACACGATAGATAACAAACCACGACATCCCAACGTGTTGAAGTTTTATCCCACACATTTCCCACAACAGAAAGATAGATAGAATCTGTGGAAAATCTCATTAAAACCGGTCTAGTAGTCTCGAAGCTGCAAGCTTCTTTCCACTTTAATAACAATAATATCTATTGAGACTTCACACCACGTCAATCTGGCCACGTGCTAATATAAGAAGAACTTGTGTTACGGGGACCGCGGACGACGGAAATATACTAAAAAATATTAGATATTTATTAAAAGCATTACTTTTATAATATTATACACATTACACGTATATAATTTTTTAATTCTATTATACACATTACACAAACTTAATTCACAACTATGACCCAGAAACGCAAAAAGTATTTGTTATTGAATGTACTGTAGGTTCTTGGTGGAAATGTATGTTATATAGTAAAACACAAACTACTTTCACTTTTTTCCACTTTATTTCTGTTTTTCTGTCTGTTTTTCCACTTTATTTGTTATTTTACATTTATTATTACTTAAAATACACGACCGGTTTCGACTAAGTCATCCTGATGACGTCTATGTCGTACTACTATGTTTAACTATACAAAAACTTTGTTTCTTCGACGGGATTCGAACCCGCCACCAGGTCGCATCGTCGCGCTACTGAGCTACAGAGGTCGTCAACACGGACAGACAGTGCACATGTACCGTACTATTTTGATTATCACAAACGTAGCTTATCTCGTCTGGTGTCAGTTTGTTTTCATTGTATTTATATTTATAGTCCCTAGTAGGTGTTAGTGTGTCATCAGTCAGTAGTGCTAGTGGGAGCGACGTCGGTGACCGTGAGTAATGTACAATTACTATTAATGTAATACATATTACATGTGTATACTATTATTTTCAGTGTATCATTACATAATAAACGATACACTAAAAAGAATAGTATAAAACGCTAAATTGCATTGTTATTGTTTCTTGGAACATATGTTAATCAGTTTTATAGAAATTGGTGAAAATTATGATTCCGTTACATACATACTGACAATACTTTTTTCTTTATTTAAAATTTTAAACAGTTGTATAAAATATCATCAAGAAACTACAGGGGTATGAGAAGGGTATTACAAGTTTGCATCAACTTACACGCAATTAAGTCTTAAATTATAATAATAATATTAATTTATAACAAGCCTATTGCTATAGAGAATAGAAGCTAAACTATTAAACTGTGTGTCAGAAAAGTGTAAACAATTAAACATACAATTCAAGCTTATAAAAAACGTGTTTGATTAGTAATGCAATAAGTTGAGCATAATTAATTAGAATGAAAAAAGTGTAGATTGAAGACGACGTGACGTATTTTTAGGTTATGTTGTTTTTGATTGTTTACATTAGTTAATTTAATTATTGTATACAGTAGGTACGGTATATCTTATCGACCTTCAAAAAGTATTACTAGACAATCTCCTGCGGTTTTCCTAAACTACAGGTAAAGTTAGATAAGGAAATTATAATACCGGAGATTATACATAATAAATATAATGCTAATTAGTTGTATAAATGTGTTTTATTAAGGAGTCAGTTTTATTAATAGGTCAGTTTATTATAAGCAAGCATTAGTGATTAGACGGTAAAGTATTCTGCGAGTTCAAACCAAATCTAAAGCCCTATTCTCCATCTAACTACTGACAAAAACTAAAGTTTTCTTGCGAAGCTTGTATCCAGTCCCAAACATTTTATTTTGGAACTTTGCAAGCAATAACAAGCGTCAATTTATTCGTGATAATATCTCACTTTCGTAGTCGGGTTAATTTACTGAATAATATTCGCGTAGATCAACAATTATTTTTTGTGTTTCAGAATAAATAACAATAATGACAACCGTTGCCAAAGTGTGGAGCAGCTTTGAGGGGAAGAGGAAAGATGGGAGTATTGTCAAGTTGAGAGTCCAGGAGGTCCCCGGGGAGAGAATGGAAGAGGCTCTCGAGTTCATCAACACCCTTTTGCTTAGAGAAGAAGTTATATACAAAGCTTCAGGTATTATGACAGCCATAAGCATTAAAAAAATTAACAATGTATTACTTACAACTAATAGACTTTTATCTAAAAATTAACTACATTCATACGAGTAGATTCATAAATAATTTTATATATTGCATAGGTATATTTGTTTTTTGGCATACGATGCAAGCGATCGAACTTAGGCTTGCAATGGCTTCCATAGTATATTGTGATAAACGAGATATTTAAATTTGGTTTTGGTGGAATCTTCAAAAAACTAGTTGTGGTTTTATTGGAAATTTTACCAAAAATAAATTTTAAATATATAATATTATGTTATCACAAAATTCTATGGATTTATATTATGGGTTGCCTCTATAGACAACCCGAGACCCCAGACCAGGCACATACCTGGCTCAAAGAGTAAACATCGCCATCCAGCGAGGACTCTTTGAGCCTTCTGGGTACTCTGCCTGATTGGGACGACCATGAGGTTATTTTTTTAGTTCTTAAAGTTATTTTATTATATGATTTTTTTGTTTGTTTTAGTTCGTAGCTAGTCATATTATTGTAATCACTGTTTTATTATTATTATTATTATTATTATTTGTTTTAATTTTTGTTATTATTATAGGTATACCTTATTGTACTTTAAATTACTGATTTTATATTGTCAAATAAAAAACTTGAGTGACCCAATGGGGCACTCAATATTTACGACTACAATTACACCACTGGATACTCGAGCTATTAACAAAATATCTACATCAATGATTGAATAATCTCTTAGACAAATTCTTTATCCTTCTTATGTTTGACTTCAGGATTATACAAAAACGAGGAAGCTGTGAAGGAGTACATAGGGATCATAATGGCAACCTCAGAGGAGCGTCCACCACATGTGAAGATGTGTTGTGTTGACGATGGATCGGATAATGGCGGGGAAATAGCTGGGATCTCCATGGTTTCGTTGGACAAAGATACAGATTCATTGAAGCAGATAATTAGCAAGGTAACACAATAGTTATATGCTATGATAATAGTCTGAGGCCCGTATAAATAAAACAATCTCAATTACTAATAATTACTTGCACTTTATCCACTTTATTAGTGGTTAAACATAAGATTGATTGAAATATACGAACGGTTTCGACTAAGTCATCATCAGGGGGCCTACTCAAGATGCCATCGCTAATTATCGCTTACAAAGTTCGATAACAAAATGTATGGGATTTGACATAAGGTAGGTACGCTAAATGACATACCAAATCGCGATCATTTAGCGTAGCTTATGTCAAATCCCATACATTTTGTTATCGATCTTTTTAAGCGATAAAATTAGCGATGGCGTCTTGAGTAGGCCCCCAGGTGTCAAGAACGTACAGTACATTCAATAACATAATCCGAATCGAAACCTCAACTTTCGGTTGGGATTGTTATTAGACGTTCATTACGTACTAGAAATTATAAAATTTAAGAATTTAATGCAGAACGTTGTCTTAAACGGTTCAGCCTTGCGACTATACTAATACTATAATAATAATTATAGTATTAATAATAAATTGCAAAACAATTTTTTTTTTTTAATAATATTTAAGGAAAAAAAATAATTCCTAGAATCAGTCACGGTCCTATAATCATATCCCAAAGTTATAGTGACTACTCTTTTTACACCATACAGGGTGTACGATATGTAACGAATTATTCAAGACTAAAAATAGCCGAATTGATTCAGCCGTTCTCAAGTTTTAACGTGACTAACGAACAGCAATCCATTTTTATATATGAGAGATTATAATATACAACATTAAAAATACACTTTTTGTTAATAACGTACTGTTATATTTTCAGTACGAAATCAAAAGCACAGAATTGAAGAACTTAGTCAAAGCGGGTATTGCGTTAGAAGAAGGGGAAGACCTCAGCAAGAAGTTCAAGTTACACTACCACGGCAAAGGCATAGTGGTACATCCCGACTATAGAGGGATGGGCATCGCTAATGAATTTGTTAGATTAAGGTAATTTAAATATGTTATATGTTATATGCTTTTATTCAACTTGCCCCGCTGGTATGTTTGTGTGGGATAAATCTTGTGTGTTATTCCTCAGTTTCCCGAACGCTATTCAAATGAATTATCAACTAACATGGCATTCAAATCAACGACCCATATTGAACGCTGATCGGTAGAACATTATCAGACAGAAAGGAACGGACATATATATTTATATAATTACATCACGCTCACACTAGCCAAGATTTGTTAAAATTCCACAGATAAGGTTAATTCACTAAAGACACCGATTAGTTGACATACGATTTGAATCAGCGAGCAAGCGTGATGTTATTATAAAATATCTGTCCGTTCCTTTCTGTTTGATAATGTTCTACAGATCAGCATTCAATATGGGTTGTTGATTCCAATTAGGGTTCAGAACCGGGATTTCCCGGTACCGAAAATCCCGGGATTTCCCGGTTCTTTGACTACTGTTATAGAACCGGTTCTCAACGCAAAAGAACCGGGATTTTCGGTATTTTCGGGATTTTTTTTACCTTAACAAAAAATAAACGCAACGGGCTTAGAAAAAGTACTTTTGTATTTTAATTACACATTGTGGCATGTCATGTTAAAGGATAATATATTTATTGCTATACAATGATTAAAATATCGTTATACAGTCACTTCCATTAAAGTTTTACATAGATATAAACAATTTTTATAAACGTGAGTAATATTATATTACTAGCTTTGGCCCGCGGCTTCGGGCGTGTTGTATTCGTAGCAAAAAATTCTTTACCAAATAACACTACAGCTGCAATGTGGTTTAGATAATGTTATAGTAATAAACATATTAGGAGTATCATCATATTTTAACCAATGCATATAAAAACTTAATAAATTGTATACTTTTGACACTTTGGGTTACATTATTGGAGTTTTAGTAAGGATCCCTTTTTTTTTTAATATAATAAAGCCTGTGTTCACCGTTGATGGTGTAACTTTCCGACGGCGAAAAACGCTTTTAAATTTTAACTTAAGTTACGATGTTATTCAAAATATTCTTAACTGATTTTACTATCTCAACATATTAAAATAAATCTAGGGGAAATGTCTGCTCATTAAATATATATTTAAGTCAAAATCAAGATTTGGGGATAAAGGCCATAGAACCTAAAAATAATAATTATGAAAAAAAGTACTGTCTGTCTGTCGGTCCGTATGAGTCCGTACTGAATGGAATAAAATGAAATTTAGCAGGCCGATAGCTTCGAACCTAAAGGATAATGTAGGATATTATTATCCCAAAAACGAAAGGGTGCCCGTTGGATTTTCAAAAAACAGCTACTTATTTAATGGTATTTCGGTGAAACTACGACGTATTTAAATGAAACTCGGCACAAAGGTAGATTGGACCATGAAATTAATAACAGGATTTTTTTTGTTGGGAAACAAAAAGGTCCCAAGGGATCATAATTATAATTATAAAAAATCTTTTTTCTACTACTTATAAATAAAAAATCGCAAAAACCAATTGTATAAGATATTATCTTTAAGCTATGAATTTTTGATGAATCAATTTATCTGTTGGATAAAGCTGTTAACATTTTTGGAAGATCCTTTTTTTTAGCCAGTAAAACTCACATCGATATTACATTCAAACTTACTTTACAATATTTGCGTTTAAAATTTTAATTTCTGTCCAAACATTATACCGCATTTCGTGCGATTGGCTAAGCAGAAAAATAATTTTAAAATGTTTTATCCATACTTAATATTATTTCAAACGTGAAACTAACTGTGTCTGTTACTTTAAGAGACATGAACTGTTTTACCGATTTGGTTTAATTTTGGTACGGCGATAAGTTTATAATAAATAGGACTTATCAACGCCGAGGCAAAACTACCGAGCAAAGTACGATTCAACGTCACGTATATAACGTGACGTAAAATATAATTACTCATACATAAACTTATAAAACTCCTCAGTTTTGGTTGGGTTATTTGTACTACACAGTATTTTACAATATTATAAGTTTTAATAGATTTACACCGGTAAAATAGTTTTTTGGCTCATGATAGATCGTAGATATAATATGCAATGTTTTATTTACCTATTCAAAAGTAATAACTTTGCAAAAGTGGGAGGGAATCTGCTAAGTGTGCCTTATAGGCTGGCAAATCGTTATACATAATATACGCCACGGAAAAAAAAATATTGTAGTGCGTATGATCTGGCCAGAAACTGAATAGTGGATAGTCATATGATTATTGGTATAACATTATCTTAATCATACTGTAGCCATAGAGTTATTTGATAAAGAACTTTTTGTTACGAATACTATTTTACGCGCCCGAAGCCGTGGGTAAAAGTCCTAATATTAGAGACGTTAAATTCAAAATATATAAATATACGATATTTTAATCATTGTATAGCAAATTAATGTATCATACTTTAACTTGACATGCCAAAATGTGTGATTTATTTATAAAAAATAGTTTTTGAAGCCATTGTATTTGTTTTTAGTCAAGTAAGAAAAAAATCACGAAAATATCAAAAATCCCGGGAAATCCCGGGAATTCCCGGTTCTGACTAGTGCCGGTACCGAAAATCCCGGTTCCTGAAACTTTACCGGTTCTCGATACCCTAATTCCAATGCCATGTTAGTTGATCATTCATTTGAATAGCGTTCGGGAAGCCGGTGTAAAAGTTCTTTATGAACTTTGCACGGAACTAAAATGACATGGTATGAAATCATCATCATCATCACGATTTCAGCCATGAAGTCCACTACTAGACATGAGCCTCCCAAAAATTATTTCATGAGGGGTAGTTGCCTATACTCGCCACACTTGACAGGCGAGCGCAGTTTTCAGATGCTGCTGCCAATTTCCGGATATATCCGTCTGTCTCCTTTTAGAACACCCACGGGAGAGATGGTTGATAGGGTGTTATTCTATCTCCAGCACGAATGATGATGGAAAGCCATATAAAGATTTTTTTTCTTTTCAGAGGTATGCTTTGCAAAGAAACTGACGTACCAATGACGGCAGCGTGGATGACAGCCAAGGGCTCCCAGAGGGCCGCAGAGAAGAACAATTGGAAGACGTATGTGGAAATGCTACCAGAGGACCTAGCAGCAAAAAGTGGACTAGTATTCGAGAAAGATGCGATTCCGTTCAAACTGATGTACATAACTAAAGACGAAGCAAAATAAATATAGTTTGTAGATAGATAAGAATGTATATTTTAACTAGCTGTCACGTGTCCACTTCGTTCAGCCATGGCCTACCATCCCATACAATGTTTAATACAAAAACATTGCAATAGATATCACTACTAAGTTTTTAAATAAAAAAATGTATATATGCCGAATTTAGTACAAATATTGCCATTAAAATAAAGATAAGCTTATTTTAACATCACATTAAGCTAAATTCAATTCCTTAATTAAGAACAAAACACGAAACAAAATTAGTAATATTTTCCAATAGTGACGCTAGATGGCGGTTTCCGGAATGAGCCAGGAAATCGAAGAAAACAAAAATAGCCAGTTGAATTGCCAGTATTAGGGTGATATCGTTTGCTAGTACTAGGTCGTCTCTGTTATATACTTACACTTATACGTACTTTGTGGTTGAGCATAAAAACAGTTTGTGATGAAATCCGATTACATCGCGGAATCCGGAACCCTCAACGCGGGATCCGCGTGTGGAAAATTACTAAAGCAACTATTAGAAAATGGGAAAAGGGGTCGGTGATAGAAGAGTGAAAAAATTGGGTTGTATGTATTTTTAATGCCACATTATAAAAAAATAAAATCAAAAATGTTGTCCAAAAAAAATTTTTAAATGATAGAGGTGGATAGTAACCCTTATCACTTAGGGGTATGATAAATAGATAGTAGCCGATTCTCAGACCTACTGAATATGCATATAAAATTTCTATTTCTAACGCCTCCGTGGTCTAGTGGTTCAGAGCTTCGCTCTCGACCCGGAGGTCGTGGGTTCGATTCCCGCGTTGGAACAACAAAAAATTTTGTTTTCAGGTTTGGTTAGGACAATGCAGGAAGATCACCTGATTGTCTGACAAGAAAGATGATCCATGCGTCGGATGGGCATGTAAAAAGTCTGTCCTGCGCCTGTTCTCTCGCCAGTCGTGTCGGTTTACCGTCCCACTGGGTTATGAGAGTAAAAGGAAGAGAGAGTGCTTCTGCGTATTTCGCCCACACTTGGGCACTATAAAATAACTCCTGCGTAGCTGGCCTGGTTTCAATGAAATCGGCTACCGACACCGAAATCGATGAGGGGAGCTATCATTACTATATATATTTTTACCATTATATTATTACTACTAGCTGTGCCCGCGACTCCGTACGCGTGGAAAAGTAATTTAGGGCAGTGTTATAATAATAATATATATAAATCTGTTTTAAAAATATTTTTAGTTATAAAAACTGTCGTCGAGGTATTTAAAAAACTACTTTATGTTGACAATTCCTACTACCAGCTTGACAAACGACCGTGTACAATTACTATAATGCGAACGGGGCTACTTGATAGTGCGCTCACATACACGACAAACATCTAGTAGCGCCGCAGCGACTGCAGACGATGATCGTTTCCACGCCGACGCTGCTGGTGTGGCGACAATGATAATATTAAGACAGCGCGCCGCAAAATTTTGCGGTCTTTTAGCCTTTAGGTGCGTAAGTCCGACTCGGTCCGACGGTTTTTTATTTATTAATAACCAAACATGTAGGTACTGATTATAAATCACTTCACTGTTAAAGTACTGATTTTATACAGAAAAGTAGCAAAATATAGAAAGTCCCAAAAGAAAGAAAACAAACCTAAGTTGTACCTAACATAAAAACCATTCGGTCCATAATAAAAACTAAGAAATAAAAATATCAAGAAAAACATAAATCTAACTTATATTGACATAACTTTTTTAGATTAACTGTAAACACAATACTTATGTTAATCAAAATTCTATATATTATGCAGTTATCGAATACATAATTTGGACAAAGAAGACTATAAAAATGTACAGTAATAGTAGGCTGTAGTATGAATTTTAACGGACGGAATGAGAACTATAATATACAATGCAAAATAATATTATACATTGCTAATGATGCACGCTGAGTATAACTCTCGGATAACGTATTGTATAAAAGGTACCTACTCAACTTTGCTATAATTGTATTAAAAGTACGGCATTTGGCGTATAGATGTCGCTATTATGGTCTGCTCTGCATCGCGCTATCGCTTGTAAGATAGATTTGTATAAGAGAATACTCTATTATGATATTTGGCAAAAAAACCCATAATAATAATAATAATATAATAATATCTATGGACGCTTCACACCACGTCAATCTGGCCCCGTGCTAAGTATCCGAAGAACTTGTGTTACAGGCACCAGACAACGGAAATATATTTAATACTTTTATACTATACACATATTTAAGATTTTTATTATATTAATACACAAATTTAATACACATCCATGACTCAGGAACATTTAAAACTTTTTGTCCCCTTAGCGGGATTCGAACCCGCGACCTCCGGGTCAAGAGCCAAGCTCTGAACCACTAGACCACGGAGGCGTCAATAATCTGTTAACACATCGCACCTTTAATAAAACAACGAAATAACTCAAAATTCGTGTTTTTCGAGATTTTATCAAAAAGTGAAATAACTTTGCAAGCTGCGTTAGTTCACTCGAACAGCCGCTTCAATATGACGAAAATGACGAGTACAGATGATAGTCCGTCTCTTTTTTACAAATCCTCACGACACGTTAATTTGTGTTAAAGCGGATTAATACTGAATAAATCAGTGTTTTACAAAGAGGTAAGTACTTTATTTATTACTTTTTAAATAAAATAATGATTGCTTTGAGACTTACCCCACTTTATGACAAATTTTTCGTATGTCTTCACGTAATAATTCCGATTTAGTGCTGTTTTTTCGAAATTATTTTTATATTATTTAAGTAATACTTGAAATTAGGCCTATTATCTAATTAAAGTTTACCAAAACAAATGAGTATTTTAAGTATTGTTTCCTTATTGTAGTATAGGGTCATGCGGATGCAGAATGCTTTTGGAATTGATTTTGTTTTTTATTAAATACATTGTATACTTTTTGTTTTTGTTAAAGTTATTTCAGTTACTTGCTGAATTTTTGTTGCCGATTTAAGAAAAGGTATTGGCCTATCTCATTAAGATTTTATATTATATACCTACTAACTATTTAGGTACATTTTATATAAATGTACTGTGGAAAGGCAGTCCTCAGCACAGCTTTAATTGTCTTATTAAAACTATTTATTTTACACCTATTTTTATACTAACCCGGGCTTTTTATAAACAGGTTCAGTAATGACATCTTCGAGGGAAAATTGTTAGGTTTAATATGTAGGTATTTATTATTTCATATACCAAATAATAATGACAGCACAGCTGAGCACATTAAAAATTATAGATTATATTTTATGTATTTACTAACAGTCATAGTAAAAAAAAAAGAATAGTGAAATATAACTTTACATAAAATTTTAACACCGAGGCCAAAGCTAGGAATCAACATCAAGGAGGAGCCTCTTGATTATCTTCGAAAGCTCACGCTGGTCGTCCAGTTCGTCCTCAAGCTCAAGTTCAGAACTTGAGCTTGAGGACGAACTGGACTACTACTGATTATGATTATTAAAAACAAGAAGGGCAAGAAACATTCCAGCCCTTGTCTTGAAATAATACTAACTACATTAGTAGGTAGTTATTGATGAAACTGATGAAGATTTTATAGAAAACACTCCTGCGCATACCAGTACAATCGTATCTATGTATCGTCAGACGTTTGATTATGGATAATTTAATAGATTATTCTAAAGCGAACTAATTATGATAATATATTATTAATATTTCAGGTATCAAGCTATCATCCTACTTGAAATCGCAGACTGGATAAAAGTTATGAAATATCTCTTTTGTATACTGATGGAAGTGATGTAGATCTTAGTGATATAGATCCAACTGTCGTAAACGTTCAGTCTCAAAAACATTTATATTTTTTATCAATCGAGCTCCTTCTTATCTGATTCTATAAATTCTATGGTGCAAACACTAAATATAAAGGTGTATGTATTTGTAGTGTAATATACAAATACATTTTTAATTCGGGGCCATACCCATAACGAAGCCTGAAGATAGCATTCATAGTCTCATGGCGAAAGAAATATTAAGAAATTTAAGTTTGGGTCCGATAAACAGAATGATTCTTGATTCATACAAGGTGTAAAATAAATGAGTGATAATACTAGATAATATAAGTAGAGTATAATGTGAAAGTACCAGCGCTGAAAGACTTACTTTTGACTTTCATGTTTGTATGAGAAATGTCCCAACTTCATACATTTTTCCATACAAAAGTACCTCTTTCAGAGCTGGTACTTTCACAGTAAATTCTGTATACGGGACCCATACACACCCTAAAGTATTATAACTCATTAATATTATAGCATGTAGGTATATTAGCCGAATATGCGTAGTGTGAGGAGAATGACGCGTAGAGGATTTTTTGTTTTGGCACCTCATATGAATTACTTAACATAACTTAAAAAAAAATTCAAAGGTCTAAAATGACCAAAAGGAGTGAATCTTATTTTGCTAGTGCTCGCGGGCTCCTAGTCGCACACACGAACGCACTGGTCGTTGACCTAAGACCTGACCAGGATTAAAACTAATCTATTTAGTGACTTATATGGACATCGTTAATCGTGTGACGCAACTAGCGTTATAGTAAATATGTAATTAATATGAGGTGCCAAAACAAAAAATAATCTGCGCGTTCTTCTCTTTACATTATAATATTCAATTTGATGTAACTTTAATTAAAAATAAAAAAAAAATTAAAAACTAAAAGGGGTCTAAAAGGCTGGAATTTGTTTCAGCCTTTCTAAACCCTTTTTAGCGAAGTCGGGTTATAGTTTTTAAACTTTTTTATTTTATGTTTTTCTGTTTCCACATTAAATCTATCATTAAATTAACCATTACGTAGTAAGTAACTAAACAACTCCTAGTCTTCGCAGCAATCGGATAAAAAAACCTACATCTGCTTTAAACGTACTTGAATTCGTCTCACGATTTGAAAGCTTTAAAAGAAGATTGGGGATATAATTTTTCAACAAACATCGGTTTTGATATTAACATACTTTAAGACTTCGTATACCTAACTAATTATAACTTATATTATAACTATTTGTATCTCGAGAAAGGAGCGTATTAAATTTGTATAAGGATATTTCAATAAGACCAGTATTAAGAAAAAATATTTGAAAGTACTAAAATTTTCAGCGTATCTCGCGCAAGAAGCTTTATTTACAAAATAAGTATTTTTATTATATTATCTTGCATAAGGTGCTCATTAAATTATTAAAGCAGTTCTATTAGATTATATTGTATTATTTTATATTAAAGGTTATAGAAAGAGTTATCTATAACTAAACAAGGGTTGAAGAAATAAGAAGTAATATTGTTTTTTGTATTATAAATGTTAATGTGCCATACATTTTATGTTATTATTTCTATTATTTAGAAGTTTAGCTAAAATACTGATTTTAATAATAAATTATGTAATATATAATATAATTTAAAGTTATGTGTTTTTTACTAATTACTATTATATTATCATATTAATGCTTAAAAAATGCTCTATATTTATTTTAAAAAAGTAGTTACTAATTTGGTATAATCCCAAATTTTTTTTTGCTTTTTACTTCAATACTAAAATAAGTCTTAATGTTTGATTTTCTTAAAATAATATCAACATTAAACTGCAATAATTACAATTGCATCATTTTAGTATGAAAAACGTTTTGTAATAAAGTGAATTAACTGCGAACTTTATTTTAAAAATTATTTTTTCATAATTTCTAATTATAATAAATAAATAATACTAGCGTAATCTGATAGCTAATTAAACAAATTATCTATTAAAGTCTTTAGAATTGACATAGCGGTTCAGATATTTTAAATACAATTTTTTGAAGTGTACTCTGCGAACACGTAAAACTTTAAATGCGTTTTCCCACAAAATGTAAATTTTGAGTTATTTCGTTGTTTTATTAAAGGTGCGACATATCCAGGACAGGCCGCAAAAGGCTAGAATTTCAAAAGGTATCTCGATTGGAATCCAGTTGTATCAACAGTTTTCCCCTGTAACACAGTTTAATAACTATCAAGATGTTTTTTAACGTATATATTATAAAATAGAAAAAACAAAAAAAAAAGAGCAATATATTTATGAAAATCTTAAAACTGTTTTTAAAATTCCGTACCTCAAAAGGAAAAAACTAAACACATATTATAAGATCATTTCCATGTCCGTCTGTCTGTCAAGACCCTTTTACTCAGAAACGCGTGTAGGTATCAAGATGAAAATTATATAAAATACTCAGGATACCTACTGTTCCTTGAAGCAGTGAAAAAATCAGACGTCTTAGCCAATGCAACCAAAAGCAGTCGCTTAGGTATGTCGCTAAATTTCGTCATTTTCGACACTCGTAAGGGAATCAAAACCTAAAGGGTACTTCTCGTGAACTCAAAATCATAAAATTTGAAACCAAGCAACGTCTAAAACCATACGTTTTTAGTAACATTATATAGATAGTAAAAACTTAGTACCGTTTGTCATGAATGTGTATAATTGAAACTTTTATCAAATACTTAGGTCTCTAATATATTCAAGCTGTAACCAAATCAAAATTCTATGTCAATCAGGTTTGTATGGAGCTATCGGTGCGCAAGTCCAACTCGCACTTGGCCGGTTTTTATTTATTTACTTATTTACTTATTACTAACCTACGCTAACAAATATGTATACAGTACCTACTTATCACAAAGGACTTTACAGTAAAAGTACTAACTGATTTTATACAAATAACTTTCGTAATAAACTCAAGAAAAAAAATCTTAGATTGTCCCTACCTAGCAAGCCTAAAACTAACAAATAAAAGTCACCCCCGCGGCCCCGGTGCGTTTGCTGCTAATGCAATTTGAAGCGGCGCGGCGCGGGCGGCGCGGCGCGCGGCTCTCGGACCCGGCGCGCGCTTCCTACAAACGTCCAGCAAAAACGACATGATCTTTTAAAATTGTCATAACTTTTTTATTTATGAACCGATTTACATAAAACAAACACTAAATGTTAAGTGAAGCTTGCCGCAATATATTAGTGAAAAGTACATCTTAATCGGATAAGCCGTTTCTGAGATTAGCGTGCACAAACCCACAGACAAACAGACAAACAGACAAAAATTTCAAAAATCATAGTTTTGGGTACTATTGCGTAAATAAAGGTCCCCTATCATTTTTTTTTTCAAATATCTTTAATGTACAGACACGACTCCTCTACAGATTTATTATATGTATAGATTATATACTATTATTACTATTATATAAAATTTAATAAAAATTGCTCAAGCCGTTTCGAGGAAATCGTGTAACTAACACTGTGACGTAGAAGTTTTATATGTTAGATTGTACTAATAAAGAAAGAGTGGGTTAACCTGATTACTTTGATTGCATATAAATTCTACCACAAATTCTAGCCAAAATGATTGTAGAATAACTTAACTGTTCGTAGTAAAATAGCCCTTATTTTAAGGAAGCAAGATCGAAGCATCGTCGATAAGAGACGTTAGTATTATATTAAGACAGCAACATACTATATCAAATAAAATATAAGTATACCTATCCAAAGTGTTAATGTTTGTAAAGGGGGCTTAAGGATTAAAAATAGTAGTGAAAAACATGACTCTAGTTCCTACATTAAAATGTCATATCAACGGGTTCTTACTTATAATAATAATATATTAATAATTTTGACGCTTAACACCACGTCACTCTAGCCCTGTGCTAAGTATACAAAGAACTTGTTGTACAGGTACCAGACAACGGAAATATATTTAATAATTTCAAACTAACATATAATATTTAAGATTTTTATTTTATTAGTTACCTATATCAATACATAAATTAAATACACTTGCATGACCCAGAAACGCAGAATACTTTTTGTTCCTTCGGGATTCGAACCCGCGACCTCCCGCTCGAGCACCAACGCGCTCAACCACTGCGCTACAGAGGTCGTCAACCTTATTTCACTAGCAATTATTAAATAATTAATTAAACCATATTTATTAATTTCTAGTATTAAGTCACGTCAACTCAAATTAAATAAATGCTTTCAAATACATTGAATTACATATGAAATATCTATAGGAAGTTTAATATTCTAGTTATTACCTATAATTAAACATGGTTTGGAGGTCACCAGCTTGTATACAAATATAATTATGTAATAATTTAACATAACGAGTTGTACCTGGATGTTGATATCGTACGTTTTTTGTAAAATTTATTCTGAATAAAAATATTTGACTTTGACTTTAATAATATTGCTTTCTACACCGTTTCCGGTGGTTGGTTACATTGAAACGGTGGAACCGATGATAAGTTTTATAGTGTCCAAGTGAAGAGGCTTCACTCTCGTAGCCCAGTGGGACGGATAACCGACACGACTGGCGAAAGATCAGGCGCCGGACCGACTTTTTACATGCCGATCCGTCGCAAGGATCATTTCGTTAGCAGACGATCGATTATAAGATCAGCCTGCACTGCCCTAACCAAAAATGAAAACAACATAATATTTTGTAGATTGAAAGAAAATCATACGTACGAGTATGTAGCATAGCACAAAATTTAATCACGGAGGCGTTTCTGACATACTTACCTAATATTAAATGTACAAGTAGAAAATATTGTGAAAGTTACATTATCAGGGTTTCTTCATAACGTTATCCTCATAATTTTCATTAGTAATCTGATAATTTCCCAAGTCCATCTACTTATTTATTTAAAACGTGAAAGATTTTAATAATATTATTATGTTCAATATAAGATAGTTAATGGAATCAGGCGTTACTTTGCGGAAACCCATAGCATAAAAATTAAATATACTAAGAGTCGATTTTTCAATCATCAGATAACTTTTATCTAAGGAATAAATATGTGACTTTCGCAGATTTTGTATGGAACAAATGTCAGTCACATGTTTATTCAACAGATAAAAGTTATCTGACGATTGAAAAATCGGCCCTAAATATAGCAATATTCCAAAAAATATAACAACCTGCTAGCAGATGAGTGAGTATACGCATAGGTATGCGTTTGATGCACCTCCCTCCTCCCACACTGCTTATATGCGTACACTCGCAAGGAAAACGTAACGAACATTCTTCTCAGAGTCTACATCCTGAGGATGCTCCGGAGTAGGAGCGAAAGCGCATATTTACAATTTGGCACATCCAAAATTTATGTGAATGGGTGTGCAGAAAGCTGTTTAAAGTACAGTATCCCAAAGGGAAAAAATGAGTGATATTTATATGAGTTATCCGTCTGTCTGCCTGTCTGTCAAGGACCTTTTTCTCTGACACGAGAGGTGTACCAAGCTGAAAATCATATATATTTCAACAGTCTACCGAAAGATAGACCGGTGTATTTGCTTCAAGTTGCCAGCTTCAAGGGACAACTTGAAGCTTTGAAAAAATCAGCCTTCTTAACTAACGTAAACAATAGATTAAATTTTCGCCATTTTCGATACTCGCAAGGGAATCAAGACCAAAAGGGTCCCGTGTACTCAAAATCTTGGAATTTGGTACGAAGCAACGTCTTATAGTACAGGCAACATAAAAAATAGTAATTGAAATTTTATTTCAAGAACTTTAAATGTTAGCTATTAATTGTTTCATTGATATATAGATACTAGCGTTCTAAATCTGTATCAAAAACAAGATACAACCGTCAAAACTAGTTTGATTTCATGAATTGAAATTAGAACTAGGAGCAATATAAGCCACACCAATTGCGTTTACAAGAGTATATTTTTAAAATGGTGATCACAAGCGACACGTCCAAAGTGTGGAGCAGGTTTGAGAGGAAGAGAAAAGATGGTAGCACAGTGAAAATACGGTTCCAAAAACTAACGCTGGAGAGATTAAAAGAGGCTATTGATTTCAACATTAAGTACATTTTACGTGATGAAGCGATACATAGAGCTACAGGTGAGTACAATGCTTTTGATAAAGTACAGACAGGAGTAACTCGAAAAGGTGTCCCAAATTTTAACTTATAGGTAGCCCAATTTGATGGAATTTGCCCATAATTCATATAATATTTTAATTTTGAAGTTTTTGGGTCTTAAATAGAAAAAATTACACTTTAGCCACCACACACCGTTTTGTGTGTGATAATATCTAAACCCCCACAATAACTATATTATTGTATTTTGTTCCTTATGTTAAGCTTTTAAATAATGATAATGTGACGGAATTCTGGATAATAATTCCATACAACATCACACTGATGGTGCTGATCAGAAAGCTCATAATCCTGAGAGTTACCTGTACATACCATACTATAATTACTTAGATTCAGCAGCCACCGCGTACTTTTTTCAGATTTAGATGATCAGGTTAAGATTAGATCTTATGACAAGAAAATTTATTTTACAAATCCAAAATATAAAATCTTTCATACCTCAGTCCTAGCATTGCGTCTGTGAGCTAGGATCGACAGCGATGATCAACCACGAAATCCTTTTGATATGGGGTGCCTAAAGGTATAAGCTAAATGTATGTTGGGTTCATCTATACATATAATAAATCTGTAGAGGGGTCATGTCTGTACATTAAGAATATTTAAGTGAAAATTAAAAAAAGGGGGTCTATATAAGCCACAGAACCTAAAAATAACATATTTGAAAAAAATGTCTGTCTGTCTGTCTGTCTGTCTGTCTGTCTGTCTGTCTGTCTGTCCATATGGGAATGTTTGTCGTCGCATCACGCTAAAACCACTGTATGGAATGAAATGAAATTTGGCAGGCAGGTAGCTTACAACCTGAAGAGCATTATTGGATCTATACATATAATAAATCTGTAGAGGGGTCATGTCTGTACATTAAGAATATTTAAGTGAAAATTAAAAAAAGGGGGTCTATATAAGCCACAGAACCTAAAAATAACATATTTGAAAAAAATGTCTGTCTGTCTGTCTGTCTGTCTGTCTGTCTGTCTGTCTGTCTGTCTGTCTGTCTGTCTGTCCATATGGGAATGTTTGTCGTCGCATCACGCTAAAACCACTGTATGGAATGAAATGAAATTTGGCAGGCAGGTAGCTTACGACCTGAAGAGCATTATTGGAAATTATTATCCCGAAAAACGAAAGGGTTCCCGTAGGATCTTCAAAAAATTGTAGCTACCTATTTGACGATATTTCAGCCATACTACTCAACGTATTTAAATGCCATTTGGCAAGCAGGTAGCTTATAATCTGAAGAGCATTATTGGAAATTGTTATCCCGAAAAACGAAAGGGTTCCCGTGGGATCTTCAAAAAATGGTAGCTACCTATTTGACAGTATTTCAGCCAAACTACTCAACGTATTTAAATGCAATTTGGCAGGCAGGTAGCTTAAGACCTGAAGAGCATTATTGGAAATTATTATCCGGAAAAACGAAAGAGTTCCCGTGGGATCTTCAAAAAATTGTAGTTACCTATTTGACGGTATTTCAGCCAAACTACTCAACGTATTTAAATGCAATTTGGCAGGCAGATAGCTTATGATCTGAAGAGCATCATTGGAAATTGTTATCCCCAAAAAACGAAAGGGTTCCCGTAGGATCTTCAAAAAATTGTAGCTACCTATTTGACGGTATTTCAGCCATACTACTCAACGTATTTAAATGCCATTTGGCAAGCAGGTAGCTTATAATCTGAAGAGCATTATTGGAAATTGTTATCCCGAAAAACGAAAGGGTTCCCGTGGGATCTTCAAAAAATTGTAGCTACCTATTTGACGGTATTTCAGCCAAACTACTCAACGTATTTAAATGCAATTTGGCAGGCAGGTAGCTTATGACCTGAAGAGCATTATTGGAAATTATTATCCGGAAAAACGAAAGAGTTCCCGTGGGATCTTCAAAAAATTGTAGCTACCTATTTGAAGGTATTTCAGCCAAACTACTCAACATATTTAAATCAAATTTGGCAGGCAGGTAGCTTATGACCTGAAGATCATTATTGGAAATTATTATCCCGAAAAACGAAAGGGTTCCTGTGGGATCTTCAAAAAATTGTAACTACCTATTTGACGGTATTTCAGCCAAACTACTCAACGTACTTAAATGAAACTTGGCACAAAGGTAGATTGTAACATGAAATAATCAACATAATATTTTTAACCGACTTCCAAAATAGGAGATGGTTTCTCAATTCGTAAATATATGTTTTTTTTTTATGTTTGTTCGTGGATATCTTCGTCGTTTATGAACCGATTTTAAATATTAGTTAATGTAATACCACTACTACTTAGTCTTTGAAGATATACGTTTGGAAATTTCGACATCGTTTATACTGCAAGCATATGGTAATTAATAAATAAAAAAACCGGGCAAGTGCGAGTTGGAATTGCGCACCGAGAGTAGACCGCCAACGCCGAAAAATTTGGCGGTCGGCGCAAGCAGCGCAGCGTCGGATTGAAAGTCGGCGTCGGGCGTCGGCGTCGCAACGTTAGGCGTCGCGCCGTAGGGCGTCGGGCGTCGCGGTGTCGGGCGTCGCGACGTTGGGAGTCGCGGCGTCGGGCGTCGCGGCGTCGGGCGTTGCGCCGTCGGGAGTCACGCCGTCGGGCGTCGTCATCGCGACGCCCAACATCGCGACGCCAACGTCGCGACGCCGCGGCATCGGGCGTCGGCGTCGCGACGGCGGGCGTCGCGACGGCGGGCGTCGCGGCGTCGGGCGTGACGACGTTGGGCGTCGCGGCGTCGGGCGTCGGCGTCGCGGCGTCGGGCATCGGGCGTCGGCGTTACGACGTTGGGCGTCCGTCAGAGTCACGACGTTGGGCGTCGGCGTCGCGGCGTTGGGCGTCGGCGTCGCGACGTTGGGTGTCGCGGCGTCAGGCGTTGGCGTCGCGACGTTGGGCGTCGCTGCGTCGGGCGTCGCGGCGTTGGGCGTCGCGCCGTCGGGCGTCGCGCCGTCGGGCGTCGTCAACGCGACGTTGGGCGTCGCAGCGTCGGGCGTCGCGGAAGCGGGCACCGCGACGTCGGGCGTCGCGGCGGCGGGCACCGCGGCGTCGGGCGTCGCGGCGTCGGGCGTCGCGGCGTCGGGCGTCGGCGTCGCGACGTTAGGCGTCGCAGCGTCAGCGTCGCTACGTAGGGCGTCAGCTCCACGACGTAGGACGTGCGTCGGGCGTCGGCGTCGCGACGTTAGGCGTCGCGGCGTCAGCGTCGCTACGTAGGGCGTCGGCTCCACGACGTTGGACGTTGGGGCGTCGGGCGTCGCGGCGTCGGTCGTCGCGGCGTTGGGCGTCATATACGGGACATGAGCGCGTTTAAACAAACAAACAATTTACATTTGGGGACTTTCTTTGCATGCGCTGCATAAGGTTTAAGTCAAACAAACACCACGCGAATGAAGTCGCGGGCACAGCTAGTCTTCAATATTATTTTGTTCAGGTGTATACAAAAATCCAGAGGCAACACGTGAATACAGGAATCTTATTGACAAGATGTTCGAGTTGGACCCACCCCATGTCACCATCTGCTGCGTAGATGACGGCACTGAACTGGGAGGAGAACTTGCTGGCATGTCCAAAATGTCACTCGTAGAAAAATCTAGTAACATGTCGGAGTATTCAAAAATGGTAAGCTATTTTTGTGGATTTATAATATTACTTAAAAAGTAAGATCAATTGCCTTGTTCCCTAGTTGTAATCTAATCGGTCATATAATAAATGTATGATATCTTCTTATTTAGTTTCACATAATAATAATAATATAATATAATAATAATATATCTATGGACGCTTCACACCACGTCAATCTGGCCCTGTGCTAAGTATCCGAAGAACTTGTGTTACAGGTACCAGACAACGGAAATATATTTAATACATTTATACTATACACATATTTAAGATTTTTATTATATTAATTATACACAAATTTAATACACATCCATGACCCAGGAACATTGATAACTTTTTGTTCCCTCGGCGGGATTCGAACCCGCGACCTTTCGTTCGCTTTCTTGACGCCTCCGTGGTCTAGTGGTTCTGAGCTTGGCTCTTGACTCGGAGGTCGCGGGTTCGAATCCCGCCGATGGAACAAAAAGCTTTAAATGTTCCTGAGTCATGGATGTGTATTAAATTTGTGTATTAATATAATAAAAATCTTAAATATGTGTATAGTATTAAAGTATTAAATATATTTCCGTTGTCTGGTACCTGTAACACAAGTTCTTCGGATACTTAGCATAGGGCCAGATTGACGTGGTGTGAAGCGTCCATAGATATTATTATATTATTATATTATTATTCGTTTGGGCACCAACGCGCTCAACCAACTGCGCTACGGAGGTCGTCACATGTTCCAGTTGTGTGTTAAATTCACTTATCGGTGTCCGATTGAGCCGAAATTTTGCGCGCATAATATGTACTTACGACAGTGCAGTATTTTGATGTCATGTAGCTGATCTGATGTCATCATCAACCAAAAAGAACTCAGTAATGAACCGGAACAACTCCTTGATAATAATAATAATTGACTTGTCTAGAGTTTAAACTGATCTAAACTCTAGACGAGTATTATCTCAATATGGTATTCAGGGTCTGATGATAATGCTAGGTGGTGGTAGATATTTAAAAAAAACTTGTATTTTTAATGCATTTTTTATATTATTAGATCGAAATGAATACGAAAGAAATGGAAAATTTAATGAAAGCAGCATTAGTGCTGGATGAGCCAGAAGAATTGACAGATAAATTTTCATGTCACTTCAATGGAAAAGGAATCATCATACATCCAGACTACAGAGGAATGGGCATAGCGACTGAGTTCATTCGATTAAGGTATGTAAACTCTCTCGTGAAATGTAAACTCGAGAATAGTGTCCGTAGCTTATTTTGAAAAAGATTCTATTTACTTACGAGTATAAAAGCATTACTGAGATCTTATTACAAAACATTTACTGTTACCTGTCCCCGTGTCTGTAATGAACTCTTGCACGTTAGTGAGTTCAAATTTAGAATGCATTACGCATTCGTACGTTGCATGACAATGAAATATTTTATGACATGAACCTGATCTGATGTCATCATCAACCAAGGGAATTAAACAATAATCGACAGAGCCCTTTGATAATATTGATTAAGAGTATAATTGTATTATTTCTTTCAATGTGACTTTTGTACAACTTTGTTTTCATTTTCAGAGGGTTAATATGTAAAGAGCAAAACGTGCCGATGGCGTCAGCGTTAATGACGGCAAGAGGCTCACAACTTGCTGCCGAAAAAAATGGCTGGAAGGTGTACGAAATAGTTGACCCACAGGATCTCAGCGCAAAAACTGGTATAGAATTCGAAGACACTGCACCTTTTAAAAGAATGTACATTAGTTTAGTAAATAATTCAGTAATTAACTTCCATGAACAGAGTTGATTTTAACCGACTTTTAAAAAAGGAGGAGGTTCTCAATTCGTTTGTCGTTTTTTTGTTATGTACCTTATGTAGGTACACCGATTACGCTGAGATTAATCCTTTTGTACTGTTGTGTTACGCGAAAAACCGGATTCAACAATTAAAAAGTATAGATTTTTTTTTTACAATTTAGTTGCAATTAATGTTTTGCGGTTTCGGTGTCAGCTAAACAACAGAGTTTGTAACAACCTTACCTATAGGTATATAGGTAAGGTTGTTACAAACTCACATTCGCCGACACCGACTTCAAAAAGAAAAATACTTTAAAAAATGTTATTTTATACGTTTTAGTTGTTGAAGTCGGATTTATTAAACCATTTTTATTGTTGTATAATTCTATCTATACTAATATTATAAAGAGGTAATGTTTGATTGTTTGTTTGTTTGTTTGAATGGAATAGGCTCTGAAACCATTGAACCAATATGAAAAATTCTTTCACCGTTGGAAAGCTACATTCCTAGCGCTGAACATAGGCTATATTATATGTTTAAAAAAAGTAGGGTTCCTTACTAAACCCCAAAAACCCCAAAAATGTAGCCCAAAGTGTAAAAAAACGACCTCCAAAATTTCTTACGTCGTGTGCGCTTCGACAACGGCTTGACCAATTTCGCAATTTTTTTTACGGTATGTTCGTTATTGTCACGAAAAGGTTATTATGAAAGAAAATGTTGAAAAAAATAAGCAGAAAATTAGAAAAAAGAAGAAAATACGTGATGGTCACGCGGGGTTTGAACCTGGGCTCAATCGATTCACGTCGTTGCCAGTTTATATGACACTGGTGTCATGGTAACGACATTGTTTACAAATGGAAAATAAAAATTATGAAATGCTATAAATAACGTATTAACATAAACTTAAACTATTTGGATTCATTAAACTATTTGTCCACCATTAATAAATAGTCGGATCATTTTAATAGGTAACATTTGACAGTTTATCAAAAATGAGCGACGTAACGTTGTAACGACGACATCTTAGATTATTAATTGGTCTCAGCGCCTTCGACAAAGCGACCAATTATTAATCTATGGACGACATAATAAAATAAATATTTTATTTTTGTTAAAACTGCAGAATTTACTAAACTTTATTTAATAATTATTAGATATTTATTGTCAACATAACCAATATGAGTTTTTTTACGATTTGCTTTCACTGATAAACGATCTTAAATATAATATACAATATATACAAATTATGATTTAATGAAATAAACGTCGTGATAATGTTACGTCAGTTAACACTTTTTCTTATTAAACACTAGAGACTTACTCAAAAAATCGATTAATCTTTTAACAACTATAAATATACCTATTTAAAAAAAGTACTTAAGTTATAAGTTGTAATAAGAATATATTATAAATGTTAATTTAAAAATCAGATCGAAGGACTTAGATCCATGGTCATAATTCACGAACAATAAAAAAAAATCGAAAACGTCATGATAAGACACCAATATGTCTTTTGTCGCCATTTGTCTTTGTGCGAAGTTAACGTCTGTCTGTTCTGTCTTTTTTTTTTCTTGCTACTGAAAACGAAAATGCAATTAAAAAAAATGTCTGTCTGTCTGTTAGCGTGTCTCTTTGCTCCGGCTAATCTCTGGAACGGCTGGAACGGCGGCCGATTTTAACGAGACTTTCACTGGTAGATAGCTAAAGTTATAAGGATTAATTTAGGCTTCTTTTCATCATCATCATCGTTATCTAACTAATGATCACCGAATCGGCTGAACCGACTGTGACGGGAACATTCACCGGGCGTTAGCTTATGTTAGTTTCATCTTTACATCAGCTTTTTGTATTAAAGTAAGTCGTGTTAGTTAAATGAATTATTTATAACTCGAGAACGGCTTTATCGATATGGTTGAAAATTGGTGAGGAAGTAACTTAGAGACAGTAGACGGACATAGGATACTATTTATTCCATTTGACAGCGCAGAACCAGCAACGTTCACGGAAGGGTTTGGCGTTGTGGGTTCCGCGTTGCGGGTTCCGGGTTCCCGTGTTGCGGGTTCCGGGTTCCGCGTCGCGGGTTCAGGGTTCCCGTGTTGCAAGTTGCGGGTTCCGCGTTGTGGGTTCCGCGTTGCGGGTTCCGCGTTGCGGGTTCCGGGTTCCCGAGTTGCGGCTTCCGGGTTCCCGCGTTGCGGGTTCCGGGTTTCCGCGTTGCGGGTTCCTGGTTCCCGCGTTGCGGGTTCCGGGTTCCCGCGTTGCGGGTTCCGGGTTCCCGCGTTGCGGGTTTCGGGTTCCCATGCTGCGGGTTCCGCGTTGCGGGTTCCGGGTTCCCGCGTTGCGGGTTCCGGGTCCCCGCGTTGTGGGTTCCGGGTTCCCGCGTAGCGGGTTCCGCGTTGCGGGTTTCAGGTTCCCATGGTGCGGATTCCGGGTTCCCGCGTTGCGGGTTCCGCGTTCCCGCGTTGCGGGTTCCGCGTTCCCGCGTTGCGGGTTCCGGGTTCCCGCGTTGCGGGTTCCGGGTTCCCGCGTTGCGGGTTCCGGGTTCCCGCGTCGCGGGTTCCGGGTTCCCGCGTCGCGGGTTCCGGGTTCCCGCGTCGCGGGTTCCGGGTTCCCGCGTCGCGGGTTCCAGGTTCCCGCGTTGCGGGTTCCGGGTTCCCGCGTTGCGGGTTTTGGGTTCCCATGCTGCGGGTTCCGCGTTCCCGCGTTGCGGGTTGCGGGTTTCGGGTTCCCATGCTGCGGGTTCCGGGTTCCCGCGTTGCGGGTTCCGCGTTCCCGAGTTAGGGGTTGTTTTTTTTAGTTGAATTTCATCATAAATTGTTTTTATGCTCAACGAAGTGGGCAAGGGTCAGCTAGTAATTAATAAAATATTTATGAATATGATTAACTATTATTATTGACGTTCCTGTTTTGTTTCCCTTTTTAATTATATAATTAACAATATTATTTTTAAATATATAGTATGTATAGTATAAATTATTATTATATTATATTATATTATATTATATTATATTATATTATATTATATTATATTATATTATATTATATTATATTATATTATATTATATTATATTACTAAATGTTCTTAATTGCAATATCTCCGACACTTCCTGGATCCAAGCCGTTCTCCCCATTAGGTTTGGCGGATTAGGCATCAGGAAGGTGTCCAGTGTATCCCTTCCTGCTTTTCTGTCATCAGCTCATAGTATCCATAAACTTTTCACCAAAATTATTTCCAATTCTTTAGGCTGCGTGGGTATTGACTCATTACCGGAAGCCATTATTACTTGGCGTGGTCTTTGCTCAGACGAAATTCCAGTCCAACCCCACATCCAAAAGAATTGGGATGAACCACTACTTAATTTGGCACATTCAGACCTGTTAAATTGCTGCACCCCGGCTGATCGCGCCCGCCTCTTAGCGTCCGCTGAGCCAGAATCGGGATACTGGCTCCAAGCACTCCCGTCATCCAATATCGGAACTTTGTTAGATAACCACACTTTTTCATTATCAGTTAGCCTTCGATTAGGTACCGCCATCAACGAACCCCATCTCTGCCATTGTGGTGCCACGGTGGACCGCCAGGGACATCATGGACTGTCTTGCCGTCGCAGTGCCGGCCGTCAGTCTCGCCATGCCTCCATAAACGACATAATCCGCAGGGCTCTTGCCACCGTCAACGTACCGGCCACTCTCGAGCCGAACGGTATAGTGCGTGACGACGGCAGGAGACCTGACGGTATGTCCTTGGTACCATGGAGCCACGGGAAGCCGCTGGTGTGGGACGCTACCTGCGTGGATACGCTGGCAGCGTCACACGTGACGGCCACTGCAAAGAAGGCGGGGGCGGCGGCGGCACACGCCGAGACCCACAAAAGGCGGAAATATGAATCCATCGGCGATGGATACATTTTTCTGCCTTTTGGTGTCGAGACTTTGGGTCCATGGGGTCCCAGTGCTAAACGCCTTTTGAAAGACCTATCTAAAAGACTCACGGAAAAGACAAATGACCCAAGGGCTGGCGCTTACCTCGGCCAACGTATCAGTTTAGCGATACAGCGAGGTAATACTGCCAGTCTTTTGGGTACATTACCAGCGGCCGCCGATTTAGATATAGTTTTTTACATATAGCCTTTTTTATTACTTGTTTAGTTTATAGTTTAGATAATAATAATTTACCTAAAATAGTTTCAATTTATATATGTTATTTTTAAGGAGTTTTTTGTGTTATTGATAATAAACTACCATATATATATTTTTATATTATATTATATTTAAATATAGTATGTGTATTTCTAAATATTATGTTGCTTCAGCGATATTAAATAACTTCACACAAGTTGCATAATCCTACATGTTTATGATATTTTGCGAGCCATTATCATACAGAATGTGGGATCAATGGAACATTTTACGTTTTGTGAGACCTAATTTTTGCATAATATTAAAATTTGGTCTATCTGATAGATTCTTAACTCTGTGGTTGCTACGACAACCTTTCGACAGTCCTCAACAGCCTGCGACTTGAGAACAGGGTCGAGTGTACACTGTACAATGTACATCTATTGATTCATCATTGCATGAGATATTGTACATCAATGAACAATATTTTAATAAATATATTCCATCGGAACGTCAACGAAAAAAGGTTACCACACTGAAAGAACCATGAATAACAAGTAAAATAATAAGTAAACAGTAATAACACAAAACCCTCTGTAAATCTCGTTTCTCGATACCAATTAATAAAGCGTGTACTTAAACGTTTTCATACGGGCAATTATGCATTTACGAGCAAAATGACTTCGGCCTGTGTACGTGTCCACGGGACGACGGCGTCAACGTAAAACTATATATTTATCGTAATCCTATATTATTTAATTATAAAAAAAAATAGAAAAATAAAGGTATTTATCAGCACCATACTCAAATTAAAATAATTAAGATACATAATATGATAGAAGCAGGTAGTAGGTTCATTGTTGAAGTTAGGCGGTCATCGTATGCTGAATGTTTTGCGATCTATCTTTGGTACATTGCTTTACATTATCTATCCGCTTTCACTTTAGTTCTCCAGTGTTTCTTTTTTGACATAACGTTTTAATTCACATCGGCGTATATATACATGTAAAATTTCAGTAGTTTTCATGAAAAAGTCTCCAGGGCGCGGCGCTATGTGCGACAAAATGTTAACTTATTCTATAAGATCTTCAAAGAAAATGTAAATGCTAATGTTTACTAAGATCTATTTGTTTTATTTGCGGCTTATACCTACAAATAGTAAAAATATACTGACCTCCAATACATAAACATAAGATCTAGTACTACTTTTGGCCGCGGGACTTATTCTATAAAAAAGACTCTAATACTGTTCTCTGCTCTGGGCCTCGATTCTTGTGACCTGAACTTCGTTCAAAATAGTAGTCGGTTTCGATCGCAGGAACATCTATACTAATATTATAAATCGGAAGAGTTTGTTTGTTTGTTTATTTAAACGCGCTAATCTCAGGAACTACTGGTCCGATTTGAAAAATTCTTTTTTTGTTGGATAGTTCATTTATAGACGAAGGCTTTAGGATATAGAACATTACGCTGCAACAATTAGGAGCGAAGCGTCAGTGAGAAATGTTGCAAAAACGGGGAAAATTAATTACGTTTGGGGTCTTTCATTGCGTGCGCTGCATAAACGGCTTCAGTCACTTAAAAACGACGCGAACGAAGTCGCGGGAATAGCTAGTCATATCATACGTGCATTTACTGACAATCAAAACTATATTCGAGGTATGAAAATAGGGCCCTGCGGAGTGCGGCGACGTTGCCGTGCCGTGAATTCGCGGCAACGCACCGTGCGCCGCTTCACGTCGCGTCGGTCGTGAGGACATAATATTGTGAACAGACCCTAAACGCCTGTTGTATTTTAAGCCAATCCGTGAATTTGAGCTTGATTGAAGCCTGATATTGAATATTATCCAATTATAACTATTACTTTATTTATATGGTGACACTAGCTAATGAGTCGACTTATCGCCTGATCGTAAAACTTTCAATGCATTACAAATGGACTGTTATCATACATTGACCCAAGTTGTTTTTCAACACAATTGGCGTTTGATATTGATACGGATTTATGGAAAAGGTTATGCTCAGAGTCTCTCTACGTTTTAAAAAAATCAGAAATGAGGAAATCCGTAGCAGAAACAAGGAGCTTGGTTCTGCTACGGATTTAATAATACGGAAAAATACGGATAACCCAGCGCATGACCAAGTTGAAGTGGCAGCGGGCAATATGTAGCTCGCAGAACCGATAGCAGCTAGGGCAGAATTAATGTTCTCGAGTGGAGACCCCGGAAGAGACGACTATTGGACGACCTCCCAGGTGGACAGACGGCCTGAAGGCCTGCTGCATCCACCGACTCTATGTTTGTGGATGCAGCAGGCCTATTCCCGACACAATTGATAATCGAATCAGTTCGATCGCAACGGCTTTTAGTATTTTATTTGGTTGATTATTTGGAAACTAACAAGAATAAAGAAAATCGTAAGATCGTAACTTTTTGTATATTAATACGACTGAGAATCAAAATAAACAAACGTTAATTTATTCGGGAGTACGCGGCACGATCGAATCTGAATCAAAATCGAATCAGTTTGGAGAGTTAGGCCCCAGGCCCCAGCTACCGCTCATACTGTAAGACTTTGGGCAGGGTTCTATCCAACTGGGGTCGCCCTAGCTAAAACAAAATTATAAGAACATCATTTTGTTGTTAGGTGATATCGAGACTGCACCGAAACTAACAAAAATAGAAGTGCATCTGTGGTTATGATTGCATTGCCGGGAACACATAATACATATTTCCAAATCAGTGTATCTGTCGCAGTCATCTGATTGAATCCGCTATTTAATTGAATGACTAGCGCTTTCATTGAATCCTGTTTTTACCAACAAATTTTAGAATCCAAGGCTAGGACAGCCATTTATTATTTTAGTTTTAAACTTCGAAATTTTCGAATGAGTACTAATAAAACGAACATTATAGTAAATTAATCAAAAAATATATCAACACATTGCTATCTGTACGAGCTGTTTGACGCCATTATATAACCGCCTAGTGATTCAATAAGATGACTGCGACATATCTACACATAACAATAAGTAGTTATCAACAAAATTATTTATAATAAAAACTGAATCTCATTCACATTGTTCATGTATTTTAATATCACGAAACAATTAAACATCTTTTCATTATGATACTCAAACAAAACATCTTGGAATTTGTTCCTGTACAAGACAATAGCGATAAGCACAAAGAACACCCTCGTTTTGGACTCTAACATTTCCGTGAAGAAGGTCACATTTTATTTCGGGAAAGTGCGGTTTTAATTTAAAAAATACGGTTTCCAAATTTGGTTGTGTTTTTACTACAATTTGTACAAGTCTTGACACTTTTGCTGTGAAGAAGTTTACTACATTTGTGTAGCATCAAAAGGATAGCATTGTTTGTCACCAGGGGCATCACAAATACCACACAAATTGTACTTTGTTAATTTTGTTACGCCAAGCAGTAAGAAAAAGTCGCATTCAGCTCAGAGATATCTTCAAACTTGAAACTATATCTAATAATTATTATTAGGTATTGTAAGAAAGAATCTTTAAATTTTGATTAAATATTTCAGACAACAATTAGTAGTCTATGGTAATATTAAATAAATATTTTAGTCTGTCTCTATATGTCGAAATTATAATATTATGTTATCTTAATCAAAACTTAATATTGTTCGGCAATGTGTGTGTGGCAAAGTGGCAATAAATAAATAAATAAATGCTTCCATGGTCGAATTTTATTATTTTGTATACTTAGATCACAATAAATTGCAGTATAGTAAACAGATTTTGCATATTTTTCAAACAAAGTTTGTTAACAGTCGAAACTGCGAAAAAAAACGCTTTGAAGCTATAAATAAAGCTTTTTCAGGAAAAGCTGCCAAAATTGTGAAAACTCTACACCTGGGTTTCCACACTTTTCCAAAACGAATTCGCAAACTGGCAAAAGCTTTATTTATAACGATCTGGTTTAAAGCAATTAGTGTCGACGGGAGCGTTTCAAATGACCTTTTTCTAATCTCACAAAAACTTTCGGCTAAAAACTCCAGGGGAAACCCGAAAAAATGTGATTTATTACTAGCGGTCTAGAATTTTAGGTGATTTGTGTAGAACGGCATACAATGGATTGTCATATAATGGTAAGATTACGGTACCAAAAAAAGCAGTGCTGTTACAAGTGTGTTCCCGGTCTTAGAGCACTCAACATAAAATAACATGCAAATATAATACGCAAATTCGAAATTTGTAATTACAAGTTTGATGGGTACATCCTACAATACTACAACCTATCAACCTATTTAATAGTAATAGTAGTAATAGACGTTTATTCATAACACATTTGTACATTACACCACGTTACATTTAAATTTATTTGTAATTTACAAGTATAAATCCAAATAATACATGTTGTCAGCTTTTAAAAATAATAAATTTTTGCGACGCCGACGCCCGACACCGCGACGCCTAACGTCACGACGCCGACGCCCGACTTCCGACGCCGCGACGCCCAACGTCGCGACGCCGACGCCCGACGCCGCAACGCCCGACGCCGCGACGCCTGACGCCGCGACGCCTGAAGCCGCTACGCTGACTCCCGACGCCGCGACGCCCGACGCCGCGACGCCGAACGTCGCGACGCCGACGGCCGACGCCGCGACGCCTAACGTCGCGACGCCGACGCCTAACGTCGCGATGCCGACGCCCAACGCCGCGACACCCGACGCCGCGACACCCGACGCCGAGACGCCTAATGTCGCGACGCCAACGCCCGACGCCGCGACGCCCGACGCCCGACGCCCTACGCCCGACGCCCGACGCCCGACGCCCGACGCCCGACGCCCGACGCCCGACGCCCGACGCCCGACGCCCGACGCCCGACGCCCGACGCCCGACGCCCGACGCCCGACGCCCGACGCCCGACGCCCGACGCCCGACGCCCGACGCCCGACGCCCGACGCCCGACGCCCGACGCCCGACGCCCGACGCCCGACGCCCGACGCCCGACGCCCGACGCCCGACGCCCGACGCCCGACGCCCGACGCCCGACGCCCGACGCCCGACGCCCGACGCCCGACGCCCGACGCCCGACGCCCGACGCCCGACGCCCGACGCCCGACGCCCGACGCCCGACGCCCGACGCCCGACGCCCGACGCCCGACGCCCGACGCCCGACGCCGCGACGTCCAACGTCGCGACGCCGACGCCCGACGTCGCGACGCCAACGCCCGACGCCGCGAAGCCCGACGCCTAATGTCGCGACGCCGACGCCCGACGCCCGACGCCCGACGCCTAATGTCGCGACGCCGACGCCCGACGCCCGACGCCCGACGCCCGACGCCCGACGCCCGACGCCCGACGCCGCGACGCCCAACGTCACGACGCCGACGCCCAACGTCGCGAAGCCGACGCCCAACGCCGTGACGCCCGACGCCGTGACGCCGCGACGCCCGACGCCGCGACGCCCGACGCCGCGACGCCTAACGTCGCGACGCCGATGACCGACGCCCGACGCCCGACGCCCGACGCCCGACGCCCGACGCCCGACGCCCGACGCCCGACGCCCGACGCCCGACGCCCGACGCCCGACGCCCGACGCCCGACGCCCGACGCCCGACGCCCGACGCCCGACGCCCGACGCCCGACGCCCGACGCCCGACGCCCGACGCCCGACGCCCGACGCCCGACGCCCGACGCCCGATGCCCGACGCCCGACGCCCGACGCCCGACGCCCGACGCCCGACGCCCGACGCCCGACGCCCGACGCCCGACGCCCGACGCCCAACGCCCGACGCCCGACGCCCGACGCCGCGACGCCCGACGCGAATGTTATAAATACCGTATTTATATCAGCTTAAACTTTTTGGCTTCAGATTTAAATGTTAATCCAAATATTTTTATTAATCCAAATAGTTTAAGCTATAAATACCGTAATTTATATCATTTTATAATTTTTATTTTCCATTTGTAAACAATGTTGTTACCATTACACCCGTGTCATATAGACTGGCAACGACGTTAATCGATCGAGTCCAGGTTCAAACCCCGCGTGACCAATACGTATATTTTCTTATTTCTGCTTATTTTTTTCAACATTTTCATAATAACCTTTTCAGGACAATAACGAACATACCATAAAAAAATTTGCGAAATCGGTCAAGCCGTTGTCGATGCGCACACGATGTAAGAAATTTTGAAGGTCGTTTTTTTACACTTTGGGCTACATTTTTGGGGTTTTAGTAAGGAACCCTATTTTTTTTGAAAATATAATATAGCCTATGTTCAGCGCTAGGAATGTAGCTTTCCAACGGCGAAAGAATTTTTCATATTGGTTCAGTGGTTTCAGAGCCTATTCCATTCAAAGAAACAAACAAACAAACAATCAAATGTTACCTCTTTATAATATTAGTATAGATAATTAATATTTTCATTTGTAAAAAGAGTTTTATGTGCGAGTTTTTTTACAAGGTCTGACATTCTGAGAAAAACTTGTTAAGTTTGGTTTTTTATGGTAAGTCACTGACATTCAAATTATAAACATTATGTATGCCTTAACTTTTTGTTTATGTTTAAATTTTCTGTCAATAAGAAGCAACCCCAGTGATCTGCTTTAAGTATCTGCAAATTTTCATCTAAATCACTCCAACTGTTTACGTAATCCTATGCAATAAACCTAATATTTACTCGTTATAAGATTAGTGTAGATGTGTTTTGTATACCCGGGTATGTACAGATATATCCGGGCGTGAGTACCCGGGTGTCCCCGACTCAACAGGTAGGTCAAGGGTACGAGCTCTCGATACCCGGGCTCGAGCATCTACATATCAAAGGCAGAAAATTGATTTTATTTGATACTTATATTCGCATTACGACTTTGTTGGTTGAGGTGTAAATATTTATTTTAACTACATGTGGTCCTGTAGACTAACATAATAATTTTTACAAACTGTAATTTTTATGAAATTTGAACTGTACGAGTCCTTTACATAAAAAATTTGGGGCAGATTATATAGATTAGCCGTCATGCGTTTCAGGGTGCCCTCCCCCGAACGACAATCGGTGACCGACTTTTGTGTGTTTGTTTGGTTAGGACAATGCAGGCTGATCACCTGATTGTCTGACAAGAAAGATGATCCATGCGTCGGATGGGCATGTAAAAAGTCGGTCCTGGGGCCTTACTCTCCAAACTGATTTGATTTTGATTTAGATACGATCATGCCGCGAACTTCCTAGTAAATTGACATTTGTTTATTTTGATTCTCAGTCGATCGATATGGTAGGTAGTACAAAAAGTTACGATCTAACAATTTTCTTTATCCTGATTAGTTTCAAAGTAATTCACCAAATAAAATACGAAAAACCACTGATATCGAACGGATTCGGTACTCGATTGTGTTGGGAGTAGGCCCGCTGTGCCTGTTCTCTCGCCAGTCGTGTCGGTTTTACGTCCCACTAACCCAGTGGGACGTAAAACCGACAGAGTAAAAGGAAGAGAGTGTCTTTGTGTATTGCGCACACACTTGGGCACTATAAAACTACTCCTGCGTAGCTGGCCTGGTTTCTATGAAATCGGCCACCGACACCGAAATCGGTGAGGGGAGCTATTATTCAAGACTAAAAATAGCCGAATCGCTTCGGCCGTTCTCGAGTTTTAGCGAGACTAACGCACAGCAATTCATTAAGTGTTAAATGTTATTAAATCCAGTGTCGGAGACTTTTCTAATAAACACACAAAGAATCTGATCTTTTCTCTGAACGAAGAATACTGAACCTCTTATATAACCGCTGAGCAAAGAAAAGTAAAGGATAATAAAATTTTAATGAACAAATTAAAGTGCAGTACTAAGGTAACTTTCAAGATTCTTTCAACTTCACAAAGGCTTCATGGCTAATTAGCGGATTTTCCTGGATTCCTTAGACTATTGTCAGCGAGGTAGCCACGAGTTACGGAATATTAACTTTCTTCAGCCTTCCTTGTCGGCGAAATGAGGTATTGTCCCCACTTTAAAAACTACCGGCTGTCTCGAAACACAAAAAAAAATTGTTAACTGCTAAACGGTTCTGCTAGCCGGCGATAAACACAAAATTCGAACGACGAATTTTATGTTGGAAAAACATTAGTAGACCCTTTGCTGCATTTGTTTAACACATGTATTGAGAAGACCATATTTCCCGACCGTTGGAAGCTGACGCGCGTGGTACCTGTACCTAAAGGAAAAGCATGTAAAGAAGCCAGTGATTACAGACCGGTAGCTATACTGTCTACACCCGCAAAGATTTTCGAAGCGGCTATCCACAGCAACTTGTACCCCCAGGTGAGTGGTCACTTATCCAATGCACAACATGGATTCCGGCCGGGAAGAGGTACGACAGGCAACCTACTTAGTCAGATGGTTGCATTGGTTCCAGCTGTTGACAGAGGGCTGCAAGTGGATGTGGCATATTTGGACTTCAGGAAGGCATTTGACACAGTCGATAATGACGTCTTACTCCGTAAGATGGCAGATGTGGGTTTCACCCCTCTCACGCTAAAGTTTTTTGCGAACTATCTGCGTGGGAGATGTCAATTTGTCGACTGTGGCGGAAGCCACTCTGAACCTTACTACACCTTATCAGGAGTAAGCCAAGGAACTAATTTGGGACCTTTTCTATTTAACATATTAATAAACGATCTACCGGAAATAATAGAAGACTGTCAATCGCTATTATATGCTGATGATCTTAAAATATTTAAGGTAATCAAAGAAAAAGCCCATGATCACTACGAAATGCAGCGTGACCTAGACAGGGTGATAGACTGGAGTAATAGAAATAAATTATATTTTAACATAAAAAAATGTTCGCTACTATCCTATACTCGGGCACGCTGTCCAAGTATCTACGAGTATCACATGGAAGGGCAACCTATACAACGTGTCACAGAGTTTAGAGATCTTGGTGTTCTCTTTACTGCGGATTTGTATTTTCGCAAACATATTAAAGAAGTAAGTAAAAAAGCGTACCGTAACCTAGGATTCGTCCTGCGCCAAGCCAAGGAATTCACTAATATTAGAGCCTTAAAATCTTTGTATGAAGCGTTAGTAAAGAGCCATCTTGAATGCAATGCCATTGTTTGGAGTCCAAACGAAGCCAAGTATAGAGCAATGTTGGAGAAAATACAGAACAAATTTATAAGATTCCTCTATTTTAAATTGTACAAGATCTACCCAGGATATCCTGTATTATATCCGACATTGTTTTTGCTTGGCATGGTTGGATATTATAAGCTGGAGGTAAGGCGGGAAGTATCGCTATCGGTTTATCTGTTTAAGCTTTTTCGAGGCAAAATCCATAATCCGGATGTACTGGAACAGCTCAGATTATACGTTCCGGATAGGTACGGTGGGCGGCGACGGCGGCCGCAGATGTTAGCGGTGCCGGCAGCGCGCACCAACCTCCTACAGCAAGCGCCGCTTACGCGCGCTTTGCGAACGATTAACGCAATAGCCGAGCATATAGACGTGTTCTGCTGTACATTGAACGACTTCACTATGACGGCATACTTTATTGTATATAATAACTCTAAATAGTAAGTTAGACTGATTTTTATTATTAGATATGTTATATAAGAAGTGCAATTAATTTTGTTATTATAATTTAAAAGTATCTTATTCAATACTTTGTAAGAATTATGTGCTTGTCTGTCGTATTAGGCCACAATCCTGTAATGATAGAATTTAAGCTTTGGAGAAATAAATAAATAAAAAAATAAATAAATAAATAAATGTTAGAGACATAAAAATTAAGTATATAATAAGAAGATTAGTTTCTAATCAATCTACGGATAGGTACGAACAATCCGATTTGCAAATCAGGGGGCTTACTCCCGACACAATAGAGAACCGAATTCGTTTGATATCAGTCAGACACAACTCATATTTTGATTCTCAGTCGATTGATATGGTCGGGAGTACAAAAAGTTACGATCTAATAATTTTCTTTATCCTGATTAGTAATTCACCAAATAAAGTACGAAAAACGTACTTTATTTGGTGAATTACTTTGAAACTAATCAGGATAAAGAAAATTATTAGATCGTAACTTTTTGTACTCCCGACCATATCAATCGACTGAGAATCAAAATATGAGTTGTGTGTGCGCAAACACAAGAGTATCTAAAAATATGGTAAAAAATACATGGATGATCGACACGACTAGCGAGAGACCAATATTAATATTTCAAGATTTTAAATTTCGCAATACTCAAGTCCCGCAAAAGTACTTCTTCTTCTTCTTTTTGGCATATGCCTCCCCCTCAATAGGAGTTGCCAACGTCAGAGTATAAAAAGGTAACAGTACAGTGGGATGTTATGAACAACTTCACGCGAGTCTCGTGCAGATACAAGTTAAATAAAAATTACAGGCTGGTATTTTACTTAAAAGATGTTTCTTAGCCTTTTATGAATTTTATTATGATTCGAAATTAAATAAGTGTTCAAAAATGAAAATATTATACTTAAAAAATATATATAATACATACCTTCGCGAATTACAGAATAAATATATAGAAGAATAATCAAAGTTTAATGCCCCGCAAAAGTAACCCTCTGTAACGGATGTTTGACGGTTATAATAAACTGACAGCAGACTTTTAGTTAGAGATAGATAGGTTATCGAAATACATTTATAGTTAAAATCATATAATACAAAACGGCAAATGTGTAACTTTACACAATCATTGTAACACACAATGTTATTGTTCCCCATGGAATTGGGGCACATGTTACGGATTATACGTTCCCCATTACTGTGACATGGTATTGTATTAATTATAACAATTAGTATAATCTTTATCACAACTGTATATTGTTAGCTGTGCATCCCTTGTCTTATACCCTTTACTTATACATTAGATAGGTATGTTTCCGTTGTAAGTTTTTGTTAGGCGTAGGCCTACGTTTACAATAAATCTCACCGAACCGAGAGGCAGCACTACATTTTCGTGAAAGTGCAATTTTGAATTTCTGTATTAAAATAGCGATTCGAAATTAAACTCTGACAATCAGGGGCCATAATCTCCAAATTGATTCTATTTTGATTCAGATTCGATCGTGCCGCGTACTCCCAAATCAATTGACGTTTGTTTATTTTGATTCTCAGTCGATCGATATAGTCGGGAGTATAAACGATACGATCTAATGATTTTCTTTATCTTGGTTAGTTTCAAAGTAATTCACTAAATAAAATACTAAAAGCCGTTGAGATCGTACTGATTCGATTCCCGAGTGTGTCGGGAGAGACCTGCTGACTATTGTTTGCACTAACATCATGGTACTATTAGTGTCAGTTTACATCTAATTGAGACGCGGCGCTGATTTTTTAACATTTCAGAATCGAACATATTTGACTACCTATACCAAATACCAATTTAATTTTTATTTTCGCTAACACCTGGTATTTGTAAGCGTTATTTCAAAAAATATCCCACCAAAAGCTTACCCTGTGAAAAAGTTATCAGATATCGTATAAAGCCAAGCTCAGACTACACGCTCTAAACCTACAAGCTCTACAACTTCACATTTCAGTCAAAACGTGATATTCGGCCGTGTTGCTACCGTTACGAAGATTTCATAGGCACTTATTTATCGTGTGTGATTAACATTCTTATCACCTTTACTATATAAACTACAAGTAGAGAAATTTCAAACTCATCCGTCCGCGCAATTTTCATAATTTTTTTTTCTTCACGTATTATTTTCAAATGATTTTCATAACAAGCTTTTTTTCTTTTGCGTTGTCTCAATTTATTCAGTACTTTCTACGCTTTAAGTGGTATAGCAATATAGCAATAATAAAAGAGGTCACCTCAAAAAGGTTTATTCGGAGGCAGAAAAACTACTCGTATTTAGGCCAATCACCAGTACATACTGGCTAGCAATAAAATAAATTATAATTTGCCATACTCGTAAAATCCTTATAGTAAACAAAAGTTTATTGGCCAAATAGTTTTATCATCAACAGTATGGGACTTTATAGGTTTCTTTTGTCAACAATTTATTGTAATATGTTTAGTACAAACACTGTTCATTCAACTTTTCACAAAGAAATACTAAACTCCGTTCCGATTTAATGTGATTGAAATATAAATAAAGCTCAGTATGGGTGGTTATAATGCTACCAATTTAAATAACACTTTTATATCGCCTATATAGACCACTATTGATTCAGAGCTTTGCTCTCGACCCGGAGGTCGTGGGTTTGATTCCCGCGCTGAAACAACATAAACTTTTGTTGGTTAGGACAATTATGCTGGCTGATCACCTGATTGTTTGACAATAAAGATGATCCATGCGTCGGATGGGCATGTAAAAGTCGGTCCTGCGCCTGATCTCCCGCCAGTCCTGTCGGTTATCCGTCCCAATGGGCTACGACAGTGAAGGAAGAGAGTGCTTCTGTGTATTCCGCACACGCTAGGGCACTATAAAATAACTCCTGCGTAGCTGGCCTGGTTTCAATGAAACAGACCACCGTTACCAAAATCGGTGTGGAAGGCATTATTATATTTAGCACAATAGATAAAAACAATGAGCTGTGCTACACGTATATTTTGTTAGATTTTACACAATATATGCTCTCTCGGTGGCATTCGAACCCGCGATCTCCAGTTTGTGAGCCGACACTCTAACCACTGAGTCACAATCACTCATAATATTGTATACAATATGGACAAAGGGCAAGGTTAACAATATATAAGCGATATTTCAACTAGAACATAACTTAAAGTGAACTCTATTTCTTTTATCGAAGAAGCTACTTTTAAACACTTAACCTAATAGTAAAGTTATTGACAGAGACAAAGTAATAAGCAACTTCAAGTAGAACCTTAAATATTTCACGAGGAACTGAAAATTCACCGTTAAATTGAATTGAGTTCAGAAGGTAAGCGCCATAGATATTCGAGAAGGACGGAGCAATATCGACTTGGACATTATAATAGCTCCCCTCACCGATTTCGGTGTCGGTAGCCGATTTCATTGAAACCAGGCCAGCTACGCAGGAGTTATTTTATAGTGCCCAAGTGTGTGCGCAATACACAGAAGCACTCTCTCTTCCTTTTACTCTCATAACCCAGTGGGACGGTAAACCGACACGACTAGCGAGAGATCAGGCGCAGGACCGACTTTTTACATGCCCATCCGACGCATGGATCATCTTTCTTGTCAGACAATCAGGTGATCAGCCTGCATTGTCCTAACCAAACTTGAAAACAACATTTTTTGTTGTTCCAACGCGGGAATCGAACCCACGACCTCCGGGTCGAGAGCGAAGCTCTGAACCACTTGACCACGGAGGCGTCATTATAATTCTAGGAAGGGAGGAAATAATTGTACGTAATATACTAGCTTTTATGGTCTACATAACATATTACTATGTATCTACACTACCCAGATACATTATTACAACGAGTGTAAAAAGAACAGTCACTATAACTTTGGGATATTATCTTTTCTCATTCTAGAAATGTATAATTTTAAGAAAAATATTTTTTTTTGGCTTTTTCGTTATTCTTGCGTCAAAAACTAAGAAATGGTAAAGCGTAAAAAAAAATGTTTTTCTACAAAAAAAAAATTATAAGGAAAGGTAGATAGTATAATCGTATATCTAAGCTATAGTGACTGTTCTTTATACACACTTAACACACTGTACAGAATAAAAAAATATATGATAGGTATAATATTAAAAAGTATAATATTGTTCTAGATTATTTTCCATGAAATGACTCCCCTAGCCTAAAGGCGGAGCAAAGAGGGCCTAATCTACAACAAACAATTTTTATTGGATCTTATAAGGATGACACTTACATAAACTTACACCAAACATTCATAATCATGGTATGAATATAAAAATGAGCTCCTACGTAGCTGGCCTGGTTTCAATAAAACCCAACACCGAAATCTATGGGGGAGAAAAATATAAAATAATAAAACGTTTTAATCAGCTGAGCCGTCTGAGCGTCAAACGGAAAAGACAGTAAAAAAATCAACGCTCAATTCATCGTCTATATCTACGGTAAAAGATAAAGTATTCAGGCGAACGGTAGATTTGAAAAGTTTTAGTTTGCCAGCTGCCTTATAAAACACTCTTTAAGCTCGGATTAAGGCTGTTAAGTACGGATGACCCGCGACTTAATACTTATTCATTTGTGTTTCTATGTGTTAAAGGGCGATTTTACATTTAATGACGTAATCATTAAAAAATTGGCCTGGTTGCGCAACTCTGGGTTAAATTAATAAGAGAGTAAGTCCCGATTTCACCAACACTTGTTAGTGTTAACGGCTTGATAAAATACCATGCCTTGATAATTCATTGATAATGATATGAAGTGAAATACGAGAGAGATAACATGAAAGTTTTTTCACATTAATGAAATTGGCATTTAGTCCCTATTCTACAGTTAACTTAGACTTAAATATCATAGGCCCGTATTAATAAAAGGATCTCATCGCCGAGGTAAACCTTAGATTGTTTTCGAGATGACCATGACCCAACCCACCCTAAAGTATCATCACATATTAATATTATAGCCTCTAGAAAGAGGTGTGAGTAGATTTGTAGTCATAGTAAGGGCGTGTTTCACCAAGCAATGTTAAAGTTAACGCCATGTTAAATATCATGTTATCCCTCTCGTATTTCCTGTCAATGAATGAGATGGCATGGTATTTTAACATGGCGTTAACTTTAACATTGCTTGGTGAAACACAGCCTAATTGTTTTAAAACAATTGTGCTTATTAACTATTTACCCTTTCCCCCTAACCCCATTTGTCAATCACCTATCGCGAAAAGATTGAAGCGAAGAACAATCTCGTCCATCAATTACGTCATATCCGCCGGACATAGGGCATGATTGTCAACAGCCAATCACGATCCAATTTCCCCAGACTTAGCGACGTCCAGCGACTGCAACTTTCAAACACAATTATGATTGAAATGAAGTTGATTTGAGCACGCGGCTAACAGGTCTCTAATTGGCGCGAAGTCGAAGCGCCATGTTTGTCATCTATGCTGGGTGTACGACGACAACGCCAACTAAAGTTTGTATAGTGGAGAAAATTGTTAGTGAAACAAAAACATGAAGTATTAATGAATTTACAGACAAATTTGCAAAATTGCATTTGTCATCGGATAGAGACTTTGAAATTAAATATTTTAAAAAATAACACACCATATAATCTTTTATTCAACTATCTTTTTACTATACCTATACAAACACACTTCTTTTTATTTCATGGAAAAAAACCCAGTATTAAAAAAACACAAACTTTTAAAATTCTTATAAAATTGAAGTGTTGGAAACGATGTCATCACGTCGAGAATCTAAAATACGTATATCTCGGAAACTAATCATCATATCGTAACAATTTTTTCACTCATATTATTATTATTAACAAGTTTACAGACAGAATAATGTCTGGCTACGAGTAAGCCTAGTGACTTATATCCTACCTAATCCTAATCACTAATTAAGAATATAATTTAATGAAATTTTCACTACATTTCATTAAAAATATTACTTTGTTTGGTTTTATCTTATTTGATTATGTAATTTTTTTCACTCCATCTAAATTGTACAACAAATTTTTATGCATTAGAGACTTGGAGATAAAATTCAGATAATTATCTTAATATCTATACTAATATTATAAAGCGGAAGAGTTTAGCCATGGACTCCGAATCTGTTTAACCGATTTTAATCATATTTGAACACCGTGTGCAGTTTGATCCAACTTGGAAACTGACTTGACTGTTATTTTACCCAACTTTAACGTAGCCAAGTGGAAGAGTATTGAATTTGGTTGTCTACATATTATATGTAATTGCAGTAGATAGAAAGATAGATAGATAATGTCTTATTTTCTCAATATGTATAAGGTACCATTTAGGTAAATTCCGTTCTAGCTTCAGACGTATATTCAAGTTCAGTGTTCAGTATAGTGAACAATCACAAAGGTTGGTCCTCCTTCACTGAGAACCCCTACACCATATATTTAGTGGAAATTTTCATCCAAAAGCCTTTAAAAGGTAAAGGGTAAGTGAAGGTAGGAATGGAGTTATAGGAACTGCTACTGAATTAGCCAAAACATCAAGGAACATTTAGAGGCAAATCCATATAGTCCTATATTTATTATCTAAAATTAATGAATTAAAAAAAAAACCCCACTTAGCGTGTAACATTCCTATCACACCTAACAAACATCCTGATGACCTAGAAGGCCTGAACCGACATCCACCAAACATAGCTTAGAACACTCTCAACTGATATACATACCTATCAAACAAAAGAAACCGCATTAAAATCGGATCATTCGTTTGGAAGCTACGATGCCACAGACATACACATACACATTTCCATAGACACGTAAAATTTATAACACCGACGTCTTTGCGTCGGGGGTTAAAAATGAATAATAGAAATGTAAACAAAATCGTAACTGAAGACAGTTACATGAAGTCTTTTTGTAAACCATCAGCAAATTGAAGGCAGTCTTTCAGGTCTATTTCCTCTCTGGAATATTCCATCGATTTTTCGCCACAAAAGCTTATGAGCTTATTGAAACGAGTTGTCGCTGTAAGCGAAATCTCATCTGCCTTGTAAAGTGACCTAAATTCGGTAACAATTTTCATACACGAAGCTTTTTAGGTCCTCAAGAGAATATTGAATTATTACGACCAAATTCTTCTTAAAGTTATCTAATAGTAACTATCATAGAAGTATTATGTACATAAGGTTATTTCTATTTCTCAAAACATCAATGCCAATTAGCCATAAGAGTGAAAGAGAAAACCATGTTCATGTGTTTTCGTGATTATTATTGTTAAGCTTTGGAGTTCAACTGGAGTCCAATTTTACGACGTTGTAATTTCGATTTTATTGCATTATAGTTTATTATCTACTTTGTGACTATAGGTAACTAAATAAGTTACATTTTAAATTGGTAGTAATTTTGATTGTATGTTAGCTACTCTGACAGCTAATGCCTTTTTCTACGAATTATAGTTACGAGTAAGAGGTTCCTATAAAGCATTATTTAGAAAGCGTGCTAATTTCTAACTCTTTTATTTTGCACAAAACTTTCCCTATATGAGGAAATTGGGTTTTTTTTATCATTCAGACCACGTTGTGGTAGTAAGTTCTTTAATACAAAAGTCCTTAAAAATACGAGTTAACAGATCAGGGGGCTGATCATTTAAAAAGTTTGGAAACAAAAATGTACGGGATTTGACACAAGGTTCCCTAAATGACACGCGAATTTGTACGTCATTTAGCGAAGCTTATGTCCAATCCCTTAAATTTCGTTTTCGAACTTCGTAATAGTTAATAGCGATGTCAACTTGAATCGCTAATAAAATTAACGCTTACAAAGTTCGATAACAAAATGTATGGGATTTGACATAAGGTACGCTAAATGACATACCAAATCGCGATTATTTAGCGTACCTTATGTCAAATCCCATACATTTTGTTATCGAACTTTGTATGCGATAATTAGCGATGGCATCTTGAATCAGCCCCCAGAAGATATTATGTAGGTAGTTTAAGTCGAGTGTTCTCCATTTAGTTATCATTGTTTATACGTGTATGGTTAATTTGTAACATTATTTCTATAAGTTATTAACGATTTGTGTACTATAAAATGTTAAACAAGATTTTATTTTCGAATACATACTGCCATTTAGAAATTGATTGGAGTGCAGCAATACGACTGCAAGACTAAACATCCGATGAGAGAGGACAACTTCGAACGATTGACACCGAATTAACTACTTGTTCCCACTGCTAGAGCTCGGGTGTATCCAGGTTACTATGACCGATAGCATATAGCGGGTGATGTCATAGATTTCTAGCATGTGTTAACACTTTCTCTTATCTTCTATATAATAATAATAATACTTCCTTTTTTTTTTCTTCTGATTAATATCGTTGTGGGTCCTAAGACAGATTTAGCTCGTCCCTCGGGCACCCCTGAGATCATATCAAAGGGTTTGTCGTGGTTGGTTACCGCTGTTGATCCTCGCTCACAGGAGTGCAGTGGGGAATGTGAAAATGGGATGGGCCAATGCCCGTTTAAAAAATTATCTTCTATATTATAAAAATTAATTGCTGTTCATTAGTCGCGCTAAAACTCGAAAACGGCTGAACTGATACGGCTATTTTTAATCTTGAAATATACAAGGAAATTCACGGAAGGCTTAAACGGTTTGTATGCTCAACAAAGTGGGCACGGGTCAGCTAGTCTAATATATGAAAATGAATCGCTGTTCGTTAGTCTCGCTAAACTCGAGAACGGCTGAACCGATTCGGCTATTTTTAATATTAAAGTATTCGTAGAAGTCCTGGGAAGGTTTAAACGGATTGTATGCTGAACGAAGTTGGGCATGTGTCAGCCAGTTGTTAATAATATCAACTTCGTTAGTCATAATTACTTATTGGTCACAATTGTCAATACTTTGTACTGAGTAAATTATAAATAATGCAATCACCGTAAGCGTTAAGAGTCGTAGGTACGGGACGTGTGATTATGTAAATCATTTTCAAATGTTCCCTACTAGTTCGCTTTAACACTGCTGGTGCTGGATTTAAGGGCTGAAAGGTCAGGAAGCCAAGCTGTAGCTGCAGACTGCAGAACCTGCTGGAAGGATCTTCTCGATGGATCAGTTCAACTGATGAATTATAATTATATACCGGTAGGTAGAGGCACTTTAATACATAACAGGATCTCTAACCGTTAATAATTACTTATTTTAAAATGTAAGTGAAGCACATCATATTTACATATACTCGAAAAAATTGTAGATAAAAAAAAATTATAGGTACGGTATTTGAATACATTTTTTCTGGCAGTGAACTGTCACTGCAGTCTTCTGCATCGTTAAGTTTTGCCACCAACTGTAAGTTTAGTAGCTGTTAAGGTACGATTCCACCGGTGTTCAGAACATTTGTTAGCCAACATTTTTTTCAGAATTCCAGCTGTGTCAATTTGTATGTGTTCCAATTTGTTAATGTTGCGAGTCCACAGGAACAAACATCTGTTACGCACAATGTTCGCAACAGTTCAGAACACCGGTGGAATCGCACCTTTAGAGTAGCTGCAAAATGATGTCCCTTCTGTTTCCTATTCTCTGCTGTACTAAATGTATATTGGATGTATGAGGAAATTAATGGCAGACGTAGCCAGTAGCCACGGCCAGCGATCGCTCAACGTACGATAACCGTCGCCCGGCAAATGGATTTCTAATTTTATAGCCCAATTTCATTATGGCTTCGGAATTCTTGACTTCATTTCCTGACTACAAATACACGATGCAAAAAGAACAGTCACTGTTACAATTTTCAGACACGAAGCTTTTTAAGTGCTCAAGAGAATATTGAATTATTACGACCAAATTCTTCATAAAGATAGCTAAGAGTAACTGTAATAGAAGTATCGTGCAAGGTGTAAAAAGAACAGTCACTATTGTTTATTGTTTAAAGATATTTATTCTCATTAAGACATTTGTCACTTACATGAGACATATAATAATATTATAAAAATGGATTGTGTCCGTCAGTTCGCAGTTAGTAAAAATCCATTCAATGTTTTTGAAGAAGTGAACGAAAAAATAATAATATACTGCCTTGCCTCATTTTGAAAATGAATTTATTTAAGTATTTTTTTCAAAACAAAAAAATAGTTTTTACCATTTTATTAATTAATGTTTTAACTTTAAATGGGTTAGGTTAGAAGATGCTTTTACTGCCAATTTCACTTTTTTTCTTTTTTTTAATTTATGAACGTACATAAATTAAATTAATAAATAGACTAACCATGATATTATAATAATCTATTTATTTCATCAATGCGTTTATTGAGTAATAGTATTTTGTCTCAAAAAAAAAACACGCATACAAAGAGATAAGCGCACCGGACCTATTATCCAACCTCGAAAATATTTTGGTCCGAAATCACGGAGGGATGAGGTGGAAAGTGGGTAAAGGTCAGGCCGAGAAGGAGCCCCGGACGTGTTAATAATAAACGTGCTACACTGAAATTATGTCATACCGAGTCTATGGTTTCTAGAATAAACATGGTAAATGAAAATAAGATGTATGACCTCGAGGTCAATTCGTAGCTGAATGTTAAAACGTCACTCAACAAACAAAGGATACCTATACGAGTAGACAATCATATTTTACAGCTTTTACAACTGTATATTGTTTATATTCAGTAAACATTATATTTATCTTAAACATTATATTTACTGTTCACAATGTGTAACAGCATGGCCTACCATTCCATACAATACAAAAAAATGCAATAGATCACTACTATTAACGTTTGAAAATTATAAAATGTAAATATACCGAATTAAGTACAAATATTGACTTTAAAATAAAGATAAGCATAACGACACATTAAGCTAAATTCAACTCCATAATTAAGAAGAAGACACGAAACGAAATTAGTAATTAGTGTTTTCCAATAGTGGCGCTAGATAGCGCTTTCCGGAATGTGCCTGGAAATCGAAGAAAATAAAAATAGCCAGTCAAATTGCCAGTATTAGGGTGATACCATTTTCTAGTACTAGGTCGTGTCTCTGTTATATATCAACTTTGTGGTAACAGAAATAAATTATAAAAAATTACTGATGAGATAATCTGGGGGCACATGGGGGGGGGGGGGGGTCGTGCCCCACCAAGACGAGCCAAGCAAAGCGCAAGGGCACTACCTACCTTTTCCCTAAAGGTTTCTATATTATAGACTCGTCTTGGCAACATTTTTACATGAAAATATTTTTGTGGGATTCCTTTATCCGAAAAGTAGTTGCCAACATTTGTAAACCATACATGGAGAAAACGAAATTGAAATATTACGAAAAATTGCCCAACGTATGGTGGTTGGTGATTCTTCACTTGGACGTTTATTCAACTAGTAGCTATATTTACTACTCAAATGAGAAAAAAGGTAATGGACGATTGTCGATGTGTCTGACTTTCACTCATACCCATGAGTAATTGGTATGAAAAATGTATTGAAATCAAACTGACTCTCGTTACCTTCACACTAGATGATATAAAAGCCTAAACTAAAAATTGTTGCTTCTAATGTTATACTCAAATATGTTTAAATACCTATAGCAACCAGTGTACAAAGCCTTGCCGAAATTATCCAGACAACAACGCTTTGGTGCGGGCATGATAGAACACATACAATGCATACATCCCCCGTAACGAAACAATTACATCACGTTATTAACACCGCATTGCATTCTAAGAATTTACATTTGTATTCCCTCAAAAATGTTGGTGGATTTAATATGAAAATACAGGACTACTAGGTTTCGTCGTAACAGCCAACATTCCATGGTTTAATCTTTCCGAAGAAAAGCTCGATAATCTCTAATATATAAAAATGAATTGATGTTCGTTAATCTCGCTAAAACTCGAGAACGGCTGAACCGATTCGGCTATTTTTGCTTGCTTGGCCGTTTTATTTAGCACACGATTAATGAATTCGTATGAAATGTTCGTAACGGTAGCAAAACGGTCAAGTATCACGTTTTAACTGCAATATAGCGTAAGTGAAGTTAAGCCTGGTGAAGTAAGGGCGCATAGATCTAGAATTTTGGTTCTACATGAGATCTAACCCCTTTTTGATAGATTTTGATTAAGGTGTAGTGTAGAACTTGGCTTTATACGATATCTGATAACTTTTTCACAGGGTTAAGCTGTGTAGGCTCGTCTTGACAACATTTTACATGAAAATGTTTTTGGTGGGATATCATTTATTTTTGTAAGCTGGTTAATGGACTTTTTTTAATTTAAAGATAACCTATTTTGACCCCGGGCCTTTACTTACGGAAAATAGAACAGTCAGCGCCTTAGCCTAGTGACGCCTAGTGACGTCGACTGATGTCACCGTCAATATTATACCGTGTATAAACTTTCACCGCAATTTTTTAAAGGTAGTGGCGGATTTTCAAATAAATGTCTCGTCCATATTTCTTTATTTGTTATATTATTATATTATAATTATATTATATATAAATTACTTATAAAATATACATTATTTTATTGGTGGAGTGAAACTTCTTATTTAGATATTCTAGGATGCCACTAGTATAAATTCAACACTAATAATTCGAGAATTTGAGAATTAATTATATATACGAGGGAGATTGCCTTTAATAAAGCATGTTGATACTTATAAAAATAATACGGTAAGTCTATAATAATATCGTATTAGACGACGGTCACCGCCATCTGTTGGTCACTAGAGGTACTAATTCTTGTACGGCTCTTATAATCTAATGCTAAGTGCATACACCTAAGTGCAACTTAGCATTTTTGAAGGGAAAAAATGTATTTATTTTTATTTTTGAAAAATAGCTTTAAGGTTTTCTTTTGATTATGGCCATCTTTAAACGTCATGACGTGACGTGTTAAAAATCATATTATTATTATGTTAATAGTCATAAGATTAAACACTAAAATTATTTATACATTGATCGTGTAATATTTTCGTTTATTGTTATCATTATAACGTTACCGACTGTTAAATGTGTCGATAAATGTGTGTTTAGATGTTTCACAGTTCCAAACATAGATTGCGCTGGTAGCTACCTACATCGCGCTATCGAAGTGTCGAACGGTTTTTACATAAGATTCCCTCAAAACTCAGTACAACACGTTCCTCGACCCCCGTAGTCGAGGCCTCCTAAGCCGGATGGCGTAGTCGCTGCCGGTCACAGCCGTCCGCGTACGTGCCGATTGCTAGCTTAGATGAATATTAATGGTTAGTTTCGTTATCGTTCGTTTAGGTTAGCATTTCGGCACTATTTTGGCTATTCTCCGCGTTCTGTCGCGGAGGGTTCGGTCCTAAGAACTTTGGCTTTTGCGTCCGGTATTTGTGCCGGGCGCGCCATTTTTGTTTTTCCCCACGTAGAGGGATCCGCTGGATCCCTGGTCGTGGTTCTCCACCCGGGGCCCTCCCAAAAAAGAATCCAGTCGAGGGCTTCCGTCGGGTGTGAGATTTCATACGTCGTAGTAATTACGTTATTATAACGTCAGCGGAATAACCGATTTCAAGTGATCGACGTAATATTTTGTTTATATCCACTTACAACAAATTACTATTTGATGCCTGTTAATTCTTACCTAATTTTTACTTACCAAATAAATAATACCTAATTTTAAATGAGTGGATAAAAAACTAATTTTCTCATAGAATAGATATATTTTTCATTTACAAAAAGTCGGTCACCGATTAATAATCGGAATCAAATAGAACATACTGATTGCAGAAGTGCAACGCACTCAAATAAATAAAGTCGAATAGAAATAATATGGAGCAAAAATCTGACCGATTATCGGTCCTACAAAAAGTAGGTCTTATTTTTTTATGTACTTGTATAATATTGTATAATATAATATTTCTTTTATGTATTAAAGATCATATCCGTATAATAAACATATTAAGCATCCATTTTGTACCGTCCACCATATTGGATTCAAAATGGCGGCATTTATATTTTAATAATTTTTTTGTTGGTTTTGTAGCAATAACAGCTTACATAAATAATATCAGCTTACTAGGACGTCAGGAAGTACCTTATGAATTTTGATGATCTATAAATGAGTCAGTGACGAAATCTGGGGTTTTTAGACATTGATAAAATCTAAAGTATAATAGCTACAACATTCAAACTTTGTATGTTTCATGTATTTACTGGTGTCATTATATGTTGAAAATTTCAACTATGTAGCATCATCCAAAGCAAAGTTATGAGAGTTCAAAAAAACGACGAAACCTTTCGAGAAAAGGTAGGTAGTGCCCTTGCGCTTCGCTTGGCTCGTCTTGACGGGGGCACTCCCGTGCCCCCAGATATCCTTTTCCCATGTTAAAAAGTAACCTAGTGGACTGTGCCAAATGTCATCAAGTTCCTTCCAGTGATAGTTTCGGAGTCTTCTCGTAGCATACAAACAAACAAGCAAACACACTTTACTCATTATATTATAAGAATAAATAACGTTCCAAAGTTCTTCTGTAATAATTAGTTGTTACAAAACTTAACTGAAGAAAACATAAACAAAGAAACATTTTAATTAAGAGCAATGTTGGCGGGCAACATCTTGCTAACTATACTTGCAGTTGCTTGAGGGTGGCGCAAACAATAATCGGTGATCGGCTTGTTGTAGTTGAATAATAGAACATATTAAACAAAAAATAAATCTTAGTTTTAAGGCGGAACGACGCTTGCCGGGCCAGGGCGGCGATTCTCAGGCCTCGAAGTTAGTTCCGAATATTAGTATATCCCGCTCACACGCGCGGTAAATCTCATTTGCATGAGCGGGACAGACCGATAGTAAAAACTAAGTTCGAGGCCTGAGAATTAAGCTAGTTGTGTATGTTAAACCGCCTCCGTGGTCTAGTGGTTCTGAGCTTCGCTCTCGACGAAGGTCGTGGGTCCTATTCCCGCATTGGAACAACAAAAAATGTTGTTTTCAAGTTTGGTTAGGACAATGCAGGCTAATCACCTGATTGTCTGACAAGAAAGATGATTCATGCGTCGGATGGGCATGTAAAAAGTCGGTCCTGCGCCTATTCTTTCGCCAGTCGTGTCGGTTTACCATCCCACTGGGTTATGAGAGTTAAAGGAAGAGAGAGTGTTTTTGTGTATTGCGCACACACTGGGGCACTATAAAAAACCACCCATGCGTAGCTGGCCTGGTTTTAATGAAATCGGCTACCGACACCGAAATCGGTGAGGGGAGCTATTAATATTATTATTAGTCCCGATTTCACCAATGCATGTTAGTGTTAACGGCTTGTTAAATTACCATGCCTTCTCATAGGAATAACGAGAGGAACAATATGATATTTAGGTAACGAAGGATTAATTTTAACATTGCTTGGTGAAACACGCCCTTAGTCTTATAATATTTCTGACTTTCTGCGAGATGTGTGTGTTACACGGCATACAAATAGTCGGTCAGAAATAATATGGAGGTAAAATCTGCCCGATTTCGGATCCTACAAAAAGTGGCCGTGGGACACACCCTAAAGTGAGTAGAAATACAAATAATTCTACTGACATCTGTTGTAAGTTTATATCCAACCGCGATACCCATAAAATATTTTATTACTTGCGAAGGAAAAACCGAGATATACTTAGTACTAAAAGTTTGAAGGCGCAGTATGAGATTAATTTCAACATATTTTGTAACTGGACCAGTCGAGATGTTATAACTAATTACGATGACGAAATTAAACATCGATAAAAATATGTACATCATTTATTATTTTTACATTTAGCATTCCCTTATTTTAGAAGTTACAGGGACACATATTTTTCCACTTTGTATGCGTCTCACGCGCTAACTATTCAGTTAAGATAAAAATAATATATTAAAAACCTCAATATCATTTTTGAAGACTTATTCATAATTCACAGATACCCATACGTGTTGTATGGGTTTGCGGAAAAAATTTTTTTGAGTTTCAGTTCTCAGTATTAGGTACTTATTGTTTACCACTAAATACATCTACGAGTACTTACCAAGTTTCAACAGTACAGTCCTTTTTTTATATATTTTTTTTTAGTTTTTGAATAAAGTGGCTGTGACATACGGACAGACACACATGACGAATCTATAAGGGTTTTGCCATTTGGCTCCGGAACCCTTAAAATGACACTAACATAAAATATTTGATGCGCCTAAAAAATCATTATATACAATGACGTATTCATCATTGCTCATGTATTAAATATTAAATCGAAATAATCGGGATGTCGGAGAAAAAATAGCACCAACATCAACCACCTTCGCCGTGGGTTTTGTTTACAACAGAGAGAAAACATATCCGGTAGGCTGATTATGTATCTTGCAACAGCAATTCGACAGGCGTAATTTGTACAATTGTTTACAATATTTCTCTCAAACGTATACACTTGAGAGCGATATTGTATAGTGTATACAATTGTACAATTCACGCCTGTCGAATTGCTGTTGCGAGATACATAATCAGCCTGCCGAAATTAGCAGCAGCGTTTTCGAAGCCATTGTTATTCCCCCCCCCCCCCCCCCCATTAAATACTTAGAGGGAGACCTATGTCCAGCTGTGGTAATCACAGATGAAACGACGAGGAATCCGATGACCACGGGTACAGATAGACGTGGATACGAACGTAGATGAGGCATAATTATTAGTTTAATAAGTTAAGTAAGGTTGTTCGCTGCTGCGCACTGGTTTTAAAGCGATAATACGCAGGGGGACCTGCTGCAGCATCTAAGAAAAGCCAGCAATGGTATTCTGAAGGTCATGGCTGCGAGATTTTACTGCTCTATACGATGGCATTGGATAAGATTAGTGAAGGGAATAATTTAATTTTGTTGATTTTTTACTAACATTACAATTATTATTCAAAGCTAAGTTTTGTAACTAACACACTAAGGCCGTGTTTCACCAAGCAATGTTAAAGTTAACGCCATGTTAAAATACCATGCCATCTTATTCATTGACAGGAAATACGAGAGGGATAACATGATATTTAACATGGCGTTAACTTTAACATTGTTTGGTGAAACACGCCATAATTACTCTATGGGTCTCTTATGAAGTCTGAAATAAATATTTTCTTTTCTTTTCTATAAGAATATTGTTAAAGCCTATTCATTATTGTACACCTGAAAAAGTTGAAACATATATAAAATATTTACAGATCGTTCTGTAGATCGGCACTGAGTCGATAAGCACGCTTCACTCCTCTACCGATCACTCAAATATTATAAGTGATGGAGAATTTGACTCCTCCAAAGTAAAGGAATTGTATATTGCGCTCTCAGCAACTCGTTTGAAGTTTTAGAAGTGAATTTACGACACGATTTGGGATATAATGGCTTAATTTAGTGCTTGCGTGTAATGGATTAATATGAAGTTATTGCTGTGATCCTTATTTAAAAATTTTAGCTCCCAACATAAACAAAAGGGTGTTATAAGATTGACGTGTCTACAAGGTATAAAATAAATGAGTGATAATAATTTAGGGTATGTATGTGCCTCCTATGTAGAGTTTACTATAAAAGTACCAGAGCTGAAAGACTTACTTTTGACTGTCATGTTTCTATGAGAAATGATCCAACATCATAAATTTGCCAATAAAATAATTAAAAAAAACTCTTTCAGCGCTGATACTTTCTCAATAAACTCTACGGGACCCATATATAAAGTTGTATCACTCATTAATATTACAGCCTGCATATGTGTGTGTGTATCTGTTCTGTGCGATCAAGTGTTTTTTAAAGCTGACGTAATCGAGAGTTTTCTTAGAGTGTTCTTATTTTTATGACATTGTAATCGCACGTTTTTTACACAAATTTTAGATTTTTTTATATTACGGTCAATAGTAGTAGTTTTATAATACGTCTTGGAAAAGAGACGGGAGAAGAGAACGGGTAAAATGGGATAAATTTTCTTAGAATTTCCTTACGGACTGTGCGATATTACTTACCTCGATCAACATGCCATATTTCCTAAGACCGCGTCAGCAACAGCCGGCGCTGTGGTTGAAGATTTATATGTCTGTGATGTATGTCTGAATGTTTATACAATATACGAAATATACGAGTAAAGGTTTGCTACGTAACGTAATGTTACTACATTTTTGTAAAAAAATTAACTATAATCAGACTACGTAAACTTTATAGTCCATGTTACTTTCGCTTTTATTACGAATCTATCTATAAGTCATTAATTAAAATCACACCAGTAGTTTAGGCAATATGGTGGAACAAACATACATGCATAGACTGCCAAAATTACCATTCCTTTTGGCTTCGCTATATTTAAATGAAAACTGCCAAGTTTAGTAGTACCTAGTAGAAGCAGTTGAAGTTTTTTCAAATATTGTACTTATTTCTGTTGCCGAAGAGAATGACGCGTAGAGCATTTTTGTTTTGGCACCTCATATAAATTACTTGATAATTACAATTCACAACAAAATTCATAGGTCTAAAATAACGACAAGAAGTTAATCTTGCTATGCTGGGGTTAGGGCTCCTAGTCTATACACACGAACGCACTGATCGTTGACCTAAGCTTAAACTGACCAGGATTGAAACTCATGTTTTGTGTTCTGTTTTATGACTTACATAGATATTTAAGATAGACATGGCTTTCTTTTAAATTATACACTTTAATGAAGGACAGGAATAAAAGCATGATTTTCTTAGAGGTAGTCCCATACAGAGATTAGGATCTTAAAGGTCGAATTAGGCACTCCTCTTTGAGTTTGTAGGACCATTGAAACACTTTGAATAAACCTTTGAAGGATCAGTGCTAAGTGATTTAAAGCTCAGACCCGGAGCTAAAATTTATGTAAGTATATTTGTACTGACTGCTGAATGATAGTAACATAGTATGTCGCTATACATACACAGTGTTACAACATACAATGTTAATATCTGTAGACTGTACAAATAAACAGATAAAATTGGTTTGTAATTTCAAAATAACAACATGTTTGGGTTCAGTAGAATTAATTTATTATTTAATTATTGAAATAAGGCTCCGAAGGTCCTCGAGTTTAACAACGATAGTGTTGTTATTAAGTCAGATTACGATAGTGCAGGCTGATCACCTGATTCGCTGACTAAAAAGGTGATTCATGCGTCGGATGGGCTTGTCAAAAGTCGGTACTACTTCTGATCTCTGACGAGTTGTCTCGGTCTCGAGATAGAGTCGAGACCGACAGTGTTACAAGAGTAATGGAAGATAGAGAACATACTTGTGCACTGTAATATTATTTCTGCATACCTGGCTGGTTTCAATGAAACTATACATCGTCACCAACATAAATGTGGAAGTTCATAACCTCAAAATATAATTACATACCTTAATCAGTTCTTTATTTAAAAATACTAATAAAATTACAAAAGATGAGATCTTTAGCACCTCGATGGAGGGTTCCACCAGTCCTGAAAGTTCTGGTAAATCGTAGTCTTCTTTACCGCTTCTTCTTCGTTCAATATCGAGCAGAACCTGCAGTAGTCGTCAGTCTCCACACTCTCCACTCTTCTGTAGTAGGAGTAGTGGTTCCTCCAGCGGAAGTATTCGGCGTAATCGTTGGGACTTTTCATGAGTTCGTCCATTTTTTTTGCCAAACTCTCCGCGCCTAACTCCCTCGCGTTTAAGTAAATGCCATCTGGCATAAACCTGAAATTAGAACAATTAAAATTACATTACCTGTTTCAAGCTGTTATACCTATTACAGTGTTTCAAGTATTATACCTATTACCCATGGACACTTCAAAAAATTTATTACTTCATTTTCTCGCACATCCTTTTTTTGGTTCAAAAAGTAGGGCTCCACCACAAAGAGAAAAAGTAAAATATTTAAAAATCTGCGATATCTTTTTTCATTAATTTCTATCTATCCTTTGGACATATAATCTGTACCTATGTCAAACATTAGGTATAGTTTATAGACCTAGAGCCTAGCTCTATGAACTTCCATGCCACGTCATCCCACATCTCACAGCTCTTTTTATTTATTACATAATTACACACAGACTATACAAACATAATACTAATTATTAACATTCATTTTAAAGTCATGAACGTTTAAAATCAATCAACAATTAATTATTAATAGTATCGAGATAATAAAATGACCTTGTATAATTAGCAGCTCCAAACACGACCGGCACAGCGTAGTTCTTCAGCGGATACAGGAGCTTCTCGGTCACATAATCTTCGGAGAACGAGTTCTCGAAAGAGAGATAGAAGTAGTAGTCCTTCTCTATCATGCTGTTGCACTTCTCCGGATTGTCCCTCGAGCAAGACAGAGGACCACACGATCCGTAAATGTCGACATTGAGGTTATATTTTCCAAGTTCCTTTTGTAAGTCTTTCACGAACGACTCCCGGCGACTTCTGGAGTAGCAGTTCGAGACGAACCACGCCGCTGCTTTCGTCTTCGTTTTCAACTTCTCCCGCACCTCGACGGGGGTAGGATCCATGTCCTCCAGCTTCATCCAGCTCATATTCACTTTGGGACCGATGATTCTGTTCTCCGAATCCCTCACAACGATATAGCCCCACTTCGCCTCGGAGTCCAGTCGGTACGTCCACGTCCAATTGAAAAATCCGTTCAATTTTCCGGAGCAGACCGGATAGTTGTCGGCCGATTCGATGCTGGCGAACGCGAACTTCTGATGAGGCGACCTCCTGTCTGGCAGGAGACTGGGGTTCATGCGAGCGACTTGGGGCCCGGAGAATGCGATCACGTCGAACTTCGTATAGTCGCCCAGAAGCGATCGATCCTGGGTAACGAAGCAGTTCGTGTACGTACAGTTCCTCTCGATGAAGCCCGCTCGACCTTGACCCATGTACACAAAGGGCACGTCCTTCGCGGAGGTCCACTGTAGAATGTACTTCATCTGTGTAGTGTCATTCTTACTCGCATTCTTCAGGAACGATTGCAAAGTCTGCTCAATTTCGAACACTTTGGTTCGCTCAAAGTCACTGCTGTTCCTCAGATCACGGATGGAAATGTATATAAATAACAACAGTGATACCACGGTTAGGAAGAAAAATGCCTTAATAAGTATCCTCATTTTGAACGATACATATCACAATGGGGTCGAACGCGGTACTGTTAGTTAAATAAAAATTATCTTATCGGATATAGGGTACGATTATCTAGAGCTTATCAATAGTGTTCCGGACATAAATCGTTGTCATCACACCTAATAACTTGAGGCCTGGGTAATTGTTAATTAATCTTCAAAATATTATCTGCTCCATAAGACCCACTTGCGCCAAATACCCCGAATTTAATGTGTGGTTTTTAAGTTTATGGTAAGATCATATAATATTTTATTTTCATACTAACTATTTTTGTAACAGCTGATGACATTAATAAAAATATATAGATAATTCCATTACTAACTACCTACTCTTATTTATTCTGTGTAATAACGGCAAAATTTCCCCACTTACTGGGAAATAGCTCCTAACTTATTCACACTCTGCAACATTAAAATTTTCCTTGTGTGCGTGTCCGCGTATATGTAAGTAAGTCTTACACCTACATCTAATTGTTGCTTGCCTCACGAAGCGTTTGTATGGTTTGTATGAAGACGCTATCGATTTAGACTTTATAAGGGTAAAATCTTTTACCTACAAATCCATAAGTCTCGTTTTCAAAAAATATATACATATAGCAATACCTCAACAAAAGATTAAAAACAAATTCAAACAGCTAAATAAATGAACATTTTTATTCCATCATAAAAATTTTATTGTATTTTTGATAACAACACAAAATAAAATTCATTGACTTTGATAATAATTATAATTGAAAGAAAATGTACAAAACTGCATATAATTTGAGATTATGTATAGTTACTAAGTAGTTAGGGAAATTAAATAGTCGGGCTACAGGGACAGCTACATAAATTATAATATTTTCAAACTTTACTAATAATAAATAATTATTTAAAACACGTTATATGAAATGAATAATATAAAATTCTAATAAATAGATTTCAGTTAAATATAAGTTAGTACCAGCACAAATACTAGGTATATTTCGCTTTCTGGCTGAATCTTATTCTGAAGCAGCTAGAATTTAATTTTTTGAATACTTGTTGTTTTTGTTTTTTTTTGTTATGAAGTGTAATTAGATTAAGGTACGATAGGATTGACATCGTCAACTTTTTTGCAAAAATCCCTTTTAAAAATAAATATTAGAAAAAAACTTAAAAAGTTTAATATTTATATAGAACCTATTAAGAAAATACAAAATATAGGTATAAGAAAAAGGAGGCGAGGCTTAATCGAAGAGCCCAGCCCGCAACGTACAGGGGCCTTACTCTCCAAACTGATTTTATTTTTATTTAGATACGATCATGCCGCGTACTTCCTAATAAATTGACATTTGTTTATTTTTGATTCTCAGTCGATTGATATGGTCGGGAGTACAAAAAGTTACGATCTAACAATTTTCTTTATCCTGATGAGTTTCAAAGTAATTCACCAAATAAAAGTACGAAAAACCACTGATATCGAACGGATTCGGTTCTCGATTGTGTCGGGAGTAGGCCCGCAGGGCTCAAAAGTATCTATAAGGGACAAAAGGTAAGGAAAGGGTAGTATAATCATAATAATATCCCACAGTTATCGCAAGCGGTCTTTATACACATTGTATAAAAATCATACACATATTTTATTTGTACATTAACTATTATGTAACTATTTGTGAGATAAAAAAAAGTTTCGTTTTACTTTTAAAAATGAAGAACTTTGTTTATGTTACATAATTTAATTTTTTTAAACGTAAATATTAATATTATAAAAATATAGATTATACTCATTTTAATGTTTTTCTTTTATCTATAATATAAATATTACGGTATAAAAAGAAAATAAATTAAAGCATTATGTAACATTAATAAAGTTGTGCAGTTTTAAAAGAGAACGGAACGTTGTTTTATCTGTCAAATGGACTCTCAAGTGAGATTGGGTTTGAGACTTCTCATTTCATCCAATACTTGCTTAGAATGAAGAGTATCATGAATACTGTTTAAACTAAAATATAACTTAGACAAAGAGTATCATGTTAGCTAACACACGTTTAAAGGTAAATGCCACAGTCCAAATGGTAACATAGCATCAGTCATCGACATAACATAATTATCACGTGGAGGTCAATGAACTTTTTAAGCATTGCATACTTGTAAATATATGTCTTGTCCAATGTCCGCAATTGGATAAATATTGACTAGTATGCAATGCTTAAGAGGAAACACAACGGCCGTTTTTCCATACCAATAAAAAAAAAGGTTAAAATCTAAAACCCGACTTCGCAAGAAAATTAGTCTAAAAAGACAAGAAAATAATTCAATTTGAAATTCAGAAATGCAATAGGTACAAAAATGGTCAAGGTAGAGCCGTGGTCGCGCCCGCTATTAGCATCGCTCCTTGCAACGGCAGAAGAATAATATTACGGTACGGTAGAAAAAAAAATAACTCTTTCAAGTTATTTTTTTTTCTACCGTACCTAATTCAGTGTGAACTGATGCTTAGATTTTATTAGCGGGTACGACCCATAGGTTAAGTCTTGGAGGAGGAAACAGAGGTCCCCGAAACGTCGATTACTTTTAATAGGTTATCAGTTCAAGCTCTAGTTGCCTCCATCGCGCTAGTCCTGGCTAGCTTGGGCACTGCGAGACAGAAGTAGATTTTATAAATACTTACCTATTTTTTATTTCTAAAGCCCGTGGTGTTTCCTCTTAAAAAGTTCATAGACCTCCACGTGATAATTATGTTATGACGGTCGGTGCTCGGGTGTTTCCAAAACGTCATGCAGGCAGTAGACACTCCCAATCAGTTCAATAGAGTTTTCTTCAACCAATATTGAAACCGACTATTTTTAACCGCGCTTTACACCACGTCAATCTGGCCCCGATCCGATGAACTTGTGTTACAGTTACCAGACAACGGAAATATATTTAATTTGTGTATTATAATAATATTATACACAAATTTATAGTATAATATAAAAATATTATACACAAATTTAATACACATCCATGACCCAGGAACATTGAAAACTTGTTGTTCCCTCGGCGGGATTCAAACCCGCGACCTCTCGCTCGAGCACCAACGCGCTCAACCACTGCGCTGCGGAGGGCGAAAAATTATTTACGGAGTAGTTAAACTCCTTAAAACATATTTTTCTATTCAAAGTTTTTATTTGTAAAAATATTTATCAATATAACCTGTTACAGTAAGAGGGGGAATCGGCTTATACTAAGGACGTGTTTCACCAAGCAATGTTAAAGTTCTCGTAATTCCTATCAATGAATAAGAAGGCATGTTATCTTAACAAGCACAAACATGCGTTGGTGAAATCGAGACTTAGGGCGTGTTTCACCAAGCATTGTTAAAGTTAATCCTTCATTAAATATCATGTTATCCAGAGGGATAACATGATATTTAATGAAGGATTTGGAGAAGGAGAATGAAGGATTCACCTTATCATTCATTGATAGCAATTACGAGAGCGTAATTCCTATCAATGAATGATAAGGTGAAGGAATGGTATTTTAACAATCCATTAACACTAACATGCGTTGGTGAAATCGAGACTTAGGAGAGGGGTTAAAACTGGTCACGTAGATTGAGCACGTTCTCCAACACCCAAACATCATTACTCACACCTATCTGGTGGGTCCCACCAGTCTCCGAAGTTCCTATACACCGTAGTCCGTTTCACTGCATCCTCATCGTTCAGGATCGAGCAGAAGCCGCAGTAGTCATCCGTCTCCACGCTCTCAGATCTCCTGTGGTAGGAGTAATGGTTACGCCAACGAAAATACTCTGCGTACTGATCTTGGTCCTTGATCAGTTCGTCCATTTTCTTCGCGAGCTGTTGAGGAGTTGCCTCCATTGCGTTCAAGTATATGCCGTCGGGCATGAACCTGTAAGAATTGATTTGTTTACTTACGACCGCGTTCGATAACCTATCCATATCTTGCAATAGCTGAAAGATAAAAAGTGTTAGCTATAAATAGATATCGACCTATCTACCTATTGATTTTTATTTTATTTTAGTTTCAATAAGCTTCAATATATTATTTTCCGTTTAATAATTATAATAGCTCACCGATTTCGGTGTAGGTAGGCGATTTCGTTGAAACCAGGCCAGTTATGCAGGAGTCATTTATAGTGCCCAAGTATATGCGCAATACACAAGGACACTCTCTCCTTTTATTCTCATAGCCCAGTGGGACGGTTAACACGACTGGCGAAAGAACAGGCGACTTTTTACATGTCCATCCGACACATGGATCATCTTTCTTATCAGACCATCAGGTGATCAGCCTGCATTGTCCTAACCAAACTTGGAAACAACATTTTTTGTTGTTCCAACGTCGAAATCGAAACCTACGGTTCAAAAGCGAAGCTTTGAAACAACTGGGCCACGGGGATGTTTTCGGTATACTACCTTATTGAAAAAATGGTATTTATCAATTTTAACTTTTAGTTATAGATAGAAATTATACAAAGTAAAAATCTCATTATTTATATATTTATAAGCTACAGATAGATAGGTCATTGAAACCGACAATTACAGCCAACATCGTAAGTAACTTAAAGTAGGCTTCATTCTATACTCTACATTTTGTATTAGGTGGATTTTAATTTTGATTTTGTCTTTTTTTTTCACTGTAGTTTGACAATTTGTGTTCCAAAATAAGCAAATTTTATTTGGTTTAAAAAAATCCTTTGGGGGTTTTTACTTACCATATTATGTTTTTAATATTATAGTGTATTATTTGATCTTGATTTTTCTTATTCCAATAATAATCGTATAATTATGTAGGCACTTACGCAGTGTTATTTGTTGAAGTAATGCACATAAAAAAGGTTTTAGTGTTAGGTTCTAATATAAACATTATCAAAATCTAAAATCACACACCCCATAACAATGAAAACCATAGTCGCCATTACAATAACTACATTATTACACAATCGCTCCTTTTGTTATACTTTACTTTTGTGATAAAAATGGTTAATGGAAGTGTGATTTAGAAAATGTCATAATATTATTTTCGCATTATATTTTAAATAGTTACATTGGTCTAGGTAAAAGTATTAGATATTTAACTCGAAGTTAACCCAAAAATTTAGTACTTTAAACTCTACAATTCGATGGTAGATTAAGATGTAAACTGACTGAGATAAGAATGAAAAGAGGTCTCATTAGTGACCAATTATTACCTAACTACGATCAAGCCAAAAGAAAGAATGTTGGTTGCCTATGTACATATATTGTTCCATCGAAGCTCCTAAATGGCACCTCTTTAATTAGAACTGGATCTGTAGATCCGGTTTTAATGAAAGTGGTGCCAATAGATTCGTAATAATAGCCCTGGGCCCTGATTCAAGATGACATCGCTTTTATCACATACGAAGTACGAAAACAGAATGGATTTGGGATTTTCCGCTTAACCGATCATCACGAAATTTTGAACACATATTCTTGCAGATATTACAAGTAACCTAACATAGGATAGGATAAGATTCAACGCCTGTGAAGCCGCTGGCAAAAGCTGGAAGGCTATAATTTACGTATGCCAGGTTCAAGTTTTTAGAAGAAAGTGTATGACGCAGTCATCTAATTGAAATCCCTATTTCATTGAGTGACTATAAGTAGGTAATTAGTCGATTACGCTAAGTGACTAAAAGACGTTGGACAACATGACAAGTTGTCCTTTAAGTTCTTGTCTTTCAATATAATGTCGTCATTCGATGAAAACGCTAGTCACTCAATGAAATGACGTATTCAATTAGGTGACTGCGACATATACACAAATTTATAATTTCAGTCGGTAAAATGACCTTTCTGTGTCACATCAACTCTCTTTCTTCCCTTTGCCAGTTAGCAGAGACAGAATAATTTTTCCCTGTCATTTTACTGACCAAGATTAAAAAACAGGGTTTAGTTAATATAATCAGAATCAACTTCACTTACTTAGAATAATTAGCGCCACCATATACAATAGGAACTGCTAAATTATGTAACGGATACAACAACTTTTCAGTCACGTAGTCTTGAGAGAAAGAGTTCTCAAACGACAAATAGAAGTAATAATCCTTTTCTATCATATCATTGCATTTTTCTTCATCATCACGCGAGCAGTACTGCGATCCACAACTGCCGAAGATGTCCAGTTTCAAATTATATTTCTCTAATTCTACCATGAGCTTAACAGCGTACAGCTCCCGATGACTTCTCGAGTAACAGTTTGAGACGAACCAAGCTGCAGCCTTGGTTTTGTTTTTTAATTTCTTTTTCACCTCTTCAGTAGTCGGCAACATTTCTTCATGTTTCATCCAATCAATATTCGCTTTTGGACCAATGATCTCGTTTTCGGAATTTCTTATAACAATATAACCCCATTGAGCATCGGAATCCAAACGATAAGTCCACGTCCAGTTGAAAAATCCATTTAAATTTTTGGAACACACCGGATAGTTGTCCGCGGATTCTATGCTCGCAAACACATATTTCTGATGGGTTGAACGTCTTTTAGGTAAATTTTCCCTGGGCATAGAAACTACTTCGGGTCCAGCGAATGCTATCACATCATATTTCGTATAATCCAAACCAAGATAGAAGAGGTTTGATGTGACGTAGCAGTTTGTGTATGTACAATTCCTCTCGATGAACCCCTTTCTTCCCTCTTCCATATACACAAATGGCACAGTCTTCGGTGATGTCCACTGCAAGATATATTTCAATCCTGATTCTTTCCCTTTCTTCGTCACACTTTCTGCTCTATATTCCTTTCTTATCTCCAAGAACTCGTTGCTTCCCATTCTCTCTATGTTGCGTTCTCCAAAGTTTATGTCTCGCATAGAGATGTATACAAGAAAAAAAAGAAAAAGCGTTGACGACAGAAAAAATAATTTCAAGAAAACATTATTTCTCATGTTGCAGTTTTATGTGCTCGCTCGGCGTTTTGCTTCGAGACTGCGCGCTGTCCAACGTTGACTATGGTCATAAGCATAACGTGTAGTCGTTGTTTGCTGAACTTATTAACTTATCGCGTCTTTTTTATACAATAGGATGCAAACGAGCAAACGATACGATGGTAAACCTATGAGAGGAGAAAGTTGTTATTGACTGAGCAAACGTAATGTGTCGGTAATGAAAAGTGCGTTAAATATAACCAATCTGTAGATTCAACTCACAGTGAATGGGCGTAGATTTTCTGGACACTGGACAGTTAATACTGCTTATGTCAAGGAACGGATCCAATTGATAGCGTCAAATCAATTAGAATATTCAATAGACCGTATGGTAATACGCTATAAATGTCTTCATATGAAAACGGAGGGATGTTAAAAGATCAACGTGTCTGTGTGTGGCATCGTAACTTCCAAACAGACGGACCGATTTCGATCTAGTTTTTTTTTTATTGATGTGACCGAAAGTATTCTTAGGCCCGTATTAATGAACAATCTCAAACTCGGTCTCAAGAATTGCAATCTCTACCTACTTGAGAACCAATTTGACAGATACAACATTTGGTTAAATGCGTTTAAAACGTTTGGTTTCACTTTTGAAAATAAACAACTTTACTTATATTACATTTTTTTAACGTAATATCTTTCTAATATAGTTTATAGGAAAATAAGTACAATATTTATCTTTATTTTTATTTTTCAAAAAGAAAAAAATGAAAGTTTATTATTTACGGTCTATCATAACTTTTTTACGCTCTATCATCGGGACTACGTAAAGTTTTTAATTTTGCTATTACGAGAATCAGTAGATAGTCCATCTGAAGATTATCCAATAGCCATTAATATAATAATAATAATTGATGTAAGTAATAATATTATGATAAACTTATCGATGTTCATAAACATCAAACATTATAATACTGAAATGAGTTTAAATAGTTCATAACATAATATCTATCAAGTATGATAAAATCTCAACAGACTCTTAGCTGTTATCTCTTATTATCTTATGTTCTAACCTTGTCTACTGCTTATTACCGCTACTATTTATTAATTGATAGCTTTAACGAGGAATTCATCTAGCTCTTAACTATATTTTCATTCCTGTCGGCTTCACTTAACCTTTCAACCTGCATGGTGGTGTGGGGCTTTGCACGATCGTGTTAACATTGTTGTTTGTGTGGTGGTGGGATTTTCACGTTTTTGCTTGCGAGCGTACGCATAAGCAGTGTGGGAAGGAGGGTGCTTTAAACACATGTCTATACGTACACTCACCCATTTGCTTGCAGGTTGTGGTTACAATTTTTTTCGCGGGATATTGCTACTCGTAGATATAATATATTTTAATTATTCGCTCTGGATTTCCGCAAAGGAACGTCTGATTCCATTAACTGATATTTGAGTAACACTTGTGTTTTTTTACTCCATTATATTAGGCCAGAGTTTTAATCTTTCTGAAATTAATTGAAGATTTCGAATTATATAGCCCCAACCTTTTTTCCTACAACATAATATTATATTAAGCACACATATTCATGTATTATCTCATGCGTCTGTGAATCAATTCATCAAGTAATGTGACGGCACCGCCCTGTACTGTCCGCGCTGCTAATGAAGCTTATTGATTGATGGCGCTTGTTGAAGACACAGATGAATTACAATGGGTTAAAAGTTGCTTGCTTACGTTAAATGTTCTTTTTACCTGACTGCGGCGAAGCAAAAAGGAGGGTTATAGTTTGATTTACATGTATGTGTTACCGGCCAAACCCGATTTAAGGACAAACTAGTTTTGCCTAGGCTCAACTAGTTCATCCTATACGCGATAGTATTAACCAGTATAGCCTAGTCCAAACTAATTTGTCCTTAACCCGATAGGATAGATCAGTTACTGTTTAGACTAGGCCAAAGTATTTTATTTAGCTAAATTAAATAAGTTAACTTTAATAAAACAGAACCATTCTATACTAAGCAGAAAAAAATCACCTTAAAAGGTAATCGTGAATGCATCTTATTTGTCACCTGAAACTGCCAATTTGTCTCTGAAAGTTCTGCTGACGTCACGGCGGTAGAGGGGAGAGGGGCTGGGGCGGGATGAAACTTCCGGGGCAGACGGACGGATGTTTATACACCGGCACAGTGATTACCGGGTACCTCCACAATACTCCACATCTTAATAGCTCCCCTCACCGATTTCGGTGTCAGTAGCCGATTTCATTGAAACCAGGCCTTATTTTACAGTGTTACGCAGGAGTTATTTTACAGTGCCCAAGTGTGTGCGCAATACACAAAGACTCTATCTTCCTTTTACTCTCATAGCCCAGTGGGACGGTAAACCGACACGACTGGCGAGAGAACAGGCGCAGGACCGACTTTTTACATGCCCATCCGACGCATGGATCATCTTTCTTGTCAGACAATCAGGTGATCAGTCTGCATTGTCCTAACTAAACTTGAAAACAACATTTTTTGTTGTGTCAACACGGGAATTGTACCCACGACCTCCGGGTCGATAGCGAAGCCTTGAACCACTAAACCACGGAGGCGTTGCACTCCAAATCTTATTGCAGGGTCGTCACATCTAACGGTTTTTTAGAGGTAGCCACGTTTCTAAAGGAAAGTTAGATAGTAATCAACCTCAATATTTAAAAAAAAATTTTTTTGGACTAGGACTTATGCTAAAAAAATATTTATTAGCTTTATTTTGGTTTTTAATCTATTACAATTTATACAGGCTATAATATTAAAAGCTAGATGGTAATCAACCCATAGATGAAGAATACATAGATTTGCTACAATACGTCAATAAAGTGTGTGAACGAGATCACAACATACAAAAACTTTAAGGAAGGAAAAGGAAGGCGACAATATTGCCTGTCTTTATCAGAGTTCCTGTTTTTGTTTGTTGGGCACAACTGCTATGTGCCCAACAAATCAGTTGACAGTTCGGTCACAGCTCGTATCTTCCAGGATTTTTAGTGAATAATAGTGATCTAAGTGGTGAAAATAAAAAGAAATTTAAGTGATACATAATACTAACCCTGCTTTACATGGATATATGTTAAATAATCGGCTGTAAAAGCCGTACTGAGCAAGAAACACGAAATATTTCCTTTCATGCGTAAGTACAAATTTTAGTAACAAATACACCTTGCTTTGATAAAATATCGACAGGTTGTGTTCCGTAGCACACTAATAAGCTATTAATAGGTTATTGTGAATAGAAATAATGAATTAAAATGTTATTTAAAATTACAATAATAAATGTATTATCCAACCAATGTATGTGACAAGGTTAAATTGTCATCCTCGAAACAAATGTCAGGCAGTCCGCCATTTTAAACTACTTTTTGACTTAGTAATGTTAAAGATTTTATGGGGATACCAGCTAAGGTACTCATAATTTACCCTAAAAGTGGGGTCTTTTTTTACCGACTTTCAAAAATAGAGGAGGTTTCTCGATTCGACCGTATAAATATTATATTTTTAATTTTATTATTCAATCTTAAGCTGTGCAATAGTGAAACTGTTGTTACAGATTTCCAAAGGAGTCTTCAACCCGCCAATTATGGATTCGTGCCACAGGCCGACAAAACTAGCAACCTACCAAATATACTCGAGTATGCTCTAGACATTTTGAACAAAGTTGTTTTAGAAAAACAGCAAATATGACATATTTAAACCCGTTATCTATTCCTACGCGTCATGTCATCGAGCAGGTTAGTTACTTTTATGGTATTTATTTACGTACTATAAAAGTGATTATTATAATGTTATAAACATATTATATTCAGAGTCTTGTGTAGAGCCTACTGAAATTTACTTACATAAGTTCACTAAAAGTACTATTTTTTTACTGTAAAATAACGATGGAAATGGAAATCTTGACTACATTTAACGAACGCCTCTACTACTCCTATTTTATATATTATTGCTTTGTTTTAGGAAATCCGAAGAAATATTTATTGGAAGACGTATAGTGAATATAAGTCGTAAAAGTCACTCCAAAAATTTCCATTCATGAACTCTTGAACTGCGGTGAATAGTCGAATGAGATTATATTTATAAATTGTAGTTGGTATAAGAAATAAATTAAAAATTTAAATGTCCCCGGAAATGCTGGTAAGGGATCCACACTATATACAGGCATGAAAAGGAAAATACCAAATGCTTAAACGAGGAGGAAGAAATTCGTGCATCTACTTCCAATAGCAAACGGTATGAATACAGTTACGGAAATAATCATTTTGAATAACGACCCATAAATGTTGTAATATACCAATAATTAAAAAAAAATGCAAATAATAAAATCATTTAAATAATGACTATATGCACAGATTACCTTTAAACACCTTATTTTTTATTTTATATACTTTTTTACATAATATACAGGGTGTAAAAAGAGCAGTCACTATAACTCTGGGATATGATTAAAGGACCTTTTCTCATTCTAGAAATGATTTTTATTCATTATTAATTTTTTGCGAAAAAAAATTTTTTTTGCAATTTATTATTTTTAGTCGCAAGGCTGAACTGTTTGGAACAACGTTCTGCATTAGATTCTTAAATTTTATAATGTTTGCCCTAGTACGTAATGAACGTCTTACGCGTGCTATTGACCTCTCAGCGTAATCAGCTGATCGCTGTGTTGTGCACGTTGTACATTGCCTATTGAAAATTTTTAATTTTTTAAAACAGTGGATCAAAAGCAAATGGCTAGTACCAATGGATATAACTCTTGCCTGGTAATTACCCCACGAAGTTATAGTGACTGCTCTTTTTACACCCTGTATATACTTTATTAGTGATTTTACATTAATTTACATATTTTTATATTTGTTAAAATACACGACCGGTTTCGATGAAGTCATCGTCGGTGTAGGTATATATTGAAAATAAAGTGAAAAAAAGTGCAAGTACATAGTTTGTGTTTTATTACTACATAAAAAGAATGTCCGCCAAGAAATTATAGTACATTCGATAACATAAATAGAGTACCGACATAGGTACATAAATTATTATTACGTCCGCGTCTGTGATGAAAATAATTATGATTTATGATGTAAAGATGTTTTTTTAAAACCTTGGGTTTTGTTGTATGATATGTTTTGGGCATATAAAGTAGCAGCCAATGCTACTTTTTATGCGCAAATGGGAACCGTTGGTACATTTACACGTCATAAACGTAACATATTATTTCATGCTTTATCCGTTCCAAATTTCATAATTTAATGGAAACAAATATATAGATGAACAAACTTTCTCTCTTTAATAAATTTGTATTTTACTGTTCTATACTAATCTTTGTTAGTCCCGAGTAGTAAGATTCCTGAACAAATTGGGTATATTTAAATGGGGTTGGCAACACAGATATTGTATAAACTTTTCGTTTGTCCCTGTCGGCTGTGGCAATGTGTCAAATCTATAGGATTCTTTATCTAAGTAATCAACCTCAATATTTAAAAAAAAATTTACTTGAATTACGCTAAAAAAATATTTATTTGCCTTATTTTGTTTTTAATCTAATACAATTTATACAGGCTATAATATTAAAAGCTAGATAGTAATCAACCTCAATATTTAAAAGAAGAAGAAGAACGACTCATAATACTTTAGGGTGCGTATGGGTCCCGTATTTTATAGAGTTTATTAAGAAAGTACAAGCGCTGAAAGAGGTACTTTTTTGAAATTCTTGTATGAGAAAATTTATGATGTTGGGACATTTCTCATACAGACATGAAAGTCAAAGTAAGCCATTCAGCGCTGGAACTCTCACAGTATACTCTACATATGAGGCACATAAACACTCTAAAGTATTATTACTAATTTATTTTATACCTTCTATAAAATATGTAGTAAATAAAGTTCGAGTTTTTGTTTTTTTTTCATTTTAGTGTGACGCTTATTGCTGTAGGCCGAATAATGAAACGCTAATTAAAGTTAAGAGCCTTCCTATTCAGAGACTGTCAGTGTCACTTGTTCGCGGAACGACAACATGACTATATCCCGATATACGACGATATTGTACGTCCGAGATAAATGTAACCCCTCAGATTAATAACTAAAGCATAGATACCGGGTAAAAAGCAAGAGCAGAGACATATTCCTGTTCTTGTCTCACTATACGACACATGCTAATGGGAAGGAAAGGGAAGTCTAGCTGTCCGTTACTTTATTTTTTTAGGCTTGTCACCACTTTGGGCGATCACCTCTGTACGAAATTGCTCACAAGTTGCATGTCAGCTAGTTTGAGCTAATTTGATGTCTTTATTCGAGGGACGTCCATAGTCGACATCACATGTCGATAAAAATGAAAATAAATAAGAAGATATAATGTTTATACTATCTACCACCCAATATAAATTACTTTCCTCTTAATCTCCGTCCTATTAAGCTTAAGGGATTTTAGTTTGCCCCAAAAAATATTCAAGATTTCTTCTTGAGGAAGTTTTCTAATATTATGAATAGGATACATTGCTTCCGCGTGAGTTTTTAATGATTTAAAAAACCTAAGTCAATAAGCATCTAATCTAAGAAGTATTAGCATCTTATATTCTTAGATATACTCGTACCTCGGTACTAATATTGCTAAAATATAAAGATTGTAACATTGTGATGCCGTTCAATATTCTGGAGGAATCTAATCTACTAAAACACTATTTAACTACATAAAAGAAACTAGAAAAACAACAGTATATTTAGCGTTTGTAATGGACGTAATGCTATCTATTCAAAACAACGTTACGTGTAAAATAAATTTGACAAAATTAAGAATGTTGAGATAGAGGATATGAATAAAAAGGAAAGTCATAATATACTTACACCATAATCAAAAGTCAGGAAGAGATTGCTGTAAGCAGTAACACCGCCTTTATGTACAATTCCTCTTATTGCACTTATTTACTGTACAATTGATTGTATTTTATGTTCAAAAAAAGATTTTTTTATTCCTTTCTATTTCCATAATACTATTTGAAAAAAACTATTAGATAAAAAGTATAATATAATCATCCAAGTCATTCTTATCATCGCATTTTACTGTACTGCTGGTGTATGGAAATCGTACAGTGCAAGTAATATTTAATGGTGTAACAACACAGACACACACAGACATTTGACATTTCTAGCATTTGGATTGGGATAAGGAAAAAAAATGTATTTAAAAAATATATTTATTACGTATAATAATATTAAATTAACAATGGTAAACAACGCTTACAAACATACAAAAAACTGCACCAAAAATACAAAAAAGCTCTCTCAGTCTATCAACGCAGCATGCACTCCAGTTAAGTAGGAGAGCCATGAATTTGACGATACAATTTACAAATGGACCGACAGGACCGGATTCATACCTCGGCTTCACAGGAAACCCGTGTGCATCAACATCAAGGTGATACTATATTCTCGTTTGCAATAAAATAATTGGGGGTAAATGTTTAGAGCAAACATGACTCTATCTGGTTTTGCAATGAACTCGAACCATTTTATTTTTGAAGCATGATTTTGTAAAAAACCTGTAAATACCAATTAGCAGATTAATTATATTTAACTTGGTATGGTAACATGGTACAGTTAAAATAATAAAAGTTAAAAGTACCGAATATATTATCTATTCAAACGTAAAGTGATTATTTCGAAGGGTTATCGATATAGAAATGTACATCACTAGGAGAAAATTAATCTCTATGTTATGTAAACAAATATTTTTTAATATAATGCAAACACCGCATACTAGTAGAAACTATAATAATATACACATACATCTATTAAAATAAATTAGTTCTAGCCTATTTGCATAAATTTACTAAGCCTATATCATTTAAAACATACTTATGAAAAGATATTGTTCCGTCACAGTTTTCTTTTCGAGATGTAGGTATAACTTTTACACGCATTCACTAAGCAAGGCTTTTTCCGAAACAGTTATGTTGTAAATTGCAAAAACTGTAATAAATCAGATGAGAATTATTATCTATTACATTATAATAATAAAATCTAAAAGAAAATGTTTTCTTCATGTTTTATTGTTGACACAATAATAGGATGGTATATAATGCTACCAATTGAAGTTTTCGCTAATTTCTAAAGAGCTATAAAAATACAGAGACGTTTTTATTTAGTTATATATAATAGATCGCTGTTTTTAGCTCTACTTTTTACACTCCTTCTATGTATATCCTATTTCTATGTGTAACCCTAACGTATACAAAGCCGTCTATGACACAACCATAGATTAGTCAGTCATGACAATTGTACAGTCGGCAGTGTCAAAATAGCGTATTTTTATTGTAAAGGTTTTTCATTTGATGTTTAAATATGTTAATTATTGTTTAATTGTTATAAAATGTATTGGATAATGAAGTATGATCCTTTAATATACCTGTGAAAGTGTTGATAAGTGTGCACAATAAGTGAATATGTGAAAATTTCGATGTGTTCGGTTTGTTTACCTTTACGTTAATTTTATCAGGGACGAACTATAGGTGCACACTCAACATTATCCGACCACATTAAAAACCCCGTGATAAAATTAAACCAGCATTTCTTGGCATTATAAAAGGTACGTTACTAAACATAATAGGCGAAGGCATGTGGCCATAATAGTGGAATAAATCAGAGAGGTCCCCATCCATCTTCCTGATGGTCTGACGGGCGACGCGAAATATTTTCAGTTTTTGTATTATTATGTAGACGGCACTTGCCCCGGCAGTGATTTTGGACCCGAGAAAGCTGGGATGTTATAAATACATCAGATGTTATACATACATCAGATGTTGTACATACATCAGATGTTATATGTCGCAGTCATCTGATTGAATCTGCTTTTTTAATTGAATCACTAGGCGGTTATATAATGGCTTCAAACCGCTCGTACAGATAGCAATGTGTTGATTTATTTTTTGATTAATTTACTTTAATGTACGTTTTATTAGTACTCATTCGGAAATTTCGAAGTTTAAAACTAAAATATTAAATGGCTGTTCTAGTCTCGGATTCTAAACTTTGTTGGTAAAAACAGGATTCAATGACTGCGACAAATACATCAGATGTTATACATACATCAGATGTTGTTCATACATCAGATGTTATACATACATCAGATGTTGTACTTATGGATGTTATACATACATAAATTAATAACCACACTTTTTAAGTCCCAAAAAACCGCGTGTGTTGTAAGTTTGGCGTTTCGTTGTATGACAAAGTAGCTCCCGAACTGATAACCGATTTTGACCGTCCTTTTGATTTTGTTGTCGGGTAAAATGTGTAGTTACGAGTGTTACGACGCAGATCAGAATGTTAAAATATTTTCTAATCAATAAACCAATAAACCTGTTATAGCTCACTACTTCTATGGTTGCGAACACAATGATTATAAAACTCTAATGTAAACTTAACATTAGTCTAGGAATATTAAAAAAAAACACTGCTTGCATGATTCTAAAACAATTTAAAAAAAAAGTCATCAATTGCCATAATGTCATGACAGTGACAATTTCATTTTCACTAAAAATCGTCAAAAAATATATAAAATTTGTAGTAATACTAATAGGTATTTGGAAACTTTTTAAATAAATTTTGGTGGTAATTTTGTGAGCAGCACCTTTTCTCTCAGGAGGAACCTGTAGCTTTTCTTTGGTCATAATATACCTACATAACATGGTTTATTCTATAATTCAATAACAAGAAATGTACGTTAAGTTAACTTTTTTCAGTAGAAAAAGTTGATAAATATGTAAACTTTACTAACTTTGAAGATATCTATGTAGTGTTCATTAAATCTTATTATTCAAATAAGTATCAAAGAATAAACTTACTAACTAAGTATACGAGCATCGACCATTTCTGGTTCTAGGTAGGGTAAGTTCGCCTATTCGCGTCCATCGCCCTATTCGCGTCCATTTTGCGGAGCGCCCTATAAAAATCCTCTAAAATAAGTCAACTAATACACTTATCAAACGAAAAGTCATTACCGATTATACCTAAATGTATAAGTGACACGCACGCATATACAAAAGTTCTGTGCGTCAAACCAATCAATTAAAAAAAATATGTCAATCTCGGATGTTTAATTAGGAAGCGCATACCGCGGGATTTTTAGATAAAAAATAGTGTGCAGAGGTGCGTTTGATAGTAAGTTTTTTAATGTTTTATGTGAATTTTTGGATACATAGCAGTTTCTACACGTTTATAGTGAAAAAAGGAATAATATTACTTATGAATTTGCTTATGTTTTTTATATTTAACGAATAAAATAGGGTGGGCGCGAATTACTACATCGAATTTTACAAAACCTCCGCTTTGCGTCCACATTGCACGCAAACTATACCGATATTGGATAATAATAAACCATATTGCGTCCACTATTTTTGTTAAACAGTTGCTTGTAAAAATAATTTGAAAATAAACAATATGTTTATTATACCTAATTATACATTTTTTTTACTAAGACGACGTGTTTTTAATTCTATGACAAGTGAAATGTTTTATTAAATGTAACGACATATTAAATTCAGATGTAGAAGACGATGATGAGAAAACATAGGCTCTGACCTATTAGATGGTGTCATCTAAAATGCACGCAATTTGTTTTGGCCAAAGACAGCCATTTGGATGTGACCAGTGTTATTAATTGAAATTCTAAGGCTATAATATATATATGTTACCGGCCAAACCCGATTTAAGGACAAAATAGTTTTGCCTAGGCTTAACTAGTTCTTCCTATACGCGATAGGATTAACCAGTATAGCCTAGTCCAAACTAATTTGTCCTAAGCCCGATAGGATAAACCAGTTTAGACTAGGCCAAACTAGTTTAGGGGGTCGGAAAGTAGTTGAAAAACTGTTTCACAAATAGATGCCAATGCAAGAAGGCAACCTTACTCTTCAATTCTAAATGCCACCAAAGTAAACCATGTAAAAATAAATAGCAATTTTAATAATTGACATAATACTGGTATGATTATTGTATGATTGTTTGTATTACCATTTATAATTGGGACATTAATTATTTCTTATATTAAAAAAAACATTTATTATTTGTTAAATATGGTACAATTGTTTGATTTAGTAGATCATAGTTTGATTCATCTTATTTTTACTTAACGACGAATCATTATATGTAGTTTAATAAATATGATTATTTTTCCCATTAACGAGTATTTTCTTTAGTTTATCTATTTATTTTGACTTTCTTGATATACTCTAATGTTTAGATTAGGCCATACCAGTTTATCCTAGAGTGTGCGTATCTATATCAGGATCAACTAGTTTGTCCTAGTCTAAACTGGTCTATCCTATCGGGCTTAGGACAAATTAGTTTGGACTAGGCTATACTGGTTAATCCTATCGCGTATAGGATGAACTAGTTGAGCCTAGGCAAAACTTGTTTGTCCTTAAATCGGGTTTGGCCGGTAACATTTATACTATAAACATATATATGCTTAATACTTGCTATGTTTATAATATGATAATTAATGTATTCAATCATTCTTTTAGTTACGAGTATATAAATAGACAAATATATTTTGCAATAATTATAATCATTACCTTGTGATTTTAGTGTAAAGTTTGTATACAGAACTCATTCCTGTCATCCTTAAAGTTGCAATCAATACCTACTTGCCTATAATTACTTAATTTTAAAGCTAAACCAATATTAAGAAGAATTATTTTTTATAGTAAGTAATTTATTTAATTACTTATAATAATTTTGATTTTTTAATATTAAAATATTATTAAATATAGAAATTGTTAAAATACAATCATTCTTTACAAATTCTTAAACATATCATCCTTTTAAAGGGGTGATATCCTTTTCTAAGCTGCTGGACGCAAACTGGTCCACGGGTGGACGCAAATTGGATTTTGTGGACGCAAACTGGGTAAAACGCTTAATTCCAAAGTTTATCTAATTTAAAAGAAAACACAAGATGTTTCGAGCAAAATTGAAAGTTTATCTTAAAATAGACTATTTATTGAATACATTACACAAATTTTTCATAGAAATTAGTGCTGGAGCTTTTTTATAATCGCCGTCAAACTTGCCAACTGCACTAAATGGACGCGAACTGGCGAAACAACGGGTAAGTTCGCCTGTTCGCGTCCATCGCCCTATTCGCGTCCATTTTGCGGAGCGCCCTATAAAAATCCTCTAAAATAAGTCAACTAACACACTTATCAAACGAAAAGTCATTACCGATTATACCTAAATGTATAAGTGATACGCACGCATATATAAAAGTTCTGTGCGTCAAACCAATCAATTAAAAAAAATATTTCAATCTCGGACGTTCAATTAGGAAGCGCATATGCGCGGATTTTTAGATAAAAAATAGTGTGCAGAGGCGCGTTTGATAGTAAGTTTTTTAATGTTTTATGTGAATTTTTGGATACATAACAGTTTCTACACGTTTATAGTGAAACAAGGAATAATATTACTTATGAATTTGCTTATGTTTTTTATATTTAACTAATAAAATAAGGTGGACGCGAATTACTACATCGAATTTTACAAAACTTCCACTTTGCGTCCGCATTGGACGCAAACTATACCGATATTGGATATAAATAAACCATATTGCGTCCACTATTTTTTGCTTGTAAAAATAATTTGAAAATAAACAATATGTTTATTATAATACCTAATTATACATTTTTTTTACTAAGACGACGGGTTTTTAATTCTATGACGAGTGAAATGTTCTGTTAAATGTGACGACATATTAAATTCAGATGTAGAAGACGATGATGAGAAAACATAGGCTCTGACCTATTAGATAGTGTCAACTAGAATGCACGCAATTTGTTTTGGCCAAAGACAGTCATTTGAATATGACCAGTGTTATTAGTTGAAATTCTAACTCCCGGTTTCTGAAAGGCTGATCAAATTGATCAATTGATCAAATCAGCTAATCTGAACGCTGATTGGTGAACATCACTTTGCAGTCACTGTTTTCACCAATGAGCGTTCAGATTAGCTGATTTGATCAATTGATCAATTTGATCAGCTTTTCAGAAACCGGGTGTAAGGCTATAATATATATACTATTTGACGACCTCCGTAGCGCAGTTGGTTGAGCGCGTTGGCGCTCGAACGAAAGGTCGCGGGTTCGAATCCCGCCGAGGGAACAAAAAGTTTTCAATGTTCCTGGGTCATGGATGTGTATTAAATTTGTGTATAATATAATAAAAATCTTAAATACGTGTATAGTATAAAAGTATTAAATATGTTTCCGTTGTCTGGTACCTGTAACACAAGTTCTTCGGATACTTAGCACAGGGCCAGATTGACGTGGTGTGAAGCGTCCATAGATATTATTATTATTATTATTACTATAAACATATTATATGCTTAATACTTGCTATGTTTATAATATGATAATTTATGTATTCAATAATTCTTTTAGTTATATAATTAGACAAATATTTTGCAATTATTATAATCATTACCTTGTAATTTTAGTGTAAAGTTTGTATACAGAACTGATTACTGTTCATCTTTAAAGTTGCAATCAATACCTACTTGCCTATAATTACTTAATTTTAAAGCTAAACCAATATTAAGAAGAATTATTTTTTATAGTGAGTAATTTGTTTAATTACTTATAATAATTTTGATTTTTTATTATTAAAATATTCTTAAATATAGAAATTGTTAAAATACAATCATTCTTTACAAATTCTTCAATATATCATCCTTTTAAAGGGGTGATATCCTTTTTTAAGCTGCTGGACGCAAACTGGTCCACGGGTGGACGCAAATTGGATTTTGTGGACGCAAACTGGGTAAAACGCCTAATTCCGAAATTTATCTATTTTAAAAGAAAACACAAGATGTTTCAAACAAAATTGAAAGTTTATATTAAAATAGACTATTTATCGAATACATTACACTAATTTTTCATAGAAATTAGTGCTGGAGCTTTTTTATAATCGCCGTCAAACCTGCCAACTGCACTAAATGGACGCGAACTGGCGAAACAACCCTATATAGACGAAAGTACATTCTCCATGTTATTTCCATTTATGGCAAATGGCCCTCAATTCATTTTCACCATTGCTACTTACTGGCTACACGAGCCAGGCTCGACAGTAACCAAACGGCAACCACATTTAATAAACCCTTTGATATTGACAACCTCCGTAGCGCAGTGGTTGAGCGCCTTGGTGTTCGAGCGGGAGGTCGCGGGTTCGAATCACGCCGAAGGAACAAAAAGTTTTCAATGTTCCTGGGTCATGGATGTGTATTAAATTTGTGTATAATATAATAAAAATCTTAAATATGTGTATAGTATAAAAGTATTAAATATATTTCCGTTGTCTGGTACCTGTAACACAAGTTCTTCGGATACTTAGCACAGGGCCAGATTGACGTGGTGTGTAGCGTCCATAGATATTATTATTGAGTAATATCCATAAGTCCACTTATGACATCTGCCTAGGAGTATGAAGCTAGTTTTATAATTCAATCTATTTCTTTTCTAGATAATTCCAAGAGCCTTAACAAAAATGACCCGAAACCGTGTCAGTCATGTCAACCACATTAAGAAACTCTACCGAAAGTCTATTCGCAAATACAGGAATGTTTATGTGATCCTTGTAGCAGCTCTATCTGTCTTTCTACTCACATTTCTTCTACCCTGTATATCACGTAGAATAATCGAGAGTAAAAATATAAGATCTATGAAGAAAGTTGTAAGAGAAATAACGGTTTGTATGGTTTCATGTTTTAGAATGAAATAGCGTGAGTTCACACCGCGCCCCTACTTTGTAGGATATATTTGAATCACGCTATTGAAGTTTCTCAGTTTGCCATTATAATATAGTATACAACATCTAAAAATTACTATGTTTTTGACCTAATCGACTATATTTATCACCTCGCATGATTATTGATCTCCCTTAGGGGCTCCGACTGTTTATTATATTATGGGTATACCTATAATATTATTCTCGAAACCTAAGCCGATGACATTCGAGATTGTAGGTCCTTAAAACTTATCCTTATTCTTATTTTAGATATAATATTCATTTAATAATCCAATATATATTAACTTTTTATTACAACAGAATGAAGTGTGTCAATTCGAAGGAGCCTATGTGAGTGATGCAGAGGAATTGTGCGGTATACAGAGTTACATCTACGACACTGATGCAACAGTAAGTGCTATTTTTTTCACCTACTGCGCCAGAAAGAGGCTCAAGTTTTTCCAGTGTATGTATGTATAACTGTTTGGCATGCTCTGCAGCCTTAAGGACTCAATGGATTTTGGCTTCAGGGGTGTCATCAACTAAAATAAAATAAAAAAACGTTTTATTTCCCAATGAAATTTAACAAGCCTTTTTCGGAAAGTCAACAAAAACAACAAGCTACCACAGGTTCAACCCTAACCCACCGATAAGAACCGGCGTAAGAGACTCGCAAAACGCCGCGACTAGTGTGCTGTTGTGTAGGTCTTTCACGGAATGTCGTCGTTTCAGCCTTTTATCGTCCACTGCTGGACATAGGCCTCTCCAATACATTTCCAGTGCGACCGGTCCATTGCCACCTGCATCCAACGTGACCCGGCAGTTTTCACCAGGTCGTCGGTCCATCTGGTAGGTGGCCGTCCCACACTGCGCTTGCCAGTACGTGGCCTCCACTCTAGGATCTTTTTGCCCCATCGACCGTCCAATCTTCGTGCTATGTGGCCGGCCCATTGCCACTTCAGCTGACTGATCCTACGGGCAATGTCAGCAACCTTAGTTCTTCTACGGATCTCCTCATTTCTGATTCGATCACGTAGAGAAATACCGAGCATTGCCCTCTCCATAGCTCGCTGAGCGACATTGAGCCTTTTGAAAAGATCCTTCGTGAAGCACCACGTCTCAGAACCGTAAGTCATCACATGGTAACACACATTGGTTGTATACCTTTGTCTTAAGGCACTGAGGTATTTTGGACGAGAAGACGTTGCGTAATTTACCGAACGCTGCCCAGCCGAGCTGGATCCGTCTACTGACCTTTCTCTTAAAGTTGGACCTACCTAATCGGACAGCCTGCCCTAGGTATATATATTCGTCAACAACTTCAAGAGTAGAGCTCCCAACAGTTAGTGCGGTGGGTGCAACATGGACATTGTGCATGATCTTTGTTTTGTCCATGTTCATTTTAAGACCCACTTGTTGAGAAACTCTATTGAGGCCACCGAGCATACACCCCAAATCTTCCAGCGATTCTGCCATGACTACTATGTCGTCGGCAAATCGAAGGTGAGTGATGTATTCGCCATTAATGTTGATGCCAAGTCCTTGCCATTCCAGGAGCTTGAAGGAATCCTCCAGAGCAGCGGTAAACAGTTTCGGGGATATGACATCCCCCTGTCTTACTCCTCTCTTTAAAGGGATATCCTTCGTGTAGTACTCCTGTACTCGGACTGACATGGTGGCGTTATTATACAAACACTTCAACACTTCGATATACCGATAGTCAATACGGCAACGCTGGAGAGATCTAAGGACCGCCCATATTTCGACGGAATCAAAGGCTTTCTCATAGTCCACAAACGCCAAGCATAATGGCCGATTATACTCTTCGGTCTGCTGTATAATCTGCCGCAGCGTATGTATGTGGTCTATGGTACTATAGCCTTTTCGGAAACCGGCTTGTTCGGTAGGCTGAAAGTCATCCAGCCTGCGTTCGAGACGCATCGTAATAACTCTCGAAAACAGCTTGTAGACATGGCTCAGCAGTGTTATGGGCCTATAGTTCTTCAGTAAGGTTTTGTCACCTTTTTTGAAGAACAGGACCACAACACCCCTGTTCCATGCCTCTGGCGTTTTCCCCTCGAGTAAGGAGGAATTGAAGAGTTTCTGAAGGACTTTTAGTACCGGCGTGCCGCCCGCTTTCAGAAGCTCTGTAGTGATTCCATCCTCGCCCGGCGCCTTGTTATTCTTAAGCTGTTTGAGAGCTATTCTTATCTCGTACAGGCTGATGTCCGGGATGTCTTCGGTATAGTGTCGTGTTAGCCTGGCTCTTGGGTCTGCAGCTAAACTAGCAGGTTCAGCTGAGACCGAGGTATACAGCTGTCTATAGAACCTCTCTATCTCCCGTAGTACCTCGGACTTATTTGACGTTACGCGTCCATCTTCGGTCTTCAGCTTTGTCAACTGGCTTTGCCCAATAGATACGTCTCTTGCAAACACTTTGGAGCCTTGGTTCCGCTCTATTGTCTCTTTAATACGCTGGGTATTAAAAGAACGGATATCGTGTCGCAAGGACTTCGTGATCTGTCTATTGAGCTGCCTATATGACTCAGCGTCACTCGAAGTTTGGAGCGTCATTGAACGTCGACAAGCCATGAGGTTCCGGGTTTGGTCGGATAGTTTCTGAGGTCTATTTGTACGGTGGGTCTTGAAAAATTTGGACCCCACCGTATGGACAGTTTCTACCAGCCTGCTATTTATATCGTCCACTGATGCGCAGCTGTCTAGCCATTGGAAGCGATTTGACAGTTCAAGTTGAAAGCTCTCGGGGTTTTGGATATGGGCATTCGACGGTCGGAGCGTAGACTTCATCAGACGCGATCTCTCAAGTTTGACGTTGATATTCAACATGCCTCTGACGATTCGGTGATCACTTCCGGTCTTAACCATGTTGATCACAGAGACATCGTTGAATATCTGCCGCTTGGTGCTCATAATGAAGTCAATCTCGTTTCTAGTTACACCGTCGGGACTCAACCAGGTCCATTTCCTCTGCGGCGGCTTTTGGAAGAAAGAATTCATCATGAAGAGTCCTTCTTTCTCCATAAAGTCCGCCAGCATCTGTCCTCTGGGATTCCTCTGCCCAAATCCAAATGGCCCCACTTTCAGCTCATCATCGCTTCTGCAGCCCAGCCTCGCATTGAAATCTCCCATAACAACTGTGAAGTGTGTTTTAGGGCTACGTATGGCCCTACTGACGTCCTCATTCAAGCTTCTACTTCATCGTCTGGATGTGTTGACGATGGGGCGTATACCTGTACAATCTTCAACGAATATCGTTTTGAGATTCTCAGTACAAGGTATGCAACCCTATTTGACACACTCTCGATGGACACAATGTTGTTGATGAGAGATTTGTGGACGATAAACCCAACACCACCTTGGGACTTCTGTTCTCCCTCCCGGTAGTAGAACAAGTGGCCGGACTGTAAGGTTATCGTATCCTCGCCCTCTCTTCGGATCTCCGATAAACCAATAATGTCCCAGTGCAACTTGTTCATCTCCTCTTCCAGCTCTACGAGCTTCTCGTCCAACCTCAAAGTGCGCACGTTGTGTGTTACCAGGGCCAGTTGTCGTTTAGAAGGGGGGTGATAGCCGGATCTTTTCCGGGGATTCTTAGCACCCCCCGCCCCGCCGTTACCGTGGCCGCTACCGTAGCCAGGAATAGCGGGGCCGCCGGGGACTAGGGGCCTGGTTATCTGGTGCGTTAACATTGAAGGTATTAAAGCCTACTGGTACCACGCTGGCTAGACGGGTTGGTACAGGGTTTTGTTTCGAGTTTTCCTTCTCTCACACTAGCTGTTGATGTGTGTGTGTTTCCTTTTAGTATGTCACGGAATGTAGTTATGTGTAACCTTCTTTCTTCCCTAATATAATGTAGAGAGTAGACACATAACACACTACAACGATATAAAAATCTTTATACTTAAAATTTAAATATGTTATAGGTCACCACACCACAACCTGCTAGCAGATGAGTACGCATAGGCATGCGTTTGAAGCACCTCCCTCCTTGCCACACTGATTATGCGTACACTCGCAAGCAAAAAGGTGAAAACATCACCACCACACAAGCAACAATGCTAACACGATCGTACAAAGCCCAACACCACCATGCAGGTTGCGGTGGGTAAAACTCGACGCGCGTTTCGCTCCGACCCCGGAGCATCCTCAGGATGTAGACTCTGCGAACAATGTTCGTTAAGTAAATTCAAAATCTTTATTCTTAGTTTGCGTGCTGTGGAGCCAGATTGATACGTCCACCTTTAATATGATAAGATCAGAAACCCTGGAAGGAACGAATGTATTTATGTCAATGTATTATATAAGGTAAGAAATTGAAAAATGTTAAATGATTTTGCATTTTTATGCTTTCCTCCGCCGCTCACGCCGAAACGCTATACGGGGCGCAATTTTAAGAAAGCAATTTGAGTTGTTAGTTCAATATGGAACCCCTCTCTTGAGATTCTTGAAGTGCGTTGGTATTTGGTATATTTGGGTCTCAACTCTGTATTTGGTACTTACGAAGATATTAATCTAACGAATACTTTAGGATTACTTTTGAATTGAATTTCAATGTATCGTCAATTAAAATTAGACAACTGTCATATTCTAATCCAATCCTAATGTTGATCCAATGAAATTACATACAAGAGTAGATCCACAGGTCCACTTTTACAAAATAACTTCGAATGACAAAATATAAAGAATACCAAAATGTACCAAATCCATACCTACTATAAGTAGAAGGCCTACTATATGTGAATATTCCTGAAAGTTAGGATCTATTTTTAACGAATATCTTTTTTAACTGCCAGCCTGCGAGCTATCATTTTCACAGCATGTTAAAAAACTTTCTGCGGAAAAGAGGCTAGAAGAGTGGTATGTCAATGCTCAGTGTCAATGAACATTTTGATCTGTCAAAACAAAATTATCAGAAGAAATGTATAAATTAAACGATGATTTAAATAAATAAACAGATAAATCAATGTAAATAGATGTTGCAATAAAAATTCAAAATGGCGAAAACAATAAAAACTATATGCATCGAAATTTTAATGTACATAACTATTGTGACGATGTGTGGACACGTCATCGCGCATTTTTGGGACTATTATGTGACCAGGAGCGAGCTGACTCAGATGAAGAATACCCTTGAGTCGTTGAAGGTAAGCAACCAGATGGATGGTAAGCAACCAGTTACCATGGACATAAGGACAAGAAGACTAGAAGCCATTTTATTGTTTTGCAGTTTTTAAATCACAGAATATAGTACCTAGGATTATCACGAACGACTAACATGTAATTAAAAAAAACGTAACGTTATCAAAAGAAATTGTAACTTAAATAATTTTACGAATACGTAGTTTTAATGATTCTTGCTTGGCCTACATTACATAATATGACTATTTATCATTGCAGATTACCCTCAACTCTATGGGAAATGGTTACAATCGACTTAACGATGAATTTTCTGAAATAATAAAAGACGAAGCATATAACATGCCGGAAAATATACACAAATATAGAGCAAATAATGATATTATTAAAAAGGAACCAAGGGAACAAACATTAAAAAACCTAAAACAAGAAAGCATTTCTTCAGTTGGAAAAAACACATTCAAAGACAAGCCTGGTGGTCTTTCTTCCATTGGAAGAAATACAAAAGACAAAACTACTCCAGGTGGTGTTTCTCGAATAGGAATAAATAAAGACAAAGCTATTTCAGATCGTCGTTCTCCCATTGTAAGAAACAAATTTAAAGACAAAATATATCCCAATATAAATTACTCTAGACGTTCAGATTTTAGTGATCTTGTTGGGGAGCCGAAAATGCGCTGCTTTTGTAAGCACAAAACTTCATATTTCAAGTGTTATGACGATAAAAGTGAAACCAACCCAAGTTATTGTGATTTACTGAAATAAAATTGAAGTTACAGTGCGTAACGATGTTTTTTTAAAAAGACATTAATAAACCTGAACCTTTAATAAGTAATTATAAATTAAGAGATAAAGAAAAATATTTTAGTGTGTAAGCGCCATCTATTTCGCGTTGAGTGTACTAAAATGTTAAAATAACGGCTACTAGTCGACCGGAAAGCCTTCTTACTCGAAGTTATGATCTCAGTTACATGAATTTATAGTTCCTAAATTATACGACAGATGGAGTTTTCATTTAATAATTTGTTTATTTAAAGTTTAAACAAAAGAGGATTAGGTATTTATCATTTAAGTACCTACTTAATTTAAACATAATTATGAACCTTTTGATGATTGTATAATTGTACACATTTTTGACAAAAGTACGCCAGTGACAAACTGCGCCAATTTTAAAGTTATTAATTATAATATTATGATGAACTAAAATACCTTTCTAATAATTTATATTATTACTAAAGATTTCGTTATTCGAAGAAGAGACGATTCAATTATCTGATTAAATAATTATCACTTTTATGCCAAGAAACTATTTAGTTATTTGCTGTATTATGTTATTTATACTTAGGTCCCTACGTACCTAACTTAGCACCATTGAATTCCTATCAAACTTGGACTTACAAAGGTGAAATCAAACTCGTACTTTGGGAGCTGACACCGTCCTTTCTGGAGACTCGTTGGTGCGAGACAAAAAACACGTCCTCTCGCTTACTCTCATTGTATTCTACTTGGTTTTCATTTTACATTTCCAACTAAGGATGTGCTTAGTTTGCTTGAATATCGATATTATTATTTTCAGTAGATTTTAACTGTTTGTTACTGATTAATACCTACGATATTTTGGAATTTACTTACTAGTTGGTATATTACAGATATAAGTATTATATTACACCTAATTTTACCCAGTAGCTATTAAACATTTTAAATAAGAATACCTATTCACAAATAATAATGATTAGGAATAAAAATATTCACAAAATTTCATGAATTTTTTAGACATACTTACCTATCTATAGGTAAATAAATTATAATCAGTTTATGTAAGAAACGTCTTTAGGCTGAATTGTTATATTTGTGAAATACAGTAAATTTAGTTTTAAACTACCTATATTAAGTTGTGATATATTAGAACAATGTAATTTATCTGTTTAACCCCAATTTGAATAAGAATTATGTTACCCAAAACAGTGATTCTAAGGTACCTACATAAAATAAACTTTTTAAAGCTTAAAAAGTAATCTACCTACTATTGTACTTTTTTCGTAGTGTCGACAGCTTACATTTAAAAGGCTTGGTCTTATTATCATGTCCTCGACAATCGAACAAAAGTACATATTTAAATAAATTTTGTCTAAAATGTAAGTTCCATAATATCGAGTATCGACATTTCGAAGGCTTTTTACTTTTTATCGACAATGTCACCGCCATCATTGAATCGTGCACCGGCCGGTCTCGCTGCTGGCATGATGTCATTCATCCACACACACTCCCGCACGCAGCACGCCCGTACAGTGTCCAGTGGACCCGCCTGTTTACATTAGCTCAGATAAGCCCCGCGCTCGGTGACATCACGTACCGTGTCTGTGATTAAAATAATATTTATTTTACAAAATAATATATGGATATAATGGCCAACAACAGAGCAGCGAAATCAGGATTCGCCGCGGAAGCACAGAGAAAGGTGAGAATTTAATATAACCTATTGCGAAACATCTGAGTTATCGATCAGGGATGCTGCGGTCCAGAAATTGTTACAAGGGCTCAGCCGTGACCTAATTTTCATCTGTGTCAGCCTTCCATAATGTAGGCTCCAGATGCTTAAACATGGATGAAAATTTTATTCTTGTGTGCCTATTTTATGAAATATTTCTAGATTTGTAGGTTCTGTGGCTATTCATCTAGACGATAACACAAAAAAAAATTGAATTTTATCGATATTTATTTTATAAGTAATATCGAATATCGATAATAATAAAGTTTAATTCACAACCTTAACAATCAAAGAACAAGTCTTTTTGTTTAGTTATTTTAAATTTGGATTATGAATTATTATTTTTATAATTAAATCCTTAATGAGTTTGTAAAACAATGTACCTATGTTAAGTTGATAATATTAAGTTACATAATAGCGAAGGCCTACGCCAGTCTGTATTATACCTACCAATAAAACTACTAACCAGAATTAGAGTGTGCCTGGGTTAACTTAATAATATAATCTAATGGGTTTGTAACCTGGCGCAGCTTGGGCCGTAGGTTTTATGATACCTTATATGACCCAAATAACACGAGTAAGTAATGAATAGTTAATAAATCAAAGAGGCTCAAAACGGTCAGTTAAAATTATAACATCAATATTAAGTGGGAAGGTCGTGTAACCAAATTGTCCTGGTACGCGAGAAAGTAACGGACACGATGCCCCGAACAGGTTTATCGACAAAAAAACAACTAAAATCCCGAACCATGTTTTGAATGGTGCCAAGTTTTCGAATTTCGAATTACAGTGTTGTTAGTAAGCTCTTATTATCGTTTATATTTTGTGTTCGTAAACATACTTAAGTCTGCCTAGACTTTAATTAATTATAAAAAAGCCTGTTCAAAATGATTTTTGCCATACTGAGGTATGGGTAACTAGTTACCTCTAGGGGTATATTAAAGCTAACAACAAAAAAAACATTAAATTCAATCCTGAACTATGTTTTGAATGGTGCCAATTTTTCGATTTTCGAATTAGAGTGTTTTTAATAAGCTTATAATATTTTGGATTTATAGGTTATGTTTTTAGACTTGCTGGAGTCCGTCTAGGCCAAATTATTATTTGTAAAACGGCCTGTTCACCATGATTTTTGCCACACCTCAAACTACCGCTAGGGGCATATTAAAGCTAACAAAAAAAACATTAATTAAATCCCGAACCATGTTTTGAATGCCTTTTTTTTTTAGATAGGTATATTTAGGGTCAAATCCTTGTGAGATGCTTAGGTACAGCCATCATGTGTCACTTAAGGAGTTACTTAGTTTATTTTGATATTATCTATATATATATTGTCTCTACGACTTCTAGCTTGCTTATAAAAAGCTTCTTTTAGTAAACATTAACTGATTCTTGGTGGCTGTAAGGGTCCCACAGGGATATGACCTAAGTCCTAAATGTACCTTGAAATATACAATGCCTTGAAGCATAAGGTCATCCTTTTTAAAATTGATGTACATTGCTTCAGTTTCCTTCTAGATTTCAATGCACACTATCATGTGGTATTCTATAATGAGACATGATGTAAGATGACCAAACCAAATGGATACATAATGAATCATTACTATTGTCAACTATTGATGACGGTATACTTTCATGACGCCCACTAAGTACACTATTATGTCCAGTTCGTGCATTACTATTAAGTGTTATCACTTGTTTATCATAATATTATAATTAAACAGTAACTTTAGTCCGTTCGAAGTTAGTTGGCCCCGGGGTTTCTATAAAAGTGGCTTATGGCGTTGAACGTACTTTAATAGGACCACTACAACTGTTTTCCTGATCAAAAACTTAAGTAGGATAATATAATATAAAATCTAGCACTCTAGCAAGTATTCTTCTTTCCCTCGTATAATGTTATGCGTTGGTAATTGGTGAATCGCAGTTTTTAACATGAATATCGCCATAGAACAAAAATTTCTGAAACTTGCTCAGATTTAGCTTTGACTTGAAATTGTTACTAATTCTGATTATCTAAAATTATTCATCTTAGTGACGTAGGTATTTGTAGTGCTTAGAATTCCTAAGATGGTGCTTTGTAGCTCTTGGAATATACGTGACTTATTTAGTTCTCTCAAGGTTTCTAAAGAAACTCAGCAAGCGAACACTACTGTTGAAACAAACATTTTGAACTTTGGGGCCTGCTTAAAAAATGAATTGAAACGAACCATCAAATCTTTCCTCTTTATAATATTAGAATAGAAGCATAGACAAAAATAATTAATCGGTCATGTAATAGAGTACCTATATTAATATGAAAATATATCTAAAATGAATAGAAAATATTTGTGCAACCTGTACCACTCAACTCTTTGATCTTTAATTGACCCAAGAACCAGGTTAATTGGGTATCGTATTTGTTACAATGTCAACAATGTACCAGGGCATCATAGGATAGTAAGAACCTTAACCCGCGTAACGAGATTACGTCAATAAACACGCATGTTCCAGGGCGTCAGAAATGCAGTTTAGGTCTGTACTCGATGCGCTTGGATTTAATCCTGCATTTTAATCATTAACGGAGGAAAAGTTTATAAAAAACCTCATTTTATAACTTTTAATTGTTATTAGATACTTGTTTTTAACACGCTTTTATAGGCTTAACTTGCATGCACTTAAAAATAAGTAGTATATATATATATTATGCATAGTTCCCATGTTTAGTTTGTTCGTCCGTTTGTCAGTTATGTCTCCTTTTGACCTGTTCTCGATTGGTTATTATTTTTAATGGCTCAATTATATTTTATATAGTTCCTTTATAGTTAGTTATATATAGTTCCTTAAATTTAAAAATTTGTGGTCTCTTCACATCCATAGCCATTTTCTGTATTCAAAAGTTTGGATCATTTACAATGCTAGCAATTGTAGAAAGATTGCTTACCTAACTCAACATATACAGTATACTGATTACTGTTATAGTACATTTTATCTGTTGGCAAGCAAATTCCTTTGTCGTGTCATACACATTGTTTTGCATGTTAAAGAACCAAAGTGTCTATTTACATTCCTCTGTCTGTACACACGGTAATATCGTTGTTTTTGTTACTTCGATGACAAATGCCACAATTACATCAACTCAAATTTTATAAGCTAATACTCGTAAGTCGTCGTGATATTTTATTCAATTATAAATTAAATAATCTGCGGTTCACGTACCTTGTGATATGATTCTCATACACGTCAGTCAAATCACGTGAGATGGTGCGCCGAACGAAACAGTATTTAGTATAAAATCTCCAATTAACTTATCGACTACCTCTTGTTTATTAAATATCATTGAATATTACAATAATTAATAGTTAAAAACACGCTTAGTGGGAAACTGTTATAAAATTATAGCATTGTTCTTGATGCAAAATTTCAAATTAATCAGACTTCTATAAAAGTAAACAAGTATGCTTAACTTAAAGATGATGATGAGATTATAAAAGCGTGCAAAAATTTGTATCTTTATGGAATAGGGAACGAACAGGGATTGGGAAATGGGGCTTAACTTAATATTATTTAGTTTTTTGCTTTTGTGAAATACCTACATAAAATAGAATCATCATCATATAATATTATAAATGTGAATGTCAGTTTGTTTGTTACGCTTTCACGCAAAAACTACGTAACCAATCATCATGAAACTTTGTACACAATATATTCTTGGAAGTATTAGAAGTAACATTGGATACTATTTTACTACATGCGGGCGAAGCCGCGAGCAAAAACTAGTAACAAAAAATAACAAAAGTTAAGTAACTTTTACATGCAATAAGGAATTACCTATTATGAAAATTTTATGAGAATAGATAACACACGTAGCTACGAGATACCGTGAGAAATATTTTAATTTGAATTGAATACTGTTTAATTCAATTAAGTCTAATGTACTAATTAGCATCTAGTTATTGAGATCCTCCATTGACTAGACCTGTTTCATGTTTGTGGTCATAATCATTGATCACTCACATCCGCTCTACTGGTGCTTTGGTCTCTCAATCTCCATGTGAGGATTAGTCCATCACGTTAGCTTTAGTTATAGGGCTGTAGTTACCAGATTTACGTATTATCTAGTCTTGTATTCTAAAGGCCTGACTAATATCCTGCAAATCCAGCAGGCTGGAAATAATATTAAGAGCTCCCGATTTTTGCGACGGTGGTCGGTTCCATTTCAATCAGACCATCTACGGAGGAATTAAGTAGTATTAAATAGTATGCAAGGGTTTGATCAATACACAAGGGTATCTCCTTCTTCATTATCGTAAACCAGTGGGATGGATGAGCATCAGGCATTGGACTGACTTAATCCCATTCGACGCAAGTATCGTTTTTGTTGTCAGACAATCAGGTGATCAGTGTGTATTATCTATTAATAATAATTAATAATAGACAAAAAATCATTACAAATTCGGACATTAGGTACACCAAGTTACATTAAAAACAAGTAGGTATAAAAGAAAATAAACTCACACGTTTTAAACACAATATGAACATGCGAAAATAAAGAAAATAAACTACATTATGTAAACAGTAAACACGACAAACATTTTTTTTTAATAAATGCCAAGGGAGTACTGCTCAAACCACCGAAAAGGAGTTCACTCAGGTTAATGACTGTGGTCTGTGGATTACCACAGTCCCTGATGTTCTGTGGATCCAATAGTTTTAGTTGTTCCATCGCGGGGCTTGCACGCGGACTGTTACATGTTTAGCTAAACCATTAAAGTGTCACGGCAGGTTTCGTATTTCAATTCTAACACGCTTATATGGATTATCTAGGCGTAAATGTGATCCCCTGCCACGCTGCCCACGGCCAATGCGAGGCTAATGTAAATCAGATAAAAAAAAAACAATGCCCTTTTAGACAGTCGGATGTAAAAATGTGTAACACAACATTTTTGTGCAATGATGGCCGGTTTAAAAAAAACCCCTGACCCCTGCACTAGTGACAACTGTATTGCAGAGGCCAGTGTCTTCGCCCATATTAATTAGGTACATTATAGGTATTATGCCATACAGATTTGTAAATTAACTAATAAATAAAAGGTGAAAAAGGAAAAAAGTGACAATAATTAGTAATTAAGTTTAGGAATTTACACACATTTTAACAGATCCAAGATGTTTAAGTAAGTACTTCTTTCTAATCTTTCTCCGGTGATATCTTTCGCCGATCACGCCTCCTTCGTCATCATCACTCCCCGCCCCTCCGCACCATGCCAGGCCAGCTTTCAGCCACTTCGGGTACCTCGTCCACTAGCCGCAACGCAGCGCGGCCTGGTCGAACCCTCATCGGCTTCAACGGGCACTCTCTCACTACCTTGTCTGTCAGTAGTGTTGCCAGAATGATTTCACAAAAAAGTAAGAGACTGGCTCTCTGAAAAAAATTTACGGATGAATGTCGTATGAGGAAAACGGATTTAAACTTAAAAACACGGTTTTGCCAAAACATTAAAATACTATAGTCTACCCATAGTAACCCTTTTTTATTATGTATTAAAACATGAATTACTAGTAAAATTTATGAGGTACGAAGCACACTAAAGTACGGTAGTGGTTGTAACGGTAGTGTGTGTTGTATGTCAAAAAGTACGGAAATCGTACTTTTTGGTACGGTCTGGCGACTTTTCCAGGTTCAGTCTTATTGTATTATTCTGAATTCCCGTCCGGAAATTGATCACTGAAAATAAAACTTGTTGAGTTGAAAATTTAATCCAGAAGTTTTTTCCGAGCCTAATTGCATTGGATGGATCGAAGCACAGGAGTTACGAGAGCGGTCCTCTCCCACTCGAGCCTCCGAACTTCAGTTGTTTTCGTTGCATACGAGTTGTGTAATTGTATTCAATTGATGCCCAAATATGGTCAACGGCCTTATGCCAAAATCGTCGGGCGCTTTAAATACAACACGAGCGATACATTTTAGATTTTATATTATGTATTATTATCTTATTTGTATAATATGATACATATATTTATTAATGCACAGAGTGACGGTACAGTCCCAGTCAACGCGCTATGTAGTAACTAAACAATAAAAAAATTGAAATGAATTCATGATATCAAAAATTTACGATATTATCTCAACTAGATGTTTCATGTGATGTTTTGTGTGAACTGATGTGCAGGAACCGTACATTTTGCAGCAATAAAAAGTCTATGCCATTCCCCGTGGTCTATATCTATACCAAATATCATCAATATCGGTTCAGTAGTTACGGAGCCCATTTAATTCAAACAAACAATCAAAGCGTTCCTCTTTATAGAGTGCGTTTAGTACTTTATAAACATTAGGTTGGAGATTCTATCTATAGTGGTTACGAGTACATGAGTTTACTATGAAAGTACCAGCGCTGAAAGAGGTACTTTTTTATAATTATTATTATAGGGTAAAATTTATGATGTTGGGGCATTTCTCATACAAACATGAAAGTCAAAAGTAAGTCTTTCAGCGCTGGTATTTTCACTCAACATAGGAGGCACACACATACCCTAAAGTATTATCACTCATTTATATGACACCTTTGTCTACAACATATAATACAATAATAATATGTTGTATTGTAGCCAACTCTTATCTAACGGCCCATACATACAAGTAATATTATTTTTCATTTCAAACAAAATTACCTCATTATTTATTCCATAAGCTTAATGATGTCATTAAAGTGAACATATTCATCTATTATTCATTACAAATGACCTAATTTTCCTTGTTTTGTATTTCACTATGTAGATTTTACATTTCTCCTGTGCAAATAAAAAATATACGAATCGGCTGAATTTGGCATAGATTATTGGGGACTAAGATGATATTATTTAGGTACAAACCCAATAATAATATAGGAACTCTTCATATAGGTATGGTTATTGGCATAGCTGGGCACCGTTAATCACACAGTTAACTTCGTTAATCGTTAATCCGTTACTTAAAAAGTTAGCTTCGTTAAACGTTAAACCGTTACATTTGGGAAGAATTAACGCAAGTTAACGTTAATCCGTTAAAATTCGCTAAGGTTTTAGAAGTTAACAGGTTAGGAGCAATAAAATACGTTATTTTTATTGAAATTAATATATATGAATACTAATATATTAAATTAAATTTAATTAAAGTTTTCATTAGATGGTGATGCTCGTTTTCCGGTTATAATGTATTTACCTAAGGAAAAAAATAAACAATTGCAGCGTTTGACGGTATGGCACTATTGTATTTAATGAACTGAATAATGAATATGTTTTCACCGAGGAGTGCAATATCTCTTTTGACTTTATGTCCAGCCACAGTTTAACGAGACTTTGCGTTTTACTCTTTAAAGAGTAGGAGCTTTATGATTTTTAGCTGCTTTTGTTTCACTCACAACACGCTCCTTGCGGCACTTGTCGTTTCATACTGGTCTGAATTAGTTTTTGTTGCCGCACCCTGGTGCCTTACGGTAAATAGTGGGCATTGGATTAACGATTAACGGACCTCTGGATATTAACGGAAGTTAACGAGTCCGTTAACATTTTACCTTAAAAGTTAATCCGTTAATAAAAATGTTAACTTCGTTAATTAACGATTAACGGATTAACGAGTTAATGCCCAGCTATGGTTATTGGTTATTGGAAATAACTAATAGAATACCTAAGCTGTACAACGTACAATACTGTCCTTCGTCAGTGAGAAATGTTGCAAATCCGGGGAAAATTATTCATATTTGGAGACTTTTGTTGCGTACGCTGCTTAAACGGTTTAAGTCACTCAAAAACCACGCGAACGAAGACGCGGGCACAGTTTTTTTTTATATTATGTGTATAACAACTTAACAAGTATCTTTTTTAAGGAAAATATTCTGTCACAACATAATTAATGGTTGGCAAAGCAGTTCTCTTTTAAAATAGTTCAACAAATTACTGTTTTAATTACATTTAACAATTAACCAAGAATTCGTATGCACGTAAAGTATTTATCAGGCACCTTAACTTCATGCAAACCTGTCTTAGCCAAATACGGCCGTCGACCTCAAAACGCCGCGATAAAGTCCACACACACACACATACATACACATACATTTTGAATATTGTGTATTTTATATATCATCATCAGCATCCCAGCCCTCTGCAAATCCTCAAAGCGAGAATGTGCCAGGGTTTTGAATGGGAACTAGAATTGTAATAGATTATTTCAAATCTAGACATAACCTTAATGGTTTTACATAAATACATTAGAAAAAATCAGTTGATAGACATTAGACAAGAACATCAACTTTAATAGCTCATCCATTTTATTTGATTAGTAAGAAGGTTCAAAACCAAAGATTCAAACCTAAGGCCGTGTTTCACCAAGCAATGTTAAAGTTAACGCCATGTTAAAATACCATCCCACCTCATTCATTAACTTTAACATTGCTTGGTGAAGCACGCCCTGAAGATGTACAATTTTATGCCAATCTTCATACACGACCCAGATAAAGTAATAATTTTCATATAATCTAATAAATTGAACTCTTGAAATCTGTTAGTTACGTAGGAACAGATGTTCAACTAACGGGTGAGTCACAAGGCTGGCTCAAACCGCGCCTTATATGGGCCGGCCTTTACGTATTTATATGGCTTAAATATAGGCTACTTTCAAAACGCCATATGTTCGAACACGACCGAATTTCACCACGTAAAGGTGGTGATTTCTTTCTTACCTGTCTTTTGAATCTGTGTAGCTATGCAAAAGCAGAAACACTTAATCATTCTAAATCTAAAAATCGGATTGGAAATTGTTTGATGCGTGTCCAATTTTGTAGAGTTTCCACCCAACACACCACGACTAGCAATTGTTAAAAGACCTCGATTGTAAAAAAAAAATTAAGAATAAGTAAACCTGAACAACTAAGGGCGTCAAACAATCAAAGTTAAAGTTAATCCTTCGTTAAATATCATGTTGTTCCTCTCGTAATTCCTATCAATGAATGAGAAGGCGGTATTTTAACATGAGTTGGTGAAATCGGGACACAAGTAAGCACTTGTTACTTAGCATAATATTATGTTAATTATACATAGGCTTATATTGTAGGGCATAGGTGGATTATAAGCGTAAACAGAAAAATTACAAATTACGCGGAAATTTCGCTGTACTTACATTAAAAATTTACAAGCGGTTTCACAAATGCCTCTCCCCCCCCCCCCCCCTGCGCGCTAGTCGTACCATAATATTCAATACCAAAATAATGTTCTAGGCTAATGAAAAAAGGTTGTATCAAAATATTAAGACTTTTTACTATACCTATGGTCTTATATTTTGTCTAGATTTTGAAAACAAGCCTCAATATTTTTATTACGTTTAAGTCACCTTCTTGCAACGATTTACAGACCAAGACCTTTGTGACTAAACAAGCACAGTTTAAGGCCTGATCAATTTAATGCTGACTTTTATGTCACTTACCTATTATGTATCTTGTATCCAAGATATTATATTCCTACAGAGCATACAAGTATAATATTACCATTAACCATTACAACCGATTACATAACGTATTGGCCTCATTCCCCGCAATTCTGGTTTAATCCATTACTGATCAGCCTTCGTGTTGTTGTTTTCTTTATGATACATCCATATTCCATATTTAACTTATTTTTTAAATCATATTCACGAATCACGCTTTTACAGCAATGAACTAACAGATAATTAGTTATTTTTAGTATGTTAATTGTTATAATGTCAAGGTCTCATGCATAGAACATACAGTACAATTATTATACTTTGTCATAATATTATGGTAATGGGGCGAAAAAACTTACTTAAAGTTTAAATATTAATTTAAACAATAGAAATTAATAATAATTTTTAGATGATTATATTTTTCATTGATATAAAAAACATTTCTTCAATGAATGTTAAAAAAATGTATAGCATCGTTGACATTTGTAATCGTTAAGTTGTATAACGTGAATGTGTGAATAGAATTGTATGAATCGTGGTCGTTAATTTGCGTTACTATGTCGCAAGATACTGTACAAAACAAACACATACATACAAATGACATGATACAACATCAGCAATCAGCATTCATACAAATCCGTTGGACATGAGTCATGATTCATCCAAGTCATAGCTATATGTAGACGATCGCATTTCAAACTCATACATAATACATCCATTAATGGAAACCGTTGATCTTAATATTGTACTGAGGCGCCATATTTAAATAATGGTATATTTTACATTAGCGTTGCTTTAAGTCCCGATTTCTCCAACGCATGTTAGTGTTAACTGCTTGTTAAAATACCATTGATAGGAATTACGAGAGAAACAACATGATATTTAACAGAGAATTAACTTTAACATTGGTTGGGAAACACGCCCTTAGTCGATTTTATTAGTAACCGAAAATGTATGATTGCAAATTTCGTTACTCTGCAACCCTTTTATACTACGTATTTTGTTTTTTGTTTCGTATACTAAACTAATTAAATTATTATCACCTTGTAGCTTAATGATGTATGTTATACATTTATTTTAAATAAAAAAATGGCAGGAGCAGCGCTAGAAAACTACTCTTAGAAAAAAGTTCATATACAGAAAAATAATCTTCGTAGAATTTAAATATATTATAACTAGCAATATCCCGCGAAAAATGATTAAGTTGCAAGGAAATGAGTGAATGTACGCATATGCATAAGGCATGCGTTTGATTTTTGTTTGATCTTTTCGCGGGATATTGCTAGATACAATATGTTCAAATTTTATGCTATGCATTTCCATTTTCCGCAAAGTAACGCCTGATTTCCTTAACTAAACTTCAATTTTAAAGTCGGTCAAAATTCCATTAGAAAGTAAGTAGACCCAATTCCACGTGTGTATAGCAGGTGATATAGACAAAAATGTACAAACAGGACATACCAAACTCCGCGCTTCCTGCGACGCAAGAACTGCGATGGAATATTAATGTACGAGGTATTCATTGATAAAGATTATCGATAAGTGATAAGAGAACTTCAGCTGGCTTTTTAACCCCTGACGAAAATAGAGTGTTACACATAACACTCTATTCAGCCAAACTTTTGGCTCCCAAAAATAAATCGTCGACTAAAAAAGAGACGAAACATATTTGACCAGAATAGTCGGCACTAGACTGAGTACTTTATAAAGAGATGTAGACATAGATATTAACATACCATAACTGCTTATACCTATAGAGCTGATTGCAAGATATTTATTGAAAAAAAAAGTTTGGCGTTTGTTTCTGTTTCTGTGAGAACGTAGCTACCAATCGGATGGACCGATTTGAATCTATTCCTTGTTTGAAAGCTGACGTAATTGGAAATGTTATAAGCTCTTTCTCTCTTCTGAGCTGTATTACATCATCATCAGTTCATCTTAAAAAATCTTTATTTTGGTTATAGTTTTTGTTCTCTATGCTATAGATGCCTTCTATACTTATACAACTTTTGCCCCCGGTTTCTAAATGGCAAATCAACGATTAAATCAACTAATCGAGTTTTCTCAACTCGTGACAGTTGTCAAATTCAGTACTAAATATTATAAGCTTGACAAGATATTTGGAAGAATTGTGCAAAACTCTTGCAACCTCTGTTGCCAAAAATAAAAGAAGAAGAAGACAAGTTTTTTTTTTATTTGCCTTTCAGAATCCGGGCGTTAGACTATAAAGTAACTTGAAGACGGATTATAGGTTGGGTTAGTGGTTTTTAAAAGTTAAATTGCCTGTCTCAATATAGAATAATAGGCAGTTAGACCTTACTAAAGCTGAAAAAATAATTTCCTATTGTTTTATAATTTGAGCCCTTTAAATATTCTAGATTTGTCTATGGCAATACAATTAACGAAGTGCTGAGGTGCGAAACCTTTTTTGCGTCTGCGAATTTCTGACTCAGACATCCTTAGCCGATTACGTCATGCCGGCTTTAGCGTTTTGGTTCATAGCCACTAACGATATTTTGTTCATTCTCATATGCGACTCATGTTTCCTATTAAATATCCTTGAACATTTTGACTCACGCAAAAACTATATGGACCTTGGTCTAATATGTCAGCAGACGACTGCTAATATTAATATAGTGTAAGCAAGAATTAAAATACCTTATCTATAATATTATAAAGCGGAAGAGTTTGTTTGTTTAAACGCGCTAATCGTAGGAACGACTATGTAGTCCGATTTGAAAATATATTTTTTTGTTGGATAGTCCATTTATAGAGGAAGGCTTTAGGCTATAAAACATTACGCTGCAACTAATAGGAAACAAAGCGTCAGTGAGAAATGTTGCAAAAACGGGGAAAATATTATAATATTATGTAACGTATACAATAAAATGTACTTGTACTGAAATAATGAAATATTGGTTTCCTAGCCATACATGTTTCACTTTATCAGCTGTAGTATTTGTGAATAATGAATAAAATAACCTAGGTTAGGTTTTACGCTTAGTATTAGATATGTTTTACACAGAAATCCCTAGTAGTGTAACATAATTACCAGCATAATATGGTTATGGCCTAGAAATGATGATAGCATGTGGCCTAGAAAATTTTAAGGTTAACTTAGTCACTATGTTTTTATGTTTGACGGTTTTATAGGACTAATTATAAACATTTTAGCTGACTATTTCGCAAATAGTTGCGCTGGCTTATCACCGGTGACCTTGCACGTATGAGTGCAAACAATATTATATTTGCTATGAACATTATCGTAAGAGTATGAAAATGTGCCAGCTATTCGATTTGAAACTGTATTTTTATTTTATTGTTATTAATTTACTAGCTGACCCGTGCCCACTTCGTTGAGCATACAAACCGTTTATACCTTCCCTGGACTTCCACGAATATTTCAAGACCAAAAAGAGCCAAATCGGTTTAGCCGTTCTCGAGTATTAGCGAGACTAACCAACAGCAATTCATTTTTATATATAAGTCTAGCTGACCCGTGCTCACTTCGTTGAGCATACAAACCGTTTAAACCTTCCCTGGACTTCCACGAATAATTCAAGACTAAAAATATCCGAATCGGTTCAGCCGTCCTCGAGTTTTAGCGAGACTAACGAACATCAAATCATTTTTATATAAAAGAGACTAGCTGACCCTTGCCCACTTCGTTGAGCATACAAACCGTTTAAACCTTCCCTGGACTTCCACGAATATTTCAAGACTAAAAATATCCGAATCGGTTTAGCTGTTCTCGAGTTTAGCGAGACTAACGAACATCAAATCATTTTTATATATATAAAAGACTAGCTGACCCATGGCCACTTCGTTGAGCATACAAACCGTTTAAACCATCCCCGCACTTCTACGAATGTTTCAAGACTAAAAATATACGTATTGGTTCAGCCGATCTCGTTTTTTTATATAAGAAAAAAAGATAAAAAAACTTACACTAGCCCAAACAGGAACATTTGAAAGTTCTGTATAGTAAGCCAATTGTGTTGCCGCTATCATGCTTTATTCCGTTTAGTTTTCTTTACGGAGTTTAAAAAAGTTCCTGCTTGGCCTACACCTGTACCTAAATACTACTAAAAACTTTTTAGTCATTTACATAACCCATCAGGATTAAGAGCCGTGGGATATATTTTTTTAGGTAAATCATCATTATGTGTTACATAAGTACAGTTGCAATTACACAAGTAATAATGCAGTCGATTGATATAAATCGGATTGCGTAAAGAATCAACAGGTTCTGATTTAAATTGTACGGTTTCTTGTGCGGTATTAGCAGCTTTATGTAATATTTGGAATCACCTAATACTCAATAAACAATCTCAATTTTTATCAATGAACGATAATAATAAAAAAAACTATTCAGATACTTAATAAATATTTTTCCCAATGCGTATGCTAGCCTAGATACGTAATTACAAATCGATTAAGACGACGCACGCTAGTAATGAGAACGAAAATGTTGCGTATCCCTGTAATTATTGACAACTGACACAATTTTTCGTAGATTGGCACAATTGCAAAGGAATTTGATTTGTCAACAGCAGGTAGGTATAAACTGTTAACTATTGAACCGATTATGTTATTTAGGTTAGTTTGGTGGGTAGATCGTTGATTAGCACTTTAGGTTCGATTCCCAGGTTGTGGCATGTACCAATGAGAAGTTTTCAGGTCTCAAGTACATTATACGGAAGCTCTGAAGGAAAACATAGTAAGGAAACAACCCGCACATGGTTGGCCCTAGACGTATTGACCAGTCATTCCTCTGGACCAGGCCGACTGTTGTGAGAATGCCGTATGTACTGGGCAACCATGTGACATTTAAAAACTTTCGCCAACACATTAGGTGTTAAATATCATGTCTTCTCTTTCAATACAATGAACAGAGCAAGAGACGTATCAAATTATCAACGATCAACATTAACAGAACAATCTCTAATAAAGTTTTTTTCATCTCATGTTATCGGTCTCGTTCTTCGTATAAATGAAAGGGAAGATATGATATTTAGACAAACGATTAACACTAACAGGGGCCGTATTATTATCTCTTACAATACCAGCCTGGTTCCAGGCAGTTAATAATACGGTCTTAAACTGCCTTGTTCTTTTTCATATTACAGCGACATGTTATACTGAATGGATCCACCTTAGTTTGGGTGTCTGAAAGTGACATTCGGAAGCAAGTCAAGTGTCCGCTAACTAGCTGTCATCATGCAGTTATTATGTGATCGTAATACGAAAATTCCTGGCAGCCATGTTGTATGGCGTAAACGTAAAATTTTTTAAAATTGTTCGTAAAGTCCCCATTATAATTTGGTATCTATGATCGCACCCACTTCCCATACAATGCGGGTATGCGCTTAACTACTCACATTACGTCACTCTGTCAACATCTATAAATAGATAGGCGATGGACAAACACATCATAATTAACCTAATTCAACTTTATTGGTGTTGGACAACGACAGGTTGATAGGGAGGTAATTAGGGTTGTCGGTTCTCGCGATTGCAGTTTTTAGGGTTGTCAGTTAAATTACATTTGGATAAAACAGCAATACCCAATATACCCAGGGTATTGCTGTTTTATCCAAATACAATTTAACTGCAGCGCAAAGATTGACAGCAATAGCAGCTTTGATAAATCCGAATGAATGAATGAATGAATATAAAATACCTACTTTGTGTTCAAAACAAACAAAAATATGCACGAGTAAAACTAAAATAAAAAACCTTTTATTTCCAAATGAAACTTAACAAGCTATTTTGGGAAAGTCAACAAGAAAAACAAGCTACCACCGGTTCAACCCTAACCCGCCGAGAAGAACCGGCGTAAGAAACTCGGACAAGGCCATCTTCTCTCAAGGCTCATCATCAAAAAGATGGAAAATTTATAAAATATTTTATAAATGAACACAAGGGGCGGTTTTACGGCTATGAAACGATTTCTTTCAAACATCACTTGGCCTATATGTATAATCGACTTTACAAGATGTAAAATAAATGAGTGATAATACTTTAGGATGTGAATGTGTCTCCTATGTAAAGTTTACTGTGAAAATACTAGCGCTGATTACTTTTGACTTTCATGTTTCATTGAGAAATGCCCCAACATCAAATTTGCCCCAACAATAATTAAAAAAAAGTAACTTTTTCAGCGCTGATACTTTTAAAGTCAACTCTACAAGACCCATACACACCCTAAAGTATAACTCATTATTATTACAGCTTGTATAACTGTTACATTTTTGAAGTTTGACCTTACGGATCTTTAACAAGTCATTCTGTCCGACATTTTAATTACAGTCGGGGACCCCAAAAATTGCCCATGACTCGCTCAATTAGTCGGAATGAGGGGATACTCAAGGACAAGACATCTCCAATGCCCTCAAAACGCCCCTTTGATTCTAACCGACATGTTTTCGGGGAAAAATACAGGTGGTGTGCGTCGTTTTTTAAACGTTCGAAATTCAAAGTTGCTTTTTTATTTGCTAGTATCATGGCATACCATCCCATACGATCTATCTTTAATACAAAAAAAATGCAATAGATGTCACTACTATATTAACGTTTGTAAATTATAAAATGTAAATATGCCGAAGTAAGTACAAATATTGACATTAAAATATATTTAAGCATAACTAAATAGATAAGCATATTTTTAAGCATAACATCACATTAATTACGAAGTCAACAATTCCACTCCTTAATTACGAAGAAGATACAAAACGAAATTAGTAATTAGTATTTTCCAATAGTGGCGCTAGATGGCGGTTTCCGGAATTTCTAAGGACTTCGCCCTTTGCCAGTCGCATTGCCAGTATTAGGGTGATACCATTTTCTAGTACTAGGTCGTGTCTCTGTTATATATCTAGTTTGTGAATATTTACATGTATAAATGTACCCTAGTGTAACCTAGGTAAATGTAACCTAGGTAAGAATGAAATATTTTTTTTATCATCTTTTATAATTCAGTTATTACATAATACAGTCTTACCTAACATATTTACTGGTCCATTATAAACATTTTTTTCGGTATTTGCTATTAAAAAAAGTTCGTCTGCTGCCCGGTAATCAATTATTTAGGATCTTTCTTAGACTATTCTCGAACATTTAAAGTGTTACTTAATTTCTACGCAAGAAAATCCTGGAACCGACCAATATTAAAGTTCCATTTCACCTGAGCTTTCATATTCCAGCCCCACTCAGACGCTTTTGAAACGAGCTTCAACAGAGCTTTTCATGTTCAACACAGAGCTTAATTAAAACTGTTCAGCGTGCTTAAAATATTGCAATATTATACTCCTGCCTCCTGGCTGAGCGAAACGGGGGACGATTTCATGCATTTTATACCGACTTTATGAAAAAATGTGAGGTTGTGATTTATTCTAAAATTTGATAGAAAATACCACAGATTATACAATTTATAGGATTATAGAGCACACGGAACATTAGTGCGAAGCAGTAGCTTTACTTCGCTTTAGCATGGCCTACCATCCCATACGATCTATGTTTAATACAAAAAAAAATTGCAATACTACTAACGTTTGAAATGCAAATGTTGACGAATTAAGTACAAATATTTACATTAAAATAAAGATAAGCATATTTTTAAGCATAACATCACATTAAGCTAAATTCAACTCCTTAATTAAGAAGAAGATACGAAACGAAATTAGTATTTTCAAATAGTGGCGCTGATTACCGTTTCCGGAATGTGCCTGGAATTCATCCTTTATCTATTGGAAATCAAAGAAAACAAAAATAGCCAGTCGAATTGCCAGTATTAGGGTGATACCATTTTCTAGCACTAGGTCGTGTCTCTGTTATACAGGCTTTAGGTTTTCTATTTGCGTAAGTGGCTTCACCCAGATCTTCGGTGCGCCCCCCTTCTTTATAGGTTCGAAGGCCTAAAAAGTGTAAAATATTTTTTGTTACTTTTTTTCTAACGTTGCCATCTCCTTCTATCTCCAGATCAACAGCAAATACAGCGAAGAACTCGCTGAGGAGTGCCTGGAATGGATCAACCAAATCATCGGCGAGCCGACCAACACCTCGGGAGATATGGACAACTTCTACGAGGTGCTGAAAGACGGCACCCTGCTGTGCAAGTGAGTAACAATAATCAGACTGCGTATCCACCAGAGCTGTGCTTTGCTGTGTTGCGAGGAATGTGTTTTTAAGAACCAATAGAGTCGCTTGTCAAGAGCCGCGCTCACCGATGCGTGATAAATGAAGCGATTCTATTGGTACCTAAAAACACATTCCTCGCTACACAGCACAGCTCTGGTGGAAACGCAGCCTCAATCTGGTCCCGTGCTAAGGTCAAAGGTCATAACATATCTATCTATAAATAGGTATTGAAAATCATATAAGGTAATGTGACAACGATCTCATAACTAAACTAATACTAGCTGACCCGTGCCCACTTCGTTGAGCATACAAACCGTTTAAACCTTCCCTGGACTTCCACGAATATTTTAAGACCAAAAACAGCCGAATCGGTTCAGTCGTTCTTGAGTTATGCGCTTACCAACACATTCTGCGATCCATTTTTATTTTATAGAAGATTATAAAGCGGATGAGTTTGTTTGTTTAAGCGCTCTTATCTCAGGAACTACTGGTCCCAATTGATTTTTTTTGTTGAATAGTCCTTTTATAGTGGAAGGCTTTAGGCTTTATAACATTACGCTGCGATCAATAGGAGCGAAGCCTTAGTGAGAAATGTTGCAAAAACGGGGAAAATTATTCACATTTGGGGACTTTCGTTGCATGCGCTGCATAAACGGTCTATGTCATGTAAAAACTACGCGAACGAAGTCGCGGGCACAGCTAGTAACATATTTTATGCTTGGATTGGATAAACACATATTCCGAAAATGTATAGTGTTTTGATTTTATGCGAGCGGGACGTGGGGAATGCTAGTAACTTCATATTTCTACGTTTTGGCTCGAATTCTTAGCTTAGGTAATGATATTTTATTTGACACTTTATAGCCACTTAGGGCTATAAACCGAGATACTTTATTGTCGCTTTATTATTGTATTGCTGTCATACTGAGTTGTATGATATCATCTTATTGTGCCTATTTAACGAAGTAATATAAAAATTATGTCAGCAATCTCAGTGTATTATAGCTAAACTGTTGTAAGTGTTGTAATAGAACTTATGGGATCCGGTGGATGATTATGTATCTCGCAACAGCAATTCGGCTTACTATGTTCGAATGCCCTATGTGCTGGATAGTCATATATTTTAAACCGACGGTCCTAGTATTTAAAGAGTTGTTACTTCGCTTGGAGGATTCTGTTCAATCATCCAATAACTGATGGTATTCTAATTAGCTATTGCCATTGATGGACGTATAACTTTAATTTGAACTATTAACTTTTTATACACAAAGCTAATTAACCATCAATATCGTTCCAGGCTCGCTAACGCCCTCCAGCCCGGCACAGTGAAGAAAATCAACGAATCCAAGATGGCGTTCAAATGCATGGAGAACATCAACGCTTTCCTCGAAGCTGCAAAGCACTTCGGTGTACCAGCCCAGGAGACCTTCCAGACCGTCGATCTATGGGAACGGCAGAACCTCAACTCTGTTGTCATCTGCTTACAGTCACTTGGAAGGAAGGTAAGCTACTACTTTTCCCCATCAAATATCTTTTATATAGCGCCAGCGTTTTTTTTTTTTGAAAACGGCGAGCTGCTATTCCGCGGACACAGCAATTATTTGCCATGAAATACTTTGGCGAAGGCTTATGTCTGTCAGCGAACGACGAAGCCAAATAGACGACTAGCAATGGAGAATTTAAAAATCGCTTAAAACTGTCGCAGTAGAGCTTGTATTTATACAAATACAGTTTTTGTTTCATTGAAAAAGCCAAGTATTTATGAATTTGCTGAAATTTCAAATTCTATTAAATAAAAATATTTAAAATTCCAACAGAGTTTGTGAACATTCTCCATTAGCAGGCTGATTAAAAAACTGACATCTTGTACTGATCTGCCTTGCTAAAAGAGGCTGGAGGAATTGGCTTTGTTCAACAAAAACTGTTACCGGTTTTCTATCTAAGTACTTAGTGCGCGTTTGGCTTCAAACTACATACCTACATAAAAAACCACACACCGCGACAGCATGTAGCTTTTTATTATATAAGTGTGATAATGTGTAAATACAAAGCAAGGCGTAGTTTAAACCTGATTTAAAATCAGCTGAGGATGATGTCAATGGCCTCAGCGGTATACCTTCGATTATTTGTTTTACGTAGAATAATTAATTACAGAACATGGGCTTATTGGGTATTGGGGTATATAACTACTGGGTCTTGACACTTAGGCAGAAAACGCATCTAACTAGCAATCCAGCAATGTAACGATACGTTACATTGCTGGATTGCTAGTTAAATTTTTTTCGACTTTTTATTTTTTCTGCCTAAGCGTCAAGACCCAGTAGTTATATACCCCAATACCCAATAAGTCCACATGTTCTGTAATTAATTATTCTACGTAAAACAAATAATCGAAGGTATACTTAGATACTTTACCTTCCCGTCAATCACTTAAAACATAATTATAATCATAACATTACCGATTAACCTCATATTTTTCTTGACATTCGTTGTACTATGTTAAGGTCTGTATATTAATGTGACCTACACATTTCCAGTTTTTATTACAACGCTTTACTTCCTAATATAGAGTCTCTCTATAGTTTTAGGTTTAACCCGATACTTAATACCTAAGTGGTTAATAAGCGTGCTGAGTACATATTAATATTCAATAACCTCAATGTGACTTCTAAAGTAATGTCAACTAACTAGTTAATAAATATTTAGCTTAGCTTAACCCCCATTTTACCAAACATTAACCCGGGTTCTCTCGTCTCAACTTTAAAACGGGACAGATATAATCCGTAGATCTGCTTTACACGTTCGCTTTAAAACGTTGGTAAAATTGGGTCTAAGATTAAATTCTTCGACTTTGTTAGATCGCAAATGTTTCTGTAATAAAAAAGTGTCGTAAACACATTATTTTGTAACTCTATACCCCGTAGGAATCATATTGCAAGGTCTTTGTTTAAAAGTGTCGAGTGTTTCTCTGATTTGACATTAATAAATTATATAGACAAAAATTTGGTATATTGGTAATCAAGACTAGCAACATTTTAAATAATGACTAGCTGACCCGTGCCCATTTCGTTAAGCATACAAACCGTTTAAACATTCCCTGGACTTCCACGTATATTTCAAGACCAAAAATAGCCAAATTGGTTCAGCCGTTCTCGACTTTTAGCGAGACTAACGAACAGCAATTCATTTTTATATATAAGATTAAAGCTGTAAAAATAACTGCAATAATATATTTGATGTGGTTGCGGTGCTCATCGTAGATAAACACAGAGGTCCTAGAATACATTGAACATCACTAATGAAAAAAAAAAATCAAATTCCAGGCGCACAACTATGGCAAGCCATCCATTGGACCCAAAGAGGCGGAGAAGAACGTACGGAACTTCACAGAGGAGCAACTCCGAGCGGGGCAAGGCGTGATCTCCCTACAGTACGGCTCCAACAAGGGCGCTACGCAGAGCGGCATCAACTTTGGCAACACACGACACATGTAAATAGTTAATAAGAGGTATTATAGAGGGCATTTGACACGCGTGAGTGTATTGTTATTAAAATATCGAATTTGAGCATTTGTGTAAAAAAATAAGCGACAACATCGTATTAAAACCAGGGATGTTATGGATATGAAATATTGGATACGGATATGAAATTATTTCGGATTATCCGGTAGTATTGGATAATTTCGGTTACGGATATTAAGTTTTTAAGGAATTTCAAAAGTAAAATACAAACGACTTACGGGTCTTCTCATTCGACCGTAACACAACACATTTGTTTCAATTTGTTGAACTATTTGTAAATTTGGTCGCAAGTTTTATGACGACAACAGAAGAAAATAAACAATGCGCGTGGCTTGTGTTGCGGCAGCGGCAGGCCAATAAACACAACTTATCATAACGTGTTTCAATTAGGCTTCGCGGTTCGCCCCTATCCGATGTTATCCGTAACTATTATTTCGGATTCGGTTACATTTACGGATATTTCTTTATATCGGATATCCGGTACTCTCAGTTACGGTTACGGAGCTCCCTAACATCCCTGATTAAAACGTCGACAAAGAAACATTGAATGAGAGAGATAGAATCCGGGTGAGCGTTATGCGTGTTCAAACAAGTTTGATTAAATCCGGGCCATGTCCCTATTTTACTAAACTTTTAACGCGCTTAAACCCTGATTCGATCTCTCTGTCTCATTGAATGGTAGAGCGGGACAGACAGATAATACAAAACGTAGCTCAACGTGAAACGTCGTTTATGATCGTGAAACTGAATGATTAAATTGCTGTTTTTTAACATTACACTCATGCTTTAGTGTGTCTAGCAGTCTATAATGTGTCTAAGCGTATTAGATGTCTCTTTCATTCCGATATAATTAGAAAAAGATAGATGTAGACAGTGACCAAGTATGCGAATATTCGCTTGCAATTGCTACTCTATACGCATAATACCTCACAAGAGTAAACCGACTTTAAAAATGGAGATTGAAATCTGTACTTAGACTTTTGATATTCGAATCTCTAAACTATAAAGTTTTGTTAAAATTATTGAATCTAATTATATTATTAGTCTTTGTCATTCCTTATTCATTCCAAACTTTTGGAATTTATTTTTGTACTCTTTTAAAAGATATTGACAATCGTAAGTGTTTATTTCAACTTACTGTAGATTTAAGGTATCGTTTCTATTATTTTGTGCCAAAAATGCACAAAAATGTCGATTTCACTGCGAAAATATACCTAAAAGTGCCTTCAGAACCTTTGGGTGCTTTCTTCGAAGGTTAAAATTTCAGAAAAATTATTTATTATATTGCATTCCATAATATATTTGTTATGTTACTGTGATTAACAATTTTAAAACATAATATATAAATATTATAGAAAATGCGGGACGCATTTAAGTAAATTCCATTTAAGACTTTTTTGGAAATACGTAGAATAAATAAATCGATAACTATAAAAAATGATTTTTATTTCCGCTCATCTATATTCTGTATTTACACCTCATTATACATAATATTTTTATGCGATTGTTGTTAGATGGTTTAATATCTTAATATATATAAATCTCGTGTCACAATGTTTGTCCTCAATGGACTCCTAAACCACTTAACCGAGTAGAATAAAATTCGCACACCATGTCACAGATTACTAAATAGTTACACAGACCATGTGCAGTTCGATCCAACTTGAGAGATAGGATAGTTTAAATCTCAAATTATAGTCGCAATTTTAATTTATTGCTAATTATTTGTCTGTTATTATTTGACAGTCACAATTATCTGCTAACTCCAAATGATTCTAACAGATGTCGATACCTTTCGACTGGGTTGAGTAAGTAATCAATAGATGGCGCTGCTATGGTAAATCTACGAACGTGTCATACAAGCTACATTTTAACAGTATAATTACCACGTGTTGTTGACGCTTTAAAATTAATTAAATTTATTTTGTAGTGAACGAATTACCGTATTATTCAATTATAAGTAATATAACATAGTTTTATAAAAGTTAATTAATATATCAATGAGAAAATGGCACAAAGCTCCCCACACTTTTTCAATAATTGTACAAAAAAAATTATATTATTTTTATTTAACCTCCATTGAAAATTATTTTGCACTTATTATTTCAATGTGCTATGATAACATGTTTTTCAGTTCCTCTTTCTAATTATTATTTTCAGTCAAATGCCACCGAAAAAATCTAATCTCAACAACGCGAGCAGCAAAGGGTCACGACGCAAACGTGTGAAACGGCTTGACCGATTTTGATGAAATTTTTTGTGCTTATCCGGTATCTATGAGAATCGGCCAACATCTATTTATCATCCCCCTAAATGTTAGGGGTAGTCCACCCCTAAATTTTATTTTTTATTTTTAGACAAAATATTTTATTTCAATTTTTTTATGATACAACATACAAAAATACATACAATCCTCAATTTTCAATCCCCTAATTTTTAATAGCCATTATATATAGTAATTTAATCATTTTTCATCCCCGGTCGATAACTGATTTAAGCGTCGTGGGTTCTGCGTTGCGGGTGGTTGCGGGTTCCGCGTTGCGGGTTGTTGAATGTTTGTAGGGGCAAGCACGTACAATGTGTATCATCAGCATTTCACGCCATTTAGGTTATTTTAGCAATTAAGCAATTAAGCATGTTACTTCAGTTCGCATTCGGTCATCGATCAATCCGCGCGTACTCATATCATTCTATCAGTTTAAGCAATATATCAATTTACTATCAAAAAGGACTTTCTCTCATATCTAACATACTATCAATATCAACTATCATAAAAAGACTGTACGCACCGTACATCTTTTTTGGTCCTTCGGCTATTTTTTGGCTTAGTGAAGTAATAAGCCACGCGTGTGAATCAGCAAATTCGTGGACTCAGTGCAACGTGACTATCAGAGGACTTATCATCGTTTATCAAGATCATCATCCAGCATAATCACGCGGAGTTCCCGGGAATCATTCAGCAGGTTCAGGATCCGACCAATTAGCAGCATATTTCAAGTAAGATTGTTCCATTTTATATATTAAAGCAAATCATATCATAGCAAAATGTCCAACGTGGAGGATCTATTAGCCACTCAGGAACAAATTTCCGCTGCCATTGAGCAAGCTTATACTAATTTCAAAAAAGAAGGGGCAGATCGGAAAACATCTGAGAATATAAAACGCCGTCTCGACACGCTGGACGGATACTGGCATGAATATCAAACAAATCATATAAAGCTTTGTGGATTAGGTATTAAATCTCATGGTTACTTTACGACTAACCAATTTGAAATAATGAAAGATAGGTTCCTCAGCATAAGAGGAGTAATTGAAAATTATCAGCCGAGGGAGGAGAGTAGGCCCTCCACCCCTCTTATCAAACCAGCTACACCGCTGGGCGTTCCGAGCACTCAGCTACCTTTAGGGCAAGCATCATCATCATCAGCCCAATCTCGAGGCATGAACAGCAAAACCGATGAAATGCTGCGCAAGCAGAGCAGTAATTTCAAGGCATTTGAGCATACACTATCAAATATAAATCTCGATGAAATATTCGAAAAATGGCAGTTTGAGCATCTTCTCCGCTTGATAGAATATCGTTGGTCAACAATTGATTCCGCTCATTGGGATCTGGACAGCGAGTTAGGCGGTAGGGACCCGAACTACGAAGAAACTTTTTTTAAATATGAGAGAAAATACAATAACATCATAGCATCAATCAACAAAAAGATGGGGTCCGTAACACATACGGAACAATCAACACCCCAGCTGGAAGTACCGAGCTTCAGTGGGAACTATCATCAGTGGATTTCTTTCAAGGATCTTTTTATGGAGACAATCCACAAAAATCGTACGCTTTCTGATGCACAAAGGATGCAGTTTCTAAAATCAAAAGTCAGGGGCGAAGCCGAGAGGCTTATCCAGCACTTACCTATATCATCGGACAACTATTCTGTTTGTTGGCAAATTTTGAAGCATAGATACGACAATAATAGATTAATTTTAAATTCACTAATTGATCTCATTCTTGACATCCCGATGGTGCCAAGGGGGTCATTATATCATATCAAGAAAATGCATGACACTCTCCTTGAAAGCCTTAATGCTATAAGAAACTTAGGAGTAGACGTAGATGCGTGGGATCCGTTAGTTATCCGTCTTTTATGTCTAAAATTTGATACGGAGACTGAAAATCGATACATTGCATCAGTAAAAAACAAGAGAGATATACCAAATTTAAAGGAATTCTTAGCATATCTAGAGACTACTTTTACTACTCTAGAATCTACAAGTCGGAAGCAAATTAACAAGCCTATGACGCGCAACAGCGGTCATAATTATCAAGTACACCCGGGGTCTAGTAATAAATATAATTTATCAAACAATTTCAAACTTCAGCAAATATCATCGACGCAAGGTCGCAGCACAGCGCAACTTCCGAACATAAGGAACGTAAATTTAACTAAGTTTTATAAATGTCTTATTTGTAAAACAAACGATCATGGCATTTTCCATTGTCAACAATTTTTACAAATGTCGCCAGCATACAAGCGTAGAACCGTATCAAAACTTAATTTATGCCAAAATTGCCACCAAGGTAAAGAGTGCATTTCTAATAAAACATGTCGCGAATGTAATAAAATGCATAACACTCTATTACACGATGCGTTCGTTCAACCCGATCAAAGTTCTAACGCGATGACGTCAAGGAACGTTACGAAATCGGAACCAACACAAGCAGCTCGAACGAACGCACATGTGTCACAGCACGATATACCGGAAGTACTATTAGCCACGGCAATGGTCAGGGTTCAAACCCCAGATGGGTCATATCTAAATCTGCGTGCTTTATTAGATCAAGGGTCTCAAGCGTCATTAATCACAGAAAACGCAGCGCATCAGTTGGGGCTACCACGTCAAAAATGCCAAGGAGTAATTTTTGGAGTAGGTGCAAAGGAGAGTAACTGCAAAGGACGTTTACATATTAAGTGTTTCGCAATTAATAATAATTTTAATTTTGACACCGAAGTTTATATAATGCAAAATTTAATGAAAAATCTACCTAGTCAGTCGTTTACAACACCTTCATGGCATTTCTTAAATAATCTAACATTAGCAGATCCTGAATTTAACATCAGCCGCCCGGTTGATCTCTTGTTAGGAGCAGATATATATTCATTAATTTTATTAGACGGGATCTGTAGGGGGGATCAAATTACACCTATTGCACAAAACACGCAATTGGGTTGGATTTTAAGCGGAAGCGCAAAAACACTTCAATGTAACGTCGTATTAAACAACATAGAGCAAATTCAAAAATTTTGGGAAATTGAGGACATTTCTGAAGAATCAAATATATCATCAGCAGACCAGCAATGTATCGAATACTACAAGCAGACTACTTCGCGACGAGACGACGGGCGATACGTCGTGAGGTTACCAATGAAGAATAACTTTGAAAAAGAATTAGGGGGTTCTAAAAGTAAAGCTATAGCTCAATTTCGTGCACTAGAACGAAAATTTTATCAACAAGAAAATGTAGAAAAGGATTATAAAATATTTATGCGCGAATATCAATTATTAGGACATATGAAGGTTGTGTCAAGTAACACGAAACCCGACTGTTTTATGACGCATCATAGTATTCAGCGCATTGAGTCAATGACTACAAAATTTAGAGTGGTTTTCAATGCGTCTGTAAAAACTACTTCGGGAAACAGTTTAAATGACGTCATGCAGTGCGGGCCTAATCTGCAACAAGATTTACAGTCTCTCATAATCAAATGGAGACAATATCGATACGCTTTTACAGCCGATATCGAAAAAATGTTCCGCCAAATTTGGTTACACGAAGAAGATCAAAAGTTACAAAAAATAATTTGGCGTGACACTAGAGATGAACCTATCAAGGAATTTCAATTAACCACAGTAACATATGGTACTAAATCAGCCCCGTTCTTAGCAATGATGACATTAAAACAATTAGCCGCAGACGAAAAACATAATTATACTCTGGCAGCCGATGTCCTTGACCAGTCATTCTATATGGACGATCTATTACACGGTTCACATTCAATTGAAACAGCAAAGCAGCTACACGACGACCTCATCAAATTATTAAAATCAGGTGGGTTTAATCTCAGAAAATGGAGGTCTAATATCAGTCAATTATCAGATCAAAGTTATACATCAGACACTCAAGATAACTTTAATTTCAAGCAAGCAGAGCATACAAAAACACTAGGACTTTGCTGGAATCCGCACCTGGATGTTTTTACATTTCAATATAAGTTCGATCAGTCTTCAAAGTTGGAAACAAAGAGATCATTACTATCAGAAATTTCTAAGCTCTTTGACCCGCTAGGCTGGTTAACACCGTTATCAACAAAACTCAAAATAATTTTTCAAAACGTATGGCTCTCTAATATCAGTTGGGATGACCAGTTACCAGAAAATATAAAATCAGAATGGAATAAAGTGCAGCAAGATATAAACAAAATCAATAATATACAAATACCAAGATGGATTCAAACAAACCAATGCCGCAGAATCGAATTACATGGTTTCTGTGATTCATCAATTAAAGCATATGCATGTGTTATTTATTGTAAAATCATTGAAGGAGATAAAATTAAGATAACTTTATTAGTGGCCAAAGCAAGGCTTGTTCCAATCGGTAAAAAGATATCATTGCCTAGATTAGAGCTGAGTGGGGCTCTTCTATTATCAAGACTGATGTCAAAAGTCAAGCAGTGTTTAAGCAAATATCACACAGAGGTATATGGTTGGTCAGATTCAATGGTTGTTTTGGGCTGGCTTAATGGAGATTCAGGAAGGTGGAAAACCTTTGTCGCCAACAGGGTGCAAGAAATTATCAATATCATGCCGAGCGCATGTTGGCGTTATATCAAATCTGAACATAATCCCGCAGATTGTGCTAGTAGGGGAATCACCGCACCACAGTTAAGTGAGCATAGTTTGTGGTGGCAGGGTCCTTCTGTGTTGCAGAACAGCACCTATCAAGAAAAACCACAAAAATATTTTACCGATCAAGAAATGAGGATAACAAAACATGTTAACGTCGCCGAGCACGGGACAGAATATAATATAATACATCAACTATTATCAAAATACAGCTCATATACGAAAATTATTAGAATACTATCATGGATATTGCGGCTTAAATACCGCCCAGAAAGCAAACAATCATTTCTATCAATATCGGAATTACAAAGATCCAGTTACATTATCATTAGGAATGTTCAGCACCATACCTTCGCTAAGGAGATAATTAACCTTCGGAATAACAAGTTCTTAACGAAGAGTACACTTAATCAACTAAATCCGTTTCTAGATAAAGACGATATTTTACGAGTTGGTGGTCGGCTCAGAAATACTCACCTAGATCCCGAAATGAAGCACCCTATTATCATCCCTGGTCACAGTCGTTTAGCAGAACTTCTTATTGACCAGTCTCACAAACTTTCCTTTCATGGAGGCGCCAGACTCACGTCAGCATTTTTGCGACACAAATATTGGATTATTGGAGGAAACAATATTGTGAAAAAGCGCTTGCGTGGGTGTGTAATTTGTAAACGGCATAATCCTGTCAAGCATACTCAATTAATGGGTGACTTACCTGCAGCCCGCACCACACCGACAAGACCATTTTATAACACCGGCGTAGACTACACAGGTTTCTTCGACGTCAAAACAAACAAAGGTCGCGGGGTCAAAACTTCGAAAGGCTACATAGCTGTATTTGTATGCATGGCTACAAAAGCAGTTCATATAGAACTGGTATCAGATCTCAGCTCATCATCATTCCTGGCAGCATTACGCAGAATGTCTGCCAGAAGAGGGACACCTCGCCACATTTACAGCGATAACGGTACCAATTTTGTCGGAACTTGCAGAATTATCAATCAAGAATATTTAGACTTGAAATCAATCTTGGACAGCGAATTTTTCACGGCTATAACAGAAATGGAAATTCTATGGCACTTCAACGCACCATCCTGGCCGAGTGCAGGTGGCCTGTGGGAGGCTGCGGTGAAGAGCCTTAAACATCATCTTAAACGAGTAATCGAAGAATTTTCTACATTATTAGCACAGTTAGAAGCTTGTCTAAACACACGTCCCTTATGCGTCCTAACCGAAGATCCAGAAGACTTAAACTATCTTACTCCTTCGCATTTCTTGGCGAGCGGTCCGACGCTAACAATTATCGAAACAGAAAAGGATCATCGAACGCGATGGTAACTAACTCAAAAAATATTTGATGACATATGGAAGAGATGGCGAGTCGAGTATCTATGTAAGCTATCAGCACGGAGCAAGTGGTGTCAACCGCAAGCAAATCTCAACATCAATGACGTCGTAATTATCCACGATGCCAATCTACCTGCTGGAAAGTGGGCTCTCGAAAAAATAATAGATTTACATCCGGGAAGAGATAGTTACGTGCGCGTTGTTTCAATCAAAACTAAGAACGGCGTCATCAAAAGACCCGTTACTAAAATATCAAAATTACCTGTACATCCAAACGATACCGATCATACGTCGTCGAAAGTAAATCAGCAACAAAATTATAACTCAGCAGCACCTGCAACCAGCTACGGAACCATGTACGTCAGACGTCCAAATAAATATGGCAATTTTCTATTTTCAATATTTATGTTTTTAATTTTATCTATCTCATCAGTTTCAAGCCAGTATCAAGTATCAACTCTAAATACAACTCAGGGAATTTATTTTGACAAAATAACAAATATGCGTCTCCAGCGAGATGAATGGAAACTCGTAATTTATTATGATATATGAATCCGTACTGGCAGGGTACGGAACTACTCACAAAATATATAAATCATTTAGAGAACATGTGTATTAGCGCGAACAAAAACATAAACCAATGTGACATAATTATTCTCCAATTACATCACGGGTTCAACAGTCTCGAGCACTACAACAACATTCTACTCGGTCAGCAATTCTCACGGCGGAGCGCGCGCACGCGCCGAGGCCTTATCAACGGTGTCGGATATATCGCGCACAGTCTGTTTGGCGTACTAGACGAACAATTCGCCGAACAGTACAAAACTGACATTGAGACACTCAGAGAAAACGAGAAACATTTAGCAATTTTGTGGAAAAATCAGACATCTGTGGTTGAAGCTGAACTTAACTTAATAAAAAGGGTCGAAGATATAACGAACAAGCAACACAAAATCTTTAATCAACATTTAAACGATTTAGAAGAGGCAGTCCGCGTGCAAGGGGATGTACTTCAAGACGTAGCTACTCAAAATGAATTTACTTTGTCAGCTATTATTGCCAACAACATGTTGTCCAGTCTTCAAAACATTCAAGAAACCCTAATTGACACACTCACTAGTGTCTACTCAGGAAAACTGAACTATCACCTTTTACCTCCCGAGCAGTTACGGGACGAACTCAACATTATTGCGGGATTATTAACGAAGGATGTATCGCTACCTCTAGAAAATATTCAATCAGATCTGTCAAAATTATATCATTTACTTAATTTAAAAGCAAGAGCCTCGAAACAATTTATCTTATTTGAAGTTAAAATTCCATTGGTTAGCAGAGACTACTTTGAAGTTTTTAAATTAATACCTATCCCAAAGCTAGTTAGTTTTAATGCGATCAGTATCGTGCCAGTATCAGATTACGTAGCAATAAATATACAAAAGGATTCATATATTCCTATGTCAGACAAGGACATTCAACATTGTCTAAACTATGATTTTAATATACATTTATGCACTTCGAAGCAACCTATCCAGCAAACTAAATTAGAAGAAAATTTATGTTACAAAGATACCTTAGAGAGATGTCAAACAAAAACATCGATTTGTAAAGAAACTTGGACGGAACTTAACAATATAAACACCTATTTGTTTACATGCTGCGGTCATTGTACCGTGACGATCATATGTGAGCATCATATTGCATCGGAAACATTGCGCCAGGTGGGAATTATGACACTTAGCGACAAATGTATAATTAAAGGTCACTCATTTACGATATTTGCTCATCAATTAAAAGCAAACGTTTTAAATAAAGAAGCGGATATATTAAAAATAGAAATTCCGCCCATCAACAAGATCTTTAATATATCAGTTCCCGACTCCGTTGTCGAAAATCATTCAATATTCGATAATCGGGGGCTGTTTGAGGATGTCAACCGACGAATCCAGGATCTAAAGAAATCATCCGAAGGAATACTGTCGGAGCGCGTCTCATATCATGACGTGCATCATTACACGGCCATATACGTAGTAGTGACGGTAGCAGCGGTCTCCGGCGTAGCGCTGCTGTGGCGGCGCTACCGCGGGCGGCAGCAGCCCGCTCCTCCGGCGGCGGGGCAAGCAGAAGTCGTCGAGGTCCACTCGTTGGGCCCCCAGCGTCCAGCTCTGGTTCGTTGTGTTAGTGAGTGTGCGTTTAATCAATGCAGTGAAATAGGTGGTGTCAATCAGTGCTTAAGTGTAAATCACAGTAAAAGTGAGTCTCATGTGTGCGATGGTTCAAAGTCCGATACAAGTGCGCGAATAGTGAACAAAAGCACGTCGCCGGTGCTTTTCAAACAGAACCAGTCGATCTAATTTTAAGCCAATATCATCACCTTGTTAATCATTTTATTTTAAGGACAAATTGTTCAGTCACTTTGTACAACACGTCACTCACATATCATTGATTTCATCAATATCTCATTCCTCATCTTCTCCCTCGGGAGCATGTACGGGCAAGCACGTACAATGTGTATCATCAGCATTTCACGCCATTTAGGTTATTTTAGCAATTAAGCAATTAAGCATGTTACTTCAGTTCGCATTCGGTCATCGATCAATCCGCGCGTACTCATATCATTCTATCAGTTTAAGCAATATATCAATTTACTATCAAAAAGGACTTTCTCTCATATCTAACATACTATCAATATCAACTATCATAAAAAGACTGTACGCACCGTACAATGTTTTTTAGTTGAATTTCATCATAAACTGTTTAAATGCTCAACGAAGTGGGCACGGGTAAGCTAGTATATATGTCGCAGTCATCTAATTAAATCAGCTATTTCATTGAGTGACTAGCGTTTTTATCGAATGACGACATTTAATTGAAAGACTAAAGGACAACTCGTCAAGTTGTTTATTGTAACGTCCAATGTCTTGACTGAACATTGATTGAACGTCATTTAGTCATGTAGTCATTGACTGAACGTCATTTAGTCCGATTTTTTAACCGACTTCCAAAAAAGGAGGAGCTTTCTCAATTCGATGAATAAGTAGGTTTTTTTTATATTTGTTAGCGAATAAAGTTCCGATTTTTTAACCGACTTCCAAAAAAGGAGGAGCTGGAAAAAATTAAGTATAAATGCCTCTTAATTGGGGGGTGGAGGGAGGGGGAGGAGGGGAGGGGGGGAGAAACCCCCCCTCTCTACCACTCCCACCTTTAGGAGACTACTAGTTTGTAAGATATTTATGGTTGAAGTTTTGAGGTTATGTCTGTGTTTCCGGGATATTTCCAGGAGTAAAACAGGGGAGAAAGGTGGAGACGGCGGTAAGGGGACAAAGGAAATCCCCCCTACCCTCCCTATTTACAGTTGTAGTTTAGAGGTTAGATAAAACAGACAAGTTCTACGTGGAGTCGATAGATTTATTTTTGGGACAATGTTGGTCTGTCACGTCTCCGGCGCTGCGGGAAATGCAGCCCCTTCGCCCATGCGTAACGAATGACATCAACCAACACTCGCCTTAGGCAGCTCCGGCTTTCTGGTCGCCTTCGGCGACCAGCCTCCGCCGCCACGGCGAGTCCTGGTTTCTGCATTTCGTTACGGCGGGCGGGGGCTGCTCTCCCTCCGCGCCTACGCGCTTAAATATACACTCTAGGGGTTGACAGACAAGTACTACGTGGAGTCGGGGTTGATAGATTCGCTTTTGGGAAAATTCAGTCACCTGACTGATTTTATGTCCGCTCTCATATAAGGGCTATGTTACAATCCGCTAACTAATTGGACGTTGAGTGACGATTGTACAATCAATGTTCGGCCTAGTCTTTCAATTAAATGTCGTCATTCGATAAAAACGCTAGTCACTCAATGAAATAGCTGATTTAATTAGATGACTGCGTTTTTATCGAATGACGACATTTAATTGAAAGACTAGGCCGAACATTGATTGTACAATCGTCACTCAACGTCCAATTAGTTAGCGGATTGTAACATAGCCCTTATATGAGAGCGGACATAAAATCAGTCAGGTGACTGAATTTTACTAAAAGCGAATCTATAAACCCCGACTCCACGTAGTACTTGTCTGTCAACCCCTAGAGTGTATATTTAAGCGCGTAGGCGCGGAGGGAGAGCAGCCCCCGCCCGCCGTAACGAAATGCAGAAACCAGGACTCGCCGTGGCGGCGGAGGCTGGTCGCCGAAGGCGACCAGAAAGCCGGAGCTGCCTAAGGCGAGTGTTGGTTGATGTCATTCGTTACGCATGGGCGAAGGGGCTGCATTTCCCGCAGCGCCGGAGACGTGACAGACCGACATTGTCCCAAAAACAAATCTCCACACGTAGAACTTCTCTGTTTTATCTAACCTCTAAACTACAACTGTAAATATTTTCTTAACTAGTGGTTGCTGAGTAGAGGGGAGGGTAGGGGGGATTTCCTTTGTCCCCTTACCGCCGTCTCCACCTTTCTCCCCTGTTTTACTCCTGGAAATATCCCGGAAACATAGACATAACCTCAAAACTTTAACCATAAATATCTTCCAAACTAGTAGTCTCCTAAAGGTGGGCGTGGTATGGGGGGGGGTTCTCCCCCTCCCCTCCTCCCCCCAATTAAGAGGGATTTATACTAAATTTTTTCCAGCTCCTCCTTTTTTGGAAGTCGGTTAAAAAATCGGAAAATTATTCGGTAACAAACATAAAAAAAACCTACTTATTCATCGAATTGAGAAAGCTCCTCCTTTTTTGGAAGTCGGTTAAAAAATCGGACTAAATGACGTTCAGTCAATGACTACATGACTAAATAACGTTCAATCAATGTTCAGTCAAGACATTGGACGTTACAATAAACAACTTGACGAGTTGTCCTTTAGTCTTTCAATTAAATGTCGTCATTCGATAAAAACGCTAGTCACTCAATGAAATAGCTGATTTAATTAGATGACTGCGACATATATATATCTATGGACGCTTCACACCACGTCAATCTGGCCCTGTGCTAAGTATCCAAAGAACTTGTGTTACAGGTACCAGACAACGGAAATATATTTAATACTTTTTTACTATACACATATTTAAGATTTTTTATTATATTATACACAACTACTGTGTACTTACACATCCATGACCCAGGAACATTGATAACTTTTTGTTACCCGCGACCTTTCGTTCGAGCACCAACGCGCTCAACCAACTGCGCTACGGAGGTCGTCGATGAGGAAATGCTTTTATTGACTCAATTTCACACCACATCCACCTAAATTCTTGACTTTAGTTTTATATCTACTTTGTGACTTTAGTCAACATAGTCGAGACCTTTATTGAGACTTCATTGTTTTACCTAACAGATTAAAATTTTCTAATACCTACTTAGGTAGGTACCTAATTATTTTCTGGCATTTCGAAATATTTGAGGAAGACTGGCGACACTTTAATTTCCTTCTTATAGGTCCTATTATTTTTTTAACAGGCATTATTTTCCCACCCTCCTCACAATCCCACCTCTGCAACTCCTGTAAGCCAGGATCAACAGACAATTGAAAAAGAGCCATGACAATGCTCCGGCAGTCTTTGAACCTATACGGATAGCCGCTTAAAGTGTTCTTTAAAGGTCCAACGGCTGTCAAGCACTAGACCGAGGTACGTCATGCTTGATTTGACGTCAATCCTGGTTCCACACTATTATACTCAAACCAGATGGCGGCGCTTTTCTCGGCCCATGAAAAAAGATTGCATCCGATTTTTCTAGAGCTATGGCAAGGCCCAGCGTGCGGATTCGGTGGACGGCAAGTGCAACCGCCGCCGTCGCGAAAACCACCGCGTCCCTGTACGTTTGTCCACGCGCAACGATGAGAGTGTCGTCGGCGTAACACACCAAATCTATGCCGGGAAGGTAGGCACCACGAAGCAGTCAGCAAGTCCCACAGTTGTGGCCCAAGTTCCGACGCCTGTGGGACATCGCACACAGCTTCCTTTGTCTGCCATCCTTCACGCGTCGGATATTGCACCGAGCGGGTAGAAAGATAACTGGCAATGGTATTGCGCAAATATATCGGCACTCTGTGGTACCTCAGACCCTCTTTAATTGTCGCCTAGGGCAGAGAGTTAAACGCGTTTGAGATGTCCAGGGACACCGCCAAAACTACCCCACCCCGAGGCACGACCTCCTGCATTATACTGCGCAAATGCGCGACCGCACCTATCGTTAAACGACCCATTCGGAAGCCAAACTGGTTGGACCTAAGATTCGGCACGACTTGTTCTAAATGCTGGTTGATGCGAGCAACAATCACTCTCCCCAATATCTTGCAGACCTCATCGAGGAGAACGATGGGCCTGTATGCTGACGGCTGGTCTACCGGCTTACCATTCTTCCGGAGAAGTACCAGTTTGCCCGTTTTCCAGCGGCGGGGTACTTGGCCCTGGATCAGACAACTGGTCAATACTGCAAGTACTTGAGGTTCTAGCTTCTTTATAGCCAGAACCCACGCACGTCCCGGTACACCGTCAAGGCCTGGAGAATTTAGCATTACCTAACTTAGTCAAAAAAAAAGTCATAGGTAATACTTTTTTGTTGTTAAAAGTTTCGTCAAGAATGTCATTTTCTTTGTTTATTATTCTTGTTTCGTATACATAAAGTCTATAGAAATATTCAAAGTTTGCTGAAGTTAAACTTTGTAAAAGTACTTACCTAATATTAAATTAGTATCCTCCCGTACATATTTCGTTATCAAAGAGTATGTAGACTATTATAATAATGACTAGTAAGATAATAATATCATTACATGTAGGTAGGTATAGATTATGAGATTACGGCCGGTGAATGCTCCCGTCACAGTCGGTCCAGCCGATTCGGATTACATTCACATCGGAGTTGATGATGATGATGAAAAGTAGCCTAAGTTAATCCTCATGACCAATTACATGTAGATACAATTGGTCCATGTCATAACTTTAGCTATCTACCAGTGAAAGTCGGTCGAGCCGTTCCAGAAATTAGCCGGAACAAACAGGCATGTCTGTTTGTTCCGGCTAAAAGGCCGGACACACAGACAGACAGACAAAAATTTTTTCAATTGCATTTTCGTTTTCAGTGTCCTATAAATTGTCATAGGTACGCATTTAGTAAAACATTGCTAATTGAATGTTACAAACAGACACTTCAATTTTATTTATTTGTATAGATATGATATAATATGATAGCGCTTCCGTGGTCTAGTCTAGTGGTTCTGAGATTCGTTCTCGACCCGGAGCTCGTGGGTTCGATTCCCGCGTTGGAACAACAAAAATGTTGTTTTCAAGTTTGTTTAGAACAATGCAGGCTGATCACCAGATTGTCTGACAAGAAAGATGATCCATGCGTCCGATGGGCATGCAAAAAGTCGGTCCTACGCCTGTTCTCTCGCCAGTCGTGTCGGTTTGCCGTCCCACTGGGTTATGAGAGTAAAAGGATAGATAGTGTCTCTGTGTGTTGCGCACACACTTGGGCACTATAAAATAACTACTGCATAACTGGTCTGGTTACAATGAAGTCGGCTACCGACACCGAAATCGGTGAGGGGAGCTATTATTATTATTATTATATGATCTAAAGATATCTCGCCTTTTGCGACGATGAACATGTGCAGTGAACGCTCTTTTTACTACGCTAAATAATTATTATTAACAAAAAATAATTTATTATATAAGTAGGTACCTAATGACAATAATGTTTCGCTTAGTTTGGGTTACATTTGATTCAATGAATGTTGTTGCATAAGAAACCTGCAAAATTTATATTAAGTATTTTTTTTTCAAGCGTATTAATAATAAATATTCAATATCCGTGCATAATCCGCATAAAAAACAGAAAAGTAAAAAAACCGAAATGTCATTTGTAAAAAAAGAAAATGTCAACTTGTCAATGTCAATTTCAAATTTACCATGGCGCATGTTTGATGTTATAAAATTCTCAAAAAATCAAAACAAACATGAAAATTTTCGATTTATCGCTGTTTAATATGCTTTCAAACCATACGAAACGAACAAATAAGTAATGTCGCAGCCAGCGGGGGCGTACGCGAATGGCTGGGCGATTGACACGACGCCTGTTGACCTGAAGAACGATAACGACGTAAGTGGCCCCCTGCGGACTTGTTTGTGATGATAAGAACGTCCTAAATGACCTTTTAGTGCGTTGTTACTATAAAACAAGCAACGATATTTTCATCCCAAAGATGTATCCGCAATTTAAACAAGAATGTCGTCATAAAATATGTTTTGTTACAAGCTCAGAACATAGCTTGCTTCCAACAGAAAATCACATTGCTTTAGTTTACTTTGCACACAGCTAATGGACACAACTCTTACGTTGCAGGTAATCTCATTTATTTCTTTTTCGTTTTACTACATTTTTTATCACAGCATGTTTCTTATCTACTATCAGTACCTACAGTTTTGTCGCCTCCATGATTCAGTGGTTTGGAACTTGACTCTTTACAACGAATGTCGTGGGTTCGATCCCCGCGCTAGAACCAAAAATTTTGTTTTAAAATTTTTGTTAGAACAAATTTAATTTCACCTGCATGTCTGAGAAGAAAGGTGATCCATGCATCAGATGGAATTGTAGAACAGGTCCTGTGCCGGAAATTTCGCGTCATGTCGATCATCCGTCCCACTGGTTTAGGAGAGTGTAGGAATAAGATATTACTTGTGCTATAATTGGTTTTAAAGAAACTCGCTACTGTCGTAAAAATTGTGGGGTAGCTTTTATTATTATTACAGACTATTGAAGCCCAATTCTTGTATGTAACTTAGAAACAATTAAATGTTAATGAATTGTTATCATAAATTAACCCAAAGCTTTATGTTATTGTAAAATTGAAATAGCTGAATGAACCTTCTGTTTTAAAACTTTTTATACCTACTTAATAGGTTAAAATCTAAAATTGTTTATTATTTAAAGTAGGTAGGTATATAGTTTTTTATATCACCTACTATTTTAGTGGGCATATAATATATGTATGTACTAAAGTATATATGCCCATTAAAATTGTATTAATCAACAATCATGTTTTTATATTTACACACATTAAGAATCTTTATAAACCCTGTTGGGTTACATAGATTCTCAATTTAAAATTAACTTTAAGATTCAAAGTAAACAAAGTATGTAAAGCCATGTGAATAATCTTAGTGTGAATTACATAAAATTTAATGCTAGGCTATAATGACTACATCGTACAATCTGAAATGGGATACAATATGTTTGACCCCACCTAGCGCAGATAAAATTAATGAGTATAAAGTAATTCCTCCTATCTATAAAAGTAAATATATTTAGATAAAAATTAATATGCTCTTAGTTACATTCAACTATGACAAATTATTTATTTGGCTCTCTATTAGAACAGAAAAACAGCAGTTCCCTTGGTAACTTATACAATCTAAGAAATATTTTGTTGTTGCTTTGCCAAGCTTGACGTCAGATGTTTAACAAAACATTTGTACCAACGTCAATTCGTTGTTATAGTAAATAATCTTAGAAATTATACACTATGCTTAAGTTATAAGTGTTATACCTACCTCGTTATCGAATTGATAACATACATAAGGCGATGCTTAATCACTTCCTTGAAGACAAATGTTATCACATTATAATTGGGGTTTACATAATTAACTTATTTTCCATTATATTTTAGGGATCTGCAGTACTATATGGTACATTATATACTTTAGTTCTGTCTCCCCTGCCTAACTATAATAATTAAGTATGAATATTATGAATTGACGAGATTTGGTACAATTTTTTTTTCTTGATTTGTTTGCCTTGCTTCCTTCTTTAACAATTACAAATATGTATGTACATATAAATTGGCGTATTAGTAGTAGTAATATAGTTGTATTTAGGCAAATTGGGTACATTTTTCTTAAGTATCATAAAAAAAATCCTATCCCATCATAATCAAAGAATAACTCAATATACCTACAATATTATGTACTTACTGCCTTTAATTAGAGAAATTATGTTTTTAAACTGAAATCATAATATATTAGAAAGCAAAATAATGTATGTACTCTTATGTTAGCTTAAAAAAATCATCACGAGATGACTAATGACGTCAATAAGACCTAAGTAGGTTTTTTAATAAAATAAATAGTAATAATATGTTTACAAAGAAGTTATAAAATAATACGTCAAACGCTGTTGAGTAGGTAAGTACCTACCAAACTATGTACAAACCTATGAAGAAGTAATGGTCTTTGGTTACAAATACCTAAATAAAATGGTTCGCAAAATATATATGTAACTACATTTCATTATCAAGTAAGCCTTGCTTCGAGGATGTTACACATTGCTCATTACCCCCTAGTGAGACCTACTGATAGGCACTATCTTGGGTTATCGCTTTAACCTATGACCCGTGAACGCGACTGTCTAAAGACGATAACAACAGCTATAAATTCCCGCGCTTATCGTTAACCGATGCTTATTCTTCAGTTGTCCGCGAACAAACGCTGACGTTATTTGCACGCGCCTAATTTCGTTCCGTTTTCAAATTTGAATTTGATTTTTTTTTTATTTTGTTTCTAAATGGCTAAGTTCGTTAATTACAGTGATTTTCTGTCCCCTTACTGATATAATTTGTTAGAGTGTAAAGACATTGCGTACATTATAAAGAGTGTTGTTTATTTCCTAAAATTATTCCTGGTGGCATACATGAAATATTTAAGCGGTCTGTTAAAAAAAATGACCATTACTTTACTGTTTCGTATCAACCCTATCTACTATTCGGACTATTCGGATACGATCTAGAACTACGGCAAAAATTTAATCTACCCAAATACACATTCTACCATTGGCTGTATAATTTCGACTGCTTCAAATTCGGAATTTACCCAAAAGACATCACTTGACAATCAACAAAATCAGCACAAACGCTACGATGGATATAATTGCGAATGTAAGTTTCAACACTATTATTTGCTTTAATTAAAAAAAAAACAACCGAACGTCAAACCGAATGCTTTTTTGCAGTCGATCACGAAACCAAAATCAAAACTAGGACCTATTACTCTAATATATAGGTACTATATATATTATAGACTCGGAAACTTTAAATTACCGCTTAGGTACTTAGTTGTAATTATCTCAATCTATTTTAAGCAACACATAGACTGTAGGGGTGAAAGATAGCCGAGTTTACTTTGTTCGATTAGCCAATAATGTAATCAGTCGAAGCAGGTCGTAGGTTATCGAGTATACCTATTGTAACAAAAATTATAAACAAGCTTTCATCACGCTAGTGCCGGGTGTTGAGATAGATTAATATATTATCACTTTTTTGTGTGATTGTACTTTGTACTGAGGTGTTTTTTATGCAATTGTACGCACACTTATCTGCAGAATTTAGGCCCTAAGTAATTAATTATATTATATAAGTAGGGGAGTCCCTTAATTTAGGGAATTCTCCTATAAATCACTACAACAGTAAATTTGTAACATCAATAATAAGGTTTTTGTTTGTTTAGTTACAGTCCATTCCGCGAAAGATGTCTGAAATTAGTGATAATAAAAAGTAATATTGACTATATTTAACAATTTGAAGGACCCGTAAAGAAAAAATACCCGATCCTAGTATTTTTTTAATTACCTTTAAACACTCTTATACCTCATATGGGGATTTTATAGGACAAGCTAATTTAAAATTCTATCGCGCGATCACTGCGCTGTGATCTAATATCGAATCGATCGATCGAGTTCTTGGGGACTTCTTTTCAACTTTTTCAAGGATCCACAACTTAATTATAATAATGTCCTAAACTTACCTTAATTTTATGTTTTTATTTTATTGTCAATATTTATTTCAGTATCACCCGGTGTTCAAAGCGTTCCTGGCCGGCTCGTTTTCGGGGACGTTCAGTACTATCCTCTTCCAGCCGCTGGACCTCGTGAAGACGAGGCTACAGAACCCCAGCCAGCATGTTGTTGCGGCGACTATCAAGTTAGTATTTTTCTTTTCCCCCTAAACTTTTAAGGAAAATATAACTCTTAGATATAACAATAAAGCTGAAAAAAAATAAAAAAATTACGGGTGTAGGTAGAGTTGTCGAAAGTTACGAATCATAATCAGTCACAACTTAAGGGCGTACTGCAAATTTTTTTGTGTAATAATAGAAAGAGTTGTAGCCTTCAGAACAAAAACTATGTCGACACTAGCGCCGAATGAAGCTAGTGACGGAAAAAGGAACTATATCTATGTCAAATGTACCCTCATTGCATTTAGATATGTTTCTCCTCGAAACCGTACATTTTGACATGATAAGTAGCCTATATGCTTCCCCAATGAATAGTCCAGTAGCCTTAGAGGGATATTGGAAACAATCAAACCTTTTTCTCATCTCTCTTTATTTTATTATTATCAGTGTAAATAAGAAACTGTTTCTCCACAGCAGCCGAATCCAACCCGGCATGATGTCTATATTCATGACCATAGTGCGCCAGGAGCATATAGTGGGGCTTTGGAAGGGCATGGTGCCCTCCATAGCGCGCTGCGTGCCGGGCGTAGGGCTTTACTTCTCGTCGCTCCACTATCTAAAGACGAAGCTGGGGATGACTAAAGACTTGACAGCCTTCCAAGCTATTGGACTGGGTGTGGCGTCTAGGACCATGAGCGGAGTGGCTCTGATACCGATCACTGTTATAAAGACGAGGTAAGTTTGATATTATTGATATCTATACTAATATAATAAAGCGGAAGAATTTGTTTGTTTAAACACGCTAATCTACAGGAACTACTGGTCCGATTTGAAAGATTATTTTTTTGTTAGATAGTTCATTTATAGAGGAAGGCTTCAGGCTTTTTAACATTATATATTATATAAAATACCAAAAGCCGTTGATATTGAACTGATTTGATTCTCGATTGTGTCTTATGTGATTTATTGTGCACCTTGTATACTAGTGTGCCACAGCTTGCTTTTTATAGTTGAACCGATTTTGTTACAGATTGTTACACCATACAAAATTAAATATAACCGATTTTGTGAACCCCTTTTTTAGTAAAGTTAGTGGGCGCTTGTGTACTGGACACACACTCGGACACTTTAAAACAACTCCTGTATAGTTTCAACGAAACTAGTGACGTAGTCCTTACATTGAAGTCGAATGTATTTCAAATTTAGTGTACATACGTAAACAGACCTGGCTGATATTATTACAATTACCATACAAAACATTGTGTGTTTGTATTATTTCTGTAAATGCGTCGCTCTTTTTAGTGCGTTGTTGTCATGCAAATTGATTGATTAACATGGAATTAACATAGAAAGTAATGCATGCAGGGTCAAGCATTTTACATAATAATGCTTAATGTAGAAATGCGATCGCGTGATAATGTTGATCATTACAAGACGCGTGCTAGCGTACTTTGTAGGGAATATAAATAGAGTGGGCGCTAGCACAATGCCGCGATAAGAGGCGAGAAGGTGTGGAAATCCGACAAGAACCATGTCACTCGAAGAGTTTTGTTGCTCTTGAACACCTCTTCTGCTCTATCGAGTTTGTTTGTGATAGGATATTCACTTAGTCTCTGTTTGTATCTGCTAAACCATGATAGATAAACAAACTACAATTTTCACAAACACAATATATGACACAACCATAAACTAGTCAGTAATGCCAATAAAAAAAAATATTGGCCAATATTGTTTGCGATTATAAATCCATATACTATAGACTTTATTCTACAGGCGGCAGTGTCAAAATGGCGTATTTTTATATTAAAAGTTTTTCATTAATAATAAGTTATAAAATGTATGGGATAATGAAGTATGATCCTTTAATATTCTGGTGAAAGTGTTAATATGTGTGCACAATAAGCAAATATGTGAAAATTTCGATGTTTTTGGTTTACGTTTGGGTTAAATTTATCTGGAACGTACTAAAAACACAATAAACTTGATTATTCAGCATTTGTACGGAATCCTCATTGCTGTGTCCGATTCGCACTTGACCGCGACTGTGGTTTAGAGTGTAATCCCCTTCATTTTTACTGGAACACTGAGTTCAAATATTTTATTTACTTTACTTTATTGACCTCCTAATTATCACGATGTATAGGAACTATTTACATATTGATTTGTAATAATTTCTTTGTCTTTTACAGATACGAATCGGGTGTATACAAGTATACTAGTCTCAGCGGCGCCCTGCGCGACATTTACCGCGCGGAGGGCCTGCGCGGCCTGTCCTGCGGGCTTGGCCCTACGCTGGCGAGGGACGCGCCCTTCTCTGGCCTGTACCTGATGTTCTACACGCAGGCCAAACAGGCTGTGCCTAAAGGTGAGGATAACAATGGATTGGTGGTCGATCTTGTTTGTAGAAAATGAAAGATGGTTCTCCCTCAGAGGGAATTCCTAGATATATTCTCATATTTTCAAACTATACGGTCACATCTAGTATTGTAGTACACCGCTACTCCTTTAGTGAGAAGCTCTAGTCTGAAGTAAAGGCGATAGGAATGGATATGTAGGATTTATCCGCCACTTAATAGTATTATAGTATTTATAGTATTAGTATAATAGTATATAGTAGTATAGTATAGTATAGTATAGTATAGTATCCGCTTATAGTATTTTAATACAATTATTAGGATTTTAGACCTACTGGATTAATAAGCTCCCACAATGATTTCGGTGTCGGTGGCTAATTTCGTTGATTCATTTTAGACTGCCCAAGTGCCTGACACTCAATTTGACATGCTTAATGCCCATCCGGCCCATGGATCTCTTTTCTGACAATCGAGATCTGTCAATCAATTCAGCATTGTCCATTCCAAACTGAATACACAACAATCTAAGCAACAAAGCGACATTTTGTTGCTACAATCATCTTCACTAACCGCTAGCCAACAGAGGAGCTGTCCTATCCTATACTCATTTATAATGGACAGTGTAACTAATAATATCACTTATAATGGATAATGTAACTAATAATCATTTATAACGGATAATGTAACTATTAATAATTTATAATGTAAACTAATAATTTATAATGCATAATAATAATTTATAATGCATAATGTTATTATGCATTATAAATTATTATTACATAATGCATAATAATTTATAACTAATAACCCAAATTATCCTTCCAGAATGGCTCCAATCCCCGGCCACGGCGAACATGGTCCACTTCTCGTGCGGCATCATCGCCGGCGTCGCCGCCTCGCTCGCCACCAACCCCGCCGACGTGCTCAAGACCAACATGCAGCTGTACCCAGAGCGGTTCCCCAACGCACTCACCGCGGCCGTATATGTGCACCAGGTGAGCTGGCTTGGCTTACTGTCACGAGTCTGATCAAACAGACTGTGACTGATTGTAACGGAACAGATGATAAAAGGTTCATATTATGAGTGCACCGGCTGAAAGGGCACAACCCCTTCAAAAAATAGTCCCTGTACTTCGTTAGGTACAGTGGTAAGGTATTGCCTAGATAATGTACTAAATTGGCACGCGATAAGATGTTCTTTATTCGATTAGATAATTCGAGAAGATAATTTTTATCTCGAAGTACTTAATATAAAAGCCTTGATATTTGATAAATTAACGCTTTTACCTAAATGTAGTGTTTGCCGTATTAGGACTTACGTTGCCCTGGCTTATCCCGTCGAAAAGATAATATAATAATAAGCTACAATAATATTCTATAACTATTAGGCCCCTGGACACGCAGACGGCAATCAAACATCGTACGTTTGTTAAGATTTACTAAAGATCAATGCCATCTATTGACAAGAAACATACTTTGAAACTGGCATCTTTTTATCAATAGATGGCGCTTCTATGCATATTATTATTTCAGGTTTTGGTTTCTTAATTTTTTCTAATAAAACTTAATGTCTTTGTTGCAGACTTATGGTGTTCAGGGCTATTTCAAAGGAGCCGTGCCACGGATGCTGCGTAGAACTCTCATGGCAGCTATGGCCTGGACAGTGTTTGAAGAAATAACGAAAACTATTGGATTGAAATGATTATTTCATTATTCTGTTGTTAATCTTTGTTGTTGTTTTGTTTAGAATGTTATATTCAGTCCGATTTAATCGATTGGGAGTTAAATGATTATTTATGGAAATGGTTGCTAAACTTTGAAAAAAGTATATTTTTACACTTGATAATAAATGATGTTGGATGTAGTTATTCTTATACCATCCCTAAATTATAACAGTATGCATGTAAGATTTGATGATTTTCTACATAATAGAGTTGCCATATTTATCACATAATATTTAGTTAACATGTAATCATAATCAATATTATTTTGTGTTGTTATTCATGTATACTTAATAAAAAACATGTTGGATACCATCAACACAATATATAATTATAATATCGAATGTGATATAGCTGTAGGCCTGATAACGATGATCTTTGTTATGTAAGTGTACAAGTGTATCTAAAGATATACTTACAATGTTTGAAATATTATATTTTGTTGATTAAAACGATTGAAAAATTATATTCCAATTGTATTTTTCACCCTTTCTTGAACATATTATATACTCGTTATTTGAATACCTATTTCGTTGCCAAGAACTAATAGTATAGTCTTCTCTAGATACAATAATTTATTTACAAAATGTATTAAATAAATTTTATTTGAATAACAATGCTAAATGAGCTGTAACAATTTATGTGAAACAAGAAATTACAACTCGTGTGAAATAAAAACACAGTATAATAACAAAAAGTTTTTATACATATTTACATAAAATTTGACTAACAAAAATGATTTACATAAATTCTAGACCTTCATACTTGAGGGCTTCAACAAATGTGTCCTCTAGAAGCACTGTTCCGTCCGTTTTAAATGCAGTAATATATGTTGCGGTTTTGCCTTCAAACTCCGTTGTTTTCAATGCAACAATTGCTTCGTCATCTGTACCGGGGATGAACTTGAATGAGGAAAACCCATGCTTTGGGTTAGGATTTTTCGACAGCTGAAATGAATACAACATTTTGCTCTATTTATCCCAAATAATTTATTTATTAATAACTATCAGCAGGTCAGTTGGAATAATTAAAATCTAAGTGTTTGTAACATTACCGTAAGAGAATTGTATAAAAATTATCACAGCAATGTCAGCTCACACCCATGCGACAATGCCCGCCATTTTTAAGAGTGCTACTTAAAAACTTTATTTTGCTACACAAGATACATGTTGCATTGAATTGCAATACTAAATTAAAACTCTTTAAATTGCCAATGCATGTAATTTTAGCTCTATTGTATAAGTGCAGAGATCCATTTTCATTGTTTATTTCCAAATGCAGAAATTCCAGATAAAGTAGTTCAAGGTGGCTTACAGAATACATATTATACTACCATTTAGTTACTATATTTTCAGAAAAATGTGGTTGTGGACATGACAAATTGTTATTTGGCGACAGAACCCTAAAAATTGATGTTTTTTTTTGTGGCAGTATAATTTTGTCACTGGCAATGTTTGATTTAAAATGAAATAACCATTATTGACATAAAGAAACTACCAGAAGCCTAGCATGTTTATAAATTACGAACAATAAACTGGCAATTACCAAGTTAAAGATAAAGTTTAATTGGTGTCGTAAACCATGTAATAAAACTGATAACTGATAGAGCATGAAGAAATTTTAAACACTATGTTTAGCAATACAATAATAATAGTTTAGTAAGTCAATATTAGCATTTTTTATAAAAAAAACATTAGCTGAACAGCTTAAGTTACATTTTATTTATAAATAAATAATAAATATAGGCTAATATATAGACGACTCTTTCGTTAAATAGGGATCAGTACTTTAGGTGCCAGGATATAACTAACATACATAGACTGTACCTAAATTATTAACCTTCCTATTAACTTCACCATAAAAAATAATGCAGGAATACTAAAATACTACAATTCAACTCACTTGCATTGCCTGTACATGGTTGAAATTGTTGTCAGCAGTTATTAAATAATTACAACCCATCACTTCATCCTTGGTTTCATTGTATGGTTCCCGGCTGCATCGTCTTGGCAGGAAATACCATTTCTCCTGCAATTCCGACCAGGCCCCAGACTCATGTATCATGTAGCCAGGCCATTCTATGTTTATTGAGCGACGTATTGCTTTAAACTGATTTATCCAATTCAAATGTTGGACCTGTAACAAAATAGCATAAGATAGTAATAAAAAATTTGTGCTTGAATGCTAGAAATTAATCAAATCACTAGTTAAATTGATATTTTCTTTGTACTTGTACTGTACTGTACTTTGTACACAAACCAAAGTTGTCAGTTATATCATAATAGGTCAAATAATTTGATTGTTTGCCGGGTCATCACTTTAGTATAAGAATGGATTTTCAATCTACAAAATTCTTCTTTAAATTGAACTGTTTTGTAGATCTAGAAGTGAGGCTATGGAATATGGCTACATCTCAACAGTTCTCAGAAAACAGATTATACTTACTTCGCCATGAATGTTGATTGCCTTAACCCACATCGGGTCAAATGTTTCAAATTCGCCAGCCGCTGTGGTCCACTCCTTACCCATAGAACCAATGTACAGAATCTCGTCTTTAACTGTGGCCCATTCTGCCTTATATCCTTTCTCATTGGAACCATTTCCATCTGACAATATTACCCATGGCACAACTTTTTTATTGACTATTTCAAAAACCTAAAAAAACAATATAAAAAAGATATTGTCAAACAATATTAATATTATTCTCGTAAATCTGATGGTTTATAAAACTTACCATGCCAGACCTATCATCGAAGGTCAGCAATCTACCATCGTACACAATTAACTCGGAGAGCTCCATACCTCTGCCTTTGTGCGAGTATGTGGATGACAGAAGTGTATTAGGTTGCTCCCAAGTCACCGTTACATACTTTTTTTTACCATTAAAACTAAGAAAACCTTTCTTTAGGTAGCTATTATACGTGTTTGGTTTCGTTTTGCTTTTGGAATCTTTGTCTAAATCTGTGACTATACCAATTCTGTATGTTATCACTTCTCCAGATTGGAATGCTGCGGTTAGGGGATATGTACTGTTGTATATCTTGGAACTCTTGTTCCACGTGTGCATGGAATTATTCGGTAGCTTCTCAGACCAATTGTAGTAAAATAGCACAAGAAGGAAAACACCTATGACTCCTATTAAAAATACAAATTGCGGTTGTATTCTTACTGTGTTACCGACTCTGTATGTGGCCGGTGTTCGGAGAGCTTTACGCCAGTCTCGCGAATTATTCTTCATGTTTTCTTCTTCCAACTCATACATGTCATACATAACGTACAATATGAAATACTATTTCATACTTCAGTCGCAAACTTTGTAGGATCACAGGAAATTTATACTACAAGATATTCATGATGATATTACTGCATTTCTTTCTAACTTATAGAATTTATAAAATCCATATTGTTAATATGGATATTGTCCAATTTTAATTTATTAACACGTTATCGAATAATAAATGACATCATTAAAAATTATTAATTTGTCAATTTTACAACAAATTGACATTTGACTTACACTTTTTTTAATTATGGCCTTAGGACATAAAACCATATTTGACAGTATTGTCCAAAAGTAGTATTTGTAAAGATAGATATTAATTATTATTTGCTATTATAACCGATTATGATATGTTGAAACTTTACAGAAAATTTATAGTAACCAAAATTTTACCACAATCTGTATTTTAGAAAATGATCGTTAATAGTTAAATATACGATAACTAGATGGCGCTAGCACTTTACTTATTAATATTATGTCACTCATAGATGTCGCTGTTTTATTGAATTGAAATCCTGAATAACAATCTATAATAATAATATTTTTTTATAATAATAATAATTACTATATTTTATTTTGCTAATTGCTAACTTGAAAGCCTTAAATAATAATATTTTATTTGTTGGACAAAAAATAAATGGTTCAAAGGTTACCAGGTATATAGTAGGTATTATACTGTCATTTATAGTAAAGCGGCTGTCAATAATTCCATGAATAAATAACAACAATAATTATTAATTATCAAATGTACGGTGTATTTACTAATGTTCTTTGGTATATTGAATTCGTTTTTATGGCAATTTTAATAACAGGATTCTTCTGTTTGGTTCTATACATAGGAAATTCAAATTACAGTACATACAACGCACAGTTTGATATGCGCCTAAGGTAAAGTACCTACCGATTATCCTTAACCTTAAACAACAGTGATAAAGTTGGGAGTGATCAGCGATGACTGCATAGATAATACAGTTTGTATAGAGAGATGACTGCCTCAATGTCAATAACGCAACGTATTAAAAAGACGTTTTACACCAAGTTTTAAAGGAGACCACGCTTAGTTAGGATTACTATCTTTAAAATTAGAATTAGGACATAACTTATCTAACTTGTAAATTCGGGTATCAGTCGTCTGGTCCGGATGCTCCCCAGACGCCTTGAAGCTAGGACAAATCCGGGAAAGCCCGGGCCCTGACTACCTAACTCCGGTCGCTTTCCCGTCTCTCGAGATCAACTGCCATTGTGACGCTACATCTTTTTAAAACACGATTTAAAAAGTTAAAACGTCAAAATTATGACATATTATTAATTTTTTAAATCGTGTTTTAAAAAGATGTAACGTCACAATGGCAGTTGATCTCGAGAGACGGGAAAGCGACCGGAGTTAGGTAATCGGGGGGCAGGGCGGATGGCCACCTTAGGCTTAGCAAACGTAGTGTAAAATGATGACGATGAAATGGACTGACGTGTGACGGTTTAAAATTTGGTAGCGAATAAATGGGGACTGCCCAAGACCGGAATGGTTGGCGCTTATTCGGGAAGGCCTACGTTACGCTGTGTTTTGATAGATCCAGGGCACTGTACCCAAAATAACGGCTGATGGCAATCCGCAGTGGTTTTAGTGGGTAAACCGGATGTAGCGAGCCGGAAGTCCCACATACCTACCCTTATCCTTGGTTCCCTAGGGGTATGTGGAACTTCCGGCTTTATATGATTATGGCTTTATATTTCCCTTGCGACAAAAAAAAACCCTACGTTAAGAGGAAACACTACGAATTTTTTTCCACACAAAAATAGGGGTCTACGGGATTTCTATTTTCTCCCTGGATAATACCTCGAGAGTAACATTTTTTTCCCTGAATATTTATGGATATTGTTTGTACGTCCCTATTTTTTCCTTTTTTTAATAAATTAATTATTTAAAGAGATATGAACGTTTCAAAACCTAAAAAAAATGGCCAGACTCTACGCTATGTTTAAATATCTAGGAAACAGATTTGACTACAATAAACAATAGAATCAAAAAATAGGAACCTAGCTCAACTCTTTTTTTAGCTAATACAGAAAAAATATTTAAATCGGTTATGTTTTGGAGGAGGAAACAGATATCCCCTAGACGTCGATTTCAGGTACTTTTAATAGGTAATTTCAGTCCAAGTTGCGGTTGTCTCTATCGCGCTAGTGCTGGCTAGCTAAGGCACTGCGAGACAGCAATCGATTTTATAAATACCTATTTTGTATTTCTCTCAACCGTGGTGTTTCCTCTTAAGTGGACGGCGTTAGGCTGTTGATTTTGGCTATACACAAAGTGCATGCCATTAGAGAGGCTGTTGATTACGCGGCGCTACGATTTACGAGCTGTCTTACATTTAAGGAGAGAGAGAGAGCGATAAAAAAGTTTGGTGAAATTGGGTCTTATTCAAATTCAAAATATTTTATTTCCAAATAAAACTTAATAAGCTATTTTCGGAAAGTCAACAAAAAGGCTACCACCGGCGTAAGAAACTCGGACGGAGCATATTGCATTTTATATAGGATTTGTGTGAATTCTTGCCATGATGCAATGCTGCGGCGACAAAAAAACAGGAATGTATCTTAACACCAAGGAGTACAGAATCAGCTAACACCGAAACAAGAAGCAGTGCTGAATTTATTTATTTATTTGAGTCAACAAACAGCTAACACAATAATTTTTACAATAAAAGTATTACAATAATAACAATCCTCTTAATCGTGTAGCCAGCACCGTTAACTCCTTATTAATTTTTAAGGTAGCGATTAAAAAATGAACTTTATTTATTTCAATATGTTATTTTAATTATTATGAAGGTACACTTCTCCTTGAATCGCACGTCCGGTGCGCCTAGAAATATTTTCAATCAAGTCTTTGTTCCAATAGGATGATTACTGATGCACAATGATTCACTTCTATTTTATTAGAAACATAGTAATATTATTATTATAAATCTATACTTTATATACTTACTTATATAAAGCGTGTATTTAACCAAAATAATGTCATTACTATAAATAGGTACATGGCTGATGGTACATGGATGATTCAAGGCTAAACTCTCCAGTGCTTACATGAACAAATCTCATGGAAAACCCTTAGCGTATGTACATAAAAGTACCTATGTTATTATTATGATTTATGACTAGAGTACCCTAGTCGAAATTGAACCATAGTTCATGATATTAAAAAAGAAATGTTTCCTACTATGTTTCCTAGTACGCGTAAAATGAAATTCTGCGGAATCTGTACATTTTTGTTGCTGCGGAAAACATGTGTGATACTACAGCATGTAAACTAACTACTACTATACCAAATTTCATCGAAATCCGTTCAGTAGTTTTTGTAAGAGTAACATATCAATTCACTCTTACTTCAAATTCAAAAATTCAAAATTTTTTTTGAACTTTACTCTTACTTTGTCGTATGCCTCCCTTAATAATACCAACTTAAAAAGGAGGAGAGGCTTTTCAATACGACCGGATTTTTCTGTGTGTTCACCGATAACTTTGTCGTTCATAAATCGATTTTTGTGTTTTTTTACTTCTAGATTTCAAAAACTACAAGTTAGAACACACAGTTCTGCTCTTCCAAATGAATACGAGCACCGAGTAAATATCGATTTGAACCGACCAGACACTAGGCCGGTCTGCTGTGACTTAGGCTGTATTTGGTTCTGCAGCCTCATAGGCAGCATAGCCGTTATTGCTGTATGCTACTGGGGAGCCTATACCTTTATTTCGGAAACCAATCTTAAATTTGGTTTGTTTATGCCTTAGATTTGATTAACGTACCTATATAAGAAAGATGTAGGTGATACGGGCATGCAAAATATGAAAAAGAAACTTATTTTTTGCGTATTTTGTAAATTACATAAATATTGCAAATAAAAGTATTTAATAGCTCTATTGTTTTTTTATTGAAAAGTCCTAATTCCGTAACATTCCTAGTACCTACGCTGTTACTGGAAAAATAAATAATGATAAAAAAAGGAAACAATAACTTATTAAAAAACATTAAGAATATATGTAGCTTTACAATCGAAAGTCAAATCAGTTCGATCTCAACGGCTTTTGGTACTTTATTTGGTGGATTACTTTGAGACTGAGAGTACAACAAGTTACATCGTAACTTGTTGTACTCTCGACCATTACAATCGACTGATAATCAAAATAAACGAACGTCAATTTATTGGGCAGTACCGGGCGATCGAATCTGAATCAAAATCTAATCAGTTTGGAGAGTAAGGCCCCTGTAATCTCCATTTGCCTTGCTTGTTTTATAATCTGAGGTAACTTACATTAGGTATCTTAGTTTCCTTGAGCGCTACATCTAAATCTTTTCCTGTAGATTAAAAAGATTAATTACTTTCGCAAAGCCTTAAGACATATTATGGCTATCAGTAATCAGTGTACACAATAATTGCGTTTGTAATAACATCCTCCATTTTTAATTTCTCCTAACTCGTTCTATTTAATACAGAGGATGCACTTTCGTTCTCGTGCAAAAAATTAATTTGGACTCCAAAAGCCGGCGTTGAGAATGAAAGCTTATAATTAGTCGGTTATACAATGGCAAATTTATGATAAATTACTTGTCAATTAATGGTAAGGTTAAATCTCTCTCATACTTAAATGCCATGTGCGTTATTGTAATGGTTTTGGTCAGCCAGTGGGTCGTGGGTTCGAATCCCGCGTGTGAACAAAATGTTGTTGTCAAGTTTGGTTCGGACAATTTAAGACATGAATAGATGAACGTTTACCCTTGTGTTCCTTTAAGCACTTCTTTTACTCTAAACGCTCAGATCATTCATAAGCTAGTGGAACTACTGACAGATGTCAAAATTTAACATTTCCTTTTTATCCCATATATTCTATTTATTTATATTAACAATAATAACTACATTAAAAAAGAATCTAGAATAAATTTGCTCGATCCATAACTTAAAAATAACATCGAGATCAGTGAAATCTGTGAAATCTAAGTAAACGTCAAAAACAAGATGGGTAAAATTATGCAAAATGACGTGATCATTCTGAGCGTTTTGAACAGTTTTTGACAGCTGACAGCTGCGTCTGGAACACGGTATTGGTCGCAAAAAAAAAAAACCAGAAAATTGAGTTTAAACTGTCACTTAAACATTCTAAGTTATGCAGTAACATTAAGTACATTGATTCTAGAGACGGATCTTTAGATTAATGTACATAACGACCTATTCTAAAATTTAAGACGAATGGTCAAGCAAATGACCTTGAGTGTTTGGACGTGGAGCTAACGCCATCTATTTATGAATAGTAGTTCAATGTAGCGTGCATTAGGATGTCAAATTATATTTTCACTAGATGGCGCATTTAGCATATTTCTCTGAGTTGAGCAGAGTAATAATAAACAGAGGCTACATTTTATATACTAAATAATATATACTTAGATTATTTAGTATATAAAATACGAGATACCCAATTATAAGAAAAGTATAACAAAGAAATATGACCTTTGACCCTTGAAATTTAATAGTAGCGTACACCCTACCATATATATAGATTAATTTATGACTGATAATTTATATATATATATATATATATATATATATATATATATATATATATATACAGCGTGTAAAAAGAGCAGTCACTATAACTTTCAGATACGATTATACTACCTTTCCTCATTTCGGAAATGTATTTTTTTTATATATTTTTTTGTCAAAAACAAAAAAAAAAATATTTTTTTTACCATTTCTTAATTAAAAAAAAAACATTTCTAGAATGAGAAAAGGTAATATAATCATATCCCACAGTTATAGTGACTGCTCTTTTTATACTCTTTATATAATATAATATACAGGCTGTAAAAAGAGCAGTCACTACAACTTCGTGGGGGAATTACCAGGCAAGAGATATATGCATTGCTACTAGTCATTTGCTTTTAATCCACTGTTTTAAAAACTTTCAATAGGCAATCTACAATGTGCACAACACAGCGATCAGCTGATTACGCTGAGAGGTCAATAGCACGCGTAAGACGTTCATTACGTACTAGGGCAAAAATTATAAAATTTAATTATTTAATGCAGAACGTTGTTCCAAACAGTTTAGCCTTGCGACTAAAATAAATAGCATTTACAAAAAATAAAGTTTCTAGAATCAGTCGAGGTCCTATACTCATATCCCAAAGTTATAGTGACTGCTCTTTTTTTATACCCGTTATATTATATACATTTTGTTTAATTTTTTACAGTTTACTTCTTACACAGGAAACTTTTGTCTATCGATGATTCATACAGGATGTTACAAAAAAAATATTTATTTAAATAAACTTGTTTATTATTTTTGAAGTTATTTTTTTTCCTTGTTGGCAATGGGACTTGTTGGCTTGAATGGTAGGAGGCTAATTTTCTTTTTTTAGACTTTTTTTAATTTTTTTGTTGACAGCCTCTGTTATATACTGTGGGTCTCTAATGGGTATATTTCTCAGATATCTAGGATCCACTAATTCTGGTAGTATGCAATCCATATAGAAGTCTTTCAGCTTTTTTTTTCTGTCTTTCCGCGGCGTTTCTCTCTAAATGCTGGAGAATTCAAAAAATACTCTTTTTGAATTCTCCAGCATAATATCTTCAGCCATATCCGGTTTTGAGCAATTTTCCCCATAGTTTGTTCCATCTTGGGTCAATCTCCTCTAAATATTTCAGAGTCAGTTTCCGACTCTTCATTCGTTTTTCTTCGTTCCGTTTAATTTCGTTGCGTGGACTTTTTCCAACAATTGATTTATCCAGAACGGATAAAGGTTTTTGAGTATTGAATGATACTTTTCTGGTACCTAATATTCTTCATTTTGTTATGTTTTTTCTGTATTTCAAAGAATACTCTGTATCTGTACTTAATGCTAAAAATCTATTACAAAAATTTGTAAGTAAATGATTCCGGCATTCTACTTTTTCAACGGTATAATTTTCATAAGGTCTAGATTGGATTATTTTTGAATACGTGCTGGCGTCCCCGTCCGATATTTAACGCGCATTTCTATACTTTTTTTAAACCCTTGCACCAAGATCTAAGACTACATTCCTGTAGACGGTCCTAAAAGAAAAAAACTAAATTTAGTTTTGATTTATTATTAATTATGAAATAGTATAACTATTAGTTATACCTCAGTCAGAGTAATATAATAGTACCTAATACACGTAGAAAAAAGGGAAATAAAGGGTACTACGAGTCAAAAAAAAGCTAGTAAATTACCAGAATAATTTTTGTAGCATGTGTGATCTTTTGCCTCTTTACCCTTGTTCTGAGCTAGGACACAAATACAGCAATATTTATTTTTAATGCCATTTTTTATTTTTTAACAACAAAAAAACCCAAGTCAATGAACTGTAAAGGCAAAATTACGAATCACTTTACACGCAGTAGGAGCCAATATTTTGTTGACTAAAGACATGGTTTTTTAAATATTTTTTACGGCTTCCTTTATTGATAATTAACTCAGGTTCATAGCTTCAGAGCTATGGCATATTTCCATGGCAAGCAATTTTTTTAACATTATGTATAACTGTAGGTTTAACTGTATAATAGTGTAGCAGTAAAGAGTAATTGTTTGATGTCTCTGTGATAAGTATTCTGTATGATAAACATTTACATTACAATGACACTGTCTGTACCTAGACTATAATTGTAAATAATTATGCATCTGATGATCATCATAATTTTTATCTTTTCTGTACAGGCGGAATCTTGGGATCTTTTGGGGACTTTCCGCGGTTCCATAGACTTAAAAGTAGGTACCTATTAACTCAATAGCGACCAACTCCTAATAGAACCTATCGTCACCAGGAATACAGCTTTATATCTAATTTTAAGTCTATGGGACCGCGGGAAATTCTTTACATTATAGGTACAATATCAAAAAATATGTCTATTTTATAATTAGATAGGTACCTACTTACTTTTTAATATCATTTGCTTTGGCTTCTTTTGCTTTTGTCTGATTTGCAACACGAGTTCTTCTTTTATATAGCAACTTCAATAATCGTTTGTTACTTTGTTTCGGAATACTTTTATTACCTATGTTTGTTTCAAAGTCGAACCGTAATCACACAACATGTGCAAACTATAATATATAATTTATACAAGCCGGTAATGTCAATTGTCATTTGTCAAATCAAAACAAGACCACGCGAGATTGTATTACTCTTATCTGCTTATTTACTGTGCGCGCCGTGCGGAACGGCAACGCTGCATTGTACATGGATTGCATCGAACTGGCAACGTTGCATTCCATAACTAAACGCCTGATTAAATTTTGTGAGCAAATACTTTACTAGTGGTGTTTGATTTACAGTAGGCACCAAAGACCTTTTATGATATAACTTCTATTTTGCAATAGTATTTGTTACAAATCGACAATGAACACCAAGATACAAAGTAAAGAAGCATGCATGCAAAGATTCATTATAAACGGATAAGCCAAACCAAAAATAAATCCATCCTAAAATATTCATTTTACGCGAGTCATAGCATTTTCTAAAATGTATTTCTGATTACTGAGTAAAGATCGTCAAAATTATCGACAACAACAATATACTTCAAGATACACTTTATAATTACACAAAATTTCTTTATTTCCCCAGTCTGTAATTTAGCTGAAAAACATAGCCTAAAAGTCGTGAAAAACGCATTTTGCTTGACCATTCGCCTTAAGGGACAGTTTGAACTAATTTTCTCGAAATCATTATTTTGCTGCATATCACCTTCATCCATTCATGTATTTAATTATGATGGACGATCCGTGCGTCGTCGGCATATCGAGTTTAGACACGTCATAGAACCCGAGTTTGGAGTTCAGCGCACTAACCGCGCGGAATCGGGGGTTTTTAATGAAGGGAATACCATAAATCCGTTATATTCAAACTCTAATGAAGACGTAAACACTTAGGTACTTAGGTATTGCGAGAAACTCTATGTAGTCACTTAGGTATTGCGAGGAACTCTAAGTAGTCACCTAAGTGAATTACGATTTACTAGGAACTCGTATATCGCGGTTGTATTATATTTCCCGTGGTTCCGTGGACGGCGGTTCTGTTGGAGTACCGCCAAATTTTAGTGGGTATGGCTGCGTCCACTTACCATCTTAACGGACGCAGCGAGCCCCACATACGCGTGGTAGGAAAAATGCTGCTTGCCCCATCCTACACGGGATGCGGCAAGCAGCATTTCTCGGCAAAAAAAAAGGGAACTCTTAGTATTAATATTAAAATAAGTCAATTTGCATGGTGCTGGCGTCAACTCCTAGTTGTATTCTCTAGATATTTTAGTATCTATGTAATATACTTATTAATTATTTATCTTTCTTCTTTTTATCTTATTGTATATATAAATGAATTGCTGTTCGTTGGTCTTGCTAAAACTTTAGAACGGCTGAACCGATTCGGCTATTGTTGGTATTGAAATATTCGTGGAAGTCCATGGAAGGTTTACGGCTTATATGCTCAACGAAGTGGGCACGGGTCAGACTAACGAACAGCAATCCGTTGTTGTTGCAATATAAGAGAAAAATAAGAAAGAAAATAAAATTAAAAAAATCGGGTAAATAAAAAATAAAATTATGATTTTCAAGTTTTTAAATTACATGTCCGCGGCCAATTTTTGTCGTAGATTGTTCCACTATACACATATGATCGATTTTGTGTATCTACTCGTATTACGTGTGCGTTACACTAATCGATTTTTCAGCAACAAAAAGTCGATCACAAACAATATGCCGTAGTCGGCTACCCTTATCTATTGATCATAATTACTATTAATTACTGTTAACAATAAAAACTGAACGCACAATCAGTGATCGTCCGATTTAATTTATTAAATAGTAATCCGTCATGGTCAGCAGTTGAAAAGAAATTTTTACATGCACGTCAGAAATAAGTTATTATTTTACAATTTTTTTATTATTCCAAATGTACGGTACGTTTAAACGGTATGTTACGGTTTATTTTGATATTACCGCTTTTTTAATCTCCCTATGCACTTAGAGGTATTTAGTTCAGAAATTACTTTTTTTTCATAGAAACTTAGGAAAGTCCTTAAATAACATTTTTGAACATACCTAGATTCTTTAAGTAGGTAATCTAAATGAATATTGTGTTGATTATTACTTAGCTTGTAATTTGTTGGTATGTATTTAATTATCTGTTTTCACTTCTTAGATAAGGGTTAGTAATTGATGTAATTGGGGTAACTGTAAAAATAATAAATAGTCCATTCGTGTTTTGACATGATGTAAAATATAAGGCAAATTGTGTTCAATTGATTGATTGATTGAATTGTTCACTATTTTTGACATTCACAGAGTGGTTCACACTTCACAGGCCACAGTAAACTTAACACAAATAATAGTTTTTAACAGTGTTTCATCTGCTCTATAAAACAGCAGTAAACATTACAGTTTATTTGTAATAAAACCTACTTTTTGCTTCCAAAACTGTCCTTGTGTTAGCAACAAAGAAGGTAAACATTTATCAATGCACTTGCGAGTCCTCTGGTGTTGAGGCTGTCTCGTTGGCATACAGTATAAAAAACAAGTAAAAGTAAATTACCGCTTCCGCCCCGTTTCATTTAGAAGTTTAGAACCAATAGTCGCGAGTCAATATACAAAACCAACAATCAAAGACAATGTATAACCTTCGGACAGATTTTAATTTTGTAATGCTTTATCATAAGTTGTTGTATACGGCTGTTACAGAGCTAGAATATATGGCATTTTTTTTTTACTTTTTTAACTGGCTTTGTACAGTGTACACTAGAGTAGAGTAAAGTCGTTATAGATTTTCTTTAGTTTCTCAGTGCTGAAGTGTTATATCATTGTTAAAACGCTTAAAAGAATCACGACTTTAGCATTTCTTTTTTTCACTATAATTTATATGGATGATAATAATTGTACAAATTATTTAGCTATTGATAGAGAGATAGAGGATACCTAGGTACTTACTGCCCTTTTTTATTATGTCACAAGGACAGAAGCTATACAGTAGTCGGTACTCAATAACATATGTGGTAGTAGGCATACGATACCAGCAAACTTTTCAAGTATAACTGTCAGATATGGAACTTAATAAAAGGTGTTATTTATTATTGTTTTTACAAAATTAGGGTTAAAACAATCCTTTTGTTATAACCCTCAAGTACTCCCAGCTCCATATATTTATTTATTGCTTCGGTACCTTATTAGTCTACTAAAGTTTTGTGGCAAAAAAATCTACGTGATTTGACTTTGTATTCCAACGGATTTCTAAACAAGAAACTTTGTAATGGTGCGTGTATGGTACCTATGCATGTTCTGATATGATCTGCAGACAATTATCTTACACAATTTATCAAATTATTAGGGATATAGCGTTTTATTTGTTTTTTTATTTAAACTTGAACCATAGATAAAGATTAAATTAAGTAGACTGTGTCAGTTAAGACGCGTAACGCGAAGACACGTTAAAATTTATTATCAAATTCATAATCAGAAATGAAAAATGGCCGACCGAATTTTTTTTATCAATCAAAATCAACTAGGTACCTATTTTTTTAGCAAATTCTTAAGGAAAACTGACGAAAATATGTGGGTTAAAATCAAAAGACATTAATTTGCTATTACGTAGAGCAGAAAGTGTTCATACCGGTTAAGTGGATTCATTAACCGCGATCAATTTGGTGTACAAATGACCATGATTAAGACGATGACTTAACCCTTGATAGCGAAAGTATTTACGCCCTGGACTATGGGGGAAAGTGTACCCACCCCCGTATATACCCGTGCATGTCCGCGCGCCGTCCACTCGCGAAACGAGCCCGCCAAAGTGCGCGCGCGGCTGTCAGCGCAAACGTCACGCTTTCGAGTGCTAGTGTTCGAATTTTGAAAAGCTCTGTGGACCATAGATGATTAAATTTTTTATCAATTAAAATTTGCGGCATTGAGATTGGGGTAAGTGATTTTTTTTATTAGCAATAAAAAAATTACATGTAAATAAAACGCGTAGTAATTTAAATAAAATGTTTATTTCTAAATTCTAATAATTATGAGCATTTGAACAAAAACCTTATTGTAAAATGATTACGAGGCTCAGTTGACAAAATAAAATTATGAATAATAATTTTTTAAATTCAGTTATGTAAAAAATAATAATATCAATAATAAACGTACAAAAAGAAATTACACAAAACCTCTTTATTAGAACATAATTCGGTCATGTGTAATTTCTTAATTTTTACTAGAACTTAATTAGTTACAGTCTTAGAATACTCAGTATCTAGTAGTATCTAAATACTCAGTATTAAATACTGAGTTTATAATCTAAGATTACAATTTATTAAAACGAATACTTATAATTTATAAAATGCATTAAATTTGAAATATTGCTTTAGTAATAAATAGTAGATAAGTATTTTTTTTATCAGAGATTTAGACTCTAGAGCGGACTCTATCATATTTCAGAGTTTACATTCAATATAATTATTATATTATACAAAAACATCGCTAGTCCGAAATATTGTAACATATTTTGTAGGTAAGTTACATAATATTATTGTTCACTTAAATAAAACGTCCCGACTTAAGTTTTTTTTATTATTTTCTTTACCGTAGTTACCTAATATTTTATTTTATTAACGTCTTTAGCACGCGTAACTTAAAATAAGTTAAGTGCATTTGTCATTTCCGTAGTGAAAAAAAAAACTAATTGAGTTGATTATCTTTGCTTTCTTGAAATTATGATTTGAAAATTGAGATCGATTTTCAAATCAATTATTCTACATTCACGTTACCGTTTTGTTCGAATCGATTAAGAAATGGCTTTACGCACGTTTTCGAGAAAGTGTCAGTCGTTATGGGTGCTAGAAAGTGATTGTCCTCCCCTATTATTTTGTGCAATTTTAACACAATGGTCATATTGCATGGGACAGATTACTGTCATGGCATTCTAGCACGGTACCGCGGTTTTTTGATTCAAGCAAAAATGCTTAATTATTATATTTACTCTTAATTATTATTTGTACAAACTATAAAGAAGTTTGATGTACGTTTTTTTAATTGCGTCGTATCAATAAACTTTAATATTTTATCAATGATGGTCAATTTAAAATAAAATTAAAATAACAGTATCGGTATTGTTTGATTAAAATTATAAATAGATCTTAATGAGTGCCCTTACTGGTATTCAAAAGATGGCCAAGTAATAAACAAGTATAATATAAGTGCTGATAATTATACGGTAGGTACGTGCGCAATTGTTGATGAGATGGAATAAAATTAACTATGAAATATTTTAATGGCCGGTGATAAATGTAGATCAAATGCTCTTCAATTCATTTGCTACCGATAATTCTGACCAATTTCGCATAAAGTATTAAAGCTTATAGTTGCCCTTTCTTATAAATAAGGTTCTATTTATAAACTAAAACTCTAAATAGTTTTCTTAGAAAAAACTAACAAAAATGTATATTCATTGTCTATTTCTCGTATTCTTCCGTTTGCAATCTAGTAACAAGGACTAAGAAAACCGTAAAGCGAAATCTCAGGTCAATCCTTAATGGCTGTACAAGATTGAGTTGGTGTAATAGGCTGTTAATTAGCTGCAGAATATGCATGCGATAGGCGGATTGATGGAGGAAGTGGCGCTGATTCGATGCGGTATCAATTGGTTAAATTTACGACTTCATGTTATTAGAGTGTCTACTGCAATTTTGCTGTTTAAACCAAGGCAACTTTTTCGCAATATTTTTTTTACAATAAAAAAAAACAAGTACAGATATCAAGATAAATTATCTAGCTAATTAATTTACATTTTCCATGTTATAATATTATTATGTATTACGCTCATAACTAAATAAACATAATCATATTTAATAAATTATTCTTATTATTCAAAAATTATGAGCACTCGAGTGTTGGATTTTCAAGTCTATTCTACTCTTCCCCCGGACTCCGGAGTTCTATTCTCTGTGATTTGAATTTTCGTCTGACTTCCGGGTTCTATCCGCAATCCGGAAGCGCGGATTTTGCGAGACATTTAGTTCCAATCTTTGATTTTTAAAATATTTTTTACTTTGATATAAGACTACAATTGACAATTAATTAAATATTATCGTAACAGTCTGTGGCCTTTTAAAAAACCGTAGGCGTAGAGCGTAAAAAGTATATTTGAATACATATCACGTTCGTTTTTTTTTGAGAACATCTGTGTCGGACGATGTAGGTTGTTCAGTTACGTTTAAAAATAGAACGAATCGAACTGTTCGACAGGTGATACTTTTAAATACCCTCACGTTTTAATTTTCATGTTGCTTATACAATAATTAAGTTACAATTTGTTAATAGAATTCACAATAAGGACTTAAATATTTAGCATAATTTTGAGTTACAAGAACAAAAATTATAGTCATTCTAATTAAGGGAATGTAGTAGGCAACCCAAAATGAGTTGCGACCTCTTGTTTCCTCCTCCATGATATGATAATGACCTTTCATGTAGTACTTCATACATATAAAATTTAGTTTAGGCTTCCGAACTGTAGGGAAGGGATTTCGGTTCTGTTACCGTAGGAACAAGAGCTTCTAAGTACTTTGGTACTTACGCGCGTTGAAGTTAGTTTCATGTTATTTTTTTAATAAAACTCCTTTGGAGAGTAAGCTGGTGGATACGTGACAAAAGCGTTACAAAAAAGTATGATCGGGCGAGGCGAATGGAAAAACAGATGATATAAGTTTGTAAAGATAATATAAAGAAAGAGATACGTTTAGTTACTGGGGCGAGAGAGATTAGTACGCGCACATTTTTTTTTCTTTCTTTCTCTCACAGCCGTCTCGCACACAGTGCACACATATTGTCATATAGATGGAGCTAGTCAAGTCTTTAATCGTGTGGTCTCAGTACTCGTAAGTTTTTTAAATGAATCTTTTAAGTCGTAGCCCCAAGCATGACATAAAAAATAATGCCGACATTCCACTAGCGCGCAAAATAGATATGTAACAGAGAAACGACCTAGTACTAGAAAATGGTATCACCATAATACTGGCAATTCGACTGGCTATTTTTATTTTCTTCGATTTCCAATAGATATAGGGTGAAGTCCAGGCACATTCCGGAAACCGCCATCTAGCGCCACTATTGAAAAATACTAATTAGTTATTTCGTTTCGTATCTTCTTCTTAATTAAGGAGTTGAATTTAGCTTAATGTGATGTTATGCTTAAAAATATTATGCTCATCTTTATTTTAATATCAATATTTGTAGTTAATTCGGCATATTTAAATTTTATAATTTACAAACGTTAATAGACTAGGGTCTAGGCCTAATGACTAATCAGTCGCATCTAGACGGTAATAGCATGCAGGAATCAACTGCCTGATTAATATGTAGCTTGTTACAGATCAATCTAGCCGTTTAGATTTATGGACAAGAATTGTGGGGCTTAAAATTAGTTTCGTATATTTAGTAGTTCATTATCCGAATGAGGGTAAACGTTCTTCTCCTTCTTCTTAAATTCCCGACGCAAAAATAACGGGATGTTACAAGTTTGACGTGTCTGTGTAAATGTGTATGTGTACTGTGGCATCGTTGCTCCCAAACGGATGATCCGATTTTAATGCGTTTTTTGTTTCTTTGAAAGGTATATCAGTTAGCTATGTTTTGGTGGAAATCGGTTCACGTCTTCAAGATCATCAGTTTGTTTGTTAGGTTAGGTTATGTGATAGGAATGTTACACGCTAAGTCGGGGGTTTTTACATTTTTAATTTAGTTATTTAGAAATCGCCCATTCATCATTACAGCTGTGACGTCTACTGCTGGATATAACCCAAAAGTATTTAATAGGGGGTAGTTTCTTATACTATCCACGCTTGGCAGGCAGGTTGGCGAGCGCAGTTTTTAGATCCAGGGCTCTAATTCTCAGGACTCGAACTTAGTTTTTACTATCGGTCTGTCCCGCACATGCAAATGAGATTTAACGCGCGTGCGAGCGGGATATACACTAATATTCGGACTCAGTTCGAGGCCTGAGAATCGCCGCCCAGAGCCTAAACTACCTACCACGCTAAATTTCATCCATCATCATTAAAATCCGTTATTTTTTTAAATAATAATATAAATTCATTGACTTGGTGGGAACGACACCAAGTCAATCTGGCCCCGTGCTAAGTATCCGAAGAACTTGTGTTACAGGTACCAGACAACGGAAATATATTTAATAATTTTATACTATAAACATATTTAAGATTTTTATTATATTATACACAAATTGAATACATATCCATGACCCGGGAACATTGAAATTTGTTCCCTCGGCGGGATTCGAACCCGTGACCTCTCGCTCGAACAAGGCGCTCAACCACTGCGCTACGGACGTCGTCGACGAGAAACAAACAAACTGACACACTTACGTTTATAATATTAGTGCGTCATATTATTCCTTATAATATGACGCAGCATCTTCTTGCAAAATATAATACATATTATTATTATGCTTGAAAAATATTCAAAGCTAAAAAATGCTTACTAATATTAATTAAGATATTTAACTTTGATTCAACAATCAATATTCTTATATAAATTTACATTATTATATAACTCTTAAATCATAATATTTAACTACTGGTTACGGTTTAACTTTCCAGTTATATCGGAAATTAAAAAAATCACTAACCCAATAAGTAATTTACGTAATACCACTTACCATACTCGCTAATGTTAAAATGTCAATTTATATGTATGGCCGCGGAAATATAATGTTTGGCAGATTGACATACTTTACAAATTGGTCATTTTGAATGTTGATACGAATATTGATGGAATTCAAATAAATTATCAAGTCCATACTAAGAAGATACTTACGAATGTACAATTTGGTTTATTATAATGGATAGAATGTCCTTTAGTTCGATTTAACCCGCTAATAAATTACACTAACTGTCTCTTATTTAAATAACACTATAGGTACCTACACAAACACAATGTATTTTTAATCCGTGTCAAGTGAATATGTTGAAGTTTTACTGCTTTTAGCACGTTAGAGAAAAATTATAACAGTAAATTTTTCGGACACGAAAAACCGACACCATGAAGTTAGCTAGTTAACATTTTACATAACTAGCGACTGTATTCATAATTATTTATAAACTTTTTTTTAACCTACAACACGTTTTTGTATTAGTCCAAATAATTATTTCTAGAAACGTAGAACAACGCAAAAGATACCTATTAACTTTTTATTAAAAAAAAAACAAGTTACGTACACACACATTCATGGACACTGATTAGTACATTGTCATGAAAAATGAATTTGCATTTGCGTCCTAAAAATATATTTCAAACATATCTATAATATGTAATACTTATTCTTAAGTACCTTTCTAAAAAGTACCGTTTTCTGATTGTTTTTGTATAAAGACATCGTTTCTTCATTGATGAATCTTAATAAATATACATTATTGTGGGGTCAACAGCCTAAAGGCCGTCACAGACTAGCTATAAATATAAGAATATTTATATGCATTATATTAATATATTATATTTTCTACATACATTTTCAATGACCACACACGCACCTATGTATATTATAGCTACATCTGTGACGATCTTATTAGTAGCTATACAATTTTACATACATTCTATAACAAAAAAATATGACTGGTCGATTCTGTTAATTACATCTTACAAGAATAAAGTTACATGCAGACATATTTTAAAACTGCAGTATTTTTTAATGCCCGAATTGTCAAGTCGTAAGTGATGATAAGCTTTCTTCTATGATTAATAATTAATTGATGATCAGAGCTTTTAAACAAAAAACTAGATCAAAATCGGTTCATCCGTTTGGGAACTACGATGCCACAGATAGAAAACACACCTCAATTGGTTTCGATTTTAACCCCTCATCATCAAACTGATATACATTTATATCCTCGACTGTTTGTTGCATTTTTTTGCATTTATATTGTAAAAAATTAAAGTAGATATATCGTTTATTTTCTAAATGAAACCTTTTTCTAAATCAAGCTTTTTTCGGAAAGTCAACAAATAGATTACCAACGGTACAACTAGCCTGCCAGAAAATGAGAAATTTTCACGGGGATATCTTTTATCAAAAACTCTTCTTTTTTTTAGATAGAAAATTGTTCTTTTGTAATAATGTCATCTACGAACTTTTGTATTAAATTATGAGATATTATATTGCACAATGTGTTAGCGTCAAATTAGTATTCCAATGATGAAGTACACTAATTGCATACATATACACGGAAGCAAGGACCAATATCTCTCGATGCATATAAGGACCACGGCGCATCACGAACTGGCCTAATAGACCAGCAGGAGCTAATTCTAAGACCAGTAAATTCTAACTTGGAATTACTGCTTTACTCAATCGCAATGAACTAATAAATTGATACAACTTTATTTATAGATATTATTCTTGGAATAACTCATTTTCCCGGTATATTGGCGTTAATAGCCGCATTTCTTACATCAAGTGTATACTAGGTTAAGTGTATATTTAGCCTATATGAATATAAATATGTGAAGCAGAAACTCTGTGCCTTTTTACAAAAGCTGAATGAAATTTTCCACACTTATGGTTTATTAAGGATGCTAATATTTTATTAAAATGAAATATATAAAATTATAACAACAAGTTTGATGTTGGAGAGAAAATTGAAACACACACTGCCATGCGTTTGATAATATTAACATACTTATTTTTGTTGCGTAGCTAACAGGCAAAATAAACATATAAAGTTAGAATTAAAAAATTGCAATATAGTCAAATCGACCGCAGGGCGGACTCTTGTAAGTATGTACTATTAAGTAATTAAATCATTAATGTTTAAACTTACATCGGTGCACCTCAAGGGTATAAGTTAGCTCCTTTATATTTTATGTTACTCATTATGCATAATATCATAATATAAAGCAAAATTAAAAAGTTTTATCTGAAGTATGGTTAATAATTAATATAATTAACAAAATTATTTACGATTAATGCGGATGATACGACATAACGAACGATGACGAATAAAATATTTGTAACTCGCAAAATATTTTCTAACGCACACGATTGCTGAGATTATATTATTTTATTTTCCTTTCTAATTAGTAATTTGGCCACTTCCGTTACAAGAGTATGGTGCACATTTTTCAGCCATAAAAGTAATTATAACAAATTGAAGGTGTCAATTACAAGGTACACTAACATCCGGTACTTTTAAATTAAGTGAAAGCTATCCTAATTACGTTACAGAAGATTGAATACATAACTAACCTTTTTAGTTGTTGGTATCTCTATAAATGAAAGTGACACCCCTAAATACGAATCTTCTACCAAGACATGACACGGCGCGCACTTTTAAGCCCGGGATTCAAAATTAAACTTTATTGACTACACAGAAAGATACGATTTCCTTGTTTTGAAGTTCGAATTGCGAGCGGCGCCGCTCCGCTCATGCATATTGCAATGAAACGCGTTATCTTTTTGTGCTACGAATAAAGTTTGATTTTAAATCGCTTTCTTAGGTAAATTCTTGTCTGCTGATCTGAAATTAGGTATTTCACTTGAGGTCCATAGAAATAATCAATAAGGGTTTATATTACTTATATTTTATTTATTTTTATTTCATACGGAATAATACTTACAGAAATTTTATTGTTTTGCAAAAAGAGATTAAACTTACAATAAAATGTATTAATTTATGTAAATTTGATAGATAAACTAATTTTAGTTATATAGCAATATTACTTTATTTTATCAATAAATAATGTTTATTTCCAGTAATTAAAACTAACAAAATATTTGTAAAATTACCTGAGCCATGGCTGAAACTATTTTGTTTTTTAAACACTTTTACTCATTACTCGTATGTAGATAATCAATAATTAACGTAACGTTACTATGTTAAGGGCGTGTTTCACCAAGCAATGTTAAAGTTAATCCTTCTTTAAATATCATGTTTTTCCTCTCATAATTCCTATCAATGAATGAGAAGGGATGATAATTTAACATGCCGTTAACACTAACATGCGTTGGTGAAATCGGGACTTAGTCTTAGAATTTTGAGATAGAAAAGAAATGTAAGAAGTTTCTAGAAAGTAGACCTCCTTAATCTAAGTTTGAAGTAATAGATTGGAAATTCAAATTCATTTCTAAATTAAATTTAGAACATTAATACAAACTTATAGGTATAATTACTAGATTAGAAAAAACAAAAAGTCATTCACACGTTTACAAAACGAAAGTGATATACGTATTTGGTAAACTCACAATAATGATTCGCCAAAATTATCAAAATCATTATTGTACACGCTATTTTGTAACGGTCTTATTCTAATGGAATAGAGTTCAGATTGCATTTACTGACAAACTTCCTGTGGACACTTTCGCTGTACCATAATGATAGATAATTTAGTAATAGAACAATACTGGGATTTAGATTCGAGATGTAAAACTGGTAACGTGTTTCTGTTTGGTATTGTTATGGTTTAAATAGCTTTATCACACTGATATTATAAAGGCGATGTTTGTGTGTGTGCACACTGTGAATGTACTTCCACACATGCATGTATTTCTTATTTATTCACGAGCAAACGACTGGACCAAGTTTTATAAATTTATTTTATGAACTAGTTGACCCGTGCCCACTTCGTTGGGCATGGAAACCTTCCCGGGACTTCCACGAATATTTCAAGACCAAAAAATAGCCAAATCAGTTTAGCTGATCTCGAGTTTTAGCGAGACTATCGAACAGCAATTGATTTTATATAGCCTATTTTACTCAGTGATAATGTAGCTTTCTAATGAAAAAAGAATTATTAAAATCGGTCCAGTACTTTTTGAGTTAATACAAAAATACAAATCTTTCCTCTTTATAATAATATTAGTAAGTATAGAAGTATAGATGAAGCAAATAGAAAGTCTAATATTTATTCCGAAAAAGTACCTACAGTGTTCCTGTGGAAACACCAACATCCGAAGGTCTTTACACAACAGTTAGTCCGGATTATCGAGTGTCTGCTGTAGTTAATTTTAATGACATTACTATCTCGGTATCTTTCACTTTGTAATTAAATAAATTGTATCAACTTATTATGGAAGTGCTACATTTATTTGCTTGTATTCAACACTTCTTATAAAGGAGTGAAATCTGTTCTACGAATGATACACAAGAGCTTGCATAGTTTATTATATTTACATACATAATATTGTGCACACTGGCTAATTAGAAAAAAAGGTAAGTTGTATGATTTTTTCTGTATAGTCTGAATTATAAAATGAAATAAAAAAAAAAACCCAAAACATCGTAAGTGGTTATATCTTTATTATATCTTTATTGACGTGTTGTTGCAAAAACATAATTATGTACTGTTCGAGCGCCTATAACTTCTACATAGCAACGAGCAAGTTATTCACTATTACCGACAAATTTATATTCCAACTACCCTACATATTGATAATTTTCTATATTTGCTTTGTCATTTCGTTTTCCGCAATTCATTCCCTTTTGTTCACGCAAGCAAGTTACAATAAATCTACAATTCAATATAAGTACTTTAATTTCAACCAACCTAATACAAAACATCTGGCGACCGTGAAAAAATACGAATCTACAAATCGCAATCCAAGGAAACGAGGGATTTCAACAACAAGAAATAGTCTAAATTACGTTCGGCGGTCATTCGACGATCCAACTATTGCATCATCCTGGTCAGAGTGATCCAGCTGGAAAGTAATTATTATTTCTGCAAGTGGAAGGAAACGAAACTGAAGACGTCGTGAGATCTACGAGAGATTCGCTTTTCAGATAAGTGTCTTCCTATTCTTCCACATTACAACCATTTCCTAACCCCAGTACCCAACACCTAAAACCTTACTTTCTATATATATCCTACATTCACCTGTGTTCTATTACCTTTACTCCAGATCATAATAATTCTATTATACTAAAATCCAAAACGATACTTCTATTTTAATTGGTATTTGTATACTATTTGTTCTAAAATTTTATCTACTTACACTCACATTAAAAGCAAGTAATTGTAATTTTAATAAGGAGTTTAGTATAAGGTGCATTAAGTAAATTTAAATAACAAGATATTAAGTAGATATTTGGTTGATTTATTTAATTGTCTGAAACATTTGGTTTTGGCAAACTTATTACAGTACCTTTTACACATCTGTTTAATAAAGTTGCAAACATATTAGAAAGTTATTTGTCAATACAGAAAGCATAAACTTATTATTTGCCGACTATTTCAGGCGACCAGGAGGTTAATAACTCGAAAAATAAGTTAAGGCGAAGCTTAACGCGAGCGGCCATTTTGTGGAACACCAGGTGACACCAAATTAAGGAGCGTGAGCGATTTTATTTTTCCTTTTACATTAGAGAGACTATATGATATACAATTAAGGCGAAGTCAATTGCAAATAATTAAGGCTAAGTGAATTTAAAAATATATATATTTTCAAAAAATTTGATTGAATAAATTTGAACATACAGTTAAGGGGAAGTTAATTAAAATAATACTTACATTTAAGGGGAAGCACATTACATTTATTTTCAATATTTAAAGTTTTTTTTTCTTTTTGTTATTTTGTTAATTATCTTTCAAAATGCCGAATGATACTGACAAGTGTGAATTAAAAACATTACTTGCCAAGCGCACTTCTTTAAAAGGGCGTATTACTAAATTTAAAAACTATATTGATTTAATTGATAAAAATGAACATTTATCTTCTGTTCAATTGGCGGAAGTTTCAATAAGATTAGAAAAGTTTCGTTTATTAACCGTTCAATATGAACAAGTGCAAGATTCAATTGATGTCTTAAATTCAGATAATTTAACATTTGAAATAAATGAGCGTGATGCTATTGAGCAAGATTGTGCAACATGTATGGCAATGGCACAAACTATTATAACTAAGTTTGGTAACAACAGGGATGATCATAATAACTCTTCCTTGTCTCAGTGTCATCGCGATCATTTTGAAGCAGAATTTAAATTGCCTCAATTACAAATAAATAAATTCGATGGTGCATATTTTCGATGGCTTGAATTTCGTGACACTTTCTTGTCCGTTATACATAATAATGATCGCATCAGGCCTATACACAAATTTCACTATTTGATATCATACTTAGTAGGTGATGCTGCACGGATTATATCCAATTTGGAGGTTTCCGAGGCTAATTATAATGATGCGTGGCGTTTACTTTGTGAAAGGTACGACAATAAACGACAACTTTTAAATCATCATTTAAATGCTCTTTTCAAAATTGAACCATTGAATCGTGAGTCCGAACGATCTTTGCGTTTTCTTGTGGATCACGTGACTAAAAATTTGCGCGCGTTATCCAGTCTAGGACAATCTACACAACATTGGGATATTTTAATTATTCATATTGTCTCTTCAAAATTAGATACATGTACTTTGGTTAAATGGGAAGAAATGCGTAACTCTTTGGATGAGGTACCTACGTTAGAACAATTTAATAAATTTTTAACGGATCGAGCTGACATACTTGAAACGTTGAATCGAAACAAATTAGATAGGATGAGAGGATCAAATGGCACCTCGCGGCCCTCAGGCTCTAATGTTAACGCTGAAAGGTTTAATGTAAAATCATTTTCTTTTGTACAAGGCAATCACAACAAAAACAATTTTAAAACTTGTATTATTTGTAAGGGTGAGCACAGAATATACGAGTGTCAAATATTTAAGGCAAAGAGCTTTGATGAGAAGATTGGTAACGTCCGAAAATTAAAATTATGCATGAACTGTTTAAGGGAAGGACATCAACATTTTAATTGCAAACTAGGTCCATGTCGTGTGTGCAAAAGAAAGCACAATACTCTGCTTCATCAAACGAAGGCAACAGATAGTAATTTAAATCTTACTAACGATACAATTGTAAATTTTTCTACACAACCTACAAATCAAGTCTTGCTTTCTACTGCTATAATCGAAGTAAGAAATCCAGAAACTAATAAATCTATTAAAGTGCGAGCATTACTTGATTGCGGAAGTCAATCATCCTTTATAAGTAAAGGGCTAAAAGATTGTTTAAATTTAAAATCAAGTTCTACAAATAAAATAAGTGTTATAGGAATTGGCAACAACTTGTCTAACTATATAACGGAAAGTTGCATTGCTCAACTGAATTCCATACACGAAAATTACAATATAACCTTATCTTGTTATGTGCTCAAAGAACTAACAGGAACAATTCCTGCTACAGCTATCAATTTACACAATTTCAAATTTCCAAACAATGTAACACTTGCCGATCCAGATTTCAACATTCCATCGTCCATCGATATACTAATAGGTGCAGACTTATTTTGGGATGTTCTCGGCAATGAAGAACAGTCTATAAATTCAAGACATAATATTAAACTAAGAAGCTCTAAATTCGGTTGGTTGATAACAGGTTCTATTCCAACAGCTTTATCTAATACTAAGAAAATTCAATGTCATAATTCAGTGCTTACTAAGAATTTTTGTGAGGAAAATGTAAATGATTTATTACAAAAATTTTGGACTATTGAGGAAGTTCCAAATAAATCTACGCTTACTAAAGTCGAAAGGACTTGTGAGCAACATTTTATAAAAAATACTATTCGTTTATCTAGTGGAAGATTTTCAGTTCAACTACCTTTGATTGATACACCTGATTGTTTAGGCAATTCTTACAATATGGCTCTTAATAGATTTATAAATTTAGAAAAACGCTTCAGGAAGCATCCACAATTGAAAATACAATATTCGAATTTTATTAGGGAATATTTAGAACTTGGGCATTTAGAAGAACTATCTGATACAAAATCTCTAAGTCAATCTCATTTTCTCTGCCATCATGCGGTATTTAAAGAAAATAGTGAATCAACTAAAATAAAGAGTAGTCTTTGATGGTTCCGCACCAACAACTTCGGGTTTTTCACTAAATGATATACAAATGGTTGGACCAAATATTCAAAATTCTCTTTTTGCTATTCTCATTAGGGCGCGATTTCATAAATTTTTACTGACAGCTGATATAGCCAAAATGTATCGACAAATTAATTTATATCCTGAGCATCAAAATTTGCAGCTAATTTTATGGCGGGAAGACGAAACAGACAAAATTAAAACTCTACGTCTTAAAACAGTTACGTACGGTCTTGCAAGTTCAAGTTTTTTGAGTACTCGTTGTCTCTGGCAATTAGGACACGAATGTACTGATAAATCCATAGGGAACATTATTAAACAAGATTTTTACGTTGATGACATTATAACAGGGGCAGATAGCGAAAATGAACTTAAATATATCCAAAGCGTAGTATCTAGCACTTTAAAGAAAGCGTGTTTTAATCTTCGTAAGTACAAATCTAATTGCAAATCAATTTTAAGCACAGATGTAGTAAATTCAACTGGTGAGTTTAGTCTAAGTTCATCAACCAGTGCCTTAGGTATTAATTGGAACCCTGATGATGATAATTTACAGGCTATATTTGAAGTTCCACCTAAGGAACAGTTAGTTACTAAGCGATTAATTTTATCATTTACTTTTAAGATATTTGACCCGTTGGGTTTGATAAGTCCATGTGTGGTATTAGCAAAAATTATATTACAATCTCTTTGGCAAAAGAAGCTAGATTGGGATGATCCAGTTCCCAAAGATATACAAAGATCCTGGAATGAATTGAGCAATACTTTACCGCACCTTTTAAATGTCAACGTACCGCGAAGGGTTCTGTGTGATAATTATAATTATGTTGAATTACATTCATTTAGTGACGCTTCACTCCGAGCATTTGGGGCATGTATTTATCTTAGATCTATAAATAATAAAGATAATATTGTTCATGTACGATTGCTATGTTCTAAATCGAAAATTTCTCCTATGAAACCTACGACTATACCCCGTTTAGAGCTATGTGCAGCACTTCTAGCAGCTAAGTTATCAAAGGCAGTAATGACGTCACTTAGACATCCAATCGCACGTCAGGTACATTGGTGCGATTCTACTGTTGTCCTTGGATGGCTTCGTGCTGAATGTCACAATTTAAAAACATTTGTAGCAAATAGGGTTATAGAGATATCCGAACTTACAGATATCGGATCATGGCATTATGTACCTACCTTAATGAATCCAGCTGATCTTGTTTCTAGGGGTGTCACACCTAAAGAAATTATTTCAAAGAAAATGTGGTGGAATGGTCCTGAATTTTTATCTAAACCAGAAGTGGAAGAGTGGTGCATTCCTTCCCCAGACAGCTCAAATCAGTATATCTTGCCTGAGATTAAATTCAATTCTTCTGTAGGCGTGCTAGATGAAGCTAAAGAAGCAAGAGTAATTGATTTTGAAAGATATTCTAAATTTACTAAGGTTCAAAGGATATTAGGTTATGTTAAGCGTTTTATTTTTAATCTTAGAAATAGTACAAAAAAACGTGTAGGAATTTTAAGTCTGGATGAGCTGAATGATGCTTTCTATAGTTTATGTATGATTTCTCAAATCGAATCTTTTCCAAAAGAATATAAATTATTGAAAAACAATAAATCTATTAGTATTAAATCTAATATATTGTCTTTGACACCATTTTTTGATAATAGTTTAAATTTAATAAGAGTTGGCGGTAGATTAATTAATTCAAATTACGATTCTAATAAAATACATCCTATTTTACTTCACTCCAATCATCATCTCACTAAACTAGTTTTTGAACGAGATCACATTCGTCACATCCATGCGGGGCCACAATTGCTACTATCGTTAATTCGAGAATCTATTTGGCCAATAAATGGCAGGCGTCTTGCGCGAAATACTGTTCATAGATGCATAATATGCAGGCGCCATCAAGGAAAGTCTTTAAATCCAATGATGGGCAATCTACCCGTACAAAGAGTTATGCCAGATTTTCCTTTTAAAACTGTGGGTGTTGATTTTGCGGGTCCATTTTATATATTAAACAAGAGGGGACGCGGGGCAAGAACAATCAAGGCATATTTATGTTTGTTCATATGTTTTCGTTTTAAATGTTTGCATTTAGAAGCTGTCAGCGATCTTTCCAAAGATGGTTTTTTACAGGCGCTTCGCAGATTTATTTCTAGACGAGGAAAACCGTTAGAAATATTTTGTGATAACGGCAAGAATTTTGTCGCGGCAGCTAAAGAAATAAGCAACTTTATAAAGGCCAACAAACAAGTTATTTTGGATTTTGCAACTGAAGGTAACATTAAATTTATTTTTTCTCCCGCGCACGCTCCTCATTTTGGTGGCCTCTGGGAGGCCGGCGTAAAATCAGCCAAATTTCATATACGTCGGGTTATGGGTAATACCCATCTCACGTTCGAAGAGTTAGGTACACTATTTGCACAAGTTGAGGCCATTTTAAATAGTAGACCTTTATGTCCCCTATCGTCCAATCCCAACGATTACCGTTCCTTAACCCCCGGGCACTTTCTGATTGGTCGGTCTATGCTGTCATTACCTTCACCGTCACTCTACGATGCCAATACAAATCTTCTTCAACGTCATGCAAGGCTGGAACAGATTCGTCAACACTTTTGGAAGCGTTGGCAGAAGGAGTACGTCTCAGAGCTGCAGCAGCGGCACAAATGGAAAACGAATTCATCAAAATTACAAGAAGGAGATCTAGTTCTTTTAATGGAAGACAATTTACCGCCACTGTCCTGGAAGCTTGCACGAGTGTCACGCCTGTTTCCCGGATCAGATGACATAGCACGAGTTGCCGAGGTGCGAACTTCTTCCGGAAGCTGCTACCGAAGACCAGTGGTCAAGCTTTGCCCACTTCTTACCGAGGACGAGCTATGAAGTTGAAAGCGATGCTTTCCACAGAGGGGAGGATGTTCGAGCGCCTATAACTTCTACATAGCAACGAGCAAGTTATTCACTATTACCGACAAATTTATATTCCAACTACCCTACATATTGATAATTTTCTATATTTGCTTTGTCATTTCGTTTTCCGCAATTCATTCCCTTTTGTTCACGCAAGCAAGTTACAATAAATCTACAATTCAATATAAGTACTTTAATTTCAACCAACCTAATACAAAACATCTGGCGACCGTGACAGGACCAACCTAATTCAACCAACCTAATACAAAACATGTACTTACACATTGGCTTGCTTGCTCTCCACTTCCAATACTTAGGTAATATAGGCTGGGCTCATATTTCAACAATGAATTAAACTAGAAGTTAAATAATAAATAATAATGTTTCTAAGTTCTTTTTTAATTCATATTTAGGCAAAAACACAGTAATATAGTATAAATTTAGACTCCATCAATATGTAAATTATAGTGTGTACGATCTAATCACTTAATCTACACGTCAACAAAAATATGATATTGAACCAAAATATAACAAAATATTTTGTTATTTGCATTTCTTTAATTTACGGTAAATAAGTTATGTTTAAATTATTGGCTACATCGTGTTCTATTTTCTTTTTATTAGCGTTAAGATTCGGATTTGTAGCCATCTCTTGAATCTAAATTCAATTGTTTGGATTAGAATTTAAAAGTTATCTAATTTTAAACACGCCTATAATTCTGTCGCGTGAAAACTGCCTAACATAGTGTTTAAAATTATAAAACCATGCCAAGTTCAAATCTAAATTAGATTCAAGAGCCCATATCCTCCAAACTGATTCGATTTTGATTCAGATTCGATCGCGCTGCGTACTCCCGAATAAATAGAAGTTTGTTTATTATGATTATCAGTCATATCAAAAGTTACGATCTATTTTCTTTATCCTGGTTAGTTTCAAAGTAATCCACCAAATAAAATACAAAAAGCCGTTGAGATCGGACTGATTCGATTCTCGATTATGTCGGAAGCGTGCAGGCCCACTGAACGGTACATACTATTGTCTGTCTATCACCACAAACATGTAAACATTACAATAATCAATGTCGTGTCAGCGTAACAAAACGAGGCTAATATTTATGATATTTTTCACTTTCTTTTCAACATTATGTACGGAGATAAATAATTTATGTTGGTCGTGTGATGTGTCACGGCACGCCGGCTGCCATACGGTTTCGTGTAATTAATTAATTAACAACCATCAACCATGGTTGCTAACGCGGATAGATAATATCTATTTGTAGCAAGTTTTTACTAGATGTTACCCTACTCCTTTGTACGCGTAAATTTTTTTGAAGTCGGTTTTTTAAACGTAGTTTCGTTTTTTTTTTTACTTTTTAGTGTCTCTAAGTCAAAGTAAAAGATAAACCCGTTTTGTAGCTACAGTATGATACTATAGACAGACTGACAGACACCATATTTACAATTTCCACCTCCATTTTGTGTCGAGAGTCAATTATAAATGCGAAAGTGAATAACCCCCAAATCAAATTACTATATATAAATACCGACAAGAGTTAACTCGTTAAAAATGTTGGTGAAGATAACAAGACAACAAAGATAACAAATTCATGAATCCGAGACTAGGACAACCATTTAATATTTTATTTTTAAACTTCAAAATTACCGAATGTGTACTATTCTAACGCACATTAAAGTAAATTAATCAAAAAATATATCAACACAATGCTATCAGCTGTACGAGCTGTTTGACGCCATGATATAACCGCGCTAGTCATTCAATTCGTCGTCGTTTCAGCCTTTTAAAGTCCACTGCTGAACATAGGCCTCTCCAACACATTTCCAGTGCGACCGGTCCATTGCCACCTGCATCTAACGTGACCCGGCATTCAATTAAATAAGCAGATTCAATCAGATGACTGCGTCATACATACATAAAAAAAACCTTTTTTTGGAAGGCGGTTAAAAACAACACTCGTAACATACTTTAACAAAAACATTAAAAATTTGGAAAATATAGATGATCATACTAGGAAAGAACGCGATTCGATTCGATTCTGTGCCAATATGAGTTGAGCCTTATGGTCAAATTTCCACCACTAGGCATCCACTGCTTATATAATATGTCGCAGTCATCTAATTTAATCAGCTATTTGATTAAATGTCCAGTGCGTTTAATGAATATCGACTTTTAATTGATTGACTAGGCCGAACGTTGATTAAACAAGCGTCACTCAACGTCCAACAAGTTAGTGGACTGTAACAGAGCCCAAACAGAGCGGACGTAAATTCAGTCAGGTGATTGAAATTTAGTTCATTTTGTCTTGCAGTTGCGCTAGTAGTCACCAAAACAAATATGGCGGCAAACAGCTCGCACGGATAGAACATAGTTCAAATTTTCATTTTCAGTGACATGTCATGTCTTCATTTTTGAGGACCTTTTAAGTTGCGAACTTATGGTCAAACCATTCAACGACTATGCTAAAGGAGACAATACGTTCCGTCAAGACGTTGAACGTTACATTAAACAACTTGACGAGTTGTCATTTCATAAACGCGCTAGTCGTTCAATTAAACTGCTGATTCAATCAGATAACTGCGACATATATATGCAATTTCAAACGAGTTAAATATAATGAGCATAGATAGCAGCTTTTATCCTTAATCGGGGAATACTACGTAGATAATGTCGGCGCTAAGTTGTCATCTAATGTATATTTTTAACCGGATAGTCATTGCAATCGAATAAAAAGAAGTTAATTAAATGAGAAAATACTGGCGTTTGATCGCCATTAGTTTTTCCGCGACTCGTTAATGCAATAATGCAAATCTATTCTGGTAACTTGAGTTGTTACTTTTTTCGCCGCGTAGTAGACGGATGCACGCGAATATTGAATATTCAAATCAGTGACGAATCTTTGCACAGGGGCGTGGGGTTCCTATTACTCCGTTCCTCGATAGCATAAAGTAGATATATATATAACAGAGACACGACCTAGTACTAGAAAATGGTATCACCCTAATACTGGCAATTCGACTGGCTATTTTTGTTTTATACGATTTCCAGGCACATTCCGGAGCCCGGTGATATGATGCTTAAAAATATGCTTATCTTTATTTTAATGTCAATATTTGTACTTAATTCGGCATATTTACAGTTTATAATTTACAATCGTTAATAGTAGTGACATCTATTGCAATTTTTGTGATGTATGGGATGGTAGGCCATGTCGATAGGAAACAAATAAAAAAAAACGTATTTTGAAGGTAAAAGATAAATGAAGCGATTTTTTTTTCTTTTTTTTTAATAAGGCCATAACAATTACACGTTAAATTAAATTAAACGTTACAAATTAAGTAACAATATTATCTAGACCTCTTAAATGTAAGGTATGTATTAATTATAACTTATCAATCTATCACTGTATTGATAGAAACCTATCGTAGGTATATTTTATTCGTTTCCATCGCATTCTATATTAGGTATATGACATAATTCTTCATATCGATCACATAATAGCTCCCCTCACAGATTTTGGTGTCGGTTGATTTCATTGAAACCAGGCCAGCTACACAGGTGTTATTTTATAGTGCCCAAGTGTGTGCTCAATACATAAAGACACTTTCTCTTCCTTTTACTCTCATGACCCAGTGGGACGGTAAACCGACACGACTGGCGAGAGAACAGGCGCAGGACCGACTTTGACATGCCCGTCCGACGCATGGATCATCTTTTTTGTCAGACAAACAGGTGATCAGCCTGCATTGTCCTAACCAAACTTGAAAACAACATTTGTTGTTGTTCCAACGCGGGAATCGAACCCACGAACGGGTCGAGAGCGAAGCTCAGAACCACTACACCACAGAGTATAACTAACTTTTATCGATCACATTAGGGGTGTTATTTTATATGTGAAGTCGATGTTTCACTAATTCTTTACCCTTAAACTTGTGCTTCCCTCTGAAAGAGCCTTCACCACTGTTGTTCAGTATGTTCTGTTTTTAAAATAGCTGCCTTCGTAAATACAGTCAGCTTTTTCCATACCAAATTGTATCAAAACTGTACGGTCAGCTGCTTGCGCAAATCACACACACATAATATGTTTTTGATACTTTGTGCTATAGAAGTGTTTTGGGATTTTTAGTTGCATTGTTTTTGTTGCATACTTTTTGAGTTTATATGTAACAAATGTTGCCATATAAAACTATACAATAACTTGATACTTGTGTATAATAAGTATGTTTTGGACATGAAATAGTTATTATACACATTACACACATTATAAACTCGGTGTAGTGTGCACTAAATTATAGAAAAGAGCGGGCTCCGACTATCGTCAACAGTTCTAGTACGTCTCACTCCTAGCACGTCCGTCTTAATACTGACCGAGTGGGGGAACCCCCCCACCACGTATAGAGTTATAGTACTTATATTGTCCACGATAAAGAGACCACCATTTAGATAAACACTACATCCCTTCCTTATTCAGAATCATATTTTAATAACTCTAAGCTACAGTTAAAAGATAGAAAAGTACAAGAATCAAATCTAGTCGAAATGCATAGGTATTCAGATTTAACCATAACCATAAGAATAACTTAATTTCCTCCCGATGTATAATAGCCATACTCAGCCTTTCCCTTTCCCTTTCTTTTTTAAATGATTTGGTGAAAGAGCTTCTATGTAATGATATTTACATCAATGATCAAACGCTTTTAAAATCTTATTTTAAAAAATTTAAGCCCAAAAGTAACTTAAATAATATAATATTAGTTTATTTACTTGCTTTGAAATTCTAACATAAGGAATATTATATTAAATATTTAAGGCCCATATTTCTTGCTAGTAACAAAGTGTGTCACTATCCAGTAATGTATGACGAACAAAGACATATACAGAATATACATATACATTGTAAACGATTTAGTTACAATTCTATAATGTAAAACATCACAGAGATCTAAGGACGATTTCATGATTCTTACTGTTTGCTAGTAGTCATACAAATTACACATATCTAATAAGATATTGATTTCATAAAATTTAACCATTTTAATTCCTGCCACGAACAGGTTTACTAGTATCTATAACAGTACAACGCCATCTATAACAATTTCCTATGATGGTTTCAATATAATATTGTCTCTCTTTGCTGGTATATTCATCCAGCAAAGATATACTCTTCATCCTACCTTTAAACGATTCTGTTACGTCTCGGTACCATATTATGGTTTTCATTTGGGGTGAAAGCTCATACAGCCCTTAAACATCTCAGTTACCATCCAGTAAACATATGATTTTAATTTTATACTGAAGGCTCATACTGCCTTTAAACAACTTAGTTACCTCTCAGTAACGTATAATTTTCATTTCATACTAAAGGCTTATAATGCCTTTAAACAACATAGTTACCACTCAGTAACATATGATTTACATTTGATACTGAAGGCTCATACTGCCTTTAAAAGACTTAGTTACTACTCAGTAACGTATGATTTTCATTTGAGACTAAAGGCTCATACTGCCTTTAAACAACTTAGTTACTACTCAGTAACGTATGATTTTCATTAAGGCTCATACTGCCTTTGGACACCTTGATTACCACTAGGTAACGTATGATTTTCATTTTAAACTGAAGGCTCATACTGCCTTTAAAACCTTTGGTTACCACTCGGTAACGTATGGTTCTCATTTGAGGATCATGGCCCATACTGCCATTTGACACCTTGGTTACCACTCGGTAACGTATGGTTCTCATTTGAGGATGATGGCCCATACTGCCATTTGACACCTTGGTTACCACTCGGTAACGTATGATTTTCATTTTAAACTGAAGGCTCATACTGCCTTTGGAACCTTTGGTTACCACTCGGTAACGTATGGTTCTCATTTGAGGATGATGGCCCATACTGCCATTTGACACCTTGGTTACCACTCGGTAACGTATGGTTCTCATTTGAGGATGATGGCCCATACTGCCATTTGACACCTTGGTTACCACTCGGTAACGTATGGTTCTCATTTGAGGATGATGGCCCATACTGCCAATTGACACCTTGGTATACTTTGTACGATGAGACATTGGTATATCCATTTAGTACATCCATTTATTGTCCATTCAGCCTCATTCAGTTCGCAGGTCGTAATCATCATCTAAGACTTGAAGTTGATATTAGAATTGTACCTAACTACTTTATTTAATTTATCTACAAAAACATGATTCAATTTCTAATAATAAATTGTTTAATAAGATGCTAGTTCAATGACCATAACGTAACTATTTAAAGCTCATATCAGTCTGAGTACCAGTGACTGGCTTCATTCAAACCAGGCCAGCTATGCAGGAGTCATCTTTAAAATGCTCAAGTACAATACACAGAAGTACTCCATCATCTCTCACCATCGCACCCTATAGAATGGATACCCGCCAGTCCCGCCAGTTATATAAGGCGCAGAACCAAAACTTCTCAACGCCTGTACGATCATCTTCTTTTTCAGAAAATCAGGTTATCAGTCCGCGTTGCTCTAAACAACTTAAAACAACTTTCTTTTTATTATTTTTTTACACAGGTGTTTGTTGTTCTTACCCACTACCTCTAAGTGGACATGATTGGTTCCAGACAAATTGGCCGACCATGCAATGAGAAAATGAGAATTCTAAATGTAACTGATGCAATATTGTAAACTAAAAAAGCTTTTAAATGATGTACCCATAACTGACAATATTTGCACACTATATAGTACAATATGTAGAACTCAAATAAATGTAAACACCAACTGTACCATATTCTTGGCAAATAAATAAATGAATTATGAATTATGAATTATAAAAGATATGTACAACCGTTATTGGTTACCGCTACTCAGGCACTACATTATAAAAGATTTCTAAAGTAGTTTGTCACTTATAGAATACTATATAATTTATATTATATAGCACATGAAAAGGCCTAAACTTTTAATCTCAATAAAAGCTTAATTTCCAAACTCATTTAACCATATCAATATAAAATATTCCAGTAGAATACTCTGCATGATTCTAGGATCCCCTTGCATATAATATGTATGCTATACATAAGCAATAGGCACTTTAAATAAAAGACCTACATACCATAATCCCAGTGTCTTACATAGGTATGCAAGACATTCCATAGCTATCCTTTTATCAATTAATTATTCTTTGATAAGGTTTTTTGATACTGGCAATTTGTAGATATTTCAACCACTTAATATAATATTAATATTATGATTTAGAGCAACATCATTAAAGATAGAAGTGTAATTACAATATAATATATTGAAATATGTATTATATCTCACTATATAAGTAAGTAAGTATAACACTGTATCTAGCTCTTAGTACACAACAAAGTTCATTATTAAACTCTTGTTACAATCCAGTCCTAAGATATATAAAACAGTATTCTCACAGAAGCCAAATAAGTCTTGCAAGTCCAAACCCCAAATTAACCCAGTTATGGTCAACATCAGTATACACAAGCTACTTTGTAGTTATGATTCATTCAAAGTAACAGGAAAGTCTTAGTTAAATACGAGAATCGGGGATTTGACGTATTTTATAAAAGAAAACTTTACGCGTACTAACGACAAAGTTTCTGCTCAACCGAAATCCAATCCAAAGATAGGATTAGTTGCTTCGTTCAGTCATGCTCTGCTTGCGCATGATTGTCCATACTCACGTATATGTAATGTAATAATATGTATAGGTATATTATACAACAATATAATAGCTCCCCTCATCGATTTCGACGTCGGCAGCCGACTTCATTGAAACCAGGCCAGCCACGCAGGAGCCTCTCTATAGTGTCCAAGTATGTGCGCAATACACAGAAGCACTCTCTCTTTCTCTTACTCTGAAAACCCAGTGGGACGGCAAACCGACACGACTGGCGAGAGAACAGGCGCAGGAACGACCCTCCATATCCGACGCATGAATCATCTTTTTATATCAGACGATCAGGTGATCAGCCTGCATTGCCCTAACCAACTTGAAAAAACATTTTTTGTCGAGAGTCGAGAGCGAAGCTCAGAACCACTAGACCACGGAGGCGGTTTTATACTCGTATACAGCAATATGTATATTATAATACAGCATTATGTATATTATACAGCAGTATGTATATTATACAGCAGTATGTATATTATACAGTTACGAAGATCACTTCTGCCGAGTTCTGCCATATATTATTGTATCTCATGTTTTGAAGCATCCTTGTGTGATAGCAAAGTGGTTTGATTTCCAAAGTAATTTTCAACCTAATGTAAATAATAAACAATTATATAAACTTGGTTCTGGACAGCAATGTATGATGACAAAATGGTTTATTATTCATTATCCATACGTTGTAGATCGATTGAAACACTTAGATGAATTTATTATTTCCGAACCTGTTTCTGAGACAGCGTGACTCCGCCGATTGGTATTATGTATTTAATGGCAATTTACAGCTAATATTTAATCATGTTAATCACGTTTTAACTTGTACACTTACCATGTTTTTGTTAATTACACGTCGTAGCAATGACTGTGATATTCATGTAACCCTTAACCTTCCTTATTATTATTTAATAATTTATCATATGAAATTTAAGATTGTACCTACATCTAGACTTAGCCAGTATTGCTTTGTATTGCTGAAGCCGACAAAGATTTAATTCCTGCATTGTAAACAACTTCATATTACTATCACAATTAATAATTTATTCTGAAGTAGACGCTTCTTAAAATACTGCGTAGCATTTCATATTGGAGCTAGTTAAGTTTTCCTTGCATTGTTCTTTAATAATACACTAAACTCGCTTTAAATATTAACTATTTGTACCACCCAAGGCAGTACACAACATTTGAAACTTTTTTATCGAAACTTAAATATGCATTGTACATATTCGCAGAATAATTAACACATTTTTAAGTTTTACCGTCACAGTCAAATTTTACTGAATTAGAATTCATGTCTTATGCAATTAAACTGAATATATAAATCATACCTTTTTTTCCTTGCAATCACTTGTACGATACTAGCACCGTATATATGAGAAGAGTTTTATAGGTTACTGAATAACCACTCAAACTGCTATATGTATCACAAATTCAATAAACAAATAAGTTAGCCAGCCAGCCAGTCTTGTAAGGGGCTTACAAAATCCTTGAGTATCATATTACTCATATTTTACTTTATACCCTATTTTTATAAAAAATAATCTCTTTCACTAACCCCTTTTTGATGTGGTTATCACAATCTCAAGTGATATATTGAATCTTCATACAATTAAACCATAATTATTTTTTAAATAAAAGGTATCCCAAAGGTTTAACTATAACTTGCAAAGCCAAGTAGGTACAGAACGTTACAGGTTTTTGCTTGCAAATTAATAGTAATTGTTGCCCCTATTACAGTATAACCATTACAGTTGCAAGTGCATCGCACAAACAAAACAATTAATGTGAACTTTATAGACACTGTTTACGCTATATTAGTTTGAGTTAAAATGACCGCGCCATATTATTTTAATCTGTTTTTAACTCTCCAATTATGTTATTCATTAATATAATTTGTCCATTTTCTTATATACTGTACGTATCTGTCAGTTCTCTCTTCTAAAATGCCTGATCGACTCGATATTAACATAATACAATAAAATATTTACAAAAAGATCAAGTTTAACATTTTCATATAATAGGTATGAACCCAGCTAGTATTTGAGTATTGTTAATATCCACCATACACAGCATATTTTAAGTCCTATGTTTACATTTAAAGGAGCTAGAACCTTGGATATTATATATTTTATATGTAAGCACGTCACCCTTTAATTTAAATAACAACTTCGCCATCTTAGATAACCAAATAATTTTGTTATTTTATTACTCATTGTTGGATTCATCATATATTTGAATTGATGATTTTAACCCCATAACATTATACACTTTTTGTGTCCAGTTCAATAGCCTCTTATTAGGTTGTAATGAACATTTTTACAAAACAATTAAAGCATTTTCTTATCTTTAAAACTCCTATGAAATCCAATACAAATACGCCAGTTAAACTAGTTTATAATCATGATACTTTAGTGTACTTTAGGTGTCAATGAGCATATTCTTCCTTTTCAATTTAGTTTTCCAATACGAACGCAATTTACAAAATGATTGTTATTTTTTTTTTTTTTTTACTGACCTTATTACTGACTTACTAGTATTATAGGTTTATCCTCGTCGCCATTTGTAGTGTGCACTAAATTATAGAAAAGAGCGGGCTCCGACTATCGTCAACAGTTCTAGTACGTCTCACTCCTAGCACGTCCGTCTTAATACTGACCGAGTGGGGGAACCCCCCCACCACGTATAGAGTTATAGTACTTATATTGTCCACGATAAAGAGACCACCATTTAGATAAACACTACACTCGGTATACAATTAAACCTAATAGTTACATAACAGGTACCTATATCTTTTAAGATCTATGTATAAAAAATGCTTGCTGTTTGCATTTATCCTATCTATAAGTTACAAATTATATTTCTCGTAAGTGATTACTGTAATCTTTTGAGCAATAAAGAATCTTAAAACCTAAACCTAATTATTATCCATAATTATTATCATTTGGGTTAATTACCTTAGGGTTAGTGACCTTTATTATATTATGCATTAAATATTAAGCATTAACTTTTTTCGACAATAAAGTTTTTGTATTTCAATTAACTTTATCAGTTCATTGGGTAACATTAAAATGTTTCTAAAATTTGAGTATTTGATAATTATCCTTTGTTATTATTTCAATTTGGAGTTTTGTCTAAGTTTATTTCTTTTAATCCCGACAAAATATGTTTGTCTGTTCGCTGCTTGACCCCCCAATGGTCAAAGGGATTACTTAAAAAAAGTTTGTAGTTATTACTTTTTTTAAACCTTGGATTTTATTCTTTTAAGCCTTAGACCAGTGATTCTTAACCGGTGGTCCGCGGACCACTGGTGGTCCCTGGAAGCACTCAAAGTGGTCCGCGAAGCCCTCTAAATAATCATCACCATATGAAAATTCGAACAGAATGATTAACAAAATAATGTGTTAGGTGTCGGAGATCTATACCAAAAAGTTCAAAACGCTTCGATAGCGCGATTCAGCTAATGACTTTTATGATAGCGACATCTAGTATTAATAAGGTGATGAAACGGGATAATAGAAAATAGAAGGTTGTACGTTTTATTTATAGATCCTTTATTAATTTAAATTAACTATATTTACCACAACATTTTTGTCTAGCCAAGTGGTCCATGGCAAGACAAAAAATAATGTAAATTGTCCCTCATCACGAAAATGTTAAGCACCACTGCCCTAGACCGTTATGCAAAAGTCTCATTTTAATGACAATATTATGACCCACTAGAAGACTGCATGTCTCGCAGCACTTTGCATCGTACTTTCTACCGTCACGTCACATATTGGCATGCATGCTCAGTATGCAATTTCGGCGTACTGATGTGTAAACTAGAGAATTGGAGTACGGGGCATTTTTATACTGATACAAATACCTGAGAGCGAACTACTTTTGAAAGTTTTTTTTTATTCAATTAAGCAATTTATGATGGAATAACAACAATATTTGTGAAAAACTTATACATCTATTAACAACCTTTTTATCAAAATCGAACTATTTCGACGTTTCGATGGAACAGACAAATACATAATACATACTTACATTACTAGAAAAATTATCACCTTTCATTTTGTCTTCACCGTAACACAAAGTAGATAATAAAACCGTAGTATGTAAAATGATGGTTCTAATTGTACGGCATGAACAGACTGGCTCGATATATTGGCCTTTAAGAAAATCGGCGTATAACATGCGAGATAGAGCCAAAGCAGCCCAAGTAGGAGTTGAGGTTTAAATCATTAGCAATATTATGTATCCATGTAATAGGTATCAGGCAATTTTGACGAACTCTGTAGCTTAATAGCTGAGCGTGTTCAGACCGGAGGTCGCTCCCGCCAAATGTTTTTTCCCTTTCGAATCCCGCCAAAGGAACAAAAATTACTTTTATAAAGGTCCTGGGTCATATGTTATAGATATTATGTGTATATATTAGTAGCTGTTTGCTTATTCAAAGGAAAGTCCTAGTATTAATAGGCAGCAATTTGGACAAGGTACAAAAGGTAATTGAAGCCGATTGTTTATAGTTGCAGGAACTCTACTTCACTGGTGTATTAGGGTATTGTTCTTCAGACACATGGGGCCAAATTGACGTGGTGTGACGCGTCCATAGATATTATTATACTGTTTCCCGCTATTTTTTAAATGTTATACCTTAGAAACCGTACATTTTCCTGCGATATAAGTACCCTATGTGTTAATCCAAGATGCAGTTCACACCAAACCAAATTTTATTTAAAAAGCTTCAATACGTGGAGAAGTGACAAATATAATAATAATAATAATAATGCTTTCCACACCAAAAACACAGAAGCACTCTCTCTTCCTTCACTTCATCCAGTGGGACGGATAACCGACTCGACTATTGGGAGATCAGGCGCAGGACCGACTTTTTACATGCCTATTCGACGCATGGATCATATTATTTCTAGTCAGACAATTAGGTGATCAGCCTGCATTGTCCTAACCAAACTTGAAAACAATTTTTTTTGTTGTTTTAACGCGTGAATCGGACCCACGACCTCCGAGTCTCGAGGCTAGGCTCTAAGCCACTAGACCATGAAGCCGAATAGTGACAATACACACACACTCACTCATAAACTTTCGCCTTTATATTTTGAGTGTGATGATTATTTCGTTGCTCGCATTATTTTCTTTTGTTGTCTGTATTGTTTACCTACATAACGATTAGTTTAGGTCCAGTCTAGCCTTTATTGTTCAGTCCACGTTGTTAATATTAATGTCTGAAACACCGTGTGAAAACTAAAACATCCGTAACACAGAGCGCGTGATCCGCCTCGCTTATGTGTAACTGTACAGTGTACACCGCACGCAATTTATAGATTAGCCATCGATGAACCGTGTACAGGGGCCTTACTCTCCAAACTGATTCGTTTTTGATTCAGATTCGATCGTGCCGCATACTTCCTAATAAATTGACGTTTGTTTATTTTCATTCTCAGCCGATTGATATGGTCGGGAGTACAAAAAGTTTCGATCTTACGATTTTCTTTATCCTGGTTAGTTTCAAAGTAATCCACACCAAATAAAATACCAAAAGCTGTTGAGATCGTACTGATTCCTCGATTGTGTCGGAATACGCTTGCTGGTGGTCTAATGACGCCTCATCAGCAGGACGTACACTACTAGTGTTCAACTTGGCGGGGCACTGCCGTGCTCCCAGATACATGTAGGTTTAAGTTTTTTTTTTGCACCCTCTTCTATTAGTTCCGTGGTCTTTAACGCCTCCGTGGTCTAGTGGATCAGAGCTTAGCTCTTAACAGGGAGGTCGTAGGTCTCAATTTCCATATCATTATAGCCGCCCCCACTGAGATTTGTTTACATTTATATTACATTGAATCGAAACTGAGTAGCACATATTGTATACTAATAAATTAATGAGGCTTCCCCGAGGAAGGCCTCAATAGCGCAGTGGTTGAGCACATTGGTGCTCAAGCCAGAGGTCGTGGGTTCGAATCCCGCCGAAGGAACAATGAGATTTCAGTGTTCCTGGGTCATGGATGTGTATTAAATTTGTGTATTAATATAATATAAATGTTAAATATATTATATATGTCGGAGCCGGATATGAATATGGACACAAAACGAGACGGAAGCGCGCCCCCAAGTGGCAAAATGGCGCAACTTGTCTATGGCACGCTTTGACATGACTCGGGACTTTCTCGACGAGACTGAATTCATTCGTAATTTGGTCGCCAAGTTGAGATGTCTTGAAACGTGTTATGTTTCGTTAGTGTCGATACTTGTAAAGTAAAGTAAAGTAAAGTGAATTTAAAGTAAAGTAAATTTATAAAGTGTAGTGAATAGTGAATTTATAAAGAAATTGTGATTACGAATAAACAAGTGATATTGTTACTCTGTTCTCTTTTCACGATTTACCCACGAAAGCCCACAGTATCCGAAGGAATGATACTAAATCATGAGAGCCCCTTTCGACATCAGAATCTGGGATCAAATCGTGCAAGAGAGAGAGGTTTTTCTTAAAAGTGCGGGTAGTAAAAAAAAAAAGTGTAATCTTTTGTGTGGTCTGCAAAAATTGATAATAGTAATCATTGCAAATCAATACAAACTCGATCCACATGAGTTGGGCAGTACGTACTAACCCGTGCTGCTTTGCAAGCTATGTACATGGCGTAATTGTGGTAAGACGGGACAGCGGTGAGCCGAGTGCTGCAAGGATACGTGTACCAATAATCCCGCCACGATGATTAAGAAGGAGTAGAAGTACTTACAGCGGTGACGTGATGATGACAGTGACGTGACGTCTACACGGTGGCGACACCAGCAGTGGTGCTTTAACGACAGGCTTTGATTATGGTTTTGGTAGAAGGTGGTAGCCAACTTTTTATTACTCAAATAATTTTTAAAGCCCAATACACTAGTTATTAATTTGTGTTTCAAGTGTCCATAAAATATCTTACTTATATTATCGCAAAATTTCATTTACAATAAATTATTGTACCTACACTAAAGTGTTCTTTTGTTTTGCTGTTTTGTTTTATGTGCAGATGGACAATACACTGGGATGATGTTCGACTGGATGATGCATAGCCTCGCCAAGGGGAGAAGGAGCTGTGCTGGGTGACCGACCATCGTGCTGACTGCTGGGTGACCGACCAGCGTGCTGGGTGTCCGACCAGCGCAGACAAGCATTGTGCCTCTTATGGACTTCTCTACTCGCTTCGCAATGATGTGAACTGGTTGTATCATGATCGTTACTTATTTCATTATAAAGTTCTAAATGGTTCTGGTTTTATAACCAAATTATTATTTAAAAAAAATAATCTAAGTGAATAAGCAATTATTAACGCAAAGTAAAAACAAGTACTTAGTACATAGGACATACGTCTTACAGATATTCATCATTATTACTGTTTCATTGACCGAAGTAGATCACGCTGTAATACAGCATTACTTGAAAGTTTGATCAGCAGAAGATCATTATCGACATTTCATTTCGTGAAATCGTACTGTTTGTAATAAAGTGATCAAAATCATAATATGATAAGCAATTCTCATGTGTATTTGATAATACAATTAGGCGTTCGTATTATTTGTTGGGTGTTTATTAATTCAGAATTGATAAAGTTGCTAACGGATTCACATTAACGTGAAGTAAGAAAGTAGGAAAGGTGAATAGTACTATAGAGTCGATATCGTATCTACTGGGCGGCAGTTATTCATTGGTTACCAACACCTGAAACTTTTTATTGGACGTACTATATTCTTATTAGGTGTGCCTGAAATAAACAACATCCGGTATGCGTATCGGTGCACCTGCACTGCATATATACAAAAGCAATTGACGTGTACAAATATTGTTTGGAAGATGCTACCTAGTTTGAAACGACTTAAATTAAATTTCCGTAAACTTACCATGTCTATTAAACCGGGAAGAAATGGATATTAAATGATATTGGATTACCCATTTGTTTCGGATAATTTCGGTTACGGATATTGGATATTGGTTTCCTTTTTACAGTAGCAAAAGTTTTATTTCGGATTCGGTTACGGTTACGGAGCTCCCTAACATCCCTGCTATTAAATAGTGAAGTTCATCAAGTGGGTGTTAATCACAGAAGATACATACAGTTTGTACACAGTTCTATTTCTTATTTGGCGTTACCGCATACGTAGTAAGAAATAGCCATTGATCAGTTTCAAAAGTAACTTTAAATAATGTCGTGTTTGTTATTTATTCTGAGAGTGTTTAAACAAACAGATAATTACTGATAATAAGTGCTAGGACATCCGCAATAAAACTGTCAGTTTATGATATTGTTATTGTAAGCTGTAAAATTGAAACATGTTTGTCTATCTATGACTTTCACACTAGGCGGATTTGAATTACTATAAGTTACGACAATAATAGTGTAATTTACGTCGAAAAGAAAATAGGTTGTGATTTAAATAAACTTTATTGAATTGACGCATTTTAATTTCACGTTTCCAGAAGCTGCAGTATGTAAGCCTACTAGGTGCCTGTGGCTGGTGTTGATGGTGAACGCGGCAGCACACACTCAACGGTCCAGTGGCAGAGGCCGTGAGCTTGTGGCTGAGGTGGATAAGAAAGTTCATCGGTGGACTTCAGTCAGCTTCGGTGAACTTGGTTATCATGTGCAAGGTTGTAAACGCACTTGGGAGTCTTCTGGTATTGTGATCGCACACGTGACCAGAGCGTGGCTCTCCACTTAAGAATTGTGGGTTCAATTCCCGCGATGGTGCAACTAAAATGTAGTGGTCAAGTTGTGTTACTGGGACAGCTGCTGATCAGTTGTTAATATGAAACTGTTACTGTAACAGCTTTTCTTTAGTCAATTAGTTAGATCGTTAAAAGGAAATGAAATGAAATTTATTGCAAAGTCAAATTTAACATTTTGATCTCATAATAATTGTCCGCAATATTTGAACTGCGTTGGTTCTTGGTTGGAGCTTGGTTCTTGAGCTGCGGCCTGGTGGCAAACAGAGATACAGCAAAGTTATAAAATTTTCTGTTTCTGTTATTTACCCTTGGATGATCATCATCATTTCGGCTATGATGTTCACTCCTGGATATAGCCTCCCTTAAAATATTACATGGGGGATAGTTGCCTATACTCGCCACGATTGGCAGGCGAGTTGGCGGGCGCATCCACGGGAAAGATGGTTGATAGGATGTGCTACTCTTTCTTCGACACCCCACGGATAGAGAACCCTAAAAATAACATAATTGGACAGTTTGAACATTTTTTTGTGCTGCTTAATTTTGTGTACAGACGGAGATTCAATGAACGAGCGCCGCGACGCGACGCAGACTGCGCGCGTCGAGCTGTGCTGGGTACTGCTGCCCATGCAGCAATGCTGCAATGTATCGGCCTATGATGATGGCGTCAGGCGCCAAGGGGCCTGCACTCTGTACTTCATTGAAGTATCAGATTAGGATATTGAGTTTTTTTTTGGTGAGCGTAATTTATTAGGTTATCTCGTGACTTTAGTGTGAAGACTCTGTATAGTCTTTTTCTATGAACCCTTTTTACAAATCTTAGTTGAGAAGGTACATTGACTGTTTTATACAGTAACCGAGATAAAAAGATAGTTCAAATAATACACCTTATGAAAGCAATAAGGCGTAAGTAAATAGATTTTCGATTGGTTGTTTTTCATAGTTGAAAAAAAAGGCTGTAAAAGTTGCAATTTCAAAGCGTACTTATGACTGTGCATACGTTAGAGAAAGATTCCTTCGGGTCATGTATTGGTGAAAGTTGATAATGATAAAGATTTTGCTAATGAGGAACAAATTTGAGTTGTTGGGTAAAGTCTCTACCTACCGTACTATGAGCGAATATGAAGTTGACCGTCCAGTTATTACGTAACCAGTAACTCGGACTGTATCAAGTCCGTTTTATGTTCGGTGGGCGTTTGACTGGCGATATGGGACTGGGTCTATGAGTAATGAGGTTGACCGTCCAGTTATTTCGTAACCGGTAACTCGGACTATATTAGGTCCGTTTTATGTCAGGAGGGCGTTTGACTGGCGGTCTGGGACAATGAACCTTGTGAGTTCTATGTCTATGAAATTGGGTATGGTAGTGGAGTTAGAGATTTTACTAGTTTATTTGTGTTCAGTTGTGTTACAGTTCCTACAGTTTTAACATGATTTAAGTAACATGACCCAGGGTATCATTCCATGTCGAAATTTTTTTGATCGAGAATTTTATTTGAAAGATTATTTGAAACAAAATTTCATTGAGATCTGAACTTTATTTTTGATGATTTGTGGAGATTGGTCAGAGTTGGCCGAGCGAAAGGCTCGTGATATTGCAGCTGGTTTTCTCTTTTGCAGAAGCATCACACGGGACGTGTGGCTTATCAGAATGGCCGTGTCGGAGCCGGATATGAATATGGACACAAAACGAGACGGAAGCGCGCCCCCAAGTGGCAAAATGGCGCAACTTGTCTATGGCACGCTTTGACATGACTCGGGACTTTCTCGACGAGACTGAATTCATTCGTAATTTGGTCGCCAAGTTGAGATGTCTTGAAACGTGTTATGTTTCGTTAGTGTCGATACTTGTAAAGTAAAGTAAAGTAAAGTGAATTTAAAGTAAAGTAAATTTATAAAGTGTAGTGAATAGTGAATTTATAAAGAAATTGTGATTACGAATAAACAAGTGATATTGTTACTCTGTTCTCTTTTCACGATTTACCCACGAAAGCCCACAGTATCCGAAGGAATGATACTAAATCATGAGAGCCCCTTTCGACATATATAATATAAAAGAATTAAACATGTTTCCGTTGTCTGGTCTTCGTAACACAAGTTCTTCTGACACTTAGCACGGGGCCAGGTTGCCGTTGTGTGAAGCGTCCATAGATAAAAAAAAATATGCTGTTGGTCCGAAATGACGCATTGACTATGCGTTGTGAGTTGAATCTTAGGGTAAAATTTACTATCATTTACAACCTTTTACGTATATAATTTATATTTAGAGTAAGCGCCATAGCTTCTGTTTAATGATTTTTTAACAATGTTATTAACCTACTTATTGCTTGGGATGAGATCTGAGATACACGAACCGAAAGCGTAACAAGATGGAGATGTGTATGTAAGCGTGCACACAGTTTCTATTCAAACAGGTGACAGTATAGTATGACGACAAAGTTTTTCGACAAAATTGACAACTCATCTTCTCTCTTCTTTCTTATAAGGTATTCCGATCAGCTTATCGTTCGGTCTGCTTACATAATATCACGTTGACATTGAAATAATTAACTCTCATGGAGTTGACGACCTTTGTAGCGCAGTGGTAGAGCGCAACGGTGCAAAGCCAGAGTACGCGGGTTCGAACCCTAGGGACGGAACCAAAGTTTTCAATGTTCCTGGGTCATGGATGTGCATTAAATGTGTGTTAATATAATAAAAATCATAAATATGTGTACAGTATAAAAGTATTAAATATATTCCCGTTATCTGGTACCTGTAACAAAAGTTCTTCTTTCTTATATATAAAAATCAATCGCTGTTCGTCAGTCTCGCTAAAACTCGAGAACGGCTGAATCGATTCGGCTATTTTAAGTCTTGAAATATTCGTGGAAGTCCCAGGAAGGTTTAAACGGTTCATCAATCATCATAAACTGTTTCTATTCTTTTTGTGGGCATGGGTCAGCTAGTACTATCACTATATAGTAGAATCGGCAGTCCAACCTTTTATTTAGACGTCATGGTACATAATAGAGCAAATTTTTTTAATAACGAGTCAGAGACAAAAGTTTTTAAACATTTCAAAGCATATATATTCAAATATAATATGGTGATTAGAAATCTCTAATTAAGTGGCATCTTAAAATTCTTAAAAATGTTAATTTAAAGTGTGTATTTAAATAAAACAATAGAGATTTCAATTCAAACATTGTGACACGTGTAGACGTTGGCAGTGTTCGAAGCTAAATAGATGAAATAACAGCTCACTTTTCAAGTGTGCTGATATTCGCCGAGACGAATTTCTTGTTCCGATACGATATATTATAGTGTATTGTTGATCAAAGTCTACTCGTATATCATAATAAATAATATCATGCTATTGGTCCTAAATGACGCATCGACTCTTATCCTAAACTTCAACTCACAACGTAGTTGAATTGAATTTTAGGGTAAAAATTCAACTCACATACGTTGTGAGTTGAATTTTAGGGTAAGATTCATGCACACAACCTTACTTACGTTTATAATTTATATTTGAAGTAACCATCACAGCTTCTGTTTAACGATTTTTTAACAATGTTATTAACACACTTATTGCTCGAGATGAACTCTTAGATACACAAGATTATTACTAATAAAAAATGATGAGCTCAAAACTTTTAACAGTAACGTGTTTTCCACTATTCTTTTTTTTTCGCTGAGAAATGCTACTTGCCGCAACCCATGGAGGATGACTTCCTACCACGGGTATGTAGGGCTCGCTGCGACCGTTAAGATGGTAAGTGGACGCAGCCATACCCACTAAAACTCGGCGGTACTCCGACAGAACCGCGGCAGACGGAGCCACGGGTAATACTATACAACCGCGACTCCACTCAACGGCCTAGACCAGTGTTTTTCAATAAATAAAAAAAAAAAACGTTTTATTTCCAAATGAAACTTAACAAGCTATTTTCGGAAAGTCAACAAGAAAAACAAGCTACCATTTCTTGAATAAAATCCTTCATCTGTTTGAATACGCGACCCCTTTAAGGGTTGAAATTTCTGGCGACCCTCTTGGGCCGTGGTAAGTAAGTACGAGGTAAGTTGGTAAGGGTGCGTGACGCCACCTTCCTTTTTTCCTTTTACAGGTGAGTCCCCGAGTAAGGATTTGCGACCCGCAGATTGAAAAACACTGGCCTAGACTATCGGAATTCGGTCGATATAAGGTATTCCGATCAGCTGATCGTTCGGTCTGCTTACATAATATCACGTTGACATTCAAATAATTAACTCTCATGGAGTTGACGACCTTTGTAGCGCAGTGGTAGAGCGCAACGGTGCAAAGCCAGAGGTCGCGGGTTCGAATCCCACGGACGGAACCAAAGTTATCAATGTTCCTGGGCCATGGATGTGCATTAAATGTGTGTTAATATAATAAAAATCATAAACATGTGTACAGTATAAAAGTATTAAATATATTCCCGTTATCTGGTACCTGTAACAAAAGTGCTTCGGATACTTAGCACGCTAGATTGACGTGGTGTGGAGAGTCCATAGATATTACTAGTATCGATTTTACCAATACTAATTTATTTTAAACTAGCTGATCCGTTCCCACTTCGTTAATGAACCGTTTTTTAAACGCTCCCGGGATTTCCACGAATATTTCAAGGCTAAAAAGGCGAGTTTTAGCGAGACTAACGAACGGCTATTCATTTTTATTTATAAGAGAAGAAGATAAATGATTCAACTATAGTCCGTAGGGTGATTGTGCTGCTGTGTGCTGTTGCGAGATGCATAACAAGACTGACGGTAAGCATTTCATTCGTTATTCATTGATTTTTTTTAAATATTCTTATTAATTATTATTAGCGCAAAAAATTAGTATAACTAGTAAATTTAATCTTCTGTGCGCCTTTTTTAACTTTGATACTTTCGTGTACAATTTTAATAATCGTATATTTGTGTCATTGTCTATAATGCACGTCGGGTAATTGGCCCAGTTTACCCGGGTGCCAATAACAGGGTTTTTACCCTACGTACAGTAGTCTAAGAACCTGCTGTACAACTTTCAACCCTATGTCAGTCAGGTAAGAGTGGTACAACACAGGTGTCCGACTGTACCTATATAAATACATAAACCGGTCCGCTAATTATAGTGGAACGTCTCCACTTGACTTTTCAAGTAGGTTATAAAGTGACCATTTTGAAAAAATTAAGTGTTTGTAATGCTTGGCTTTTTTCCAGCCAAGTTATAGCCGTGTTAACACAGCGGGGTTCCGTAGGTATTTCATGTTATTTAGCTTTAAGTATCGCAGTTGATTTTTAATTGTAAAATTACTGCGTAGTAATATAGAGAGAGAATGATGGAGAAATTTAGCTAAGCGTTAAATTTACTGAAACTTTTTTTTATGTCGCAAGGGAATATTATGCATCCCCCAGGGAGTACCCCCTTAGGGGTAAGTGAGGGGTAAGGTAGATTGAGGAATGGGCAGGTGATATACGAGTCACGAAGCTCTTCTTCTCCACAGCTGCCGCGGCGCACAGAATAGTGCTTAAAATAGACATTACCCACCAAACCAGTACTGACAGGCCACGGTGGTTTCGCCTTATATTTGAACAGATTCAAATTGAAGGACGACCCGTCGTGCCTCTGTTAGCCCGGAGTTGCGAGTCAGTTTCTAGAGTAGGAGTTCAGTACAAACAATAGGTATTTTATGCAAAAAAAATGGATAAGTTAGACTCCCGACTCTCGACGGACGGTTTCCCCACTAAAACCACTTACGTATTGCTATCAGCTGCTATGTTGGAGTACCCTGGATCTGTCAAACACGTCGCCCCCCGACCGGCCGGTCTACTTCATTTTAAATGACTGGACTTCCATCACAATAAGAGAGCACTCCGGCAAACTGATTCTCTCTCCTCGGAGCCGAGACTGACAAAGGTGGGCAGTTTATCCATGCCCTCCCGGAGCCCCGTACTAGACGCGAGATTGAGGGACCGCAAAGCGACGCCTCTGCACTCCCGTCCTACGCCGGAGAAGTGACACAGAGAATGCGTCTCTCTCTCTGTCCCGCTCCGCACCCTCCTTCTGTGAAATAACGTATTCGCAGAAGGAGGCCGACAACTTTTGTTTACCTACTCAGTTAAATAACCTTTTCTATTTTTAACGCCTCCGTGGTCTAGTCGTTTAGAGTCTAGCTTCTTAACTAGAACTAACTTCTTAACTCAGAGATCGTGGGTTCGATTCTCGCGTCGGAATAACAAAAAATGTTGAGAACAATGCAGGCTGATCACCCGATTGTCTGACAAAAAAGATGCGTCTGATGGGCATGTAAAAAGTCGGTCTCCCACCAGTCGTGTCGGTTATCCGTCCTACTGGGCTACTAGAGTAAAGAAAGAGAGAGTGCTTCTGTGTATTGCGCACATACTTGGGCACTATAAAATAACTCCTGTGTAGGATTCAATGAAACCAGGCCGGTTTCAATGAAACCGGACACGGTCATAATATATAATACCTCCATTGTTATTTAAGTTTGATTTTATTAATTATTTACGATCATACAAAAGTGTAACTAATTTGTTAAAACTAACGTGCACTTGAATAATTTTACGTTTTATCAACGCGTCATCTTAATTAAAAAATGTAATTACACTAAAACTAACCAACACCGTGTAATTCAAACAAAAAACTCAACAATATTATTATAATTGTTAAATTTTTTTGTTTTACATTTACAAAAACAGGCGTGAAATTGTTAATGAAATAATAGCTGATACTTAATCTTAGTTTAAGTTTTAATTATTTTATATACTTTTACACGTGTAACAAAATTGCATATTAAATGGACGGTAGTGTAAGTAAATAATAATAATCTGCGGTAGTTTTGTTGTTATTTGCTTACATCAATTTTGTGTATTTCTAAGCATAATTATAAAATGCCCTTTTGTGCATATTTCTTCAAATAAACATTAACCGCCAACACTCGTTTGCACATTAATCGTAAAACTAAACAAAAAGGTTTTACTTTGCATCGTCGTTTCAGCTATGATGTCATCGACATAACCCTTCCCCAAGATATGGGGGTAGTTGCATATTTCCGGATATAAAAACCCTCTATCGGCTTTTACGACACTACGACTAATGTCAGGTTAGTATATATAAATAGTAGAATACCGTGCATATGAGCCTAAAAAAGCATAATAGCTCCCCTCACCGATTTCGGTGTCGGTAGCCGATTTCATTGAAACCAGGCCAGCTACGCAGGAGTTATTTTATAGTGCCCAAGTGTGTGCGCAATACAAAGAAACTCTCTCTTCCTTTTAACTACTAGACCACGGAGGCGCTGTAAAAAGCATAATAGGTACATGATTCAACAAGTAAGTTTAGTACAGAATTAAATACTAAATTTAGTGCAAAATATATTAAATAGGTTTGTTGCTTAATAGAAGATACATATAGGTATTTGTTAATTAAATATGTATCTTCTATTATGTAAATATATGTAAATAATTGCAACCCTACTGCTGTTCTGTATACAAAAAAAGATAGTAAATTTTATAAAAATATGTAGGTTTCTTTAGTTCGCATATACAGCTTGTACAATTAGGTTTTTTTTTTCGAAACCATTTTAGCTGATTCACCGCGAAGCCCCATAATCGTTTGCATGCTACAATGGGGCTACTTTCTCTGTAGTTAATTGTAGAATAAAACATGGTTACGTACTGTTACGTGTACTTAAACGTTTGCCGTGAAGTGAGGAAGTTATACATATTCACTTTCTGTGCGACGCTGCGCTCCTAGTAATAAGTATACTAATACACTAATTGTAATTTTCTCTGGCATTGCGGATAAGTGACGCTAAGTGATTCGTCTATATATTCGTCACCGCATCCGTGGTCTAGTGGTTCAGAGCTTCGCTCTCTACCCAGAGCTCGTGGGTTCGATTCCCGCGTTGGAACAACAAATACTATTGTTTTCAAGTTTGGCTAGGACAATGCAGGCTGATCACTTGATTGTCCGACAAGAAAGATGATCTATGCGTCGGATGGGCTTGTAAAAAGTCGGTCCTGCGCCTGTTCTCTCGCCAGTCGTGTCGGTTTACCGTCCCACTGGGTTATGAGAGTAAAAGGAAGAGTGAGTGTCTTTGTGTATTGCGCACACACTCGGGCATTATAAAATAACTCTTCCGTAGCTGGCCTGGTTTCAATGAAGTCGGCTACCGACACCGAAATCGGTGAGGGGAGCTATTATTATTATATATTCGTCTAAGTAAAGCATAAAACAACATAATGGTTTAACCTGTTTCAATTCACTATTTATCGCTTACGAAGGTCGAAAACAGAATGTCCCATACATTTGACATAAGCTGACGACCTTTTGTAATGTTTTTTTTAACAAAAAACGCGACTAAAATGAATAAATTATAGAAAGTAAAAAAAAAATTGGATAAAAAAATGAATGAACATTGGGATTGTATCCGATATTCCGAGTTTTTTACGCCGGTTCTTCTCGGCGGGCTGGGGTTGAATCGAAGGAAGCTTTTATTGTTGACTTTCCAAAAAAACTTGTTAAATTCGGAAATAAAATATTTTGATTTAATTTGTATTCCAAAGTTATAATGACTGGTCTTTTTAGACGTTTTATAATATTTAATTAAAAACCGATAAAATAATTATTGACCTTGTTACCGGTAAAATCATTACAATACATTACATAAACCTGCATATTGAAAGTGAAATGCCGAAGGGATTGTAAAGTTATATTTAAAGTAAAAACCTCTCACTTATGAAAGTGTCTATATTGGAGCAAAGAATCTTTAATTATGCAATTTCCACGAAATCGTTACACAATTTTTGGCACACGCTGCATGATTAAAGGGAATTTTGTTATATTAAAAAATATCCAAATAAAATTTTATAAGTTATTCTCGGAATTTCAACACAAAAAGCTACTACTACCGGTTCAACTCATTAGAGTTTCGGATTACCGAAAAACCGGTGTAAGAAACTCACACGGGCTATCTTTTAGGAAAAAGATGGACAAATGTATCTATTTTAATACACTAGCGCCCGGTTTCTGAAAGGATGATCAAATCGACCAATTGATAAAATCAGCTAATCTGAACGCTTATTGGTGAAAACAGTGACTGCAAAGTGAATTTACGTAGTCGCGTTAAATTTTATTACAAAAAATGTAGTTATTGAGCTAAACTATCTTACTTATCTACACAAGTCTACAAAGATGTCCCATACTGTTTACTAAGATCGTTAGATTTTTTCTGCAACATTCTATACGTTTACCTATAGAGTATAAACATTCCGACTTTCCTCACCCAACTTGGTTCGTCCGGAACCATTTGGTTGTATAAAGTGTGGTTCTTACCATATTTGGTGTGTGTATAAATAAACGTTTGATCAACCGCCGATCACTGCATTAACAAGTTAATGCGCGATGCTAAGGAAAGGTAAAAAGTTTGCCATCTTCTTATTATAATAATATTTACTGTTACTTGGAGATATAGGGTTTTTCTAATTTTATCATAGTGATCTTTACCATTTTAATCTTTATACAAGGTGTAAAATAAAGGAGTGCTAATACTTTAGGGTGTGTATGTGACATATGTTATTGAATGTACCTTAGGTTCTTGATGGAAATACATATTATTATATAGTGATAATATACTAAATACTTGCACTTTTTTCTCACTTTATTACTTATTTTACAAATTATTTCTTAAAATACACGACCGGTTTCGACATAGTCATCATCAGGAGTAGGTAGATTTAAATTAAAAAAAAAAATGTAAAAAGTGTAGTATTACTATGTGTATGTGACTATTGTGTAGAGTTTACTTTGAAAGTGCCAGCGCTGAAAGACTTACTTTTGACTTTTGAGAAATGCCCCAACATCATAAATTTGGCCAGATAATTATTTAAAAAAAGTGAGTTACTTCTTTCAGCGCTGGTACTTTCACAGTAAACTCTATATACGGGACTCATACACACCCTAAAGTATTATCTCCCATTAATAGCACAGACAGCAGCGCCATCTACCGGGTCTAATAAATACACTGAAACCTTTGTCAAAAACTACTCTATCCATTGGTGAAAGCAGCACAAATATCAGTACAGTAGTCTTAGAATTTATTGCGAACAGAAAAATAGACGCGGCGGAAGCTTCGTTTTATAATGACTGTGTAAGGATGCGAACGTAGGTCTATCTTACGGAATCTCACGTTAACAGATTCATACAAGTCGAATCAAATCAAAATATTTTATTTCCAAATGAAAGCAATTTTCGGAAAGTCAAGAAAAAGGCTACCACCGGTTCAATAGTTCAAGAATTAATTAAAACATGCAAAGAAAATATAACTACTACTTTTTATTGCCACAAAGTGTGGAGTATGTTTGTTTGTTACTTCTTCACGCGCAAACTGCAGGACTAATTTTGATAATATTGGTTATGCAGTTAGCTGACACCCTGAACACATAGTTTTTATGAATTAGTGGAGTATTTTTGTAGAATTCTGTTTTTCCTGGCCGAGCCAACCAGCAAAAGTAATTTAGAAGCCATTGTTAATTGTGATATTTTCTGTTTCAGATAGAGAGAGATAACGACCAGCCGCAAGTGAGTACATTTCTACGATTAATACATACATTTTAAATTATTTATCAGTTGTATGATTATTTAAGATTTATTTAAAGCTTAAGATTTATCACTTCTTGATATCAAATATAATTATTGTGAATCACAAAAAATGTTACCTAAAGATCTAATTAATAACAATTTCTGTTTACTTTGTGGCACAGAAATTGATGATCAAACACTTTTAAAAGACAGCCATTTCGATGTTTTTGGTAACCATTTTTGCAATTAAGTAGTTACTGGTCAACTACATGCAAAAGAGCACCTGTCCGCTAGTGGTTGCCCGCGACTTCCTTCGTACAAGGGTAATAAAACAATGAAAGCCTTATCTTTTAACGACGGGATAAAGATTGTTAAAAGAGCTACGGAAGATGATTAAATAATTACATACTGTTTTTAACCTACCACTTTTAATATCTTTATTACTTGAAACCTCTGTAGTTCAGTGGTAAGCGCGTCGACGCGTGGGGAATATCATCCCAATAATGCCAAAAAATTACGACTTAGCGTGTAACATTCCTATCACACCTAACAAACTACCTGGGGGCCTACTCAAGCTGCCATCGCTAATTATCGCTTACAAAGTTCGATAACAAAATGTATGGGATTTGACATAAGCTACGCGAAATGATCGCGATTTGGTATGTCATTTATCGTATCTTATGTCAAATCCCATACATTTTGTTATCGAACTTTGTAAGCGATAATTAGCGATGGCATCTTGAGTAGGCCCCCTGATGACCTTGAAGACCTGAACCCATTTCCACCTAACGTTGCTGTTAGTTGCTCGATCATTTTATCAGCCTTTCAGAAGTGTTAGGCGCCAATCTATTGAGTCACTATCTATTTTTCTGATTGGAGCTTAAATCAATACAAACCAGTGCTATTTACCATCATTCTACAAATGGACTTTATGTGTAGAATCATCATGAAAGGCACTGGATTCAAATATTCTATGCAAAATTTCTCCAAAATCGATTAACAGTTTTATACTATTACTTTCGTACGAAACACAACTCAAGCATTACGCAAGTAATTTTTAGAAGTGGAGTCACTGACCCTTTCCTTAGCCCTTAAGAAATATAATTATTCTTGCAATACACCTACTTAGTTTCACGGAAGTCAATACAGCCTTGTTAACCCAGGGCGGGTGTAAAACTATACTACACCGTAAAACTTACACCGAGCATTCTTGTTTTTATTACACTACTTTAAAACTATTACAACTTATCTCGTTTATTAGACTGGTATAAGATAACGCAGATTGTACTTATTAGGTACTCTGGTAGGTACTTATGTACTTTTAATCTGTACTATCTATACTAATATTATAAAGAGGAAAGATTTGTATTTTTTTATGTAACGACTCAACTCAAAAAGTACTGGATCGATTTTAATAATTCTTTTTTCATTAGCAAGCTTCATTATCACTGAGTAACATAGGCGATATATTATAATAATCAATTGCGGTTCGTTAGTCTCGCAAAAACTCGAGATCAGCTGAACTGATTTGGTTATTTTTGGTCTTGAAATATTCGTGGAAGTCCCAGGAAGGCTTACACGGTTTCCATGCTCCGTTGAGCAACCCACTTCGTTAGTGGGTACGGGTCAGCTAGTGTAATATAAAGTAAATGTTACGTGGAGTGACGAAAGAACCTCCTTCCCGCCAACTGTTTATTCTGGGTGTCGTAAAATAATAATAATAATATCTATCCTGACATATTCACGTTGTGAAAAAAGTCCCTTAAATAAAAAAGATAAAAAAAAAAAAATATCTATCCACGCTTCACACGACGTCCACCTGGCCCTGTGCTAAGTATCCGAAGAACTTGTGTTACAGGTACCAGACAACATACACAAATTCAATACACATCCATGACCCAGGAACATTGAAAACATTTTGTTCCCTCGGCGGGATTCGAACCAGTGACCCCACGGTCGAGCTCCAACGCGCTCGACCACTGCGCTACGGAGGTCGTCGAAATAATAATACATAACTAGGTCCCCAATGTTCTTACTACTGAGCCACAGAGGTATAAATCACAATTTTAATTATTATAATATCGTCGGGGCTGACATGCCGTGTATGTTAAAAACCTCTTTAAGAAATAAAGAATCAAAAATATATAATATATCGTCGTCTGCTACAACGTGACGTCGTTGATGTCTTTTGTATAAACATTCGGTGCGTAACTAACTGGTGTCGACATAACGATATAACATTTGCGGATTCAGCACGACCAATTGACTACAATGTATTTGTAATAAATTAGTAAAACTGTTATCCTTGTAGATCTTGTGTCTATACAAATACACTAGTTTTTGTTTCATTGAAAAATACCAAGTATTCATGAATTTATAGACATTTCAAATCTTGTAAGTCGCGTCCGTAGCAGCTGCTGTGCAGTGATGTCATCGCGTCGGGAATTTAAATTAAATTAAATCTTTGAAACTTTACCACCTATCGTTATATTTTTTAACGCATATTTTTTTATATGAGAGTTAAAAATTATAAATTGGAAACATCCTTCATTGACGTTCTATTTGTGTACAAAACGTTGTTTGCTACGAATACGCAGTTGTCACTTGTTCCTGCTTGGCTTACTGAGTGGACTTAGTAATAAAAAACCAGAGACAACAGACTATACAACTATTTAAACCACACACGTACCCAAACATAATTCCATACCATCATCCGGCGAGTAAATAATAAAATATTTGCATTCACTGCTCATACAAGTTAATAAACCCATTTCACACGTCACCATCCAATATAACTCATACTTATATAGTATGTTAGTTACGATTAAACTCAAAAACGTCTGAAAGGATTTCGTTAATTATTTCACTATATGTTACATTTTTCTAGGAGACATTGAGTAAAATGTAAATAAAAGTAATGATACTCAGAACATGAATTTCAATCGAGAACCATCAGTACATTCAATCAGTTAAGGGACGTTTAATCCTAACGTATTTGAATCCACGTCATAACAGAAGGTCAAATTTATCCCTGTATCATTCAACAAATTCATCGAAACCCATTCGGTGGCTTAGGCGTGACTGCGTTACAAGTGGCAGAGTAACTTATAATTATTTTATGCTTTTTAGTTCTTGAAGTCAGCTTTTTTAAACGTAGTTTCTTTTTTATTTTTTACTTTTTAGTGTCTTCAAGTCACAGTAAAAGATAAATCCGTTTAGCTACGATGCTACAGATAGACTGACAGACACCGTATTTATAATTTCCACCTCCTTTTTGTATCGAGAGTCAACTATGAATACGAAAGTGTAAAACTCCCAAAAAACGAATTGAAATATGTATCACGTCTGGGAATTGGTGAAATATGTTCATAAAATAAAAAAGTACAAAGCTAAATTATGTAAAATTTTTATAGGACCACATGGCAGCTATTCTGAGTCGAATAAAAATATAATCACACAAATAGAATCATTAACCTTAGAGTAATCTGTGTACATACATTAAAAAAATACCGGCGGAATTGAGAATCTCCTCCTTTTTTTGGAAGTCGGTTAAAATCTGTGCCGGTACAATGTCACAGACAGTTAAGATTTGCATTTTGAGTTCTACGTAAAATATGAATGGAAAATATATATCAAATTAATATTCCCATCCCATACACGCTTATCGCTCATGCACCGCATAATAATATAATTTATTTTATGTCTACTAGCTGTTGCTTCCACTCCGCATAAATATCTAAATATCCCAAGAAGACACAACATTTGTGGGGTTAGAAAGTAGCTTATTTGTGATCCATAGCTTAATCTACTACCATACCATGTAGTCATTTAATTGTGATAATCCACATGCTGTTAGTTATCCTAATAAAATAAAATACTAAATTCATCAAAGTTTGTTGAATTAAAAAAATTGCCTTAAAAGATTAAGGCAAAATTTGATGTGGTGCAATATAGACATTTCTTATTGTACCTATATAGTCAAAGAATTCATAATAATACTTAAAATACTTTATTTTTTTTTATAATTCTTAAAAGGGTGAATATACGCTATTTGAAATCCGATGATCCATAGAAAAAAACTATGTTAAACTTATTATATTATTGTTTCGTAATGCTTAAATATTAAATAATATTCCCTTTTATCTGTCCCGCATAGTCTATTTAAGATAATTCGTCAATTTATGGCATTTTTAGTATAAAAACGTTAGAAATGTATACTCCTCTAGCCTCCCCATTTCCGGGTTATAATGGTTTTATGGCAAAATAATGGAAATACGTATTTAATTATATATTATTTTTAAATGATTATATGCTTTTTTAAACAATGCAACATATTTTATCACAATGAACTGTATAAAAAAATATTAATATAAAATAAAATTACTTATTTGCATGTCATGTTACAATAACGTCACTTCATCTGGCGAAACTCAAGGAAGTAAAATTTGCTTTTTTTGGCTAAAAATGTTTACGTTACTTTTTTTAATTAAACTACCCGCGTACAATAGAGTGAAGTCAGCTAACGTCCTAGAACAAAATTAAAATAAAATGGCGTCAATTTGCGATTGACTTTCGGAAAGCGGGTTTGTGCCAGTCGTTGGAGTATTTCATCTGGCATGCACAAGTTTTTATATTTTATCGTTACTAAATTGTATATTTAGTAATTTCAATGTTTATTGTGTGTAGAAGTCATGAATTAAATGAAATTGTGGTGAGTAAAGCGAATGATGTTGTTTTTGTAGGTTATGTGTAATTTTGTCACTCCTCTGGCGTGAACTGGCGTCACTCCTCTGGCACATTTCATATCAGAAGAAATTTATGACGCCAGAAAAGTGTCAAAATTCCGTTTCGTTCAATATTTATTGTGTTAAGGCTCAATTTGTTGAAGCTTTGATTACTACAAATAAAAAGTACATAAAAAAATAGTTTCAATTTTTTCATAAAAAATTGCAATTTCACCTAATAGGTATATTATAATAAGGTTGCATAATGTTGTGTAGTAAAAAAATATTTGAGTAATATAATTTAAATACATGTTTTATTTAATATTTAGTAAATAATCAAGGTTATGTCACTTGTTTAATATGTCACTCCTCTGGCACTTATAAAACTAAAAAAAATGGAAATATCGTCTAGCCTCTATCCTTACCAATTTTAAAGTAGTGTCAAATAGACAAATTATAAATATTAAAAGAAACAGATCACATTTGCTTGTGGGACACAAAAAAATCAAATAGCGTATATTCACCCAAAAGCGCATAAATTCGTAACTATGCATAAAAATATGATCGATGGTCCATCTATTCAGATCCTATAGCAAAGCATTAGATTCAATTAGTTTTTTGAATGTTTTATTTTTATCTGATGGTAGTAAAGCCCTCTGGTGAAAAAATAATATAAAACTATAACGATTTATAAGATAAGAATTATAATGAAATTATTAAATATAATGTGCAGAAGGGAACAAACGATTGTGACGTCACGTTGTTAACTTTACATACAATTACACCAACGAGCGTACAAATATCGATTTGCGAGAAAGAGATAAATATTAATTTTATTTATTTACTTGAAATCAAATGTTTTAAAACTTATCTTAGGCCTTGCAAATTTTTTATCTTTATCGTAATAAGAACAAAAGTAAATAAATTTAATATTCATTCAATAACCCAATTATGAGCAAAATTTAACATTTTCTTTCTGCCCGCTTCACATGAAATGCCCCATAAGCAACATACATTATAACTTGTAGATCTCTATCGAAAAAAAAACTATAAATATTCTACATTTACATTTACACAGAAATATAGCTGTTATAATATTCCTATGTTTACGTTAATAAATTCTGCTGCATGTCACGCTAAATTTACTTGTGCTTACAGAATTTCGTGTACGAAAATGTTAATAGCGTGGATGTAGAGACAGCAAAAAACGATTTGTGTTTGTAATTTTACAAGACACGAATGTTTTGGGAAGTGTTCGTCCGCTATCGTTTCCTATACGCAAAACGTGAATGTAGATGTAAGATAATTTATTATAAGCTATGTTGCTTAGTAATAAAAAAGCTGGATTGAGTTTGATAATTCCTTAGAATGTTACACATTATCCCTGAACAACATAGACAATTTTTTATGAGTTATGAACCAAAACCTGTATTGCAATAACGGGTGTAAAAATAACATTCACTATAACATTGGGATATGATTATACTACCTTTTATCATTCTAGAAATGTATTTTGTTTCCAAATAAATTTTTTTTTGCTTTTTCATTATTCTTGCGACAAAAAAAATAAGAAATGGTAAAAAATACATTTACAAAATGAGGAAAGGTTGTATAATTGTATCTATGTATAGTGACTATTCTTTTTACACTCTGTATAAGAATACTCACGATCACGTAAGGTTAAAAAAATTACTTTAAAATCGGTTCATCTCTTGTGTGCTCAAAGCACATACACATAGTAATACTTCAAACTTAGAATTACTTTCTGTTTTTGTCGGCGGTTAAAACTGAATAATTCGAATCAAAAACTGTTATTACTCTTGACTTCCATTGCCGTGGTAAAATTAATCAAGTAATTACTCTATTAAAATAATATGATTATTGTTGCATGTCGTGAAATAATACGCCGTTACTAGTAATTTGTGATATGTAGTCAAACACCACAGGAGAATAGTCAATGGAATTAGGTGTTAGTTTGCGGAAATCCATAGCATAACATTTAAATATATAATATCTAGCAATATTCCGCGAAAAAATTATACTTAACCAAAACTTGCTGGAAGGTTGTGGTTATAATTTTTTCGCGGGATATTGCTAGATATAATATACATATTTAAATTTTATACAACAGGAGAAAATTCAGAATGCTGAAATTCAAACTCTGCGTTACTATAACAATAGAGTGCAAAATCGAATACACGAATGTTGAGTTGTCACATTGGACACTGACATTTCACTCGACGCTCTTTGATTTTCAACTCTATTTGTATTAGCCTAGAGTTCTATTTTTAGTGCTTAGAATTATCTTCGAACTTCTGGATCGCATAGTTTTAGCATCACTCATGTCGTACTTAAAAACTTTATAAATTGTACAGCATTTAAGCACCAAAAATCGATACGTCCTGGATATACAGGTTGTAATATTAATGAGTAATAATATGTTAGGGTGTGTATGGGTAGAGTTTACTGTAAAGTATCAGGGTTGAAACAGTCACTTTTTTTTAATTATTGTATGGGCAAATTTATGATGGTGGGGCATTTCTCAAAGACACATGCTGGTACTTTCACAGTAAACTCTACATATTAGGCACACTTGTATATTTAAATACACTATAATAGTATCTCTAAAATACTTTAAGCATCTATTGAACAAACAATATTACATAGTAATGTTTATTGAATTTTGCAGCTAACCGTACATCTAAGCTCTTATGTTTTTGCTACTGTAACGGTAACAAAGCAAGTCAAACAATTAAGCACTTATGGTTTATTTAATACAAACAACTAAATAATATTTGTCAAACACTCGAGACTTTTGTATGTTTTTTCATGAAAAAGCGTATTGAGTTTTTATAGACGGAAAACTTGTTGAAAAAGTCTTATCTTTATAATTAGTACGTTGGAGTACCGGAGAATGAATTGGACGGGATTTTTTCTCCGTCCGATCCATCAATATCTTTCTGTGGGTGTCGTAAAAGACAACGGATTGAATATTATATATCCTGGGCGCTGAATCAAGATGCCATTGCTATTTACGAAATTCGAAAACATAATATAAGGAATGTGACATAAGCTTCGCTAAATGACATACGGATTCCCAGGTCATTTCACGCGCTTATGTCAAATTCCATACATTTTGTTTTAGAATTTCGCAAGCGATAATAAGCGATAACATCTTGAATCAGGGCCCTGGCATATGCAGCAGCGTTTCCGCAATCATTTTTTCTAAAAACTGCGCTCACCAGTGTTGCCAGTATGATCTCCTAAAACAGTACGGCTGAGGAGAAGGTACGGATTTTAGATGAAAGTACGATTTGTCCAAAACAATGCTATAGTCTACCCATAGTAGTAACTATTTTATAGTATGTTAGTACATACTATAATATAGTTAGTACATACTAAAAAATAGTTAATAGTTACTACTAGCTAGTGCTAGGCCCGCATCTTTGTTCGCGTGGTTTTTGAGTGAACCGTTTATTCAGCGCACGCAACGAAAGTCCCCAAATGTTTTCCCCGTTTTTGCAACATTTCTCACTGACACTTATCTCCTATTGGTCGCAGCGTAATGTTATATAGCCTTAAGCCTTCCTCTATAAATGGACTATCTAAAAAAAAAACAAATCGGACCAGTAGTTCCTGAGATTAGCGCGTTTAAACAAACAAACTCTTCCGATTTATAATATTAGTAGTTATACATTAAAACATGAATCACTAGTATAATTTATAAGGCACGGTAGTGGTACGGTTGTATGACAAAAATACTAAAAACAGTACTTTTCGGTGCGTTCTGGCAACACTGGCCCTCACCAGACCGCCTGCCAAGAATTCCGAGTTTAAAACTTTGGAGGCTTATGTCCAGTTGATGACGTTTATCATTTAGTAGATTGGCACTCATATTTTTTCTTTCACATTCACATCTAATACGCATTTCTTTTCAACAAAACCGCAGAACGTCGTAACGTACCTTTTTGTTTCATTAGCCGCGCATGCATTACCATAATTCGTCCGTAATTATACGTAGAAAATTACTATGCATGTTTAAACACAGTATGGTCGTACACAGTACCGTCAACTCAGAAAGATGATGATTATTTTGAGTATATACAGTTATTTTGAGTATAGTGGAGTATACTCCACCAAATAAAAATAAAATCTCATATTATAATGTTTTGAGTATCTATATTGGTATGAGATTTTATTTTTATTTTATGATTATACAAAGTTGAAAACAAATTAGAGATAATATATTTTAAGGATGCGTTTGCGCCAACTCATTAATATAAAGTATTATCACTCATTAATATTATAGCCCGTAACTAACTTTAGGGTTGTATCTATGAGTCTCGTGTAAAGAGGTAGTTTTTTTAATTATTGTATGTGAAAATGTATGATGTTGGTGCATTTCTCATACAAACATGAAAGTCAAAAGAAAGTCTTTCAGTGCTTTCACAGTAAACTCTTCATATGAGGCACATACACACCCTTAAGTAATATCACTCATTTATCTTACACCTTGTATATCTCTTGTATAGAGTTCACTTTGAAAGAAGCAATGCTAAAAAGTTACTTTTGTTTCCACACGCTGCATGAAAATCGGCGCCTCAGTCAGATACATGCTATCCAATCGGTCCATTATCTATTTTTCTTGAAACGCTTTGCTGGTTACATCGCTTTGAACACAACATGATGAAGATATTTTTGAAATATGAACGTAAACATATTTTTGCAAATTTGTAGATTTATCCGTGATAATGCACGCGACTGTACATCATAGTCGCTATGAACTAATTGAATTAACGTCCACGTGTCGAATTTTTGCAATATTTCAAATTCAGATTCGGATATGGAACCTTTCATGTCTAGCTACTTTTTATATTTCAATAATTACGCCACTAAAACAAAACTAATTTCGTGAGTAGCAACACCGACGATAATGCTATTTGTGTCACTTTACACTTGTTCCGTGATAACCTACTGAAATAAATAATATTATACACCTGCGCTTCCTCGCTATGTCGTGATTAGTAAACATTAATTGTATATGTATCGGACCAAGATTGTTCTACTTGTTCAACAAAAACAAACTAGCATACGCCGCCTAATGGAAAGTGAATGATAATTTACTAATTAGTAAAAAAGATATGACTTAATAAAGCGTAAGTAATACTTAATTGTGCGTAGGATTATGCTAAGGAACTGGCGCTGCCGTTAATAGTGGGGGAGTCCAAGAGGCGGATTTTGAAGTAACTCGAGTGCAACAGATTACGTTAGTATAACTGACTTACATGGTTTTGGCAATTTAGGCTTAAAGTTAAATATGACTGTTTCTGCTTATTTTCTTTCCATCCTCTAATCATCAAAACCTACTAAGTCAGCCTGTTTTCGAGGAACGACACATACGATGACAGCTGTTAAGGTTTGTATTGGTAGTATGTACTTGGGAACTCAGCAGGGAACACAAGTGAAACACTCGGATGCAATAGACTAACTGTTTATTAAAATATTTTTAACATATCATGTCACACAAATATCTCACTCACACAATTAGTCCTCGCACGTGTCAGCATTTACCCACCTGCATACACAGACCCCACAATAGCTAAATAATAGAATCCATAAAATAATTGGTTAAATAGTGCCAAAAAAACCTAGAGGTAAGAATACTTATGTTTAACTAATTAAAGCTTTTTGTAAATAAATTATATTTGGCATTTTATTCGCTTTTAAAAACTTCCGTCATCACAAACCAAAATACTATATTAAAACATTATTAAAACATCACATTATGTACGCATCTCCTACAAATTTTATGCGATACATGTCGTTGCAATCCAAACGTACGAGTAGTAGTAAGTACACTTACGTCTAACTCATCTTATCTTTGGTAGACATAGTTAATTATTCAATACGAAAATTCCCTATAGCCTTTGTGTACTTTAATAAAAAAACATAGCGACTGTGAACCGGCAATATGTCCTATCTTAAATTTAGATGCAGCTGATTTATAATGTCTTATCTCGATTATATAATTAAAATTATTCAGACAAAAGAATATCGGGTTCATATTTTAATAAATAAATAATATTAAAGTCAACTGCTTTTTTATTTTATAAAAATTTTAGCGTTTGTAATAATACTTACGTTTTTTCTGTTTCCTGAAAAATCTTGTGAAATAAGATAGGATAATTTGCCAGTTCACAGTCGATAGAGTAAATTTTCCTCTGAAATAAAACGCCATACAAAACCTGCAAGTACATTGTTTCCATTTAACTTTTATTGATCATTTCGCTTCTGCATAATATTTTACAAGCTCATTTGTATAATAGTGAGTCTAATTGGCCGTCAGCGTACAAGAAAAACAAAGTCAATAACGTACCGTCTTGTAGATTGCATTCAGCGAGCATTGCCGCGGGCTAACGTTTACTTGTTACAATTACACGTAATTTTCAAACATAAAAATAACACGGTATAGGCGTGGTGCAAGTTATTCGATATTTAAATTGATCTTAGAAAAATCTCTATGGTCTATTCTAGAAATTTACATATTAAATAACAGCTTATTTAAAAGCGATAACCTAAAATCCTTCTTTGCAAAATCTTGGGGCATGGCGCATGGGCCAATGCCAAGCGGAGCAACAAAAGAGATTTAAGAAATATATTTGCATTTTTGAAAAAAAATAATATTATCTACATTTATCCTTTTATTATTCTTAACAATTGAAAACTGGAAAGAAACTTGTTTTGACCACAAACATAACTATAATTACGTCACGGCGAAAATCAAGTATTAGACCATAATATAATCTTGTTCTGTTCCACAACGAATATATAATATATTCTTAAACGCAACTAGCATAATATTGAATTCTAAAACGTCTAATAAAAATATATAATAGGCGTATGATAACATTATTATCCAGGGCCAGCTTCTTTGTACCTAGGTCTAGACTCTAGGGCCATAGCATGATTATAAGGCGGTAGGATATGCCGCAGGCCTTCGTTCAGGATTCACATTACTTTCACCTAACATGACCATTTTTATACGTCAATTAATGATAACTGAAGGGTAATATTTCTACTGATATGTATAGAGTAACAAATAGTTTTTTTTACATAATTATTGTAAAGTATCCTTTTGTTTGTTTAGTTTGTTTACTTCTAACAAATACAAGTATAGACATAAGACATTTTGCGCAAGTTAAGAACATAATAATAATATGTTTTAAGTTCATATTATACACAAAATGTACGCCCCACCGAAAATGGAGCTTGTGTGCTTAAAAAAATCCACAATTTCATGGAAAATATAATAATAAATAGGTACATTTATTTCTCCCAAAACGAGTACAATAGTATAACAAAAGAAAACTAAACGTTACAGAAAAAACTTGGAAAATATTGAGCCTTTATATATTACTCTTTGTGTGCTCATGAGATTTCACATAGTACAGAGCACTATTAATTTATGTATTAAAAAATTACATCCAAATACCCTTTTGTTGCTCAGAATAATTTGAGCAACAATATTTTCCTATAAACAATTTCAAAAGCTGCTGTGACAGGTCCAATAATAAACCTTCAGTAAATTGCCGATCTAAATCTGACTTATAAACTTAAGTATGTAATTAATTCCTGATTAAATAATAATCCTTATCTGAGAATTTCCTAAGCTATCATTTTAATTCCTATGACATAAGAAGATTTTAAATTTTTTCTATAAGTTTAATGAGATACAGTTTTGATATACCGGACACTGGGCAACATTTTTTAATATCAATATTGCAAAGTCACTTAAAATATTAAGTACCACTTATATTTTTCTCGCACTGGACACTACCAATTTTTTTTAATCGTAATGATTTTAATTATCAATAGGGCTAATTTTCTTAAAAAAAAAATTCTTTTATTAATTAAGTTTGAACCCAAGGATTAAGATTTGGGTTTCGCTTCTTACACAGAAAACTCTTACAGTAAAAAGTATCAAATTATCTTACTAAATATCAAATTTCACAATCTTCCATTCGCACAGCCTCGTATAAATAAGTTTATGCTTTGCGTATTAAAAAACCTACTAAAATAGGATTTATTAATAAGAGGAGAATTTAACATTGAAACCATCGATTAGGTAAATATATTTATCAGAGTTGGGGAGGTTGTAATATTATGTTTTACTTGTATACCTAATATTGAAAATATAAATGATAATCAATTAATTATAAGCGCTGCGCAAATTATATCTATACTAATATTGTAATCTATAAAGTGGAAGAGTTTGTTTGTTTGTTTAAACTAATGAAAATAATCTAATGAACTACTGGTCGGATTTGAAAAAATATTTTTTTGTTGGATAGTCCATTTATGGAGGAAGGCTTAAGGCTATATAACATTACGCTGCGACCAATAAGAGCGAAGCGTCAGTGAGAAATGTTGCAAAAACGGGGAGACTTTCGTTGCGTGCGCTGCATAAACGGTTTAAGCCGCTCAAAAACCACGCGAACGAAGTCGCGGGGACCGCTAGTAACTTTATACAGAGCAAACACACGAGTATTTTTAAATAAAAAAATAATGTCTCTATGTGACCGCCTACTGTTTTGATAGATTATTTTTACCTTTGATATCATAAACTCTACAACTTTGTTGTTAAAAATCGGACCACCGAGGAATAATTGTAGACTCCTAGATAATGAGGGCTTAGTGGACACGCATCGGGGACTGCGAATAATTGCGGCTGGGCTTTTATTCAGGGCTGTCCCCGAACGATTTTAAAAAATCTCTTATAAAACGGATGTAAAAAGAGCAGTCACTATAACTTTGGGATATGATTATACTACCTTTTCTCATTCTAGAAATGTATTATTTTTTTTTATTTTTTTACAAAAAAAAAATGGCTTTATTATTATTTTTGTGACAAAAAAATAAGAAATGGTAAAAAGAAAAAAATATATTTATTTAGTTCTTGACAAAAAAAATATTTAAAAAATACATTTCCGAAATGAGGAAAGGTAGTATAATCGTATCTCAAAGTTATAGTGGCTGCTCTTTTTACACAATGTATAAAAATTAATGGATGTTCGTTAGTCTCGCTAAAATTCGAGAATGGATGAACCAATTCGGCTATTTTTAGTCTTGAAATATTCGTGGAAGCCCCGGGAAGGTTTAAACGGTTCATCACAAACTGTTTGTATGCTCAACGAAGTGGACACGGGCAGCTAGTTTTATGATGAAATTTTATTAAAAATGCTGTGGGACTTGGGAGTAAGTGATATGCTTAGGTAGTAAGTAGGTCTTAAGAAAGATTTCTAAGACAATTTATTAAAATGCTAGATAATAATTTTACAATGTTTTATAATGTTAACACAAATTAATCATTAGTTAACTAGAATATAGTTATTAAAAATTACATGAATAATTAAAAACTAGTAAAATAAATAAATTAAAACAACTACTATTTACTCTTTCTATAAAAATATAGAAGTAATAATACATACTTACCATTAAAATAAAGTATTTGTATTCAACATAATATCATTTTTAAGAAGAGGATTGACAACCCTTAAGTTGAAAAAAAATCATGGCTTTCTAAGGAAATGCTCTAGTTCACACATTGGAAGGTTTTTTCGACGCTGCCATTTTTTGTTTTTTTTTAAATGGTTAGTAATTTGGTGCCCTATTTAATAACCTAATTGTAGCCCATTAAAATCATTGTAAAACTAATTTTCTTATGCTTTGTTTTGCAAGATTTAAATGAATTTAAACTATAATGTACAAATTGTTTGAACAAGTGATATGTGAATACTCATATAATTCCGAAATCTACTTAGAATACTTATTAAAAATAGAATAGGCAAGTTTTACTCTCGAATAAAATATTATAATTTTATTTAAGTTTGAAATGCAATAACAATAAACTAGATTTTTTTTGTGTTAATTTTATGCGAATAAATTCAAAACAAATATTTGTATTAATATTATCTTAATTATTATATTCGCTCGGGTGCCGTTGATGCTCTACTTCATATTATTTATTTAAGCTTTTTTTGAAAGCGGTCTATTTATTAATTTTATGAGAAACAAATCTTTTAATATGCACATGAATATATTTAATGACCAAGGTTGAGTAATTTTATGTTATTTATTTGAATTTCTTATGTAACATGTGTGATACAAAATATTAAATATTTCCTGCTCTTAAAATATAAACTCATTATATATAAATACTAAATATCGTCTGCAAAAACTCCCACATAATGTGTGATACAACGGATGTAAAAAGAGCAGTCACTATATCTATGGGATATTATGTATAATACCTTCTCATTGACATGAAATGTATTTTTTTCATTATTTTTTACAAACATTTTTTATTGTTATTTTAGCGACAAAAAAAAAAGTAAAAAAAAAGTTTTTGACAAAAAATATATATTTCCAAAATGAGGCAAGGTAGTAATCGTATCTCAAAGTTATAGTGACTGCTCTTTTTACACCCTGTATATTTTTAACTAAGTGCTGATTTGGAAATTTTCAGATAGCTTTTATCTGAAATATGTAAGTAACTTATTTATTCGACAGATAAAAGTTATCTGACGATTGAAAAATCAGCCCGTTTTGTTATCGCAGCTGCAATGTAATTTGTAACTTCATAATTGAATTAATTAACAGAATCGACCCTCTGATTACGCCTATCAAGCGATGTTCGTTTGGTATAAAGTCACAAAAAGACACTTGTTCAAGATTGTGTCTATACCAACTTGACGTGTTACTCGCATATTATCAGGTCTATTACGATGTGACTACCTCAGGCGCCCTTGCAATCTTCTTCTTTTCAAAATGGCTCCTGCCCTTGCAATCAACACGAAGATCCTGCCTGTCATTTGTGATTGACAGGCAAAAACGGGAGTAATTCAAAATAGCATCTTCTTTTTCTTTTTCTATAAATGGCTCTTTAGTTAAAAGCAGCATTAATAGCACTAATTGTAGAGAAGTAAAAGGATTTGCGATATTTTTAAACGCTAGGAGAAATGAGTCACATAAAATGCCACCTGGGGCCTTACTCTCCAAACTGATTCGATTTTGATCAGATTCAATCGTGCCGCGTACTCCCGAATAAATTGACGTTTGTTTATTTTGATTCTCAGTCGATTGATATGGTCGGGTGTAAAAAAAGTTACAATCTAACGATTTTCTTTATCCGGGTTAGTTTCAAAGTAATCCACCAAATAAAACACCAAAAGCTGTTGAGGTCAAACTGATTTGGTTCTCGATTGTTTTGGGATTAAGCCTGCTGGTGGTGGAAGAATACAAAATCAGAGGGTAGTTTGACGTGGCATCGTATGTCCCACTGTTTGTTCCGAGGATACAATTTTCACGGATTTAGTCCGGATGTCACCAACGCTTATTGGTGTTAACGGTTTAATAAAATACCATGCTTTCTTATTAATTGACAGGAAATACGAGAGGGATAACATGAATTAGGGCGTGTTTCACCAAGAAATGTTAAAGTTAATCCTTCCTTAAATATCAAGTTGTTCCTCTCGTAATTCCTATCAATGAATGAGAAATCATGGTATATTAACGAGCCGTTAACACTAACATGCGTTGGTGAAATCGGGACTAAGGGCGTGTTTCACCAAGGAATGTTATAATAACTTTAACATTGTTTGGTGAAACACGGCCTTAAGCTAGTCAATAATAAGCCATTAATAATTCTGGTATTTTCTGTTTCAGATATAGAGATAACGACCCGCCGCAAGTGAGTACATTTCATGCACATTTCGTCGATTTGATGTGATTCCATGCGATTAGGGCGTTGTTTCCCATACTCTTCACCTACATTCCGTGTCGAAGGTGTGACCTACATGACTATTCCTTACAAGGAAAACAATAGTATTTTCGAAAAATGATATATGTCACATTTTTCATTATATTTATTTCATTATAATTATTTTATATGTTGTAAATACTATAACATTATATCTATAATGTTATAAAATAATAACGATTTCATTCTTTATTTTCGTTCAAAAGACTCCGAAACAACTGGACCGGATTCTATGAAATTTGGCAAATATTATAATTTTGTTTGTTCAAAATTTGGTTTAACCAAAACATAGGACATAGGCTTTTAATCGTGTTATAATGCGTGTTAAAATGGCTCTCGCAAGATTTTCTTTTGCACGCACGAAGTACTTTAGTTACAATATTTTATATTATCATTGTTCTTGGTATGTTTCTAATGCTGTTATTTTTTAGAAAAAAAAAATGCACACACTTTGAAGTAGGGGTTAGTATGCTATGTTGTACCTACAGCTATTTGCTTTTTTCCTCCTGCCACAACACAAAATGTTGTAAGTTGATTTAGTATGTTTTACGATAGGTAATTGATATTTTTATTTTACCCAATAACTTTTTAGCCCCAGACGAAAACAGAGGTATAAGTTTGACGTGTCACATCTGTCTGTCTGTCTGTGACATCATAGTTTCCAAACGGATAAAACGATTTAGATCTAGTTATTTTTTTTAAAGCTGACATGATCGAGTGTTCACAGATATAATTTGTCGTCACAATTCGGGGGTTTCTCTCAAAATGTTCATTTTAGTCAACTTTTCTTCTTCTTCTAAAATATCTTTACATTAACTAAAGGCTATAACAGTACCAACATTCAATCTCTCGTAAGCGATAGGCGTGTTCGTTTGATGAATGAGCAAGAATTGGGAACGTTTTTTTCGACCATTAACCATCTCGCGTGTAAATATTAACACGGATTTGACTCACAAATTGATTTTGTAATTTATGCTGTGTGATCGTTTCGTGCACTCTACATAAACGTTTGTTTGAATTGTTCTAACATATATAAATATGTAACTACATATACTTAGGATAGATCCTAATTAAAGTCCTAGTTAAATAAAGCGTTAGCCTAGTAGGTAGGCCGTTGATTTGCACTTGAAAAAGTGCGAATTTCGATACAAAGGTTATGGTGTATTAAACAAATATGACTTGATCAGATTTATATTATACGGACGCTATTACGGAAATGAAAATAGCATCAGGAAACACACAATGGTCCCAGGCGTATTCACTTGTATTCACTTCATTCCTCTGGATTATGCTGACTATGTTGTGAGAATCCTGTATGTGCTGGGAAACCAAGCGATATTTAAAACCGCCTGTTCCAAGCACTACTATATATAAAGAGTGCTTACTTCGCTCGGAGAATAATGTATTAACAACGGGTGCAAGGGCCTAGTTTTTCTTATGTAGTTTAAAGTTCGGTCAAAGTGGTCGTGGATTCGAATTCTGCTATAGGAACAGTTTTCTGTGTTCCTAGATCGCCAATGTGTGTTATCTGTGTGCGTAATATAGTTAAAATCTTAAATAATATTAACATCCTTACTAATAAAACTAGTTACACACTGGTTGAGCGAAACAATGTTTTGTCATTATCTGTCAAGTGTCAATTCTAACGTGTCAGACAAGGAGAGAAAACATTGTAAAGCTTATACAGGGGGTAGAAAGAGCAGTCACTATAACTTTGAGATACCTACGATTATACTACCTTTCTTCATTTTGATTTTTTTTTTAATTAAAAGCTACGATTTTTTTTTTACTTTTCAACATTTCTTATTCTTTGTCATAAAAATAATAAATGTTAAAAAAATAATAACAAAAAGTTAATAAATGTTAAAAAAATAATAAAGCAAAAAAATATTGTTTTTGAAATTTTTGTAAAAAAAAAAGAAAAAAAAAATATATATAAATTTCTAGATTGAGAAAAGGTAGTATAATCATATCCCAAAGTTATAGTGACTGCTCTTTTTACACCACTTATAGTGTGTGAATACTATAATTAGTAAGAAGGTAAGTATATATATTTTTCTGTCGAAAAACTTTATGAATGTTCCTATATGATGACCTTTTTTTGATGTCGCAGGAGAAATGCATTACGCATCCCCCAGGGAGGGTATCCTAGGAGTATGTGGGACTCCCGGCTCGCTACGGCCGGTTTACCCACTAAAACCACTTGCCATCAGCCGTTAGGATGGGAGGAGTGCCCTGGATCTGGAAAAAACAAGCGACGCCTACCCCGATCGGCCGGTCTACCTCATAAGGGCCCGGACTTCCATCATAATAAGAGAGCATCTCCTCGGCGTCTTACCATGATGACCTACCCGAACTGGTGGTAGGTCATGTAGGAAAATTCTAAAAGTGTTAGTTTCTAACCTATTTGGAAATAAAAGAAAATTTGTCATGACATCTGGTGACACAGATTATCCAAATCTTAGCGCGGGGACAGATTGACGTGGTGTGAAAGTTATATATTATTAACTAAGTCGATACGGCTTTTACGTAGATTTTAGTAACCAAAATTAAGAGCATTAAATGAGAAAGTATTAATATATAAATAATGGTCATAGAACTTGTATTGTTACCACTAAAGCCTACTACAAACTCCTTTATTGTTCTATGATTGATAATACTTATGTACTAAATATTATTAAAGTATATAGGGCTGCACATCTCGACTGGCATGTAACATGTTGTAACTATAACTATTTTAATAACATATTATCTTTTGTTCCTTACATAATAGTAATTTTGTATTTTCTCCACTTACAGGTAATGCTTGTTTTATTACTTATTAGTTTGAATTGTGTATAGGATGGCTCATAACAATACGCAATTATCGATTTTATATCAAAACTGCAGAGGGATTCGCACTAAGCTTCAATCGCTATATATGAATATCCTATCATTTTCATACGACATAATAATATTGACTGAGACTTGGCTCACTTCTCAGATTATAGACTCGGAATTCATAGATGATAGGTATATTGTGTATAGGTGTGACCGTAACCGCTTATTGTGTAATAAGCGTGACGGGGGAGGGGTCCTCGTTGCTGTAAGACGGGAGTTGAGGTCGGTTGATATTTCGCTCAGCGGCCCGGCCGCAGCGCTCGGTGTCTACGAACAGGTTATCGTTGCGCTGCCGGCCACCGCTCGCGGTAAACAACATGTGTTTAGCGCGGTCTACCTACCGCCGGGCGTCGCGGACGATATTTATATGATGCATCTCAATTGTCTCTATGAAATAATTTCACATGAAAATATTGAATCTTTTTATTTAATTGGTGATTATAATCTACCACAATTCGTTTGGACCTACAGTGACACAAACTTAAACGGCATGGTGGGTATACCGACGACCATTTTGTATTCCTCTATTTCTGACTTTATGTCAACAACTAATTCGTTTCAATTTAATTACATAAAAAATAAAAATGGAAGGATACTTGATTTATGTATCTCTAATCAAGTCTGTAATATACTACCTGGTGATTGTCTTGTACCACCTGATGATCATCACCCGCCCCTTCTTATCAACATAACCATTAACTCATACTTTAAGCCTATGCCATATACTCCCATAACTAAATTTAAATATAATACTGCTGACTATGAATTAATAAATCATAATCTTGCGTCGATTGATTGGGTCGGTATCATGAATGGTTTGAGTGCTGAGGAGGCTGTTCATAAGTTTTATGAGGTTATTTACAATGAAATAAGGGAACACATACCCATTGCTCGTAGTAAGTCGAGCCGGTACCCTGCTTGGTTTTCCACCGCATTAGTACACATTTATAAAAATAAAGAAAGAATGTGGAAAAAGTGGAAAAGGTATAACAATATTAGTGATTATGAAATATTCTCGATTTATCGGGCACGTTTCAAGGCTGAGTGTAATAAATGTTATCAGAACTACATCAGTGCAGTTGAGCATAATATTCGTACTAATGTAAAACACTTTTGGACCTTTATAAGTCAACGCAAAAAATCGTCATCAATACCGGAGTCTATGTATTACAACAATGTATTTTCTACTAACCCAAAAGAAACTTGTATTCTTTTTTCAAATTTTTTTCACTCGGTTTATGAACCTTCCACGCTTGACACTGTTAGCTGGCAACCGGACACTTTATTTGTGGATAACTCGGTGCCTATTACAGATATACAAATTGATATCAACACAATATCAATTGAACTTAAGAAACTAGATACATCAAAGGGACCGGGTCCCGACGGCCTACCTGTAATATTCTTAAAATCTACTGCGCCTTCCCTCTCTACTGCACTCCATATTATATACAATCGGTGTCTAAGTGAAGGAGTATTCCCGAAAATTTGGAAAAACGCTTTTATAACACCAGTATATAAGAGTGGTGACAAACGTAATATCGAAAATTACCGACCCATATCAATACTGTCCGTATTGGCAAAGTTGTTTGAGAGATTGGTGCATAATGCTATTTATCCATTATTACATGGTATAATTATACCCCAACAGCACGGTTTCGTCAAGCAGCGTTCGACATACACTAACCTCATGATATATACTAACTTTTTATTTGAAAAAATGGACTCTCGTATCCAGGTAGACAGTGTATACACTGATTTCCAAAAATGTTTTGATAAAGTAGATCATAAATTGTTATTGCAAAAAATTGCCTTTAATGGTATCCGTGGTAATTTATTAAGGTGGTTTTCGTCTTATATAACTTGTAGATCCCAGACAGTTGTAATCAATGGTTTCAAATCTAACATGGTTGACGTATCCTCCGGCGTACCACAGGGTTCAATTATTGGCCCATTTTTATTTACGCTGTTTATAAATGACGTAAATTCTTGTTTTATTCATTCTCATTTTCTTATGTACGCTGATGATTTGAAAATTTATAAAACCATTAAGAATTATACTGATGCTGCATTACTACAACAAGATTTAAATAGATTCTCAAATTACTGTGTCCTAAACAAGCTCAAACTTAATACTGGAAAATGTTCTATTATTTCATTTACAAAAAATAAACATATACTACAATATAACTATACACTACTCAGTAATATTACTTTGAACTCAGTGAATACAATTAAGGATTTGGGTGTCCTTCTTGATTCTCGCTTACACCTAGATCAACACATACATGCTATTAAGGATAAAGCACTTAGGATGTATGGGTTTATTATGAGAGCCTCGTGTGATTTTAAAAGTCCTTCCACACTTATACTATTGTATAATTCACTTGTACGTTGTCAATTAGAGTACGCTACCTCCATATGGAATCCTTTGTATGATAGGTATGCAGATGAGTTGGAGAAAATACAAAAAAAGTTTTTGCGTACCATCGACTTTAAAAACACTGGTATGCGCCAATCGTATGTACACTTACTAGATAAGTATAATATACTTACCCTGGAGAATAGGCGAACACTACTGTGCGCCATGTTTCTGTATAAGATATGTAACAACAAATTTGATTCTATTGAGCTAACGAACAATTTGTATTATATTGTACCCCGCACTGCTGAACGGCGTGGGGTGCGCGTGCGCCGGGTATTCCACATTGGTCCTTGTCGGACCAACGCCGGCGTTCGCGCTCCTCTCCGCCGTATCGTTGAAATGTTTAACAATGTTTTCTCTGAGCTGGACATATTTGGTAGTTCGCTGGTTGAGTTCAGGAGGGATGTCGTAAGGGTTATTGGTGACACGTATGGTCAGCCTTGCTGACATCTTTTCATGCTCTACTGGTTGATTATCGAGTCTGCCTGGGTCATCGGAGGCGCTGTTGTGGAGCCAAATTCTAAGTGTTTGAATGTTTAATGTACATGTATTGCTCAACCTAACTTACACATATCTCACACATAATAATATTGTTACATGCACCCTAGTGGTAATCAATATACTGATCCCAAGACCTCGGTCGTAGGGCTAGGGTGCCAATCACCCCCCACACACATGCACACAAACACACCTACATTACCTACATTTCCTACATTCATACTCACATCTCATGTGACGTTGTGGCTTTAATCTGTGAATTATTATTGGTGTCACTATGTACAATGTATAATTAAAATACAATACAATACTCTGTAAATGTACAACTAACTTTAGAAATACTTGATTGCACTTATAATCATCATCTGAGATATTAATCAGTAACTTAAATCTAAATGTCTCGAGCAAATGTACAATATGTAATGTATAATGTCTAAACTAACTATACATACATACACACACATACATATACATACTCATACAACACTAATACTGTCACACATGCACCCTAGTGGTTACATTACACTGATCCCAAGACCTCGGTCGTAGGGCTAGGGTGCTATCCGCCCCCTACACACATACACACATACACACTAATACATAACTACACATTTCGAGTAATATCGCGGCTTTAATTTGTGGATAACGGTGTTGGTGTCACTATAAGTAATACATTATGTAAGACCTAGTTTCTAAGATACATTGTGAACACCTCCCACCCCCCACACACATGCACACAAACACACCTACATTACCTACATTTCCTACATTCATACTCACATCTCATGTGACGTTGTGGCTTTAATCTGTGAATTATTATTGGTGTCACTATGTACAATGTATAATTAAAATACAATACAATACTCTGTAAATGTACAACTAACTTTAGAAATACTTGATTGCACTTATAATCATCATCTGAGATATTAATCAGTAACTTAAATCTAAATGTCTCGAGCAAATGTACAATATGTAATGTATAATGTCTAAACTAACTATACATACATACACACACATACATATACATACTCATACAACACTAATACTGTCACACATGCACCCTAGTGGTTACATTACACTGATCCCAAGACCTCGGTCGTAGGGCTAGGGTGCTATCCGCCCCCTACACACATACACACATACACACTAATACATAACTACACATTTCGAGTATTATCGCGGCTTTAATTTGTGGATAACGGTGTTGGTGTCACTATAAGTAATACATTATGTAAGACCTAGTTTCTAAGATACATTGTGAACACTGTTTGTTGTCCCTAATAAAGAAAAATAAAAAAAATAAAAAAATAAAAAAATAAAGTACTGGCTACCGTTAGGACATTCAGGTCATCTCAATCTTTCAGGTACGGAGCACATCTAAACCCGTGAACTTACAATTAACTGATTAGATTACTCCATTTCATGCACCCGAATCATTAATCATCATTATCTTGTGTGAAAATCATCAATGTATACCAAAAGAGGTTGTGTTCACAAGATATTGGACTATTCATTTTATTGTAATATACAAAAGTAGTTAATGGAATCAGGCGTTATTTTGCGGAAATCCATAGCATAGAATTTAAATTTATTATATCTATGCATACACTCACTCATTTCCTTGCAGGTTGTGGTTATCGCGGGATATTGCAATATATATATTAAATTTAAAGTTTATGTCCAAAAATCTTCTTAATACTAAATTAGTCATGAAACGAAGACATATTACAATGAATTTTATTATGTTGATGACTTTACAACAAAATAAATTATGTACATTTATACTAGCAGTCCAAGAAGAATACTCCACTTGAGAGAGTTAGGCTAGAGCAAAATAGCCGCTTAATGTCACGGATTTATTTTAATTCGGATCCATGGAAAAGTTGACATAATTATTAAATTGTTATACATATAAATATTCGTTAAAATAGCCTTTCTTCTAGATAATTAAGTGATATGTGCCATTGTAATCTAGATTGAATTTTGCACACACCTAACCTATTTTTAGCTTAGCTAGGAATAATTTAATCGTTTGTGTTTGCCAAAGCAAACATAGGCTACGAAACTCCTGGGCATATTTTGATGAAAGGCATAAGGTGCATAATTTGTAGAGAATACCACGGGGTACATAGGCTACCTTTTTTCCGTAAATGCAGTTGCTGCTTGTTGGATACTGAATTTACGTCAAACATTAGTGTTGTGATGCTACTAGATTCCGTTAAGATCCATGCAAACCAAAGAGAATATAATCACTACGTATGCAAACTACTAATACTAGTAATACGCTTCTGGTGTTTGGGTTGTATTATTACTTAACACATAACATAAGGTACGCCTTGCAAATAGGTACATATATTATATCCTACTCTTACATACTCTATTGGCCAACTGATAAAGGCTATGTTAGGCACCAGTGTAATGATCCAGGGTACTCCCCCCAACATAGCGGCTGATCGCAATCAGCAAGAGGTTTTAGTGGGTACACCGGCCGTAGAAAGTCCCACGCATCCTCCAGGAGGATGCCTAATGCATTTCTCTTGCGACATAAAAAAGGCATCATATGTGTCAATGTCAAATGTCAATGTGTGACAATGTGTGACATTGCCGCTTATTCCCTACCTTGTCTATGGCAAAGTACACAAAACCCAAGTGTCAGTGCCAAAAACTAACAAAAAAAAATGTGTGACATTGACATTACATTGTTTTAAATCTAATACAGAGAATAATTATGTAACCATTAGGGCGTATATCACCAAGCGATGTTAAAGTTAATCCTTCGTTAAATATCATGTTATCCCTCTCGTATTTCCTGTCAATTAATGAGAAGGCATTGTATTTTAACATGGCGTTAACTTTAAGATCGCTTGGTGAAACACGCCTTTACTATCTAATATCTGTACATAAAAAACTTATAGACATTAATATATTTCCTCGTCGGAAACTGAACCCTCGACCGAGCCAGCGAGGCGTTACTTTATAAAATGAATATACATGTACAGAAGAATAACGGAAGTACAAACTTCTGGTTAAACTCCAAACGGAAAAAAACTCATAACTCACAAGAACCGAGCGTGCAAAGTGCGAAAAAGTATTACAAAGTAGCAATTAACAATTACGCAAATACAAATTACTGTTATTTCGAGCTTGAAATAGTACTAACCGTTGTTTGGCTGATGATTTGATAATTATGGTGAAATTAAGAGGAAAAAATTCTAAATTTGCATGTATAATCATTATTTGTATAATTAAAAAATTGGTAGCTGGCGAAGATTACTGAACTTGGTAGAGGTACAGTAAATAAGCCGCGACGAGGGAACACACATACATACATACATAGACTGCCAAAATCATTACCCTTCCTTTTGGCTTCGCCGAAGTCGGGTAAAAGATTGCAAGTAGTAGTTTTTTGAAAATATTTCAAACGATAAATTTCAAATAAAAAAATATTTGAAAAAACTTTCTTTGCGCCGCTACGTAGGTACAAAAATCAAAAGTCTACTGTCTTTAGTTACATAATTAATTCCTAATTGTTATCAAAAGATATCACGATTCGTCAGAAATTGAATTATTTATTTTTACACATATGTGTACCTCTCGGTCTCAAGAGGTTAATGTCAAATTATAATATACATTCTGGGCCCAGAACTCAAATTGCCGTATTTAACTAAGATTTTAATTTCAGTTTTGACTGGTATGAATACTGCACCAAAACTTCGTCATTATTGAATTAAATTAGCAGAATCGAAATTATTGAAAAATTCATACAATATTGTATTTGAGTGGGGTTTGATATACAATAAATTTGATATGTACAACAAAATTTTTGCCCTCGACTTCGTAAAAGCAAAAGCAGTCTCGCGAAACCTACATTTTGCTGTACTAGTAATTAGAAATTAGTAGTAGTACTACTAATCACAAACTGCTTTTAGCCGTTAGGCCACCAATTTAAACAGTTTTTTTTTTCTACTTTTCTCGATGTATGTACCTACCTAATGTTATGTTTAAAATATTTTTTATTAATAAAATAATACAATATAATAGTTCTTATTTTAAATACATATTAAGGAAAAACACAGTACAAGTTTAAGTTAGTAAGTATTATTTTTATTATTATTACTACTAGTTTTTGCGTAAAGCAGTCAAATATCCTTCAATCCATATACTTTGTTTTGTCGATAAAATATATTTTATTTGTATATCTTTACATGTATGTACAACAGCGGTAAAGTTCCCGCTCGACCAGTTGCGAATAACATTTTCCTATGCACACACGCGACAAAATAATAGTTTAAAGAAGCGACCGCGTCGACTGCCGACGAGATTAATGTCCGTACTTCAACGTGAGTATCGTACGTGCGATCGATTCATGGGCGCTATCAAGCGTTTTTATCATATGCCTGGTCGAGTGACAACAGCTTGTCTTACATCAAAAGATTTTTGTCAGTTTTATGGTCAGTTATAAAAATATAAAAGGATATTTTATAGAGTTTGATGTAAGTAGCACACTCAAAACATTATGGTTCAAAATCTAGCTGTGCATGTAAACTGCTGACGTGCCTTATCTCCGGTCTAGACACAATTTATTTAGGTTTTAGCCTAGAACTTTATCTTAAAACTTTTGACTTAACGAGCTCTAAACTAGATAGTGCTGAGTTATGTGCGCCTGCAGCGAACACTTATTTTACGGCTCAAATTGATTTAAAACAAAATGGCGGATTTGACAGCTATTCAAAAATAGAAGTTCTTTTCGTGTGGTTATTACTAGTTTTTTTTTATCATGACGCTGTGTTATGCCATGATGGTCTTTTAGATCTAATTAGCGACTACCTATTTTAAGTAAATACTTAAGCTACAAAATTACTTGCTACTAGACATAATACTTACTAACATTGTGGTAACTATTATAATTTTATTACAAACTATGACATTAATGTTACAACCTTTAAATACTGTGTTAGACACTCCGCGACATTCTTTAATTATATTTTTTCGAATATTATCGTGTAGTCGTGACATTCGAAAATGTTCTAAGTCTCGAATATGATATGTTAGAACCACCCCGCGGACGTAAAACCGCCGTAAATCACGAAACAATAGCGAAGTTAGGTGCCAACTCGTCACGCGTGCCGGCCGTGATCGGAAATGCAGAATAGTTGAACGACACCGTTACGACTACGACACGATACAGAATAGACATTCTTAGGACCACTTGCATCAGACTGTAAAAGCAGAGTTCTTTCTTCTTCTAGAGTTGATTTACAGTCAAGTTTTTAACACTTTAACCCAGAGGAATTTGGTGCAAGAGGACCTGATGAGTAAGTATCACGATTTTTAGCCATTCATTCATTAAAAAAATACTATCATTTGATGTGTAAAGATTGTTTACTAATATGTTATTATAGTGGTCTATTAAAAATTTTACAGTACCAACAGTTACAATACCAAGCTAGATCTGTCTGAAAATCTAATTTAAACACAAATTTTGATATAATAGTATTATAATATGGCTTCTCTCCTACAATATAATCACTCCGTAAATATCTGCGATATCGGATCCTTCGTACCGACTCTGACATTTTGAAGGTACGAATTCTTTAAGGCGGGGACACACGTACGATAATATATGAGCGACGTTTATGAGCCAGACTTCTCATTATGACTACTCTAGTACCGTTGGATTTAAACGTGTGTAACAGTAGGAAATAGCTATCGTAAAAATAAAAGTAATTAAACAAAATATGATAACATTACGCTCATTCTTATTAATACTTTTTAAATTGGATTTACAATATTTTTAACACGTTTCCTACACAACTACAACTAACCATTCAAGCTATGAGTTTTATAAGGATTAATTAGGGATGTCAGGGAGCTCCGTAACCGTAACCGAAACTTTCGGATATCCGATTAAAAAAATATCCGTAACCGAATCCGAAATGAAAGTTTTTTACTGTAAAAGGTAACCAAAATTTAATATCCGTAACCGAATCCGAAATGAAAGTTTTTCTACTGTAAAAGGTAACCAAAATTTAATATCCGTAACCGAATCCGAAATGAAAGTTTTTCTACTGTAAAAGGTAACCAAAATTTAATATCCGTAACCGAAGTTATCCGAAACAAACGGATAGTCCCAAATAATAATATCCATAACCGTATCCGAAATTTCATATCCATTTCATTCCTGATTATAACCTAACAAACCTAACCTAACTTTATAAAAAAATATATGACTGATTAAAGTGAAGCCCTTTTCTCTGCTTGGTAGAATGTCAAGGACAGAACAGCGATTCTTAATTAAACTATCGTTACAATATTAGGGTAAATAACCCAAACGACGAATAAATTGTCAAACTACATGGTTTTCACCTACTTATTTTGGTTTACCACAATAATAAATAAATAAATGTATGTTATGGAATATTATTAGTAACAGCAACACCATAATTTGAGACTTGAAAATAGCGGAAATTATGTAGACAAACATTTGTGTCCTACGGTTTCAGCTGTTTTTGCCTGTTTCTTGTGATCGTCGGTAAGTTACTGTGTTTAAATTTTATGATATATTAGATCTTTTAGGTATTTTATATTTAAACTACCGGTTTCTCTAACATTTGAGATAGTTTATGAGGATAATCTGAAGAGTAGAATTTGAGGTTATGGTGATAAATTAGTAAAATGCGTGGTGCTGATAAATGGATCGAATATTTTGTAAATTCCAAATTATCAACACTGGTGCTGAATTTTTGAGATTGATTGAGAAGATTGTTTTAATAGCACTGCTTCCCAACGCCACACGGATACTACAACCGGCTGATGTGTCAGCATTTAGACCTCTCAAAACTGCATGTAAAGAAAGTGTCCTGAAATGGAGGAGAGATCATCCTTTGGAAACTCTCACAAAGAACAATTTCGTACCTGTTCTCAAAGAGGCTTTAGAGGTTGGAATTAAAGATACGACAATTGCAAATGACAAGACAAGAAGAAGTTCTTTGCAGAAATGTTACCTTTTCTTGTCCTACAATATTTTCTAAAATATCGCGTGCCATACATTTTTCTTTATTGTAATTGTCTTGTAAATTTAAATCGTCTTGTTTTGGTTCTTCATCGTGTTTACTTCCTTTACCCAGACATTTATTGTATCAGAGTTCCAGAGACATGAGGCAGTAGTTCTGAAACCATTTGCAATTGTCGTTTGAAAGTCTGAACACGTTATTTAAATTCATATCTAAGATGACTTTACTAATGTTAAACTTTGTAAATTTTATAAAAGTATTATTAGATTATAAGTGATTGTTTTGAGTTTCCGGGTACCTAGGTACTTACTAAAAATACAAAAAAAATTATAAAAAATAGATTTTAAGAATGAAAATATGTTTTTTAATTCAATTCCTAACAGTGATAGTATTGTGCTGATAATTGGGTCGCTCTATGCTATTAATTGGGGGCGATGGTGCCAGTAAATGGGGAGAGGGTCATTTTTTATTTTTACTTGTCTAAAATATCTTGGATATAAGTTAACCATGTTTTTCTTTTACTATCGTCTTCCTTATTAAATATTAGAAAAATAAAATTTGATTTAACGGGTAAAGAACTATTTTACGCAATCATAAAATAGGCTTAAGTAGGAAGTAACTCTTAAAGTGCTGATAATTGGGTACTTTACTTATGTTGATTTAACTTTTAGGAATTTATATACTGTTGTGTTTAATCCTATTATCTAATTGTATATGAAAACTTTAAAGTTTTTTCAAATGGTTAAATTTTATAAATTAAAAAGATTATTGCACAATAATTATTGATTTATATTTATTAAGTCGTCTATGAATTTCATTGCCATGATTACATTAAATTATCTACACCTATTATAATATAGGATTTAGCTTTCTCTATACAGTGTGACTGGTGAGACATGAGCATGCGTCGGATGGGCATGTAATAAGTCGGTCCTGCGCCTGTTCTCTCGGCAGTCGTGTCGGTTTACCGTCCCACTGGGTTATGAGAGTAAAATGAAGAGTCTTTGTGTGTTGCGTACACACTGGGGCACTATAAAATAACTCCTGCGTAGCTGGCCTGGTTTTAATGAAATCGGCTACCGACACCGAAATCGGTGAGGGGAGCTATTATATTATCAGTTTTTACAACTGTATCTATGTCATTAAAATATAATTTAATCATTCTGATTTCTAACGACCCACAGTTGAATATTAACATCACGACGCCTTCGTAGTCCAAGATGTGATGACGAGTGATTTCCGCATAGGTTTATTCAGAGATCTAGTAATACTCTTATAATTACTAGAGGTAACCTGTGATCGAGATTTGACCATAAATCATATTTTATTTCTATAGAATCTGAAACATTTTTAGCCGCCGAAAAAATGCTTTTATTTTCATTAATTTTATGCATTTCTAAACGTTATTGTTTATTAATAATGCATTTTGCACTACCTTTCTAATCATAAATAATAGCTCCCCTCACCGATTTTGGTGTCGGTAGCCTATTTCATTGAAATTAGGGGTTGTCCATTAATCACGTGAGGCTTGAAAGGGGGGGAGGGGATTGATAAAAATCACGAAAATAACACAAGGGGGGAGGGGGGGTGTAGTAAGATATCTCGTGATTTTTAAACAAATATTAGGCGGCACGGCGCGGCGTGTAGTGACCTACTAGAGATAATAATCAGAAAATTTTAAGATTCTTTGTAGGTACTAAAAATACACGTGATGTTGAGAAGGGGGAGGGGCGGGGGTCTTAAACCTCACTACATATCACCAATGGGGGAGGGGGGGTTAAAAAGATCACGTGATTAATGGACACCCCCTTAGGCCAGCTACGCAGGAGTTATTTTATTGTGCCCAAGTGTGTGCGCAATATACAATTCCTTTTTCTCATAATACAATGGGACGGTAAACCGACACAACTGGCGAGTGGACAGGCGCATGACCGACTTTTTACAAAGTAGATTAGAAAAGGTAGTATAATCATATCCCAAAGTTATTATGACTAGTCTTTTTACACCATGTAAAAAATATAAACTTGTCTCAAATTTTACAATCCTCCGTTCCCAAATTTCCTGTAAAACTGTTCCTGAATTTAACTATCATTTCAGTATTCGTTAAACTTTTAACTGCAAATCCTCGATATCGGATGTAACAAACAAAACTGCTAACCTAATTCGACCGCTACTTTTTGTATTTAGTTAGCCGGCTAAAAGATTTATAATTACACTAATTAATAGTTAAAAGTAACTAATATTCAGGCTACTGTTACGTCCGCTATTATACAGTGAGTAGTGACTGTACAGCCGATCGACTATCACTTTCTTCAGACACAAAAAGTGTAATATATTGTGGGCCAGTGAAAAACTTAACTTAATTGTCACGGCTATCATGACTTTTCGTCTGCGCAGAGTTAAGGCAGTTTTACACTGGTGAGTCTGGTGCGCGATATTTTAAATATCTGTTTTCTGAATTAAGTTTTTTTATCAGATTAAAAATATTATCTAATATTGATTTGAACCGGGCATTGTATTAAAATATTAAATATTGTTTTCACCTTAATTATAATTTGTGTTGTGAGCATTCATTATATATTATAGATACTGAGAAAAAATAATATAATAGTTGTTTATATTTAAATCAATAGCCAAAGCTGTAGAATAAATTATTATACACACATCTTTGATACATAATATATATTACGAAATAAATTTAAATAAAGTCACATGCGATAGCGTGATATAAAGCTGTATTCACACATGAGTGTCAATTTTGTGATTAATTGTGCCAGATGCACATTAACCCGTCGTACATTTAAAATCCTATTACGATTCAACGATAAACATGAAGATGCTAATGTTTAATAAGAGAAACCCATTAAAATTGCTTAAATATCTTAGTCAAAGCATCGTTATGTTAGGCAGATACATAAAACTTAAAAATGTAGCCACGTACACTACATTATATGTCTAATAAAACATAAAATGATGCACCAGACTCATAATCTCACTAACAATATAGCACAATATGGTGTATATTGACTCGAATAATGATCAGACTTTTTTTAATCAGATATCTGCACCAGACTCAAATATAGCCCATCAAATATACAGGCTTTAATATTTATTAATGATGATAATTTAGGATGTGTATCGGTTCCGTATATATAGAGTTTCAAAAATTTATGATGTTAGAGCATTTCTCATATAAACTTAAAAGACAAAAGTAAGTATATCAGCGTTGGTACTTTCAAAGTATACATAGGAGGCACATACACACCCTAAAGTATGATCACTCATTTATTTTACAGCTTGTAGATACACGAGAGACAAATAGACACATCTGACTCTATCGTGGACGAGGCACAAGGAGTACAATGGTTCAGTTATGCCTTTTTTATTATCGTTTTCGCTTTCACTGGTATGTGTGTACTACAGATTTGTTTGATTAAATTATTTCACGAAAGTAATACTAAAATAAATGACTTACAAATTGCCTTGAAGTTTCTATTAAATTAACCTTGACTTTGCCTGTTGCTTACACTTTAATTTACCCACAATGATTTACTTAATACTATTAGGTGTTTAGAAAAAGGTTTGTCTCGAAAACTTAAACCCGGAAAAATGTCTTCCCATTTTGGGATAGATGCAATTAATTATTTGGTATGAAACTTGGAAAATACACTAACAAAACTGTCGAGAAATTTTTTTATAATTCTGTTCACATTTTGTCCTGTTTGTTACACAAAGTGGCTATTAAACGGATAAAGCATGTACAGTGTACACATTGTCTGCATTGTCTGGGAATTCCGTTTTGCCATACTTTTAATTATAATATAGTATGTAGACAAGACCTTAAATTTAAATGCACACTTGCTTCTGTATTGTATAATGTGTATACCGCACACCTGAACATGACTTAGCCGAAACCGGTCATGTATTTTATCACATAAATAATGTAAAATAATTAATAAAGTGGAAAAAAGTCCATAAGGTTTGTGTATTATTATTTATTACTGTATAACATGAATTTTCACCAATAAACTACAGTACATTCAATAATATACATAAACTAGCTGACTGAGCGGCTGAGCATAGAAACAGTTTGTGACGAACCGTTTAAACCTTACCGGGACTTCCACGAATACTTCAGGACTAAAAATATCCAAATCAGTTCAGCCGTTCTCGAGTTTTAGCGAGACTAACGAACAGCAATTCATTTATACATAAGAGACTAGCTGACCCGTGCCCACTTCAATGAGCTTACAAACCGTTTAAACCTTTCCTGGACTTCCACGTATATTCCAAGACTAAAAATAGCCGAATCGGTTCAGCTGTTCTCGAGTTTCAGCGAGACTAACGAACAGCAATTTATAATCTTGATAAGTGTCTAATTAAAATCACTCTTTAAGTTTCGAGATTCGTCAGCTAAAGGCAGATTATTTCGATCGTAATTTTAAATATGTTAAAAAATATATTTCTACGGTACGTTTTTTGCTTCGTACGTAACAGGTTGAAATGACAGGTTGTACGGTTGAGGTTGCGTAACCGAACCTGGCGGCGCCGTCTCATCTCCGAACCGTTAATACAGTTAACTAGTGAGTTAACCGCGGGTTAACTCGAATTCACGGTCAGTAACTACCACTGTAGTTGATTGCGGTGTACTTTGAGTCTTATTGCTATAGTAATAAGTATTAATATACACCGTGTCTGTCTTTACTTTTATGTTCCAGTGTGAAGAATTTACGCTTAATATTAGTGTGTGGCAAACCAATTAGCGCTACAATCCTGAATCGCGCTATCGAAGTTTTCTCAAATAAAATGTGTTACAATACTTATTAAGGTTTAACATAACAAATGACGCGTATTTAAGAAACTTATAGACCTGACCGCACCCCTCATCAATGATCGCGATTTGGTATGTCATTTGGCGTACAGTCGGCTGCACTAACATGGATACATCTACAAATTTGCAAAAATATGTCTACGTTAGTTTTTCAAAAATATCGTCACCTTATTGCATTCAAAGCGATGTAACCAGCAAAGTGTTTCAAAATTATGAATACATTATTTTCATAATGAAGTAAACAGCAGTATTTCAGTGAATAGTATGCACACTTAAATTCATAATTATGAATACGCGACAAATTTCAATAATATGTAAACATTGTTTACTTCATTACAATGTAAACAATAATTGTATCAATAATATGGATACACTTATAAAATTTTAGCATTTTTCACTTTTCTTCAAATATGTTTTAAATGCCACAAAAATGTACTCGGAGTATGTTCCAATAAGATGTATACATTTATTTTTTCTTTTTCTTTTCGCACAGCCGTAACTACAAATGGTAGAAACATGAAATTTGGACTACTGAATTCGTAAAAAATCCCTTTTTGCACCTCCGACAAAAAAAGAGGGATTTTTTGAGTCTGTCTGTATGTCTGTCATCGTAGCTCCCAAACGGATGAACCGATTTTGATGTCGTTTTTTTTGTTTGAAAGCTGACGTGGTCATGTTAAAACAATAAAGGTATGATTCAACAAAATAAATTTGCTTACTGCTGAACAATTCGAGTGTTACTTAAAAATAGTTTTACTTTTATGACTAGAAAAAACATAAAAAGAAAAGAATTATGAAATTTATTACAGTCAATCAGACATTTTACCTAAACATATTATATTTCAGAAACTATTTTTGTTAGGTTTTTACTTCTACCCTCAAACTATATCTATGATATTTTAATATTATATTAATTTTGTTTATCATACAAAATGTTAGCTTGCGTGTCTGCAAACTAAACTTACACTATTATATATGTTTGACGTTTATTTATGCATGTTCGTCTGTTTGCTTGTGGCATCGTAACTACTAAATGGATGGACCGATTTTGATATACTTTTTTTATTTTTATTCAAAGCTGACGAGATTGCAATAATTCGTCATCAGTTCATTCACTGTTTGACTATTCAGGGGCTAGTTAAAAAAATAATTTTGCTTTTCAAAAAAAAACAAGAAAAGACAAGAATTATCCAATTTATTGAAATCGATCAGAAATTTTACGCGAACATAATATTTCAGAGACTGTTTTATCAGGTTTTTACTTCTACCCTCAAACATATGATGAAAACGAAACCAGAAATTCACGAGTTTGTACAACAGAGTTAATTTACAGTCATCGTTCGCACTTCGCAATATTCATTATTCAGTAATAAATTTTTTTTTGGTTTGTTTTTTGTTTTTAAGCTTAGGTAATCCAAATGGAGTCATTTAAAACTACAATTTTTATTATTTTAAAATATGGGATGTTTTTCATGTTGCCCGTGTTAGTTTATATTATTTATATTTACAATACTACTAATATAGAACGATATTAACATTGTTTAATTTTGATCATATTATAGTTTGAGGGTAGACTATAAAAACCGATTAAAGTAGTCTTTGAAATATATACGTTCGCGTGTATCAGAGTTATACCTATTACACTAAAAAATATAATTGATATTCTAATGTATGTGTGATTTTTAAATAACCGTCCATAATAATACCCGTCAACATTTCACCTCTATTATTTATAGAATTCATTATTGTATAATTGCAATGTAATAAAATTTTGACCAGCCTTTTCTGAAACACAAACGTTTACATTATAATGAAATAAACAATGTTTACATGCTACTGAAATTTGTCGCGTGTTCATAATTATGAATTTAAGTGTGTATACTATTCACTGAAATACTGCTGTTTACTTCATTATGAAAATAATGTATTCATAATTTTGAAACACTTTGCTGGTTACATCGCTTTGAATGCAATAAGGTGACGATATTTTTGAAAATTAAACGTAGACATATTTTTGCAAATTTGTAGATGTATCCATGTTAGTGCAGCCGACTGTACCTTATGTCAAATCCCATACATTTTGGTATCGAAATTTGTAAGCGATAATTAGCGATGGCATCTTGAGTAGGCCCCCTGATACCTTTTAAGCTCAAATCCATCGTACCTTTCAGGCTCTTACTCTTGAAACTAAATTCAATTCCAACCCAATTTCAATTATAACAAATGTAATTCCAAATATCGATTTTGCTATTACATTTGTTATTGTTGAAAACAATATTGCAGACGGGAGTTTTTCTATGAAGTGTCTGTTAGTTCAATAAAATCTAAACCACCGGGTTCAAGTTTCGAAATTATATCGATTGGAATTAATTTCAAGAGTAAGATGATAGGCTGCAGGTAGTTGCATACCATTATACATAATATTATGTACTGTATGTTCGGACATACTCGGATAAAGGAATTATAATGAACCAAAAGGTAAGTAGTTCTTGTACGTTCAAATTCATAAATACCTTATTTGAAAGTGATTTTGTTCCAAAGTATTCCTTAGAAATAATCATAGAAAGCCTCAACGAAAGTTCCACAAACACAAACCATAGTTTTATACAAATCATACGAGAAACTGGAGTCATTACACTAAACACACATTTACTTTATATCTTTGCAATTCACTTTAAACACCACGCGGCATGCCAGTACTTTAATTATTTATAGTCCGAGGTCCTCAATTTGCCAGACTACCCTTATATTCTTACTGATAAAATGTATAATATAATTGTGTAGTATTAAGACGCAGAAAAAAAAATTGTTCGTGGCGGTGAGTAAATAGTTAAGAATTAGACAGTAAATTTTATATATATTTATATCAACATTATTTAATGCTTATGTTATTGTTTACCTTTTAGTGCTGGCACATAATTTTTATAAAGGTGCTTAATTTAAAATTGAATAAAAATAATTGTACAATTATTTTTTGATGTAGGTATAAGATATAAAGAAAATTAAACTCACAGTCACTTTACATTCAGTTATAAGAAAGTATCGAGTAAAGTAAGTAGAATTTTCTTTGTCATCTGTAACCTAAGATTTTGAAGCACATCAAAAACTACCTAGCAACAAATACTACAAAATTACACTACTGGTACATATTTTGTCAGTAAGGGCTATATTTTTATTATACCAAAATGTATACAGCTCTATAGAGAGTTACTCAACTGCCGAACCGAATCCGTTCGATATCAGTGGTTTTTCGAATTTTATTTGGTGAATAACTTTGAAACTAATCAGAATAAAGAAAATTGTTAGATCGTAACTTTTTGTAATCCCGACCATATAGATCGACTGAGAATCTAAATAAATAAAAGTTAATTTATTCAGGAGTACGTGGCTCGATCGTATCTGAATCAAAATCAAATCAGTTTGGAGAGTAAGGCCCCAGAAGTCCGTTTGGTATAGGAGGTGTTTATATTTAGTTGGTAGCGGCGACTGGTAGTACCAACGTGGAGTGCCGGTGAGATGGATCTTAAGAGTGTAAGGGATGTCTGGCTGCGCTGGGATCTTGGTCTATCACTTGGTGTTGCCCGCGGCGATGTCTCCATTGAGTTTTATGAGGTTTTAAATGACAACCTGCGCAGTCCTAAATAGATGAAAACTTATTATAATAAAGTAGAAACATTGATCTATTTTTTAAATTGTTATTATTATTATAAAAACATCCAGATATGCCCGCGGCCCGCGTAAAAACAGTATGTATCCCACGGAAATGCTGTACTATTTCGATAAATAAAGCAACCTTTGTTTTCAGCCAAGCTTCCTGCATACCAAGTTTTAATCAAAATTGTAAGTTAGTTTGTTAACTAACTTACAATTTTGATTAAATTAGTATGTTTACTAACTAACGAACTTTCGCTTTTATCATATCAGTGCGACAGCTTTTAAAGATTCGCAAAGCCGGCTAAGCTATATTTAGTACGTACATAACAATTTTAATCTTAAGATTTTCGTGTAAGGTGGCAAGTAGAAAAAGTGAGCTTAAAAGTAAAACCTAAACATTACGTGTGTAAAGGAACTTGTATACTACAAGATCCAATTAGGTAAACGTAAATAGAACTCATAGCACGCTATTATAATGCTACCAATTATTTGAATTATTGCCTTTTTTTATTTTGCATACCGGGTAAAGAATTACAATGACACGTTCGTTTAGTCACTTTACTTCTTTTTTTTAACGTTTTTAAATCAATTTAGGGTTTATCTTACTACAAGGTGTAAAATAAGTAAGTGATAATACTTTAGTATGTATAGTATACTCCTCTTGCCTACTATGTAGAGTTTACTGTAAAGTGCCAGCGCTGTAAGAATTACTTTTGACTTTCATGTTTGTATGAGAAATGCCCCAACATCATAAATTTTCCCATACAACAATTAAAAGTACCTCTTTCAGCAACTACCAGCGTACTTTCTCAGTTAACTCTATACAGTGTGTAAAAAGAACAGTCACTATAAATTTGAGATACGATTATACTACCTTTCCTCATTTTGGAAATGTATTTTTCTTGTTATTTTTTTGTCAAAAACTTTTTTTTTACATTTTACCATTTCTCATTTTTTTGGCGCAAGCATAACGAAAAATCAAAAAAAAAAACATTTCTAGAATGCGAAAAGGTGGTGTAATCCCAAAAAGGTAATAATATCCCAAAATGACTAGTTATACGGGACCTGTACACACCCTAAAGTACTATCACTCTCGTAGTTAAAAGGTGCATTCAGAAAGCTAAATAAAAAAAAAAAAAACAAAATAGCTTGGCTATTAATCAGTAGACTAATATTATGCATGTAAATAGCTCGGATAAAATAGACATTGATTATAGCATAAATATACAACAAGCTATTTACAGGCACGTAAGAGACACTATTATTATTAAATCTTAAAAAGTTCCCATCGATGTCTTTTGAGTTTTTTTTAATTATGTATTTATTTATATTTTTTTATTATGATGTTCTTTTTTTTAATTATTATTTAAATTTTTTGTACCTTATTGTTAAATCCATGAACCGTTTTAATTGAAGCCCCATTGATGTCAGTGCAAAAAAGATTATATTCAAGTTATACAGCAAAAATGTTTTGTTGTATTTGTAAGACAAACGGTTAGTTTAACTATACACCTATACACAAATTTAACAATTCTACGTCTGTAATCCGCGAAATATGAAGCAGTAACTGATAATGATGATAAATTATAGCTTATTCTCGCGATCACATAATCTTTCAAAAAATAACTAGATCAAAATCGTTAGTAGTAGTAGGTCCCGTCAAGACGTCAAACGTATTTGGTAACTAGATGATACGGGGAAAAATGTATGATAGTTTTTTAATTTAGTGAGTGAGGGGAAACAGCCTTATTTAAATTAGACAAGATCGACAAGAGTATTACGCTGAGTTAAATATAAAATGTTTGAGAAACTCTATTGTGTGTGTCTAAAATAATTTATTTTTTAACTTTTACTTAACTTTTTTTTATCTTTTTAGTGACACCTACTTAACATCTTTAGAGATGTTAAGTAGGTCCTCCGTAATCTAGCATATCGAATTAATTTTTTGATAATTGTAAAAACTTTTTTCAGTCCCATCAATCAAATAAAAAAAAATCATCTATATCAATAATCCTAGGCAGGCCTGATTTTTTTAATGTAGGACACATGATTATGTATCAACAGACACTATAATTACTATCTTAATCTGACGCGTTCGAGTTACTACAAAAATCCCCTCTTCAGCTCACCCTACTATAATAAAAGTGTCCTACAGTATATTATGTTTTCCTATTCCTGGGAAAAAGCCTTTCGAAATTTAATTTTTACAACACACGTATTGTAATAGGCTGCCATATATAATTCGTCTAGGCACTTTCTAGATATACGCAAGTTTAGCACGTAATTCACCTTTCAGGACCCTGGTCTTGTAATCTTATTGTTTTACTAGCTGTGCCCGCGACTTCGTACGCGTGGAAAAGTGATTTAGGGCAGTGTTATAATAAATCTGTTTTAAAAATATTTTTAGTTATAAAAACTGTCGTTGAGGTATTTAAAAAACTACTTTATGTTGACAATTCCTACTACCAGCTTGACAAACGACCGTGTACAATTACTATAATGCGAACGGGACTACTTGATAGTACGCTCACATACACGACGAACATCTAGTACTAAGATTTGTATGGATTTTGCGCCGCAGCGACTGCAGGCGATGATCGTTTCCACGCCGACTCTGCTGGTGTGGCGACAATGATATTAAGACAGCGCGCCGCAAAATTTTGCGGTCTTTTCGGTGCGTAAGTCCGACTCGCACTTGCCCGGTTTTTTTATTTATTAATAACCAAACATGTAGGTACTGATTATAAATCACTTCACTGTTAAAGTACTAACTGATTTTATACAGAAAAGTAGCAAAATATAGAAAGTCCCAAAAGAAAGAAAACAAACCTAAGTTGTATCTAACATAAAAACCATTCGGTCCATGATAAAAACTAAGAAATAAAAATATCAAGAAAAATATAAATCTAACTTATATTGACATAACTTTTTTAGTTTAACTGTAAACACAATACTTGTTATATTGATGTTAATCAAAATTCTATATATTATGCAGTTATCGAATACATAATTTGGACAAAGAAAACTATAAAAATGTACAGTAATAGTAGGCTGTAGTATGCATTTTAACGGACAGAATGAGAACTATAATATAGAATGCAAAATAATATTATACATTGCTAATGATGCACGCTGAGTATACCTCTCGGATAACGTATTGTATAAATGTAGGTACACTACTCAACTTTGCTATAATTGTATTAAAAGTACGGCATTTGGCGTATAGATAGATTTGTATAAGAGAATACTCTATCAATATTATGATATTTGACAAAAAAACCCATAATTATCACACTGTTAACACATATCCAGGGCAGGCCGCAAAAGGCTAGAATTTCAAAAGGTATCTCGATTGGAATCGAGTTGTATCAACAGTTTTTCCCTGTAACACAGTTTAGTAACTATCGAGATGTTTTTAACGTCTATCTTATTAAATAGAAAAAACAAAAAAAAGAGCAATATATTTATGAAAATCTTAAAACTGTTTTTACGATTCCGTACCTCAAAAGGAAAAAACGAAACACATATTATACGATCATTTCCATGTCCGTCTGTCTGTCAAGACCCTTTTACTCAGAAACGCGTGTTGTGATGAAAATTATATAAAATACTCAGGAACTATTGTTCCTTGAAGCAGTGAAAAAATCAGACTTCTTAGCCAATGCAATCAAAAGCAGTCGCATAAGTCGCTAAATTTCGTCATTTTCGACACTCGTAAGGGAATCCCGTGAACTCAAAATCATAAAATTTTAAACCAAGCAACGTCTAAAACCATACGTTTTTAGTAACATTATATAGATAGTAAAAAAATTTTGATTTTTTTAAACTTAGTACCGTTTGTCATGAATGTGTTTAATTGAAACTTATAACAAATACTTAGGTCTCTAATATATTCAAGCTGTAACCAAATCAAAATTCTATGTCAATCAGGTTTGTATGGAACTCTCGGTGTGCAAGTCCAACTCGCACTTGGCCGGTTTTTATTTATTTACTTATTACTAACCTACCCTAACAAATATGTATAGGTAATAAATACAGTACCTACTTATCACAAAGGACTGTACAGTAAAAGTACTAACTATTTTTATAGAAATAACTTTCGTAATAAACTCAAGAAAAAAAATCTTAGATTGTTCCTACCTAGCAAGCCTAAAACTAACAAATAAAAGTCACCCCCGCGGCCCCGGCGCGTTTGCTGCTAATACAATTTGAAGCGGCGCGCGCGCGCGGCGGCGCACGGCTCCCGGGCCCGGCGCGCGCTTCCTACAAACGTCCAGCAAAAACGACATGATCTTTTAATATTGTCATAACTTTTTTATTTATGAACCGATTTACATAAAACAAACACTAAATGTTAAGTGAAGCTTGCCGCAATATCTTAGTGAAAAGTACATCTTAATCGGATAAGCCGTTTCTGAGATTAGCGTGCACAAACCCACAGACAAACAGACAAACAGACAAACAGACAAACAGACAAACAGACAAAAATTTTAAAAATCATAGTTTTGGGTACTATTGCGTAAATAAAGGTCCCCTATCATATTTTTTTTCAAATATCTTCAATGTACAGACACGACTCCTCTACAGATTTATTATATGTATAGATAGATGACCTGCAAAAAAACGATTATGATAAGTACCATAAACAGTGTAAGAACATACATATGTGAAAAGAAAAGTCACTATAACTTTGGGATAATATTATGATTATACTATTATTTTTTGTAAAAAATATTTTTTTTAGTTTTTACATTTTTTTTTGTCGCAAGAATAACGAAAAAGCAAAAAAATAATCACGCTTTATAACGCAAATCTGGCATACAAAGCTCTCAAAGAAGTTGTGTTACGAATACCAGATCTTTACCTATACACATATTAAGACTTTTTTATTATATTCTACACATACATAGCCACAATTTTTTTTCTTTGGCTCATTTTGAACCCATGACCTCTTGACAAGCTCAAATGGTCGCAGGTTCAAATTGCTGCCTTGCTCTACCACTGAACTATACAGGCTGTAATATTAATGAGTGATAATACTTTACTATGAAACTTACTTTACTATAGAAGAGTTTACTATGAAAGTCCCAGCACTGAAAGAGGTACTTTTTTAGGGGCAAATTTATGATGTTAGGGTATTTTTCATAGAAGCATGAAAGTCAAAAGTAAGTCTTTTAGCGCTAATACTTTCACAGTATACTCTACATAGGAGGCACACCCTAAATTACTATCACTAATTTATTTTACACCTTGTAGAGATGGTCAGAGGCAATGAGCAGTCAACGTAATATGTCGAGAATTCGATGACTACATATATCTCCGTATAAAAATATCTGACGACTTCTGGTATGCTAGTAAATAACCTTTAAACCAGCTACCGGAATATCTCTGTGTGAATCTACACCCGCACTTAAAATGTTATAATTTAAATATTTTACCTAAGTAAACAGCATACCTTAAAGTATATATTTACTATAAAGCGAGAGGTTTATCTGCCTTATAAAGTTTAACGTGCGTAAAAACTATCTTCCACCTTGCACATTTGAACTTGTTTAGGGCTATCAAAACCAATATATTTACGTTTTATTTTTTAAACCTAAAGCTAAATATTATCACGCCATATCGTGATATCTAATAATACATAATGATCTACAATTACTAATATTGTTGTGCATAATATCGAAAGATAAAAAAAGATAAAAAGCAGTCCCGTCTAGTCACTCCAGGCTTAGAAAACAGGTCGTTCTGGAAATAAAAATAAAACACTTTCCATACATCAGACGTCTAAAATACACATAATCATTACATTAGTGATGGGGTAATTGGTTGTTGTGGTTCAGAAAGGTAGGTTTTCACTTTTACAACTAAAAATAAACCGCGTAATGGTTGGCATAATAGACTTTTATTAATAGCCTCAATCGAGTTATTTGTCAGGCGTCAATAGACGCAGAAAAAAATACAATCATCTACTTTTTTCTTCGGTTATCCTTGAAGTTAGAAAAGCACAAACCCCTGGGGGCCTACTCAAGATGCCATCGCTAATTATCGCTTACAAAGTTCGATAACAAAATGTATGGGATTTGACATAAGGTACGCTAAATGACATACCAAATCTACCTTATGTCAAATCCCGTACATTTTGTTATCGAACTTTGTAAGCGATAATTAGCGATGGCATCTTGAGTAGGCCCCCTGGTGCCCTATTTTAAACTTCAAGTCACTATTATTATCATATATATATAAATGAATCGCTGTTCGTTAGTCTCGCTAAAACTCGAGAACGGCTGAACCGATTTGGCTATTTTCGGTCTTTAAATATTTGTGGAATGTTTAAACGGTTTTTTTATGCCCAACTAAGTGGGCACGGATCAGCTAGTTGGTAATAAGCATCATTTTATTTTTTTTAAATTTAAAGTTTTAAATACTGTCGTTTACGATTATACTGTCATTTAGACATCATACTACAACTAACTCCACAGAGGGTTATCTGGCAGACATCACTTGTATTTACGCGTTTAGTCAAAGAAAGGAAGAACAAGTTAAATTCATTTAATTACACTAATCAGTAACCAACGTATCGTATACGTATACTGCATTTATGTCCCTTCTCCAAGTGATAACACACAATAACATAAACAAATAAAGAATTTCAAGGGCGAAAAAATATTATTTCAAGTGTCAACCCTAACATAAGTGAAGGCCGCACAGAGGCCGGTCGCTGACCCCGCTATTTATATTACCACAGAGCAGCTACACACAGACGCGTGGTTCAACTTTTAATATCAAATTGCACGCGAATTGAGGTATACTAGATATTATGTTTCAGGCTTAATTTATACAATGTGTAACAGACAATTTAAAAAATTTTAGAAAAAATTCTTGAGTTACGTTCTATTCGAAAAGTTGTTGAAAACATTTGTAATACATTAACTATTTTGAAAAAAACTGAATTTGAAATATTGCGAAAAATATGTAAAAACAGAATGAAGATAGTCTTTGAGTTTCTCGCGAATCTACAAGCAAACAGACGCGGCGTATGACTTCGTTTTATATGTAAGTATAAAAAAAAAATATTTTAAATATAAATAATTATTATTTATATTTAAAGTCGCGTTGCAAACGTTTTATATTAATTATATTTTTAGTTGATACGATCTAAAGATAGTAGATACAATCTCATTGACCTTTTTACACAACAATTCTATGATTTCATTAATTAAGGTATCGTTTGTTTATGTTTGTATACGCGAAATGAAATGTAACGGAACGTTTAGTGGGCGTTGTTGTCTAGATTTATGTCTATGATATCTTATCTGTCTAAGATTATTGTTTATTGAATACATATGCTATAAATCTACTTCGTTTCCTAGATAACAAACCGATTTATTATACTGTAACAATTTAGGTTCTATATAAACGAACGAATTATAAACTTCACTGTAAGTTTTAAAAATATATATTTAATAGCTAAAAGTCAAATCAAGCTATTGCACCTAGATGTCGATAGTTATATGTTTTATCTAAAAAATGTCAGCCAAATTATTTTAATCGACAAACAAAACACTATTACAATCGAATAAATATTAATTATAGATTAAAGTGATATGTCGTAAAATTTATAATCGACAAAACTAAGTTTAAACTCACTTAAACATTTTAGGATATGTCGTTACGTATTAAATACATTCATTCTAAAGACGGTTCTTTGCATTAATGTACTTAACTCGTCACGACATATTCTAAAATGTTTAAGTGACAGTTTGAACTCAATTTTCTCGAAATCGGAACGTTGCCAAATATCATCACCTTTATCCATTTACAGTGGACCAGAATTGCATGATATATAAGCCAGGGATGTTAGGTAGCTCCGTAACCGTAAGCGAAACTATCGGATATCCTATATAAAAAAATATCCGTAACCGTAACCGAATCCGAAATAAAAGTTTTTCAAAGGTAACCAAAATTTAATATCCGAAACTGAAATTATCCGAAACAAACGGATAATCCGGAATTATATCCATCCGAAAATCATATCCATATCCGTATCCGAAATTTCATATCCATTTCATCCCTGTTATAAGCTTGTATGATAGTGTATGAAAAAATTTACATGGGAGAAAAATTTACAATGTGTGGTCCTATAAATAACAGATAATTGATTCCGGTGACATTTTAATATCTCTTAATAGGTTCTAGAGCATAGCAATTATAGGCGTACTGTTTATTCACCTATAATTTATTGTATTTGAAAAACGCTATCCGATCTTAGTGCATGATAGCCGGGCTATTTTTATTCGTTGAATGTATTTAAATAACTATATTGATATCTATTTTAGTTGAGATAGATTATTATTCGCGCTATTTGAAAACTACTTTGTGACAAATGAGTCAGACATTATAACGTTTCTTTTTTCGTATTTTAATAATAAATCATCGTCTAATTATAAAAAGTACGAGTGCTTTTAGATCACACGACGAAAGTAAGACTTTTTTGCTCAAAAGTTCTATCACCACTTCCGTTCGCCTCGCTCAATCACACTTTCCGTAACTCATCGGGCGTTTTGCAGCTTAGTCCTCGAGTTTAAGAAGTTTTACTTCAAAAGTTGCATAACAAAATATTATTCATAGGCATCTCTCATTACACTTTGAGAAGATATTAGATGCTCATTACAGATAAGCTCTGTCGCAACATTAGTCTGTGTTATCGGGCGATCATCTTACCTGTCTTCGCTGACGGTTCTCACATCATTTATCAGAAAGCTATCGTATGTTTCATAACTTACAGTAGCTTTGCCGAGCGGAAGATAGAGCACGACAGCTGTGGTGAAATACTATGCGTGCATTCCAAAAAAAAGGTAGCCTGGAACACACGAAGTTAATACGCCATTAAAAATTTGGTATAGTACCTAGCTAGTCTACTGTGATTCCTTTGCGGAAAGTATAAAAGAGACAACCGGCCAAGTGCGAGTCGCACGAACGGTACAGAACGCAAAAAAATCACGTTTCTTGTATAAGCCTTTTTAATTTTTTTGTCTTGTTGTAGTGGCAAATTTTCAAATGTAGTTATCGTGGTTTGTTATACAGCCTGGTAACAGACATATATATACACATTTATACCATTAAGGAACATAACCCTAAAACAACAATTCAGGGTAGTGAAAATTTATCCCTAGTTTAATTTAAAACTTTGGATCGTCTGTAGAAGCTAGCTAGGATCGTATAGATAGCTAGTCCACTAGGCGATTCCTTTACGTCGCGGTTGTATTATATTTCCCGTGGCTCCGTCTGCGGCGGTTCTGTCGGAGTACCGCCGAGTTGTAGTGGGTATGGCTGCGTCCACTTACCCACTGGACGCAGCGAGCCCCACATACCCGTGGTAAGAATCCCCGTCTTCCACAAGATGCGGCAAGAAGCATTCCTTGGCGAAAAAAAAATCCTGTACACCACGAATAGTAGAAACGAATAGAAAAAAATCCGAGCACTCAAATATGAACAATACTTAAATACAAAACTTTGGATCGTGTATATTAAGCTAGCATAATATATGCGTATGAACAAAGTATTTTAAGACAAACAAAAGCAAAATTCAAAGCACTGAATATTGAACTCTAGGCTAATACAATATAGCTGAAATTTTACAAATTTGACAATTCAACAGTTTCATTTTCAGCTCTACTGTATAATTGGCGTCGAGTTCTATTTTCAGAGCTCTATTACTTCCAGATTCAGTATCTTATAGTCCTTATTCTTATATATATAAATGAATCGCTATTCATTAGTCTCGGTATATCGAGAACGGCTGAACCGATTCGGCTATTTTTAATCTAAAAATATTCGTGGATGTCCAGGGAAGGTTTAAACAGTTTGTATACTCAACGAAATGGGCACGGGTCAGCTTGTACAAAATATTAAATACAAAAAATAAATACTTGATATTTCCCGCAACTATGTGCGCATTAAAGGATACGGAAGTGGTACGTTTTGTCGCGATAAAAAGTAGCCTATGTCATTTCTTGTAGTCCACTTTATCAGACCTGCAGCCTATTCAATGCAAACAAATCGTTCCTCTTTAATCTTTAACATTATGATCATAATTTCAGCTATGCCGTCCAGTAATGCAGGCTTACTCCCGACATAATCGAGAATTGAATCAGTTCGATCTCAACGATTTTTGGTATTTTATTTAGTGGATTACTTTGAAACTAATAAGCATAAAGAAAATTGTTAGATCGTAACTTTTCGTATTCCCGACCACATCATTCGACTGAGAATAAAAATAAACAAACGTCAATTTATTCGGGAGTACGGAGCACGAATCTGAATCAAAATCGAATCGGTTTGGAGAGTAAGGCCCCTTGGATCTTTTTTTTTTTTTTTTTTTGATTTCGCAAGGGAAATGCATTACGCATCCCCCCGGGAGGGTCCCCGAGGGGTATGTGGGACTCCCGGCTCGCTACGACCGGTTTACCCACTAAAACCACTTGCGGATTGCCATCAGCCGTTATGTTGGGTGGAGTGCCTGGATCTGTCTAAACACAGGCTACTCCTCCCTCGACCGGCCGGTTCACCTCTATAGGGACCGGACTTCCATCAAATTAAGAGAGCGCTCCGGCAAACTGAAGCGCTCTCCTCGGCGCCGAGACTGACAAAGCCGGGGAGGTTACCCATCCCTCTACCCGGAGCCCCGTACTAGACGTGAGATGGGAGGGCCGCATAACGACGCCTCCGCACCCCCGTCCTGCGCCGGCGAAGCGGAAGAGAGAGAGGATCAGTCTCTCTGTCCCGCTCCGAGGCCTCCTTCTGCGACATAACGAATTCGCAAAAGGAGACCACCGCCTGCCAGGCCTCATCGCTCTCGAGCATGCAGCGAACCACACTCGAGAGTGAGAGGTCCCGCCCAATCACTGCCACGAGATCGTGGCGCTGCACGGCCCATCGATCGCACACCTCTAAGGTGTGCTGAGCCGTGTCCTCCGCAGCGCCGCATTCGTGGCAGGCTGGCGTAGGCTCTCTCCTGGCAACCTTACACAGGTACGCACCGAAACATCCGTGTCCGGTGAGTACCTGTGTAAGGCGGAAGGTGAGGGGTTTTCTTTTGCGGCGCATCCACGCCGCAAGAACTGGGCGCAGTGCCATGGCCGTATGCTGACCATACGGGGACTGCGCCAGGACCTCACCCCACCTTCGTAGCAACCACTGTTGCCCCAGCCTCCGCAGTCGCGAGAGCTCCTCCCAAGTCGGCACATCGCCTTGCAGCCTCTTCTCGACGCGGAAGAGGTGCACTTCGGCGAGCACCGACGCCTCGAGCTCCCACGGCGGATCTCCAGCCAGAGCAGTGGCTGCCACCCAGGAGATTGTACGGTAGCCCCTGATTACCCTCACCGCCGTGACCCGCTGCGCTTTACGCAGCTGAGCCTTATTGCGGACGGTGAGGGAATCCGCCCAAATAGGGGCTCCGTACAGGGCTATACTCCGACAAACTCCGGAGTATAGCCGCCTGCAGGCATCACTGGGCCCCCCCACATTCGGTAGGAGCTGGCCCAGCGCAGAGGCCGCCCTTATGACCTTCGGCCCTAGTTGTTGGAAATGGGGTCCGAAGGTCCACCTCCCGTCCAGGGTGAGTCCCAGACACTTAAGTGTTGGGCTCACCCTGACCTCCGTCTCTCCGATCAGGAGTCGTGCACCCGGTGGGGGTCCTTTCCTCCCAGGCCCGCGGAAGAGCAGGGCTTCGGTCTTTTCGAGACGAACCCGAAGCCCCAATCGCTCTATGCGACTGACTACGAGGGATACTCCCACCTCGGCCAGCCGCGCAGCCTCCTGGTACGTTCGTCCCCGGGATGTGACATAAGTGTCATCCGCATAGCAAATGACACTCATCCCGGGGAGAAGGCCGCTCCGCAGGACCCAGTCGTAGCCGACGTCCCAGAGGTTCGGACCCAGCACCGAACCTTGGGGAACGCCGCACTTGACTCGCCACCGCACTAAGGACCCCGACTGGTCCTCGAACACGATCTCCCTATCGGAGAGGTACGCGTCCAACAGCCTCCCGAGATACGGAGGCACTTCGAAGAAGGAGAGTGCCTCGCGTATTACGCTGTGGGGAAGGCTGTTGAAGGCATTGGCGATGTCCAGCGACACCGCCACCACTACCTCCCTCCCGCGTTCCGCCTCACTCGTCACCGACTTAAGACGCCTCAGCGCGTCGATGGTCGACCGACCCGCCCGAAACCCGAATTGTGCATCACACAGTCCGGGCCCTGGGCCTTCCTCCAAGTGTCGAACGAGGCGGGAGGCTATGACGCGCTCAAACGCCTTTCCCACCTCGTTCAGCAACACGATCGGTCGCACCGCCGACGCGCAGTCCGGTGGTCGCCCGCCCTTTGGCAGTAGGACGAGCCGACCCTCCTTCCATGCCTCCGGGAACTGTCCGCTTTGAAGACAGCGGTTTAACAGATGCCGGAGACTATCCTTAAGATGCACGAGAGCGATTGACAGGACTCTCCCGTGCACCCCGTCCGGACCTGGCGCCCTCCTCTTGCTACGGAGGCGGGAAAGGATCGCCTCCATTTCCAAGTCGGTGACTGGTGGCGGAACACCCTCCTCCATCGAGTCCGGCGTCCGTCGGGTCATCTGCGGCGGAGCGAAACCTGCTGGCAAGGCCCCTTGGATCTAAGCCAAATGAGGGTAGTCTTGTTATACTGTTCCCTTTATGTAGGTTGTTTTTTATAGGGAATATCCTTACTAATATACCGACATAATATAGAGTATAGACGCTCTCACAGCCTTGTAACTGCTTATAGCAGACACTGTGAATTTAGACAGTGAAATATGGGTTGAAATTTTGTAGGAAAATCTGCACCGATTTGAAAAAAAACTGAGATTCCTGCTCCATACCACACATTAATGGATAAGTGTTTTAGAGTTTAGTAAAAGGATTAAAATTTATATCGAAAATATTTGATAAATTGTAAAAAACTCCTAAATTTTGTTTTTAAATAATTTAGTACATATATTATTATACTCGTAATATTATAATGCACTCACCTAACTACATACCTACTAAAATCTAATCTAAAACTTTTAAGTCGTTTGATGTTATAATAAAATAGATAATAATTATAATAAAAGTAAACTTGTAACTAGCACTTGTTGTTAAACCTTACGTGGCTTTTTTATTGCATAATTATAAATTGTACATTGCTTTTTTATAAAAAAAAAATATTAAAAAATGAAAAAAAAAATTGATACTTTTTTTATATTACAACATCCAAACTTTTTGCCCCCTCGGCGTGATTCCAACCCGTGATCACCGGCTTGCGACCACTTACAACTGATCTACACACCGTCTGTATCAGTTACCGACAAATATGTTCAAGTGGCTGAGATCTGATGATTACCAATATACGGATCCCGTTTAGCTATTACCAAGGAATGTGCAGGACATAACAGTATGGATACTAGTTGGCAATTACTGGACAAAGTATTTAACATGACTAGATGTTTAGCGTTTACGTGTCTTGAACGTGAATTAGCTATAAATTATAATATTGTAACTCGCTACTGGTACCTAGTTTGGTACATGACGAACTTCGGTGTGCTTAGTGCGAGTTTTTGTCACTGCTTACCGTGATAAAGGTGACTACAATATATGGTATCGAAACAACGCTCCTAGTGGCAAAGTATGATGACTTATAAGATGCCCATACAAGTACATAGTTAATCGCCTTCGTGGTCTAGTGGTTCAGAGTTTCGCTCTCGACCCGGAGGTCGTAGGTTCGATTCCCGCGTTATGTTGTTTTCAAGTCTGGTTAGCACTATGCAGACTGATCACCTGATGATCCATGCGTCGGATGGGCATGTAAAAAGCCTGCGCCAGTCGTGTCGGTTTACCGTCCCACTGGGCTATGAGAGGCCTGATTTCAATGAAATCAGCTACCGACACCGAAAACGGTGAGGGGAGCTATTATTATACAAATAGTACCTAGTTAACTTCCTCATGGTGAGCACTGAGCACTGCTCACATAAAAAGCTATTACTTGTTTCATTTCTGACACCATATAATGAATTAATCATCATCTTAGATTATAAAATAACATGCAGAGGGCGCACTAAACTTCTGGTAAAGCAAAAAAAGCAAATACAAAACTATTAAAGACGTAATAAGGTGAAAATATGTAAATATAAGTTGTAGGTTATTATAACATGAATTTCCATCAAACCAAACAGTACATTCAATCTGATGATCATATATATGTTTATTTATTTATTGACCCGCCAATGGTTATTAGGACTTGCCATGAAAGAATGACTAGTTGATGAATGCTATCATCGATCATGTCAGCTCTTGACATTGACCCAATAAAAGGACGTAACCTGTAAACATTGTAAACAGTAGCGTGACATCGTGCAACATGGGTCTGACATGTCATAACATAGCCTCTATGATATATTGACAACTATTTAACATTTCCGAATTCCTCGCAAAAACCTTCATAATTTCAAGTCGTTATAATAATTTGTGAAGGATGCTACTTATCTATACTAATATTATAAAGCGGAAGAGTTTTTTTTAAACGCACTAATCTCAGAAACTACAGGTCCGATTTGTTGGATAGGTCATATTATTATATAGAGGCTTTAGGCTATAAAACATTACGCTGCGACCAATAGGAGCGAAGCGGCAGTGAGAAATGTTGCAAAAACGGGGAAAATTATTCACAGCTAGTTGAAATAATAATCTACGAAAATCAATAAGAAAACATTTTAAGTTGCCCTCAAATTTTCAAACAGTGAGCATTCGCATTGAAAACTAGATGAAATTGGGTGCATCGTGGTTCATCCGTTTGGTAGCTACGATGCCACAGACAGACAAACACACAGATACACTAAACTAATAACTCCCCATTATTTTTGTCGTAGGCTACAAATGGCATGTATCGAAAAGTATTTTTATTGAGCAAAAGAAGTCAAACATTGAAATTACTATGTTTTAAATAAACTTTATTCAAAAGAAAAACAAACTGAAAAAGTTAAACAAATAATCGATAACCAATTAGGTAATTACGCTATCCAACAACTAACTGGTCTTCATCGCGATAACTTAATTACGATAATTAAATGTAGTACATTTTTATCATTACAAGATCGCGCACCACATTAACCGCCATTTTGTTGGCGTGCTTGATATTTTAAATTTCGATCTTTCAGTTTCTTCTGATTCTGCATTGTTTCTTGACAAATTACAACAGTTTTTTTCTTTTTCGAGATATACAGGGCATGTTAGCGTGATGATATACAGTCTTCCTAGATAAACGGGCTATCGAACGCTGAACTATTTAAAATCAGCAGGCTTGCTCCCGACACTATCGTGAATCGAATCAGTTCGATCTCAACGGCTTTTGGTATTTTATTTGGCGTTTTACTTTGAAACTAACCATAATAATGAAAATTTTGGGTCATAACTTTTTGTACTTCCGACCGTATCAATCGACTGAGAATGAAAATAAACGAACGTCAATTTATTTGGGAGTACGCGGCACGATCGAATCTCAATCAAAATCTAATCGGTTTGGAGAGTAACCAGAACAGTAGTTCCTGAGATTAGCGCGTCCAAGTAGACAAATAATCAAAATCTTCGACTTTTTAATTTTATTATAGATTATATTGTTAACTAGCTGACTCGTGCCCACTTCGTTGAGCATGGAAACCGTGTAAGCCTTCCCAGCACTTCCACGAATATTTCAAGACCAAAAATAGCCGAATCAGTTCAGCTGATCTCGAGTTTTAGCGAGACTAACGAACAGCAATTGATTTTTATACAGCCTATGTTACTCAGTGATAATGTAGCTTTCTAATGAAAAAATAATTATTAAAATCGGTCCAGTACTTTTTGAGTTAAGTCGTTACATACAAAAATACAAATCTTTCCTCTTTATAATATTAGTGTAGATTATAATACAGTTGCAGAATCATAAAACGAGTTTTCTCTTGACCGATCTTAAATAATGATCTTGTTGAGTCTACTTATAATTATATTATGCTTTTGCTTAACTATTAAATATTAACAGTAACTATTAAAATATAACACAATTATACTAACTACTTCAAAGTCGTATCCTGAAGGAGTAAAAGCGTATAATTGAATTATTTTATTATACTTTTATTAAGCTAATATAACTTGCCCTGAATTAGACTAGGTTTATTAAAGGGTATATCGCTTCATATTATATGATAATAATAATATACCTATAGTAATGACTTCCACGGTTTTATTGAAACTACCAGCTTGGGCACTATGTAGTTATTTTTAAAGTGCCCAAGTGTGTGTACAGTACACATAAGCACTCTATCTTCCTTTATTAACGTAGCCCTGTGGGACGGACAACCGACATGACTGGCGGGATCAGGTGCAGGACTGACTTGTTACATGCCCATCCAACGCATTAATCATCTTTCTTGTCAGACAATTAGGTGCTCAGCATTGTCCCAAACAAACATTAAAACAAGATTTTTAGTTGTTCCAACTCGAGAATCCAACCCACGACCTCCAAGTCGAGAGCTAGACTCTAATCCACGAATGCGTTAGATAAGCAATAAAAATGTCGGCAAGGACTTATTAACTGTATCAATCTTGTGGTTTGTTAATTGTGGTTGAACAATTCTCGTCAAATCACAAGAGCTGCTTTATGATTAAAAAAATACAATCTATGTTTCTAAAAAGAAAGAAAAAACTCCTACATCTCAGGAGAAATTAGGTAGGGCAGAATAAATAATTTCAAAACCCTTAATTCTATATTGCACATTGTTCTTGTATAGGGTTCCTTATCCGAAGGGTAAGAACGGGACCCTATTACTGGATTTCGCTGTATCTCAGACAGCTTGTATACATTTTACAAATAATGTTTATTATGTTGCAGCTCTAACATTAACTACTAAAAAAATTTTTTTTTGTTATTTTTATCTGCGGTCGACTTATTCATTAATCATAATCAGATGTTTTGGATTTGTGTTATACTTATTTTGGAGGGGCAAATCAACATTTACTCCCATCTAGTTTGGCTTTTAATGCCGTTTATCTAATTGTAGTATTTGCCATCTTTTAAGTCATATTATCTCCTTCTTAGAGTGTATTAAATCTCTCGCCAACTTGTTTGTGTGAATTCTTAGTCTCTCTTTATATTTAGCACTATATCTGCTTATCTGTCTGTTGGCATATCCAGGTATTCATGTATCTCTATATTTTTAGCAAACGGAGATCCATTGGAAATTGGCCACAATACTTTGTTTTGAAATATAAAAAAAAAAATTTGGGGGGCTTCTATACAACGTATTTTTTGGTACATTCGGTTAATTCGATTCGGAACCCTCGTGCACGTTACTGACTCTCACTTGGCCGCTTTTTTAAATTAAGCCATAGCCATGGCGGACACGTAGTGAAATTAGAACAATAGAATACAATAGAAATAATAGGATAATAATACAAAATCAATTGCAGTCGCTTTCGAAACAGTATTGCATTAATGCATTCGATGCGATGATTTTTATTTAATTTTCTTATTGTTTATTGCGTAACTGGCTTTCTCTTAATGTAGAATATGAAATACATGTTGGATAAAATATGTTCGTTGTCTTCATACTTTTAACTTTTTTTATTATTTTGCGCATTTACTAACCACCAGTGGCGTGGTGTTCGTAAAATTCCATTCTTATCGGCTTAGGGCGTGTTTCACAAAGCAATTTTAAAGTGAACGCCATGTTAAATAATATCATGTTATCCCTCTCGTATTTCCTGTCAATGAATGAGATGGCATGGTATTTTAACATGGCGTTAACTTTAACATTGCTTGGTGAAACACGGTCCCGTTTTCACCAACGCATGTTAGTGTTAATAGCTTGTTAAAATACCATGCCTTCTCATTCATTGATAGGAATTACGAGAGAAACAACACGATGTTTAACGAAGGATTAACTTTAACATTTCTTGGTGAAACGCGCCCTAAACGTCTTGCTACCATACGGCCTTGGGCTTCCATCTGAATGAGAACCAACCTTCACCATCCACATATTTTGTTTATGATAAAAAATAACGAAAAGTATAACAGCTATTAATAATTATTATTGAGTGATCGATCCTGGTAGATCTCGTTGCGGTGATTCGTAATATACTATTAACTGATTTTCGTCAAAAATGTTTATTGCATTGTTTATGATAAGGGCGGCATAATACCAGATGCATGACAAATATCCAGCGGCGATCGGTCGCAGTCGCTTGTGGCTCGTCTGCACCCTGAAAAATAGTCAATAGATTGTAATTTCTACTGTCATACCGAAGGCGTAATTTAGGACTCCATTCAGAAGTCAAAGCTCACAATATTGACAAATTCGTTCCCATCCTACAATTATACAAAGTAAAAGTAGTAGCGTTAGCAGATGCAACGAGAAATATTTCAATATATTAATAAATTAAAAAAAAAACCTCAGACTTAGCGTGTAACATTCCTATCACACCTAACAGATGACCAGATTTCTGAACCGATTTCCACCAAACAAGGCTAATAACACTCTCGACTGATATACTTTTATTAATCTTAAATATGTGTAGGTATAGCATAAAATTATTCAATAAATTATATCCGTTGTCTGGTAACTGTAACACAAGTTCTTCTGATAATTAGCACAGGACCAGATTGACGCAGTGTAAAGCGCCTATAGATAGGTATATATTTATTTATATATTATAATATACACTATTTTATACATGACAGCAAACGGTTAACAAGTCGCGTGGAATGCACTTACTGAAAATCCTAGTACAGTAAGCTATAAATCCTTAAACGTTTAGTGTAGCTGTTCCTTAGGAATGATGTAAATTAAGTACGGTCGGTGTATCTTATTACTAAGACGATAAGGTTCAAATGGAAAATCTGGTATGTCTACTGTATATACAAGACAATGCATTACGGCAATGCCAGGGGCATTACGCATTAAAATAATTGCTTACAATTAAATCTGAGTTTAATTGAGCCTTAAATCAATACTGCTGTTAGACGTCTTACCCTGTGTTCCAGTACCTGAAGTAAACGAAAATAACGTTTTTTTTTCGTTCTGATTCGCTTTAATTCCATTTAAAATATAATAAGAATTTATTAGATAAAGGAGAAATGTCAAATTTTAACATATGTCAGTCGTTTCACTAGCAGTAAAGCGATCAGATCGAAAATTTCAAAATTAACAATACTCAGCTAAAGAAACGACAGTGTGCGTTATGAATGATCGGAACGTTCAGAGTAAAATAAGTATTTAAAGGAACACACTATAAGTCGGCGATATTTGGAAGGGTACAGTCAGGTATATCAATACGCTAATAAGTACAGATAGCTAAAAAAACCCCGATTTGCCAAGCAGTTAGTGAACTGGTGATTTTTTTGTCAATGACACATCTCTAGTGAGGGTAACCCTGCTGTCACCTTACTGACAGCCCGACTTCCACATTTATGACACGCCACAATCAGTTTGGGCGCTACGCCGCGCCGCCACAAAAAAACCCTATTATTTTTATTCATTTTTATACTTTATGTACAATATACCGCTAAACAGAAATTATATAAGCTGTTTTACATTTCTCATTATCATGTTGTCTGACATAGATTGTACTTAAAAATATTAGGCAACATGCCTACACTGCAATCGCGATTTCATCCATTTCCGCACTCGATTCAATTTTAATCACGAATTCAAATCGAGTTGACGTAATATCGATTTATAATCCCAATATCAATATCGATGTTGATTCGATATTACTGATTGCTGTGATTTGTATAGCAATCAACGACCGGTAGTGATTCTACATGATAACAATTGACAGGAACACTCATCCCACGAGTTGTATTACTGGATCTAGCCACATAGGTTATGTAGGAGGTAGCCACTCAGTTCTGGCTGCGCTCGCGACTTGAGACTCCGTAACTCACATTGAGAAAGTGTCGAAACGCTAAGTTTATTACACATAGCGCCGATTGTTTTTTGATTCACGAAAAGGCATCTATTAGTTGACAAACGATTTGAATTAAATAAATAAATGCCATTTATTTCAGGCAAAAGACCACCGTTACACATTACACAATAATATTAATAAACAAATTAAAACATTATTAAATGTATGTACTATGTATATTATATAAAAAACCGGTATAAAATAAAATACAATTCTTAATAGTCAAAAATTATAGTTAGACATTAAACACTTAGGCCGTGTTTCACCAAGCAATGTTAAAGTTAACGCCATGTTAAATAGTATCATATTATCCCTCTCGTATTTACTGTCAATGAATGAGATGGCATGGTATTTTAACATGGCGTTTACTTTAACATTGCTTGGTGAAAGACAAAATAAGCCAGCCTTTTTTATTTTGATCGCGATGTACCGGCACCAGCCAGTATTTTACCATCGAGTTTTCTGGACACCCAAATTAACCTTATCAGTGATATTTCAACCAGCCTTGCGAGTGCGAGTGTGATGTAATTATATTTCTCTTTCTCTCTGATAAATGTTGCACCAATCAGCGTTCAATATGGATTGTTAACTTGAATAACATGTATTAACTTAGATTTGATCTTAGGCTCAACTCACATTGACAAACAGCCATACTCATTTTAACCCCCGGTGCAAAAACGACGGTGTATTATAAGTTTGACGTGTCTGAGTAAATGTGTATGTGTCTATATGTGGTATTGTAGCTCCCAAACGAAAGATCCGATTTTAATGCAGTTTCTTTTGTTTGAAAGGTATATCAGACGAGAGTGTTCTTAGCTATGTTTGGCGAAAATCGGATCAGGTCTTCAAGGTCATCAGATCATTTGTTATTATCCCATTATCCCCTGAGTTTTAATACCAAAAGATCGCCAGACAATTTGACAGATTATTCTTCTAATATAGCATTAAGTCAAATGTTACCTGACAAACTTATTTTGAACTATAGTCACTCTCAATAAATAATTTATTAATTACTTATTTTATTTTATGGCGATCTATCATTTCTTACTTAGGTTATTGAAACTCGGCATGAGGCTATAAACATTATTGTAATATCACTGGCTATTGATGTTTATCGAAAGTTATCGAAACATTAATTGCAGCTATTAATCAATTATTTGTAATTGTAACTCTACTTATGTGTATTATTTTTTGCAGATCGGAAGGAGAGCACTTAGAAAGCTGTCTGCAATCACAGGTAAAAAGTACAATATTATGTTTTAAGAAAGCGGTAACACACATTATATCGACATAGGGTTTTATAATTTTTTTTTATGAGATCGTTCATGATGAACAGGCTAAGGTCGTAGACCATACTGCCTGGGTTTTTAATAAAAACGGGCGTCCTGTGTTCGAAATTCAATCTTTATTTTTTTACGCGTTCTTATTTAAGTAAATGATAAAATAAATAGATATTTAAATATATGTCTGTGAAATTAAAAATGATAATTATGATTGATCATTGGGATAATGAATGAAAATTATTTTCTTTTGGAAAATCAATGATCATCTCTTTTTCGCACGACGATATTTGTACGCAGGTTGGTATAATATTTATTTAGGGTTAACAACTTAACGTCACAATCAGCTGTACCCTTCTCGTTCGCACATTATTTAATAGTTTAATACCTTCATTACTTTTACTAGTATAAATAATTTTAGATTTTATTATTTACTGACGAGGGGGCTACAATATCACCAATTAAACATTAAGAAAAAAATGCCTTATTTTCTTTGACAAGAAATGATTCATGCGTCGGATGGGCATGTAAAATGTCGGTGCGCCTGCTCCCTCGCTAGTCATGTCGGTTATCCGTCCCACTGAGCTTACGAGAGTGAAGGAAGAGATAATGCTTATGTGTATTGCGCACACACTTGGGCAGTAAAAATAATTCCTGCCTAGCTGGCCTGATTTTCAATGAAATCGGCGACCGTCACCGAAATCGGTGTGTGAGGCATCATTATTACCATTTTCGTAATGTTTACAATAAGCAATAGTCAGAAATAACTTGCGTACTCGTATGTCATAAAACAAATCTCACTGGCGCAATGAAATACAACCTCCGTTGAAATTTACTATAAAATCTAGTATTAGATAACTATAGACCTAGTATTTACGGAGTGAATTTGATATATCGCTCTAGGAATAGCCTTTGTATGCAAATATCATTGAAGTCGATGTAGAAATGTCCGGGGATATTGATGCACTAATATTGAGGAGTTATTGATAATTACTGCGCCCATACAATACGGCAATACGGTCAGCAAAACAGGCGATGATTAAAATAAGCATTGCCATAGATGAACACTGTATATGTAAAAATCTTCCATTGTTCTATTGATAAAATAATAAAAATAATATCTATTGACGCTTCGCACCACCTCAGTGTAGCCCCGGGTTAAGTATCCGAAGAACTTGTGTTACAGGTACCAGACAACGAAAATATATTTCATACTATAAACATATTTAAGATTTTTATTATTTAGTAGTTCTGGGGAGATTCCTATACTCGCCACGCTTGGGAGGCGGGTTCAAGAGCGCAGTTATATAGTACAGGACGATTCATGGTTCATATATTAAAATTATATGAGGTGCCAAAACAAAAAATGCTCTACGCGTCCTTCTCTCCGATATATTATGAACCATGAATCATCCTGTATAACAATGTCCCCGGAAACCCTGCTGCCCCATTATGGATGTATATTCACTATATTCCCTCTATCACCTTTTACCCACGAGAAAGTGCTATTCTTTATCCGGCACCTAAGCTTCAAACTTCAAACTCTTTATTAGCAACCATAAATAATAAATAAAAATACAGCGATACCTATACAGTGATTTATAATTTCAGTCATTAAAATGACATTTCTGTCTCACATCACATCTCTTTATTCCATTGTCAGTTAGCAGAAACTGAATTATTTTTGCCTGACATTTTACTGACTGAGACAAAAAAACAGGGTTTATAATTTATTTCTTCTAAACTAATCTTTTCATGCCGACCGTACAAAGTTAATTAGTGAAGCTAGAACAAATGACAACCATCTCGATCCCGCGAGCTGTCAGAGTAAATAGTGCGCATTGTGTGTACGCAGAGTTATGGCTGGCCTTCATTAATAATATTGTGTGAAGTAAAGTTGTGTGAAGTGAGTATGAATTTTTGGCTCAGTCACAAAGTAGATATATAACAGAGACACGACCTAGTACTAAAAAATGGTATCACCCTCTTACTGGCAATTCTACTGGCTATTTTTGTTTTCTTCGATCTCCAGTCACATTCCGGAAACCGCCATGTAGCGCCACTATAGGAAAATATTAATTACTAATTTCGTTTAGTATCTTCTTCTTAATTAAGGAGTTGTATTTAGCTTAATGTGATGTTATGCCTAAAAATATGCTTATCTTTATTTTTATGTCAATATATGTACTTAATACATTTTAAAATTTACAAACGTTACTAGTAGTGACATCTATTGCATTTTTTTTATATTAAACATATATTGTATGGGATGGTAGGCCATGGCTCAGTTAAAGTTTATGAGAAGGTATGGACGAATTGTTTATCCCCCGAAGAAAACAGGGGGAGTTATACGAGTTATATTATAGTTTGACGTGTCTGTGATCGAATCTCCCAAACGGGTGAAACCAGTTTTGATCAAGTTTTTTGTTCGAAAGCTGACGTGTATATGTTCTTAGTCTACCACTAAAAAAAAAAAATATCTTTGAATTGTCAAGCAGTCAATGATGACGAATTAAAGCTAAGAACTATCACCATAACCTTTAACTTTAAAAAACTACATCTCAATACAAGTTCATCCGTACGAGAGTTACGATGCCATACAGACAGATCAAACTAATAACACCCTTTCTTTTGGTCGGGGGTTAAAACGATGATGTTTAACCAATTAATTAGACGTTAACAGACAAGAAACATACCGAATGCTCAATAAACGATAAATAACAGCTGTGTGCGGAATAATTTAAGTGAAAACCATAGATTCATCTGAGTAATGTCCGCGTAGATTATGGATCAGTGCAGACCGGCTACACTCTTGACAGATCGCTGTACTACTATAGGTTATTTTATTCACTATGCAAGGTGTAAAATAAATGAGCGATAATACTTTAGGGTGTGTATGTGCCTTTTATGTATAGTTTACTGTGAAAGTACCAACGCTAAAGGACTTACTTTTGACGTTCCTGTTTCTATGAGAAATGCCCCAACATCATAAATTTGTCCATACAAAAAATAAAAAATAAACTGTGTCAGCGCTGGTAATTTCACTTATTTAAGGGACCCGTACAAAACACTAAAGTATTATCATTTATTAATATTACAGCCTGTATGAGACATGGAATATTGATGAGGACAATATAAGAAGGAAAGAGTTAGGAAAGAACAAGAAAAACTCTTATTATAGTTAAATAAGCCAAATTAAAAAAATATATTAATATCATGTCTATGAGAGGGAGCCGAAGGTACTAATAGAAGAAATGGATCCACCCACAGTTCTTAATTAGAAGAAAACAAATCTCCAATTCCAGCTTCACCTGTAGTAGGTTTAACAGAGATTTTTTAATTATTTATTTATATTTTATAGTTACAAATATATTACGACAATTTTACTATGATGATGTGAATTACACACCAGTACACAGTATTTTTATAAACTGTTTTAAAGTAAATTTCATAACTAAAAAAATAAAATTAGCAACTTACACTACTAAATACTCATTCGTTGCATCTACCGGTCGCGGTCGCAAGTGGCCCGCATGCCCCGAGCCCACAGGAACGGTACCTACATTGAAGCCCACAATTCATTTAAATGTATTCATTGCGAATTATTATTTAAATTATGTTGTCCGCTAGTTTGACAATGCATTGGTTCCGTAACCATTGACCAGTACATTTAATGGACGATTTCCCTTTCACAAACCTATAAGTAGCCTAGTAGAGAGCGATTCACCTATATTAGCAAAATGTAAAGGTGATAAGTCGCAAAATGTAATCGAGAAAAATGAGTTTAAACTGTCACTTTAAAAATTTTAGGATATGTCGTAACGTATGTAAATTGGTTTTAAAGACGCGTCTTTAGATTAATCTACTTAATACGTATTCTAAAATGTTCAAGTGACAGTTTGAACTCCATTTTCTCAAAGTCGGAATTTTGCGACATACCTTCATCCATTCATGTCTTCATTTATTATGTTTCATGTAAAAATAATTTAAAATAAAAAATTACTGCTATCTATTTTAATTATTGCCTGACGCCAATCAATAAAAATGTATTGTTTCTCTGTATTGCGCACACACTTGGGCACAGTAAAATAACTACTGCGTAGCTGGCCTGGTATCAATGAAACCAGCCACCGTTACCGAAATAGGTGTGGATCCGATCGGTATAGGTACTTATATCAACTGTAAATAGTATTACAAATTATTAACTGCACTTGTAAGAGGTATTTTTACAATACATTAATCCTTTCTTTCGACATTACGATATCAGATAGGTTTAACATCACAGCTTCAGTACCAGTTCTGAGTATTTACGATGTACGTAATACGTTTCATTACTTTTGTCTATATGGCAGGTGACACACATAACTTTTCACAGAAAACTTTTGAAGTGAATACTTCTTTCACGATGTTGTGTACTTTTTGATATGGGTAAAATGTTACACTCGCATCAGAAAATAATAATAATAAGTGGGCGAGTGTGCGTCGTGATATGACTCTCTGAGGGTGCAAATGATCGGCGTATAAAGTCCAGCGACACCTCTCCTGCCTCGAGCCGCTCAGTAAATGTTGCCGCCTTGGTGCACCGTGCGTGTGACCATTTTAAGGGGCCCATTTCAATGAGCTGGCGAGTCACCGTCTACCAACTTTATTACACATGTAACCACGTCGTGTCAGGCAGACGCCATAGTCCTTCATAGTCCTAAATACCCAGTCCACTAGCACCTCACCCCTATTGCCCAGAATCTTTTCTTATAACCATTCCTTGCAATAGTCCTACACTAACCGGTGGGTCTCTGTGGACGCACTCCCATGGTCAAACAAAGAGAGTCGCCGGCTGGTGTCACATTACATTTAAATTAAAATTGTGTAACGGGGCCTCTGCGTGTTAAATTCGGCCACACGCATTCCTTCCAAAGGTCCGGGATTTAATTGCCCGTCAGCAAGGAAAGCTATACACAAACGTAATAATAATAATAACAAGTGATTCATGTTCAGGATGTGTCTTCTCTCTCTCCGTTTGAAGGTAGTAAAAGTATCCGATGAACTTGTGCTACTGGTGCCATGCAACAGAAAATATATATTTTATACTATTTATTATACCATACACATACTATTATTTAAGATTTACACTCCATGGCCCAGGAACACAGCACTTTTGTTGATGACTCATTGACTTGAAGGGGGAGAGAACCCGCGATCTCAGTTTGAGCACCGACGCGCTTAATCACTGGGCTACAGGGGTCACACAAACATAGTATGACTAACCATAGAAATATACGTAATTATTCTTTGTAAGAAAAGCTACGTTTCTCATAATTATCAGCGTGTTACATTCGTTGTCATTTTTGCGTAATACTCTACGACAATTTTTACACATTGCTTTTAATAAAAAAATTGAAATGTTTATTTAAAGAACTAGCTGACCCGTGCCCACTTCGTTAAGCATACAGACCGTTTAAACCTTCTTTGGACTTCTACGAATGTTTCAAGACTAAAATTTTCCGGTTCAGCCGTTGAGTTTTAGCGAGACTAACGAACAGCAATTCATTTTAATATGTAAGAAGATTAAAATATTGTCGACGCGTTAATAGTCCCTAGAGATCGACACAAATATTTCATAAGAAATAAAAAAAAGCAAAATACAAAATTCATTATTATCTGTATTTAGGTTATATTACGACTAAACATCGCCATAATTTTTCTGATCCGGTGTCACATAACCACACTAAACAGCTCGCGAAAGCGTTTATTTGCCTATTTGGATAAAAATGAAAGGTTTATGATAATATTAATTCGTTTTTAATTTTATTTCGCACTCAAATGTGTTTACATCATTATTATATTGCCTTTTTAGCGAATTAGCAAATTAAATTAGTTGATAAATAAGTATTTTATACGTTATGCCTAAGTAATTAATTTCATATTAGGTCACCGTTTATGTAATGTTATGTAATTTTATGTTATTCATAATAGAATAATAGTAAAATAATACTGTCTAGTTTCGTAAAAAATATTGATCATAATTAGTATCATTAGTAATAATAATAATAACTCCCCTCACCGATTTCGGTGTCGGTAGCCGATTTAATTGAAACCAGGCCAGCTACGCAGGAGTTATTTTATAGTGCCCAAATGTGTGCGCAATACACAAAGACACTCTCTCTTCCTCTTACTCTCATAACCCAGTGGGACTGTAAACCGACACGACTGGCGAGAGAACAGGCGCAGGACAGACTTTTTACATGCCCATCCGACGCATGGATCATCTTTCTTGTCAGACAATCACGTGATCAGCCTGCATTGTTTAGGACAAACATGAAAACAACATTTTTTGTTGTTCCAACGCGGGAATCGAACCCACGACCTCCAGGTTTTTTTTTTCATTTATTTACCATTTAAAACAATTATTAAATTACAATGTTTGTATAAAAATATCATCAAGAAACCACAGAGGTTTGTGAAGATGATATTACAAGTTAGCGCCAACTTGCAGGTAATTAAGTTACTTACAAAATAACAATTACTTACAAAATAATATGTGATAAATAGGTATAAATAAAAATAAATAGGTCGAAGGCGGAGCTCGGAACCACTAGACCACGGAGGCGATTAATCATTAGTATTATTAGTATTATAGTAGTGCACGCATAATTAAGGTCTGGAAGAGACTGACAACACGTCATGTAAAAAGTCAGTCAAAAATAATATTGAGAAAAATCTGCCCGATTATATTATAGGTCCTACAAAAATCTGCCCGATTATATTATAGGTCCTACAAAAAGTATACCGAGGGTGGGCCCTAAAGCGGTCTCTTTGCCCACACATTACGTATATAATACAGGGTGATTCATAGTTCATATATGAAGACATGAGTAGATGAAGGTATATATGTCGCAAAAAATTTCTACCCAGAAAATTGACTTTAAACTGCCATTTAAAGATTTTATGATATGTTGTTACGTATAAAATACAATTATTCTAAAGACGGATCTTTAGAATTATGTACTCGATACGTTACGAAATATTTTAAAATGTTTAAGTGACAGTTTGAGCTCAATGTTCTCGAAATCAGTATTTTGCGTATATCACCTTCATCCACTCATGTCTTCATATCAAGCCGAATATAGTGTGAAGAGAATTATTTGTTTTGGCACCTCATACAAATTACTTACCATAACGCGACAAATCACGATTAAAGATCTCCATAAAAGTCACAAAACAGATGAGTTTCAATCCTGGCCAGGTGTTAGGTTAACGACCAGGGCGTTTGTGTGTATAGACTAGGAGCCCGCGAGCCCCAGCATAGTGAGATGTACTTAATCAAGAGGTAATTTAAAACGATTTTTTTTGAGTTAGATTAAGTATTTTTTTGGCCCTAACGTGTTTAATAAAGATATTTTTATTTATTTAATTTTTATAAGGTGCCAAAATATTCTCTTCACACTATATTCGGTTTAATATATGAACCATGAATCAGCCTGTATAAAATATTAATCATTTACGGATGTAATGACTTGCTCGACATTATCGTAATGGCTGAGAAAAAGTAACCAGCGTGATTTGAATATTCGGAAAACTCTCGCATACTTGTAAAACCGGTCTAAACCTTTGATAGATAACTAGTCTATAATTTATATCAGGACGAAATATTTAAATCTTATACATTGATGATGAACAGCATTTCATTTTTATATAATATAATAATATCTTATATATAAAAATGAATTGCTGTTCGTTAGTCTCGCTAAAACTCGATAACGGCTGAACCGATTCGACTATTTCTAGTCTTCAAATATTCATGAAAGTCCAGGGAAGGATTAAAAGGTTTGTATGCTCAACAATGTGGGCACGGGTCAGCTATTAATAAGATATATAAAAATGAAATGCTGTTCATTAGTCTCGCTAAAACTCGACAACGGCTGAATCGATTCGGCAAATTTTAGTCTTGAAATATTCGTGGAAGTCCATGGCAAGTTTAAACGTTTTAAATGCTCAACAAAGTGGGCACGGGTCAGCTAGTAATATTCTTCTCTTATATACCTATATAAAAATGAATCGCTGTTCGTTAGTCTCGCTAAAACTCGAGAACGGCTAAGCCGATTTGACTATTTTTGGTCTTGAAATATTCGTAGAAGTCCAGGGAATGTTTAAACGGTTTGTATGCTCAACGAAGTGGGCACGGGTCAGCTAGTACTTTATAATGCAATATCATCATCATCATTTCATTTATGGCGTCTACTGGACATTTCACTCCCCAAAGTATTTCATGGAGGGTGTATACTTGCCACGCTTGGCAGGTGGTTTGGCGAGTGATATGTCACATGAAGGCATTCATTGAAGAAGGTGATATGTCCCAAAAAAATAACCCAGAAAATTGAGTTTAAACTGTCACTTAAATAATTTAGGATATGGAGTAACGTATAAGTACATTCATTCTAGAGGCGGATCTTTAGATTAATGAACTTAATACTAATTTATGACGTATTCTAAAATGTTTGAATAACAGTTTGAACTCAATTTTCTTGAAATCAGACTTTTGCTACATATTACCTTCATCCATTCATGACTTCAATTATAAATAGGTATTATACGCTTCCAAGAATCATTTAATAAAATAATCCAAGAACAAGCCAGCTGCATGTGCGTTGAACTCTTTTGTATATATTTATTGCTACGAAATTGTCTGTACAGTACCTACAATAAAATTATTCTTTGTTCTAAAATTTTGTTTAAATTATTTAACTGGTAAAGAATTTTATGTATTATATTTAATTATAATTATTGTATAACTATCTTTCGCCTTCGTCTCCGTTTGCGTACAAAGGTAAGAACATTATACTGTTTCGAGATAAAAAGTGGATTAAGTGTTAATCCTGGAACAAATAATATTATTACTATTGGTGAAACTTTGTTCGTTTGTACGTGAAGAAGTAACAAACGTACACTATAAATAAAATATACAATATAATGTACGTTTATAATGACTTGCTCGACATTATGAAACTGGCCACCGGCACCGAAATCGGTGGGGGAGGTTTGTTACTTCTTTGTAAAAATTATTTTAAAAAGAGTGGCGCTAGTTGCGGTTATACCTCGCCTTATAATAATAATAATAATAATAATATAACCTTTATTTCGGGCTGCATAGGCCCATATTATAAATATCTTACAGACTAACATACATATTATAATTAAAACTAGACTTCATCACGTATCACGGCGACGTGATGTGCGCCTCGCTCCGGAGTCTCCCCCGGAATCTTCGGTAGACTACACCCATCGGCCAGAACTCCTCCACCTCGAAGGTCGACAAGCGATGTGTCGGTACTCTCACCACAAAAGAACTAAAGTTAACTTTATGGCGAGACTCCAGACGCTCGACCCTCAAGTTGAAGGATGTCTTCTTCAAGATGTAGCCCACGACATCCTCGACCTTCGTGGACCAGTGCAGGCGGGACACGTACAGCGGCGTGGTGGGTATTTCACACCGCAGGCGCTGCTCGGGTCCGCAGGGTGCGGTGCCGCGGTGGTTGCGGACGGCGGGCTTCCTCTTCTTTCTTCTCTCCACCAGTGTGAAGCCCTCCTCATCGCACCTTTTGCTCTCACCCTCGTTAGATCGAGGAGGCTCAGCCTTAACGACCAGTGCGTTCGTACGTATACACTAGAAGCCAGCGAGCTCCTGCATAGTAAGATTCACTCCTTGTGGTCGTTAGAGCCCATTAAATTTGAGATACCTATATATTAAGTAGTAATTTGGATGATGATGTACAAAGGATAAGTTATAAAGGGTTGAGGATAGGAATAGAATTGCAGGAACTCTACGCCACTGGGGACTATACAGGGTGTAAAAAGAGCAGACACTATAACTTTCATATACGAATATACGACCATTCCTTATTTTGGAAATATACTAGCTGCCCCGTGCCCACTTCGTTGAGCATACAAACAGTTAAAACCTTCTCTGGACTACCACTAATATTTTTTTGCCGTTCTCAAGTTTTAGCGAGACTAACGAACAGCATTTCATTTTATGTATAAGACTAGCTGACCCGTGCCCACTTATTGAGCATAAAAAAAATAAAAAAAAACCGTTTTAACATTCCCTGGACTTCCACGAATATTTCAAGACTAAAAACAGCCTTTTAGCGAGACTAGCGCACAGCAATTCATTTTTATACATATAAAAGATAAAAGAAAATAAGATAAGTAGTTGAATATTATTCTTCAACTTACTAGTTGCCTACAGATGAAAAAAGTGGTATATCCTGTAGTTTTTTATTACTATTAAAGACTTAGGTCTAATTTTATTTTATTTTTTCCAAGGTTGTATTCAATTTCCTGTAACAGGCTGTAATGGGCGTCTATAAACTCGCATCTGGAATTATATTAATAGAGTCCTGAATAATAAATAGATCTTGCTACGGCTTCATTCGAACATCCTCAATATCGAACGAGACATTTTATGACGAAATAATAATTATTATTATTAAATAATAATAATAATTGGATATAATAAGCCAGTGGAGAAGGCTGGTGCTGAGGTGGAGGTGACGCTTCCGTGGTCTAGTGGTTCAGAACTTCCCCCCATACCCGGAGATCGTGGGTTCGATTCCCGCGTTGGAACAGCAAAAAAAGTTGTTTTCAAATTTGGTTAGGACAATGCAGGCTGATCACCTGTTTGTCTGACAAGAAAGATGATCCATGCGTCGGATGGGCATGTAAAAAGTCGGTCCTGCGTCTGATCTCCCGCCAGTCGTGTCAGTTATCCATCCCACTGAGTTACGAGAGTGAAGGATGATAGTGCTTCTGTATATTGCACACATACTTGGGCACTATAAAATAACTCCTGCGTGGCCTGATCCAATGAAACCAGCCACCGGCACCGAAATCGGTGAAGGAGGCATTTATATTATTATACAGGGTAATTCATGGTTCATATATTAAGCCGAATATAGTGTGAAGAGAACGCGTAGAGCATTTTTGTTTTGGCACCTCATATAAATTACTTACCATAACGCGATAAATTGCGATTTAAGATCTATTTAAAAGTCACAAAACACATGAGTTTCAATCCTGGAGCACGATTCTCGGGCAGTGGAAAAAAGTTCGAATATTAGTATATCCTGCTCGCACGCGCGCTAAATCTCATTTGCATGAGCGGGACAGACCAATAGTAAAAACTAAGTTCGAGGCCTGAGAATTAGGGCCCTGGTCAGGTCTTAGGTCGACCAGTGCGTTCGTACGTATACACTAGAAGCCAGCGAGCATAGTAAGATTCACTTCTTGTGGTCGTCTGGGGCCTTTGAATTTTTTTTGAGATACCTATATATTAAGTAGTAATTTGGATGATGATGTACAAAGGGTAAGTTAAAAAGGGTTAAGGATAGGAATGGAATTGTAGGAACTCTACGCCACTGGGGACTATACAGGGTGTAAAAAGAACAGTCACTATAACTTTCATATACGAATATACGACCTTTCCTTATTTTGGAAAAATATATTTTTAATATTTTTTTGTCAAAAACTATAATTTTTTTTTCTTTTCACCATTTCTTATTTTTTTGTCGCAAAAATAACAATTTTTTTTAATTGTTGTAAAAAAAAAAGAAAAAAAAAAACTAGAATGAGAAAAGGTAGTATAATCATATCCCAAAGTTATAGTGACTGCTCTTTTTACACCCGGCATAGGGGATACGCTGACTAATGATAATAAAAAATCATTCCGGATGTCTTGGACAGCCAATATTTGGTATGTAAGCAGTATTAGTACAAAACAACAATATAAAAAATTAAAAAAATCGATAACTTATTTTTGAGGTTTGACTTCCAGTTAAGCTGGTCCACTATGCTTTGGATAATTATGCAGGCAGAAACAAAAAAATCGGCACGATTCAAACCCACTATCTGCTTATACGCCCACCGGTTAACCACTGAGCTATAGAATTCATATCTTTTTCTTTTTCTTCTTACTTACATATAATATTATGTGTAATAATTACACATATTTAAGATTTTTATTATATATTACACAAATTTAATACACATCCATGACTCAAGAACATTGAAAACTTTTTGTTCCCTCAGCTGGGATTCGAACCCGCGACCTCTCGTTCAAGCAACAACGCGCTCAACCACTGCGCTACTGAGGTCGACTATATTATATTTTCGTGAGCTTCATAACGTATGGTACTAACAAATTGGTTTAATAATCTACATTTATATAAAGTTAGATTAAGGCCATGCGCCATTAAAATGATAAGGTAGTTTCAATATATTATGTTGTGGTTAAACGACAAAAAGTGCTAATTTATTTTATAGACCACTGACATATTTGTGACTCCGTATTTGCACGTGTCCGGTTGCCGATAAGTGCTTTCTATCCAACGATACGTTTGCTCGTTTTCGTTCTATTTAAGAAAAAATATTCAACACAAAACATGTCAATTGCATGCCAAAGTTCACAGAGTGATACTTTATTAGACCGACATTTAGTAGATGAGAAATAGAACATACTCATTGCAAAAAAGTCGGTAACCTCGGACTGGGTAACTTTGTCTTTCAATATAACTTTGGCCCTCAACTTTATTATTGAATAATATATTTTTTTAAGTTTTTGAACGTACTCTGAGTTGTTAGTCTAAGATATAGCTGTCAGTTTATTTTCTTTTGACGTTTGAAATTTGCGCTAAAATAAGTGGTTTTATAGTCATTATACTACTTATATATAACAACCCCAAAATAGAAATGATTGGCTTATTCGACTGACTTGTTAGTGATGACATTTAGTAATCTGACAGATGTAAAATGTAAAAAAATGAAGCCTATGTTAGATTTAGCCTTAAATTGATGAAAAAGTGCACATTTTCTTCTATAGTTTTAACGAGAGCCAAAGTTACCCCACTATCCATGTAACTTTAGCCCTTGATACTTAGGCGGTGTTTTCGTTATTTTTATTTTAATTGACTGAATCCTATATATTATATTTATTGACAAAGCAACCTTGGATGCCACTAATTTCTTTCTTCAAATTTCACTTCAAATTCTTTTCACTAGTAGGGAGTTTATAGGCAATTAACAGTGAATTAAGGGCCCAGGTTACCCCAGTCTGACTGTACTCATTGTAAAAATAATATGTTCTACGAAATAAAGGCTTTTTTATTTTCAACCCCCGACGCAAAAAAGTGTCTGTCTGTGGCATCATAGTTCCCAAACGGATGATCCGATTTCATTGCAGTTTTTTTTTGTTAAAAAGGTATATCAGTCGAGAGTGTTCTTAGCAATGTTTAGTGGAAATCAGTTCAGGTCTTCAAGGTCGTTTGTTAGGTGTGATAGGAATGTTACACGCTAAGTCAGGGTTTTGTTTTAATTTTTAATTTAGTTTATTTTTGTATTGTAATCTTCGATTAAATAAAGGCTTTTTATTTTATTTTTATACACAAATTACGAGAATGGTGAAGGTGTTAAAGGATATTACATTACCTGTATGCCACTGCCCATGACAAATGGTCGTCATTATGACGACCTTGACTCCATGGCCGGAACATTACCGCCACACTCATAACGACAAATGCCATTACTACATAACATGTAGTACTTCTCTATTTTTACTACTTACGACTGTTTAGCGTGAATTGCATGGATTAAAAAAACAGCCGAGTGCGATTTAGACTCACGCTATAAAAGTTCAGTAATAATAGCGTTTGGTGTATGATGACATACCCTTATTTTTAATTTTATTTGTTACTACCTGGCCCGTGCCCACATTATTGACCATGGAAACCGTGTAAACCTTCCCGGGACTTCCACGAATATTTCAAGACCAAAAATAGCCGAATCAGTTCAGCTGATCTCGAGTTTTAGCGAGACTAACGAACAGCAATTGATTTTTATATAGCCTATGTTACTCAGTGATAATGTAGCTTTCTAATGAAAAAAGAATTATAAATATCGGTCCAGTACTTTTTGAGTTAAGTCGTTACATACAAAAATACAAATCTTTCCTCTTTATAATAATAGTGTAGATGTGTGATTATGGTAGCAACAAAAAGAGATTATTTGTGATTTTTTTAGATACAGCCTAGGGTCCATAAAGAGGTCAGAGAGACAGAAAATTGTTAGTAATGTGTCCTATTTTATCTTTCGGGTACGGAAACCTGAAAAGTGGGTACAGAAACACTCATTAGGGGCCTTTCCGAATCTTCCACATCTATGTAAGTGGCGCATAGCTGATCTAGATGTTTTGTCGCTGCTTACTTTATAATGAGTGATAGAGACAAAAGCTTATCACATATAGTATAGTAGATTGGAAAACATACCCTATTAATGTAACCTAATAAGATACATTGAAAAATTATAAAAAAAAATGTATGTGGTGTGACGGACAAAGTAGCCGACTTCCAAAAAATAAGGAGATTCTCAATTGCCCCAGGGGGCCTATGGGTATGTCCCCTGGGGCAATTGAGAATCTCCTCCTATATGGGTATGGCGTAAACTGGCTGGAATCAAAGCTTGTAATAGTATAAGCTTTGATTCCAGCCAGTTTACGCCATACAACATGGCTGCCTGGAATTTTCGTATTACGATCACTTATTAACTGCATGATGACAGCTAGTTAGCGGGCACGTGACACTTGACTTGCTTCCGAATGTCACTTTTAGACAGCCAAACTAGGGTGGATCCATTCACTATAACATGTCGCTGTAATAAGGAAAAAAACAAGGCACTTTAAGACCGTATTATTGATTTGCCTGGAACCAGGCTGGTATTGTAAAAGTTCATAATACGGCCCCTGGGGCCTGATGATCTTTCGGAAGCAAGTCAAGTGTCACGTGTCCGCTAACTAGTTGTCATCATGCAGTTATTATGTGATCGTAATACGAAAATTCCAGGCAGCCATGTTGTATGGCGTAAACTGCCTGGAATTAAGAGCTTGTAATAGGCCCCCTGTTTTTTGCCTTCTATAATATTCTATAACATGTATGTAATCCTTGGTACGAAAACAAAGCAAACAAAGAGAAGGATACAGAAGTCCGTAGATAAATGCAATTGAATAAAAATAAAAATACTAAGTGTTTTATGTAGTCATAATATTATTAGGTAAAGTTTGTTTTGCGAAATCTTTGTTTTTTAATTGTAAATACCTAGTAATTATTATTCTTCTTGGAATTTAATGTGTACTTTGAAACATGACATTAGCTTGATTTAAAGCCGGATTTCTTAATTGCCTTTAAATTATTAAATAAATATCTTTTAATACATACAATTAAACATGAATTGTAATAATATTCATTTACTTAATTAAGAAATATTTCAGGCTCAACTTAAAGTGGCGCTGTCGAATCATATTGTTTTTTTATCATCATCAGCTTGCTCACTGTTTCACAATTCAGGGGTTACTTAATATAAAAACCATCTCAACCGTAAAAAAAGAACACAGATTTAGAATAAAGCATATTATGAAAACCATGCCAACCGTAGGCGAATAGCATAGACTAAGAAGCTCTTTACAGCAAAATGCAACGGGATAGATGACATAGCAAAATAGTACTTTGCTAAGTCTAGTTGTAAATAAAGCGAGTGAATTCGGACTTTAAAATATAGTTCATCTGCGTATAAACATTACTGAACTGTACATAATATTAATGTATAATTATTTGCCGACTGCTAACTAGTTATAAACGATTATTACATTTTAACCGCACAGAGTTACCAAATTGCAGACCATGCGGGCGGTTATGAGTCGTTGATCCGTAATTATAACTTTAGGCGTCAAATGGGATGTCCCCAGTGATTTATATTGGCAGATTAATATTGTGGTACTAATTTCATCAAATTGGCTCCAAAGTATTATACAAAGATGTTTTCTATACGGCTTGAGAAAGGAGCATATTTGAGGTGTATAAAACCAAAATCCGCCATAATGCTTCTGGACCAAATTTGTGTTAGTAGCACCGTTGGAAACCTCGTAAAGCTTGCTTTAAAATGATTGGCTAGTTTCGTACCAAAACCCGCTAAAACATACAGAAATCTGCCTACCGAAAAATAGATTCAAAATCAAAAGCCCCTTTATCAGTGGATACCAGTATCAAAATCCGATTAAGCTTAAACGATTTTTTGTATCTTGTGATATTTTTCAAAAGTACGTTTTAGTGGGTCTTGATACTATAATATGATGAGATGCAAATGACTATGGAAGACCCATACTTCGCCATTTATGTGTTACCATGGTGTCGATCGTTTTCAACGTACCTACTACCAATCTGCCTCATATCGAAGAAATGTATGCCCCAGTATGTCCTGTACCAAAAAAATGCAATTTATAATATTACGTAAACAAAAAGGTTATATTTTAACAAATTAACGTGTATAAAGTGCAATCGCACTATAAAATAGTACTCACATAAACATTTTAAGATATCTAGTAACGTATTAAGTACATTGATTCTAGATACGGATCTTTAGATTAATGTACTAATGTAATTCTAAAATGTTTAAGTGACAGTTTGAACTCAATTTTCACGAAATCAGAATTTTGTTACATATCACTTTCATCTATTCATGTCTTTAATTGTATTGGGGCTGTCATGCTTTTCATATAAATTATTATTCGTTTACATTACTTTACGGAGCTTCCAAATGTTCCTGTTGTACTGTGCGTCTCAATTACGCTAAAGCATAAAAACAAATGCATAAAATTACACAATCTACACATAGCAATATAATGAGCCTCATCTACATAATTAGGTGTAATTTTAATGCACGATTACAGATTGCCTTTTAATCCGAACTGTTTTTACGAGGCTATTAGTAATGTGAATGGAGTGGTACAATCAGCTCTTATTATTATTGTAATTAAATATACTTCGAATTTTTATACCGCACTGCTCAATGGTTAAGTGTCTTGCCTCTAGATCAGTGTTTTTCAATCATTGTTTTGCCATGACCTGGTAACTTTTAACCGACTTCCAAAAAAGGAGGAGGTTCTCAATTCGGCCTGTTGTTTTTTATGTATGTACACCGATTACTCTGAGGTAAATGATCCGATTTTCGTGATTCCTTTTTTATTCGACGCAAAATAACTGTCATTTGTAAAAAAAAAATATATATTATATCAAGCATTATCCCGCAATAATGTTAACACGATCGTGCAAAGTCCCACCACCATGCAGGTTGCAAAACTCAAGAGTTTTGAGTTTGAGTTTTGCAACCTACATGGTGGTGGGACTTTGCACGATCGTGTTAACATTATTGCTTGTGCGGTGGTGGTGTTTTCATGTCACCAAAATTTTTAACGAATTTTTTTTTAAAATTTTAGTGTGATCGATAGTAGGTATTATTTTTAAAACAAGGAAATGTTGCGACCCGGTATTTTATTTTGATTGCCCGGTACCGGGTCGCGACCCGGCAAAATATGGGAAACGCTGCTCTAGATCAATTATCTAATATCTATGTTTAACTGTAGACAAAATGGTCTTAGTTGTAGTCTTGTTTATCAATTTTGGTATTTAATCACTATCACTTCACAATATCACATCACACTAATAATATAAACGTGAAGTTGTGAGCGAGTGTGTATGTTGCATGCCCGTCTAAACGGCTGGAGCGATTTTAATAAATTTTTGTGTAGAGTTAGCTGACACCCTGAATAATATAGGCTTTTTACACAAGCAAAATATGCGTTTCCCGTGGGATCGTGGGATAGCTAATAATCATTTTAAATATTATGAATCCTCTGAAAAAATAAATCCTAAATCCTCTCATTCATAAAATAACTAAAACAATTTATAAAATTACATACAAACTTGTATGTTTGACGTGATATATTATGATTAGCGATGTTTTAGTCAAATACCATTTACGTTTTCGAAATTTTCGACATTTCTAAAAAGTAACAGCAGTTCCCGAAGCGTTGGCAAATACAGGCTATAATATTAATCAGTGATAATACTTTTGGTTGGGTATATAGCTGAAAGAGGTCGTTTTTTTAAATTATTGTATTGGCAAAGTTATGTTGTTGGGGCATTTCTCATAAAAACAAGAAAGTCAAAAGTAAGTCTTATATAAAATACTTTGACTTTGATTCTTTGGATAGCTACAATAAGTAACGAACGATAAAATCTGTCTCGCGGGTCATATAAATCCTTTAACTATAGTAGATACGTCCGAGATAAATTTAACCTAAATGTAAACAACCCCGTCTATGTCACAACCAAAGATTAGTCAGTGATGCCAATTGGCCGATAATATTACAATGATTTTTACTTGCTATGGATCCATAGACTATAGGCTTATATTCTACAATCTGCAGTGTCAAAATGGCGTATTTTTTCTGTAAAAGATTGTCATTTAATGTTTAAACATAGTTATTAATTATTGATTAATTGTTATAAAATGTATTAGATAATGAAGTGTAATCTTTTAATATACCTGTGAAAGTGTTGATAAGTGTGCACAATAAGTGAATAAGTGAAAATTTCGATGTTTTCGGTTTGTTTACCTTCAGGTTAAATTTATCACGGACGAACTATAGTACCTTTAACCTTTAACGTATATTTACATTTAGAACCTGACCTCTTGTTGTGTGAAGTGAGAAACCATGTTGACTGCTGTAGGCTTGATTACCCATTACATGTAATTACTAAAGGTTATCCCATAATATCTTCTGTATTAAAATACAGTTGGTTTTTAGATATCTGTATGATGTGTACTTTAAGTATCCACTTACCATCATAATCGTAATTAAAGGCTTCGCAGGAGACTGATAAAATCGTTTTTAAAAAAAATTCACAAAATTTGTAAAAATTATAACGATCCCCTGACGCTTGCCTCACTTATAATAAAGAAAGAAAGGGTGAACTTTACATATTGTTGCTCAAACAAAAATATCAATATATAAAACAATAATCCTCTGGTAAACATAATGAAGACTATATTATATTTTTGGACTTTTCAATAAGACCAGCATTGAGAAAAATGTTTACAAAATACTCCAATTATCAGCTTATATATCACACAGCCTTAAGCCCGCATTAGACTTTTGTAGTAAAACTATATCCCAACAGTGATGACGGTAGTCGGTGATGATGATGATGAATTCTGTCACGTCCCCAGTTCCGATTCTATCACGTACAGACCCAGATGGGGCTAGCCGTCTAGCGCAGCAAAACACTTCCTAGTGTAATGAGATTATAACATTCCTGATTCAAATCGAAGCACAGCTCTATTTGAGAGTTACCTACCGCATTAATCCTTAATTCAGTACGTTTTTTGGTTCATTTATTTTAATTAGTACGTTTTTTATTTCATTTATTTAATTTTTTACGTTTTTTATTTCATTTATTTAATTTATTACGTTTTTTATTTCATTTATTTAATTGTATAAGATTTAATTAAATTAAAAATTGTCGAAATACGAAACAGATTCTTGGTAATAATTCCGCTGCTGCTCTTAACTATTATTAAAATAACAATAGGAGTTATGATAATGTAACTCTGTCTTTTACGCAGTAACGTCTAGCCACGGAACGAAATTTGAGGAAACAAATTTTAACCGAAATTTTACTGGTATACAATATAGGTATCAGGAAAGGATAAGGCTACTTTTTATGGTGATGAATAAAAGTGAAAAAAGGTGAAAAAGTATATCAATAATTACAATAATATTATATTGGTATAGCCTTTTTCCTCTTCACATATTAGTGACTCGAGTGTGAAAATTACTTAAGCATTTTTAATGTGATGCAAGACTATCGTTTTTTTGGCTTTTTTTCTCGTTTTAATAAATTTTGAGACACACTTTTTTAGGCTCCCGTTGGCGCGATACGCCCTATCTCGCAATACAAAAAGTCATTAAGAGTCATTGGCGTTATACAAATCCTAAACTACCACCGTCCGTAAACACCCGCAACCAGAGGAGCTACAGGTGCGTTGCCGTTTTTATAAATCCTGAACCAACCTTGGACTAAGTCTATTGTTAGCTGTAGTTTTTCGTGTCCATTTTTTTACTTTATATATATTTTGTATACCACAAGGTTATAGAATAAGTATTGTTACGGAAATGTATGTTAAATTTGCGTTGAGTGGTCTAAAAGGTGCTTTTAGTACAATCACTAAACCTAATCTGTAAGCTTAAATTAGTAGGTGTAAAGCAAAAAAAATATGAATACTAATAGATAGGTAAGATAGTAAAAAGAGGAAAATAAAAAGATAGTAAAAAAAAAAAATCTTTATAATATTTAATTGTTTGCATTGATTTCCTTAACTATAAGATCGATTTCTATTAAATTTAGCATAATATAATGTATGGATATGGTAAAACGGAATTTAAATTGCGCGCACGATATCTAATATTTTTTAAATAAATTTCAAGACACCATAAAGTTTAAAACGTATTTTTAAACTTCACCACACAATAAATTGATAAATAACTAACTCATTTCATAACAAATGACTTTTAAATACAGCCTTACAAAGGGCGTGGTTGGTTCGGTGAAAAAACTGTGGTTAATAAGCCAGTTAAGCACGCAGTTAAAAATAACGTTACTTAATTTGAGTAACTGTTAGGTGAAGCGTCGCGTAAATTGTAAACCTATAATCTTGTTGCTTAATAGTTAATGTGCCAACACATTGACGCCGCCGATGTTATGGCATAAGTCGATAGAATTTGAGTCTTATTATGTTTTGATTAATTTGAACCGAGTTTGAAGTTGAGACTTAACTACGTGTTTTTTTTTTTCATATTTAGTAATAATGACATAGGTAACATAACTGTATAAAAGTATAAGATATTATAGTTGACCCATGCCCACTTCGTAGAGCATACAAACCGTTTAAACCTTCCCTGGACTTCCATGAATATTTCAAGACCAAAAATAGCCGGATCGGTTCAGCCGTTCACGAGTTTTAGCGAGACTAACGAACAGCGATTCATTTTTATATATAAGATAAGAATAACTTTTATATATAAGATAAGAAAGAAAAGACGAGAGGTCGCGAGTTCGAATCCCGCCGAGGGGACAAAAAGTTTTCAATGTTCCTTCATTGTATTAAATTTGTGAATAATAAAATATAATAAAAATCTTAAGTATGTGTATTATAGTATAAAAGTATTAAATATATTTCCGTTGTCTGGTACCTGTAACACAAGATCTTCGGATACTTAGCACGGGGCCAGATAGACGTGGTGTGTCCATAGATATTATCGATCGCGATCAATATACCTGAGTGGACTCCAGTTCGAGTGTTTGCATTACACTACGTAGCACCATAGTTATTGTATTACTGTACTTTCCTTTTCTTTGCATTTTTTTTGTTTTTATATCGTATTGTCGCTGGTACTACATTACTACTTTCAAAATTTTGTGTTGTGTTACCGTCCTAAAATATTTTGTGTTATCGAGTGTAATGTAAAATACCTGAATAAACGTCTTATTCTATTCTATTCTATTCTATTCTATTCTATTCTATTCTATTCTATTCTATTCTATTCTATTCTATTCTATTCTATTCTATTCTATTCTATTCTATTCTATTCTATTCTATTCTATTCTATTCTATTCTATTCTATTCTATTCTATTCTATTCTATTCTATTCTATTCTATTCTATTCTATTCTATTCTATTCTATTCTATTCTATTCTATTCTATTCTATTCTATTCTATTCTATTCTATTCTATTCTATTCTATTCTATTCTATTCTATTCTATTCTATTCTATTCTATTCTATTCTATTCTATTCTATTCTATTCTATTCTATTCTATTCTATTCTATTCTATTCTATTCTATTCTATTCTATTCTATTCTATTCTATTCTATTCTATTCTATTCTATTCTATTCTATTCTATTCTATTCTATTCTATTCTATTCTATTCTATTCTATTCTATTCTATTCTATTCTATTCTATTCTATTCTATTCTATTCTATTCTATTCTATTCTATTCTATTCTATTCTATTCTATTCTATTCTATTCTATTCTATTCTATTCTATTCTATTCTATTCTATTCTATTCTATTCTATTCTATTCTATTCTATTCTATTCTATTCTATTCTATTCTATTCTATTCTATTCTATTCTATTCTATTCTATTCTATTCTATTCTATTCTATTCTATTCTATTCTATTCTATTCTATTCTATTCTATTATTATTCTCTCTCTAGTAGGCAGGTTTACTCCAGGTTTCTAGAACGCTATTCAAATGTATGATTCATGGCATTCAAATTAACAACTTATACTTACTCGTATTAAAAGATTTGTTTTTTAAGCTATTGCATAGCTTCTATCGCGGGCCTTGAGCGTGGAGACCGAATCCAGAAATTCCGTAACGAAAATAACCTAACGCCCCCCACTCCGACCGGCACATCGGTAATAGTTTTTATTGCCATCTATCTATCGATGAATAGCAGAACTATTAATGACTTTTTTGAAATATCACGCTTGTCTCTTTAGTTCAGCAACTCGCCTCTAGATGGCATTGGTTGTATCGGATAAGTTGATAAAAAATGGTATGCAATAGCTTTACCGCGTCAGTCCCCGAGTGCCATATTTCTTTTTTTTTAAACTTTGAATAGCGTTCCAAGGACAGAAACTGGGGGTTAGAGTTCTCTACCCTCCCAACAAGGTACTTATTTTTTATTACTTTACCTTGATATTAGTATTTTAGTGTTGCTCATAATATATTTAAATTTATAGGTAATATCAAGAGGCACTTACAGATATAATTTACACGTAGGCAGGGCTGATCCTTGCAACAGTAAAGTAAATTATGTACTTTAAAAAAACACTGTAATTTTTACACGCTGAGTGAGATATAAATTAGTCAGCTGTTTTTAAGCTTCTGTAATTGAGTAATGAAATATCTCGTACAAGCTCATAAATATTCAGAGACCATTTATCGTGCTTTCTGTATACTTTACACTCATAAATCATTTCAATTAATTGACTTTTTTTAAAGGTATACAGTTTTATAGGGTTCGACGTATTATGGTTAGCAATTACGTACTCCTTTGTACATAGTATAAAAATGTTTATGTCATTTTATTAAAAAGCACAGTGTTGTAACTGAGTCAAACAAAATTCTTGCCACAACTATGATCACTTACACAGAATACGCTCTACACAGACACTACTTCGTCTGTGTATAAATTTTTGATTATTTGTCATTATACTCTGGTCCTTGGATACAACAGTGTACATAGGTGTTAGTTACCCTATGTTCACTGTTGTATCACTATTGTGGTAATATTTATACTTTTTTAAGTAATTCTTAATGCCATTAGTCCTTCTGAATGAGAAGGCATGGTATTTTAACAAGCCGTTAACACTAACAAGCCTTGGTGACGTCGGGATTAACTCCAGGTATTCCTGGAGTCAATCCAGAAGGATAACATGATATTTAATGAAGGATTAACAATAACATATTATGTCGATGAAATTGGCACTAAGAATTATTAATTACTTTCACTGACAGGAAATACAAGAGGGATAACATGATATTTAATGTAGGATTAACTTTAACATCGTGTTAGTGAAATTGCTTAATATAATAAATATTAAGGTTTTGTTTGAATGTTTGCATTGAATAGGCTCAAAAGTACTAGACCGATTAAAAAAATCCAAAGTTATAGAGTAGGGAACTGATATAGGCTTATAAGACGGCACAATGTGCGGTACCCACGTATGTTCTATGGTATGTAAATACTACTAGTTAGTAAGTATTAAATATGCAAATAATATTTATTATGCTACGGAACCTCATGCACCATAAAAGAGTTGTTGCGCTTTTATTTTTTTCAGAGTACTATCTGTCAGCCATAATGGTTTATTACACCTGTGTTATCGATGTTAAATGAAGCAAGCTGTATAAAGTATATGTCTAGACTTTAGTCCTAGGTATAATATGAGACCTAACCATAAACTTCTTAGAGGCGTCCGCTCGATTTTACATTGTTGAAAATTAAAAAAATATATATTTCCAAATAAAACTTAACATGTTATTCTCGGAATGTTAACAAAAAAAATGCTACCTATGTTGGATATTTTTATCCATTCTTCTTGTTAACGTTAAAACTATAAATAAGATAGAAAAGAAATAACAACATTAACTTAATAATAATAATTATTATTGCTAAATCTCGAAGAAAATATGGACAAAATTTTCTTCGAGAATTTCCTTACTTTAATTTTTTACTCCGGTTGAAAAAACGTATTTCTATTAAGTCTTTCATCATTATGAAAATAATCTTTTTTGATAGATTAATACATGATTAAACAATACTTAAAAAATCAATATTTTTTATAACAACCTTTATTATCAGATACTGAATAGCAGCCATGTACTCGTCAATACAAATCAAACGAGCCCAAACTCGTTTTGTTGCGGGGTTGGATTTTATTGCAAATTTGCAGAGTTCCAATGACCACCTTTCAGCTCTAGCATCAGATCCGCTCCATATTGCGTAACAACGCAAGCCTATAAAGTTATTTAAATAAAATATTAAATTTTTGTATTTATTCAATCAATAACACAAATGTAAAAAGCTATATCTAAATCGGCGGCTGCTGGTAATGTACCCAAAAGGCTGGCAGTATTACCTCGCTGTATCGCTAAACTGATACGTTGGCCGAGGTAAGCGCCAGCTCTTGGATCGTTTGTCTTTTCCGCGAATCTTTTAGCAAATATTTAATTAATAATTAAGATACAGGAAGTGGTCCTATTTTAACTTGCAAGATATTTTGTCCCATACCAACATACTAACAGGTAACAGGGCAAGTTGAATAAAAGCTTTTAAAAACATTTAAGAAGAATTCTTCACCATCGTTTCCAGGTTTTCCCATGAATATCAAGGTCAGCTGTATAGCATGTACAGTCGGCTGCACTAACATGGATACATCTACAAATTTGCAAAAATATGTCTACGTTTAGTTTTTCAAAAATATCGTCACTTTATTGCATTCAAAGCGATGTAACCAGCAAAGTGTGTCAAATTTATGAATACATTAGTTTCATAATGAAGTAAACAGCAGTATTTCAGTGAATAGTATACACACTTAAATTCATAATTATGAATACGCCCCAAATTTCAATAATATGTAAACATTGTTTACTTCATTACAATGTAAACATTAATTGTATCAATAATATGGATACACTTATAAAATTTTAGCATTTTTCACTTTTCCGCAAATATATTTTAAATGCCACAAAAATGTACTCGGGGTATGTTTCAATAAGATGTATACATTAATTTTTTCTTTTTCTTTTCGCACAGCCGTATACAAATGGTAGAAACATGAAATTTGGACTACAGAATTCGTAAAAAATCCCTTTTTGCACCTCCGACAAAAACAGAGGGATTTTTCGAGTCTGTCTGTATGTCTGTCATCGTAGCTCCCAAACAGATGATTTTGATGTAGTTTTTTTTGTTTGAAAGCTGACGTGGTCATGTTAAAACACTAAAGCTATGATTCAACAAAATAAATTTGCTTTGCTGAACAATTCGAGTGTTACTTAAAAATAGTTTTACTTTTATGACTAGAAAAAACACAAAAAGAAAAGAATTATGAAATTTATTACAGTCAATCAGAAATTTTACCTAAACATATATTTCAGAAACTATTTTTGTTAAGTTTTTACTTCTACCCTCAAACTATATCTATGATATTTTAATATTATATTAATTTTGTTTATCATACAAAATGTTAGATTGCGTGTCTGCAAACTAAACTTACACTATGATATAAGTTTGACGTTTATTTATGTATGTTCGTCTGTTTGTCTGTGGCATCGTAACTACTAAACGGATGGACCGATTTTGATATACTTTTCTGACTAAAAAAAACACGAAAAGACAAGAATTATCCAATTTACTGCAATCGATCAGAAATTTTACGCGAACATATAATATTATATTTAGGAGACTGTTTTTATCAGATTATTACTTCTACTCTCAAACTATACATAATATGATGAAAACGTAACCAGAAATATTTAGTAACGAGTTTGTACAACAGAATTAATTTACAGTCATCGTTCGCACTTCGCAATATTCATTATTCAGTAATTAAATTTTTTTTGGTTAGTTTTTTGTTTTTAAGCTTAGGTAATCCAAATGGCGTCAATTAAAACTACATTTTTTATTACTTTTAAAATAGGTATATGATGTTTTTCATTTTGCCCGTGTTAGTTTATATTATTTATATTTACAATATTACTAATATAGAACGATATTAAAATCGTTTAGTTTTGATCATATTATAGTTTGAGGGTAGACAATAAAAACCGTTAAAAGTAGTCATTGAAATATATACGTTCGCGTGAATCGCAGTTATACCTATTACACTAAAGAATATAATCGATATTCTAATGTATGTGTGATTTTTAAATAACCGTCTTTAATAATACCCGTCAACATATCACCTCTATTATTTATAGAATTCATTATTGTATTTATTGGAATGTAATGAAATTTTGACCAGCCTTTTCTAAAACACACAATTAACGTTTACATTATAATGAAATAAACAATGTTTACATGCTACTGAAATTTGTCGCGTGTTCATAATTATGAATTTAAGTGTGTATACTATTCACTGAAATACTGCTGTTTACTTCATTATGAAAATAATGTTTTCATAATTTTGAAACATTTTGCTGGTAACATCGCTTTGAATGCAATAAGGTGACGATATTTTTGAAAAATAAACGTAGACATATTTTTGCAAATTTGTAGATGTATCCATGTTAGTGCAGCCGACTGTACATTCAACAATGTTAAGTGTATTTATTATCACAATTAGTATTTCAATTAAATCGTACTACTCTGGCTGGAATGATACATCAGATTCTACGAGCAAGATAATTGCTCCAAGATATTTCAAACTAGTCTGATGTAGGTAATGTATATACATTATGATCACTTTTTCTGTATCTATAAAGATCTGGATGATAGAGATCTTAGGCCTTATTAGAGTACCGTGGTACTATTTTGCATAGCTGAAGGCTGGTTCTTCATCAGAGAGAATGCTGTATACTTTGATTGAAGGTCTTTAAAAAGTAAAGGTTGAGTGAAGCCCATAGAAATGGAGTCTTCTGCTATTTAAAAAACCTTTTGCTGGTTATGTATCTCGTCAATCAAATCAAACCAAACGTATAGACTTCACAAAATTGTACAATTTACGCCTGTTGAATCGCTGTTGTAAGATACATAATCAGCGTGCCGTTTAGTTATCTCCAGACTACTTGCGAAATGGCCCGGTAGGTTAGCCGAAGACAGAGTGAGCAAATATATGTACCTAATACACAGATACACGAAAAGTGAAAACATAACTGCCTTTGTCTGTCCAGTGGCCTCCCAAAGGATCAGACAAAGACAGCAATACCTACTACATAATATCAGTGCTGTAAATATTTTCATAGACAATAGACCTTTGCCGGGTGCCGGAGAAAGAATAGTACCCAGAATTTTCCGAGGGAGGAAAATACGACAGGGAATATATTATTATATCAAGAAATGGACAGCACTGATATTGTTATTGTCTGAAAACTGGGCTCACCAACCCACCTGCCCAGCATGGTAAGCATAGGCTCTCCTTTTTTACCCGACTTCGGCGAAGCCGTATACCTCAAAAACTATCTCCAAAGAAAAATTAAATTAAGATAATTGTCTCGTGTTTGGTATCAAAAGATAGGTCTTGGCAAACACATTATGAATATGTATTTATATTTTTATTAATTTTTATATTTTATTGTTAAATTCAAAATAAATGTTTAAAATGCGGTCGTACAAGTAGTATCTAGGAGTTGATACTTTCTATGTAATGGTCAATTTAATAAAAATATCGTCGTCGTCGTTCGTCGTTTCAGCCTTTTACTGTCCACTGCTGGACATAGGCCTCTCCAATACATTTCCAGTGCGACCGGTCCATTGCCACCTGCATCCAACGTGACCCGGCAGTTTTCACCAGGTCGTCGGTCGATCTGGTAGGTGGCCGTCCCACACTGCGCTTGCCAGTACGTGGCCTCCACTCTAGGATCTTTTTGCCCCATCGACCGTCCAATCTTCGTGCTATGTGGCCGGCCCATTGCCACTTCAGCTGACCTACGGGCAATGTCAGCAACCTTAGTTCTTCTACGGATCTCCTCATTTCTGATTCGATCACGTAGAGAAATACCGAGCATTGCCCTCTCCATAGCACGCTGAGCGACATTGAGCCTTTTGAAAAGATCCTTCGTGAAGCACCACGTCTCAGAACCGTAAGTCATCACTGGTAACACACATTGGTTGTATACCTTTGTCTTAAGGCACTGAGGTATTTTGGACGAGAAGACGTTGCGTAATTTACCGAACGCTGCCCAGCCGAGCTGGATCCGTCTACTGACCTCTCTCTTAAAGTTGGACCTACCTAATCGGACAGCCTGCCCTAGGTATATATATTCGTCAACAACTTCAAGAGTAGAGCTCCCAACAGTAAGTGCGGTGGGTGCAACATGGACATTTTGCATGATCTTTGTTTTGTCCATGTTCATTTTAAGACCCACTTGTTGAATATATATAAAAATATAATAATAATTATTATATTTGATGTGGAAACAAAAAAATATTAAATAAAAAAAAGATTAAAAAACTAAAACCCGACTTCACAAAAAATGGGTCTAAAAAGGCTGAAACAAGAAAATAATTCAATTTGAAATCCACAAATGCATAGGTACAAAAAGGGTCAAGGTAGAGCCGTGGTCGTACCCGCTAATAAAATCTAAGCATTAGTTCCCACCAAATTACGGTAGAAAAAAAAAATTCAAGGATCGATGCCAATAGCGGGTGCGACCACGGCTCTACCTTGACCATTTTTGTACCTATGCATTTCTGGATTTCAAATTGAATTATTTTCTTGTTTCAGCCTTTTTAGACCCATTTTTTGCGAAGTCGGGTTTTAGTTTTTTAATCTTTTTTTTTTTAAATACTTTGGTGGAGGCGTGCAGTAGTGACGTAATATCCCATAGTTTGTTTACTAAAAATTTGCACGCCACACAAAGGCAAAATAAGAGAATGATTTAACAAATCTGTACCACCATATTGTACCTTGTTTAAGCAAATAACTGTTTTCTATTGCCGGCATGATGACGATACTGATTGCTGATGATGGGACTTGAAGTCGATTCTCCTACTTTAGCGACAATATATTTTCATACGCCAGATTTTGATGTTTACAATGACTTAATAAAAAACTTACCTCAAATGTAATGGAATGGTGCGTAGTGCAATTATACTGGAATGAATAATTAATGTAAAACATTTAAACGATTAACGTTTAAAATCTTTAAAATGTTATGTCTATAAATGGCGTCGTTTAAAAATTAAAACTGCAGGAGGCATATAAGTTATCGTCGAAGTTTTTATATGATAGTGATCCTTATGTCGTCCGCATAAGAGTCAACTAAGAGGTAAAATAGCTGATGGGGCTGTTAAAATGTTGTGCTATTAATTGGACAAGTGCAAATGTAAATTATTAAAAAACTCGGACTAGAGCGAGTCGGGCTTGTCTATCGAGGCCCTACAAAGTATGAAAACACAATAAATTTTACGTTTTTACACGTTTTATTATATATGTAGTACAAAACAACGTTACTCGTTAACTTTGCTGGTTCTAGATCAATGCGTAGCAACATATTATTTTTATTATAAGCAGCAGTAACCTAAGATTTAGACGAATGAGATTTAGAATGTTGAAAAAACGGCTAAATATTTTTTTGCGTCAACTAGAAATTTCATTTTTATACATCTTCGAGGGACCTAAGTCGCGAGTGATACCTCCACGAGTTTGAAAAATAAAGGGTGATGAGACAGACAGACCGATAGACGAAACATGATCTTAAACTGGTTGCAACTTTTGTTTTTGAGGTCTGAAACCCTAAACAGAATAGGGGAAGAATCAACCTTGAGTTTGTCAGAGATTTTCGTACTGTAAAGACATGGCCGATTAAATAATTAGCTCCCACATCGGTTTCGGTTGACGGTTTAATTGTTATTTTATAGCGCCCGAGTTTGCGCGCAATACACAAGAGTTACGAGAATAAGGGAGTCTCTACTTCTGGTAACCCAGTGGGACAGATCTATGACGCGACCGGCGAGAGATGAGGCGCTGGACCGACTATTTACATGCCCATCCGACACACGAAAAATATTTCTTGTCAGACAATCAGGCAATTGCATTGTCCTATCCAGGCCCTTATTCTTGAAATTAATTCCAATCGATCGGAATTTAAATTTGACAGTTGGCTAATCTCGAACACGACACTAGCTCCAAATTGGTTTGAAATTGAGTGTCGATTTATGGAACTAAGTGAAAATAGATAAAATGGCCCGTTTACAGTATTGTTTTCAAGAGTAGCAAATGACAAAGCAAAATTAACATTGCAATCGGATTGGAATTGATTTTAGTTTCAAGAATGTGGGGGTAGACTGGAAAACCACATTTTATGTTGTCGCGCGAGAATCATCATCGTTTAGCGATACTGGAAGCGAATTCTAAAAATAAACTAAGATGATATCAAGATTCGAATCGTATCTAGTGCGTTCATAAAAAATAAAAGTACAATAGCACCTTTGTTCAGTCCAATTATATCTTCACACTGTATTCATCTGTCAATATCACACTCCCGCCATTATTTTTCTAAGGCCCTGGACACATATATTGCATTGAATATGCTCGGACACACTATGAATGTGTCCGAGCATATTCAATGCAAACAAACAAACAAACAATCGAATGTTTCTAGACTAGTATCTGTGATTAGTAGTATTTAGTACGATAGTTTGATTGACACTCAGCAGTCCAATTTATACAAATCTTGCAGATTGGAGCGCAGACCGATACGAGGCCTGAACTATGATTGTGCAGAGCGCTTTAAATTAGTTTTATTATTAACACTAAAGTCTAAAACACATAATATCTTATACAAACTTTCTTTTTATAGCGATATATTATTATAGAGGAAACTTATACAAGTTTATGGTACTTAGTATGTTTTAGCAGTACAACGATTATTTTAAGTAAATGTGCTAACACATTATAATAATATTATATTAAGTATGCACTTTTTATGTTAAAAACCGCTTTATGATAGCTAATGTGACATTTTAATAGTAATGTAGTGACAAAAAGTAGTATCGCTAAGTGGTAATATTAATAATCGATGTTGCAGTCAATAAAATCATTATCAGCATATCCTAAATTGTCGGCATTATCATATTTTTGTATTAAATCTTATTTAAATTTTGCAATACAGCAATCGGAATACAATCGTTTTTCTTTTGTTTAAAAATTGTTTCATTGTATGTTATTTAGGTTCCGTATAGAAAAGGCGCTTTGCTTTATAACTTGAATTTTACTATATTAACCAAGCAGATGTACATTGAACCCCCCGCGAAACCGCACATTTTGTCGCAATAAAAGTATCCTGGTGGTTGTCCCCGTGGTCTACTCTACGTTTGTGCCTAGTTTTATCAAAATCAATCTCATATTTTCGAAGGCAATTTAATCAAACAAAAAAACCTCTCTATAGTATTATGTAGTACTTATTTTAAACTCTCGAAACTTGAAAATATTACTTGACCATTCTTATTTTCAAACGAATTTTTTCAGACCAAGGATCTCTAAAGCCTCTCCTGATTCGTCTATTTATGGCTGATGTGATGTGACAATGTTAACATGAGAGACGGTTGTAGAAACCGGTCACTTCGCAAAAAGCACTAAACCTCAGTTCGCATGCAGCTGTCGTAGGGTGCTAAAAATTTATAAGCAAATAAATTTTAATAATCAACATGTCATTATGCCTTATTTGAAACCAGCTGTGGCCTGTACGCTTTTTAAAGAATATTCTTTTGCCATAGTTTGTCAAGATTAACATCGTTTTCTTCTGTTTTTTTGGCTTGAAGAATTTTATTCAGAATTTGTATGTCTGTTTTATTAAATACATTTTTTTAAGTACATTATTATTATAAGAAATAATATGGGGTATTTAGCGCTGCCTTTGGGTAGACCTGGGGGCACGGTAGTAGTTAGTACACGCCAATAAGCACGGCCGTACAATCCTTTTCTCGAAAGAGTTCAGGTCAGGTCAACCTAGTACCAATTTCATCCATTATTGAATGATACGGGGGATACCCCGAGCCAAGTAACCACTGTTTAAATACTTAAATACTGTTTAAATATTAGTGCCTCGGACAGTTTTAAATGTTGCATGCTCTTAAATACGGCATTCTGACATCATAGTCAGCCTAGTCCAGAAGAAAACAAGTCAACTTCAGGGGCCAACTATGTGCTTCGAGTACCCGTATAATGTACTTGAGATCTTAAAAAGTTAACGAACCTTCACCCTCTTCAGTGCAAATAAACGGTCTACCGACTAGGTCACGACTTGCGGATGCTCTATATCACGTCCGAGATAAATTGAACCTATACGTAAACAAACCAAAAACACCGAAATTTTTACATATTAATTTATTGTGAACACTTATCAACACTTTCACCGGAATATTAAAGGATTATACTTCATTACCCAATGCATTTTATAACAATTTAACAATAATTTATATGTTTAAAGATCAAATGAAAATCTTTCACAGAAAAAATACGCCATTTTGACACTGCCGATTGTAGAATGCCTATAGTCTATGGATTCATAGCAAACAAACTTCATTTATTGATAATGGCCATTTGGCATCACTGACTAGTCGTTGATTGTGTTATAGACGGGTTTGTTTACGTTTGGGTTAAATTTATCTCGGACGTACTATACCTAATGTTAAAGAGGGTAAAATATTTCATATCTTGTTTTTCTTTTATTTTCAGATAATTCAAGATGAGTTCCAAACTACTGGTGATCACCATCGTCCTCGCACTGGTGTACACCGTGCACTCGGGTCCGGGGAGGAGATCACGAGACGCCGTAGAAGCCACCACGAACAGAGAGAGCAAGCTGGAGGAGAAGTACAAGACAACGACCACCGAAGCGCCGAAGTCCAGCCACAGAAGGAACAAAGCGCTCAACCTGTTCGGATACTTCCCCTCCTTTATGTCATCCAGCTTGGACTACGCAGAAGACGATGATGATGACATCACCTTCTCCGTCAACGATGACAACTTCGACGGCGAAGATCTCTCCAGGACCATCCCGTCGAAACGCCGACAGCAGAACAAACACAAGAATGGAAACCAGGACGGGTATTCCAACGATAGACTGAATTCCCTGCAATACGACAACTCTCCCATCTTCTACATACGCCTGCCCCCTACCCCGTACATGTTCGTGCCCGGGTTAGGTTACGTGTCCCAGCCGCCGAGTGTAGGACCTCCCATGCCTCCTATGATGCCACCCAGCCCAGCCCAGGATCCGTTCATAAACTTGCCCCTGGACTTTGTTTCGAACGCGAAACCCACCGGGGTATACCAGTGGAGTGGAGCCGGTGGTTACCCTTCTCCGCCGATGGATCCGTTCTACGGTGGAGCGCAACCCATGATGCCCTCGCGCCCGAGCTACAACGGTTACAGCAAGCCCAAACCTAAGCCAGCTCCCAGCAACTCGAAGATAACCAACCTGAAAGGTCAATACAACTTCAACGGCAAACCCGGGGACAGCGTGTATGTTTTAAGAGACACATACAACTCCATCTACTCGGATGCTCTGCAAAACTTCTACCCATAAGTTCCCATGTATGTAGCGAGTGGCTCGTATCGAGTCGATATAGTAATGAAACTAAATGTCGCTTAATATCTCACCCAGCAGGCAGTGATTTATATAATATTAGTAGCAAATGGGATAGTTTTTTTAAATATTTTATTAAGGCATACATCATGAAGATTAAGCTGGCCTTATCAACAATGGCGTGGTTATTAATATAATATTTTTTTTTATAAAAAATTTGAGGTTTGAAATCAAAGGCACTGCTTTTGGGTAAGATAATTTGGTCAAAACATAGAAGCGAAGTTTGGTGTAGATAACGTACGTCATGACAACTTTGTATCAAACTATCTACCTACTAAGAGGAAATACCATGGACTAGAGAAAAACAAAAGATGTATTTGTAAAGTCTATTAATGTCTCGCAACTGACCGATCAAACGATATCTCTATATTTTAAAAGTACGAGAAATAGACGTTTCTTCTACCAAATTTTAACTGGTTTAGGTACTTTTTTCATTATAAACTAAAAAAGCTTCAGCTATCCTGTTTCGATTTTATTTTTATCGTGCTCCAGTTTGTTTCCTGGATGTTAAAACAGTCAAAAATCTGGCCATATTTTATTAGGTTTCTGTACGTCTAAAACTCTTTTATTTAGTAAATAATTATTACATTATACATTGGTATTGTGGAAAAATGTTGTTACTCTGGACACCGGGGTCGCGTAGATGTTTTTGTATGAAGAACCGTCTGTTGTGTTTCCTCTACATAATTACCTAATTATTTACTCATTATTATACACTTCGCAAATCTATAAAACGAAATCAAACTGTGCAATTAGATTAGTGTTAGCGGTTAGAACAAAATCTCTATTATTAGATGAAATTTGCAGTTTTATAGTTTTAATTATTATCGATAGTGTACTTACGGCCTTTGTTTTTTTAGAACTTGGGCTAAAATTATAATTCTCTGACCACTAGAAAATTGTCTAGAAAACAGTAATGTAATAGATACTCATACGGATTTTGTAGAAAGTCATTATTCTTTAATACTGATACGTAACTAATAGATATTAAGTAACTAAACAAATACCTAGGTAGGTTTTGATAATTTATTTTAATTATTTATAAAGCTACGTACAAACAGTTTTAGATGGATTTCGATATGTGCTAGTAGTGATGGGTGTTCCGTTCAAATACAATGTGATTTAAATGTAAACACTGCTTAATGTGCCCGGGGCTGTTATTGTATTAATTTTGTATAGATCATCTTCATCATTATTATTTAATTTTAAAATTAATTTATGTCCAGCAGTGGCTTAGATTTTTTTTGGGGGATTGTAATTTTTTTTGTAGATCACATTTATTCGGAATAGAGTACCTACCTATAGCTGCGTAATTTTAAAAACTTAGTCAGTACCCTACGGAATACATATTTTGTAAGTAGATTAGCAGCTGAAGTTGGTGCTGAACTGTGGAATTATTATGAAAACAATTTGTGAGTTAATATAATCGGCAACGCATTAACTTGCAAGTGATTTTATTTAATTATTTATTTTGTATTATTTAGTGTAAGTAATCTAGTAATAAATACAATATTATTTGATAAGTTGCCTAAATAAATTAAGATTATAAAAAAGTACGTATCCGAAAGGTTAAAAACTTCGTCCATTTTATTGTAAGGCTTTTTTTATAAGACTAATATATTTCCCGGAATCTTTCCATCCGAAGAAAAGTCAGGGTAAGGAAAATTCTACTTTAGGCGTATAAATAAAGATGTGAATCAAACATACGAGTGTCGATTCGATTTTTAACTCTTTTTTTATAAACTTATAAGTATTTTGAGTCTTATGAATTGTCTCCGGGTTTCCGGATTCCTAATCATGCAATCTTAGTCCAAACGCATATTTCACAATCTTCTTTAAGGTATCGTATATCTTAATTGGATGCTGGTTATTTTTAAAATCGAGCGACAGAGACAAAAAACTAAAGCTATCTGTCATTCACTTAAATTTACAGACGTTTTGTTAATAAATAATTAATTGTAGGTAGGTAGTTAGTAAATGTATTAAGCTAAGTCACAAAATAAATAGGTTATGTACAACTCTACCTTAATGAGAATATACTTAGCAGTAGGTAACATGGCTGTACCGAATGACAATAACTGATAAAAATGTAATTATAATCCCTACCTTATAATTATTTTATATATCTAATAAATTATTATTTAACACCTACCTACTATGTCTTTTAATTTAATTGTAATAACCCTAAGCAAGGCTTTAATAAACTGGAATCTGGAAGTCCGGACAAAATTCAGAACATTGAAAATATAACACTAGTGCTAAGCACTAGTTTTATAATACACTGATGAAAATGGAACAAATGTGTTTATAAAAATCTTATTAAGGTGGCCATTGCCAGCTCTTTACTATAGATCAGAGGTTAGCTCGTCGGCCCTCTTCGCTGGACGTCACAGGTTCGAATCACGGGAAGGTAACATAAAGTTTTGAACTGCATTCGTATCAGCTTCACTTACCCCTTACCTTTTGAAGATCTTCATCCAAGTTCATAACTATTTTAATAATAATTATCGATACAGGCGAGGGCTTCCGTCTTAAAGATAACCATTAGCCGTCACCAGTGGTAGGTATGCAAGCTAGAGGTACCTAATTATAATAACCTCGACCCCGTAATACAAGATCTTCGGATATTGCACAGGGTCAGAATAATACCACCTATTATTACTACTATTACGTAATAAATAAGTTTATTAATTATTATAATATGATGCCTGTGATATTTTAATAGCAATATTGTTATGCACTGTATAATATAATAATAATATAATATTATGATACATAGCTAAATTTAATAAACTCAAATAAACTGAGAGCGTTTTTACATGGTTACCTAAAACTATTATATAAACTAAATAAGTGGATTAAGTTTAATCCATTAGTAGGCATTAATCTATTAATACGCACACTGTCAGGGAACTTAAAAAAAAACTATCTGTCATTTGACTTGTGTTTTGTCAGATGACTGTTGTTGTTCATAAATTCATTGTCAAAATAAGTGTCAAGAAATATTTCTCAGATGATGAACGCAGGTGTGAAAAATATAAATAATCCAAGTTTTAATAAAATGGACCATCAAAAGGAATAATGTGTAATTAAACAATACTTACTTCTCTTGTAAATAATGTGTGACAGAATAAAAATATTTTTAATGGTGACGAAAAATTATGACGAATTTAGTGCATTAATTTAATACGTTGTGTTTTACAAAAAAATCGTGAACGAACACCATGTTTCGAAGTAGAAGCTGGTTTGGGGGTGGATGGGGTCGCCCCAAGAACCCCCATTCGTTGGAGCGTTTAAAATATCTACACAACATACTTTGTAAGAATACAACCGTTTCTGAAAGTAATCGAGGGATATTGGTAGAGTCGTTGCGTTGTATTGCAGAAATTTTGATTTGGGGTGATCAAAATGATAGCTCAGTATTTGAGTAAGTATTAAAATATTACTTTTTTTACGTCAATACCCATAAATTTTACTTAAACAATACTATTAAAGTATTCTTAATAATTACTTATAACCTTGGCATTATTAGACAAAAAACATTTCTTTTGTGTTCTAGTTATGATTTGATTAATAATTAACATTATTGCTTTCAGTTTTTTCTTAGAAAAAAATATGTTGTCATATTTTTTGAAAATTATGAGACAAAAATGTGGAGGCTCTTCGTATGTCTGTGTACAGTTGCTTCAAACACTTAATATTTTGTTTGAAAACATTAGGAATGAAACATCTTTATGTAAGTATTTTTATACAAATATCCAATGCCCCTATTATATGTTAATTTTTTGTAAAATTGGTAGGTACTTAATCTAATAATCAGAACACTGTCTTATTATTTATAATAAGTGGAATTGTAAAATCAACAGCAACAAGCATCTATTGTTCCAATACATTCCTACATTACACATATTTATTTGTAGTTTGTTTAATATATATTTGTATAACCCAACCAAATTTTGGCCACGAAGAAACAGTAGATAAAGAAAAAAATCTGTCTTTTATAGCCAGGTATTTTTACATGTAAGATAAAGATAATTCACAAACAATATGGGATGTTAAAAAAATAATCAAATTTTTTTTCAGACTATTTGCTAAGCAATAATCATGTTAACAGCATAATTGTACACAAGTTCGATGTGTCTGATGAGGAAGTCATGGCTTACTACATTTCCTTTCTAAAAACGCTCAGTTTAAAACTTAATAATCATACCATACACTTTTTCTACAATGAGGTGAGTATTTAATGATATAATTTATACTTATTAGTATTATTTTGTAGCATACTCAAGTTTGTGATGTAAATGTAAGAAAGCAATGGAATTTGAGATTGAACTAGTGGGTTAATTTGTGAATTATATTTTGTGATAATAAGATTAGAGTGCAGTTTCAAAATGTTAAAACATTTTACGTTTGGTCCAAACTAAAAATCTGTTGATATCAAAATGATTACTCTATAGTTTTTTATGATTATTGTTATTAAAATTACATTGTATTTTTTGATTTGTTCAATCAAGTTTGTCTAAGAACATCTGCCCATATCCTTATTTTGGTTTTGTAATAAATTATATATTTTTTATATTGCTACTTATACATAATATGCAAAGTTGTTCATCCACGGACTTTTTTTGTTCAACTATTACTGTTGTATAAATTACCGCCAAGACCCCACTTTATCTACATAGACAATCAGTTGCAAATATGAAATATCCTGTATTTTTCAGCATACAAAAGACTTTCCTCTTTACACGGAGGCTATAAAGTTCTTTAACCACCCTGAGTCCATGGTGCGGATAGCAGTCCGGACACTCACATTAAATGTGTATAGGGTGCAAGATGCCAGCATGCTGAGGTTTATAAGAGATAGGTATTGAGTCCAATTTTTTTACTTGGAACAAAAAACAGTTACTTACATGTCAAAATCTAAAACTATACTACAGGTGATAAACAGATAACCCACACCATTGTTCATGAATTAATTAGTTTATAAAAAGCAACTAAAAATGTAACTTAAAACTAAAAAGAAGTATAAAAGCATACAAAACTCTTATTTAGGTACTAGTGAACTTAAACAATAACAAATACAAAGTGCTTAATTATGTTATTCATGAAATGGTTTTTTGTTCATTCATAATATTAGGCATTTTAATTTTTAATATGTAATTTTCCTGAGATGAGGATATTACTAGAATATTACAATCAATTTATCGTAAATACTGTGTCCCAAGCAAAACTGTACTTTTACACAAAAAAAGTAGCATATTATTCAGGGTTCCTGCACAATACATTTTTACAAGATTAGTGCAGCCATTTTGACATGAAAAAGTAACAAACACATAGTTTTGTGTATATACATATAAGTCAGTAGCAAAGGCTGGTTTTCCTTTCCTGTATAATAGGTAGATAGGTAGGGTAGAACATAGTGCCACTACTTTTTGTTTTACTTAAGCAATAAGTGATTATTTCATACTTCATCTTTCAAGATTTTCTTTCTTTTGATAACTCAAGCTAAATTCTTAAATATTTTATGATTTCAGAACCGCAGCACCTTACTTCAGTAACTTAGTTTGGTTTATTGGAAAACATATTCTGGAGTTGGATGCCTGTGTCAGAAACGATGCTGAGTATGTATAAATAATTATGCTTCTTTTTACCAGTGAGGTGCCTTCCTAGGAAGGAGATGTAAATGGGTACATGATACAAATTAGTCATAGATTTTTTTCGCTAATATTAATTGATGCGACGTTAGAATCTGTTACATGTGTTTCGACAAGTTACAGTAGTGTAGAAAAAGCTATTTGTATAGAAATAAATAAATATCGATAAATTATCCTTTTTTGCAGTACAAATATCACAGGGTTTTTTTTTATATTATAATATTACTCTGCTATACCATAGTTTTTATTATAATATAATAAATATTTAATTAAAAATATCTAATAATTATATGCCTAAACACAAAGTGTCACATAATTTTCAATTTTAATGCTATATAAAGCACTTCGTTATAAAAATTGCTTAGTTCACTTTCCAGACACCAATCTCAACAGAAGTTGGACGATTTAGTCGCTGAACATCTTGACTACTTGCACTACATCAACGACATACTCTGCCTCAATATTCCGGATCTCAACGATGTGCTGACAGAGCATCTGCTGCATAAACTCTTGATACCTTTATACATTTACTCTCTGGCGGAATCTAGGAGACCTGTGACGTCATCGCCCTACAACAGAGATCATTTACAAAGCATAGAGGCGATAACCCGAAATCTGGAAGCGATATTGACTGGAAAAACGACGGACACTTCTCGAATGAACTATCCCATACAAAGGGTTGATTCGGAGGACGAGAAACCATCCGTATCGTGTGTTGTATCACTATTTCTACTGTCACAGGTATTTCTAATAATTACTCACGGTCCCATAGTGCATGCGTTAGCCTGGATTATTATACAGAGTGACATGACAATATTCGAAGACGGAGCATCAAAAGTCTTGGATGTATACATGTTAAATGCCAAGTCCAAAGTCAAAATGGAGTTCAGTAAACCACAGATTAGTCTAGAGAAGGCATTAGAGAAAACTTCGTGTTCAGAAAGAGATTATACCACACCGGAATATTCAGGTCCGAAAACATTTGGTTACGATACGGACCAATCAAGTTGTGATTTGGACCCCGAGTTGGTATCTACATCACTGCCTTCCACTTCTCATATTAGTGAATCCTCGAGTGTAGCCCATGACTCCACGGAAGACTTAGTGACTCAAATCCATCCGAAGCCGAAGGAAAATATGCCAGATTCACCGCTACCAGACTCGGGTATAGACTCTAGTTCCTCCAAAACCTTGTCGGAATTCAACAATATAACCGATGAAGAAAAACAGAAGTTACTAAAGGTACCGAGTACGCCAACAGAACGTTCTATGAGCTTGGAGAATATTCTAGAAGGACAAACGAAGGATATAGAAAAGAGGCCGTTTCTGAAGACTGTACTAGACTCATTGGACTGCAGTGAACACGATTATAAGGCGTTATTCGCACTGTGCTTGTTATATGCGCTGATCAACAATAAAGGTATGTCTGCACTACATTATTATTTATTATGCTCTGTTTCGATTCAATGAATGATCTAAGGCCCGTATTAATAAAGAAGTCTCAAACCCAACTTCACTTGAGAACCTATTTGACAGATTTAACAATGTTTCGTTTTACTTTTAAAAGTGAATAACTTTATTATGTTAACCTAAGAGTATACAAAGTTCAATATAATGCTTTAAATTTAAATGTACTGCCATTTCCTATAGAAAGGAAGTACATTTAAATTGTAAAAAAAGGAAATTGTCAAAAACAATAAGCAAATTTTACAATTATATTTTGATTTCGAATGTTTTTAAAATGCTCATTTAAACATTGTTATGTAGTTAGTCTATTGTTATTTATGTTAAAACTAATTTTTTCTTTCAAAGGTAAAATTGCGACTAACGATATTATTATTAACTAATTGAATGCACTATTAACTAAATTATTATTAAGATGCATGCGTTTATCACTTTTCCGTGTTAATTATAATATTATTATTTATGTATAATGGTCGTAATGAACTAATTAATAATCTTTTTTCTCATTACGCCTGACCTGGTTATCAGTTGGTAAGATATTTTTGTATTACTACACTTTTTATCCTGCTCTTATGTAAATAAAAGTATAAATTGGATTATACAATGATTGATTTTGAAATAAAATAGATTTTTATACGACGTTGATGACCTTACTTTGAAAAATATTTACTCACTGGATAAGCTAATAGCTCCCCTCACCGATTTCGGTGTCAGTAGCCGATTTCATTGAAACGAGACCAGCTACGCAGAAGTAATTTTATAGTGCCCAAATGCACACACAATACACAAATGCACTCTCACTTACGGACGGTAAACCGACACGACTGGCGGGAGATCAGGCGCAGGACCGACTTTTTACATGCCCATCCGACGCATGGATCACCTTTCTTGTCAGACAATCAGGTGATCAGCATGCATTGTCCTAGCCAAACTTGAAAACAATATTTTTTGTTGTTCCAATGCGGGAATCGACCCCACGACCTCCGGGTCGAGAGCGAAGCTCTGAACCACTAGACCACGGAGGCGACACTTGATAAGCTATACAATTTTTTTGTCTACTTTTCTCGATTTGTTGCTTCTAAAATGTCGGTGGAGTGACTAAATGGATAAGCATATTCTATGTTATTTATTTCTGATGGTTTAGGAGTTTCGCTCTCAACTCGAAGGTCGTGTGGTTGGAACGACAAACATTTTTGTTTTCAAAGCATTCTTTCGTTGTTCTTTGACGAACTTTCTTCGTGCGTGCGTTCGCAAAGATTGTATAGAATATTCTAAGCATGCTCGCTCGTTCGATGTAAACGGCGCAAGAGCGCGCGAACAGCTGCTTAGAGCGTTCTAGCGTATTTAGACGTACTCGGGCCACTGAGCGGTCTCATCAAAGCGTTCTTGTGTTCTAGCGATTGTTTTAGCTTTATGTTCGTTTGATTTAAATCGATACCTCTAGCTTTTGTTTACACTAAAAGATTGCGAAAGAACGTTTTTGTGTTCTAGCTCTGAGTTCGTTTGTTGTAAGTCGATACCTCTAGCTTTCGTTTACACTAAAAGATTACGAAAGAATGCTGCTCTTGTTCTAGCTCTAGATTTATGTTCTTTTCAAGTAAATCGATACCTCTAGCTTTCGTTTACACTAAAAGATTACGAAAGAATACTCTTGTTCTAGCTCTAGATTTATGTTCTTTTCAAGTAAATCGATACCTCTAGCTTTCGTTTACACTAAAAGATTACGAAAGAATGATCTTGTTCTAGCTCTAGATTTATGTTCTTTTCAAGTAAATCGATACCTCTAGCTTTCGTTTACACTAAAAAATTACGGAAGAATGCTCTTGTTCTAGCTCTAGATTTATGTTCTTTTCAAGTAAATCGATACCTCTAGCTTTCGTTTACACTAAAAGATTACGGAAGAATGCTCTTGTTCTAGCTCTAGATTTATGTTCTTTTCAAGTAAATCCATACCTCTAGCTTTCGTTTACACTAAAAGATTACGGAAGAATGCTCTTGTTCTAGCTCTAGATTTATGTTCTTTTCAAGTAAATCCATACCTCTAGCTTTCGTTTACACTAAAAGATTACGGAAGAATGCTCTTGTTCTAGCTCTAGATTTATGTTCTTTTCAAGTAAATAGATACCTCTAGCTTTCGTTTACACTAAAAGATTACGAAAGAATGCTCTTGTTCTAGCTCTAGCTCTATGTTCATTTGATGTAAATCGATACCTCTAGCTTTCGTTTACACTAAAAGATTACGGAAGAATGCTCTTGTTCTAGCTCTAGCTCTACGTTCATTTGATGTAAATCGATACCTCTAGCTTTCGTTTACACTAAAAGATTACGAAAGAATGCTCTTGTTCTAGCTCTAGATTTATGTTCTTTTCAAGTAAATCGATACCTCTAGCTTTCGTTTACACTAAAAAATTACGGAAGAATGCTCTTGTTCTAGCTCTAGATTTATGTTCTTTTCAAGTAAATAGATACCTCTAGCTTTCGTTTACACTAAAAGATTACGGAAGAATGCTCTTGTTCTAGCTCTAGATTTATGTTCTTTTCAAGTAAATCGATACCTCTAGCTTTCGTTTACACTAAAAGATTACGAAAGAATGCTCTTGTTCTAGCTCTAGCTCTATGTTCATTTGATGTAAATCGATACCTCTAGCTTTCGTTTACACTAAAAGATTACGGAAGAATGCTCTTGTTCTAGCTCTAGATTTATGTTCTTTTCAAGTAAATCGATACCTCTAGCTTTCGTTTACACTAAAAAATTACGGAAGAATGCTCTTGTTCTAGCTCTAGATTTATGTTCTTTTCAAGTAAATCGATACCTCTAGCTTTCGTTTACACTAAAAGATTACGGAAGAATGCTCTTGTTCTAGCTCTAGATTTATGTTCTTTTCAAGTAAATCCATACCTCTAGCTTTCGTTTACACTAAAAGATTACGGAAGAATGCTCTTGTTCTAGCTCTAGATTTATGTTCTTTTCAAGTAAATCCATACCTCTAGCTTTCGTTTACACTAAAAGATTACGGAAGAATGCTCTTGTTCTAGCTCTAGATTTATGTTCTTTTCAAGTAAATAGATACCTCTAGCTTTCGTTTACACTAAAAGATTACGAAAGAATGCTCTTGTTCTAGCTCTAGCTCTATGTTCATTTGATGTAAATCGATACCTCTAGCTTTCGTTTACACTAAAAGATTACGAAAGAATTCTCTTGTTCTAACTTCTAGCTCTTAATTAATAAATTAATAATAAAAATAGTATTTTTTTTATTTATTATGCCTGGGTAGTAAGCCTATATTATATAGTTTACCGTTACACTCGGCTTATAGTTTTCAACTGACTTGTGTGGTTATTTTACATATTTCTGAATAACATTTAATACTTCCAGGCGTAAGTACAGAACTTCTGGAAATCCTTCTCAGTGCCGAGGACTCTGGTGCTAAAGCGGAGAGCATAGAGAGTCAGGACTCCAGTGACTCGAGCGAGACCCCCAAGAGGAGATACACGGACAGTTTCAACGCACTCCTCATCTCTAAACTAATGGCCATAGCTCATCTTAGCTGTAAACCTGGTAAGTATTTGAAATAAGTTTTGCGTATGATAGTTAAGATGAGCCTTTATGAAAATGTATGGGATTTGACTAGCTAAGCTTATTTATAATATGTTAACACTAGAAGCGTAGAAGCGTCATCGTACCATTTTTGTCCCACACTTTGTTTCATTTTGTTCCTTCGTCACTAACTTTTTATTATTTCTGCTAAAGACCGTAAAGCATTTTGACTTTACATAATTATATTGTATTCATCAAGTTTCATATAAAATAAAAACAATAGTAAATGAAATAATTTTCGATTTACTTAGAATTGCCACAGGTCGTTTTTGCCCCCCCCCAAGATTCTACGCGGGTTGACGAGTGTGAGAAGTAAGCTTGTGCCCGGCCAGCATACAACCTCGCAGAGATGGAGATCTTTATTACACACTTAAGAATTTTATTTGATTCTTTGAATCACTATATACACTAATACATTCATATCGCTGAGATGGATTTTAATGATTGATTTGATATGATTTGGAGATCTCTCATACGGGTTATCTCTATACTCACACTACTACTACAAGAATTTTATTTGATTATTTTTTACATTATTTTTTAGTACACTAATACATTAATATCTTTTCACAGCATCCAAGGTCCGTCTAGTAACCTGCGAACTCAGTATACGCTTACTACGTACGGCGATGTCGAGCGGGCGGGTCGTGAGCGCGCGTAACGTCGCCGCCGCGGACACGCTGCGTGCACGCGCCGCCGCGCTCGCCAGGAACTTTTACAAGTGCGACGACATATTCCTCGACATGTTTGAGGACGAGTGAGTATATACACTAGCACTGTATTATACACATTACTACGTACGGCGATGTCGAGCGGGCGGGCCGTGAGCGCGCGTAACGTCGCCGCCGCGGACACGCTGCGTGCACGCGCCGCCGCGCTCGCCAGGAACTTTTACAAGTGCGACGACATATTCCTCGACATGTTTGAGGACGAGTGAGTATATACACTAGCACTGTATTATACACATTACTACGTACGGCGATGTCGAGCGGGCGGGCCGTGAGCGCGCGTAACGTCGCCGCCGCGGACACGCTGCGTGCACGCGCCGCCGCGCTCGCCAGGAACTTTTACAAGTGCGACGACATATTCCTCGACATGTTTGAGGACGAGTGAGTATATACACTAGCACTGTATTATACACATTACTACGTACGGCGATGTCGAGCGGGCGGGCCGTGAGCGCGCGTAACGTCGCCGCCGCGGACACGCTGCGTGCACGCGCCGCCGCGCTCGCCAGGAACTTTTACAAGTGCGACGACATATTCCTCGACATGTTTGAGGACGAGTGAGTATATATACACTAGCACTGTATTATACACATTACTACGTACGGCGATGTCGAGCGGGCGGGCCGAGAGCGCGCGTAACGTTGCCGCCGCGGACACGCTGCGTGCACGCGCCGCCGCGCTCGCCAGGAACTTTTACAAGTGCGACGACATATTCCTCGACATGTTTGAGGACGAGTGAGTATATACACTAGCACTGTATTATACACATTACTACGTACGGCGATGTCGAGCGGGCGGGCCGTGAGCGCGCGTAACGTCGCCGCCGCGGACACGCTGCGTGCACGCGCCGCCGCGCTCGCCAGGAACTTTTACAAGTGCGACGACATATTCCTCGACATGTTTGAGGACGAGTGAGTATATACACTAGCACTGTATTATACACATTACTACGTACGGCGATGTCGAGCGGGCGGGCCGAGAGCGCGCGTAACGTTGCCGCCGCGGACACGCTGCGTGCACGCGCCGCCGCGCTCGCCAGGAACTTTTACAAGTGCGACGACATATTCCTCGACATGTTTGAGGACGAGTGAGTATATACACTAGCACTGTATTATACACATTACTACGTACGGCGATGTCGAGCGGGCGGGCCGTGAGCGCGCGTAACGTCGCCGCCGCGGACACGCTGCGTGCACGCGCCGCCGCGCTCGCCAGGAACTTTTACAAAGTGCGACGACATATTCCTCGACATGTTTGAGGTTTGAGGACGAGTGAGTATATATACTAGCACTGTATTATACACATTACTACGTACGGCGATGTCGAGCGGGCGGGTCGTGAGCGCGCGTAAAGTTAAAAGTCTTATTTTACGAACAATACGAGTTTGTAACTTGTTTTGCGCACTGGCACTGTGGCGTATTATTCTTGAAGATTCTGCCCCAAACATCATTATCTTGAGATTTATTTATAAAATATATGTTTTGAAATCACTAAATCCACAAACTTTATTATTGTTTTCTCTGTAAGCTACCATAAACAAGAGTTCCGTCCAAGAAATTCTTGGGCGACTCATCAAAATGAAAGTACTCACGAAAAATTAGCTTGATACTAATGAAGTGAGAACAATGTATGGGGGAACCCTGACTATACAATATGGAGGTTATATAAGAACGATAAACGATGACCACTCTGTATTCCTAGATACTGTGAGATGAGCAAGAAGCCGCTGAACGTGGAGTGGCTGTGCATGGACGCGGCGGTCCTGCTGCCGCCCACCCGGACGCCCATGTCCGGCATCGCCTTCGAGAAACGTCTGCCTAGTGGGGAGGTAAGTAAAAAAAACATCCTCTAAGTACGTCAGTAAATAGTAAAAGTATTCTAAATTTAAACATTCCTTTCACATCTTTTTTTATCTCCGAGAAATGCTTGTAAGCATTCCGTGGGGGATTGGGGAGTCCCTTCACGGATATGTAGGACTCGCTGCATCCGAAAGATGGTAAATGGACGCAGCCTTACCCACTACAACTCGGCGGTACTCCGAGTCCACCGCCGTTGACGAAGCCACAAGGACAACAAAACTTTCACACCTAAAGTAGCAATGTTTTCCATAAAACTTGTTATAATTATATTTTTTTACTATAGGTTATAGTAACATTACCGATTATAAGAACAAATTAATTGCACAAGATTTACTGATTTCGTAAAGACGTTTAAGCCGACAAAATATAATCTACCTAGCAATGAATTGATTCGTCGCTGAGTTAGATTTTTGACATACGATCAGCCTGTCTTTTTTCGACCTTAAATACTTCCAAAACTTCTTAATCAGTAAAGAGTGTTGAGAGTGAGACTGACTGCGGGAAACCATATTGCGTGCGTGCTATGTATCTTAAACCTTTTATGCAGCGCACGCAACAAAAGTCCCCAAATGTGAATAGTCTTCCCCGTTTTTGCAACTTTTCTCACTGACGCTTCGCTCCTATTGGTCACAGCAGCGTAATGTTATATAGCCTTCCTGTATAAATGGACTATCCAACAAAAAAATCTCTTCCGCTTTATAATATTAGTATATATTTAAATTTTATGATGTTACCAGCATATTTTATTGATGTTCAGATGGAGCGAGCCCGGCGCGCTATCCGCACGTTCTTCCTCGTGCGCGCGGCGTACCTCGCCCTGGCGGGCAAGCCCGAGACGCATTTACCGCTCACGAACCCCGCGCCCTTCGAGCGAGTGGGGGATGTGTTGGACCTTAGTGAGTATTTTTATTAATTTACTTGCTGACCACTTCGCTTATTATATAGAAATAGTTTGTGATGAAACCGTTTAAACCTTCCCGGGATTTCCACGAATATTTCAAGACTAAAAATAGCCGATCGGTTCAGCCGTTCTCGAGTTTTAGCGGGACTAACGAATTCAATTCATTTTTATATATAAAGAGAAGAAAAAGATGTAACAGTGGTTCAGTGGTGTTTGTATACTTTTAAACCCTTTTTTCTGAACTATGAGTGTTAGAAACTTATTTTCCATTCTAAATTAAAATTATCTTTAAGGCAATCGGGCTATAGCTTTTGAAGTGAAAACAAAACTGTGCGTTGATAGTAGCCGAACTCTTTTTATGGTGCATTTCAATAACTTATCTATCAATAAGAAATAGGTGAAGATACAAAGTAATTGCGAAAAACTTTAAAATGGAGTACAATATTGTCATAATTATTTCCGGATATGCGTTTGTTTAGGTTATCTTTACTATTGCTTGTACCATTGATGTTTCTGATACTAGTATTGTTTTCACAGACGACTCAGATCTGATATCGTGCGACATCATCCAGAAGGACGGGACTTGGCAACATCGGTTCCTGGCCGTCGACAACATCCAGATTATTCTAGTGGAGCCCGACAAGCAGCGGCTGGGCTGGGGCGTCGCCAAACTGGTCGGCAGCCTGCAGGACTTGGAGGTACGACGTGCTGGTTGATAGATCGTTAGTGGAAACAGTTTTTAGCAGTCAACAAACCACAGAAGTTTCTTGCAGTCAACAGTATTCAGAATGCCTCCTTCTGAATCTAATTTCAATGGATCGCATAATATTATATGATTTAATTCAAGTAAATCAATATTTATTCCCATAAAAAATTGTTGCAGAGCCTCACACTAGGCAATGCCTGTCCTGTGGGGACACATAACTAAACATATTATTTCTAAAGCCGCCTATACAGACGCCTCCGTGGTCTAGTGGTTCTGAGCTTGGCTCTTGACTCGGAGGTCGCGGATTCGAATCCTGAGGGAACAAAAAGCTTTAAATGTTCCTGAGTCTTGGATGTGTATTAAATTTGTGTATTAAAATAGTAAAAATCTTAAATATGTGTATAGTATTAAAGTATTAAATATATTTCCGTTGTCTGGTACCTGTAACACAAGTTCTTCGGATACTTAGCATGGGGCCAGATTGACGTGGTGTGAAGCGTCCATAGATATTATTATTATTATTATTATTATACATATTCGCCGAGCGTTGCCGAGCGGCGGCCAACGCCAACGTGTAGACAGTCTATTTGCCTTGCCTTGTCATCGCTCGGTATCGCTCGGTATCGCTCGCCGTCGCTCGTGACCACTCGCGACCATTCGCCTCACTTCGGATCGGTGTCGGTTTTTGTGCACAAATCCTTTGCGCTCGCCTGCGCTCGGACAATAGCGTCCACACGTTTGTATAGCCGCCATTATATTAAGTGTCATTTATCGCTGTCAGGCTAACGTGTGGGCAGCTCTACAAACGGTCGTCTACATTTGCCACTTGTGTGCACTTGCCGAATATGTGGACGATAGCACTCGCCTCGCACCTATTTGCCGACGCTCGCATTGGCCTACGCTCGGCCAATATTTATAGCCGACTTAATGGTTCGGAACAGAATGGAATATGTTCACAATTTTAATTTTTAGCTCTCTGTAAACGTTATTAAAAATAAATAATATAAGTGAAAAAAATGTTACGATACAATGATTAGACGACGTCATTTTCCAATACTTTAATTTTACAAGAATTTTAAACTTATTATTTCCATGGAATAAAAACTAGTGTATTTGTATAAATATAATAAAAAGATGGACGAAAAAAATTGGTATTACGATATTATTATGTTGTGTTATTTTCAAATTCTCGATCCGATGACGTCATTATCCAACGCCTGCTACGGGCCGCGAAATTTAAAAGAATTTCAAGTGTCTGTAAATTAATTAATACCTGATGTTTTTCAATGAAACAAAAACTAGTGTATTTGTATCTAGATAAAAGCCCTACTGGGATAACAGTTTTAAGTAATTTTGTATTCCTAGTAACATTCTCCATTTAGTGCCATGAAAGGCCGATGATCCCCTGATTGTTTGGCAAGAGATGATCTGTTTTAAAGCTAGGTGTTAAATATTTCGTTTTATCTTATCCGACACTATTAAAAGTTAAGACCATGACTTCATACAATTTAAAATGTTTTAGTATTCTTATTATTTTTCTTTTCCAAGATCCAAGGCGATAAGGAGGACCCGCGCTGCCTGCACCTCACCGTGCACAAGCCGCGCGCCGTCGCCGCGCCGCGCACCGTGCTGCTGCGCGCTAAGTTCAAGTTCGACGACCACATACGCAGCATGGCGGCCAAGCAGCGGCTCACCAAGGTGATGCTCGTGGTGGTGATGATGATGATGATGATGGTGATAAACCAGAGTTGTAGACTCCCAGATAGAAATAAAAAGCTTCAATAATTGTGGACTGTATATTACAAAATATGAAGGTGGTCGTCTACAACTGGTGTTTGGTTTGATAGTAAAAATTTAAAATCTATCGCACGGCTGTGTGCGCAGGCGCATGCGAACGCCCCGCGCGCCCCGCACGCTCTAACTTACTAACTTCAGCTTTTTATCGAAGTAACGGAATGTCTGTAAATTATTGTTTTCCTTTTTCCTATGCTTACCTGGTTCTTTTAGAGTGAACAAACGATGTTGAACTGTTGAAAAGTTGACAGACGTGTTATATTTGACACGTCTCTCAACTTATAAGCGCATTATTGATGTATGAAACTTATGGTGAATAACATTAAGTATCATCTGTTTTGCGACTTGTATCTTATCTTCAATCGCACTAAAGGTGTTATAAAAGCGAACACAACTATAATAGTGTTGTCTCTCTCTCTCTCTCTCAGGGTCGCACCAAGGCGCGTCAGAAGAAGATGCAGCAGATCGGGCGGCTGCTAGAGGTGGCGGGGGTGTCCGCGCCGCTGCCCGCCCCGCGCGCCGCGCCGCTGTTCGCCCGCCCCGCGCTGCGGCGCAAAGGTGGGCAGTACGGCATAGATGACGTCATCGTAAAGATAAATAAAAATATATTTACTAAACACATAAAGGGATATAACACAGCCAAAGGTTAACAAAACACTAATGGGGTTCAATTTCGTATTATACCATATACTAGCTGTCCCGGAAAATGTCGTACATAAACGTTGTAGTGTAGTAGTTGATGTTAGAATATAACGTATTAGTGTAAGTGTGTATGTACGATATAAAGTGTGTAATGCATGAGATTGCGGGACAGTAATAATACATATTCAAATGGATCCAGTTGTTTGATATCATCTCTATAGACACAACCTTACATGGCGACCCTGCGGGGAGGACAACGCACTACCTTCCTAGATAATCACGTCAAATAAGTATATATATTTTGCAGGCATTGACGGCGACGACGGTGATAGAAGAATCAGGCGACCGAGCGGGCACGTGCTCAAAGACGGGGTCGTGGTCTACCGCGAACGGACTACCAGCAGAGAAAGGTAAACTTGTAGTTTAAAGTAATACTGACTTACCCTGGGTAATGGATGATACCCTTCATAATATTAGGCTCGTATAAATAAAACAATCTCAAACCCAACCTCACTTGAGAACCTATTTGACAGATAAAAAAACGTTTCGTTTCACTTTTAAAAGTGAACAACTTTATTAATGTTACATAGTACTTTAATTTTAATTTCTTTTTATACCTTTATATTCATATTATAGATTATACAAACACATGAAAATAAGTATAATCTATATTTTTAATCTTTATTTTTACGTTTTAAAAAAGAAAGAAATTAGATTATGTAACATAATATTATGTAAAGTTTTTCATTTTTATAAGAGACTCGAAACGTTTTTTTTTATCTGTCAAATAGCTTATCAAGTAAGGTTGGGTTTGAGATTGTTTATTTATACGGGCCTTATTGTGATAATTTAACTTTAAAACGAATGTTGTAATGTGAATTTAACTTTACAGCTTGTATTTTTCACATAAGACATATTTAAACTAACGTTAGGGTTCACTGTAGGGTCAGCAATGACAATATTATACATAATCAGAAATTTTATTTACTATGTAAATAACATGATTAACTTAAATCTCTGTTTGTTATGTGCGACGACTTACACTTAGCGACGGCCCGGGCGCTGGTGCTGGGATGCTTTAACGCAATTGAATAAACGATCGCCGCCACGCCGCGGCCGTTTTAAGGCGTGTTTCACCAAGCAATGTTAAAGTTAACGCCATGTTAAATATCATGTTGTTCCTCTCGTAATTCATATCAATGAATGAGAAGGTATGGTATTTTAACAAGCCGTTAACACTAACATGCGTTGGTGAAATCGGGACTTAGACATTCAATCACACTATGTATAAAAATATTTAATCCATAGGATAATATGATCAGAATGTTAACTCTATATTCCAGCAGCGTCTCCCGCAGCAGCGCCGGGTCGCGGGAGAGCTCGCCGCGCGCGCGCTCCGAGGACATTCCCATGGAGGACATCCGCCGCACTTCGGGCCTGGCCGCCGCCATACCGTCCACCAGCGTGCAAAAGGTGCGTCACACTCGGTCCATATTCCGTAATGGCCAGCGTTATATGGGTAGTACAGACAGTAGTTCCTGGGATAAGCGCGTTTTAACAAACAAGCAAACTCTTCCGCTTTATAACATTAGTATAGATTCCGAGGATACGAACCGGGAACCCTGAGGCCTTACTCTCGATTTTGATTCAGATTTGATCGTGCCGGGTACTCCCCAATAAATGACGTTTGTTTATTTCGATTCTCAGTCGATTAATATGGTGGGAAGTAATCCAACAAATAAAATACCAAAAGCCGCTGAGATCGAACTGATTCGATTCTCGGTTGTGTCCGAAGTAAGCCTGCTTGGAGATAAGCTGATCATGAGTTGGCAATGATAATATATTGACTCGAGTATAATCTTATAATAACTGGAGATGGGCTGATCATGAGTTGGAAATGATAATATATTGACTCGAGTATAATCTTATAATAAAAATGAATTGCTATTCGTTAGTCTCGATAAAACTCGAGAACGGCTAAGGCCGTGTTTCACCAAGTAATGTTAAAGTTAACGCCTTGTTAAGATACCATGCCATCTCATTCATTGACAGGAAATATGAGAGGGATAACATGATATTTAACATGGCGTTAACTTTAACATTGGTGAAACACGCCCTAAAAAAAATTAAAAAAGGTTATGTTACAATGCACTTGTTATTTGCATGTTTGTGTAGCTTAAAGTGGTGGTGGTGTTTTTGTGTATTTATGCCATGTACTAATTTCTTAGTAAATTTACATTTTCACACTTTAATATACAAAATGAAAAAGTATCCCCCGAAATTGACTTTGATGAATGTCGATTGAATCATGAAAATTTATACCTAAGAATACTCTCCTATTTTAAACAAAAATACTTAATTAAAATCGATTTATCACATGTCACATTAAACTTGTAACAACTCTCTGTTTTTCATCGATGACGAAATAGCCTATAAATTAGGCCTGTATTAATAAAATCTATCTCAACCTTAACCTCAAGACAGCATTTGAGATGACAGTTGAATTAATAGAGAATACTTTTTTTTTCATGGTGTTTCTGCAATCTGTTTCATAAGAACATTCAGCAAATGATCAGAAATGTATAAATCTTGGAGGGTTAGCTAGCCCAGCGGCTGCTCCCTTTTATTATTTCTCTCTATTAGATCTCTAGGGGGTTTTCTCTTCAGTCTTTGAAATGTTGTGTCTATGTTCATTGAATTTGTTGCTAGTATGTTTGGATGATCTTTTAATCTATTTTTATATTTTGTTATTAAATGCTTTGTCTCTTCTTGTACCGTTTTGATTTTAAGATCGTGATGTAGTTGTTTATTTGTAATAAACCAAGAGAATACTTAAGCACATGTATTAAGACAAGTGTCTCAACTGAGACGAGCGCAGCTGTGAAAGTGCTACTTGATCAGTTGACATTTCGTGAGTAACGTCAAACCGTGACTTGAGACTTGTTTTGCTCCTTAAGGGCCATTTTGTTCTTCAACAAAGCAATAAGTTAAAATATTAGTAGATGCGACTGTTTATTATATTTCATTATGATACAACAAAATATGTTACTTTTATGTAAAACAAAAATTGAAAGTCTAAAATAAATAAATCTAAAAGCAGATTTATTTATAGAATTCAGTTTTCAAAGCTCAGCTGGCGTTCTTAGTCGAGACTGCGCTTCTAGACCCGGTTCAGCTGATAAGCCCTTGAAATCATTTAAATAAAAAATAAAAAATAATAATAATAAAAGACCACCTTGAGAAGCCATTCGCAGTTTGAGGTCGTATCAACCAAGACTAGCCTTGAGACCTAGTTTGAGACTTCTTTATTAATACGGGCCATAGATTATTTGTATTCTATATATAGTGTACGTTTTGCAGAAACTGTGAAGCGGTGCTGGATAGTGAGGTAAATTATATAAAGCCGCAGAAAATAGAACTTTTGAGACAACTTTCTATGTTAATTTACTTATTGTTTTACAATGCATCCTACTTAACTTACCTACCAAATACATATAATACACCTATAGTAAAATATTTTGACATAGTTTACCCGTTTTACATCAACCCACCTAATAGTCAGGTTTCCCCCATACATGGTTTTCACTTGTATCAAGCTAATTTTTCGTGAGTACCTTCATTTTGATGAGTCGCCCAAGAATTTCTTGGACGGAACTCTTGTTTGTGGTAGCTAACAGAGTTAGCAATGATAAAAAAAATCTCAACTTTCGAGCGTAGGACCGGGATAACGTACCATGCAATTTGTAGGACAATTATGTCTGTTGAATTACATTAATATTAACTAAGTAATAAAAAGAAAATCAGCTGGATACTAATAATTTAAGATGACCTCGTTATCGATACAAGTTGGCAAGAGGGAACTCATTGATGAAACCATAGATTTTGTAGGACATTTGTTTTTTCGGATAATTTAGATCATTATCTTGAGAGTTATCAAAATATATATATATATTTTGGAATCACTAAATCCACAAACTTTATTTTTGCTATCTCTGTTAGCTAACAAGAGTTCCGCCCAAGAAATTCTTGGGCGACTGATCAAAATGAAGGTACTCACGAAAAATTAGCTTGATACTAATCAAGTGAAAACCCCGATTATAATATCATTATCAAGTTAAAAGATTTTTACTAAATAGTAACTGTGGGGTAGTATAAATGCGGAAATGAGCAGTAGCGTTCCTAGTGTGACTTGAGATCACTACATAGTATAAAACAAAGTCGCCTTTTCTGTCCCTATATCCCTATGTGCGCTTAAATCTTTAAAACTACGCAACGGATTTTGATGCGGTTTTTTCCAATAGATAGAGTGATTCAAGAGGAAGGTTTATATGTATAATACATGCATAATATACTAAGGCAACATTGCTAATTTTAGAGGTTTCTAACGTGATGTCGTAAATTATTCTATTTTAGCAAAAACGCTGCCTAAACCCTACGAGTTAGATCAAATTTATGTACTGTAGTATTGTACACCATAAAAAGGTCTACAAAAAAGTCTGCGATGGTATATGTTTATCTTTTAGGGATAACCCACATTAACCATTTTTATTGTTTACTTTTTACGTGAAAAAATGGCTTATTTACGAAGCTATTTTAAGCAATACGGCATTAATCCTTATCGAATTAAGTACCTTAAATACAGTGTGCAATTAATATAGATCAATATGGTTCCTTACAGCATGTAAATTAAACAAATATTTTCGGAGATATTACAAATTTAAAATTTGCGTTTGCGTCGGGCGGTACCGGCCGGACGGGGCAGTGCGGGGAGACATGCCTATAAATAGAAATAAATACCTAGGTAAAAATGTAAAAAGTAAATAAGTAAAAATGTGTAATGTAAAAAAAAAATTATGAATTTAGATATTCCAAAGATAGCAGGAAATCTTCATAGTAAGTATAGGGAAAGAGGAATTGTTTTACTCCAAATTTAATGCGTGCAGGCCAAGGGCAGTAATGAATGAATAAAAAATACAGGATCGATTTTAATCATGTTTTCATTGAGTGACATAGGCATATATATTTTATGCCCGTGCAAAGTCGGAGCGGGCCGCTATGTTTTTATATACAACGTTCATAGTTTTTCTGTAGTGTATTTAATTTAGTATCAGCATTGCACCCGTGCGAAGCCGGGGCGGGTCGCTTGTATATAATAAGTGCCACTTATTATATATTAAGTGGCTCTCACGTCACGTTGTCCTTGTCTAAGCAGTGACAGTGAGAGCTGGTCTATGGGCTCCTAACGTTAAGTATTTAGCTGATAGATACTAGGTACTACTATAGTTTTTTAAACTCTAGCTTAAATACTGCCCTGCTAATGAATAGATAGAGTGTAAGGCAAAAATGACATTTAATGATAAAACTATAAGTGCCATTTTCTCGAAACTGCCTTTTCTGACTTACTGCTCTATTAATTACCCCCCGGTATAGTTATGAACTCTGATATGATATAATATCTAATAATAATAATATATAATATCTATGGACGCTTCACACCACCTGATGACATGCCAAGAACTTGTGTTACAGGTGCCAGACAACGGAAATATATTTAATACTTTTATACTATACACATATTTAAGATTTTTATTTTATTATACACAAATTTAATATACATCCATGACCCAGGAACATTGAAAACTTTTTGTTCTCTCGGCGGGATTCGAACCCGCGACCTTTCGTTCGAGCGCCAACGCGCTCAACCAACTGCGCTACGGAGGTCGTCTTATTATAGATTCGAAAATGTCTCAATAGTTGTATTTACTAAGGAATCACTAATGCTTATGCATAATCCATCTTTTAACATCATATACCTCACTAAACAGCATCGACCATTCAGCTTAGCTTTATCGTTACTTGTAAGCTATAGGTACAGTGTTTTGTCCTTGTCTAACACGTCAGAAAAGTCACTTGACAGACAGGAACAAACATTATTTATTATAGCTTATACAGTGTGTAAATTTTTTTTTTTATCATTAAGCATGAAGTTTAACACAAACTAATCTGTAATATTAATTTGTTCATGATTAAATTATGTTTTTTAATATAATTGTAAATTTAAATAAAAACGCATTATGTTATATTTTGGCGCTCTAAAATGAGTTTAGGCTTCTTTGCTTTGTTAAATTCTAAGCTTTATGTATATTTTAGTATTTTTAAAATATAGTTTCAAATATTTATTATCATAATTTTCTACAAGTAGCTGTATAATATGCAGTTATAAAATAATTTTTATTAGTACACTAGTTTAGTAAAACTATTAATTGTCTTTTTTAAAGTAATACTACAAATATTGTGTTTGATTGTATAAAACTATTTAGAAACGACAATATTTTTATTTTTGATAAAATTTCAGAACGTGTCCACTACCTTCCAAATGATGAAGAAGAACTCTTCAGAAGAAACCTCCTTCATTTCAAGTGACCCGAAGAAACGGAAAGGAGTCGTAGAAACTATTTGATATTAGTTAGTTAGTTTAATTCTGCAATAATTTTAGCATCAAACTAACCTATAATATATGGTAGTTGACATTAAGTTTATTTTGTGCAATAACTTTTTTATTTGACTCGATTTAAGACGTAAAATATGTTATGGTTGTACCGTGTACGTAATACAATTATTTCTTTCTCTCAAAAATGTAATGTGCAAATTGTCAAAATCTTAAGACATTACTGACAGTTTGCACAATTCACTAGTCAAATTCTTGACAGTGTGTAAACTGTCAAAGTCATTTAGTATTAGTAAAGTTTTTGACAGCTTGCACACACAAATATCACAAAACAAAATTAAATAACACACGTCATCATACAACATTATAAATATGAAGATTGAATGTTACCATGGAGGGGGGATGGTATTAGGATATATACAAACAGTCAAGACGTATTATTTTATCATATTTTATGTTGTGATTTTGTGAATGTAATGTGTTGTGACTAGTATTTTATTTTTACTTTGTATGAACTTTGTGTATAATATGTACCTAATTTGTGTAACACATTATCTTTAGCTGGTTTCTTTATTGGTCAAAGAAGAACTAGTTTTCGCCAATATTTTTTACAGTCTATATCATTACTCTGTCTATTTAGAATATTATTGGATAGGTGGTAATTGAATTGCAGCGGCGCGCTGGTTGCGACGTAAAACACAATAAGAAATGAAGTGTACATAACTAGTGTGCAGTAAAAAATATTTGTGCGTACACTTAAAAGTATTTAAAATAATGCTTTCTTTTGGGATTTTTTATTTTTATAATATTAGAACATATTTATGACATTATAAAATATAATAAATTTGCTTTATTTTTTAAATGCTGTGATTCTATTTCAACTTATTTGTCTTTATTTTAGAATTGGACCAAACGAGAATAAAATAGCTTTTTTTAGAAAATCTGTCCAAATACCTCTTAGAATAAAATTTATTCTTGTTTGGTTTAATAAATGTTAATCTAGGCTTTGTTGTTATTTCGATAATAATAAACAGCTAAAAGTAAATAATATTTATATCTTCCAATACTAGAAAAATATTTTTATGAAAAATGTATAGAAAATATTATGTAATGTGTATAATAATCTATTTAATATTAGATCTCATTTATAAACTGCTATTTTATGTAAACAATTAATGTAACTTTTGTATTCAAGTAATACAATAGATAGCTGGTAAACCAAGATATTGTTTTTTTTAATCCTTCATTTTTATTCGTAACAAGGTGCTGGAGGCCTACTCTTAAAATTAATTTCATAACCGATCCAAAACCAATTCGATTCCGATGAAAATTTTGCAGTCGAGTACTTTTAAGAACAATATAATTGTAACCATGACATTGGATTGGGATTGTGACCGTTTTTTTTTTCGCATAACTTAAATTTGGCTTGCCGCATTTGAATTTGCAAAATTAATTCAATAGAGTTCCTTATTAGCTACTAGCAAAATAATTCCAATAAACAATGAATTAAAACTCAATACGAACATAACACAGCTATCAAATTAAGTCAAGAGTTTAGATCGACATAGCGCTAGTGTCGTGACGAGCTGTCAAATTTCAATGCAATCCCAATGTCAATCAATTAAAATCGGATTCAAGAGTAAGCCCACTGATAAAATGCTCATCAGGTAAACAATTACTTTATGTATGTACTAAATAGGTATGTATTAAATAGGAAAAATAACGGCACCATCAGGAAAATTTAAAATTCCGCATTGTTGTGAAAAAGTGCGTAACTGTGAAATGTCAAATACTTTCAAGATTCTGACCTCTTAAGACCCAGCTTTTATTGTTTTCAAAAAAATTAACCCTTACTGCACGTTTTTTATTTTCCTGATCAGGCTATAAATCAAATTTCGTATTAACATTTTTTGGGTTTATACAAAATTTATACAACATATATTTGTATAAATTTTGTATAAACCCAAAAAATGTTGTAGAGAAATAATTATTGTAAAGTCGAACTTTCATATAAATGTCCATTGTACTAGTTACCGACATAGTGTTTTATGATAGGGGCTTCAATGAATTACGTCACACGGTAAAATATAGAGAGGGTTAATATTAGAGGCTTAATCATCCGAATGTGACATTGTGCGACAAGGGGTAGATTTCTATTGATTGTTTAACTATGTAGTTAACAATCATAATATTTTAAAATGTGGGACGTTAAATCGAATGGATCTGGTTTTATGAATGTGATAATCTGAGACTATATAATAACTCCTACAATTATTGTGACGTAATTTATCGATAACCCTCTAGTTCTCTTTTATGCTAGTTATAAAAGATTATCTTTCCAATTATGGTAGATTAATAAAATGCGTCCAAAATAACTACACATACATTTGAAACTCCAGATTTTGTTTTGTTAGATTACATCGAGTACCTACCAGAGATATTAAGGGATACTAAGGGATTCGGTCTTAAACCCAATACACAGTCAATGTAAATCGGGTCCTTAGGTTTTGCTACTAAAGTCAATCAGTTATTTATTTTTGTATGTAACATGTACCTAGCTAGTTATATTATCTAATATTGATTTTTATATACTTGAAAGATATGTGTAAAATGGAGTCGTAGACATTTGTTTTAGTCTATAAGATTTTAAATGTACATAATAATAGATATTCTAAATAACATGGAGTTGGAAATATAAAACGTTAAACAATTACTTGTTTTATTTTTAATTATTTAGCTAATAAGTTGGATCAACATGTTATAAATTTTTGACCTCCTAAAAACTTACTTACAAAGGTACTTTCCGGCTTTAAGTGGGATTTTTCTCGAGCGTCCTTTTTGGTAATACTTGAGCTTTATTTTACTAGTAGCGTTAATTTTTTTTTTTATCAAAGATAGCTAATAAAGTAGTGAAATTTTAAATGGTTTCATTATATAACATTAGTTATATAATTAAACCACTTAAAAATATTATAAAACACTAATAATGGTAATCCAGTATTAGTGTTTATATATTATATCAATATCAGGTATTGGCAATCTTTGCCAATATCCTGAAAGCAACTAGAGAATATCAATTTAATTGATGAAAAAAGTCAGGAAGTTGGGGATAAAAAAAACAATGTATTGTTCTAATTTATTTGATTAATCATCTGCCCTATACACATGATATGCACCAATGCCTATAAATAATACAAAATGATCTTCACGGGTACAAATTAAATATTTACAACAAAAATTGTCAATAAATTTACAATATGACAACTTATTGAGCGAATCACATTTTAGGGACAACTGCCCAATTCGTATGATAGCTTCTACACGCAATAGGTACCTTGGCTAAGGTACAGTTTTACCTCTATTTTTAACACGCTTTTATAAACTAGTGTTGTATGTATGTAACGGAATCTTTGAACATAATTTATACCTACTTCCAGAAGTCTGATTAATTAAAATTTTGTATACATAACGAGGAATTAATAACAATGCAATTAAGCATGATTTTTTAACTACTATTGCCACTTACCATATCCTATCCTTGACTTTAATTTAATGTAATTAATTAATATAATTTAATTCCAATATTGGATTATAATTTGACAGTTCTTCAATCAGTTTATTAAAATTATTATTGAACTGTCAATTGCCAATACAATTCCAATGTCGATTTATTAAATTAGATCCAAGGGTAGGGATTAGTTATTGTTAACAATCGATTTGCCACAATTACTGTCTCTGTTTTAGAGCGGGGGTACGACAAGAACTGCGTGTGTCTTTAGAGGTTATTAATTTAGAACTAAATATTAAAAAAAAAAAATTTGAGTAGTTATTGCGGGTAGATCTATCACAACACTCGCGCCATCTATATTCTTAACATCAAATCACAGTCTTTGCGCATACCGCTTCGCACACATCAATCCAACGATTGCATTACTGTGGTTTTCTAGAATAACAGAGAAGACACACTTTAGAGAGATAGAGAAATTCAGCTAAATGGTACGTGGTAGGGCACACGTTCAGCCCACACGTTCTAGGATAGCGATTCGAAATTTAACTTTATTTACTACATAGAAAGATTTATTGCAAGAACGGCTTTGCTATCTTCAAAAGTACGCGCCTAGGTCAAGGTGTGGGTCCACAGAACAAGTGTGAACAGACTTTTAGAGAAATTAAAAAAATTAAAAAAATAACTTTGTCATAAGAATATGGCTAGAAAGCTGGAAAAAATAAATTTACGAAAATACAATATTTTTTAAAGAATGGCTGCTTTATGCGAAATTATGATTAGAATCTGTGTTTTTATCTTCCGAAGCTAAGTTTTTAATTGAACTATTATATTCCAGAAAACCACATAAGAAAATTAAGAATTTACAAGACCAGAAAGTTGAGAAAGTGAAGTTAAGACTATAGGATTTACAAGACAAACAATATTAGCAAAACAACTATGCTAGTCACTCTGTATTAATAAAATAAACGATTTAAATATTGCCCACATCAAATCCAGCAAATATTACGCTAACTTTACACTAGTCGATCTTCCAAAGCAGATATTTTGATCGTTGGTTAAGGTTACCTTTTGTAACGGACTTTTGGTAGTTTAAAAAATATAGAACGTAATTGTTTCAATATTGCAACGCACACGTCCTATATTATTTGTATGGTGGAACAATATGATGCAAGATAGGGCTTCAAAAATAGGTCGTCGATGTGTCGCCTTATCTTTGTAGGGTTTTGATATAAATCTGCATTGGAAACTCGTATCCACTAAAACTTGCCGGCGTATCAGTAAAAAAATGTTAAGCTAGTCTACACTTAAGACTATTTCAATGTTAAAGGAACGTCGTTTATGATAATCTTAATAAAACCTTACAATTATTTATGAACAACTCGGTACGTGCAAGTTGCAACTCAAACTGCGCATTGACATACTATAGCTATGGATCTCATACACCCTGCAGTCTACTTGATGTTAAAGATTTTTTATAGGAAAGTGGTCTTAAATATACCCTATTATTTTAATAAGACCTCATATTATTTTTGTGGCTTATCGATGTTGTTAAACTGAGAGACTTCAAAAAAAAGGAATTCGTAGTGGGTATGACTCAAATTTCAGGCCACACTCCCACATGGCTGGCGTGATGTGAGTACCTACGCACAGTAGCAAATAAAACATTGTTTTTATTATTAGGTTGTTGGCCTCCAGTTTGTTAATTTCTTAATATTCACGTGTATGTTAGACTTTTTGGTTGACATTCGTTTTGAAAATGTGACGTCCATAGGTATAGCACGTCAATGGAATTGTGACTAGATTAATATTTATTGCTCAAATTAAATCAAACTATATACAAACATTACAAACTAAATATTAATTTAGGCCAAAGTATGGAACGAATAGCGAAATCACTAGGAGAAGCGAGCACACTTGGAAGCACATGCCTAAACGAGTTTAATAATTATCTCAATCAATTTTATAGCAGTCTTAAAAGCAATTTTGAGTTACCTTGAATTATTATTAAACTCAATTTTTATATTCAGCCACGAGACGTGGCAGGGAGGTTCATACACCCAACGGCTAGAAAAACCGTGCCACGTTCACGGCACAGACTTTAAATAAAAAATCACTGGTATTTTGCAAAGACATGTAAATATACTATTTATTATGGTTAGCTTCTTATTCTAAAAGTACCTAACTGTTTGGTAGTCAAAATAAATGCTGTGAAAATTAAATATATAGATTTTGATGTTTAATGAATGTTACTTACTGACGCACTACATTTATGGATTGTACGGCGGCTGTTTTATAAACCATATTCACTTAATCCATACAAGTAGCTCATAATGATACAGGTATAATTTCTAAAAATAATGTTACGTATTTCATTTCTGAATATTAAAAGTTTGGATCTGAAAATGTAAATAGCTCTATTAAAATTGCGTAGAATTTAATATTTAAAATAATGAACGATAAAAGTTTGAAAATCAACTTTTTCGTAAAACTATTAAAATAGGTTTAACGAATTGAGAAATAGATAACACTAAAAGAGTTACAGGCTATTCTTCAATAGTTACAGTATTTACCTAAGTAGGTACTGTTATTCGTAAAATAACTTATATTTCTTTAGTAAAGTATGTACTTATGTTGTAAATTAAAATGTAAATTAGTAAAACATTTTGTAGTAGTAACACAACTAATAATACATCAGTAACAGTATCGTTACTAATCAATAATACGAGAGTAAAAATACGTAATTATTAATTACTTTAAACTAACAATAATTATCTCGATGCTTTATTAGTTTTTTAAAATCAACTTACGTTACAACTGTAATATTACTCTTGTCTTTAAATAAATGCTAATTTTGAAAGAGATTTTAGTTGACGCGAATATATTTTTTTAGATTCGTAACCCTGTCACCTGAATATGTGCGCTTTTATAAGTGAAAATGTAGTCTGTAGAAGAGTCGTGAAAAATTGATGTTTAGCTGATGTTCTTCTAAAATTGGTCGTTTAACTATTTTTCGACTGAGGATGATACATCGTCATTATAATACGTACAAAGATTATAAGGATATTAAACTACTAAACATCAATTTTTCTGACTGTAAATAGATTGAAAGAAATTGATGATGTAGGTATGGAATTTTGTACACCACACTATACAAGCCAGTAAGTCTAAATGAAGCTCATTATTTCCTTAATATCTATTATATTCCGTTTTGCGATTGCATTTAAGAAATTTTTCACTTGTATAGTTATCTACATTTTTCACTAATTTTTATTTACGTGAACACAAAATGTTTGTTTTATAGTATTATGATCAAGTGCTTTTTATAATGCTTATAATAAATGTAACGTTAGTTAGTTAATTTTTTAAATTATTTCAATAGCTGCAATGTTTCTTATTTTTTATAATGGAATATTATTAATATACACTTTTTAGATACCATCGATGTCTTGTCCTATTAAAAAGGGTTTAGATATCTATATAAGTGAAAAAATCATTTGGTTCTTAGCTACAATGTCTGGTTATTAATTTTTTACTGTAGTAATAGCGTTAAGTATTTGTAACACAATACACAAAAGTAATAGTAACTTACGAAAAGTTATAATCTATAATTAAATCATATTTACTCATAATAATATCGTAATAATTACAAGCCTAAATTATATGATATTACGAAAAGAAGCCAATTTTAAACCTTACTTCAAAAATAAGTAATTGACAATTCTTAGATATAAATCATACAAAATAACTACGTTCATTTTTGTATGTTTATAATTGACAAAAACTATAATATCAACATTGAGTTCAGTAAACAGGAATAAATTATTACAATAACTAGAAATAATTTCAATACGATTTTTAAAGCTGAAAACAAAAAGTAAAAAAAAACACTGTACAGTCATACATGTAATATTGTAACTTGTAATGTTACGTGTTACTTGTGTAAGAACCAATTTCATATGTATAATAAGTGTAGTGTAACACCATTTATTATCCAATTGTACACAATGTGTTACTAGAGTAATATTTTCATATTACACTAGTAACGAAAAAAAAAATGTTGTAGGCTTTGGCCTTACATCGATAACACAAAACATATTACACGTGTAATAAAAACAACGCTATTTACTGAACTTCATGTAAATAAATAATATTACATTCGAATTATGAAATGTAACTCCGAAAACCGTTCACTTTTACAAGTGTTAAGCTATACTAGACCTGCAGATATAGAATAGTCTACTAAAGGTGCAAATATTTCTAAAATATAGGTATAGTATAAACAGTTCGACTATATTGTGCAAAATACAACGCACGCGTAACACACACTTTAAAACCTTACCGTTACTTAGACATAACAACATTACTGTTACACAGTATCACTATACATCAATTTATGTTAGCTATCTATAAAGTTGGTGTCTTTAATAGTTCACACGCCAAAATAATATTTCTGTTCATAAAATTTCATATTAATATAATCTGAACAAAGGTTTTATAAATATAAATGCTGATGTAAATATAATTATATTATAATCCTGTAGCTCATTTAAGATTTTGGTTTAACTGCAATAGAATTAATAATCAAAGAAACATATTTTTAATACGAGTAACATCGATAGAAATATTTAGAGATTACAAATAAGTATTTTGTACATAAAGTTTAGGAGGTACAGGAGGTACAGGTACAATAAAACATCAAATAGAGCCTAGAGATAATAGTTTGTGAGATATAATGTTATCGAGATGTCTATTAGAAGTGTTAAAGTCATAGACATACTATTTATGCGATTTAAATACGGCTCTACTACGCGTCGTGGCACTCTACTACGCCTCGCAACACTATACAACGCGTCGTAGCGCTCTACTACGCATCGCAGCACTGTACTACGCGTCGTATCGCGTCGTTGTAAGGTGCTACGTTTCGTAGCGCTCTATTACGCATCGTGGTATTCTACTACGCCTCGTAGCGGTGTACTGCGCGTCGTTGTACTCTACCACGCGTCGTAGCGGTGTACTACGCGTCGTTGAACTCTAATACGCGTCGTAGCAGTGAACTACGCGTCGTTGCACTCGACTACGCGTCGTAGTGGTGTACTACGCGTCGTTGAACTCTAATACGCATCGTAGCAGTGTTCTACGCGTAGTAGCGCACTACGAATATCGTAGCAGGCACCTACGAGAATACAAGCGTTTTTAATTTTGATTTCACTATTCTGTTTCGGACAGAATTATATGAAATAAAGTCTTTTATATATTTACTATATCTTAATAAATAATTTACTGATACTCTTTCTTTTCGGCGTATGAACTACACATAAATATGACGTCAAATAAAATTAACACATAACACTTTAACCATCAGTTAACAATCATTATTGTCAGTTATAAATATATTTTTATGTATTTTATATTTAATATAAATTCGCGACTATTAAGTAGGCAGTTTTAACATAATCGTTATACTCACTATTTAGGATGGCGCGGCTCGGCACGGTTCTTTATGGAGATGTTTATGGGAAAATACAATTTATACTTGAAATATCTTTAGTACTTTAACAATTAATCTTATTAGGAAATGAGTCTTCAAAGTTTGTGTTATGGAGAAAGATAATCTAGGTTTAGTTATTTGCGATATATGCATAGATTATTTTTTCATAATATAGGCAATATTAAATTTTTGTCTTACCAAATGAAAAGTGTGTGAGACCGCCGCTGAGATAAGAAACTTACTTATATTTGTTTATTTTAAAATGTCCTTACTAATAAGCTCATATTTAAACTCTTGTAATGTGGCGAAATGCCAATTTTTAAAATTTGTAAATTGCATGTGGTGTTGTTTCTTATAATAATGTTACTTTTATAATCTTGCATGTATCTATCATTCACATCATTTTCAACACCAGAGATCAGATTGACGTGGTGTAGTGGGCAAGTTCAACTGTTAGTAATAATTATAACTCTCTGTCAGTTTATGTTTGTCAACTGTAAAAAACCCCCACCGATCGTTTGCATGGGATCATAATGACGTGGTATAGTTCACAGAACTGTCAATATTCATAATATAGTTCACAGACTCTCAATTTATGTTTGTGAACTATCAAAGGGACCTACCGTTCGTTTGCACGGGATCAGTTTGATTTGCAGTGACAAATTTTATCAAATGTCAATATAATCCAGAGAATAAATTTATGTCTGTCAACTGTCAACGAATCGCCCGTGTTAAGATTGACGTGTAGTAGACAAAACTGTCAATATAACCCAGACTGTCAATGTCTATCAACTGTCAAAGAACCGCACCGATCGCCAGGCGTTACGGATGGGACTAGTACACTCAACTACAATTAGACTTAACTAGACACCGAGTCACTTCACTTCACAGTACAAAAAGTATTGCGTGTATTGCTTGTGTCAGGGGCGTAGTTATGTGTTAGGAGCGCAGCTGCGCGGGGCTCAGCAGCAGCTCGCCGGGGCCCGCGAAGGACACGGTGCGGGGCGGGGGGCGCCGCCCCTCCTGCCGCATTCCCGAAGACGACGGCTTCTGGTGGGAGCTCGCCTGCAATATTGGAAACGACTTTGAAATAAGAAACCATCGCTGATCCATCCATCCTACATTCATTTCGTTGCGGGTCCCAAGACAGATCTATGTCCCTCGAGCACTCCTGGGATAATGAGATAATATCAAAGGGATATTAATTTCGTTGGGGGACCCAAAACAGTTCTAGCATGTCCCTCGGGCACCCCTGAGATAATATCGAAGAGTTTTTGGGGTTGGTGACCACTGTCGATTCCTAGCTACACAGGAGTTGCAGTAGTGGAAATATGACGTAGTGGCCCTTTTTTTGTTAATTTATTTTTTAACAGAGGTGTGGGAGTACGACTGGAAGCCCCAAAGGGAGATCTCCGACCGAGCGAGATGGTATGTTCGGTCAGGCCGAAGCCCGCTGTACTAGTTTTCAGATGTCAGATGTCGTATATATAGACGCCGGACTTAGAAAACTTCGATAGCGCGATGCAGGATGTGGCGCTAGTAGTACCGCTACAGAGGCTTTCAACACTTGGTGTTGGTGCCAGCCTCATAGGTTCAGTCAATGTTCCCTACACAAAGGTCAGATCTATAAGACTGTATATTTCGCTTGCCTCTGGGGACAACGGTTCCAAAAGGATACAATTGATCTGCCCATTGTATAATATAATATAATATAATATAATATAATATAATATAATATAATATAATATAATATAATATAATATAATATAATATAATATAATATAATATAATATAATATAATATAATATAATATAATATAATATAATATAATATAATATAATATAATATAATATCTATGGTCTACGATCTCAACTCTGCGATTCGAGCACACTCCAGCAATATATGAAAAAGGTCCTCTGGCTTTTGACACACTTCATAATTAGGTGAAGGCTTAATTCCTACCAAATAATGGTGGCCCTTTGTTTTAAGGATATGAAAATGAAAAATCTTATATTTCCAAACAGGTTAGAAACGAACACTTTTAGAATTGTCCTACATGCTTAAATAAAACTACTATTGCTGAAAACAGAAATTGCTTTTGACACTTGTAATAATTTTCTTTTTAAATGTTCAATTTGCTATTCCATTTCGTTCGCTATGCTTTGCTCATACTTGTATATTAAACACGGCCTGCGTGGTCTAGTTGTTCAGAGCTTCGCTCTCAACCCGGAGGTCGTGGTTTCGATTCCCGCGTTGGAACATCAAATAATGTTGTTTTCAAGTTTAGCTAGGGCAATGCAGGCTGATCACCTGATTGTTTGACAAGAAAGATGATCCATGCGTCGGATGGGCATGTAAAAAGTCGGTCTCGCGCTTGTTCTCTCACCAGTCGTGTCGGTTTACCGTCCCACTGAGTTATCAGAGTAATAGGAAGAGAATCTTTGTGTATTGCGCACACACTTGGGCACTATAAAATAACTCCTGCGTGCCTGGCCTGGATTCAATGAAATCGGCTACCGACACCGAAATCGGTGAGGGGAGCTATTATTATTATTATTATTACACACCGGTTGGACGAGGACCGAGTGCGGTTGCGGCGGCGGGGCGGCGGTGCGGTACCGGCGCAGGCGCTCGTCCTCCTCCCCGCTGGAGAGGCTGGACACGTCGCAGGAGGAGTCGAGGCGGCGCGCGGGGGAGCACTGCGCCGGCCCGCGCCCCGCCAGCGGCAACTCCTCGCCCTCCGCGCACCCGGACAGTCTGTAAGGCATCATTTGAATAAAGACATTACTATGTTTTCTGACGTCCAAGGGTCCTTGACACCAATAAAATAGCACATACTACGAGCTGTGTTCACATATTATTGAATCAAACAGCGTATAGTGGTTTAGGCCTAGCTCTCGACTCGGAGGTCGTGGGTTAGATTCCCGCGTTGGAACAACAAAAAATGTTGTATTTTAGTTTGTTTAGGACAATGCAGGCTGATCACCTGATTGTCTGACAAGAAAGATGATCCATGCGTCGGATGGGCATGTAAAAAGTCGGCCTGTTCTCCCGCCAGTTGTGTCGGTTATTCCTTCCACTGGGCTACGAGAGTGAAAGAAGAGAGAGTGCTTCTGTGTATTGCACACACCCTTTGACACTTTAAAATAGCTCCTGCGTAGCTGGTCTGGTTTCAATGAAATCGGCCACCGTCACTGAAATCGGTGTGGGAAGAATTATAATACATAAACTTGATATGGATCTTGGCTACACTTCTTATGGATCTAAGTTGTGTTAATGGTAACCATTATCAACTAAATATGGTAACACATAGCCTATGGTGGTAAAAAATCACCTTCTGTTCTCCTTGTGGTTGGTCCGTCGCCGGCAGCAAGGCTTGGCGAAGATACAGAACATAATACGGAGGAGGCAGCAGGCGAGCCCGGCCACGATGAGCGAGGGGCCCACCAGCCGCAGCGCTGGAGTTTTGAAACCCTGGAATCGATAGAAAATCTTTAGCAATCGTGCTGCAAGACGTTGGGTCACAATGTGATAATAATGATGATCATGAAAATAAATTATGAACTATGACATATTTCCTTATAATATGCATATTCTGCGATAATTAGATGCCCCGTTACCTTGAATATTAAGCACTCCAACCATATCGTTCATAGGCATAGGACTAGAAATGCGTGATTGACGAAGAATTGTGATCTCTTCGAGTAATTTTCGAGTAATAATATAACGTGTAGGAGTCACATATAATCCACTAGAGTCGTCGTGACGTCAGGGCTCAATTGCTATTCTCTCAAGTACGTTATACAGTTGTCTGACAATAACGGCAAAGGAAAATATCGTGAGGAAATCCGCACATGGTTGGCCCCAGGCGTATTGACTAGTCATTTCTTTGGATTAGCCACACCTTGTTGAGAGAATACGGAATGTCCTGGGCTCAATCTTTTTTTCTCTCAACTTGTCTCCGGTGCCGATGAAGTAGACAACGAGACCACAAGCGTGGCCAGCTAACACTCTTTTGTCTCGCTCCTTTTCTCTCTCACCTTTTCAATGCCGAAGAAATGGACGACGAGATTTATCGCAAGCGTGGCCAGCTTACATTATTTTCTCTCGCTCTTCCTCTCTCTCACCGTGTCTCCGGTGCCGATGAAGTAGACGACGAGGACAACAGCGAGCGTAGCCAAGCCAGCTTACATTATTTTCTCTCGCTCTTCCTCTCTCTCACCGTGTCTCCGGTGCCGATGAAGTAGACGACGAGGACAACAGCGAGCGTAGCCAAGCCAGCTTACATTATTTTCTCTCGCTCTTCCTCTCTCTCACCTTGTCTCCGGTGCCGACGAAATAGACGACGAGGACAACAGCGAGCGTAGCCAGGCCAGTTTACATTATTTTCTCTCGCTCCTCCTCTCTCTCACCTTGTATCCGGTGCCGACGAAGTAGACGACGAGATTTACCGCAAGTGTGGCCATATTACATTCTTTTCTTTCACTTTCTTCTATTTCACCTTGTCTCCGGTGCCGACGAAGTAGGACGAGATTTACCGCAAGTGTAGCCAGCTTACATTCTTTTCTCTCGCTCTTCCTCTCTCTCACCTTGTCTCCGGTGCCGACGAAGTAGACGACGAGGCCAACAGCGAGCGTGGCCAGGCCGGCGTACAGCAGCCGCGCCACTCCCCACCCGTCCGCACCGTCCTCCTCCGACTCCGATGATGAACCGTATGAGGCGTCCCGCACCTGGAACATGGGGTGTGGAGTTAAGCAACCATAATCTTAAATGTTCTAGGGGCTAATTGAAGATATTATTGCTAATTGTAGCTTACAAAGTTCGATGGCAAAATGTATGGGATTTGACATAAGCTACGCTAAATGATCGCGATTTGGTATGTCATTTAGCATACCTTGTGTCAAATCCCATACATTTTGTTATCGAACTTTGTAAGCGATAATTAGCGATGGCATCTTGCATCAGCCCCCTGTTCCTATAACATTAGAGGTATGAAGCAACCTTAGCCAGCTTGAAATCTCATGAGATTTGAGGCTCATAAGCCTGCAACTGTTGTAGTGCAAGTGTAGAATTACCTCATCAACCGTAATCAACAATGCCTCACTCCTGTATCTACCGTAATAATTATGGTCACAACCGTAACCATGAATCTGTTATTGTGTCTAGATTCTTGTTATAATATTCTTCTTTGAAACTTAAATAAGAACTATAAGTTTTCAAAATACAAATAGGTTGTACTTGTTTGTATCAAAAACTATTTAAGTAGCAAAGTCCATAAGTCTCTTAAGTAAACGTATTGTACTTGGTACTTAGTTTAACAAGTTTGTTGCCTTCTCACAAACTTAACGTTCTTGAAGACTGGTAATGGACATATCACTTGTTTTATAAATAACAACTTTAATGTGATACACAATATAAATAAAGAAATTACGAATGATAAAGAAAATGTGCTTCTAGCTGATCTCAGTCTTTACTGTGATCCATCTGACGTAGCTGACCAGGGGCCTACTCAAGATGCCATTGCTAATTATCGCTTACAAAGTTCGATAACAAAATGTATGGGATTTGACACAAGGTATGCTAAATGACATACCAAATCGCGATCATTTAGCGTAGCTTATGTCAAATCCCATACATTTTGTTATCGAACTTTGTAAGCGATAATCAGCGATGGCATCTTGAGTAGGCCCCCAGGGCCTTCATTCAAAATGCCGTTGCTATTATGACTTACGAAGTTCGAAAACAAATGAATGGGATTTGACATAAGCTAAGTAAATCCTGTCAAATTCCATACATTTTGTTTTCGAAGTTCCTAAGCGATTAAAGAGATGGCATTTGAAGATCTACTCTTGCACTGGAATTTTACAGTAGGTCTCTAATCTTAAATACGACGCTAGCGCCAAATCGGTTTGAAATTGAGTGTTGATCGAAATACATTTTATAACAACAAATTAAATCAGCGGGTTTCAGTCGTAAACGACAATATAGCATGAGATAAATAACTTCACAATAAGTAATCTACATTACATGGGATAAGTGATATCACAATATGGGGTAAGTAATATCTCCAGGAAATTAGAAAGGGGTAAACCCCTCGTGATGTTGCTTACCGCGTAAGTCGAGCAAATAAGAACGAAATTATAGAAACTTCTAATTATAATACATTGAAAACAAATATAAAACTTGGTGCCTTTGCAAAATAATAAGATCTGTACATTTTAACTGCGACTGCTGTCTATCTTAATGCAAATATCCAACTCATGCGATAATTATGGAGCAACTACGTGTTGGAGGCCCCGCTTATACAAAAGTACGGAAGTAGTAGTAGCCCAATAATTTCAAAGAGGTTGTGAGTTGCAAATGGACGAAGACTTAGAAGACCAAGAAAAACGAAAGAAGACCAAGAAGAACGAAAGAAGACCAAGATCAGGATAGTTAGCGCTACTTAGAGGCCTACGTTCATCAGTGGACGGTGGCCGGTGCCCATTGCTGCCACCCGATCCATGCCGTCCAACCTGAATGAGTAGTTTCCCCAAATCACTTACCCGGTTGGTGCGGTGCCACTTGCCGCGGGGGTCCCGGCGCGCGCCCGGGTGGTCCCCCAGCACGGAGCAGCGCCGCGCCGCGCCGCCCGCCCCCGCACCGCCGCCGCCGATGGACAGCGCAGCCGCCTCCTGCCACGCCGCCCGCCCAGCTGCGCACTGCCAACAAAAATATTTAATCAGCTTCACGGTCGAAATGGTCCATTTTGACGCGAATACGTCTTTAAAATTGCTTGTACAGGGATATAATGAATAATGACATAAACCTCACCGTAAGTGTACATACATAAAAAAGGCAGATTGAGAACCTTGTACTTTTTACGAAGTCGGTTAAAATTCGGGAAATGCAGTTTACATTACTGAAGAGATAAAGAATCAGATAATTTATTACGTAAGCGGTAAGGCAGCAGTGTCCATATTACAGTCACATCCCTGTTTAGTCCAACTAGAACACTAGGTAAATGGGCAGGTATTAGGGATTTAATATTGACTAAAATATTGATTAATCAATAATTGATAGATTTTTTCATTTCCACAAAATTAGGTTTCTTAAAAATCTATTTTTTATGAAAAAATTATCGGTTCTTCTAAAAATCGTTTTCTTATAAGCCTTGGTTTTTTTATTTTGTTTTTAAATACAAAAAAATAATAAAACATATTTTCATTATAACATATAGAAAAAATGAAACAAAAGGTATAAGTTAATACAAAAGGTTTGTACATAATATTAATATCAACATAAACGGCATCAAATTAGAATGGCGAGTATATGATTGAACCACAAACTCAAAAAAGGGTCGCAGCTGTATTAAATATATATTTCATATTTTTTATTTGTAGTTTTAGAAGTAATTTTATAGTAGATATAGTTTTTTTATTATTTTTGTTTGTTTTAGTTTTAAATGTTGTTTGATTTCAACATTAATTATAATATTTATGTTTCATATTTGAGATATATTTTCACTTCCCTATCAGGTGTGAATGCACTAGTTTGATTGGAAAATAAATAGCCAGATCGTATGATGGTAAAAGATTAGATACCGCTGCCTATACGGCCTATACCTAGTTATCCAAAACTTTCTTTTTTTAGTCCGAAGAGTGGTAAATGGACGCAACCCTACCCACTAAAAATCGGCGGTACTCCAACTCCACAGATACTCTAAACCTAGACATTAGAAGATTTTAAAGTACGTAATAAGTATTTTTAACATACTCTCAAAAGCCAATCTTAAGTTAAATTTCATAGTTAAATAAGAAACATCACGCTATCGAAATGTTGCCAGTTTGTACAAATACAAATTCAAAATTAAACGAGCCTCTAAATACATTTAGTATTCGTACATTACATGGTATGGCATTGACGACCTCCGTAGCGCAGTTGGTTGAGCGCGTTGGCGCTCGAACGAAAGGTCGCGGGTTCGAATCCCGCCGAGGGAACAAAAAGTTTTCAATGTTCCTGGGTCATGGATGTGTATTAAATTTGTGTATAATATAATAAAAATCTTAAATATGTGTATAGTATAAAAGTATTAAATATATTTCCGTTGTCTGGTACCTGTAACACAAGTTCTTCGGATACTTAGCACAGGGCCAGATTGACGTGGTGTGAAGCGTCCATAGATATTATTATTATTATTATTATGGTGATTTTGTAACAGTGTTGGATACCATAAAGCTCTGATTCAAGATGCCGTCGCTAATTATCGCTTACGAAGTTTGAAAACAAAATGTAGAGAATTTGACATAAGCTTCGATAAATGACATATGAATTCGCTTATCATTTTAGTCAGGGTTCCCCCATACATGGTTTTCTCTTGATTAGTATCAAGCAAATTTTTCTTGAGTAGCTTCATTTTGATGAGTCGCCCAAGAATTTCTTGGACGGAACTCTCGATTGTGGTAGCTAACAGAGTTAGCAAGGATAAAAAAAAATGCTCAACTTTCGAGCGTAGGACCGGAATAACGTACCAGGCAATTTGTAGGACAATTAAGTCTGTTGAATTACATTAATATTAACTAAGTGATAAAAACAAAATCAGCTGGCTACTAATAATTTAAGTTGACCTGGTTATCGATACAAGTTGGCAAGAGGGAACTCTTTGATCAAACCATCATTATCTTGACATTTATCAAAAAAAAAAAATATATTTTGGAATCACCAATTCCACAAACTTTATTCTTCCTATCTCTGTTAGCTACCACAGACAAGAGTTCCGTCCAAGAAATTCTTGGGCGACTCATCAAAATGAAGGTACTCACGAAAAATTAGCTTGATACTAATCAAGTGAAAACAATGTATGGGGGAACCCTGACTATTTACCAAGGTGGTAGTAATATCAACTTGGTAATGCAAACTAGTCTCTTTGACAAAAAAAATCATACATAATATATATAATACATATACAATGACATATAATTTGATAAAGCTAGTCTTAATTTTCATACAGTTCCTATTTAATAATTAACGAATACGCTGTTGTTAAATGTTCGTGCTATGAATCATGCCTCGACCATGACGCTATTATGCAACATTGCACAAGTCAAATTATAGATTAACCTGTTTTTGATTATTATAATACCTAAGGCGATATATCACAGTAGGTACTTTAACTGTCCACCACGCCTCTTTTGGCTCACGTTTTCATGATCCGCCCATTTGATTATTCCTATAGTAATACCTAGTGTTGCGTAAATATTGTTGCAAAGGTAAAATATTATGTTTTTATAGTGCAAATATTATTCATTACTATTTTAGTGTGTTTGAATTTATATATTAATAAAATACTGTGAAACATATAAAAAACTTATTAGATGTTGTCTCCAATGACTGTCATGCAATTCTTTAAGAGGAAACACAACAAATCTTTTTCCATCTGTTTCCTCCCGGAATAATGCTACTGGAGTAACATTTTTTTCCTGAGTATTTATGTATACCTACTATTTTAGTACGTCCCTTTATTCCATTTTTCATAAACAAAATAAATATGGACGAAAAGAAATATGGAAATATGGACGCCAGTAGTTCCGTTTTGACATTACAATATACATAGATAAACAAACAAACAAACTCTTCCGCTTTATAATATTAGTTTATATGAGTCGACTAGAATAATCTTTTGTGTCGCACAATGTGTATTGCAATGCCGCAGTTCACACTGGTGGAATGGAATCTTAAAGTTCAATACAAATGTTGTAAAAACACCTACATTCACTAAGATAAAAATAAAAAGCCAATACATAATTGTCAAACAAGTCACGGACGCTAAGCGGGGAAGACGTATCGCCTTATAAGTGGATTTGTTCGCTCCCTTATTGGCCACTATTTTTCATCCACCAATGTGGAACTACCCTAATAACGTGTTCTAATAAACAGGTTTGTGACGTCTGGCGCTCATGTGAAAGGTTGGCGATATCTTTATTCGATCGTGTTCAATGAAAAGTTTGATGATACCTGCCTTTTCTGTAATGCTTAATTTTGTTTGCATGTTAGTTTTTCTTACGTGAATATTAATCGTTTTCTTGGCACGTGTTTATTATTAAATCTAAAATTTTTAAAGGAATAAACAATTTATAAACTATAATCGATTTGTTATATAAATAAAGTTAGACAAAAGTTTCATCTTTTTGGAAAATCACAACCTTTGTAAATGGTAAAACCTATTGTCGCTTCGTCGTTAAATTCAGTAAATCTGTTCTAAACTAGCAACCATACCGTGGGTTTAAAGTTCATGTTTGTTATATATCAACCAAATGAAATAACATAATATTATGTTATTAAATGTAGTACTGTAGGTTCTTGATGGAAATACAGGTTACACAATAATGATACACAAATTACTTGCTACTAAGTGGAAAAAGTGAAAGTAATTTGTGTATCAATACTGTGCAAATTAAATAACGCACTTATAATAATATTATGTTGATGATGATATTCGTCCCTGATAAATTTAACCTAAAGGTAAACAAACCGAAAACATCGAAATTTTCACTTATTGTGCACACTTATCATATCACTTTTACAGGTATGTTAAAGGCTAACACTTCATTATCCAATACATTTTATAACAATGAGGGGTTTTCGAAGTGTCACTTTTAGGTACAGAGACTACCGTAAGATGGCGCTTGCATAATGTAATATGTCAAAAAAGTGGTTAATAGTTGCCAGATGCTGTTTTATACACAAAAATAATCCTTTCAAATTCCTTTCTTAGTGATCTCCTACACTTCCGAGGAAACCTATATACATTATAGCTCTCTGGCTTCGATATCTTTGATTTTTGAAACAAATAATTAATCACACTTTTCTCCCGTTTCCGTAGGGATTTCGGGAAGTTCTTGTTTAGTACTCCCCTATACTTAGATTCTTAGAAATATACATGCCAAATTTCAGCCTGCTGCCGAGTATTTTTGACTCGATGCTAAGATAAATATTTTACCTCTTGGGGCTCTTGCCAAATGTGACGACGGAGAGATGAAATCTGCTGGCGTAAAGTGAGTTTAACATAATATGAAGGATTTTTTTCTTATAGTTAATCCTGTTTTTATATGTTTGATAGCCACTATCCATCTTGATCTCCGAGTTTCATCTTGGGAAAGCGGTGGTTACCTATATTTTTACAAAATTGTACTGCGCATGGACTAGCCATGTTTAGTTTATTTCTCGGCACAATTAATAAATAATAAACTATTGCAAGTGAAAGAAAGAAAGTTGAAAGGTAAACAAAAAAAAAACAAAGCGGAAATTGACATTTTACACAGGACTTGACATATTACTTAGGTTTAATGCCATCTATCAGCATTTTTCTTAAACTAGTAGAACTGTCAAAATAAAAACCGCTCATTAAACAATAATATGTTTAAACATCTAATCTTTCACACAAAAAATACACCATTTTGACACTGCCGATTGTAGAATAAAAGTCTATTGTCTATGGATTCATAGCAAAAAAATCATTGTATTAATAATGGTCAATTGGCATCACTGACTAGTCTTTGGTTGTGTCATAGACGGGTTTGTTTACGTTTAGGTTAAATTGATCTCGGACGTACTATAAATAGCACACTTTTTCTCCTGGTCAGCTTAGATCAAACTCTTTGTGTAAAATATTGTAAATTGCAAAAGTACACCGTTAAAATACGCTAATATGATAATTTACATAATAACAGGCGCGGCACTAGAGCCGCACGCCGCACGCGACAGCAGCTGACCTAATGTAATTGATCCTTTTTAACCGACTTCTAAAAAAGGAGGAGCTTTCTCAATTCGACCGTATACATGTTTTTTTAACCCCCGACGAAACTAGTGTTATAAATTTCACACAGGTGTATGTCTATCTAGCATCGTAGCTCCGAAACGCATGAACAGATTTTGATCCAGTTTTTTGTTTGAAAGCTGACGTGATCGCGGGTGTTTTTAGCTATAATTAATCATCATCACTTCGCTCGCAGCGAGTCTGTCATGACATTCCCTAGGCATTTTTTATATTTTTACTATATTTTTTATTATTAATTATTGTTTCACCAACAGAACATCATTCGGTACATTTCAAAAAGAATTCAAACAATAGTTTTGCTTATAGGTAAAGTGAGTTCTAATGACAGGTGAAATACATTATGCTTTTCAATTGGCGACAAAGATATTGAAGTGTTTAATAATAATAATATAATAATATCTATGAACGCTTCACACCACGCCCCGTTCTAAGTATACGAAGAACTTGTGTTACAGGTACCAGATAATGGACATGTATATTTAATACTTTAATACTATACACATATTTAAGATTTGTATTATATTATACACAAATTTAATACACATCCATGACCCAGGAACATTGAAAACTTTTTGTTCCCTCGGTGGGTTTGAATCCGCGACCTCTCGCTTGAACACCAAGGCACTCAACCACTGCGCTACGGAGGTCGTAAACTTTGATGAATGACAAATGAATTGTAAAATATTTTAAGTAGACAGTAAATAATGTAACTAAGTAGATACTACTGCAATAGAACATCAACAGACAGTAATAAGTTTTACTCTGTAAAACTGAATAATATACTGTCTCGTATTGCAAATAACAAGTAAATACTGGACCGTGTAAGTCCAGTTGGCTGAACTTCCACAGAAGTCTCTAGAGACGGTTGATTGTAAGTAGGGCAATTTGACAGCCCCAGCGGTATGAGATGTACAATACCTACCTACTTGTAGACCTAAACTAGTCTAAATAAAGTCGCCTAGATATTGTAGATATTTTATATAAGCGTTAGGCCGTGTTTCACCAAGCAATGTTAAAGTTAACGCCATGTTAAAATACCATGCCATCTCATTCATTGACAGGAAATACGAGAGGGATAACATGATATTTAACATGGCGTTAACTTTAACATTGTTTGCCCGTGCCCACTTTGTTGAGCGTACGTTAGTGATGAAATTAAATTACATCGTGGAAACAGTAGATATATTTTCTATATTTTCTCACCGTTTAAACCTTTCCAGGACTTCCACGAATAGTTTTAGACTAAAAATAGCCGAATCGGTTCAGCCGGTACATTAATTTCACATTTAAAGACAAAAAATATTACGAATGTAAATTGTTAACAGGTACTTGTTACCAATTTAAATTTTATTGAGCCGTGAGCGAATGAAGTGAATGAAATTACCTCATCGAGCTGTAGATACAGGTTACAGTTGTGTACATACTTGTTAACGTTAAACGTTTTACAGTTGTTTAACAGTTGTGTACATACTTGTTAACGTTAAACGTTTTACAGTTGTTTAACAGTTAACTATTTACAAACAAAAATGCTTCTCAACTTTTTTGGATATTGTTATATCAGGGGCCTTGCTCTTCAAACTGATTCGATTGTGATTCAGATTCGATCATCCCAATAAATTGACGTTCTTTCCAAACTGATTGGATTCTGATTTAGATTTGATCGTGCCGCGTACTTCCCAATTGACGTTTGTTTATTTTGACTCTCAGTCGATTGATATGGTCAGGAGTACAAAAAGTTACGATGTAAAGATTTTCATTATTCCGGTTAGTTTCAAAGCAATCCACCAAATAAAAAACCTAAAGCCGTTGAGATCGAATTGATTTGATACTCGATTGTGTCGGGAGTGAGCCTGCAGGGACCTTACTCTCCAAACTGATTAGATTCTGATTCCGATCGTGCCGCGTACTTCCCAATAAACTGAAGTTTGTTTGTTTCGACCATCCGTCGATTGATATGGTTGGGAGTCCAAAAAGTTACGATTTTTATTATCCTGGTTAGTTTCAAAGCAATCTAATCTTGAGATCGAACTGATTTATTCTCGATTGTGTGTCTGTAGTAAACTAAATAAAAGTGCTTGCTTAGATCTAAGCAATTATTATTGATTGTGACCTATTAAAGTTACGTACTTCATACACGCAATAATATATACCGCTGGAACCATTCAATTTGCTACGGTAAAATATAACAGATGTGTTAATTCAGCATATAATTTACTACTATACAAAATTTCATCAAAATCCCTTCAGTAGTTTTTGCGTGAAAAAGTGACAAACATACACTCACAAACATTCGACCAATAATATTAGTGTAAAGTGTGATTCGATGTTTTACAGTTAGTAATGAACTAACTTATATACGGTAACAAACAGGTACATATTTTATGAAGTATAATGTTCCTACTTTCTCCATTATCGAAAATAATGCAAGGAGAGATGGGTGAAGACTAGTGGAAATTAATAAAATAAAAATTTAATAATCTTCCTTTTTTTAACATTCAACCTTTATAACTGCAAACATTTATTTAAATACTTACTCTACTTTCTGCTTTTTACACTATATATTACGGTTACGGTATTTACTGTTCCGTACCACAAAAGGAAAAAGACGTGTGGCACTCGGGGACTGCCGCGGTAAAGCTATTGCATAGTATTTTTTATTTTATATAGTTGAATAAACTTAATATGTAACTTTTAGTTCACAATGTTAAACCTAGATGGCGTTGTTACCTTTCTGCAGTTTTCTACATCGCGCTATCGAAAACATTAGTGAAATATATATAAGTATTGTAAAGGATTTTTATTGTTGTGTGGGGCTATGTTCGGAAATATAATTCTTATTAGTAACAAGTGAGTTATTATTCGAAGATTCGAACCCCACCACCCAAAGGACCAAGTGAGTGTTGTATAGGGGTTGTTACTTGTTAGGTTTTTTTTCGTTACGGAATTTCTGGATTCGGTCCCCACGCTCAAGGCTCGCGATAGAAGCTATGCAATAGCTTAAAAAGAAATTCTTGTATTGTATTTGGACATTTTTTTCTAGCCAGGGCGGCGATTCTCAGTCCTCGAACTTAGTTCCAAATATTAGTATATCCCGCTCGCACGCGCGGTAAATCTCATTTGCGTGAGCGGGACAGACCGATAGTAAAAACTAAGTTCGAGGACTGAGAATTAGGGCCCAGGTATGTAGAAGAAAACGGACATAATAGAAGATTTACCCAAATAAATAGATATTTCAAATACGCGTTCCATTTTTCAACCTTTCTTAATTAAAACTAAATTGTGCCATGTTCATTCTACGCCAAGAATTTTAACACAACGTTTTCATGTTATTCAAAGAAATTAAAATATTTTAAAACTGAAACATTTCTAAAACGTTTCAATGCGATGTTATTTTAATATATTTTGTCTCGCTACAGTTTATTCCTTTTTAAATTTAATTTAAAATATCACGGTCGTATAGTCTGAGATCCGCCAGCTTATTTTTTTGGGGAAAAATATAACCTATGTTTTAATTCATGACTTTGCATGGGCATATCAAATATCATTCAATCCGTTTACTAGTTTACGAGTCAGTTCAGATATATACATTTACATTTATAATAGTTGTAATAGTGTATTATTGTATTATAAATCTAAGAGGGAATATTTGTTTGATTGCATTGTATAAGTTTCCAAACTATTAGACCGATGTTAATGAAATTTGGCACACACATACAGTAAACTACGGGGTAGGAAATAGGCTACTTTTCATCGCGTAAAAAAGTACGGCTCCTGTCAGATTTTCTCACGAAGTCGCGGGTAACATCTAGTGAAGTTTAATTTTCGAACTGAAGTGGCGTTCTACTTACCATTGTGTTGAAGTAAGCCTTGGCCGACTCAATAAACGGATGTTATTGTCTATTGAGGTATCTATGTACAGGATATAATATTAATGAGTGATAATACTTTATGGTGTGTATGGGTCCCGTGTATAGTACTTAGACGACTTATCTTAATAGACGAATTATGACCAGAGGCGAAAAAACTAGGCCAGCTACGCAGGAGTTATTTTATAGTGCCCAAGTGTGTGCGCAATACACAAAGACACTCTCTCTTCATTTTACTCTCATAACCCAGTGGGGCGGTAAACCGACACGACTGGTGAGAGAACAGGTGCAGGACCAACTTTTTACATGCCCATCCGACGCATGGATCATCTTTCTTGTATAACATCTGCATTGTCCTAACCACACTTGAAAACAACATTTTTTGATGTTCCAACGCGAGAATCGAACCCACGCCACGTGACATCATACATCAATAACATATGGAAAAGTTTAAGGCAAAACGTAATTGTGTATATTATATTAACCAGCTACGATAAATTTCATACAAAGTTCATCATTCGGCCGAAACCTCTGACCACGGCGGTGACCCAAATTACCGACTTCATTAAATTCATATTTGCCACAGAGTTACGTCACGATACTCTGTGGCAAATATGAACTACGATAGCACAGAGACCGCAAATTTATTAGATATGCCGATTACAAAGTGTAAACTTCTAAATGTTTGGATAGACGTAAACAAAATCTAGGGGGAAGCCAAAAGGAAAGGTGATTTTGTCAGTATACTCGCGTGTATACATAATATGTTATTGAATGTACTGTAGGTTCTTGATGGAAATACATTGTACACAGTAATAATACTCAAATTACTTGCACTTTCTCCACTTTATTAGCTCGGTTTCGACTAAGTCATCACCTGATGATGACTTAGTCGAAACCGGTCTTGTATTTCAATAAATCTTATGTTTAACAACTAATAAAGTGGAGAAAGTGCAAGTAATTTGTGTAATATTACTGAGTATATGTATACCAGAATTATAAATCATAACGCGACAAATTACGATAAAAGATCTCCATAAAGTCACAAAAAAGATGAGTTTCAATCCTGTTCAGGTTTAGGTCAACTGTAGACTAGGAGCCAGCGAGCCCCAGCATGTTAAGATTCACTCCTTGTGGCTATTTTAGACTTTACACTTTTTTTGAGTTAAATTAAGTAATTTATATGAGGTGCCGAAACAAAAAGTGCTCTACGCTCTATTCACACTATATTCGGCTTAATCTATGAAACGAAAAATTCTGTATATGTTTGTTCCATTATAGCATCTAAATTAATGATCCGCAGTCAATAAAATAGATGTTAATAGTACTCGTAATATACCCTGGATAACATTACCTATATAATTTACGAAGTCGTGTTAAAGTTTATTAGTAAAATTTATGTTTAATACTGTAGTTGTACGAATAGATTACCTAACATACTGATCAATCAAACTGAAAAATTAAATTGAAAGCTTGGCTTTTTTAAACTTTCAACGAGGCGCACGTATTGAATTAGCTATTATGTATATGTGGAGTTGAAAACGATATTGAATCAAGAATGACCCTTTGTACACTCCATTATTCAATTTAATCTAAACGTTAACAAAAAGAAAATAGCTATATTGATACCAATACGAGTATCAGCCATTAGAGAAATAAAGAAATAATATGATGACATATTATTTCTTTTTTTCTGTTAAAAAGAAATAATATGTCATCTAAAAATTTCGACTAAATGTCGCATCGGTTTATCAACTAAAGTTATTCTCCTGTTTATGGTAAAACATAAAAAATATTTTTTTTTTAGTTTTTGACAAAAAATACATTTCCAAAATGAGGACAGGTAGTATAATCGTATCGTAAAGTTATAGTGGCTGTTCATTTTACACCATGTTTTTAAGAAATTCATAAAAAAACAAAAAGTACTGTATATTATATTATAAGCCCCAGACTGAGTATAATATATTTACCGAAGTGTATGTGCTCAAAACTGACAAGTAATAAATTACCTCATTCAAAGTTGGACAGTACGTTGAACACAAACAATAACACTAGATAAATACAAAAAAGTATTTGAAATAAATCTTGACAAACTTTTCTTCACATGACCCGATCCAGAGTTTCATCTTGATACAAAGAAAATCCCAAAGAATTGTCTTCTTATTGATTTGAACGTTGAGGATAGTAAAGGACCAAAGTTTGGTTGATAAAAGTTGAAATGCGACACGAAATGATGAAACATAAAGTATAGGTACAGTCGGCTGCACTAACATGGATACATCTACAAATGTGCAAAAATATGTCTACGTTAGTTTTTCAAAAATATCGTCACCTTATTGCATTCAAAGCGATGTAACCAGCAAAGTGTTTCAAAATGATGAATACATTATTTTCATAATGAAGTAAACAGCAGTATTTCAGTGAATAGTACACACACTTAAATTCATAATTATGAACACGCAACAAATTTCAGTAGCATGTAAACATTGTTTATTTCATTATAATGTAAACGTTAATTTTGTGTTTCAGAAAAGGCTGGTCAAAATTTAATTACATTGCAATATATACAATAATGAATTCTATAAATAATAGAGGTGATATGTTGACGGGTATTATTATTGACGGTTATTTAAAAATCACACATACATTAGAATATCAATTATATTCTTTAGTGTAATAGGTATAACTCTGATACACGCGAACGTATATATTTCAAAGACTACTTTCATCGGTTTTTATAGTCTACCCTCAAACTATAATATGATCAAAACTAAACAATGTTAATATCGTTCTGTATTAGTAATATTGTAAATATAAATAATATAGACTAACACGGGCATCATGAAAAACATCTCATATTTTAAAATAATAAAAATTGTAGTTTTAAATGACTCCATTTGGATTACCTAAGCTTAACAACAAGAAACAAACCAAAAAAAAAAATTTATTACTGAATAATGAATATTGAGAAGTGCAAACGATAACTGTAAATTAACTCTGTTGTACAAACTCGTGACTAAATATTTCTGGTTTCGTTATCATCATATTATGTATAGTTTGAGGGTAGAAGTAAAAACCTGATAAAAACAGTCTCTGAAATGTTTCTTTGAAAAAATTGTATTATGTTCGCGTAAAATTTCTGATCTACTGCAATAAATTGGATAATTCTTGTCTTTTCTTGTTTTTTTTTTAGTCAGAAAAGCAAAATTATTTTTTTAACTAGCCCCTGAATAGTCAAAAATTGAATGAACTGAAGACGAATTATTGCGATCTCGTCAGCTAATTGAATAAAAAAAAAAAGTATATCAAAATCGGTCCATCCATTTAGTAGTTACGATGCCACAAGCAAACAGACAAATATACATAAATAAACGTCAAACTTATATCATAGTGTAAGTTTAGTTTGCAGACACGCAAGCTAACATTTTGTGTGATAAACAAAATTAATATAATATTAAAATATCATAGATATAGTTTGAGGGTAGAAGTAAAAACCTAACAAAAATAGTTTCTGAAATATATGTTTAGGTAAAATATCTGATCGACTGTAATAAATTTCATAATTCTTTTCTTTTTGTGTTTTTTCTAGTCATAAAAGTAAAACTATTTTTAAGTAACACTCGAATTGTTCAGCAGTAAGCAAATTTATTTTGTTGAATCATAGCTTTAATGTTTTAACATGACCACGTCAGCTTTCAAACAAAAAAAACTACATCAAAATCGGTTCATCCGTTTGGGAGCTACGATGACAGACATACAGACAGACTCGAAAAATCACTCTGTTTTTGTTGGAGGTACAAAAAGGGATTTTTTACTAATTCAATAGTGCAAATTTCATGTTTCTACCATTTGTAGTTACGGCTGTGCGAAAAGAAAAAGAAAAAATGAATGTATACATCTTATTGGAACATACCCCGAGTACATTTTTGTGGCATTTAAAACATATTTGCAGAAAAGTGAAAAATGCTAAAATTTTATAAGTGTATCCATATTATTGATACAATTAATGTTTACATTGTAATGAAGTAAACAATGTTTACATATTATTGAAATTTGTTGCGTATCCATAATTATGAATTTAAGTGTGTATACTATTCACTGAAATACTGCTGTTTACTTCATTATGAAAATAATGTATTCATAATTTTGCAACACTTTGCTGGTTACATCGCATTGAATGCAATAAGATGACGATATTTTTGGAAAACTAACGTAGACATATTTTTGCAAATTAATCCATGTTAGTGCAGCCGACTGTACATCATTTGTTGATGGAGTGTACCAAGTTTCGGAGTCAAAGAGATTTATTGTTTAAAAAATTTAATTTTAATTTGTTTTCGGTAGGGCTTGTGCAGTCTATTCTTTCCGACCCAATTTCAGACGTAGCTGTTTCGTCCGTATTTTTGCCAATATCGACGATAACTGTGTAAATTAATATTGTATTGGGTACAATGGGATTGACATATCTTTGGGTCAAAATCCCTAAATAAATAAAATAGATAAAAAAAAGTAAAGGTGACCTTTTACTCGACACAAAACCAGACATCTATACATATAATAAATCTGTAGAGGAGTCGTGTCTGTACATTGAAGATATTTGAAAAAAAATATGATAGGGGACCTTTATTTACGCAATAGTACCCAAAACTATGATTTTTGAAATTTTTGTCTGTTTGTCTGTTTGTCTGTTTGTCTGTTTGTCTGTTTGTCTGTGGGTTTGTGCACGCTAATCTCAGAAACGGCTAATCAGATTAAGATGGACTTTTCACTAATATATTGCGGCAAGCTTCACTTAACATTTAGTGTTTGTTTTATGTAAATCGGTTCAAAAATAAAAAAGTTATGACAATTTTAAAAGATCATGTCGTTTTTGCTGGACGTTTGTAGGAAGCGCGCGCCGGGTCCGGGAGCCGCGCGCCGCCCGCGCCGCGCCGCGCCACTATAAATTGTATTCGCAGCAAACGCACCGGGGCCGCGGGGGTGACTTTTATTTGTTAGTTTTAGGCTTGCTAGGTATTGTGTAATATTTTTAATGTAAGATTTTTTTTCTTGAGTTTATTACGAAAGTTATTTGTATAAAATCAGTTAGTACTTTTAGTGTAAAATCCTTTGTGATAAGTAGGTACTGTATACATATTTGTTAGCGTAGGTTAGTAATAAGTAAATAAATAAAAACCGGCCAAGTGCGAGTTGGACTTGCGCACCGATAGCTCCATACAAACCTGATTGACATAGAATTTTGATTTGGTTACAGCTTGAATATATTAGAGACCTAAGTATTTGTTATAAGTTTCAATTATACACATTCATGACAAACGGTACTAAGTTTAAAAAAATCTAAATATTTTTACTATCTAGGTATATAATGTTACTAAAAACGTATGGTTTTAGACGTTGCTTGGTTTCAAATTTTATGATTTTGAGTTCACGGGAAGTAACCTTTAGGTTTTGATTCCCTTACGAGTGTCGAAAATGACGAAATTTAGCGACATACCTAAGCGACTGCTTTTGGTTGCATTGGCTAAGAAGTCTGATTTTTTCACTGCTTCAAGGAACAGTAGGTATCCTGAGTATTTTATATAATTTTCATTTTGATACCTACACGCGTTTCTGAGTAAAAGGGTCTTGACAGACAGACGGACATGGAAATGATCTTATAATATGTGTTTCGTTTTTTCCTTTTGAGGTACGGAATTTTAAAAACAGTTTTAAGATTTTCATAAATATATTGCTCTTTTTTTTGTTTTTTCTATTTTATAATATATACGTTAAAAAACATCTTGATAGTTACTAAACTGTGTTACAGGGGAAAACTGTTGATACAACTCGATTCCAATCGAGTTACCTTTTGAAATTCTAGCCTTTAACAGATTATTATGGGTTTTTTTGCCAAATATCATAATATTGATAGAGTATTCTCATATACAAATCTATCTTACAAGCGATAGCGCGATGCAGAGCAGACCATAATAGCGACATCTATACGCCAAATGCCGTACTTTTAATATAATTATAGCAAAGTTGAGTAGGTACCTACATTAATACAATACGTTATCCGAGAGTTATACTCAGCGTGCATCATTAGCAATGTATAATATTATTTTGCATTGTATATTATAGTTCTCATTCCGTCCGTTAAAATTCATACTACAGCCTACTATTGTCTATTACTGTACATTTTTATAGTCTTCTTTGTCCAAATTATGTATTCGATAACTGCATAATACATAGAATTTTGATTAACATAAGTATTGTGTTTACAGTTAATCTAAAAAAGTTATGTCAATATAAGATAGATTTATGTTTTTCTTGATATTTTTATTTCTTAGTTTTTATTATGGATGGAATGGTTTTTATGTTAGGTAAAACTTAGGTTTGTTTTCTTTCTTTTGGGACTTTCTATATTTTGTTATTTTTCTGTATAAAATCAGTACTTTAACAGTGAAGTAAGTGTTTGGTTATTAATAAATAAAAAACCGGGCAAGTGCGAGTCGGACTTACGCACCTAAAGGCTAAAAGACCGCAAAATTTTACGGCGCGCTGTCATCATTGTCGCCACACCAGCAGCGTCGGCGTAGAAACGATCATCGTCTGCAGTCGCTGCGGCGCTACTAGATATTCGTCGTGTATGTGAGCGTACTATCAAGTAGTCCCGTTCGCATTATAGTAATTGTAAACGGTCGTTTGTCAAGCTGGTAGTAGGAATTGTCAACATAAAGTAGTTTTTTAAATACCTCGACGACAGTTTTTATAACTAAAAATATTTTTAAAACAGATTTATTATAACACTGCCCTAAATTACTTTTCCACGCGTACGGAGTCGCGGGCACAGCTAGTATAAAATAAAATAATTACAGTATCAAAACCATAGGCTTGCTTTGTTTCAATTAAGTTTAGTAAAAGGTTTACGCTACACGCAAAAGTACTACCTCGCTCTGTCAGTGTCTACATAGCGTACAAAATAAAAAAGCCGACAACATAAAAATATTTAAAAATAACCGTGCACTTGTGAATCTGTATGTTACTATAGCATATTGTTAAATAAGTATTAAAATAATGTTATATTTTTTTATCACTGATAAGTCGGCCAAGAGCATAATTGTAAGAGTGGGACCTATTTATAAGATCTCATATAATTTATGAAGTAAAGTAATACTATGGAATGTCTATGTTGCAGTCATCTGGTTGAATCTGCTATTTGATTAATTAACTAGCGCGTTCATTGAATTCTATTTTTACCAAAAAATTCAATGAATCCGAGTTTAGGACAACAAAAAACCAAACTTTTTAAACTTGAAAATTACCGAATGTGTACTATTATAACGCACATTAAAGTAAATTAATCAAAAAATATATCAACACATTGCTATCTGTACGAGCTGTTTGACGCCATTAAATGAACGCGCTAGTCATTAAATTGAATAAGCAGATTCAACTAGATGACTGCGACATAATATATAACATTAATAGAAATAGTTTACATAGACAATATCGACCTAAAGGCAGTGTCTACTCAATAGTTACTGTCTGCTTTGAAGACCGCTCCATTACGTCCAATTCATATTCTATAATCTATACTCGTGTTGCTAGAGACAGATAATTTAAGTAACTAGGTCCTCTATAACTCAGTTTCTATACTTAGGTTGCTAGGGACAGGTACGCAACTGACTCATGTACAATTCGTATTCTGTACTCATGTTGCTAGAGACAGACAACTAGGTCTTGTACAACTCCGTTTCTATACTCAGATTTGCTAGGGACAGGTAGGCAACTATATCGTAGTTCGCATATACCATATCTAAAGACATTGGCTACTCAACAGTTACTGACTATATTAAAGACCGCACCATCACCGGCAATTCATATTATATAATTTATACTCGTGTTGCTAGAGACAAATAAGTAAGTAACTAGGTCTTGTATAACTCAGTTTCTATTCATGTTGCTAGGGACAGGTAGCCAACTAACTGATGTACAATTCATATTCTGTAGGTACTCATGTTGCTAAAGACAGGTAGACATTTAACTCGTGAACAATTCATATGCTATGCTGATGTTGCTAGAGGCATATTATTAACTAGGTCTTGTGAAACTCAGTTTCTAAACTCATATTGCTAGAGACCTATAGATAGCAAGTTCACAGATTTTTTATACTCAAAATATAATAGAGACCGACACGTAAATAGCTTATTTTCTTTTTTTACTTTAAGTGATTAGTTACATAATATTATACTATTTTTTATGCTCTATATTGCTAAAGATCGATACAAAATTAGCTCACTCAGTTTCTATATTCTATATACTGAAACTCAGTTTCTATATTCAGGATACAAGACACCAATAAGTAACAAGCTCGTTTACTCAGTAATGTTGCTAGAGACCAATAGGTAATGCGCCCATTCACTCAACTTCTATAATACTCAGGTTTAGGTAAGGTACAGTATAATTATGTACAATTTTATCATCATACTAATACATATATTATACAACTAGCTGTGCCCGCGACTTCGTTCGCGTGGTGTTTGTTTGACTTAAACCGTTTATGCAGCGCATGCAACGAAAGTCCCCAAATGTAAATTGTTTGTTTGTATAAACGCGCTAATGTCCCGTATATGACGCCCAACGCCGCGACGACTGACGCCGCGACGCCCGACGCCGCAACGCCCAACGTCGTGGAGCCGACGCCCGACGCCGCGACGCCCGACGCTGCGGTGCCCGCCGCCGCGACGTCCAACGCCGCGACGCCCGACGCCACGACGCCCGACGCCGCGACGCCCGACGCCGCGACGCCCAACGTCACGACGCCAATGCCCAACGCCGCGACGCCTAACGTCGAGACGCCCGACGTCGTGACGCCGACGGACGCCGCGACGCCCAACGCCGCGACGCCTAACGTCACGACGCCGACGCCCGACGCCGACTTTCAATCCGACGTTGCGCTGCTTGCACCGACCGCCAAATTTTTCGGCGTCGGGGGTCTACTCTCGGTGCGCAATTCCAACTCGCACTTGCCCGGTTTTTTATTTATTAATTACCATATGCTTGCAGTATAAGCGATGTCGAAATTTCCAAACGTATATCTTCAAAGACTAAGTAGTAGTGGTATTACATTAATATTTAAAATCGGTTCATAAAAGACGAAGATTTCCACGAACAAACATAAAAAAAACATATATTTACGAATTGAGAAACCACCTCCTATTTTGGAAGTCGGTTAAAAATATTATGTTGATTATTTCATGTTACAATCTACCTTTGTGCCAAGTTTCATTTAAGTACGTTGAGTAGTTTGGCTGAAATACCGTCAAATAGGTAGCTACAATTTTTTGAAGATCCCACGGGAACCCTTACGTTTTTCGGGATAACAATTTCCAATAATGCTCTTCAGGTCATAAGCTACCTGCCTGCCAAATTTCATTTAAATACGTTGAGTAGTTTGGCTGAAATACCGTCTAATAGGTAGCTACAATTTTTTGAAGATCCCACGGGAACTCTTTCGTTTTTCGGGATAATAATTTCCTATAATGCTCTTCAGGTCATAAGCTACCTGCCTGCCAAATTTCATTTAAATACGTTGAGTAGTTTGGCTAAAATACCATCTAATAGGTAGCTACAATTTTTTGAAGATCCCACGGGAACCCTTTCGTTTTTCGGGATAATATTTACCTATAATGCTCTTTAGGTCATAAGCTACCTGCTTGTCAAATTTCATTTAAATACGTTGAGTAGTTTGGCTGAAATACCGTCAAATAGGTAGCTACAATTTTTTGAAGATCCCACGGGAACCCTTTCGTTTTTCGGGATAATAATTTCCTATAATGCTCTTCAGGTCATAAGCTACCTGCCTGCCAAATTTCATTTAAATACGTTGAGTAGTTTGGCTGAAATACCGTCTAATAGGTAGCTACAATTTTTTGAAGATCCCACGGGAACCCTTTCGTTTTTCGGGATAATATTTTCCTATAATGCTCTTCAGGTCATAAGCTACCTGCCTGCCAAATTTCATTTAAATACGTTGAATAGTTTGGCTGAAATACCGTCAAATAGATAGCTACAATTTTTTGAAGATCCCACGGGAACCCTCTCGTTTTTCGGGATAATAATTTTCTATAATGCTCTTCAGGTCATAATCTACCTGCCTGCCAAATTTCATTTCATTCCATAGAGCGGTTTCAGCGTGATGCGATGACAAACATTCCCATACGGACAGACAGACAGACAGACAGACAGACAGACAGACAGACAGACAGACAGACAGACAGACAGACAGACAGACATTTTTTTCAAAAATGTTAGTTTTAGGTTCTGTGGCTCTTATAGACCCCCTTTTTTTGATTTTCACTTAAATATTCTTAATGTACAGACATGACCCCTCTACAGATTTATTATAATTTATGTATAGATATAGATATAGATGTACAGACATGACCCCTCTACAGATTTATTATATGTATAGACAAAAGTACAAATTAATTTGACATGAAATAAATTTTCAATTAACTTGGCTCTAATGAACATGTAGTTAATCTAAATTCTAGTGCTAAAAAACTAATGGAAAAATTTGCAAAGAATGCCATAAAACATGTACTAGCGTTCAGATATTTTTTGCACGTCATCAGAAAAGATTGTTAACCTTTGGCAAATTGTGGGCAAATGTTAGCATATTTTTAGTTACGGATGAAAAGCTTACAGCTCAATTTGGCTTAATGGTTAAGCATAAATATAGCACAAGGTATAAATCATAATATAAAATAAGTTTCTTGATGTAAGTTTCTTAAGTAAGGTTTTGATGGTTCTTACCTCGTGGATACAAAGTACTATTCTGTCAAAACTACTACAAAAGCATGGAAGTGTAAAAAATGTGTATTAATATAATTTTTATTACTTTATATACATAATGTAATCTAATAAGAGACTAAGGCCGTGTTTCACCAAGCAATGTTAAAGTTAACGCCATGTTAAAATACTCGTACCATGCCATCTCATTCATTGACAGGAAATATGAGAGGGATAACATGATATTTAACATAGCGTTAACTTTAACATTGCTTGGTGGAACACGACCTAAGCGCGTGTTTCACCAAGCAATGTTAAAGTCAATCCGTCGTTAAATATCATGTTGTTCCTCTCGTAATTCCTATCAATGAATGAGAAGACATGGTATTTTAACAAGCCGTTAACACTAACATGAGTGAAATAGGGACTAAGAATTTCTTTAGATAAATAATAGGTATGGTAAACTGTACAATTTTAGAGCAAAACACAATTGGTTAAATGATAAATGCTACATAATATTATTACCTGTTTATCATCTATTAATTTTATCAATAGACTGTATCTAGATATAATAATATATTCGCTTCATCTTCTACCTGCAGAACTGCTGATAAGACGACGGCGACGTTATAAACGATTATTGGTTACCCATGATGTTGGCTTTGTTGTGGACATGACGTCATTATGCCGAAAGGTGCTTGTTATCCAACACGCACGTTTTCGAAGGTAATGCGAATCTGCAGGCATAGCATGAATACCCTAGAAATAAGTTCTACGTCAGGATAGAAAAAGTGACAGATTGTAGAAACACTTTATATGAAGCAAAATAGCCATGGCAAAAGAAGTAGTAATAGTAGTTATTGTAAGGAAACGAGACCGAAACATTGTTATTAAGAGGAAACACAAAAAAAAATAAAAAAAAATGGAGGATATTTATTTTGTTTTTTTTTTGTGTTTGTCTGGATAAAGGAGAATTAAAAATCTTTCATGTTTTAAATAAATAGCAGATTGACTTGGCATTCGCAGTAAACGATCTGATTTAATATGAATCACTTGTGAGATAGATAATAATATGTACTAACATTATGTTTTCATGCGATTGCCAAGTCAATCTTCTTTTTTTTATTTAAAACATGAAAGATTTTTATTCTCCATTTTCCAGGAAGATTACAGGGCTCGCGCAGGTCTTCAAAAATGATATTGAGGTTTCTATATTTTTTTTTTCTAAACTAGTTTGTGTGAGAGACGCTTCCAAAGTGGAAAAATGCGTCCCCCTGTAACTTCTGAAGTAAGGGCATATAAATGTAAAAATAATATATAATAACCATATAAACTTCCACTGTAAATTGGTTTGAACGAGATCTAATATTTAGTTGTTTTTAATACGTTTTAAATCGTAAACCACATTTTACATCATATTCAATCAACTCAATTATACTGTACGGAACCCTACGTGTGCAAAGCTCGCACTTGGCCGGTTTTTTAGTGCTGCTGGAGATAAGCCTCCCCATGTCCTGTCCCCCATGAAATGATTAGGGAATCATTTCAAAGGGGACAGCTGCCCATACGATGCGAACAAGCGAGTTGGAGAGCGCGATTTATACAGGGTGTAAAAAGAGCAGTCACTATAACTTTGAGATACGATTATACTACCTTTCCTCATTTTGGAAATGTATTTTTTTGTCAAAAACTAAAAAAAAACATTTTTTTTACTTTTCACCATTTTTTTTTTGTCACAAAAATATAGCAAATATAAAGCAAACATTTTTTTTTTAATTGAAAAAAAAATCATTTCTAGAATGACAAAAGGTAGTATAATCACATCCCATATTTATAGTTACTGCTCTTTTTACACCCGTTATATCACTTTTTAAAAGCTTCATTGTACATGGACAATTGAATATTTAAGTAAAAATGCAAATTAAAACAATGGATATGTAACAGATGCAAATAGGCTTTTAGTTTTCAATGGAGTTTTGAGGAGCTATTCGAACGTCACTTTCAGGTAAATGGACGCTTTTGTTGGGAACTTCGTAAAAATGTTGTAACGAACATTTATTTTGCTTTGTGTGGCTTTACACTAGCGGCTGTGACAGATGGCTCTGTCTGTACAAAGTTAAATAACAGTAGCTGATGTATGCGAAATAATTTTTCATTAAATGGAGTACTTAGGTACTAACTATGTTACATGGTTGTTTGCTGAATAACAACAAATAGTTGAAACAAGTTTATAGTGCAATACAGGGTATAAAAAGCAGTGACTATAACTTTGGGACCTTAACCCACAAAAATGTTCAGTTGTTACTTTCACTCGCAAAAAAAAATATCATTAGCTACGATTACTCTCTTAAGGATCAATCGTTACCTAGAAGTACCATAGTAAGAGACCTAGGAGTCATTCATGACTCAAAATTATCTTTTAACTCGCATATGGATGATATAATAGCATTAGCATCTAAAGCACTTGGCTTTTTAAAACGAAATTCTAAAGAATTTCAACGCGCTAAGACGCTGAAAGTCTTATATTGTTCCTTGGTTAGAAGTCACCTTGAATATGCCTCCCAAATATGGAATCCTAGATACCAAACTCACAACAATAGAATCGAAAACATCCAAAGAAAATTCATACGCTATCTATGTTATCAAACCAAACAACCGTATAAAAGCTCTCATTATAAGTCAGTTTGTATTAAACACCATCTTCTTACATTAGAGAACCGTCGTGAAATAGCTGATCTGTCTTTTCTTGCAAAAATTGCAACAAACTCTATTGATTGCCCTGATCTGTTATCAAAGTTGTCTTTTAAGATTCCGTCTAGATCCAGTAGACGTCATGTTCCCTTTTTCCCAAACTTATTACCGACAGAATTCCTTCATGTATCGTGCAAGCAAGCAATTCAACTTAGCCTGTTCCACAATAGACCTGGACATATTTAATTGTAATGTCGCGGCTCTAAAGAGGCTTCGCTTTGTACCTATGCATTTCTGGATTTCAAATTGAATTATTTTCTAGTTTCAGATATTTAGACCCATTTTTTACGAAGTCGGGTTATAGTTTTCTAATCTTTTTTTTATTTCATATTTTTCTGTTTCCACATCAAATATAATAATTATTATATTTTTATTTGATTGTCCATTACATAGAAAGTATCAACTCCTAGATACTACTTGTACGACCGCATTTTAACCCTTTATTTTGAATTTAACGATAAAATATAATAATAAATAAAAAATATAAGTACATATTCGTAGTATGCTTGCCAAAACCTATCTTTTGATACCAAACACGAGACAAATATATTAATTAAATTTTTTTTGGAGATAGTTTTTGAGGTATAATTTTCAAAGTCAAAAATTTTTAAAAAAATTATATAGCCTATGTTACTCGCGGCATTAATACGAATCGATTAACACCTCGGTCATCAAAATCGGACCAGTAGTTTAGCCGCTACGAGGGAACATACATACATACATACATAAATACATACATACATACATGTACATACGTAGACTGCCAAAATCATTACCCTTCCTTTTGGCTTCGCCGAAGTCGGGTAAAAAAGGGTGTACTTTGCATATTGTTTTTAGCTATAATAAAACAAAAATATCAATTTCTAAAAGGATCTGGTGATGACAATGAAGATTATAATTTATATATTTTATTTTTTTAAATAAACAAGCATTGTTAGAAAAGGTTTCAAATTTCTCCAATTTATTGCACGATACGCAGCCTTAATTCGGTCAGTCACAAGCCCGTAGGCTGATTATAATATATCAATCAAGTGTAACGTGACAGCGATATTGTACACAATTATACAACTGTCGAATTGTTGCGACATACATAATCAGCCTGCGGCGTTTTCATTCCGTTGCAATATCAAAACGTAGTACACAATATACATGATCCAGATCAGACACCTCATAACTACATTTAAATTGAACGACGAATAACCATGCTCGTAACAAACAAACTCACACTCATAAACCCGTGACCCGGTCACGCAGTCGATAGGACGCGGTGTATCGAGCGAGTGCTCAATTATTTTTTTTCTAATTGTATCTAGCCATCAGATGAATTGCTTTTTACAACACAGGAGCCATCGGAAAGGTCTATCTAAATCAAAGCGGTATATTATAATAATAGTAGGTATTACGATATTTGGAAATTATAATAAACGTTTAGGGCAGACAAAAAGCGATTATCGTAGACTTTTAAACAATTGTTGTTTTAGTACCTGCAAATATATATTATTATTATTGAAAATACTATTGCTGAAAATATATCGAAATGTTTACCATCAAAATTTCGACCTGATGGCGAACACATTTGTGTTAGTTACGACTTACTGTTGACCGTAGAGGACAGTAAACCCTGAAGCTCGAACTTTAATCATATTCATAATTTTTACATAATTACTTATTCACGAATTGCTTAAATTAAATACTAATTTCCGACTTTATTTATAATAACTATATAATTACGAGATCCTTAATTCGCAGTATTAAAAGAAATATATTCAGTAGGTATTATCACAATAATACAATTTTAAAACGTCTTATCTACCAACCATTTGCTAACATTATTAAAACTGAGAAGGTATATAATCTGTCACAGCTAAAGTTTATATGGAGGAAAGTGTGCAAAAAAAAAAACTAAAAGTAAAAAAGTAATACCTTACAACAACACTTACTATACCAGAGATAAGGTTGATTTAAATCATATTACGTCAATTAATCGGTGTCTTTTGGTAAGTTAACTTTATCTGTGGAATTTTAAACAGCCTTGCGAGTGCGAGCGTGATGTAATTATATATCTATTCCTCTCTTTCTCTCTGATAAATGTTTTACCAATCAGCATTCAAAACATGTCAACTTGAATCCCATGTTAGTTGATAATACATTTGAATATTGTTTCGGAAACCGGTCGTCAAACTACAAAACATTAATTCCCTAACCTATTACTATCCTAGTCATCCCTACACCCCTATAACTATAAATAACTAACCTGTCCCGATGTGCTCAAGTGTCATTAATATGCCCCAGTAAGCCAACCTTCAGCATACTCAAGCTTCATCAGGAAAATTATGAAAATTAATTACGAAGTACGTTTGCCCGCGTCTCCGTTCGTAATAAAACCGTCTACTTACATTGTACTTTAAACTTTGCCTAAACTACTGATGTACCAAATCTCATCACAATCCAGTAGTTTTTGCATGACAGATAATAATAGCTCCCCTCACCGATTTCGGTGTCGGTAGCCGATTTCATTGAAACCAGGCCAGCTACGCAGGAGATATTTTATAGTGACCAAGTGTGTGCGCAATACACAGAAGCACTCTCTCTTCCTTTTACTCTCATAACCCAGTGGGACGGTAAACCGACACGACTGGCGAGAAAACAGGCGCAGGTCCGACTTTTTACATGCCCATCCGACATCCGTCATCTTTCTTGTCAGACATTCAGGTGATCAGCCTGCATTGTCCTAACCAAACTTGAAAAAAACATTTTTGTTGTTCCAGCGCGGGAATCGAACCCACGACCTCCGGGTCGAGAGCGAAGCTCTGAACCGCTAGACCACGGAGGTGTCCATGACAGATAATAATTGAAGACATGAATGGATGAAGGTGATATGTCGCAAAAATATATCCAGAAAATTTAGTTTAAACTGTCACTTTTCAAAGTTATAGTGACTGTCTTTTTAAACACTGTATATAGTATGCTCTATTCACTAACTTGTATACATTTTACAACTTTATTTTAATATAACTTTATAAAAACCCCGTATAAACTTTAATACATTTTGTATAGAAGTTGTAACACGATAAATAATGAACTATTATCGTCGAACTCGACGCAACTCCGCTCAACTTCATAGAATTTAATAACTATGCTTATACGTTTAATCCATTTATGCAAATTGTTGCACAGTTTTTGAGCGTTTATTTAACGAAATTGATATTTTAGAATTAATTCTGCTTATTGATTCTTAAATACATGGTTTAAAGGTAAATAACATAATACTTTGGGATGTGTATGTGCCGCTTATGTAGAGTTTACTGTGAAAGTAAAACGCTTTAAAGTAATTTTTAATTTTAATGTTTCTATTAGAAATGGCCCAATTATTTAATATTGCCCATACAATAATTAAAAAAAAATTAACTCTTTCAGCGCTAATACTACTTTCATATTAAACTCTTTCTACGTGACACATACACACCCTAAAGTATCATCTCATTAATATAACATTTTATCCGATATAAAGTGAATTTAATAGTATATAATATCAATAATTATGTAGGTACGCAAAGGCTAGATTCGTCATAATTTCAGCTATGAAGTCTACTGATATACAGTGTGTAAAAAGAACAGCCACTATAACTTTGAGATACGATTATTTGTTTATTTTTATTTATTCATTTTGTTTGGGAAACCAACAGCTTATTAGTAACACAGTTACAGTACAGTATAGATAGCATGAAAGCCAGTAACAGGTTCCCACTAATAGATTATACTATCTTTCCTCATTTTGGAAATGTATTTTTTTATGAAAAACTTAAAAAAACTTATTTTTACTTTTTACCATTATGTTATTTTTTTGTCGAAAGAATAACGAAAAAGCGAAATACATTTTTTTTTTAATTTTTGTAAAATAAATAATTAAAAAAATACATTTCTAGAATGCGAAAAGTTAATCATATCCCAAAGTTATAGTGACTGGCACTTGGCACGCGGGTTGTCAAGCGCGGTATTAAAATGATAACAATGTCCGCGGAAACACTGCTGCATATTTCTGGATATATTATGTTTCCTTCTACGACACTTACGGGAAAGACGGTTGATGGGGAGCTGCTCTTCTTTCTCCTACACCCCATGGATAAACAGTTGTAATTTGTTAAATATTGTGTACCATGATTATAAAAAAAATGCATTTATTTCGGTCTGGTGCCCTTAGTGCTAGTAACAAATTTCTTAAGAACTATATTAGTATTTACATTATATTCATAATAATATCACGTTTATTATAACTATTATACGTGATATTAGTATCTTTGTCACGGTGGAGACGAGTTCAATGCTTCATGTTAGCACTGGCCACGTCCAGCCTCTCCACAACAGTCCTCAGGAGGCTGTTGGTGTATTAAAACATGTGTATGTATGACGCGATCGAAATGTTATTGTGTGTGTAAGATTTGAGTGTGACTGGTGTGAATAAATATATAAAAAAAAAAAAAAAAAATATCTTTATTAAACACGTAAAGGGACATAACACAGCCAAAGGTTAACAAAACACTAACTCAGACATATTAAGACAAAAGAAAAAAAAAAAAAGTTTTGTTTTTTAGAAAAAATATCCATGGTATCCATTACCAGCACCTGCACAACATGGACACATGGACGTGATGTGAAAGTACAAAGCTATTATTTTAAAAAAATGTAGAATTTTTACTGAAATATTTCATAACAGTCAGTGCTTTTGACCTGTCCAATATTGAATTTTGCATGCACTGCTTTGTTGTCCTTTCCGCACCAGAGCAACGCTCGTTTTATTTTCTATCAAGTAAAATGAAGAACGAATTGCTTTTAACCCAGGCGAACCTAAAAGGAAATATAATTTTCTCATTCACACGTTATTCAAATTTGTGATCAACTAACATGGCATTCAAATCAACAACCCATATTGACCGCTGATTGGTGGAACATTATCAGACAGAAAGGAAAGGACATATATTTTATGATTACATCATGCTCGCACATGCAAGGCTGGATAAAATTCCACAGATAAGGTTAATTCACCAAAGACACCGAATAGTTGAACGATTTGAATTAAAAGAGGCAGGAGGAAGGTGGTTGATGGTCTAGTGGTTCAGAGCTTCGCTCTCGACCCGGAGGTCGTGGGTGCGATTCCCGCGTTGAAACAACAAAAAATGTTGTATTCAAGTTTGGTTAGGACAATGCAGGCTGATCACCTGACTGTCTGACAAGAACTATGATCCATGCGTCGGATGGGCATGTAAAAAGTCGGTCCTGCGCCTGTTCTCTCGCCAGTCGTGACGGTTTACCGTCCCACTGGGTTACGAGAGTAAAAGGAAGGGACAGTGTATCTGTGTATTGCGCACACATTTGGGTACTATAAAATAACTCCTGCGTAGCTGGCCTGTTTTCAATGAAATCGGCTACCGACACCGAAGTCGGTGAGGGGAGCTAATATATTATACATTTGAATAGCGTTCGAGACACCGGGGGTATGTTAGTCATATAATATGTTTGTTCCACTCCAGCGCCTAAACATCCTGCCCGTGTTTATTTTAGTTACAAATATTAGAGAAATTATTTAGTTATATAAACTAATTAGTTAGTTATATAAACTATAATTAATAAGAAAAACATGCTTTCGCTATGAAAATATAAGTGATAATAATCGCGCGCCGGCCCGTTACAGTCATAAAATATTTAATTAAAAGGGCGTCGCGCGGGTAGACTGCAACTCGTTGTCGTCGTGTTTTCGACTTAGCGCCGCTAGATGGCGCCTCGAGTTGTTAACACAAAGGACACTAGCAGTAAACACATTCGAGGCACAGTATTATTTACATAATAATTTTGATACATAATATACTTTTACAGGTGCGTGTACACATGGTGGTTACATTGACAGAAGTACAAATTTATCATAATAATTATATTTTTTATGGAGTTTAATGATAGAGCTGTTTATATATTCGTGTAAATGGCCCTTTAACCATTAGCTGTATTAATTACATAGGGGTTAAAGACTTTTTTAATTGTGTTTATGAATGGGAGCTTTTTTTAAATTTATTGTTCCTTTGGCGGGATTCAAACCCACGACGCTTGCGAGGGCTCATACACTAGTCAAAGAGGTCGTATCGGGCTTCAACACTCATCAAAATATAAATACAACTAGAATACAATACAGTACCTGACATAATATGTCGCTCTGTATTGTTTGTATGTAGGTTTATTCACGATTTTCTCAAAAACTACTGATGTTATTTGGACAAGGTTTGCATTACACATTGTTACAATCTACGGGCTTTGATTAGTTTGAATTTTGATTAGTAATAATCGCTGTCATCGTCGTTTTAGCTGTAGTAAATAAATAAAACAAAATTTTTATTCAAACGCTGAAACGCTAAACGCATGTATCTGAGACCCATATCCACCCAGCTACAAAATAATTACAAAAAAATCAGTTACACTGTATGGCTGCTTTCACACTAGCGTTTGTCTAGCGTAGACGTTCGATGAACGTATGCGCAGCGCAGACGCCGCCCGCGCCGACGCGTCGCGTACGTCGTGTTGTCGTAACGTTTCCTCAGCAATTAACGCTGCGCTAGCGCGGCGCAGACGTTACACAATTTCGTTGTGGTTTCGGAATTCATCATTAATCGTCGCGCACACGTGGCGCTAGCGCAGCGTTCTGATATGTTCCAGTAGAGAAGCAGCGACAACGTGACGCAGCGCCTGCGCTGCGCATGCGTTCGTCGAACGCCTACGCTGGACAAATGCTAGTGTAAAGGCAGCCTATAGGTATATGTATAGTGTATACTCCTCCAAAGTATTTTATGGGGGGTAATTACCAATAATTGCCACGCTTGGCAGGCCTCAGTGTTAAATTGATAACAATGTCCGCGGAAACGCTGCTGACCATTTCCGTATACATTTTCTATCTGTCCCTTTTACGACACCCACGGTAAAGATGATTTAGAGCGAGGCCCCATTTAGTGCGTTCGTCGTCGCAGCGTTGACTCTGCGTTTTTTACTGTCTACCATGTCATAAAAAATACATGGGGCATCGACCTGTGGGAATACTAGTGGGAATCCTAAGGGAGATCTCCGACCGAGCGAGATGATATGCTCGGTCAGGCCTAAGCCCTCACTGTACTACCTATGCTGTCACACAATCCAGGCCAGGAGATCACGACCAGGGCCATGAGCCAATCTACGTGAGGTATGGCGTCCCACTGTACTAGTTTTCAGATGTCGTATATAATAATAATATATAATATCTATGGACGCTTCACACCACGTCAATCTGGCCCTGTGCTAAGTATCCGAAGAACTTGTGTTACAGGTACCAGACAACGGAAATATATTTAATACTTTTATACTATACACATATTTAAGATTTTTATTATATTATACACAAATTTAATACACATCCATGACCCAGGAACGGCAGGAACATTCATAACTTTTTGTTCCCTCGGCGGGATTCGAACCCGCGACCTTTCGTTCGATCACCAACGCGCTCAACCAACTGCGCTACGGAGGTCGTCAAAATATATATCGCAGTAATTTGAATGAATCTGCTTATTTAATTGAAGGACTAGCACGGTTACTTAATGGCGTCAAAAAGCTCGTACAGATAGTAATGTGTTGATATATTTTTGGATTAACTTACTTTAATATGCGTTATAATAGTACTGATTCGGAAATATCGAAGTTTTAAAATTAATTGAAGTTGGTAAAACAGGATTCAATGAACACGCTACTAATTCAATTAAATAGCAGATTCAACCAGATGACTACAAAATATAAAGCGCCGGACTTAGAAAACTTCGATAGTGCGATGCAGGATTGTGGCGCTAGTTATATCGCCACAGCCCTAATGGTGCAATTATTTATCCAGCACTTACAGAATAAACAGTAAGTTCTAACCTATACGTCGCATATCAATTACCATCAACTAATATGGCAGCTCCTGACATAGCTATCCGCGAGATACTCCAGATTAGTTATGGATTAGCAAGTAATTAGTATTGTCTATCATCAATCATAATAGAGGGGGATTAAGACAAGCCTGTACGCGATAGGTCAACTGATTAGGTAGTCTTATACATAATATACAAACATGGCTGTAGCATATTGTGCTTCATAATCGATAGTAATATATGTAGTGTAGTGGTATTTTTGTGGGCGTCCCTTGATTGTCTTGTATCGTCAGGAAATAATAAGCCGCACATACAGTACCAGTATATTGTTTGTAAAATATCATAGTTTCACTCTCAAATATTAACTCAGGTCGTGGATGCGGTGGAACGGATTTAACGGTCAGCTGATATCTTGGCTAACGTGCGCTTCTCACGGTTTCTTCTCCAAAAAGATGTCCCGTCGACAATGTCATCTGCCATCGTTGTGATATATGACACTTGTCAAACGAGCTGTCATAGCCAAACGTCACTGAACATGTCAAGTCAGTTACAAGCTTGACGTTTTGATTCCGTTCTCAGCTTTCGTTCTCCATAAAATTAAAAAATTAAGTTACCTCCGTATTGTCAAGCAAATCTCGATCTTTCCTTCCCTTTCAAACAAAAAATTATCAAAATAGGTTCACACGTTTGGGAGCAATTTTTTTCAGAAAGAATATCATAATGAATGAATTAATAGATGAAATGAATGAAATAATTAAATAACCTTTATTGTGCATACATATTTAAACATTTCGATAAATAACATCAATCTTCTTCTTTTGTATATAAAAATGAATTTCTGTTCGTTAGTCTCGCTAAAATTCGAGAACGGCTGAACCGATTCGGCTATTTTTAGTCTTGAAATATTCGTAGAAGTCCAGGGAAGGTTTAAACGGTTTCTATGCTCAACAAAGTGGGCACGGGTCAGCTAGTATAATATAAGAATTTTGTAATGAAGAACACAAATGGCGGCCTTTTTACTATTTAGTAGAATATCATAGTAGGCACCTAGGCCCCAATTCTCAGGCCTCGATTTTTTTCGAATATTAGTGTATCCCGCTCACACGCGCGCTAAATCTCATTTGCATGAGCGGGACAGACGATAGTAAAAACTAAGTTCGAGGCCTGAGAATTATGCCCTAGTCTTGGATGTCAATCTAGTTTGATTGAAGAAATGTAATGTAAAAGTTCTTAATCGTTTGAATAAAAAACTCACTTGCGCATTTAAAAGTAAATTGTTATGTCCTAAAAAGGCCGAGACGAAATTTAAATCCATTTCACATTTTAATTTCAACTCACGACTATCTGCCTCATTATTTCGCTAAGCACCGTATTTTGCTGTTTTAATTACTACTTGTCAAATATTTTATGTAGGAGAGCACTTTTACTATTTATGTCAATTAGTTTTCAGCAATCCGGACGTTTGTGGATTGAACTGATCTGCTATTTCATTAAGTAGTAGTTCTGAATGTAGATTGTTTTATTAAATTAATATACAATTTTTATGCATTAAAATTGCAATTAGATATCAAAGTCTGTGTACTAGATATTGATTGCGACTTCTTTCGCATAAAAGGAAGTCTCGTAAAAAAAGTTAATTTGCCACAAAATTAAAATCCTACCATAATCAGAAAGAAACTACATAAATATTCCCTAAAGAAAAAGATAACCAATGTACATACTTTGACTACTAGTGTATTGTTTGTTATTACAAGTAACTAATGTAATTAACTATTTACCTACATATTATAACGGGAGCTGCATCGGCCATTAAACTGCCCTGGAGTTTGGCAGAAGTAAATTTGAATGTAAATAAAATTTACGCTTAGTTCATTAAATAAATAACTCGATAAGTCCTTTCTCGTAGTCTTTTGCACATGTGCCTTTTATCAAAATCCACTGGTTTCAGAGTTTATTTATTATTTATTTATTTATTTAGAATTTGTAGAACTAATACAATTTAGTATTCATTTGAAACATAATATGAAATATTCTAGAAGTGGGATGTAGTCTGATGTAGAAGTATTGTCTAAATCTCTACTAGTATTATTGTATGTTCCTAATCAATATATACATGGAGCTATTATCTAGAGGACCGTTACTAGGGAAATCTCCCTAATTCATTGGACTCCATCCAACTAAAGATTAAAAATGTATCACGAAACGACGAGACGCTATATAAGCTTCATCGTCATGATTACTACTAGTTTTCAAACCTTCTTTTTTCCAAATAAACTAAATTAGTTATAGTAAATTATAAAATATAATAATATCTATGAACGCTTCACACCACGTCAATCTGGCCCCGTGCTAAGTATCCGAAGAACTTGTGTTGCAGGTACCTACCAGGCAATATAACGGGTGTAAAAAGAGTAGTCACTATAACTTTGGCATATGATTATAGTACCTTTTCTCATTCTAGAAATGTATTTTTTTTTCTTTTTTTCTTTTTTTTTTTTACACAAATTACAAAATATTTTTTTTTGCTTTATTGTTATTTTTGCGACTTAAAAATAAGAAATGGTGAAACGAAATAATTTTTTATGACAAAAAATATATAAAAAAAAATACATTTCCAAAACGAGGAAACTACCTACCTTTCCTCAATCGTATCTCAAAGTTATAGTGTCTTTTTACACCATGTATTATATTGTTTGTAGGTATCATGGTATGTATAAATCTGTAAATTTAAATTTACAACAATATAATAATATGACATATAAAATAAACGTTAAATAACCATATTTGTAAAGAAAAATTGAGCTTAAGAAAAATGGGTTCTCGTTTGTTTATTTACCATGTTGTATTTTATTACTCAATAGATGAAAAAAACTTTTAGTCAACATACCTAGTACATGATTTTTTTTTCTTATTTTTTATTTTGTTTATATACCATTTTATAACTACAAATAAAAGTTTAAAAAACTATAACCCGACTTCGCAAAAAAGGGCTCTAAAAAGGCTATTCGGATTGTTTATTTCAACAGCAGACGAATATTATAGATTTGTTTAGCGGGTACGACCACGGCTCTACCTTGACCATATCTGTACCTATGCATATCTGGATTTCAAATTGAATTATTTTCTTGTTTCAGCCTTTTTAGAGCCCTTTTTTGCGAAGTCGGGTTATAGTTTTTTAAACTTTTATTTTATTTTACATTTTTCTGTTTCCACATGAACTATAACATTATATTATGTTCACTAACTAACGTTAAATTAACACATACAAAGTAACTCCTAGATACTATTTGTACGACCGCATTTTAAACGTTTATTTTGAATTTAACAACAAAATATAGTAAATAATTAAAATTTTAAATACATATTTGTATTGTGCTTGCCAATACCTATCTTTGGATACCAAACACGATACAATTATCTTAATTAAATTTTTTTTTGAGATAGTTTATGAGGTATAATTTTAAAAGTCCAAAATTTTTCGAAAAATTATATAGCCTATGTTACTTGCGGGACCACTACTAATCGATTGACACCTTATTTATCAAAATAGGACCAGTAGTTTAACCGCTACGAGGGAACATACATACATACATACATACATACATACATACATACATAGACTGCCAAAATCATTACCCTTCCTTTTGGCTTCACCGAAGTCGGGTAAAAAACAAATGAGTGAACTAAAGATAGTGAATATAATACCTCACACTTTTGATCGACGTGATCACGTTTTCTAAAGCTCAATTTTGCTTTATAAATATGATATGAGTTATCTATTGTTCAAACAATAAAAACTAAATCAAATTCGGTTCATCCGTTTAGGACTACGCCACAGACATACACACAGACACGTCAAACTCATAACATCTATTTGTGGTGGTTAAAAATTCGTATTACAAAAATAAATTCATGACGTGCGAATTTTTGTACCTTTTTGCATCGAAGGGGTTACATAGTAACATGATATAGGGAATAGCTCGCCAGCACGCGACGTTCTACATTCATATCGATGTTTACACGAATATGACACATTTCTACTCATATTTCATACAATTTCCTTATAGTTTTTGCCGCGCGAAACGATACAAAGTGTAAAATAAACGAGTGATAATACTTTAGGCTGTATATGTGCCTCTTATGTAGAGTTTACTGTGAAAGTCCACTGCTAGAGACTCCTTTAAGCCTTCTCCATAGTATCTCATGAGGGTCTCATAGGACAGCAACGAAGAAGTTATTTTATTGTGCCGAAGTGTGTGCTGCAATACATTGTCTCTTCCATCATTCTTGTGTGTGTGACTCTCGTCAGTGGGACGGATAACTGACACCTCTGGCGGGATATTAGGCATGGGACTTTTTACTGGTCCATTCGATGCATAGATCATCTTTCTTTTCAGACAATCAGATGATCAGCCTGCATTGTCCTACCCAAAAAAGCCAAATTTTCTTTAGTGCCAACCTGGGAATCGAACCCACGACCTTCGAGTCTAGATCCAAGATCGAAACCACTAGATCACGGAGGCAAATACCAAATGTATCCAAATATTTACTACTATCGTGAAAACCAGGTGAAAACCGTACAATATAGTAACCTTTTTTTTTGCAAATAACATAGATATTTATTTGTTACAAAATTACAAAATATTTATGTGGGAACTTAATAATAATATTAAAATAATAACATACAAATAATAATAATAAAATATACAACTAATAACTAACCTAACCTACCTCTAGACCTACCTACTCTATAAATAGAAAAAAGCCCCCAGGTCGTCCCTTGGGTAGCAATTGCTATCCGTTATGCTAGGTAGGTCCCCGCTCTAGGGTTCGGGGTCAATTCCATGAGCTTTTTTGATAATGCTTTGAAAAGCGGTAACCTTTTTAGTAGATTCTTAACCAAATTGATCATTAGAAATGAATCGAAAACGTTATTGAAATTGCCAATTCAAAATAAAATACATTTTCTATTAGATATAAAAGGTACTACGGATGTTATTGGCATAAGCTCATTTATAATTCGCAGCTGACACCCTAACTAGCGGCTTCCTCCGGAATCCTGAATTCCTTTCTGTTTGCTTTCTACATGCAATATTTACATCTAAACTACTTTTATAGAACCGCCACTAAAAGAAGCACCGAAGAGGAACATTCCCTTAAGGAAGACCCGAGATTTTTGGCACAAGTTTAATACTTATTAGAAATCCCCACCAATGTTTTGTGAAATTGAAATGCATGGTCACCCAATAAAACATTTTTATAAAAGTACTGAAAAATGTTTATGAAATAATGAAAAGTATAAGATGTATTTATAGTGGTCGCTTATGACCCAGATGTTGAAGCTACATAAAATAAATAAATAAAAATATAAATTATAAATATAGATATACATATACTATGTATACAAGTGTAAAAAAAATAGTGATTATACTTAAGGGTGTGAATGTGCCTACTGTAGTGTTTGGCTAAATGGTGATCTCTATATCGTGGACAATATAAGTACTATAATTGGTGGGGGGCTGCCCCACTCAATGAGTATTAAGACAGACGTACTAAGAGTAAGACGTACTAGAATTGTTGACGGTAAAAGGAGCCCGCCTTTCGTATAATTTAGTGCACACTACAAATGGCGACGAGGATAAACCTATAATACTAGTAAGTCAGTAATAAGGTCAGTGAAAAAAATAATTAATTTTGTAAATCACGTGCGTATTGAAAAACTAAATTGAAAAGGAAGGATGAGCTCATTGACACCTAAAGTACACTAAAGTATCATGATTATAAACTAGTTTAACTGGCGTAATTGTATTGCATTTCATAGGAGTTTAAAAGATAAGAAAATGCTTAATTGTTTAGTAAGAATGTTCATTACACCCTAATACGAGTCTATTAAACTGGGTACAAAAAGTGTATCAGGATAAGGGGTTAAAAATTAAAATCATCCGTTCAAATAAGTAATATTCTACGAATATGATGAATTCAACAGTGAGTAATAAAATAACAAAGTTATATGGTTGTCTAAGATGGCGAATTCGTTATTGAAATTAAAGGTTGACGTGTAAAATAAATGTCATCTAAAGTTCTAGCTCCTCTAAATGTCGAAAAATTAATAGTTAAAACACGTTTGTATAAAAAAAGATGAAGATGGCGGAAGCTGCATAATGCCCGTCTAAGGGTTCATCGGGATTTTCAATATTACACTGTTCTCACAAGTGCAAGCACGATTTTGATACGATATTCCTCATGAAAGGCAATGATAGGCAAGAGCCTATCTCTCGACTCCATCATCACATCAGTTCGACAGTATCATATTGTTCAGAACTACATAAAGTTGCCGTTTCTATAATGCAACGATAGTTGGAAGATGGATAAATTAGTTACTTTCCATTACAATATTAGTTATAAACAGACCAACAAATAAAAGGGTGTTTACAAAAAGTGTAATTACATTGCACTAAAATATGTGCGTATAGTGGATCTTGACAATACTCTAATACTAGCTCAGTTCATATTATTATATGGAAAATTTAAACTTGATCTTTAAATATTTATTATATGGTAATATCGGGTCGATAAGGCATCCAGATTAGAGAACCGACAGTTAGTTATAGTATACGTATATAGTAAAATGGAAATATAAACTTAAATTAATAATTTAAACTTAAATTAATACAGCGTAGATAGGCAGTGTCTATAAAGTCCACATCAATTGTTGTATTGTGCGGTGCACCTGCAACTGTAATAGTTATACTGTAAAAGGCGCAACAGCTATTACTTTTTAAGCAAAAAAAAGTAGTCTGTCCTTGGTTTTGTTGTTTATATTATATCTCTTAATACAAAACATAATCTAAGACCAACATGTTAATTATTATTATACACCATGCATAATTGGGATTCCTTTAATTTAAAAAAATAATTAAGGTTTCATTATATGAAGTCACTTGAAATTTCAAGTAATATATGAATAACTCAAGGATATTGTAAGCCCCTTACAAGACTGGCTGGCTGGCTTACTTGGTTTATTGAATTTGTTAATACATAGGTATATAGCAGGTTGTAGTGAATAAACAGAAACCTTTAAAAACCCTTCTCATAAATACTGTCTTTGTATCTTACAAGTGACTGCAAGATGAAATAGATGTATATGTTAGTTTATTCGCATTAGATATGGGTTCTAAATCAGTAATTAACCGTGACCGAAAACTATAAAAATGTGTTATTCATTTCTGCGAATAAGTACAACCCATATTCAAATTTAGAAAAAAAAAGAAGTTTCAAATACTATGTAGCTTTGGGTGGTACAAACTGTCTGAAGCGAGTTAGTATATTGGATATTATTATAGAACAATGCAAGGAAAATTTATCTAGCTCCAATATTGCAATGCTACGCAGTATTCTAAAAAGCGTCTGCTTCAGAATGAATTATTTAATTATAATATGAATATGAAGTTGTTACATACAATGCAGGAATTAAATCTTTGACAATTACAGCAATGCAAAGCTAAGCCAAGATGTAGGTACAATCTTAATTTTCATATATTTTATTATTAAATAATATTAATGAAGGATAAGGTTTACATTGATATCAGAGTCATTGCTACCGGTGTATAATTAACAAAAAACATGGTAAATGCACAAGTTAAGATGTAAATGAACTATTCTATTTAACTAAGACTTTTCTGTTACTTTGATTGAATCATAACTAAAGTCTCTTGTGCATTTTTAACTGGGTTTTGAGGACTTACAAGACTTATTTGGCGTCTGTGAGAGTACTGTTTTATATATCTCAGTACTGGGTTGTATCTTCAAAAGTCGAAACATACAAGAGTCTAAAAATAAACTTTGTTGTGTGCTATTAAATACCACCAGATACTCATTATTACACATATTTCAATATATTAGTTATATTCTAATTAACCTTCTATCTATAATAATGTTATGCTCTAAAGACATAATATTAACATTATAATATGGTGTTGAAATACTATGTCAAATAAGTCAGTATCTACAAATTACCGAGTATGAAAAAACCTAATTAAACAATAATTACTTGACAAAAGGATAGAGCTATAGAATGTAGGTATGTACATTGTACATATTATAAGACAGTGGAATTATGGTAAGTGGATTTTTTAAACTGCCTATTGCTTGTGTATTGCATACATATTATATTCAATTCTACTCGAATATTATATATTGATGTGGTTGAATGAGTTTGAAAATTAAGCTTTTATTAGGATTAAAAGTTTAGGCCTTTCCTCGTGCTATATAATCTACTACTATAATCTATATAGTATTCTACGAGTGAGAACTACTTTAGAAATATTTTATAATGTAGTGCTTGGAAATTGCGGTGACCAATGATGGTTTTAAATATTTTTTTTGAATTCTCATAAAATGGTCGGCCAATTCGTCTGGAACTTAGAGGTGGTGGGTGAGAACAATGGACTTCCGCGTAAAAAAGAAAAAAAAAGTTGTTTTAAATTGTTTAGAGCAATACGGGCTGATAACCTGACAGTCTGAAAAAGAAGATGATCCATGCATCTGACAGGTGTGAGGAGGGTTGGTTCAGGTTGGTTCAGCGCCTTATCTCCCTCCAGCCGTGTCAGGTGTCCGTTCCACTGGATGCGATGTTGAGGGATGATGGATTACTATTGTGTATTGTACTTGACCTTTTTAAAGATGGCTCCGGCATAGCTGGCCACTGGTTTGAATGACTGTTACCGGAATCGGATGGAAAGCAAAACAAGGCGTCCGTAATATACGTTAGAATCTGGAAGTATCTCATTGGTATGGCTACAACCTGGGAGAGGGAAATTTGCCATCATAGTTCTTAAAATTGATATTTATATTGTTGTTATATTTTAATTATTATTCAAAATACTCAGTAGCACTGATAAGAACTTTATATTTTACGCTATGGTAATTGAAATGACGTGTCATATTTTATTACATTTTATTACTTTATTATTTATTAGAAATAATAAAGTCATAAAATGTTGTTCTGTGAAGAACATGAATAACGTAGGTAGGTACAAATCTAATCACAACTTTTGAGTACAGATAATGATTACGACCTGCGAGCTAAGCAAGCCTTAATGGCTAAAATCTACCAAGGACCTCGAGCTTCATTCATATCTTCTAGAATCTCTCACCGTCTCATCCCTTCTACTATAAAATACTGGCAGTACGAACCCGGATTAAACTGCGAACCGTGCATTGAATAGGAGCACGGATGATCAAAAGCAGTATGTGCCTTCAGTCTCAAATGAAAATCATACTTTACCTGTTGGTAACCAAGGTGTACAAAGGCAGTATGAGCCTTCAGTCTCAAATGAAAATCATACTTTACCTGTTGGTAACCAAGGTGTACAAAGGCAGTATGAGCCTTCAGTCTCAAATGAAAATCATACTTTACCTGTTGGTAACCAAGGTGTACAAAGGCAGTATGAGCCTTCAGTCTCAAATGAAAATCATACTTTACCTGTTGGTAACCAAGGTGTACAAAGGCAGTATGAGCCTTCAGTCTCAAATGAAAATCATACTTTACCTGTTGGTAACTAAGGTGTTGAAAGGCAGTATGTGCCTTCATTCTTAAATGAAAATCATACTTTACCATTTGGTAACTAAGGTGTTGAAAGGCAGTATGTGCCTTCATTCTCAAATGAAAATCATACTTTACCAAGTGGTAACTAAGGTGTTGATAGGCAGTATGTGCCTTCATTCTCAAATGAAAATCATACTTTACCAAGTGGTAACTAAAGTGTTGAAAGGCAGTATGTGCCTTCATTCTCAAATGAAAATCATACTTTACCAAGTGGTAACTAAGGTGTTGAAAGGCAGTATGTGCCTTCATTCTCAAATGAAAATCATACTTTACCAAGTGGTAACTAAGGTGTTGAAAGGCAGTATGTGCCTTCATTCTCAAATGAAAATCATACTTTACCAAGTAGTAACTAAGGTGTTGAAAGGCAGTATGTGCCTTCATTCTCAAATGAAAATCATACTTTACCTAGTGGTAACTAAGGTGTTGAAAGGCAGTATGTGCCTTCATTCTCAAATGAAAATCATACTTTACCAAGTGGTAACTAAGGTGTTGAAAGGCAGTATGTGCCTTCATTCTCAAATGAAAATCATATGTTACCGAGTAGTAACCAAGGTGTCAAATGACAGTATGAGCCTTCAGTCTCAAATGAAAACCATAATATGGTACCGAGACGTAACAGAAAGTCATTAAAGGTAGGATGGGGAATTCATCATAAAATATTATTATACAATTAAAACACCAGCAAAGAGAGACAATCTGATATCTGATATTGAAACAAGTATTGGAATTTGTTCTAGATGGCGTTTTACTGTTATAGATACTAGTAAACCTGTTCGTTCGGTGGCTGGAATTAAAATGGTTGAATTTTATGGAATCAATATATTATTAGATAATTAATGTAATAAATAAAGGTCAGAAACATTAGTTATATCTATGGCAATTTGCTTGCGTACTATTTTTCAGCACAGCATATTATGTTACATACGTGAGCCTCTTTACTAGGGCTCGGCGTTTCGATGCCGCGATGTAGGAACAGCCTAGTGTCATCTGTATGACTATTAGCAAACAGTTAGTATCATGGAATCGTCCTGACATGTCACTGATCTCTGTGAAGTTTTACATAATAGAATTGTAACTAAATCGTTACAATGTATTTGTATATTCTGTATCTTAGTCTTTATTGTCATACATTACTGGATAGTAACAGACTTTGTTACTAATATAATATTCCTTATGTTGGAATTTAAAAGCTAATAAATAAGTTAATATTATATTACATTATCAAAGTTACTTATGGTCTTAATTTTTTTTAAACTAAGATTTTAATGAGTTGATCATTGATGTAAATATTATATACATAGATGTTCTTTCACCAAATCAATTAAAAAGAAAAGGAAAGGGAAAGGCTAAGTATAATTAAATTTATAAAAAAAGGCTAAGGATATACAATGTATAATGTACAAGGTATATTCTGTATATGTGTCTTTATTTGTCATACATTACTGGATAGTAACAGACTTTGTTCCTAACAAGAAGTATGGGCCTTAAATGTTTAATATAATATTTCATATGATGGAATTTAAAAGCTAGTAAATAAGCTAATATTATATTATACTATCAAAGTTACTTTTGGGCTTAAATTTTTTAAACTAAGATTTTAAAAGCGTTTGATCATTGATGTAATTATTATATACAAAGATGCTCTTTCACCAAATCATTTAAAAAGAAAGGGAAAGGAATAGGCTGAGTATGGCTATCATACATCGGGAGGAAATTAAGTTATTCTTATGGTTAAATCTGAATATGCATTTTGACTAGGTTTGATACTTGTACTTTTCTATCTTACAACTGTAGCTTAGAGTTATTAAAATATACTTCTGAATAAGGAAGGGATGTAGTGTTTGGCTAAATGGTGATCTCTATATCGTGGACAATATAAGTACTATAATTGGTGGGGGGCTGCCCCACTCAATGAGTATTAAGACAGACGTACTAAGAGTAAGACGTACTAGAATTGTTGACGGTAAAAGGAGCCCGCCTTTCGTATAATTTAGTGCACACTACACCTACTATGTATAGTTTACTGTGAAAGTACCAGCTACGCATGACTTTCATTCTTCATTGAGAAATGCCCCAACATCATAAATTTTCCCATACAATAATTTACAAAAAAAGTCCCTGTTTTAGCGCTGGTACTTTCACAGTAAACTCTATACACCCCATACACACCCTAAAGTATTATCACTCATTAATATTACAGCCTTAAAGAGAAAGTAAACAGTGTATAATAATAATAATATCTATAGACGCATCCATGACCCAGGAACATTGAAAACTTTTTGTTCCCTCGGCGGGATTGGAGCCCGCAACCTCTCGGTCGAGCAGAAACGCGCAAAATAAAGATATTGTTTGGGTTGTTATTTCCCCCTTCTGTGACCGAAATCTCCCCAATAGATTTACTTCAAGTATTTGATCGACAAAACGTCACTCGCGACGTCACTACTTACTGCCGATCGATCGGCATCGATATCTGCATTCGCCTTGACATGACAACACCTATGTCACCTCGTGTCATACAACATTATGTTGTTGTCACACGAAACTGTAAACTTTGACGAGACAAATAGTAAATGGACCGTTTTCGGTTTTTTCTTTTAGGGAACCAAGCAGTTTCCCGCGTTGGAACAATATTTTTTCTTGTTCCAACGCGGGAATCGAACCTATGACCACCGGATCGAGAGCGAAGCTCTGAACCACTACACCATGGAGGCGATAAAAAATAATCACATGATTGTCTGACAACAAAGATGATCCATGCGTCGGATGGGCATGTAAAAAGTCGGTCATCCATCCCACTGGGCTACGAGAGTGAAGGAAGAGATAGTGATTCTGAGAATTGCGCACACACTTGGGCACTGTAAAATAACTCCTGCGTAGCTGGTCTGGTTTCAATGAAACCGGCCACCGTCACCGAAATCGGTGTGGGAGGCATTATTGAAAAGGAACATACAAACATACCAAAATACATAGGCTTTACATAATATAACATTACAACATTAAAAGTATGTTTATCTAAAAGTAAAATGTGTCTATTTAGGGTACATTTATCAATATAAATGTACCCTAAATAGACACATTTTGACCTCTCATCCTTATTAATGTAATTAAAAAGAAATCTACGCTCCAATTTTAAATTTTAATGAGTTTAAAGTTTAAACTGCACACATGGCCCATCTTGAGCTGAGGAAATTTAACTGAAGTTAATATAGGTCTTGTAATTAGAGCTTATCGCGTGTCCTAGATCCCTAATGACGTACTTATACGCTTCACCAGTTTTTCATGTTCAAAGTCCTGCATCTGAGTACTAAAGTTTGGTAGTTTGGTTTCAGTTAGGGTTTTATTACACTACTCTCACGGCCGGTATCTAAAACGCTATTGAAATATACCAAAAGCTTTGAATCAAGCTTATCTCTGGTATTTTAACAGCCTTGCAGGTGCGAGCGTGATGTAATATCTTATCTTCTTCTTGTCTTATATATAAAAATGAATTGCTGTTCGTTAGTCTCGCTAAAACTTGAGAACGGCTAAAACCGATCCGGCTCTTTTTGGTCTTGAAATATTAGTGGAAGTCCAAGGAAAGTGTGGGAGTACAAGTGGAAGCCCCAAAGGGAGATCTCCGACCGAGCGAGATGGTATGCTCGGTCAGGCCGAAGCCCCTGTACTAGTTTTCAGATGTCGTATATATAGCGCCGGACTTGGAAAACTTTGATAGCGCGATGCAGGATGTGACGCTAGTAGTACCGCTACATCACTCCCCCCCGAAGACCGGAGGACGAAACTTAAGTCGTCTTGTGTACTTGAGTCGCCAGTGCCAGTGAGTCCCAGTGAGTCGGAACTGTGCTGCTGCTGCACGGGCTCCAGTGAGTCGGAGTGCTGCCGTGCGGGCCGATGCTATGTGCTGAACCAGGAGAGATGTGCTCTGCTTGCTGACCGGTCGTTGTAGTGAGAGTGCCCGTTGAAGCCGATGAGGGTTCGACCAGGCCGCGCTGCGTTGCGGCTAGTGGACGAAGTACCCGAAGTGGCTGAAGCTGGCTGGCGTGGTGCGGAGGGGCGGGGAGTGACGATGATGAAGGAGGCGTGTTCTGTCGAGGGTCACCAATGAGGGAGTACGAGTGGAAGCCCCAAAGGGAGATCTCCGACCGAGCGAGATGGTATGCTCGGTCAGGCCGAAGCCCTTGTACTAGTTTTCAGATGTCGTATATATAGCGCCGGACTTAGAAAACTTCGATAGCGCGATGCAGGATGTGGCGCTAGTAGTACCGCTACAAAATTTTAAACGGTTTGTTTGCTCAACGAAGTGGGCACGGGTCAGCTAGTCTCTGATATATTTTTCACTGTCGTATGGCCTAACCTAACCTAATTTTTTTTTTAATTTTTTTTATTCATGTTATTATAGCCCCCCGGGTAACTAATAATGTGAAACTAAAATTATTTAAGTACCATTAAAAATAATGTAAATATATTAAATAATGTGCGAACGATAAGGGAAAAACCGATTGTGACCTCACGTTGTTAATCCTTTATTATACCGACCTACGTACGAATATCCTTTTGCGAAAAAGAGATAGATAATTTTATTTACTTGCAACTTAAATGTTTCGAAACTTATCCTAATTCTTATTTTAAACTAGCTGTGCCCGCGACTTCGTACGCGTGGAAAAGTGATTTAGGGCAGCAGTTCAAATACATTTTTAGTTTATGAATACTGTCGTTTGGATATTTAAAATCACTAATTTATAGTAGTTAATGCTTCTTTATACACGGTATTAGACGTGCATAAGCAAAAGGAGTAGGCCGATGGAGTAATGATAATAATTTATTGTCAAATAATGGCCGTTTTTTTCTATGAAAATGCTAACGATTCCTATTACTACCAGCTCGAAAAATGACCGTGTATTATTAACCGACTTCAAAAAAAGGAGGAGGTTCTCAATTCGTCTGTATGTATAATATTTTTTTTCTTTTATGCGAACGGGACTACTTGATAGTACACTCATATACGCGACGAAGATCTCTGTACTGAGATTTGTATGGACTTTAAGCCGCAGCGACTGCAGACGATGATCGTTTTCACACCGACGCTGCGCTGCTGGCGCCGAGCGCCAAATTTTTTAAAAGTGTCTCGGTGCGCAATTCCAACTCGGACTTGCCCGGTTTTTTATTTATTAATTACCTACGCTAACAAACATGTAGCCTACTTTGGGACTTTACGGTTAAAGTACTAACTTGCTTTAGACGACAAAATAACAAAAGTCCAAAAGAAAGAAAAAACCCAAGCCGTACCTAGCATAAAAACTAATAAATAAAAATATCATGAAAAACATAAAATCTTACTTATATTGACATAACTTTTCTAATTTAAATGTACCTATGACATCTCATTCATATCTTGAAAAAAAACTATCCTACGCCTATACTTTATTAATCGTATTTGCAAAACCTAAGTATAATAATAAATTACTTCGCACAAAGTAATAATTATTTTCACTTGTACTGGAAAATAAGTATTACTTTGTGCGAAGTAAATTTAATTGTTCCTTTTAGTTTACCTTTTGAAGTCATTTTTTTTTTGTTTAAAATTATTTAATTTTCAGATTTTTAGTGATGGGTATAGACTGAGTAGGGATAATTCTCGAATGATCAGACGACGATTATTTGAGGACGGAAAATGAAAAACAAAAACGATTAGATAAAAAAAATTGTAGAAAGAGAAAAAGTCTACCGCTGCTCTGGCGTAAGCCAGAGCAGCGCGAAATTTTTCAACACATATATATATACATATATAGCTTACTGAAACGTGAAATTTTTTGATATTATAGATCCAGGATATGGTGCAAAACCTAACTGTTTGGTAATATATGCTTAGACTACTTCAGAAAAAATCAAAATCAATTCACATAAATTTTGAGGATTTCCTTCGATTCCTCACGGATCCCATCATCAGGTCACCATTTGGTGACAATGGGATCAAATTTAAATTATACCCTACACAACATTAAAAAAAATTAAAATCGTTTCAGAAACGATGAAGATATCCGCGAAGAAACAAAAAAAACACCAACATATATTTACGAATTGAGAAACCTCCTCCTTTTTTGTAAGTCAGTTAAAAATATTATGTTGGTTATTTCATGTTACAATCTACCTTTGTGCCAAGTTTCATTTAAATACGTTGAGTAGTTTGGCTAAAATAAGGTCAAATATGTAGCTACAATTTTTTGAAGATCCCACGGGAACCCTTTCGTTTTTCGGGATAACAATTTCCAATAATGCTCTTCAGGTCATAAGCTACCTGCCTGCCGAATTTCATTTAAATACGTTGAGTAGTTTGGCTGAAATACCGTCAAATAGGTAGCTACAATTTTTTGAAGATCCCACAGGAACCCTGTCGTTTTTCGGGATAACAATTTTCAATAATGCTCTTCAAGTCATAAGCTACCTGTCTGCCGAATTTCATTTACATACGTTGAGTAGTTTGGCTGAAATACCGTCAAATAGGTAGCTACAATTTTTTGAAGATCCCACGGGAACCCTTTCGTTTTTCGGGATAACAATTTCCAATAATGCTCTTCAGATTATAAGCTACCTGCCTGCCAAATTACATTTAAATACGTTGAGTAGTTATGGCTGAAATACCGTCAAATAGGTAGCTACAATTTTTTGAAGATCCTACGGGAACCCTTTCGTATTTCGGGATAACAATTTCCAATAATGCTCTTCAGATCATAAGCTATCTGCCTGCCAAATTTCATTTAAATACGTTGAGTAGTTTGGCTGAAATACCGTCAAATAGGTAGCTACAATTTTTTGAAGATCCCACGGGAACCCTTACGTTTTTCGGGATAACAATTTCCAATAATGCTCTTCAGGTCATAAGCTACCTGCCTGCCGAATTTCATTTAAATACGTTGAGTAGTTTGGCTGAAATACCGTCAAATAGGTAGCTACAATTTTTTGAAGATCCCACGGGAACCCTGTCGTTTTTTGGTATAACAATTTCCAATAATGCTCTTCAGATTATAAGCTACCTGCCTGCCAAATTTCATTTAAATACGTTGAGTAGTTTGGCTGAAATACTGTCAAATAGGTAGCTACAATTTTTTGAAGATCCCACGGGAACCCTTTCGTTTTTCGGAATAATAATTTCCAATAATGCTCTTCAGGTCGTAAGCTACCTGCCTGCCAAATTTCATTTCATTCCATACAGTGGTTTTAGCGTGATGCGACGACAAACATTCCCATATGGACAGACAGACAGACAGACAGACAGACAGACAGACAGACAGACAGACAGACAGACATTTTTTTTCAAAAATGCTATTTTTAGGTTCTGTGGCTTATATAGACCCCCTTTTTTTAATTTTCACTTAAATATTCTTAATGTACAGACATGACCCCTCTACAGATTTATTATATGTATATGTCGGAGCCGGATATGAATATGGACACAAAACGAGACGGAAGCGCGCCCCCAAGTGGCAAAATGGCGCAACTTGTCTATGGCGCGCTTTGACATGACTTGGGACTTTCTCGACGAGACTGAATTCATTCGTGATTTGGTCGCCAAGTTGAGATGTCTTGAAACGTGTTATGTTTCGTTAGTGTCAATACTTGTAAAGTAAAGTAAAGTGAATTTAAAGTAAAGTAAATTCATAAAGTGTAGTGAATAGTGAATTTATAAAGAAATTGTGATTACGAATAAACAAGTGATATTGTTACTCTGTTCTCTTTTCACGATTTACCCACGAAAGCCCACAGTATCCGAAGGAATGTTATTAAATCATGAGAGCCCATCCGACATCAGAATCTGGGATCGGACGGATAACTGACACCTCTGGCGGGATATTAGGCATGGGACTTTTTACTGGTCCATTCGATGCATAGATCATCTTTCTTTTCAGACAATCAGATGATCAGCCTGCATTGTCCTACCCAAAAAAGCCAAATTTTCTTTAGTGCCAACCTGGGAATCGAACCCACGACCTTCGAGTCTAGATCCAAGATCGAAACCACTAGATCACGGAGGCAAATACCAAATGTATCCAAATATTTACTACTATCGTGAAAACCAGGTGAAAACCGTACAATATAGTAACCTTTTTTTTTGCAAATAACATAGATATTTATTTGTTACAAAATTACAAAATATTTATGTGGGAACTTAATAATAATATTAAAATAATAACATACAAATAATAATAATAAAATATACAACTAATAACTAACCTAACCTACCTCTAGACCTACCTACTCTATAAATAGAAAAAAGCCCCCAGGTCGTCCCTTGGGTAGCAATTGCTATCCGTTATGCTAGGTAGGTCCCCGCTCTAGGGTTCGGGGTCAATTCCATGAGCTTTTTTGATAATGCTTTGAAAAGCGGTAACCTTTTTAGTAGATTCTTAACCAAATTGATCATTAGAAATGAATCGAAAACGTTATTGAAATTGCCAATTCAAAATAAAATACATTTTCTATTAGATATAAAAGGTACTACGGATGTTATTGGCATAAGCTCATTTATAATTCGCAGCTGACACCCTAACTAGCGGCTTCCTCCGGAATCCTGAATTCCTTTCTGTTTGCTTTCTACATGCAATATTTACATCTAAACTACTTTTATAGAACCGCCACTAAAAGAAGCACCGAAGAGGAACATTCCCTTAAGGAAGACCCGAGATTTTTGGCACAAGTTTAATACTTATTAGAAATCCCCACCAATGTTTTGTGAAATTGAAATGCATGGTCACCCAATAAAACATTTTTATAAAAGTACTGAAAAATGTTTATGAAATAATGAAAAGTATAAGATGTATTTATAGTGGTCGCTTATGACCCAGATGTTGAAGCTACATAAAATAAATAAATAAAAATATAAATTATAAATATAGATATACATATACTATGTATACAAGTGTAAAAAAAATAGTGATTATACTTAAGGGTGTGAATGTGCCTACTGTAGTGTTTGGCTAAATGGTGATCTCTATATCGTGGACAATATAAGTACTATAATTGGTGGGGGGCTGCCCCACTCAATGAGTATTAAGACAGACGTACTAAGAGTAAGACGTACTAGAATTGTTGACGGTAAAAGGAGCCCGCCTTTCGTATAATTTAGTGCACACTACAAATGGCGACGAGGATAAACCTATAATACTAGTAAGTCAGTAATAAGGTCAGTGAAAAAAATAATTAATTTTGTAAATCACGTGCGTATTGAAAAACTAAATTGAAAAGGAAGGATGAGCTCATTGACACCTAAAGTACACTAAAGTATCATGATTATAAACTAGTTTAACTGGCGTAATTGTATTGCATTTCATAGGAGTTTAAAAGATAAGAAAATGCTTAATTGTTTAGTAAGAATGTTCATTACACCCTAATACGAGTCTATTAAACTGGGTACAAAAAGTGTATCAGGATAAGGGGTTAAAAATTAAAATCATCCGTTCAAATAAGTAATATTCTACGAATATGATGAATTCAACAGTGAGTAATAAAATAACAAAGTTATATGGTTGTCTAAGATGGCGAATTCGTTATTGAAATTAAAGGTTGACGTGTAAAATAAATGTCATCTAAAGTTCTAGCTCCTCTAAATGTCGAAAAATTAATAGTTAAAACACGTTTGTATAAAAAAAGATGAAGATGGCGGAAGCTGCATAATGCCCGTCTAAGGGTTCATCGGGATTTTCAATATTACACTGTTCTCACAAGTGCAAGCACGATTTTGATACGATATTCCTCATGAAAGGCAATGATAGGCAAGAGCCTATCTCTCGACTCCATCATCACATCAGTTCGACAGTATCATATTGTTCAGAACTACATAAAGTTGCCGTTTCTATAATGCAACGATAGTTGGAAGATGGATAAATTAGTTACTTTCCATTACAATATTAGTTATAAACAGACCAACAAATAAAAGGGTGTTTACAAAAAGTGTAATTACATTGCACTAAAATATGTGCGTATAGTGGATCTTGACAATACTCTAATACTAGCTCAGTTCATATTATTATATGGAAAATTTAAACTTGATCTTTAAATATTTATTATATGGTAATATCGGGTCGATAAGGCATCCAGATTAGAGAACCGACAGTTAGTTATAGTATACGTATATAGTAAAATGGAAATATAAACTTAAATTAATAATTTAAACTTAAATTAATACAGCGTAGATAGGCAGTGTCTATAAAGTCCACATCAATTGTTGTATTGTGCGGTGCACCTGCAACTGTAATAGTTATACTGTAAAAGGCGCAACAGCTATTACTTTTTAAGCAAAAAAAAGTAGTCTGTCCTTGGTTTTGTTGTTTATATTATATCTCTTAATACAAAACATAATCTAAGACCAACATGTTAATTATTATTATACACCATGCATAATTGGGATTCCTTTAATTTAAAAAAATAATTAAGGTTTCATTATATGAAGTCACTTGAAATTTCAAGTAATATATGAATAACTCAAGGATATTGTAAGCCCCTTACAAGACTGGCTGGCTGGCTTACTTGGTTTATTGAATTTGTTAATACATAGGTATATAGCAGGTTGTAGTGAATAAACAGAAACCTTTAAAAACCCTTCTCATAAATACTGTCTTTGTATCTTACAAGTGACTGCAAGATGAAATAGATGTATATGTTAGTTTATTCGCATTAGATATGGGTTCTAAATCAGTAATTAACCGTGACCGAAAACTATAAAAATGTGTTATTCATTTCTGCGAATAAGTACAACCCATATTCAAATTTAGAAAAAAAAAGAAGTTTCAAATACTATGTAGCTTTGGGTGGTACAAACTGTCTGAAGCGAGTTAGTATATTGGATATTATTATAGAACAATGCAAGGAAAATTTATCTAGCTCCAATATTGCAATGCTACGCAGTATTCTAAAAAGCGTCTGCTTCAGAATGAATTATTTAATTATAATATGAATATGAAGTTGTTACATACAATGCAGGAATTAAATCTTTGACAATTACAGCAATGCAAAGCTAAGCCAAGATGTAGGTACAATCTTAATTTTCATATATTTTATTATTAAATAATATTAATGAAGGATAAGGTTTACATTGATATCAGAGTCATTGCTACCGGTGTATAATTAACAAAAAACATGGTAAATGCACAAGTTAAGATGTAAATGAACTATTCTATTTAACTAAGACTTTTCTGTTACTTTGATTGAATCATAACTAAAGTCTCTTGTGCATTTTTAACTGGGTTTTGAGGACTTACAAGACTTATTTGGCGTCTGTGAGAGTACTGTTTTATATATCTCAGTACTGGGTTGTATCTTCAAAAGTCGAAACATACAAGAGTCTAAAAATAAACTTTGTTGTGTGCTATTAAATACCACCAGATACTCATTATTACACATATTTCAATATATTAGTTATATTCTAATTAACCTTCTATCTATAATAATGTTATGCTCTAAAGACATAATATTAACATTATAATATGGTGTTGAAATACTATGTCAAATAAGTCAGTATCTACAAATTACCGAGTATGAAAAAACCTAATTAAACAATAATTACTTGACAAAAGGATAGAGCTATAGAATGTAGGTATGTACATTGTACATATTATAAGACAGTGGAATTATGGTAAGTGGATTTTTTAAACTGCCTATTGCTTGTGTATTGCATACATATTATATTCAATTCTACTCGAATATTATATATTGATGTGGTTGAATGAGTTTGAAAATTAAGCTTTTATTAGGATTAAAAGTTTAGGCCTTTCCTCGTGCTATATAATCTACTACTATAATCTATATAGTATTCTACGAGTGAGAACTACTTTAGAAATATTTTATAATGTAGTGCTTGGAAATTGCGGTGACCAATGATGGTTTTAAATATTTTTTTTGAATTCTCATAAAATGGTCGGCCAATTCGTCTGGAACTTAGAGGTGGTGGGTGAGAACAATGGACTTCCGCGTAAAAAAGAAAAAAAAAGTTGTTTTAAATTGTTTAGAGCAATACGGGCTGATAACCTGACAGTCTGAAAAAGAAGATGATCCATGCATCTGACAGGTGTGAGGAGGGTTGGTTCAGGTTGGTTCAGCGCCTTATCTCCCTCCAGCCGTGTCAGGTGTCCGTTCCACTGGATGCGATGTTGAGGGATGATGGATTACTATTGTGTATTGTACTTGACCTTTTTAAAGATGGCTCCGGCATAGCTGGCCACTGGTTTGAATGACTGTTACCGGAATCGGATGGAAAGCAAAACAAGGCGTCCGTAATATACGTTAGAATCTGGAAGTATCTCATTGGTATGGCTACAACCTGGGAGAGGGAAATTTGCCATCATAGTTCTTAAAATTGATATTTATATTGTTGTTATATTTTAATTATTATTCAAAATACTCAGTAGCACTGATAAGAACTTTATATTTTACGCTATGGTAATTGAAATGACGTGTCATATTTTATTACATTTTATTACTTTATTATTTATTAGAAATAATAAAGTCATAAAATGTTGTTCTGTGAAGAACATGAATAACGTAGGTAGGTACAAATCTAATCACAACTTTTGAGTACAGATAATGATTACGACCTGCGAGCTAAGCAAGCCTTAATGGCTAAAATCTACCAAGGACCTCGAGCTTCATTCATATCTTCTAGAATCTCTCACCGTCTCATCCCTTCTACTATAAAATACTGGCAGTACGAACCCGGATTAAACTGCGAACCGTGCATTGAATAGGAGCACGGATGATCAAAAGCAGTATGTGCCTTCAGTCTCAAATGAAAATCATACTTTACCTGTTGGTAACCAAGGTGTACAAAGGCAGTATGAGCCTTCAGTCTCAAATGAAAATCATACTTTACCTGTTGGTAACCAAGGTGTACAAAGGCAGTATGAGCCTTCAGTCTCAAATGAAAATCATACTTTACCTGTTGGTAACCAAGGTGTACAAAGGCAGTATGAGCCTTCAGTCTCAAATGAAAATCATACTTTACCTGTTGGTAACCAAGGTGTACAAAGGCAGTATGAGCCTTCAGTCTCAAATGAAAATCATACTTTACCTGTTGGTAACTAAGGTGTTGAAAGGCAGTATGTGCCTTCATTCTTAAATGAAAATCATACTTTACCATTTGGTAACTAAGGTGTTGAAAGGCAGTATGTGCCTTCATTCTCAAATGAAAATCATACTTTACCAAGTGGTAACTAAGGTGTTGATAGGCAGTATGTGCCTTCATTCTCAAATGAAAATCATACTTTACCAAGTGGTAACTAAAGTGTTGAAAGGCAGTATGTGCCTTCATTCTCAAATGAAAATCATACTTTACCAAGTGGTAACTAAGGTGTTGAAAGGCAGTATGTGCCTTCATTCTCAAATGAAAATCATACTTTACCAAGTGGTAACTAAGGTGTTGAAAGGCAGTATGTGCCTTCATTCTCAAATGAAAATCATACTTTACCAAGTAGTAACTAAGGTGTTGAAAGGCAGTATGTGCCTTCATTCTCAAATGAAAATCATACTTTACCTAGTGGTAACTAAGGTGTTGAAAGGCAGTATGTGCCTTCATTCTCAAATGAAAATCATACTTTACCAAGTGGTAACTAAGGTGTTGAAAGGCAGTATGTGCCTTCATTCTCAAATGAAAATCATATGTTACCGAGTAGTAACCAAGGTGTCAAATGACAGTATGAGCCTTCAGTCTCAAATGAAAACCATAATATGGTACCGAGACGTAACAGAAAGTCATTAAAGGTAGGATGGGGAATTCATCATAAAATATTATTATACAATTAAAACACCAGCAAAGAGAGACAATCTGATATCTGATATTGAAACAAGTATTGGAATTTGTTCTAGATGGCGTTTTACTGTTATAGATACTAGTAAACCTGTTCGTTCGGTGGCTGGAATTAAAATGGTTGAATTTTATGGAATCAATATATTATTAGATAATTAATGTAATAAATAAAGGTCAGAAACATTAGTTATATCTATGGCAATTTGCTTGCGTACTATTTTTCAGCACAGCATATTATGTTACATACGTGAGCCTCTTTACTAGGGCTCGGCGTTTCGATGCCGCGATGTAGGAACAGCCTAGTGTCATCTGTATGACTATTAGCAAACAGTTAGTATCATGGAATCGTCCTGACATGTCACTGATCTCTGTGAAGTTTTACATAATAGAATTGTAACTAAATCGTTACAATGTATTTGTATATTCTGTATCTTAGTCTTTATTGTCATACATTACTGGATAGTAACAGACTTTGTTACTAATATAATATTCCTTATGTTGGAATTTAAAAGCTAATAAATAAGTTAATATTATATTACATTATCAAAGTTACTTATGGTCTTAATTTTTTTTAAACTAAGATTTTAATGAGTTGATCATTGATGTAAATATTATATACATAGATGTTCTTTCACCAAATCAATTAAAAAGAAAAGGAAAGGGAAAGGCTAAGTATAATTAAATTTATAAAAAAAGGCTAAGGATATACAATGTATAATGTACAAGGTATATTCTGTATATGTGTCTTTATTTGTCATACATTACTGGATAGTAACAGACTTTGTTCCTAACAAGAAGTATGGGCCTTAAATGTTTAATATAATATTTCATATGATGGAATTTAAAAGCTAGTAAATAAGCTAATATTATATTATACTATCAAAGTTACTTTTGGGCTTAAATTTTTTAAACTAAGATTTTAAAAGCGTTTGATCATTGATGTAATTATTATATACAAAGATGCTCTTTCACCAAATCATTTAAAAAGAAAGGGAAAGGAATAGGCTGAGTATGGCTATCATACATCGGGAGGAAATTAAGTTATTCTTATGGTTAAATCTGAATATGCATTTTGACTAGGTTTGATACTTGTACTTTTCTATCTTACAACTGTAGCTTAGAGTTATTAAAATATACTTCTGAATAAGGAAGGGATGTAGTGTTTGGCTAAATGGTGATCTCTATATCGTGGACAATATAAGTACTATAATTGGTGGGGGGCTGCCCCACTCAATGAGTATTAAGACAGACGTACTAAGAGTAAGACGTACTAGAATTGTTGACGGTAAAAGGAGCCCGCCTTTCGTATAATTTAGTGCACACTACACCTACTATGTATAGTTTACTGTGAAAGTACCAGCTACGCATGACTTTCATTCTTCATTGAGAAATGCCCCAACATCATAAATTTTCCCATACAATAATTTACAAAAAAAGTCCCTGTTTTAGCGCTGGTACTTTCACAGTAAACTCTATACACCCCATACACACCCTAAAGTATTATCACTCATTAATATTACAGCCTTAAAGAGAAAGTAAACAGTGTATAATAATAATAATATCTATAGACGCATCCATGACCCAGGAACATTGAAAACTTTTTGTTCCCTCGGCGGGATTGGAGCCCGCAACCTCTCGGTCGAGCAGAAACGCGCAAAATAAAGATATTGTTTGGGTTGTTATTTCCCCCTTCTGTGACCGAAATCTCCCCAATAGATTTACTTCAAGTATTTGATCGACAAAACGTCACTCGCGACGTCACTACTTACTGCCGATCGATCGGCATCGATATCTGCATTCGCCTTGACATGACAACACCTATGTCACCTCGTGTCATACAACATTATGTTGTTGTCACACGAAACTGTAAACTTTGACGAGACAAATAGTAAATGGACCGTTTTCGGTTTTTTCTTTTAGGGAACCAAGCAGTTTCCCGCGTTGGAACAATATTTTTTCTTGTTCCAACGCGGGAATCGAACCTATGACCACCGGATCGAGAGCGAAGCTCTGAACCACTACACCATGGAGGCGATAAAAAATAATCACATGATTGTCTGACAACAAAGATGATCCATGCGTCGGATGGGCATGTAAAAAGTCGGTCATCCATCCCACTGGGCTACGAGAGTGAAGGAAGAGATAGTGATTCTGAGAATTGCGCACACACTTGGGCACTGTAAAATAACTCCTGCGTAGCTGGTCTGGTTTCAATGAAACCGGCCACCGTCACCGAAATCGGTGTGGGAGGCATTATTGAAAAGGAACATACAAACATACCAAAATACATAGGCTTTACATAATATAACATTACAACATTAAAAGTATGTTTATCTAAAAGTAAAATGTGTCTATTTAGGGTACATTTATCAATATAAATGTACCCTAAATAGACACATTTTGACCTCTCATCCTTATTAATGTAATTAAAAAGAAATCTACGCTCCAATTTTAAATTTTAATGAGTTTAAAGTTTAAACTGCACACATGGCCCATCTTGAGCTGAGGAAATTTAACTGAAGTTAATATAGGTCTTGTAATTAGAGCTTATCGCGTGTCCTAGATCCCTAATGACGTACTTATACGCTTCACCAGTTTTTCATGTTCAAAGTCCTGCATCTGAGTACTAAAGTTTGGTAGTTTGGTTTCAGTTAGGGTTTTATTACACTACTCTCACGGCCGGTATCTAAAACGCTATTGAAATATACCAAAAGCTTTGAATCAAGCTTATCTCTGGTATTTTAACAGCCTTGCAGGTGCGAGCGTGATGTAATATCTTATCTTCTTCTTGTCTTATATATAAAAATGAATTGCTGTTCGTTAGTCTCGCTAAAACTTGAGAACGGCTAAAACCGATCCGGCTCTTTTTGGTCTTGAAATATTAGTGGAAGTCCAAGGAAAGTGTGGGAGTACAAGTGGAAGCCCCAAAGGGAGATCTCCGACCGAGCGAGATGGTATGCTCGGTCAGGCCGAAGCCCCTGTACTAGTTTTCAGATGTCGTATATATAGCGCCGGACTTGGAAAACTTTGATAGCGCGATGCAGGATGTGACGCTAGTAGTACCGCTACATCACTCCCCCCCGAAGACCGGAGGACGAAACTTAAGTCGTCTTGTGTACTTGAGTCGCCAGTGCCAGTGAGTCCCAGTGAGTCGGAACTGTGCTGCTGCTGCACGGGCTCCAGTGAGTCGGAGTGCTGCCGTGCGGGCCGATGCTATGTGCTGAACCAGGAGAGATGTGCTCTGCTTGCTGACCGGTCGTTGTAGTGAGAGTGCCCGTTGAAGCCGATGAGGGTTCGACCAGGCCGCGCTGCGTTGCGGCTAGTGGACGAAGTACCCGAAGTGGCTGAAGCTGGCTGGCGTGGTGCGGAGGGGCGGGGAGTGACGATGATGAAGGAGGCGTGTTCTGTCGAGGGTCACCAATGAGGGAGTACGAGTGGAAGCCCCAAAGGGAGATCTCCGACCGAGCGAGATGGTATGCTCGGTCAGGCCGAAGCCCTTGTACTAGTTTTCAGATGTCGTATATATAGCGCCGGACTTAGAAAACTTCGATAGCGCGATGCAGGATGTGGCGCTAGTAGTACCGCTACAAAATTTTAAACGGTTTGTTTGCTCAACGAAGTGGGCACGGGTCAGCTAGTCTCTGATATATTTTTCACTGTCGTATGGCCTAACCTAACCTAATTTTTTTTTTAATTTTTTTTATTCATGTTATTATAGCCCCCCGGGTAACTAATAATGTGAAACTAAAATTATTTAAGTACCATTAAAAATAATGTAAATATATTAAATAATGTGCGAACGATAAGGGAAAAACCGATTGTGACCTCACGTTGTTAATCCTTTATTATACCGACCTACGTACGAATATCCTTTTGCGAAAAAGAGATAGATAATTTTATTTACTTGCAACTTAAATGTTTCGAAACTTATCCTAATTCTTATTTTAAACTAGCTGTGCCCGCGACTTCGTACGCGTGGAAAAGTGATTTAGGGCAGCAGTTCAAATACATTTTTAGTTTATGAATACTGTCGTTTGGATATTTAAAATCACTAATTTATAGTAGTTAATGCTTCTTTATACACGGTATTAGACGTGCATAAGCAAAAGGAGTAGGCCGATGGAGTAATGATAATAATTTATTGTCAAATAATGGCCGTTTTTTTCTATGAAAATGCTAACGATTCCTATTACTACCAGCTCGAAAAATGACCGTGTATTATTAACCGACTTCAAAAAAAGGAGGAGGTTCTCAATTCGTCTGTATGTATAATATTTTTTTTCTTTTATGCGAACGGGACTACTTGATAGTACACTCATATACGCGACGAAGATCTCTGTACTGAGATTTGTATGGACTTTAAGCCGCAGCGACTGCAGACGATGATCGTTTTCACACCGACGCTGCGCTGCTGGCGCCGAGCGCCAAATTTTTTAAAAGTGTCTCGGTGCGCAATTCCAACTCGGACTTGCCCGGTTTTTTATTTATTAATTACCTACGCTAACAAACATGTAGCCTACTTTGGGACTTTACGGTTAAAGTACTAACTTGCTTTAGACGACAAAATAACAAAAGTCCAAAAGAAAGAAAAAACCCAAGCCGTACCTAGCATAAAAACTAATAAATAAAAATATCATGAAAAACATAAAATCTTACTTATATTGACATAACTTTTCTAATTTAAATGTACCTATGACATCTCATTCATATCTTGAAAAAAAACTATCCTACGCCTATACTTTATTAATCGTATTTGCAAAACCTAAGTATAATAATAAATTACTTCGCACAAAGTAATAATTATTTTCACTTGTACTGGAAAATAAGTATTACTTTGTGCGAAGTAAATTTAATTGTTCCTTTTAGTTTACCTTTTGAAGTCATTTTTTTTTTGTTTAAAATTATTTAATTTTCAGATTTTTAGTGATGGGTATAGACTGAGTAGGGATAATTCTCGAATGATCAGACGACGATTATTTGAGGACGGAAAATGAAAAACAAAAACGATTAGATAAAAAAAATTGTAGAAAGAGAAAAAGTCTACCGCTGCTCTGGCGTAAGCCAGAGCAGCGCGAAATTTTTCAACACATATATATATACATATATAGCTTACTGAAACGTGAAATTTTTTGATATTATAGATCCAGGATATGGTGCAAAACCTAACTGTTTGGTAATATATGCTTAGACTACTTCAGAAAAAATCAAAATCAATTCACATAAATTTTGAGGATTTCCTTCGATTCCTCACGGATCCCATCATCAGGTCACCATTTGGTGACAATGGGATCAAATTTAAATTATACCCTACACAACATTAAAAAAAATTAAAATCGTTTCAGAAACGATGAAGATATCCGCGAAGAAACAAAAAAAACACCAACATATATTTACGAATTGAGAAACCTCCTCCTTTTTTGTAAGTCAGTTAAAAATATTATGTTGGTTATTTCATGTTACAATCTACCTTTGTGCCAAGTTTCATTTAAATACGTTGAGTAGTTTGGCTAAAATAAGGTCAAATATGTAGCTACAATTTTTTGAAGATCCCACGGGAACCCTTTCGTTTTTCGGGATAACAATTTCCAATAATGCTCTTCAGGTCATAAGCTACCTGCCTGCCGAATTTCATTTAAATACGTTGAGTAGTTTGGCTGAAATACCGTCAAATAGGTAGCTACAATTTTTTGAAGATCCCACAGGAACCCTGTCGTTTTTCGGGATAACAATTTTCAATAATGCTCTTCAAGTCATAAGCTACCTGTCTGCCGAATTTCATTTACATACGTTGAGTAGTTTGGCTGAAATACCGTCAAATAGGTAGCTACAATTTTTTGAAGATCCCACGGGAACCCTTTCGTTTTTCGGGATAACAATTTCCAATAATGCTCTTCAGATTATAAGCTACCTGCCTGCCAAATTACATTTAAATACGTTGAGTAGTTATGGCTGAAATACCGTCAAATAGGTAGCTACAATTTTTTGAAGATCCTACGGGAACCCTTTCGTATTTCGGGATAACAATTTCCAATAATGCTCTTCAGATCATAAGCTATCTGCCTGCCAAATTTCATTTAAATACGTTGAGTAGTTTGGCTGAAATACCGTCAAATAGGTAGCTACAATTTTTTGAAGATCCCACGGGAACCCTTACGTTTTTCGGGATAACAATTTCCAATAATGCTCTTCAGGTCATAAGCTACCTGCCTGCCGAATTTCATTTAAATACGTTGAGTAGTTTGGCTGAAATACCGTCAAATAGGTAGCTACAATTTTTTGAAGATCCCACGGGAACCCTGTCGTTTTTTGGTATAACAATTTCCAATAATGCTCTTCAGATTATAAGCTACCTGCCTGCCAAATTTCATTTAAATACGTTGAGTAGTTTGGCTGAAATACTGTCAAATAGGTAGCTACAATTTTTTGAAGATCCCACGGGAACCCTTTCGTTTTTCGGAATAATAATTTCCAATAATGCTCTTCAGGTCGTAAGCTACCTGCCTGCCAAATTTCATTTCATTCCATACAGTGGTTTTAGCGTGATGCGACGACAAACATTCCCATATGGACAGACAGACAGACAGACAGACAGACAGACAGACAGACAGACAGACAGACAGACATTTTTTTTCAAAAATGCTATTTTTAGGTTCTGTGGCTTATATAGACCCCCTTTTTTTAATTTTCACTTAAATATTCTTAATGTACAGACATGACCCCTCTACAGATTTATTATATGTATATGTCGGAGCCGGATATGAATATGGACACAAAACGAGACGGAAGCGCGCCCCCAAGTGGCAAAATGGCGCAACTTGTCTATGGCGCGCTTTGACATGACTTGGGACTTTCTCGACGAGACTGAATTCATTCGTGATTTGGTCGCCAAGTTGAGATGTCTTGAAACGTGTTATGTTTCGTTAGTGTCAATACTTGTAAAGTAAAGTAAAGTGAATTTAAAGTAAAGTAAATTCATAAAGTGTAGTGAATAGTGAATTTATAAAGAAATTGTGATTACGAATAAACAAGTGATATTGTTACTCTGTTCTCTTTTCACGATTTACCCACGAAAGCCCACAGTATCCGAAGGAATGTTATTAAATCATGAGAGCCCATCCGACATCAGAATCTGGGATCAAATCGTGCAAGAGAGAGGTTTTTTTTAAAAGTGCGGGTAGTAAAAAAAAAAGTGTAATCTTTTGTGTGGTCTGCAAAAAGTGATAATAGTAATCATTGCAAATCAATACGAACTCGATCCACATGAGTTGGGCAGTACGTACTAACCCGTGCTGCTTTGCAAGCTATGTACATGGCGTAATTGTGGTAAGACGGGACAGCGGTGAGCCGAGTGCTGCAAGGATACCATGTACCAATAATCCCGCCACGATGATTAAGAAGGAGTAGAAGTACTGACAGCGGTGACGTGATGATGACAGTGACGTGACGTCTACACGGTGGTGACACCAGCAGTGGCGCTTTAACGACAGGCTTTGATTATGGTTTTGGTAAAAGGTGGTAGCCATCTTTTTATTCCTCAAATAATTTTATTTCAAGTGTCCATAAAATATCTTGCTTATACGAGTATTATCACAAAATTTCATTTACAATAAATTGTACCTACACTAAAGTGTTCTTTTGTTTTGCTGTTTTGTTTTATGTGCAGATGGACAAAACACTGGGATGATGTTCGACCGGATGATGCATAGCCTCGCCAAGGGGAGAACGAGCAGTGCTGGGTGACCGACCAGCGTGCTGACTGCTGGCTGACCGACCAGCGTGCTGGGTGACTGACCAGCGTGCTGGCTGTTGGGTGACCGACCAGCGTGCTGGGTGTCCGACCAGCGCAGACAAGCATTGTGCCTCTTATGGACTTCTCTACTCGCTTCGCAATGATGTGAACTGGTTGTATCATGATCGTTACTTATTTCATTATAAAGTTCTAAATGGTTCTGGTTTTATAACCAAATTATTATTTAAAAAAATAATCTAAGTGAATAAGCAATTATTAACGCAAAGTAAAAACAAGTACTTAGTACATAGGACATACGTCTTACAGATATTCATCATTATTACTGTTTCATTGACCGAAGTAGATCACGCTGTAATACAGCAGCACTTGAAAGTTTGATCAGCAGAAGATCATTATCGACATTTCATTTCGTGAAATCGTACTGTTTGTAATAAAGTGATCAAAATCATAATATGATAAGCAATTCTCATGTGTATTTGATAATACAATTAGGCGTTCGTATTATTTGTTGGGTGTTTATTAATTCAGAATTGATAAAGTTGCTAACGGATTCACATTAACGTGAAGTAAGAAAGTAAGAAAAGTGAATAATACTATAGAGTCGATATCGTAACTACTGGGCGGCAGTTATTCATTGGTTACCAATACCTGAAACTTGTTATTGGATGTACTATATTCTTATTAGGTGTGCCTGAGATAAACAACATCCGGTATGCGTATCGGTGCACCTGCACTGCATAAACAAAAGCAATTGACGTGTACAAATATTGTTTGGAAGATGCTACCTAGTTTGAAACGACTTAAATTAAAATTTCCGTAAACTTACCATGTCTATTAAACCGGGAAGAAATGGATTTTAAATTTCGGATACGGATATAAATATTAAATGATATCGGATTACCCATTTGTTTCGGATAATTTTGGTTACGGATATTGGATATTAGTTTCCTTTTTACAGTAGCAAAAGTTTTATTTCGGATTCGGTTACGGTTACGGAGCTCCCTAACATCCCTGCTATTAAATAGTGAAGTTCATCAAGTGGGTGTTAATCACAGAAGATACATACAGTTTGTACACAGTTCTATTTCTTATTTGGCGTTACCGCATACGTAGTAAGAAATAGCCATTGATCAGTTTCAAAAGTAACTTTAAATAATGTCGTGTTTGTTATTTATTCTGAGAGTGTTTAAACAAACAGATAACTGATAATAAGTGCTAGGACATCCGCAATAAAACTGTCAGTTTATGATATTGTTATTGTAAGCTGTAAAATTGAAACATGTTTGTCTATCTATGACTTTCACACTAGGCGGATTTGAATTACTATAAGTTACGACAATAATAGTGTAATATGCGTCGAAAAGAAAATAGGTTGTGATTTAAATAAACTTTATTGAATTGACGCATTTTAATTTCACGTTTCCAGAAGCTGCAGTATGTAAGCCTACTAGGTGCCTGTGGCTGGTGTTGATGGTGAACGCGGCAGCACACACTAAACGGTCCAGTGGCAGAGGCCGTGAGCTTGTGGCTGAGGTGGATAAGAAAGTTCATCGGTGGACTTCAGTCAGCTTCGGTGAACTTGGTTATCATGTGCAAGGTTGTAAACGCACTTGGGAGTCTTCTGGTATTGTGATCGCACACGTGACCAGAGCCTGGCTTCCACTTAAGAATTGTGGGTTCAATTCCTGCGATGGTGCAACTAAAATGTAGTGGTCAAGTTGTGTTATTGGGACAGCTGCTGATCAGTTGTTAATATGAGACTGTTACTGTAACAGCTTTTCTTTAGTCAATTAGTTAGATCGTTAAAAGGAAATGAAATGAAATTTATTGCAAAGTCAAATTTAACATTTTGATCTCATAATAATTGTCCGCGATATTTGAACTGCGTTGGTTCTTGGTTGGAGCTTGGTTCTTGAGCTGCGGCCTGGTGGCAAACAGACATACAGCAAAGTTATAAAATTTTCTGTTTCTGTTATTTACCCTTGGATGATCATCATCATTTCGGCTATGATGTTCACTCCTGGATATAGCCTCCCTTAAAATATTACATGGGGGATAGTTGCCTATACTCGCCACGCTTGGCAGGCGAGTTGGCGGGCGCATCCACGGGAAAGATGGTTGATAGGATGTGCTACTCTTTCTTCGACACCCCACGGATAGAGAACCCTAAAAAAGAACATAATTGAACAGTTTGAACATTTTTTTGTGCTGCTTAATTTTGTGTACAGACGGAGATTCAATGAACGAGCGCCGCGACGCGACGCAGACTGCGCGCGTCGAGCTGTGCTGGGTACTGCTGCCCATGCAGCAATGCTGCAATGTATCGGCCTATGATGATGGCGTCAGGCGCCAAGGGGCCTGCACTCTGTACATCATTGAAGTATCAGATTAGGATATTGAGTTTTTTTTTGGTGAGCGTAATTGTTTATCTCGTGACTTTAGTGTGAAGACTCTGTATAGTCTTTTTCTATGAACCCTTTTTACAAATCTTAGTTGAGAAGGTACATTGACTGTTTTATAGAGTAACCGAGATAAAAAGATAGTTCAAATAATACACCTTATGAAAGCAATAAGGCGTAAGTAAATAGATTTTCGATTGGTTGTTTTTCATAGTTGAAAATAAGGCTGTAAAAGTTGCAATTTCAAAGCGTACTTATGACTGTGCATACGTTAGAGAAAGATTCCTTCGGGTCATGTATTGGTGAAAGTTGATAATGATAAAGATTTTGCTAATGATGAACAAATTTGAGTTGTTGGGTAAAGTCTCTACCTACCGTACTATGAGCGAATATGAAGTTGACCGTCCAGTTATTACGTAACCAGTAACTCGGACTGTAACAAGTCCGTTTTATGTTCGGTGGGCGTTTGACTGGCGATATGGGACTGGGTCTATGAGTAATGAGGTTGACCGTCCAGTTATTTCGTAACCGGTAACTCGGACTATATTAAGTCCGTTTTATGTCAGGAGGGCGTTTGACTGGCGGTCTGGGACAATGAACCTTGTGAGTTCTATGTCTATGAAATTGGGTATGGTAGTGGAGTTAGAGATTTTACTAGTTTATTTGTGTTCAGTTGTGTTACAGTTCCTACAGTTTTAACATGATTTAAGTAACATGACCCAGGGTATCATTCTATGTCAAAAAAATTTTTAACGAGAATTTTATTTGAAAGATTATTTGAAATAAAATTACATTGAGATCTGAAGTTTATTTTGATGATTTTTGGAGATTGGTCAGAGTTGGCCGAGCGAAAGGCTCGTGATATTGCAGCTGGTTTTCTCTTTTGCAGAAGCATCACACGGGACGTGTGGCTTATCAGAATGGCCGTGTCGGAGCCGGATATGAATATGGACACAAAACGAGACGGAAGCGCGCCCCCAAGTGGCAAAATGGCGCAACTTGTCTATGGCGCGCTTTGACATGACTTGGGACTTTCTCGACGAGACTGAATTCATTCGTGATTTGGTCGCCAAGTTGAGATGTCTTGAAACGTGTTATGTTTCGTTAGTGTCAATACTTGTAAAGTAAAGTAAAGTGAATTTAAAGTAAAGTAAATTCATAAAGTGTAGTGAATAGTGAATTTATAAAGAAATTGTGATTACGAATAAACAAGTGATATTGTTACTCTGTTCTCTTTTCACGATTTACCCACGAAAGCCCACAGTATCCGAAGGAATGTTATTAAATCATGAGAGCCCTTTCGACATATAGATAAGTTAATTTTCGGCGTAATGAGTCCAAAAGTAAACAAATTTAATATCCATTCAATGACCCAATTCATATAACCTACGTTATAACCATATCGTACTCATTCACTTAAATATCAGCATGTCGAATTGAAAAAGATTATGCGACTGATTAAAAAATGCGCAATATTCCACATCAGTCATATGGAAACAAATATCTACCTGATATGAATACGACCTGCCGTTTCATTTCCAACGCTATGCCTTCAACTTTGGAGTTTAAAGTTGTGTGTACGAGCGAGGATGTATGTGTGAACGTGGTGGGTAATAGCTTCCGTGTGATAAGTGAATGAAGGCTGTCGGCACTCTTTGCTTTGACTGGCTTATTGATTACTTGGAACTTCTTGGTTCTTATCGCCTAGTGGTAATCGATTTATAGCTTTAGAAGCGAGGAATTATTATTTAGAACTCAAATTGGGTAATTGTGACTTGACTACGGCAAGCGAAGGGTAATGAATTTGGTAGTTTATGTTTGACCCAGCATATTGGTGCGGGCACCAATATGCTGGGTCAAACAGCGACCTGGCTCGGGAGCCAGGTCGCGGGTTCGAATCCTGCCGGAACAAAAAGATTTCTGTATTTCTCGGTCATGGATGTGTATAATATAATAAAAATCTTTGATAAATGTGTATTGAGTATTTCCGTGGTCTGGTCCCCGTAAAACAAGTCCTTCTAAAGACACGGGGCCAGATTGACGTGGAGTGAAGCAGTGTTTGATCTAATATTATACTGAAACTGATTCGATTTAAATGAAGTAGGTGTCAAATGTCAATAGACACAAAATAATAATTGCTTGGATAACATATATCCATACATACTGCCATGATATAGCGTTATAGTTTTCTTATAAAAGTTGAGTTTATTTGATTATATCAACAAATAGTCGTCTGAAATTTTCCTTTGAAAACTCTCTGTAGATTACAAAAGGAATACTATACTAAAATCAATATTATGTTAATTGCTAATAGTCTGAAGCACTATCATAAGTCTTAAATACCGTATACACAACAATTAAGGCACAAATATACTTCACGGAAATAAAATCTTGATGTAAAAATAGCAGCGCATAATGAGAAGCTATAAAATAGAGTTATGTTATTGAATGTACTCTAGGTTCTTGATGGAAATACATGTTGCATGAAACCTACCTACACCTTATGATGACTTATATTAGTCGAAACCGGTCGTGTATTTTTATAAATCTGTTAATTAACTAAAAATGTGGACAAAATGCAAGTAATTTGTGTATCATTACAGTATAAAATTGAGTAGCAAGATTCCACTCGAACAATGTATGTTAAATACAGTGCAAATGAAGTAAAACTTTTAAGAATCGAGTATTATGTTTTCTCCAAACATTGTATGGTGGGTGCACTGATCGATAGCCCTTTATAAGCCATGACGATGGCATTTGTATGGAAAACTTTTGTAGTCTCCAAGGTTAAGTACCTCAGGAACTACCTGGCGAAGGTTTTTACCCGTCAGCAAAGCCAAAAGGAATGGATTTTGGCTGTCTTTGTTTGTATATGTCGCAGTCATTTGGTTGAATCTGCTATTTAATCGAATGACTAGTGCGTTCATTGAATAATGTTTTTACAAACAAATTTTAAAATCCGAGGCTAAGACAGCCATTTAAATATTTTATTTATAAACTTTCTAAATTTCAAAATGAGTACTATTATAACGCACTAGTCATTCAATTAAATAAGCAGATTTAATCAGATGACTGCGACATATATATTATGTTTCTTCTATCGTAACGTCTTAAAGTCTACTGGTCCGATTTTAACAAATTATGATTCAATAATTTGGTAATTATGTCTCAAGTAACTTAAGCAATTGTTTTGTATATAATACGGTATCTGCACAGTAAAATATGATATACAGGGTGTCCCAAAAATCAACGATAAACCGAAAACGGGTGATAGGCCAAGTCATGACAGTTATGAGAAAAAGTGAAAAAAAATCTTTGTCATGTATTTTTCACATTATAAGGACTTTTAAAAATATCGGAAAAACTGACACCCTGTGATGGTCTTTCATGTCCTAAGACTACAAATATTACTTTTTTGTGATTTTTTTTTCGGTATTGTAGTCATGACTAACCCTTCTGTAAATCACAATTCATAATTTAAACATACCTGCCTCAGTTTTCAATAAAATGGTGTGTTTTGCCCAAGATTAAATTCAAAATAATTACTACACCCAACTTTAATCGTCTGTACTGTAAAAAAAAATTACTACAGTATTTTGGCAAGTAACTTTAAAAGATGGCTCATTTAATCTGGATTCCGAAATGGTATGATACTTGCTGGATTACTTCTTTGTTGAGCAAAAAAAAATTTTTTTAACGGAACCGGATGTTAGGCCAACTCTGTTTAAATTTTTAAAATGTTGGTATTAAGTTGTGTGCGATCATTTTTAAGAAGATGTAGGGCTTGCATTAGAGCTGAAGGCAAACAGTTCGAACATTTGCTGTAAATCTTTGTAAATTAAAGTAATAACTGAAGAAATCCATTGACTGACTTTTATTTCGAACTTGCACCTAAAACTAACTAATTACATACTTGATAACAAGGTGGCGTCTGTTCTGTATCTCAACCACTCACATTTTCAAAAGAGCGTTGTATTCATACCTGAAAATTGAAGTCTTAAAAATGCCTACACTGCAATACAATTTTTTTTTAATAAAAAAGCACCCGCACTTAGCGTCACTGTCTGTCTCGCTCACTCTAGACAAGATGACGTCACTCATCGTCGTCACATAACAACTTAATACCAACATTTTAAAAATTTAAACAGAGTTGGCCTAACATCAGGTTCCGTTAAAAAAATTTTTTTTTCCTCAACAAAGAAGTAATCCAGCAAGTATCATACCATTTTGGAATCCAGATTAAATGCGCCATCTTTTAAAGTTACTTGCCAAAATACTGTAGTAATTTTTTTTTACAGTACAGACGATTAAAGTTGGGTGTAGTAATTATTTTGAATTTAATCTTGGGCAAAACACACCATTTTATTGAAAACTGAGGCAGGTATGTTTAAATTATGAATTGTGATTTACAGAAGGGTTAGTCATGACTACAATACCGAAAAAAAAATCACAAAAAAGTAATATTTGTAGTCTTAGGACATGAAAGACCATCACAGGGTGTCAGTTTTTCCGATATTTTTAAAAGTCCTTATAATGTGAAAAATACATGACAAAGATTTTTTTTCACATTTTTCTCATAACTGTCATGACTTGGCCTATCACCCGTTTTCGGTTTATCGTTGATTTTTGGGACACCCTGTATAATATAATATGTTAAGAATTTTACAAGCAACTTAAGATAATAAAGTACTATATTTGTGACAATATAGGTAGTACTTTATTATCTTATTAGTTTTGTAAACTTGGTTTCTTTTGGTGGGTATATCGACAAAAAAAATTATGAGACTTTTAAAACTTAAGCTTTAGACTTCACAAAATATTATACTCGTAATATTGTAAGAATTTAAGATAATAAGGTACTTTTTACTATAATTTTGAAAGACTTGGTTTTTTTTTTGTAGTTTCACTGAGAAAACAGCCAATATGAGAAAAAATTGATTTCACGATGTATACGTATCTATTATAATATTTTCAATTGTGTAAGACGCAAAAGTTCAAACTTCTGAGTAAAAATAACGAATTGAAACTAGTTTTCAACTAAATAACACATGGCATCGAAGCCTTTCATATCACGCGCCTTTCAAAATTGACTGCCTCACCCGGGAGTAATCCATATCGAGCTCACAACTTGAATAGGCGTATTGAGTTAGACTCACTACCAGAATATACCCGGGTGTAGCAAAGGAGACTATTTTACTCAGATTTCGTGATTTACTTTCGTGGAGTAAGATCATATCGAGGAGCGACGCGCCTAGCTTTATTCAATCTCTCCCCTCGTGTGTAATGAAATACTACTCTTTAAATAATGTAGTGAAGGATCGGTGAATTTAAATGTCGTGTATTACCAATTGATATTTTTTCAGAACTCTTTATTATACGGACGCTCTAACAGTGAAGGAAAACATCGCGAGGAAATCCACCCATGATTAGCCCCAGACGTTATTATCAGTCTCTAGACTATGTTGTGAGTACAATTAAAATATATTATATCTAGCAATATCCCGCGAAACAAAGTAACGCCTGATTCCATTAACTATTTAAAATCGGTGAGCATGACCGTACAGGCACGACTCTTTCTTTGTTTCGCGGGATATTGCTAGATATAATATATTTTAATTGTATGCTATGGATTTCCGCAAAGTAACGCCTGATTCCATTAACTATGTTGTGAGTATTTCATATATTATATTATACTGTAACCCAAGCAGGAACATTTGTAATGTAATGGAGTGTATTGGCGCTGTTATAATTTTTATACGACTATTATTCTTTAAAGTTACATTACGGATCTTTCAAATATTCCTGCTAGGCTTACAGTATATGTGGTATTCTCATAACATAGTCCAGAGGGATGACTTATTAATATCGTGGCCAACCATGTGCCGGTTTCCTCGCGATGTTTTCCTTCACTGTTAGAGCGTCCGTACGTACTTGAGAGATCTGAAAAAGGATTAATTGGTACACGCTATAACCGGGGATTGAACCTGAGGGCCTATTACAAGCTCTTAATTCCAGCCAGTTTACACCATACAACATGGCTGCCTGGAATTTTCGTATTACGATCGCATAATAACTGCGTGATGACAGCTAGTTATCGGACACGTGACACTTGACATGCTTCCGAATGTCACTTTCATTCAACCAAACTAGGGTGGATCCATTCAGTACAACATGTCGCCGTAATATGAAAAAAAACAAGGCAGTTTAAGACCGTATTATTGAATTGCCTGGAACCAGGCTGGTATTGTAAAAGATCATAATATGGCCCCTGCATCCTCTCGAGTACAAATCAGCTGTCTACCCTCTAAGCCACGAACTACCACAGCGCGTATCCAAAATCCTTCACCGCGTCTGTCTGTCTGTACGCAATAAACTTAAAGACCGCACCAATCTTCATGCTATTTTTACCATTGGATAAAATGGTTACTGAAGAAGGCCTTCGACCTTCGACCCGGTAGGTGGCGTTGCCAGTGCGCAAAGAAACTTAATTTTAACGCGGTACGAAATTGGGGGACTACAATAAAATATATTTTAACACGTCATTTATAAGCTAGTTAATTTGGTAAAGTTGAAACACATTAATGTGTATGCCCATGGGATTGCATTACGTGTCCAAATATACATTTTTAAGGTTGTTTACAAAATGCTATGCTAATAAAAGGCAAAACTTAGAGCTCCATGTGATAGCATATTATGTCCTTGAGAAGGAATTCAATTTAACGCTTTGTTAGGTGAATTGACAAGACATTTGCGCATGCTGGGACGCTTGATAGATCACACATCACACATGGCGTTATTTATTTAACATTTCTTGGCGATTCTTGCCTTAAGTCCGGATTTCACCAACGCATGTTAGTATTAGCACCTTCTAATTCATTGACAGGAAATACGAGAGGTATAACATGATATCTAATGAAGGATAAACTTTAACATGTGTTGGATTTCACTAACTCATGTTAAACACGCCCTTTTTGGTTTCACCAAGAAATATTAAAGTTAATCCTACGTTAAATATCATGTTGTTCCTCTCGTAATAATTCATATCAATGAATGAGAAGGCATGGTAATTTAACATGCCGTTAACACTAACATGCGTTGGTGATATCGGGACTTAGTCTATTAGTATCTAAACTACTGAAAGACTTACCAAAATAGGACAAAACGATTCGATCATACGCAAGAGTACCGCAATCCGTACATCAGAAAAACAGTTTAGGAACTGAGTCTCGCAGTTTTGTCGAGCTTGAAATGGGTCATGAAAGTTTGTATGGAGAAGCTATTAATTCTGCCAAAATATTTTGTTTTAGAAACGCGCACTAAATTTTTTTTTATTATTGCTTTGTTTTAAAAACATAGGTATAACATGTTACCTATATAAAATATTGTAAACTTTTTAAATACAACTAACAAGCTGTTCTCTTTAAATATTTTAGTAAATAACATTAGGTTTTGAATAATTTATGTTTAAACAACATAAAAAATGTTGGTGATTTGCAGGTCAAGCACTAGGCATGAACCAATTTAAAAACAATAATATATATTTCTGTTTTAACCTTAATAAGTTGTAGCTAAAAAAAATAAAGATTTATTTACTGTTTTGTTTTTTTATTATTATTGTTTACAGAAGCTGTATGTGACTAAAAATATTCATATTCTTGAAAAAAAAACAATGTACGTAGTAGAAATGTTTTAGTATGCCCACATAATATGATACTTTTACATGATACGATTGTTATAATATTATGATATTAAATCTAATATATAAAATTCTCGTGTCACAGTTTTCGTTGCCATACTCCTCCGAAACGGCTTGACCGATTTTGATGAAATTTTTTGTGCTTATACGGTATCTATGAGAATCGGCCAACATCTATTTTTCATTCCCCTAAATGTTAAACCCTAAATTTTTTATTTTATTTTTTAGACAATTTTTTAATTTCTATTTTTTTATGATACAACATACAAAAATACATACAATCCTCAATTTTCACCCTTCTACGATCAACCCTTATTTTTTAATAGCCATTTTAGTAATTTAATCATTTTAATCATTTATTGAATTGGTAATCAATCATAAAAATGAATTGGTATTCGTTAGTCTCGCTAAAACTCGAGAACGGCTAAACTGATTCGGCTAATTTTGGTCTTGAAATGTTCGTGGAAATCCAGCGAAGGTTTAAATGGTTTCTATGCTCGACAAAGTAGGCACGGGTCAGCTAGTAATACTATACATTTTATTGATATGTATAGCGCCACCTATTGCCGTTCATTATATACTATCGTGTTCTTTGTCTTTTGTATGTCATGGCGCTACAAGTGTCACTTTCATTTGTTTGTATCCGATAATACGTTCAACGTGTTTGAAATATAAGTTTTTTAATTTAATGATTTTATTCAAAATTCAAAAATTCAAAATTCAATTTTGTTAAACATTACAAATAATCCATCATTCCAACTACGATACTTCATCTAAACTACTAGCAGTGACATGAAATTTCGACCCCCTATTAGATTTTCAGACGTTTTATGATTAATCATTTGACTCCTAAATAAAGCCTCCTAGAAATTGCATCAGTAAAAACTATGTTCAAGTAAATAAAATCAATTTGAAAAACATTACTCATTCCTAATCCAGGAAACCGTGGCGAAGCCCTGCGAGCAGTCTGAATCTGCTCTAATTGCAGGATTACATGTGCGGTGGGGATAAAGCTGGCAACACCTGGGCTTCGAAGGTACCTGGTAACATATCCACTCCATTTATATAAATTCTGGCTTAATACCAAAAGTGGATTTTTATGCAAGCTACAGAAACATATGAGGTATTTTATTACATTTTTATTATATGTACTTTGTCCGAGTTAAAACCCAACGTATTTTTTATATTTATTGAATTAAACACTAACCCCCGGTTTCCCGAACGCTATTCAAATGAATGATCAACTAACATGGCATTCAAAAACGACCCATATTGAACGCTGATTGGTGGAACATTATCAGACAGAAAGGAACTGACAGAAATGTATATTTTAAGATTTTATCACGTTCGCTCGCTGATTCAACTCGTATGTCAACTAATCGGTGTCTTTGGTGAATTAACCTTATCTGTGGAGTTTTAACAAATCTTGCAAGTGCGAGCATGATGTAATTATAAAATATCTGTCCGTTCCTTTCTGTCTGATAATATTCTACCAATCAGCGTTTAATATGGGTTGTTGATTTGAATGCCATGTTTGTTGATCATTAATTTGTATTGCGTTCGGGAAACCGGGGGTATGTCCTTTACTTCATACACAATGTAATAATGTTTCAAGGTACAATAATAAATTATGCCTGAATGGTTAAAGGATTTAGTAGAAAACTACTTACAAGGATAGGTTGATCTAATTGATCCTGGGAGGATTGCAAACGCGAAAATTTCCTGAGGATGTAGAATAGAATTGCGATAAAATATGAAGAATGAAGATAATTTGGCTAGCTGTAAGTGGCGTGTTAAATTATATAGATAAATATCTAAATTATTACCTTAAGGCCGTGTTCCATCAATCTCATTCATTGTCAGGAAATACGAGAGAGCTAACATGATATTTAACATGGCGTTAACTTTAACATTGCTTGGTGAAACACGCCCTTAATCCCGATTTCACCAACGCATGTTAGTGTTAACGGCTTGTTAAATTACCAGCCTACTCATTCATTGATAGGAATTAGGAGAGGAACAATATGATATTTAACGAAATATGAACTTTAACATTGCTTGGTAAAACACGGCCTTAACCCATAGACGTCGTAACTTACAACAGCAGTATTAAAGCAAAAGGTTGATGTGATTATAAAAAAACCATTGATACCTAAATTGAAGTTGATTTTTTTTTAATATAAAGTTTAGTAAAAAATTGAATAATTTATTTCCGTTGTCTGATACCGTAACGCAAGTTTGCGAATTTAGCACTGGAACAAATTGACGTGGTGTAAAAGATAGAGTAAATGAAAAATGCAATAGCTACCTAATCTTAGCTGGCAAACGAATATTCCAGAACCTCTCTCGATATTTGTGTAAAATATTTGCACGAGGGTAGAAAATCGCGCGCTAATTGCATACAGAACTGGCGCAATCCCGACCGTATTGACATTAGTTAGTCAGCAGAGAATTTACCGAGTTAGGCTCAACTCACATTGACATAGCGTTGAAGCGTAAAAAGTAATAATAATGCCTCCCATACCGATTTCCGTGACTGCGACCGGTTTTTATTGAAACCACACCAGCCACGCATGAGTTATTTTATAGTGCCCAAGTGTGTGCGCAAAACACAGAAGCACTCTATCTTCCTACGCGCTAGTGGGACGGATAACCGACACGACTGGTGGGAGATCAGGCGCAGGACCAACTTTTTACATGCCCATTGGACGCATGGATCATCTTTATTGTCAGACAATCAGACAGATCAGCCTGCATTGTCCTAACCAAACATGAAAACAACATATTTTATTGTACCAACGCGGGGCTCACAACCTCTGGACCACGGAGCGTAAAAAGTATCATAATATGTAGTTCTTATGCCTCCAAGAACATAATTTAATATGTACAAAATTTAATAACAATTAGTTGAGTAGTTTACGCGTGAAAGCGTAAAAATACTCACATTTATATTATTTAGGATAGTTTTTGTATAAATTCCCTATAATTCAGATAGGATAAAATATGAGGAATATGCAACAGGCTTGTCTAATGTCTAGAGTTATACCGTAGTTACCTCCTACGTTACAATAGGGATGAAATATCAACTGAGAACAATGAAACGAGATTACTACTAGCAGCAAGATAACATCGTGTTCCAAATGAAAATATTACTTCATTAATTAGAGGAAAATGAATGAAAGATTGAAATAGGAGCGTACAAATTGAAAATGAAAAATTATGTAGAAGCAAGCTGAGGTTAAGATTGAGACATAGTTCTCCTTTGTCTTCTCATACCTTTCATGCTTTGTCTGTTCTTTGCCTTCAATTTTCTATTCATCATTTCCTTTGCAAATTGCTTAATACTTTAGTTTTAATAGGTACTATAACTTCACTTTTTCATTATGTAGGCATTAAGTAGTTATCTGGTTTTATAAGGTAGTATCTAAAACCATAGACTAAAGAAAAGTTAGGTCCTCAGTCCTCCCAATCTATACAATAATGAAATTATGAATAATATTTTTTTTTGGCAAATCGGGTTTTTGAGTCTGACTGGCAGCACGTTCTTACGGCTCGTAATGGTGTACAACCATTTCTATCTAACTGATAAATAATTATATTTTGTTTTGCGTTTGAAAACGATAACTAAATACATAACGAAACTAAATTTTATAGTTATGTAACTATAAAATTTTGTTTGAGTGCATCGAATATTCACCTAAAGGTTGACTGGTAGAAAATGCCTTGAGGCATTAAGTCCGCCTAGGTACATACAAAATGTGCATGATATTTAAATAAATAAATAAATATTACAATGGATCGATTACTAAAATTTACATACAGGATAGTACTCGAACTGCGTAATTATGTTAATCACTTCATTCTACTGTTCCTTATAAGATTCCGTTGCTCACGTCTCGGAACCCTTATAGTTTCGTCCCAGATCTCGGAACCTTTATAGTTTCGTCCCAGATCTCGGAACCCTTATAGTTTTGTCCCAGATCTCGGAACCCTTATAGTTTCGTCCCAGGTCTCGGAACCCTCATAGTTTCGTCCCAGATCTCGGAACCCTTATAGTTTCGTCCCAGATCTCGGAACCCTTATAGTTTCGTCCCAGGTCTCGAAACCCTTATAGTTTCGTCCCAGGTCTCGGAACCCTCATAGTTTTGTCCCAGATCTCGGAACCCTTATAGTTTCGTCCCAGATCTCGGAACCCTTATAGTTTCGTCCCAGGTCTCGGAACCCTTATAGTTTCGTCCCAGGTCTCGGAACCCTTATAGTTTCGTCCCAGGTCTCGGATCCCTAAAGTTAGTGCTTGAAACAGAAAACTGTGTGTTTTTTATCGCTTCTACCCCATAGTGTAAAGTATTATTGGATAGGTCTTTTGAAACCATTACGATAAGGAATTTTTGACTTACATATTTCTTTGCGAGACATTCAATTTTAAGCGTACTTAAACAGTTTGTCATGAAATTATTTTCTCACCGTTTTCACATTCCCGGGAAGTCCCGGGACTTCCATGGATATTTCAAGACTAAAAATAGGAGGTTCGGTTGAGCCATCCTCGAGTTTTAGCGAGACTAACGAACAGCAATTCATTTGTATATATACCTAAGAATAAAAGAAGAAAGAAGAAGACTTATCATTCCCCTAAAAACTGCCTCAAAAATTTGTCTGAATGTGATGAACTTAAAAGTAAAACATCTTCCATAACTTTAGTTTGAAAGTTGTCTAATTATTTAAGTTTTTAAAAATGTGATATCGTTTACAATCGTTTAATTTTACAAATATGAACTTGTCAAATGCGCTTTATTAGAAAAATTGGTACAGAAATTTCGAAAGAATAAGGTAACATAAAATTTAAAAAAAGCCATAATCGACACTATAGAACCCTAATATGTATACGTGGCCAGACACGCTCTTGGCCGGTTTACGTTCTGACCCAGTTTGGTCGGGCAGTAGGTATGGAATAAGTGAAGTGGGACAGACATCAACAGAGCCTTTATTAAGTTCATTCATTAAGCGTATTCACAGTATATAATAATTGTGTAAATTATAGTATGTACAAAGGAAGCATAAGGTACCAGGGCCTTAAATTAAGATGCCGTCGCTGTTTATCGCTTACTTAATTCGAAAATGTTATGGATTTTGACATGCCAAAAGTTTGACGACGTCTTTATGCAGTGGTCGAGCGCGTTGTTGCTCGATCGAGAGGTCGCGGGTTCAAATCCCGCCGAAGGAAAAAAAAAGATTTCAATGTTCCTGGGTCATGGATGTGTATTAAATTTGTGTATCGTATGAAAATATTAAATCTATTTCTGTTGTCTGGTACACAAGTTCTTCGGATTCTTAGCACAGGGCCAGATTGACGTGGTGTGTCCGTAGATATTATTATTATTCAAACTGTACCCAGGGTAACATGGCCTAAGGTCTTGGTTTAAAATGCCATCTCTATTATCACCTACGGCGAGTATAAACCCTCCCCCCCACTCCCAGAAATACTTTGAAGGAGGCTTATGTCCAGTAGTGGACGTCATAGCTGTAACTGTGAATAATGATAATGATTTTTAAATTTAATTAAAAAAAATACAATGAAGCACGCATAATATGCATAAATATTTATTAAATACTAGCTGAGCCCGCGATTTCATTCGCGTGGTTGTCGGAAACACTATCGCGAATATTTTTTTATTGCTCACGTTGGTTTTTGTTAATAATATGATTATTAAAAAGGAATAATTCTTTCATACATATTTTTAACTAAAACTGATTTTTTTAAATCGGACCAGTAGTTCCTGAGATTAGCGCGTTTAAACAAACTAACTCTTCCGCTTTATAATATCAAAGTACTCGTAAGATTTACAATTGCGATAGTCGTAAGCATAATATTATTATATTTATTAAAAACTAGTATTGTGTACAATTTTTTAATCCGTTTCTTTGTGTTATTGATCTATATGTAATTTAGTATACAATGATATATTATTTTGAACACATGACAATTCCAATTAAATTTCATACTGACGATTATATTTTACCTTAATCGTAAAATAGTTGCCGACAGCTTTTATTAATGCACAGGTATTAGGGTGATATTAGGTGACCTAGATCAGAGTACTGACGAGGTAAAGACCTAGGCAATTGGAGTAAAATTGGAATCGCATATTCAGTAGGTCGATTCTGCTAATTAAATCTCACATTATTGAGTTTCGATACAGACTTGATATTCTAGAACAGCAAAATGATATTCTTGAAATTTCAAGGCTTTTCAAGTTTTGATTGGTCCAAACTAAAAAAACAGTTTCTCACATCATGTCGATTCATTTATAAATATTCGCTGAAGCTTAAGTAATATACGAGATCAGAGAAATTCAGATCTATGTTGTGGTATATGACTGGCCGGGTCCCGTCTATTCAGATATACCCGTCATAATATCTTGTACACTAGTAAAATTTTAGAGATGGCTATATATTATTATGACTTTCAGCGGCAGAATAAATAAGTACAAACTAATTAAAATAAAGTCCAATTTCTAGAAACGTAAGTATTTATTCAGAATACTAATAAATTCAAATGACTATTGTTCCTACCTACATTTATTTTGAAAGGACATTGATATTGAGTAAACCATGACCAAATTTTAGGTAAAATTTATGAAAAACTAGCTACAATTTCTAATGATTTAACTTTATAAAAATATTATTCAGTATTCTTGTTCAGCATCATAATAATATTTTTGATGACATTGACAACAAATAAATAGATAAAATTAATTTTTAATTTTGAAAGTTAAATATAGTGCATTCAATTTCACCTTTTTTTTTAACGGGCATTGGCCCACTTTTCCCACCAGTGCAACTACTGTGAGCCAGGATCGACAGTGGTAACAAACCACGACAAACCTTTTGATATGATCTCAGGGGGGCCCGAGGGACAAGCTTAATCTGTCTTGGGACCCACAACGAAATTAATCAGAAAAAAAGGAGGAGTAGGAAGTATTCCAGTTTCCCTCCCCAAGCAAGTGGGAGACAGTACAGAATTGTAATGACCCAAAAGTCCAAAAAACTTGAAGGAAAGCACCACGGGAATATAGATTCAATTCAATTTCAGTTTACTTTCAGCAGAGTCAATAGCTACTGTAGTATATTTACCTGAATTGCAAATGGTTTACTACAGTGAGCGTAATTCACAATATCATAAATAAATATTCGAAAAGTCATTATATATATTGTATATCTATTTTCGACAAATCCTGCGTTGAACATACTTGTAAAAAGCTGTAAGACTAAAGACACAATCTAAATAAAAGCATCGAGTCGTAGGCAGTTATACAACATTAAAATTAAACAGTTGAAATCTACACAACGGCATGCAAGAACAGCGAAGCATGACCACTGCATAAATGCGTTTTGTTTACACAACAATACATTGTACGAACAGAATGAGATTTCCATTTGTTAATCTGTAATTTTGTCTTCCGTAAAAAGAAACCATTTATACGGCGGTCATGCTACGCGTGCAGGTAAAGCTAGGTACGTACCCACGACGCCGGCGGGTATCTAGGGAAGGGCGCGATCGACTTTGTGGCAACATTACTTGGCAGTTCGTTCTTCACTCCTCGCTTCAGTCGTTGTTTTCTTCTCTCCCGCGATTTGGCTCTTATCATAAGAGCTGCCTGCATACTTGCCAGCGTAGAGGCCGTGTTTAACCGCGGTCGATTGCCTTAGCCGGGCTAAGCTCGCACTAAACACTAGCGTTACTAACTATTCGTTCACTATAGATCACAGTATCAGTATAGTTCGTTTAGAATTGAATTATAGGCACGAGAAAAGGCTATATTACATTTATCACTAATTGAATTTTATAGCTAATCGAATTGATAGATGCCTTATAGTACGATATGTATGCGAGAAAAACTATTGGAAGCGAACGGGATTTGGCGAGTCGACTGGTGGTCTGCTATGTCTCGTTCCGCTCGTCTAGGCGCAGTCTCTGATTCTTCAACACCTGCCACCGAACCTTCTCGCACAGGCGTCCCTGTCTCATGGCCGGCCCGCTTGGTTCACTGCACAAACTAACACTTTCCAGACGCGCATTGTATACTGTTCCTGCACCACAAAAATTTTAAACCGCGGAAACTCAAAGGTGACGTCAAACGCATAGTCTCACTTGTGTCATGCTAGCCTAGACATGTATACATTAAAAATAAACCAATACATCGAATACTATATTTGCGAACAAACTTGTAAAGCGCAACTTACACACTAATTTTATAAACACAACACAGGTACATTACCTTTATGAAAACACATGAAAATGCAATGCTATTCAGAAGTTTTTTTATTAAATTCAATTCAAACCTTTACAATTTTCATGTGTTTATTTACATCAATTGTTTACAATATCATGCTTATTCTAACGGTCTATTCGAACGTGGTGGCGCCATTGTCGCGACAACAGCGCCACCCGCGCTCAGCGCCATCTATCGACGGCACAGCGCCATCTAGTTCGAGCAGACAACATCGACACAACAGCGGTACCTCGACGACATCGCATGGCGATTGCGGCTCGGTGAGAGAAGGGGGCCGCTGGGGGGCGAGGAGGCGGGACTCCCAGTGCTGGCAGGAGTATGCGCGGACGCCGGTGGGCGCGGGGTGGACGGGGCTGTGGCCCGGACTCGGCGGCGCGGGCTGCCGGCCGTGTTGGCGCGCCTACACAAGCAGCGGTTCATAAAAGGAATAAAACTGGTAGCAAGTCAGTGGGCAGCTATTCAATAAAAATTTTATGTCGATGTCTTACGCATTTGAGCCTGAATAAATGCTTTGATCATTTTCCATCACTAATCACCACAAATTAATTAAAAAACGGTATTTGGTAAATAAGAAATGCTTGGATTGAAAGCATATTTTTATACACATCTGATCAGAAGTCCAATTACCTTCTTAGCTATTTTTAATATAATCTCGACTCGATTAACAAACTAACTCATTCGCATACGCATGCGTGTGCGAGTGAGACAGTCTGAAAATATAAACGACATTTTACCGTTTAAAAATTTGAAAATTGACCAATTGCGTAAGAAAAGGACGTGTGACGTGTATTGTTTTCTAAACAATACTTATTACAACAATTATTAACAAATAACTGACTTGCTAATTGAAGTTCATGAAAAAAATAATAAAATGTTAATATTATATATAATTATTATGGTTGTGAGCGTTGCTACTATTTAGATAAAAACACATGCTGTCTCTAACAAGTTTAGTTAAAATCTGAATACTGTAATAAAAGTAATTTGAAATCTAAAATGTTGAAAGCATGTGAAGATAAGTTACAGCACTACTAAACAGTAAAATATGTATTTACTAGACTAGAAGTAAATTACTATTCGAAGCAAATAGTAAAGTACACGCTATCTATTTCTACTAAATCTCGTGAACAACACGATACAAGAGCTATTTTACTAATATTGTGCTCTGTGAAGATACTATACTTTCCTAGATTTGAACACTTTGGTTACAGCAAAACAAAAACAGAAAATTATTTCTCTTTATCGATTGATTTTCCACTCACATAAACACATTTGTAAAAGATGGTATCGCTTACATACTGTTATATATATGTGACTCACATACAAAATTACAAAACTTTTGTCGTTAAAATTCGTGATAAGTTTTGACACTGACTGTGCGTCCATAAAGTACAATCGCAAAGCTGCATTATTTGTCTCTGACGTTTGTCAGGCTCATGTTATGTCGCGGTAAATCCCGGTTAGAACACGTTCCAGGAAATACACTATTGTCCAATAGTGTATTCCTCGGCCTCCTATTGCCACTAGTATATATTGCGTTGCATTGTTCTGGGAAACCATCTGTCCACTGAAACCGTGTGAATTAAATTATAGTACAGTGGTAATAAAATACATTTGAGCTTTCATGATAGTAAATAGTTGTCTTCACTATGCTTTTGTGTTTATGTGAGATCGAATCGATCTTAAAAGAATAATTTCCTGTTGTTTGTAGTCTCTTCAACATTTTTTTATCTCGCAGGCAAAGGCTAAGTTCTCCTCAACCTTCTGTATTATATTTTTTTTACAATTCTCTAAAATATAATAAAAAGTATTTGACGTGACAACATCTAATAAATTGATAAACGCCGGCTGCACGCACGAAAAATGACTCGTCGTAACGTTACGCCGATTGTATCAAAGCGCACGAGCGAGCGAAAGGCACAATCGGATTGAGCATCATAAGTATTTTGTAATGACGTTGTCACGTTAAGCTATTGTCCATAAACTGAGTTTTCAGACAGCCATTATTTATTTATTATGGTATATTTTTTATTCACCTTACGGCCCGCGAGCGACGCGCCGCCCGCCGCTGCGTACATGCACCGCGCACGCTCAGCCGGCGCGCCTCATGCGGGCCAGAGCGGGGGACTGCACCGCCCCCGCCCCGCTCCACCGCATCCGTGCCTCTACCCTACACCTGAAACATAACTAGGGTTAATAATGGGATATAAAAGTCTACAGCAGAAACTTAGGAGGATCTCTTGACATCGCATATCTGCCATCGCAACTACCACATGGTGGTGGTTCAGGCAAACCAATCAAGTCTGCTTCTGTCGGTATTGACCAATAGAAGCAGAGCACTGTGAGTTGTTAAAAAATTGAAGGTTTTACTTTACTAAAGAGTCAAGAGCAGAAAAGAAAATATTTTACAATTAAAAGTCTGCGAAAGGTTTAAAGTATCTTAGTATTTACTTATGGTTTTATGTCCTGTAGGATATTGCACCTATTCCAAATCTTTAACATGCTTAATTAATAACAAACACTGTCAAATCAACAACAATTTGTTTTATGCCAAGTGGTCTCACATATATCTCATTTTCAGCAAGAGTTTCCTTACGGTTGGTTTCAATAACATATAATATGTCTATACAGGATGTAAAAAGAACAGTCACTATAACTTTGAGATACTACATTCCTCATTTTGGAAATGTATTTTTTGTTGTTACAAACTTTTTTTTCCACTAAAAAAAATACATTTCTAGAATGAGAAAAGGTCGTATAATCATATCCTAAAGTTATAGTGACTGTTCTTTCTACACCCGTTTTAATTTAAAGTTAATTATACGCTGAGCTGTGGTAGAGTTAAAGTTTATCGAAAGCGTTCGTTGGACGTCATACAAGCAACGCTATTTTACAGAATGTTTTCATTTACATAGTATATTATGCATAATGAACCTATTATAAACTATACACGTCTTATTCTAAATATTCGAATACAAAAACCTCTAAATTAAAGCTTAGCGTTCGTATACAAGGCGTTTGTGCAAAAAAAGATTATGTAGTAAGCCGAGTGATATTTTAATGAGGTGCAAACTAGTTAGCGAGCTAGCCGACTCCGTTGAAACCTATTCTAATGAAAATACTAGTAAACGCACAGGGCTGCCAACTTAATGATATTTACATTATCTCGAGCTAAAGAATATAATAATGATTTCATAAGTTTTGAAGCTTCACAAAAATATATAACACACTAGCTGACCTGTGTTCACTTCGTTAAGCTAATTGTACACAAGTTAACTAGTTGTACACAATCCTGAACACTCAACGTGGAACCCGCAATCCCGAACCCGCAACGTTCCTTGTTTTATTATAACTGTGAAGTTTTTGTAAGTTTTTCTATAGGCAATATAGGTTTTCTGGATATGGTAAAATTTCGTACGAATTAATTTTTTATTTTATTTATCGATTTAGAATAAAAAATATAATGTGTCCTATGTTCAGCGCTGATAGTGTAGCTTTCTAACGGCGAAAGAATTTTTCATATTGGTTCAGTGGTTTCAGAGCCTATTCCATATATTATATTATTCCGGGTGAAGCCGCGGGCAGATGCTATAGTATAAAATAATTGAGTACCAACCCTACACAGTGGAAGCGCAGGCACAACGCACAAGTTATAATAAAATCTCAGTAAAAGCGTTGACATTTTCCCTTTTATGTGAAAAATGCATAATCATTATAATACACGTCACGATAGTGATTATTTACGACACAATTAAAGTATTACGACATAATCCCTATTGTTTTAAAGTAGGGCATAAAATATACTAATAAACTTAATACATTTTTGAAATAACAATTTTTCTCTCTCGGGTTCCAGTCCGCGCAAATTTAAGTCTGGTTAAGGTAGCGAACTGGAGTTGTCACTTACATACAGGGTGTAAAGAGCAGTCACTTTAATTTCGAGATACGATTATACCACCTTTCCTCATTTTGGAAATGTATTATTTTTTTGTAACAAATATTTTTTTTTTTTTTACTATTCACCATTTATGTTTTTTTTTGTAACTATAATATTTTGACCCTATAGGTGTAAAAGTATTTAGGTCGGCAAAAAAATCTCGTATGGGCGTCATCGTATCGCCCCATTTTATGCAGTTTTGTACTGAACCCTAGTTATGTAACCACAACAAAGCCCTATTCACAGAATGAACCCGACACTATTATAAACATCCGCTGTTTAATAGGCGCAGAAACCATTAGACGCTAATACTTTCAAGGATCATTCAAGCATCGGAGTCGAACTCAATGGTGTCCTTGTTTCAACTGTCAACACCATTCCCCGCCGGAGAGCTACGCATTCAATGGTGTACCTGTATCCATCAACACCATACCCGCGCCGCACACCCCGCTCCAGCCACCGCAGTCGTCATGGCCCCTACACCCGCGACTCTTTCCCCTCTGACCTATATATGTGTCACCAGAACTTTTGACCATCAGTTGAAAGCCACCTTCGCCATAGTCACAGTGTAATTTTGAATAATTGTAAATTAGTTTTAATTTTATAGAAATAAATATTTCTTTAAAGTCATTTGTTTCTCAAATAACTTAACTCCCTTCGTGCATTTTTTATCGATATCAATATAATACCTAAGGTCCAAGGTTATACTGTCCAGGACGGTCCAGCTTATAAATCCAGCGCCGCAGCCTTGAAATGGAGTTACATGGCAAAAATAATTTATTGGTACACATTATAATATTTTTATTCTTATATTGGACCGGCGTAGGTAAATAATAACAATACATAATATAGGTATACTTAATTAATAAAGCAGAGAATAGTAAATAATACATAGTGTAAAAAGAACAGTCACTATAACTTTCGGATATGATTATACTACCTTTTCTTATTCTAGAAATTTATATTTTCATGTCAAAACTAACAAAAAAAAATTTTATTTTTTAAATTGTAAACAAAATATTATATAATATATAATATTTTGTTTACAATTTAAAAAATATAATTTTTTATTATATAATATTTTGTTTACAATTTAAAAAATATAATTTTTTTTTAAAACAAAATATTATATAATATATAATATTTTGTTTACAATTTAAAAAATATAATTTTTTTTTGTTAGTTTTGACATGAAAATATAAATTTCTCTAATTAATATAGCGCGATTCTAATATCGATGAAGTTTGAACTAGGAAACCAATTTCAGAGTATGATGCAGTCTGTCTGATATTCGTATTTCAGATTGAACGAGTATCAGACAGACTGCATCATACTCTGAAATTGGTTTCCTAGTTCAAACTGCATCGATATTAGAATCGCGCTATATTAATTAGAGTTGCCAATAGCTAAATAATTAATATTCCTAATCAATATTTTATATTAGCCGCAGAACGGATATTTCATTTGCGGTTTCGCTTTACATGTTGAACTTCTGGTTTATGGTTTGGTAACCGAAATGTTTTGCCAATTCGTGTAATATTTGCATGCATATTTAAAAATACAGTAAAACACAAACTACTTGCACTTTTTTCCACTTTATTTGATACGAATGAGTGATTATACTTAAAGGTGTGTATGGGTCCCGTTTATAGAAATTATTGTGAAAGTACCAGCGCTGAAAGAGTTACTTTTTTAAAATTATTGTATGTTTATGTAATGTTTATGAAATTGTAGACATTCTTATCTCTGGTATTTTAACCAGCCCTGCGAGCGTGAGGTATATATAAATTATTTGAAAAATAATAGTATGATTGAAAACAAGATTATTTATATTTTGTGTGCCACTGAATTTTATAGACGTGTTGACTACGTCTGTGAACGAAGTAAAAAAAAACTTTAGAATTGTTTTTTTTAACGCGCTAACGTCGGAAACTGCTAGAGCTCATTATTCAAGATGATGTTATCTATTAGAAGTTCAAAGATTTGTAATAAGCTGTGCCAAGTGACACGCGAGTTCATATTATTATTTCACTGTTTCACGCGGACGAAGTCGCGGGCAAAGCTAGTTAATATATGTGTTAATATTGGTTACCTATTAAATTAACATTAAACAAACAATTTTGACCTCTATTACTGTTTAATGTAGCTTCACATTCGGAAAGCAGACGTTAATTATTCCGGGTTCTCCGAATCACGAAACATCGAACTATCTAGAAATTCTAGAACATAGTTGCCTAGCAACCAACTTTACTGATTTAGTGATAACTCGAATGCTTCGTATGCATTCTGATTCCACCGGTGTTCTGAACTGTTGCGAACATTGTGCGTAACAGATTCCTGTGGACTCGCTAACGCAACATTAACAAATTGGAACACGTACAAATTGGCACAGCTGGAATTCTGAAAAAAAATGTTGGCTAACAAATGTTCTGAACACTATTTTGGTGGAATCGTACCTTTACATATTACAATTTGTGCTATGTTGAAAGTGATAATGTTTTGGAATTAATGGAATTCCAGTTTTCTTAATATAAATTTTATTTACTGCTCCCCGATTGATCAGATTTACCACTTTTGAACCTTATTTTGAAAATAATTTATTTAAAGTTGCTCAAACATCTATGGTATTTTCTGTGTTTTATATATTTTTTTTAAACATATAGGGATGTTCACCTTATTCTTACGTGATAAGATCAAAATCCTTGGGGTGCTGGAGAAAGAATACATATATTGGTTACGGGGCAGAGAGAGTATTTAATAACAATTTAAGTTTTGGCTAGGTTAGGTTTCGTTGGTTTAGCATTTATCCGTAACTAAGAGGAAACACCACGGTCTAGAGAAATTCAAAATAGGTTGTAAATTCTATTGCAGTCCCGCAACTATTCGATCAAGCCGATAAAGACAACTGCAGTTTGAACTGAAATTACCTATTAAAAGTACGAGAAATCGACGAATAGGAAACGCCTCATTCCTTCTCCAAAACTTACGCGTTTTTCATAATAAACTAAAAAAAGACTTGAGCTACGTTTATATGTTTCGATTTTATCATAAAATGTACTCCAATTTGTTTCCTGGATGTTTAAACGCAGCCGAAAATCGGTCCTTATTTTTTAGGTTTTTAAACGACCATATTTCTTTCAATAATTAATGTAATGTATGATAAAATGAAAAAGTAGGGACGGACGAGGGGGAATAATAGTATAGTATAACTCAGGAAAAAAAATGTTACTCTAGTGGCACTATCCAGAGAGAAAACACAGGTCACGTAGACCACTGTTTTTGTACGGAAAAACGGCTTATAAATATAACCTAATAGTGTAATTTCAGTATCATAATATGATTTTTTTATATGATATGATTTTATTGTTAAGAGTTAAAGTGTTTAAAAAATGGACACGGTGCCCAAAATTGTAAAGATTTTTTATGAAACTTCCAATTTATAGAAAACAGGAACATTTTTTGAAATCTACACACAATTACCTTTTTTCTGATGTCACTAAGGAAATGTGTTACGTAACCCCAGGGAGGGTCCTCCAGGGGTGTGTGATAAGGCCAATCAGCTTTATCCCTTTTAACCACTCTAATCGAAAATAAACGTTACAAATTCCATGCCAAGGAAAGCAATTACCAAAGTACAAAACGTCAGTCTAATGCAGTTCCGAAAAGCGGCGAAGTTTAATGGAATAACTGATGGGCCGCGCGGGTCGCCCGCACCCGCACCGCGTCTAAATTAATATCATTACACTAATATTTACCAGGTGAATTACATGAGGTAGGTGTAGGATAATGTTATTCTATTAGTATTATTTAAACTAGCTTTTGCCTGCGTATTATTACAGTACTAGCTGACCCGTGCCCACTTCGTTGAGCATACAAACCGTTTAAACCTTCTTGAGACTTCCACAAATATTTCATGACTAAAAATAGCCGAATCATTTCAGCCGTTGTCACAAACGAACAGCAATTCATTTTTACCCGACTTCGGCGAAGCCAAAAGGAAGGGTAATGATTTTGGCAGTCTATGTATGTATGTATGTTCCCTCGTAGCGGCTAAACTACTGGTCCGATTTTAATAAATGAGGTATCAATCGATTGGTGATGATTCCGCGAGTAACATAAGCTATATGAATTTTCGAAAATTTTTGTATTTTGAAAATTAAACCTCAAAAACTATCTCGAAAAAAAATTTAATTATGATAATTCTCTCGTGTTTGGTATCAATAGATATGTCTTGGCAAGCACATAACGAATATGTATTTAAATATTTTATTAATTATTATATTTTAACGTTAAATTCAAAATAAACGTTTAAAATGCGGTCGTACAAGTACTATCTCGGTGTTGTTTAGTTACTTTCTATGTAATGATCAATTTAATAAAAATATAATAATTGTTATATTTGATGTGAGAAAAATATTAAATAAAAAAAAGATTAAAAATCTAAATCCCGACTTCGCAAAAAATGGGTAAAATATACAATCCCAATAGCGGGTACGACCACGGCTCTACCTTGACCATTTCTGTACCCATGCATATCTGGATTTCAAATTGAATGATTTCCTTGTTTTAGACCCATTTTTTGCGAAGTCGGGTTTTAGATTTTTAATCTTTTTTTTATTTAATATTTTTGTTTTTCATAGGAAAGATGTGCTTATGCAGAAGAACAGGCATAATTGGAAACAGCTGGTAGAGCTATATGTGTCAAAGTCACGCTGATGACTAAACCGTGGTATACGTAAATTTATTTACATGTTATATTATTTTAATGCCAGAAATATATATATGATGTGTGAGTGCAGCCCCTCCCATTACATTATAATATTAGTGTGGTGGTTGTAAGGTAGCCTAAGATAGGATACGCAGAATTTTAAAAGAAGTTTATTGTTGTAATAATATATTCTGAAGAAAACAGTAATTTAATAGTGTACCATTATTTCACTACTATTACTCACTATTAAAAATGTTACAATGAATTCCGAAAAGACATAATTATACATAATCTTGACTAAAAATCGATTCAAAGAATCTGTTTAAGTCACAAAATAATTCAAGATAAAAGTTTAAATTATATAGAGTAAAAAAAATAAAAGAAACTGATTTTAACACCGAAAATAAAAATCGCGGGCATAAACTAGTCAAAAACAAAAGGCCAAGAACCTACCTTCAAAAGAAATGAAATAAATTATAATAAAATGTAATATTAAAAGAAGTAGTTAAAAACTTAACGAAACGTTAATGGCTGACACGGTTAGGGTTGTTTAGTTTAAAATATTGGTTTGCCCTTGAAAGGTCGTAGTTAATGTTGAGGTTAAACCGTTAAACTTAACTATTTAGAGTTGAATCTGCTCCTTTAGTCTGTCATCTATCAGTGCTTAGATTATTAAATATAGCCATAGATTATTCGACACAGTTTGAATCAACGACTTTCATAATAATAATAATAGCTCCCCTCACCGATTTCGTTATCGGTAGCCGATTTCATTCAAAACCAGGCCAGCTACGCAGGAGTTATTTTATAGTACCCAAGTGTGAGCGCAATACACAAAGACACTCTCTCTTCCTTTTACTCTCATAACCAAGTGGGACGGTAAACCGATACGACTGGCGAGTGAACAAGCGCAGGACCGACTTTTTACATGCCCGTCCGACGCATCATGGTTTTGAATTGCGACATTTAAGTGGTTTTAAATTGCGTCATTTAAAACCACCCGTCCCAGGCACAGTGTGCTGGTTCCCCGGCTAAGATCTACTTACTAGACCACGGACGCTCTTAGCTAGGCTATCAAAATTTTCTAACAATTAAACTTTTTCTTCATTTGCTCACGTAATCTAAGCCCGGATGGATGAGAGACTAGAGGAAATAACGAGAGGAGATAACCGGCAAGATATTAAGAGCAGTGCCGATTATTTATATGCCCAACAGACAAATGGATATAGTTGACAAACTAAATTAAAATAAAAAAAAGAGATAACCAGACTTATGAAAAAAAATGTTGAACCAACGCGGGAATCGAACCCACAACCACATGAGCCGAGAGCCAAACTCAAAACCATAGAGGCGTTCATATAGAACAAATATTAAATAAGTTTATTACGACGTGCATGGCATTAATAATTTGGATACCTAGTCGAATGTCGCAAAGCGTAAAATATGCGATATCCAGCGAAAATAAGACCAATAAAATAAATGACAAAGCGGCACGGAATTATGTCAAATAATAAACACAATGTTCAGTGTTGTTTCGTAGTAATTTATTTTTGCATTTTGGAGGCCGAAGGATCGTTACAAAGATATCTTTTGTTAAATACTGAAACGATGGTTAAATTAAATCCCAAGTCACATGCTGTCCGCGAAGCTGTGGCAGTGACAGTCCGTGAATAGGAAGACTCCTAAATTTTATTAGCATTTCAGTATTCGGTCGTAAGTAAAGCATTGAAGAAAGATATAAATGGATTTTAACGAAAAGTCACAAAAAGGTTAAAATCCTAACCTGCGAAACAAACAAAGCAAATCGAGAGTTTTTTTTGCTAACTTAACTTAAACATTCGTATTTTCACTTAAATACATAATATTAACTATTACTATTATCACATTCATTAGTTTAATTAAAAACATTTACTGTATAAATATAAGGGCTTATCACCCGTAAAACCTATTTATTTGTTCACCAGAAATCAGGAAAATTTTGGTCAAATTAAGTGCAAAAGATCTTAAATCATGTCATTAAGAGCGCCATAAAATATTAACGGTTGTCAAACTAAATTTCGTAGAAGGTCGTAGCACCACTACGCCGCGTAGCAGTCGTGCTACGAAAAATAATGAAAATAGTTTTTATTCGTTTCATTATCGATTTCAGCGGTTACTCGGCAGTTCGCGTGCAGTTATTAGTTAAATAAACAGTTTCACTAAATAGTAACGGGCGAAACGAAACTGACTTAAAGTCTAGCAAACAATAAATACATAAATACAGTAGGTTTCATATCACAAGTTATACTTGAACACGCAAAATATTAATACAGTGTAGGATGCTTATTGTCACTATAAAATGCATGGTTGATGTGAAAATTGTGTATTACATTACATTTTTATGTATATTATTACGAGCTACGAATACTTAAACTTAAAAACAGGAAAGCTAAAAATTGCTTTTAAATGTTTGTCCGTGAATGTTTTGTAATATCTTTGTTTTATTTGTTTGTGCCGGTGTTTCATGTAAACAAAGGTGAATGTTAATGACACTTACCTTTTATCACACTAATAATATTAAGGTGGTAGTTTCTAAGTGTGTGCTTCTGTGTGTTTGTATTCGTGAGGTATGTTTGTTACTTCCCGCTCAAAGACCTCAACCAATTTTGATAAAATTTGGCATGCAGAATGCTGATACTCTAGAACTACTAAGACTACTTTTCATCCCGAAAAAGTACAGTCTTCTAATGGTATACTGTTTTAACGGGGATAGAGCCTCAGCCACAGCTTGTCTGAAATATTTTTAGATTTATTTCAACACGGCTTTCAATGTGTTGTTAAATTTTAACAGATTATTTTACGATAAAAATATATTAGTAATGAACACTTTTTGGCCCTTTGCTAGATATAATATATTTAAATTTTATTCCAAATTGTTTTGCCATGTGACACTAGCCGGCGATTCTCCTTGTACGCTACGGGAGTGCGCCTAAGAAGAACCATTGGCTATTATTTTTAAAGGACAATTGCAGGGAATGGTTAATAGAAATGACACTGGGTTATTCTGCCCTGCCAATCAATAAAGCAGTGAGTCAAAAAACTTAATGCCTAGTCAATAGGTGCCATATTCCCAAAACCACCTTTTCTGACTTACTGCTCTATTTATTACCAGGGCAGTATTGCGGTGAGGTGCTAGTGGACTAGGTATCCTATGCCCGTAGAAATAAAGACGTCTCAAGCCCAACCTCACTCGAGAACCAATTTGACAGGTAAAACGTCGTTTCATTTCACTTTTAAAAGTGAAATTTATACTTCACCGCACCAGCAATAGTAAGAGCAAAGTCTACATACTCTGACATTGGCAACTCACTAAGGCCGACATAAACAAAAGAAGAAGAAGTAAACTTTATACGTATATTACTTTAATTTCTTTTCTTTTTTTACCGTAATATTCATCTTATAGATAAATTACAGAAAAACATTAATATAAGTATACTTGATCTATATTTTTATAATCTTTATTTTTACTTTTTAATAAAGGAAAAAAAATCGTTATGTAGGTAACAAGCTATTTATTTTTAAAGGTGAAACTTTTTTTTTCATCTTTCAAATAGGTTCTCAAGTGAGATTGGGTTTGGGATTGTTTTATTTATATGCCTAAGGCTATGGATTATGGTTATTATTATTTTGTACGAAATAATGATACCTAATTGTTGACGAGTAATTAGTATTACCACCCTAACGTAATAGTGATAAGCAAGAACCAGGACTTGCTGTCAACAATTATTAGTTTAGATATTAGTATAGATGGCAATTTAAAGAACACTCATACGATGTAGATACAGTACTATCATCTGCGAAGGTCGGTGAACAAAGGCTGCTAATTGGACGGTCGAGGCATTTCATTTGAGCTCTGAGAAGATACTCATAACAAGCTATTATTTAATGACTTGGATATCAAGGTGATTGCTTATATTTATGCTTATATGATGTGGATATATAAGCTTAATTGTTTTAGAGATACGTATATTTTTTGGGATGCACCAGGAAACGAGCAAATGCATCATCTGATGGTATCTTTCCGCCCATGGTCACTCGTAAAATGATAGGGTTAAAGTCCATAAACCACGAACACTAACTACTCCATAATGACGTTGAGATTGATAGAATGATTTTAAATTAATATCAACCATTGACTTCTTTTAAGTCCAGTGGTTGCTCTTGACTCCAGTGGTCATGGGATCGATGTTTGAAGAAGTGGTATACAAGTCTGGATAGGATATTAAAGGCTGATCATCTAATTGCCTGTTAATAAAAAATATCCATGCATCTGCACGAAAAAATATACCAAAGTTATCTACAGCACATTTGGTACAGTTTTTAGCTTTTTTAAGACATCCTGATATTTTTTTTATTGTGATCAATACATTAACCCCATTGAATATTTTATTCAGATCTAATTGAGTAATGCAAAATGTGTACGCAAGTTTCTATTTGAATATAGCATTTAATAAATGAAGTAGGCTGTCACGCTTTTTCATGTAATTTATAATGTTCTATCGGCCGATTGCCTTATCGACGAGACGGTACTGTTAATCTATTTTTACAACGATTTATACATTGACCCAGAATAGGTTTATAAATGGGCAAAAACGCCCTCTTCAGAATTGAAATACCTTTTTGATTGATATAATAATTAAATTGAAATTTAGTATTCAGATTAAACATAATAATACCTAAATATTTAGTATTTTTAAGCATTCTATTGTGTTAAATTTGATTTTATTTCTTTTATTTTACATTATTTCTCTCAGCGAATTTCAGCATCATTTCGTATATTTTCTATTTGCACCACCTATGGTAGACTGGTAAAGAGTGCCATTTGGCATTAATTCCGCCATTGTACAATGTGCAAAAAGAGAAAATAAATAATACTCGTATGTTGGCCTTTCGGAAACTATGTTTAAAGCTACAATTCTCAAGCGTTGTTGTTTGGCCCCGAAACGTGAGAAACAGGCTACAAGGGTTACAGCGAGCACGACACCCAATTAGGTGCGTCATAACCTATACGTCATGGCAATCGCACCATTCAAAACGAATGGTGTAGGAAACGTGCGGGACTCGAGAGCAATGAGATAAAATTTTATTTAGCAATGAGTACGCAGTAGCGATGTGCTTGGATTTAGATTTGATACCAGAAGGGTTAAAGTCACATCGGAAATAATAATAGATGTAATGAGAAAGTACAGCCTACGTTCCCACGACGGTTTTTTGTTGTTGCGACAGAAATATTTCTATAAAATCCTTTTACCCAATACTTTTAACAGAAATAATTTACTTTTAATTTACGTGTACTTTTAACAATTTCTATAAAACCTTTTACCCGATTACGTAAAGTTTTATGTTTATCCAAGCTATTATTAAGTATATATTGATAACTCTTTCATTAAAATAGGAACAGCATTTTAGGTCCACGGTGTAACAAACATACATATTAAATACATATAGACATAATTTACAAGTCCTTCCTTTTGGCTTCGCTGTAGTCTGTTAAAAACTGCACGGTAAATGTAACTTTGCGCGTTGTGTTAACAATAGAAGTGAAGTTTAATCAAGTCAAATCTAACATAATTGAGACATGGCACTTCGATTTTTAGCTTCACAAGAGTTTTCTGACGTAAGAAACTAAAAACCTGCCGTGGAAACGTACCCTTATGACATTATAAATACGCATGAACTGAGCTCGTTATCTTTAATATCAAGTTCATATTACCATCAAATGAAAATTACGTTAAGAATGATATTATGGGACCTTATATTTACCTATTGACACATAGTGTGCAGATTTTACGCATTGGCATAGATTTTACTCTGATTTAAGCCACACATACGCATGCAACTGGGAAAACTTTTGAGTCCTTGGCAATATAAAATATATCATAGAGTATAAAATATATCATAGACTTTTTTGTCTTAAGGCGAGGCAGGCACGCTATTAGCGCGACTCTTTTTAAAATTAATTTTACAACGACACGAAGATCTTATTAAAAAAAGTTATCGGGTAAAACACTAAGTAAAAAGATAAACTAAATTATTGGCATTTAATTACAGCTCTAAATCCTATAGTGTATTTACTAATATATTATTAAAAATATAACTATAAATAGCCATATTACAATAGTAAAAATTGTTTAAAAAATCCTAGTCGTTTATTATATACATAATATACATTAGACAAGTCCATGAATAAAATTAACCTGTGAAATGAACTAACGTAAGTAACGCTTAGAAGGCTGTTACTACGTCATCATAAAATTACTCTGAGCGCTATGCCGTCATTTCTGAGCGGTACAGGTGAGTAGTAGAGTAGCAGCAAAACACTTGGCTTTTGACCCCGGCCCTGAAAAAAATTACGATACGATCTATATATGATTTTTTGTTGCGTGTCTGCAACAAACCATTACGGGCAAAATTATGAAACAAGAACCCGATAAGACACTTAAAAACTAATCTTAAGCCTTAAACTTTACTATCACTGAGAGCATTTGACCTTGCGCTGACACTAAGATGTTATCTGACCTTTATTATAAACCGTTATCGCAAGGTCAGGTTTGAATATCGAAGACCCTTAACCTTGAGAGCATGAGGTGTCTCCGAGACGAGAGTCTTGGCGAGCTCTCACAACAAGATATTTGTGAAGAGCTGGATTTAGAACACCGCTGAAAAGTTCATGAAAAGTAATGAATATTAACGCTTTGTTACGGATATAACTTGAATTGAAATTCTGTTTTTGAAATTTTACTTAGATAACTTCTTTGGGCCAGTAATTGAGCGCGTCTTATTTCAAGAAGGTCGCAGATACAAATCCCGCCAAAGGCACAAAAGGTCTTTAAGTTTCTACATCATGGATGTATTGTTAATATGTTGTAATATTATAAATTTACAAATGTATAATATTACAACATATTAACAAACACAAACAAAATTACAAAGGTATAAATAAAATATATTCCCATTGTCTAATACCTAGAACACAAGTTCATTGAGAACGATGCATAGGGCCCTGATTCAAGATGAGTTCCGTTCGCTAAATGACAAGCGAATTTGTATGTCACTTAGAGAAGCTTATGTCAAATTCCATACATTTTGTTTTAGAACTTCGTAAGTTACAATAGAGATGCCATCTTGAATCCGGACCCAGGGCTAGATTGATGTGGTGTGAAAGTATCCACAGATATTATTATTAAACTTTAACCTTTAACAATTATATTCAGAATTATTAACGGAAGACTCGGAAGTTTTTTTTTCGACATCGTTCATTTTATTTTATTTTATATGGAAAACTTACAGCTTAGTAAATATAACACTAGCAATTTAACTTAAAAGTAAAAAAGCCAATAACAAGTTTTCACTTATAATTAATTTATGCATTTATCTCAGTCCCTTTTTATCTTACATGTTATAATTGGTATGGTTTTTTTTTACTATTTCAAAATTTTTAATTGATATAAAGTATATTGGTGAAATATAAATACACCAAACTATTCGGCATCATCATCACATTTATGTTGTATTTAGTATAATGGATACAGTAAAGTTCATTTTGGAATAACATAAAAATTGATTTTATAAACGGTAGTTGCTCTTTATTTCCTACCAAAGTAAAGTCGATAAGGTGTTGAGTGGTCAGCCCGTGTATTTACTCTGTGCGTAGTGCGTATCGTAACCTGTCATTAAAACATCATTACATCGCCATAACGATCAAAATCAATGCCTAAAATAACGCGGATAGATTTAATATACAGTATTACTTATCGACTCTACGAAAACCTTATTCGTATGCCATATGCATCATATGCTTTAGCTATTATTACGAAGTAAAAAAATAAATGTTCGGGATTTGACATTTAAAAGTTCGCTAATTGACAAGCGAATTCGTATGTCTCTTCGGAAGCCAAGCGATTCTTGGTGAAGTTGGGTAAAACAAGACACCTGGGGGCCTACTCAAGATGCCATCGCTAATTATCGCTTACAAAGTTCGATAACAAAATGTATGGGATTTGACATAAGGTACGCTAAATGATCGCGATTTGGTATGCCATTTAGCTGATCTCGGTAAATATTAGCGTCTACCCTTAAGAGATCTAATAGCATAGGTTATATCCGTCGCGTGCGACGGATATAACCTATGCTATTAGAATAAGTATTCGAGACGCAGTCTTCTAGACGCAGCGCTAATCGTGATTAGCACTGCGTCTAGAAGACTTCTTTTTTCTTCTTATTGGACCATTCGAAAAAGAAAGTAAAAGAAAACTCCATAGTCTATCAATTAAATTGCTTATGTGCAAACTGCCTAAATCTTTACCACTAGTAACGCCATACCGCCTGCTTTATAGGAATAAAAGTATTTTTATGTTCCCGTCTAATCACTCCACAAATAATTATGCTAAAGAAGAGAAAAAGCCAAGAAAAAATAGAAATAACCTCATAGTCTGAGTTACCATGAAATAGGTTTAGGTTCACCATAAAATAAGTATAGTTAAATAGGATAGAGAGTGTACTTCACACTTTATGACAAATTTCATAGAAAATATTATCAACTAGCTGACCCGTTGAGCTTACAAACAGTATTTTCTCATCGTTTAAACCTTCCCTGTACTTCCACGAATATTTCTAGACTAAAAATAGCCGAATAGCTACAGCCCTTCTCGAGCGAGACTAACGAACAGCAATTCATTTTTATATATATAAGAGAGAAGAAGAGAATAAAGATAAGAGAGAAGAGAAGAGAGAAGAAGAAGAAAGATAAACCATTTAAGCTTATAAAAACAAGAACATATAAGGACGTTGTATACAATTTATTATTTGATATAGTAGTTTGTGTTTTAGAGCCACTTCAATAGAAACGAAAACATTTTAAAGCACTTTTGGCCTATAAAAGTTAATGAAAATATTAGAAACATTCCGCAAAACTGTTTTGCGGGTAAACGACCGACTCACGTTTCGTCTGTACTAAGGTAAATTAATTTTTTAATGAGTCGCTTTCATACATACAATATCTGGCTTAAATTCCTTTGAAGCCTGCAGGTTGTATGAATGTTGACTTTTAGACGAAAATATTTTCAAGTACAAGTAGTTTCTAAACGTTTTCCCTTTGCCTAGTGCAAAGACTGACGCCTAAAAAACTCAATAAAGTGCCCGTATTGACAGCAAAATCCTATATTCACACGATTGTGCGCACGATTCATTGGCACGGTATGATTCTTCTTTAATTATCTGCATAAAAGACATGAATTTATGTTTTTCTCTGTTTAAAACGCGAAATATTAATCTGTTGAATTTGCAAACTGTAATTTTTCAGCTTATCAGTAAAAAGTTTACAAAATCATTTACGGAACAGGTGAACGTGGAGCGTTTGACAAACTAATTACACGTACACTGGATCTGATTCTGTTTCCATTTTAAATTGAAAATCAGTTTTTCGTGGAAATGGTTCATTAATTTTCACTTTTTTTTTTCATTTCAGTGTAACTTTTGACGACATCTATAGCGCAGTGCAATGCAAGGCTACCTCAATGTACTTTATGTACTCTGACTTTTGTTACAATATATATATTAAGTTTTACATAGTAAACATATTATGTATACACTTTTTAAAAAAGAACAATTTTCCATCTTTTTGCTAAAAGATGGCCCCGTCCGAGTATCTTACGCCGGTTCTTCTCGGCGGGCTAGGGTTGTACCGGTGGTAGCCTTTTTGTTGACTTTCCGAAAATAGCTTTTTAAGTTTTATTTGGAAATAAAATATTTTGAATTTTTGAATTTTGCAGTGGTTGAGCGCGTTGGTGCTCGCGACAGGTCGCGGGTTCTAATCCCGCCGAAGGAACAAAAAGTTTTCTGAGTTCCTGGGTTATAGATGTGTATTACATTTGTGTATTAATATAGTAAAAATCTTAAAAATATTAAATAAAGTTTCGTTGCCTGGTACCTATAGCACAAGTTCTTCGGATACTTAGCACAGGGATACTTAACACACACACCCACTTCTGCGAAGTTCTTTTGTAGTTTCAAGGTTTTTTGTTACAAAAGTTATTTGTGATTGCTATCTCACCTTTGGCTACTCAAGGTCTGTATAATCAAGGGACAAATAAAGGCATAATCAAAATATGCAAACTTATTCATGACTAGATGTTTCCCACACGTGCAATAGAAATCTCGCTGAAATCGTACATTTTGCTGTGATTAAAAGAAGCCTTTATGTTCCAGGGGCTATACTACCATACTAAATTTCATCCTTTTAATTTATCTTTTGGTACTGCATCGGAACTGACCCATTTGGCGAGAGAGCAGACGTAATACCAACACTACATACCAGCACCCATATGATTCAACGCAGCCGTGGTATAGTGGAGCCTAGCTCTCGACTCGGAGGTCGTGGGTCCGATACCCGCGTTGGAACAGCAAGCAATTTTGTTTGAAGATTGGTAAGGATAATGAGGCAACCTGATTGTCTGACAAGAAAGATGATCCATGCATCGGATGGGAATGTAAAAAGTCCCTTCTATGCCTGATCTCCCGCCAGTCGTGTCGGTTATCCGTCCCACTGGGCTACGAGAGTGAAGGAATAGAGAGTTCGTATGTGTATTGCGCACACACTTGGGCACTATAAAAAATAACTACTGCGTAGCTGGCCTGGTTTCAATGAAACCGGCCATCGTCACCGAAATCGGTGTGGGAGGCATTATTATTATTGCCGCGTGGAACCTACATATTACATGGCCCTATGATGCATGGATTATTTTTATTGTGATACAGTCTAATGATCAGCATGTACTCGTATTGTCCTAACCAGAATTCAAAACAATTTTTCAAAAAATTGCGGATATCGAACCTATGACCTCTAAAGTCGAGAACCGAGCTTTACCACTGGAGATGCCATAGGGCTTATTCATAAAGGTTCTGAATATTCATTTGCAATAAAATTACAAGTAGGTGGTTACTTCATTTCGTTTCGTATTGTGAAAAGATATAGCCCATTGTCTCGAATTTAGACTTTAATTTTACTTTCAAATTATAAATAAATCGTCTTGATTATGTAAATATATTTTTAGTATATTTATTGGTTGGTTCGATACCATTTTGCTGTTTTAATATAAGAGTAAGCTTAAAATCAGCTTGTTTTATAAGCAATTATGGGAATATGACAAAAAAATATTCGAAAAAAACTTTTTTTCATCTCGAGACACGTCTTTTTTTAATAAAAAAATGTACAAGAATATTGCAGTATTCTGCCAATCAAGGCGACATACAGGTTGCAATTATGCCACGATCCTTCACTTTGGAGGCTGCATACAGGAGTTTGCAATATGAAGCGCCTCTTGAAACCAGCCGCATTCCAATTACGAATATTGTCCGGTAGACGTGGAAGAAGACGACACTGGGTATATTGCAAATTAAGTACAGATATCAACATCATCAAATATTAATTATTTGATTCCGCCAAGAAACACCTTTATATTATATTATTATATAGCTAGCTGACCCTTGCCCAATTCGTTGAGCATAAAAACAGTTTGTGATGAAAAAACAAAACCCCGAACGCGGAACCCGCAACGCGCAACCCGCAACGCGGAACTCGCAAACTTTTTTTCTTACAAAAATCAAATTGTCATCGTATGGAAGATCATCCATTACATAGCTGTAATTTGCGTTTTGTTCTTCCAAGTCTGATACTTTTTTGTTATACCACATTTTATAGTGACTGATGTTTTATGTCAAGTCACACGGGAACGCTGTCGAACGAGATAAATAGTATCCGATGTCCGTCTCCTGACTCTAAGCTACCTTCTCACCAATTTTCAGTCATATCGGCAAAGCCGTTCTTAAGTTATAAATAGTGTAACTAACACGACTTTCTTTTATTATAACTCTAACGCTCAACGCAAATTGCCGCAGAATCAAAGCACCATATACCTACAACATAATATTCATCCTTATTTTTTCATTGTTTAGGTACAAATTTGCATAACAGAAATATACAAACGTAGACGAGTGGACACCCGTCATAATATTTCCTTAACACAAATTTGTAAGTGCAACAAATCGGTTACAGTGTTATAGTTTGAAAGAGACAAAAAGAAGAGCTTGATAAGCAGGATGAGCTACCGAAAAAATAAAAATTATGCTGTAAGTGACAAACATGATGCATTTATTTAACCAATGTGAACAAAGCCTAAGAATCGTTTAAGAACTGCTATTGAACTAAGTTATAATTAAAAACTAAACGTACCATTATATCAATCCATGTTAAGGTTTAATCACTTCACTGAACATCACTCAACACTTCTTCACATCCAACATTCTTTATAGTTTTCTTCTTTGTTCCTAATTTCTAAAAATAATACACTAACTTACATAAATGTTCACGTTGCATGTAGTAAAAAACATAATATAAATGAATTAGTCAGTTATTAAGAGTTGGCTATGACATACATCTAGTAGAAAAGATCTTATTATAATGTTAGACTACACTAAATTACATCAACAAAGTTTACTAAATAGTGCACACTTGCAAAACTAGTCTTAAACAATTTGATCGTATTATTTCGTGTGGTGTACCGTAGAGTAACGTATGGAGATTAGAATTTAATAAGAATATTATATATGACATTCTCGTATGTTTAGTGTCCATTTATACTGGCGATTTCATAAACGATTTTCCTGAGATTGCTCGGCGATGCGATACTTTTATCGCTGCGATATTTCCGCAATTTATTTATTTCAGAAAAGTAAGCGCCGCGAGCATGCCTGGTAAGTACCGGCCAGCTGGTTACGTAACAGTACCAAAAATCGCGCGATGGACACGCAATGGATTGCTGAACGTCAAAAAAAATGTGCTAAAAAATCGTTCGCTGTTGTATTTGAAGGCACATATTTCGCTTCATTTTTACTACGAGACTAGCGTCAAAAACAATAAAGTGGCAATCATAGGAACAATTAAATAAATGTTACATCGAAAAAACATTGACGTCCAAATCTTTTTTTTATTTTAACTCTTGAAATTGCTTTCTTGTTTAATTTGGTTTGTAGCGCTTTATGCCCTGTTACCGTTTAATCGTCTATAAAGTTCGAGAGCGAAAATTGCGCAACATTTGCGATTGCTTCGCTTTTGCAAGATATACGTAATAAGCTTTCGACTCGCAGGGAGCGTGCAACGATATCGTATCGCCGAGAATTCGCATGTGAAAATCGCTAGTGAGAATAGGCACTAAACAATCCTAGACTGTAATCGCCATTAAAATATTTATTCAATAGTAAAACAAGCATCCGTTTTTCATTAAAGTTTACTGTCCCTAATTCTATTGTTACGAGGAAACTGATTATTCCGCGCCATAACCTCCCGTCGTTTTATATAATTTGCTCTCGGATTACTCAAATACAGTCTGTTTATGTAAGACAATCTGAAGTTTGCAGAACAAAAGATAGGAAAATTGATGAAAATACTTGTGAGAGTGGATACAGTAAATGCTAAGCAGAGATCGTCCTCATAATAATATGTTCCTTTTTTAAGTGAAACTTCTTTAGATCTATGAAATTTAAATATAAGAGACGTATGGGAGAAATCGTCACGTTTTTCTGCTTCACGCGATTCATAAGTATATCATAGATATACTTATTACATATAGACCTATTACATATATATATATCTATATGCAAAGCAATCGCAAAAATTATGTTCTCGAACTTTATCGACGGTTAAGCGCCAAAAACCAAATTAAACAGGAGAGCAGTTAAAATTTTTTAAATTCAGAAAAAATAATTGGCGCTAATGTTGTTTGACATAACATGTGATTAATAGTTCCTATGATTGCCACTGAATTGTTTTTGGCGCTAGTGTCAGCGCAAAAATGTTGCATCGCGCGATTTTTGCTAATCACTATTTTTAGGTAATCAACCAGCGGGCTATTTAGCCATATCCTTAACCACTTACTATTGCATGATATAAAATTTCAGTTGCATGCGGTTACATTGGATATTATACAATTTTCTCGACTGTACACTTTTTTTTTATTAATAACGTGGTTGGCGTGAACAAAATTAATTTACAAATGTTGAAATATAAAATAATGGAACAAATGAACATTTAAAATTAAACGTTCATTTATTGCGTTTATTGTTTTAAATTTAATTTCACTAATAAGCTTCGCCACAACAAAGAGTATTACGGCTTTTAAATATAAATTTCGCGAGACCAATGCCATCACAAAAGCGAAAATAGTACTAACATTTTGTTATTATGTGCCAATTCACGTACTCACGAAATGAAAAATTGAAACTTTTTAGCTACCCCGAATTGTCAAGCAGTAAGTGACGATGATAAATAATAATGATAGCTAAGAACACTCTAATTAACGTCAGCTTTCAAAGAAAAATAATCTTATTCGATTCGTCCAATTGGGAGCTATGATGCCACAGACATTTACATACACAGATACGAAAAAATTACAAGACCGCTGTGTTTTCATTGGGAGTTAATAATATTATTAGGTAATTTATTTTGAGCGTGATTTCATCCGCGTGCAATCTAAATACCTATCCTTTTAATAATATATATTCCCGTGGTGCTTTCCCTTAATTTTTTGGCCGTTTGTGTCATTACAATTTTGTACTATCTCCCACTTTGCTTGGGGAGGGAAACTGGAATACTTCCTACTCCTCCTTTTTTTCTTCCGATTAATTTCGTTGTGGGTCCCAAGACAGATTTAGCTTGTCCCTCGGGCTCCCCTGAGATCATATCAAAGGGTTTGTCGTGGTTGGTTAGCGCTGTTGATACTGGCTTACAGGAGTTGCAGTGGTGGGAATGTGAGGTGGGCTAGTGCCCGTTAAAAAAAAATATCCTTTTACAACAGCTAACTAATGACAATCATTGTATAGGATTCAATATAAGCATAGGATTCAATATATACATGTATTATTATGTGCCAATAGTTAAGTCTGCGTGGGCGCGACAAGCTGAAAATTTGAGTACTTTTTTATAAATACTTGTCATATTGAAACATCTCAAAAAAAGATATTATAATAATCGTTATTATATAGGTATATATACTACAGGATTATCGTTTTATATATTGATATTTTTGTTGGAACACACTTTAAAACAATATGCAAAGTAGACACATCTTTTCTTTGTTAGTTAGTTCATTATATATCAATAGTGACGCGACTGTGAAAATTACTTTAGTATTTAAATAAGGGTATCGTTTTAGTTTTTGAAAATTTTATCTCAACCATTTCAAAATCGTGTTTTTATACGATTTCAACACTGCAGTCCGCGCGATATACAGTTCTCGCCATACAAATAGTCGTTTAAGTTTATTGGCGTCATTACTCATACATCTTGTTATCGAATTTCGTCGTCGTAGTTAGCGATGGCAACTTGGCAAAAGGCATATTGCATAAAACTAAAAAAGTAACAAAAGTGAAAATACGAAACGTTTCAATTACAGTTAAGCTCGGTTAAGTATCGGTTTGTTTTTAATCAGTTAAAGCCCAGTCTTAAAAGCTGACCCCAATAGCGGTTTATTAAAATCCACGAAATATGCTCATTTCTTTTTAAAACTTTTTTTACGCGTTTTTCACCCCCGTCTAAAACACGGGGGGGGGGGTTATAATTATAAGTTTGACGTATGTGTGAGTGCAATTTTTGATGTAGGTTTTTTTTTGTTTGAAAGCTGACGTGATCGTTATTGTTCTCACAGTTGCTATCAAGTCAGGTAAAACAACATCGCACATAATTAAGAATTAATTATTATTTATTCATCATCAATATCAGTTTAGTACCTAGTTAGCTGCTTGACATTTCGAAAGTTATCAAAAATATAAAAAACTAGCTGACGCGTGCCCACTTCGTTGGACATACAAACCGTTTAAACCTTCCCTGGACTTCCACGAATATTTCAAGAATAAAAGTACTCGAATCGGTTAAGCCCTTCTCGAGTTTTAGCGCGACTAACGAACGGCAATTCATTTTTATATATAAGAAAGAAGATATTGTTATTTTAAGTAAGTATAAAAAAGATTATTTAAAGAGAAGAACACTCAATCAAGTAGATCAAAAGTTTAGGAGATACGTTGTCTGAGACGTCAAACGTATAACTCTGTTTTCGTCGGGGTTAATGAATTTCCATAGTTCGTCTGCACGCAATACTAGAGAATACAGGGGTATTACTTAGAAGGTAGCAGTGGCGTGGGCTACCTATAACTATTCCTATCGGCTTCAATTACCCCTTATTTGGTAGACCCCATTCAAATGGGTTGGATTGTGCATTAAACGGGCTGGCGCTTCTTGAAGAAGACTTCTAAGAAGATTATAATATGAATAACACACCTAGGGGGCTACTCTATGAGCCAACTTATATAATATATAGAATGTAATGAATTTAGTGTTGACATATTTATATATGTAAACTAGCTGACCCGTGCTCACTTTGTTGAGCATAGAAACCGTTTAAGCCTTGCCTGGACTTCCACAAATATTTCAAGACCAAAAATAGCCGAATCGGTTCAGCTCGAGTTTTAGCGAGAATAATGAACAGCATAATATATATATATATATATATATATATATATATATATATATATACTTCTTTTAAAAAATAAACATTTTCCATCTTTTTGGTAAAAGATAACCCCACGCGTTTTTCTTACGCCGGTTCTTCTCGCTGGGCTAATTCCCGAACCGGTGGTAGGCATCTTAAAGAAACGAACTTCCTAAAACAGTTTTTGTAAAATTTCATCGAATAAAAAATATTTGACTTTAACACAGCCTTCGTCACTGTATAATCTTAATGTAAATTCAATTACCAATCATTTCAATACTTTGAATTATATTTTGTTTTTTTTTTCAAAGTTTGTCTACAAGTATATTTGCCACCAAATTACCTAATGTCAACAGTTATTTGTGTTTGTCTATTTGGTAAACATTTGACAAAGTAATTGGCTATATTTCCTCTTCAATTATTGCCAGTACCAAATACACTTTACCTCGTGATGAGCGAGACACATCAAAGAGCTCGAACAGGCAAATACAAACCCGCTGCAAGTTGCAGACAGGCATGCGGTTTATTAACTATGTACGTATGTATACTTCGTTCCGATTAAATGAAATATAAACGTCAACAAATCTAAGTATGGCTGTAATGCTTTTAAATGTCACTTATTCACCGCCCAATAATGAAAAACCATGACATATTATTATATTTTACAGATTTTTTGTTTACATTTAGATTATATTGAATCGGAACGATCGTGTTTCTTTATTTGTATGGTTACCTTTTTTTCAAACACACTACTACATACTGTCTTGGCTTTTAACCGACTTCCAAAAAAGGAGGAGGTTCTCAATTCGTCTCGTATTTTTATTTAGCAGGAAAACAAAACACTAATTATTATTAATTGACTAAGTATATAAAATTAACATAAAAAATATACACAACTATATTGTTGTCGCTTATAGGACTTGGATTAATACTCAGCTGTCATTTAAATTATATGTTGTAATCGGTTTTTTTTAATATTATTTCTTAGAAATAGTATCTAAGATAATGTTAGGCGATGAGGTACAGATGGTTTTTTTTTGTAATTACTACTTGAATTTTTTAATAAATACATACATAAATACCATAACCAGCTTACTTCACTATATCTTTAATTCACTTTATCACAATCAGAGTAAATCAAAATTCTACAGAATTTACCTGTAGAATTTTGTTTACGATTTTTAAACATAATGTTATTATTATTCTTTGTTGCTTTTTGAAAAGCGTTGTCACCTTCAACTATGACTGCAGGCACATCATGTGCCTATATTCACATAATATATTATTTAGTAAACAGCCTAGCAACCAGTTTTTCAATTTACATATTTGCACAATTATAAATATTGAGTAATATTTATTGCATACCTTTTTGTATCACCCTGTTTTTTATATTTCTACATACAATCTACAGTGTTTATTTAAAATTATTGACGCATAAATTTATAATATTTTAATATTGTCATACTATTTTTGACGACATTTTTTCCACTACTTTAAATTTATCACATTTCCCACATTAAACTTAGGTGTGTCACCGAACATCTGTGACTTGGTAATTTTTCACAAACACAAGTGAGACTGAAACTTTCGTGACGTCACCTCAAACGAAAACGCATAGAAACTTTTTTCTAACCATAAACAATCACACACTGGCCGTTGAGATTTTTTTTTAATTTTCAAAATTCGAACTGCACTTGGCGCGCGCGGGCGCTGTGTGCGCGGTGTGGGCGCCGCGCCGCCTCGGCCTCGACTGCCGGTTCGAAATTCGATTTTTCTGACGTTTCCTCCGCGCCTTACTTCATTCGATCGAACCACAAGCAGGCACTGATTTTGCACGTCATTAATAATATTTACAACTTTTTGACACAGTAACTTTTACTACTTAACTTGGTTGGCTAGGTTAACAACCAGCAATCAAAAAAGCATGCTTTCAAGAACCCCTTGTAATTTCTAGCAAAAAATGCTAGGCTAGGCTTTTTTGGCTAACGATTTTCCAAATATCTTTTCGTACCTAAGCAAAGTCTATTCTTAAGTCAACCTCCTTCAACTTAATCTTTGATTAAGTGCCAAATATTTTTAACGTTTATGCTTTCACTTTATATGAAAATTTTCATGGAAAAAATCAGCGTACCTTATGTATACGATAATTCACGTGTATTAAAATATTAATAATTTTACAAGCAAGTTATACTTAACTTTTTACTTTACTAGTTAGAATGTGGTACTCCACATTATAACTAGTAAAGTAAAAAGGATATACAGAATGTTTAACAAACTCGGAACGAACTGATTTTAATAATATAGGCACTTGAGACTTTCCGTTTTAAATGAAAATTTTCAGTGAACGCAGTGTACCTTTCCTGTATTGTTAGTTTTTTACTAAGGAGTAGCTTTTGCGTGCGATTTTACCCGCGTAAATACTGTATCCTACGGGAATGTTGTATTTTCTTCGAGATAAAAAGTATTAAACCTGGTGGTGTGGTGGCTTCATGCCCTCATGCATATTGCACGTGAAGAAGAAACACATACACTCATAAACCGCCTTTATAATAAGAGTGATTATAACTTTAAATTCGAAAGTACCATTTTGTCACAATACTGTTATTTCTATTTACTTAGTTCAGTGTGAATATTTATTTTTACGTACTTTTTATGATACCTAACAAACATATCTAGTTTTCGAGAATACTAGAATAATAATTTGAATGAATAAATTCTACGGAAACATCGTAATAAAACTATTCATATGGAATTAATAGCGTTATGATTTCTTCATACCTATTTAGTAAACTTTTTTTAAGGCCGATAAAAATAACATTAATGTTCTAATTCCTTAACATTATGATTATCAAATCCTGAGGCTTAGCGATTGGCCCTTGACTCTGGAGGTCGTGGGTTCGATCCCGGTTATGAAACAATAACAAATATTTTATTTTTAAGTCAAAGGCCAATGCAGGATTGACTGAAAATAAATATTATGACAAACGGATGGGCATGTAAAAAGTCGGACTTGTGATTTCTAGTAATGTTGCTCATCCATTGCGCTCGTTTAAGAGTTTGAAGGTGATGCTCTTGTGCGCACACACTTGGGCACTATAAAATATCTCCTTCGTAGGTCTGGTCTCGATTAAACTGGGCACTGTCACCGAATATTATCGGTAGGGAGCTATTATTACGATTCTGCACTAAAGAGCATTTATGGGTATACAACATAGTTCAATATTCATCTCTATTGTTACAGAGGTAAGATACAAATTTGCACCATCGAAATATGACAAAGAGCGTCTGCACATCTGCGTTTACTACGCGCGTCTACATTTATAACATATTTCGATAAAATACAAATGTATACCGTACCTATTAATGTCACTAAAATATTAATGGTTGTAATGTTAATGAGTGATAATACTTTAGAGTATGTATGTGCCTCGTATGTAGAGTTTACTGTAAAAGTACCAGCGCTGAAATACTTACTTTTGACTTTCATGTTTCTATGAGAAATGCCTCAACATCATCAAGTTTCCCATACGATTATTTAAAAAATAGTGTCTCTTACGGGACACATATACACCCAGATGTGATATCACTCATTAATATTACAGCCTGTAGATATGAATATAATAAAAAGTGTTAATTTCAGATATCATTCGTAATTAAGATAAATTGTAAAATTAAAACTAATTTACAAGTGAAATTAACTGTCGTCACTGTAAATGGGTGCCCAGTCCTAAAATAGTTTTCCTCAATGTTTCATTTTATTTTATAACATGTGACCATTATACATGGGGTGACGGAGAAAAAATACCACTTCCCCATTTACTATTATTCACGTGGGTATCATAAAAGGGGAAAGAGGAAATATCATATGTCCGGAAATAAGTAGCATTGTTTCCACATTGTTATAGATTTGAAACTACGCACGCCAATTTCACGCCCCATGAAATTGAGAGGTTTATGTAAGTGAAGTTCCACATCTTCTCTTGTATATAAAAATGAATTGCTGTTCGTTAGTCTAACTAGTCTAGTAAAACTTGAGAACGACGGAACCGATTCGGTTATTTTTGTCTTGAAATATTTGATACTTGAAAGATTTAAACGGTTCATCACAAACTGTTTCTATGCTCAACGAAGTGAGCACGGGTCCGCTAGTTGTTAATATATATCCGAAAACTACGCTCGGCAACCACGCCAAGCGTGACGAGTATAAGCAACTATCCCATGAAATTGGAAGTTTTATATAAGTAGACGTCATAGCTGGTATATTGATGAAAAAACTTATATAAGTAGACGTCATAGCTGGTATATTGATGAAAAAACTTTATATAAGTAGACGTCATAGCTGGTATATTGATGAAAAAACTTTATATAAGTAGACGTCATAGCTGGTATATTGATGAAAAAACTTTATATAAGTAGACGTCATAGCTGGTATAATGAGGAAAAAACGTGTCGGTTCGGCGTCAGTGTGTGTTGAGGTTAGTAACCAACGATGCGAGAGCGATCAGTGAGCACGGGTTATTCGGAGTTGAGCTTGTAGGCGCAGTCAAAGGGTAAAAGTTGGTGAAATAGACCCTATATTTTTTTTAAGAACGGCCATTAAACGACATGGCTATGGTTGAGCGTATCGGTGCTCAGTCGTCGCGGGGTCAAATCCGGCCATAGGAACAAAAAGTTTCGTGTGTTCCTTAGTCATGGATATATTGAATGGGTATTGGTATTGATATCTTCTTATCTTATATATAAAAATTAATTGCTGTTCGTTAATCTCGCTAAAACTCGAGAACGGCTGAACCGATTCGGCTATTTTTAAACTTGAAATATTCGTGGAAGTCCCGGGAAGGTTTAAACACAAATTGTTCTTATGCTCAACGAAGTGGGCACGGGTCAGCTAGTCCTATTATAATAATAAGTTAACGATTATATGACTGTTATATTACAATAATATCTATGTCATGGTAAATCTTTGACCATTAATTGCTATATCTGCACACCTCTATGAGGTAGAAATTGTGAACTCACTAGACCAATTACACCAATTATTATCACCCATATATATAAAAATGTAATTGCTGTTCGTTAGTCTCGCTAAAACTCGAGAATGGCTGAACCGAATTGGCTATTTTAACAAAGTGGGCACGGGTCAGCTAGTAACTTAAGAAAATCTAATCTATTAAAAATGTGATAATTAATCGGCAGTGGCTCTTACACACAATAAAGCGCATGTAAATAATTTAGGTTCTGGATTGAAACATAGACATAAAATAATTTAGGTTCTGGATTGAAACATAGACATAAAATATTGATTTCAAATGCTTTGAAGTTTTGAATATCAAATAATATTCCTTTGAATATCAAATAATATCCCTTTGTAATGATGTAATATATGTTATTAAAATGAGTATATCAGCTTACTTTGTTTTGCTCAATTATTTTGTTCGTTCAAGTAGCTAGTACTTAGTAGTATTGTAGTGACTTGCTGAATCTTTAAAGTCAATTTAATGTAGCTTTGTTCATTCTCACTGTATAAATCTTTTATTATTATTTTCAAATAATGTGTTTCCGTGAAACACCGTATTTGAACTGCTAGTAAATAATAATATAATAAGCAATTATTATATTGTTACGTGTTTAGTTGACCTAAATAAGCCGATAAATGGCTTTATTGACATTCGAGTATGTTCTGGAACCGTTTTAAACTTTGACTTGTGACGACTTATGACTTGTTGAAACGAAAACATATTATTTTAGGGCATGAGTCAGATTTGAATACATTATTATCTCTCTTCTTGAGAATTCCGGAGTTACTTAACAATATAATCTTCTTTTATATATAAAAATGAATTAATGTTCGTTAGTATGGCTAAAACTCGAGAATGGCTGAACCGATTCGGAAGTTTTAGTCTTGAAATATTCGTGGAAGTCCCGGGGGGGAAGGTTTAAATAGTTCATCACAAACTGTTTCCATGCTCAACGCTGACCGTGCCCACTTGGCACGGTCAGCTAGTTTGTTTATAGTTGTTATTATTAATAATGTATTTCTAAACATAATTAACAAAAACTTACTTGCTGTATATCTTCCTCGACGTTTTATTTATTTGTTTAAAAATTAAACTAAAAAATAGAAAAAAAGCTCGGTGTCACGAAAACCCGTGTTGTTTGTCCACACACCGGCGTGTCTATTATCAAACCTAAAAAACGTAAAAAAGTGCTTAACACAACTTAAATTATTATTAACTACTTATTTAACAATTACATATACTCGTAAATAATTAAACAATGTATGTAACTTGGAATAAATTTCATACTGCTCTATTTACACAAATCTCAAAAACTGTACTCAAAGTTAAAATAAACAATATGTTGTAATAGAAAAATATTGTCAACTACGCGTATTATAAAGTCATGGTTGGTTGATAATGAGAAAACAAAAATAGCCAGTCGAATTGCCAGTATTAGGTTGATACCATTTTCTAGTACTAGGTCGTGTCTCTGTTATATATTGTGATAATGATGATGGTCTGTTTAACAATTCATTTTAAATCTCTGAGCTGTAAGACTTGCTTGAATCTTAATCCGTCGTACAAACAAAGCGCTGCAGTTGTCAGCATCTTTCACAATGAGCTTGTAATAAGAAAAGTCCAGTGTTTCTCCAACTGAACAATTATTTATAAAATTTAAATGTATTATATCTGGTGATGGGCATCATGTTGGACTATTCTATAAGTATTATTTATTAACCTACTACCTGACCGTGCCCACTTCGTTGAGAATACTAACCGTCTAAACCTTCCCTGGACTTTCACGAGTATTTCAGGACTAAAAATAGCCAAATCGGTTCAGCCGTTCTCGAGTAAAACGCGAGACTAACGAACTGCAATTCATTTTTATATATATGAAGATATGGAAATAAAAAGTTTTGTATTAATTTCATTTCTAGCAATATCCCGTGAAAAAATTAAAACCACAAACTGCAAGAATAGTCAATGGAATCAGGCGTTACTTTGCGGAAATCTATAGCATAAAATAATATAAATAAATAATATAAACATAAGGGTAAAAGTCACTATAACTTTGAGATACGTTTATACTACCTTTCCTCATTTTAGAAATGTATTTTTTTTTCAAAAACTATTTTTTTCTTTCTAATTTTTAGTATTTATTTTTTGTCGCAAGAATAACGAAAAAGCATTTTATTTAAAAAAAAAATACATTTCTAAAATGAGAAAAGGTACCTAAGAAAATCATATCCCAAAATTATAGTGACTGTTCTTTTTACACTCGTTACATTTAAATTACAGTTTATAATTATTTATAAAACGTAATTTGAATGGTGTTTTCAGTTCTCAGGTTCAGTGGCATAGAGTTTGCCTCTCGAGTCCTGTCGTAGGTTTGATTTGATGTGATGAAACAACAAAAACATTATGTTTCCAAGTCTAGTATGGACATAAAGGCTCACCTAATTGTCTGACAAGAATGATGATTCATACGTTGGATTAGTATTGTACATGTATAAGTCGTAATCTAATCTCTTGTCAATCGAGTCAGTTATCCTTCCTACCGGATTATGATAATCAAATAATAGCGAGTTTTCTTGTGTACTAGGCACATACTTGGGCACTATAATACCTGTGTAATAATTTAATAGTGCGTACCAGTGATTTAAAATAAAAGAAAATAACGTAAGATTCGTTCACATCCCGTTCTTTAAGTATGAACTTATGCCGAAAGAAATAGGAATGTAATTAAAAATTCGATAATAACGATAATTTCATTACAACGTAAATGCTATAATATGATGTATTAATTGTATATTATACCATAAGTATACTGCAAATGACGACATAAAATATTCTATTTTTCGACCAAAAAATATATTGCTGCTATTACATTCCTATTATAATACGGCAATTTTTAACATGTTCTGGTGTTGAAAGATTTCCGGACTTTCCAGTACAAGTTCAGGTAATTCCGGAAATAGGGATCGTTTGCAACACGAACTGGCTATTATGTTATGACATCTATAAATTACATTACGTACACGGATTAATATATAATTATGTATAAACGGTGTAATGCTGAAAGTTTGACTTGGTATTTGCGTGGAAAAAATATAATGGCAAATTACGATAAATATAAGATTTTATTATAGAGTGGAACAAGATTTATTGTGTATGTAGTAATGAATATACTATTCATTAGTCTAAAGTCTAACCGATTTAAAATATGTCGCAAGTTTAACAACACATTGCCTAAACCAAAATAAAAGATCGAAATAAATCATACTGTAATAAGTGGTAAAATAATAAGTATGTAATCGATGGATGTTTATGATTCGCAAAAAGTACTGAACGGATTTTGATGAAATTTGATATGGTAGTAGTTCAGTCTCTGGATTAACACAGGGTAACTTTTATCCCAAGTACAAAAGTAGATACAGTTTTATTTAAGTGATCTACATTATTAAAGCTGTTGATAATGATGTCTTAATTTGCAATAATAATGCCTCCCACACCGTTTTCGTTGACGGTGGTCGGTTTCGTTCAAACCTGACCAGTCACGTAGGAGTTAGTCTATAGTGCCCAAGTGTGTGCGCAATACACAGAAGCACTCTCTCTTTCTTTACTCTCGTATTCCAGTGGGATAGATAACCGACATGACTGGCGGAATATTAGGAGCAGAACCAACTTTTTACATGCCTTTCCGACGCATGGATCATCTTTCTTGTCGGACAATCAGGTGATCAGCCTGCATTGTGCTAACCAAACTTGAAAACTACATTTGTTTTGTTCCAACGCGGGAGTTGAACCTCCGGGTCGAGAGCGACGCTCTGAACCACTAGACCATGGAGGCGATAACAATCCAACATGAAAACTACTACCAAATTTCATAAAAATCCTGTTCTGTAGTTTATGGGTAAGGCGTTGCATTAATTTGGACCCAGTACAGTAGTGGACCCGTCTAACGGACAAAAGGTTAGCACAGATGAAAAACCAGAATCGTTGTAATAGAAAATATAGCAGTTCGAGCGCATCACAAGCACAATGGCAAGATGAAAACAAATTGCGTTCCGGATCTAGCGCAATAGGTCAGCCACTATGGCAACACTATTTCTGTACTAACAAGACCCGCCGAGCTTCTCGTTTATGACGGAGAGGCTGGTAAATGTTCTTTGTGACTACACAGATGTTGTGAGGCTATATCAGGTAATACATTTATAATACAACTATACAGTGTGACTGGTGAGACATGAGCAATACTTGAGGACGTGATATGAAAAAAAAATCAATTAATCACTAAGTAAATGTATCTTAAACTTGAATAATTCTTTACCCAACGCATGGACACCGCGGGTAGGAACGCGCCCGTACTACCTACGTTGATGTCGCACGCCGCCGCCGGGGTGCCGCGCCGGCTGCATAGCCACGTAATTTTCATAGTATCCATGATTCAATTATTTAAAGGAAAATTTGGTAAAAAATTAAATACCTAATTTTATTACTAATGGGAATCGAGTACCGAGTACTCTCCGTAAGTATTGAACATGTCTCACCAGTCAGCCTGTAGTTTTAATGTATTATAGATATCACAATCATGTAAATAAACTACGAGTATATGACGGTATTAAATTTGATCTCATACTCACTGCAGCGACATCTACCGGATCCAATTGTGAACCTAAAGCATAGACAAATCTTCTAAAGTAGACACAAAAAATAATTTCAGCCGCTTAGTTTTAGTGACATACACACGCACAGAAGATTTATGTATTATATATTATATTGCATTATATTTTAAGAATCAATTTTTTTTGTTGTTCCAACGCGGGAATCCAACCCATGACCACCGAGTCGAGAGCCAAGCTCTAAAACTACTTCACCACGGAGTCGAAACTATATACCTATACAGGGAACGTGCACGTCGACGGTGCTGCCATCTGGTGCCATCAATTTAAATGTTTTACCCTATCAGCAAATTTGACAATACGAGTAAATAAATATAATTTTATGAGTCAGTACTACCACCTATAGTTTCTACACGTAGCGAGCTACGGTAGTGTAGCATGCTACAGCAATGTAGCATGCTACTACAATGTAGAATGCTACTGCAACGTAGCGATCTACGACAATGTAGCATGCTACTACAGCGTTGTATGCTACAGCATCGTAGCATACTACGATACGTAGCACACTACACAATGTAGCAAGCTACTACAGCGTTGTATGCTACAGCATCGTAGCATACTACGATACGTAGCACACTACACAATGTAGCAAGCTACTACAGCGTTGTATGCTACAGCATCGTAGCATACTACGATACGTAGCACACTACATAATGTAGCATGCTACGAAGAAACGTAGAACGACTGTGTATAATAATATAGGTATAGTATAATAAGACGCTACTCTTTTGTTGCAGTAAAAAGGAGGCTATGTGTTAGTCCATGGTATCAGTTAATTCTAAACCTAATTTAATTAAAATCATCAGAAGTAACAAACATACACACACACAAACTTTCACCTTTATAAAATTGGTGTGATTTCAAAGACTTTTATAGTTAACACAAGTAAAAGGCTATAAAATCTCACTAAATAGCTACAAAAAAACTTATGAAATAACTGTTAGTTTCCTTTTTTTAAGAAAACCATAATGTGCGTTACGGAACCCTTGCCAAAATTTTAATCAAAAATATATTGTACACGCGTCGGTAACCTTCTGTAGCTGCAGCCAAGTCCCTGATAAACACTCGCGTGTTAACATAAGAATGGTCTTGGCACTTGCACTTGCTCGCTATCTACCGTGACGTTACATTGAATCTAAATAAAAATGAGTCTTTATATCCTTTTTATTAGAGTATGAAATTACCAACACTTATAATTTGTATTGTGGAAATACAAGTGGAAGCCCCAAAGGAAGATATTCTACCGAGCGAGATGGTATGCTCGGTCAGGCTGAAGCCCCCTGTACTAGTTTTCAGATGTCGTATATATAGCGCCGGACTTAGAAAACTGTGAATATGAGAATGTATTGTGTATCTAATAGTACCAACCTTAAAATGTTGAAACTTAACAATTTGAAATAAGTAATTGTGGAATTATGATTACCGTGTGACATGTAGGTTTTTTTAGGGAAAGGATTGTGAATTTATTTTTATGAGTCAATGTTCCTTACTTATAAGGCTAAATCAAAAGTGAGGGGTAAGGTGATTTTGGCAGCTTATGTATAATTTATTCGTTTGTTCCATTTAAATAACTGATTCAATGTTAATGAATTATGTGTTAAAGGATTTTGATTATCGAATTATAGTTTTAGTAGTAAGTTTTATAATGGACAATCATTTTGGAAAATTAGTGTAAGTGGAGGTTGTTAGAATAAGTATACTCTTATATTAACATAATTAACTTTTTACCAATTAAAAAACTGGTGGAGAAGTTGCTGATGATGTTGAATGATAATAAACATGATAATGATGTACTTTCAACATAGCACATTTTCTCTGTTTTTGTTAAAGGCTATATTCAAGCATTTTTTTTAATTTATTATTATGAAATAGTATTTAAAATGTCCATAGTGTAATTATCAACTTAGCATTAGTAACTAATGTTAATCTAAAAATTGTAACCTTTAGTACAATAATAAAGTTAGTAAAAATACAAAAAAACATAAGAGAAGAAATCCGTAGACGCATTAAATGAAAATAATAAAAATACACATTTCATAAATTTTTGTACGTTTTGTGGTTTTCTTCTCGTGCAGGTGCATCTATATCACATCTGAACATTAAAACTACATCAAGTCGGTAACGACGCTGGCTCGACGCCAGGTTCTATTTATTTTAAAAATATTAAATTATGATTGATGAATGAAAAAACGTACCTCAATTTAATAAGTTTTTCCCATAATTGTTCAGTTAATTTACTTGTTTCTGTTCAAAATTTGACCTTCTAAATATTACTAACTTATAAATATCTGTGTTATAGGTAACAAAAGTCACCTAACATAAAATTACAGGGAGACTGGATAATCCATTTATATTAAAAAATCACATTTACAATTTATTCGCCGATATACTAAAACAATAATTTGAAAGTAGATCAAATATTTTTTTTGTACCCCCTTATTTTCTTGTTTTTCTATGTTTATTTGGTTGTTTAATTATGTATCTTTTATGTCTTTTTCTAAGTAATAATAATACTGTAATATTTTTTCCCATTGTGTTGTATAATGTCCGTATTGTTAAATAAACGTTAAGTTATTTAAATGATAATGATAAATACTGAAAGATATGAAAGACTGGTCTGTAAGCAATTTCAATCATATAACAATAGAAGTGAAGATGAGACACCGTCCATCGCAAATTCGAATGAAAATATGTCGTATTATTTTCAACAATGTGATATTAAAAATAGTAATTTAGCTTCATAGTGTAAAGTAGGGCATCATAAAAGACCGCCATTATTGTAGATGATTTGTACAAAAATTGTAGAGTAAAATAAAATTAAAACATCATTTTTGGATATTTTATTGTTCTGGTGCAACGGATAAAGATTTTACAGTAATCAACGTCATAATCAACAATATTGACGTAATTCTTGATAATGTGTGTTATTCAAAAGTAGTAGCTAGTAGTATTTGTAAACTATAAGATGAAAAACATTTTTAGCTTTGTATAAACATAAATTGTCTTTAAGTAAATCAAAAATAAATAAAAGCAAATTGAAAGCTATATTTGTAGAAAATAGTTTTGAATTTTACTTTGAGTCAAAGTGCAAACAAAAATTCTACGTTTACGTTTTTCAAAGTCAATAAAAAATAATTGGATTTTTGCAACAAAACATAAAACATGCATTACTTACTAAATTCCCGATGCAGGATAAAATAGCATGTTGTGAATGCTTACCTGTGAAACAAATATCATAAATTAATATCAAATGTAAGTAATAATCTAAGAATAAATACAACTATACGCAAGGTTTTAATAATAATATTTATAAAGTCTATATATGCTTGGTACCCGCTGCTGCTCCAAATTTTGTCTACCATTCTATTCTATTGAATAGGTCCCCGAAATAGGTTGGTTCCCCGAAGGAAAACAATAAATTAGTATTATGTGCGTATTGCATTTATTTAAAAAGTGTTTCATTACCAAGTTACACTTGGCGACGAGCACATAGAACCCTGCACACAGGCTCAACTCACATTGGCACAGAGTCGAAGCGTCGCGTTTTTTTGTGTTTTTCCCCATAGCATATTCATCTCTAATCTCTAACAATTAAGGTAAAAACTATAAATATGCATAAAGTATGGAGGGAGCGGTGCGAAGCGGTGCGTGGCCGCACCGAAACGACGCGCGGATCCCGATACCCGATAGATAAATCAGTTCGATCTCAACAGCTTTTAGTATTTTATTTGTTGGATTACTTTGAAACTAACCACGATACAGAAAATCGTTAGATCGTTACTTTTTGTTCTCCCGACCATATCAATCGACTGAATCGACTGAACAAACGTCAATTTATTAGGAAGTACGCGGCATGATCAAATCTGAATCAAAATCGAGTCTGGAGAGTAAGGCCCCTGTTTTTCCTTGTGAATATATAGGAATATGACGCGATGTGACGATTCAACACCGCGCCTGTTGCGAGTGAGCTATACAGTTCTGACCGCTTTTACCACGCGTCATTCAACCCGCGTACGTGTTAATTGTGCGGGGCAATCTGTAAAATAATGTAAGACGCAGACGCAGTACAAACCTTAATTTTGTCGTTACAGTACAACAGCTCTAGCTGCAGTCCAAACCGCACTGATCACGAATTGGAATGCATTCCAATGTGTGATCCGAACTGCAGTGCAGGGCGTGTGTTATTATCTTTAGTTATATCTCTGGATGAATAATACAAATTACAATAATTTGTTTCTTATGCAATTATTTGTTGGCTGTCGTTCAGATGTCGGATTACGATGGCATGTTGTGAGAGAGAGAATATTGTTCTGATATTGTTGTATAATATAATAGTAATAAAGTCCGCGCTATTTTACTTCTCACGACTATACCTAGTTGATAAACCAAGAACAAATGAGGTTTAATAATGATTCGACCTATTTCTCCTTCGTAATGTATACGCATCTATGCACCGCTGGATTAAATCCCCATAAATAATGCATTATATTCCTATGCATCAATGCATCAAATTGTGAATAATGAAACGTTTAGGGTTTTTACACAGAATGCGACGTCGCATCTACACAAACGTCTTTCTTTCTTACGATATTATTTATACCAATGACTAGTATGTAAAGAGCCTTCGTGGTCTAGTGGCTACGAGCATCGCTCTCGACTCGGAGGTCCTGAGTTCGATTCCCGCGTTGGAACAACAAAATAATATGTTGTTTTCAAGTTTGGTTAGGATAATGCAGGCTGATCACTTGATTGTCTGACAAGAAAGATGATCCATGCGTCGGATGGGCATGTAAAAAGTCGGTCCTGCGCCTGTTCTCTCGGCAGTCGTGTTGGTTTACCGTCCCACTGGGTTGTGTACTTGTGTACTAGGAGCCCGCGAGCCCTAGAATTGTAAAATTCACTCCTTGTGGTCATTTTAGACCTTTGTTTTTTATCGCGTTGTGATAAGTAATTTATATAAGGTACAAAAACAAAACCTAGTTGACAGTGGTAATCTAGGCCTTCCCTCTGAAGAAGAACCTATCGCCACTCGCGTTACAAATTCGAAGTTTAAGCAAGTTAAAGCTAGAACACAGAAAAACAGAAAGTCCGTAAATCCGTCCGGGAAATGAGTTGAAATTGCTCCGTAACGTGAGGAATAAATTAACGTGAACGTTCTGACCTGTGTATGGTAATGTGATATTGCGCTCTGTTTCTGTGTATTAGGGTGTTTCGTACAGTCGACGGAATACGGCGTTTAGTTATATTTCTCAACGGTAACGCAACGGTACTATTTACCCGACGGTACCACAAGCATGGAAATGTTTTTAAGAGTATGTATGTATTTGTAATTGAAGACATAAATGGATGAAGGTATAAATTACGTCATGATTTTTTTGAAACTGTCACTTACAGATAAAACAATTTAGGATACGTCGTAACATATCAACTACATTGATTCTAAAGACGGTGGTTTAGATTAATGTACTTAGGTAATACAACTAAATGTAAATATAAGGCTACTACATAAAATTACATTTATGTGTGTTAATACGTTACAAAATATTCTTAAATATGTGACAGTTTGCACTCAATTTTATTGAAATCGGAATTTCGCGACATAACACCTTCATCCATTAATGTATTTAATTGTTTGGTACTACAACCTAAACCTTGACAAATTTTAGCTTGGAAGGTCTTGTTAAATTTGTGTTCCTTTTTTGGATTTAAAATGACACTGGGTGAAATATAAAGTTTAAAAAAACGAAATGTCGTATTTTTGGCCCCAAATTAAGATGAAAAGTTAGATTTCTTAGCTTTTTAAATTACCATTTTATTATTTCTAAAGATTCTGAGGGATGACAACTAATAATTTTATTTTATTGAATATTTATTGTTCAAGCTTTACAATAATTAACTAACTATACTTTTATAGTCTCTCGGTGAAACCAAAAGAACAGTTAATGATTTTTGCAGGATGTAAATATGTTTGTTTCGCCACTGCTACTGCCTGAACTACTGAAGTGATTTCAATAAAATAAAATACCAATAGATTCGTAATAATAACCCGTGTAGCATATTCTATTGAATTCTGCAATTTACCAAAGCTAGTTGAAGATTTTTATAACAAATGTTCATATTGAACAAACAGCTGATATCTTTCGACAAATAATACAAACAGCAAGAAATAGAATAGTATATTTTATTGGTATCGTATAACATTGGGAATAACGTATTCAGTATCGTATGTTGTATATCAGGTCCATTTCCTGATCTGTACATCTCCCAAAGCGGTTCAAAGGCAACCTCGTTAAGTTTAACTTTAGTCTGAGTTTTATTTTAAAAAGGATTTTACAAAGCATCTCGCAAATGTGCACTAGATATTTGAATAATATAGAAGTGATCATATAAGTCGAAATGATGCTTATTTATTTGAGTTACGAGGTTCAATTGAGTTATTTATTTATAAATTAAAAAAAAATGCTTTACCGTGTTTTGCTGTTTGGTTTTGGATCGCGTCCATATTATATTGTACTTTTGTTATATTAATAACTAGCTGACCCTTGCCCACTTCGTTGAGCATAAAAACAGTTTATGATGAAATTCAACTAAAAAAAACAACCCCTAACTCGGGAACGCGGAACCCGCAACGTGGGAACCCGGATCCCGCAACATGGGAACCCGAAACCCGCAACCCGCAAAGCGGGAACGCGGAACCCGCAGCATGGGAACCCGAAACCCGCAACGCGGGAACCCGGTACCCGCAACGCGGGAACCCGGAACCCGCAACGCGGGAACCCGGAACCTGCAACGCGGGAACCCGGAACCCGCAACGCGGGAACCCGCAACCAGGAACCAGGAACCCGCAATGCGGGAACCAGGAACCCGCAACGCGGGAACCCGGAACCCGCAACGCGGGAACGCGGAACCCGCAACGCGGGAACGCGGATCCCGCAACGCGGGAACCCGGAACCCGCAACGCGGGAACGCGGAACCCGCAACGCGGGAACGCGGAACCCGCAACGCGGGAACCCGTAATCCGCACCATGGGAACCCGAAACCCGCAACGCGGAACCCGCTACGCGGGAACCCGGAACCCGCAACGCGGAACCCGCAGCATGGGAACCCGAAACCCGCAACGCGGGAACCCGGAACCCGCAACGCGGAAACCCGGAACCCGCAACGCGGGAACCAGGAACCCGCAACGCGGAAACCCGGAACCCGCAACGCGGGAACCCGGAACCCGCAACGCGGGAACCCGGAACCCGCAACGCGGGAACCCGGAACCCGCAACGCGGAACCCGCAACGCGGAACCCGCAACGCGGAACCCGCAACGCGGAACCCAAACGCGGAACCCGCTACGCGGGAACCCGGAACCCACAACGCGGGGACCCGGAACCCGCAACGCGGGAACCCGGAACCCGCAACGCGGAACCCGCAGCATGGGAACCCGAAACCCGCAACGCGGAACCCGGAACTTGCAACACGGGAACCCTGAACCCGCGACGCGGAACGCGGAACCCGGAACCCGCAACACGGGAACCCGGAACCCGCAACGGGGAACACGGAACTTGCAACACGGGAACCCTGAACCCGCGACGCGGAACCCGGAACCCGCAACACGGGAACCCGGAACCCGCAACGCGGAACCCACAACGCCAAACCCTTCCGTGAACGTTGCTGGTTCTGCGCTGTCAAATGGAATAAATAGTATCCTATGTCCGTCTACTGGCTCTAAGTTACTTCCTCACCAATTTTCAACCATATCGATAAAGCCGTTCTTGAGTTATAAATAATTTAACTAACACGACTTACTTTAATACAAATAGCTGATGTATAGATGGAACTAACATAAGCTAACGCCCGGTGAATGCTCCCGTCACAGTCGGTCCAGCCGATTCGGTGATCATTAGTTAGATAACGATGATGATGATGAAAAGAAGCCTAAATTAATCCTTATAACTTTAGCTATCTACCAGTGAAAGTCTCGTTAAAATCGGTCCAGCCGTTCCAGAGATTAGCCGGAGCAAAGAGACACGCTAACAGACAGACAGACATTTTTTTTTTATTGCATTTTCGTTTTCAGTAGCAAGAAAAAAAAAAGACAGAACAGACAGACGTTAACTTCGCACAAAGACAAATGACGACAAAAGACATAGTGGCGTCTTATCATGACGTTTTCGATTTTTTTTTTATTGTTCGTGAATTATGACCATGGATCTAACTCCTTCGATCTGATTTTTAAATTAACATTTATAATATATTCTTATTACAACTTATAAGTAAAGTACTTTTTTTAAATAGGTATTTTTATAGTTGTTAAAAGATTAATCGATTTTTTGAGTAAGTCTCTAGTGTTTAATAAGAAAAAGTGTTAACTGACGTAACATTATCACGACGTTTATTTCATTAAATCATAATTTGTATATTATATTTAAGATCGTTTATCAGTGAAAGCAAATCGTAAAAAACTCATATTGGTTATGTTGACAATAAATATCTAATAATTATTAAATAAAGTTTAGTAAATTCTGCAGTTTTAACAAAAAGAAAATATTTATTTTATTATGTCGTCGTTACAACGTTACGTCGCTCATTTTTGATAAACTGTCAAATGTTACCTATTAAAATGACCCGACTATTTATTAGTGGCGGACAAATAGTTTAATGAATCCAAATAGTTTAAGTTTATGTTCATACGTTATTTATAGCATTTCATAATTTTTATTTTCCATTTGTAAACAATGTCGTTACCATGACACCCGTGTCATATAAACTGGCAACGACGTGAATCGATTGAGCCCAGGTTCAAACCCCGCGTGACCATCACGTATTTTCTTCTTTTTTCTAATTTTCTGCTTATTTTTTTCAACATTTTCTTTCATAATAACCTTTTCGTGACAATAACGAACATACCGTAAAAAAAAATTGCGAAATTGGTCAAGCCGTTGTCGAAGCGCACACGACGTAACAAATTTTGGAGGTCGTTTTTTTACACTTTGGGCTACATTTTTGGGGTTTTAGTAAGGAACCCTACTTTTTTTAAACATATAATATAGCCTATGTTCAGCGCTAGGAATGTAGCTTTCCAACGGTGAAAGAATTTTTCATATTGGTTCAGTGGTTTCAGAGCCTATTCCATTCAAACAAACAAACAAACAAACAAACAAACAAACAAACAAACAAACAATCAAACGTTACCTCTTTATAATATTAGTATAGATAATCGAAGTAAAAAGTTCTGATATAGTTTTACGAGAATAGGCTACATGATTTTATTTTGCATAATTGCATATATTTGAGTGGATTATCTTTAAGATTATCAAGATTTAATTAATAGTTCCTATGATTGCTTCAAATTTGTTTTTGGCGCTAGTGTCGTAGCAAAAATGAAGCAAATGTGTATTTAAACATAACAGCAAGCGATTAACACTATTTTTTAACGTTCAGCAATCGATTGCGTGTCTATCGCACGATTTTTGCTAATCGCCTTTTTTACGTAATACGGCCGACGATGACATTAAATTTGAAAAGTTCCATATATCGACACTTTCAAACCAATTTGGCGCTAGTATCGTGACGAACTGTCAAAATCAAATACAATTCTAATTTCAATTTCGTCCAAGAGTAGGTCTACAGGTTGTACAGTTCCCATAAAATGTCGGCTCTGCGTTGTTTAACTGAAACGTATATTTACATAATTAGCGCCGAACAGAACACAAACAGTTTAGACCGCCTAGTTTACAACCGGCTGACGTAATTACAACTTGTTACCTCGCGTTTGCATAATTGGCTATACACGAAGTGCACGAACCTCTGAGGTATTGCATATGCATCATTTTTATGGACTATTTAATCCTCGACAAAAACAAAGTGTTATGAGATGGATGTGTATGTAGCGTCGTAGCAGCCACACAGATAAATAATCTACACTAATTGTAGTGTATGTCACTATGACAGTTGACACTTTAACTGTCAGTGTCTCGAGCGTATGGTCATTATGGGGGCAGTCGTGATATAGCTGTCACTCCAGACAGACTACGACCAAGCCATCGGTGGTGATGATACGTTGACGAGCCATATATTATAATACGCGAATACTACACTAATATTATAAAGAGGAAAGATTTGTATTTTTGTATGTAACGACTTAACTCAAAAAGTACTGGACCGATTTTAATAATTCTTTTTTCGTTAGAAAGCTACATTATCACTGAGTAACATAGGCTATATAAAAATTAATTGCTGTTCGTTAGTCTCGCTAAAACTCGAGATCAGCTGTACTGATTCGGCTAATTTTGGTCTTGAAATATTCGTAGAAGTCCCGGGAAGGTTTACACGGTTCCATGCTCAACGAAGTGGGCACGGGTCAGCTAGTAATAAATAAATAATAATCCATAAAAACAAGTCATTCTGGTCCCATGCTAAGTATCTGATGAACTTGTGTTGCAGGTTAGGTTGCAACAATATATATACAGGTGTGTATTAAATATTAAGTGTATAATCTTAAAGATATGCATAATTTGTGAATTAAAATACTAAAAATCATAAATATGTGTATGATATAAAAGTTTTAAATATTCTGTTGACAACAACGACAGACAACTGATATCCGTATAACATAAGTGATTCGGAATGGGGCCATACATATTCATATTAATTTAACATTTGTTATAAGACGTACCGCGTGGAAACTAGAAATTAACTTATTTGTATTATTAAGGTTAATAAAGGTATGAATGCTGATCAGCAATAAATATTTGCAGTTATGGGCAGTGCAATGTAACATGATTACAGCCATCAGACACGTGGCACGTGAGTGACAGGCTGACACACACAGGTATACATTCCGAAATCGACCGTGACATAATAATATAGCATATAATATGAGAAGTGATTTTTATTTTAATGTGTGGCATCATAGCTACCAAACGGATGGATCGATATTATTCTAGTTTTTTTCGTTGAAAACTGCCTTCATCGAAAGTGTTCTTCGATATAATGAGTTCCGTTCACTTGCTTTCATTTTCGCTCACATTTTTTTAATTTTGTTTGTTGTACTACCCTTATAAATTCAACAACTGGGGTTGCAAGTATACTATTAGCTCCCACTAGTAGGATTCTGATGAGCTGTACCAGAAATAAAGTAACCGATATAGCCCAGCGCGTTAGCAAGTTAAGGCAGTGGACTTAAAGCTTATAGAAGCAATGGTCGCTGGGACAGAAAGGCTCTCAAGTGGAGACCGCATACGGGACTTCCTGATGAAAGTCACTGGGAGTGGTAGAGGTGGATGGAATACTTTGGGGGAGGCTTTTGTCCAATAATCCAATTGTTGAAATTTGATTTGATATTTGAGAGATTGAGTGATATTACTTTGGGATGTGTATGGATTGCGTATATAAATTATAGAATGAAAGTACCTGCGCTGAAAGAGTTACTTTTGTATTACTATTATATGGGAAAATTTATGATATTAGCGCATTGCTCCTACAAACATGAAAGGCAAAAGTAAGTCATTCAGCTCTGGTACTTTCTACATATGAGGCACATACCTACACACCAAAGTATTATCACTCATTTAATTTGCACCATGTATAACGGGTGTAAAAACAGCAGTCACTATAACTTTGGGATATGATTATAGCAATTTTTATTTTTTGCTTCTTCGTTATTTTTGCGACAAAAAAAATAGAAATGGTAAAAAGTAAAACAGGTGTGTATTGAATATTATGTGTATAATCTAAAAGATATTATGCATAATTTGTGTATTAATATACTAAAAATCATAAATATGAGTATAGTACAAAAATTTTAAATACAATATGTAAAAACAAAGTTTTTTTTAGTTTTTTACATAAAAAAAAATACTTTTCCAAAATGAAGAAAGATAGTTAATCGTATCTCAAAGTTATAGTGAGTGTTGTTTTTACACACTAGGGATATATATAGCTTACATTGATTTTCAATGTGTACTGGATAATTGAATGCAGTCATCAGTCAATCTAATAACGTCTTGTGCACACACGAATCAGCCATCAGGCTAACGTGCTAACACTAGTTAACATTATATGTACCTAAAGTAAATTTACCCTTATTCCAGGGCTATAAAGTTGATTTTACTGTAACTCTACATTTGTGATTACTAAACCAAGAAAATACAATACAAGTTATTGACTTACGTGACAAAGCGTGGTTTTGTAATCGTTTTCATGGAATAACTTAATAGATTTTTTAACCAAAGTCAAAAACAGAAAGGTGTTATTATGTATGCAGAAGAATTATAGGTAAGAATTATGAAAGAATATTCTGTTTGGAAATATGTATTTAATTAACATTACCTACACAATACTTTCCCACTGTATTGTGTTATAAGCTTGTATGTCTGTGTGTTTCTGTATATGGCTCCGTAGCTTTTAAACAAATGAACCTATATCTAGTATTAGATATTTATTTAAAAGGTGACTCGCGGGTGTTAGCAATAAATCATCATCTTCACTCACAATTTGAAAATTGGGCGTTACTTAAAAGTTTGTTTAATCATTAATATTAAAACTACCTAGTACACATTTTTATTCTAATATAACATATAACAAATTGCATTATTTTTAATGCAGAATCGAATATGTTGCTGCTGGGCTTCCGATTAAAATCGATTGACAACGCCGAAGAATCGTATACTCGATTTAATTAATTGAATTAAAAAAAATCAATTAAAATGTTTAATCCCTAGTCCAGTAGAAATACAACAGTAACTCAATCAATCACTCTTAAAATTTTCAAAAGCGAGAGAAAAGATGTCCACGTAACCCAAACTACAAACAACATTGAAACAAAAACTAGGAAGCTGAAGTGAATCAACAGTTGAGCGGCCCTGTCCATCAATCATTGTATCAATTGATGGATCGCTTCTATTTCACTGTTTTTCTAATGCAAATCATTCTGCGAACCGTGAAAACAGGTTGAGCATAACTGATTTACAAAATATATACTTAAGTAGGTACTTTTGCATGAAAGTTCTTACACCTACTTCTTTGTATTTGCATAATATACAAGTTGTATATTTTCCTAATGAAATAATATAGAACCAAATTATAAATGACTAGCTGACCTGTGCTCACTTCGTTAAGCAACTAGTTTTACACAATCCTGAACCCTCAACGTGGAACCCACAACCCTGAACCCGCAACTCGAATTTATTTTTTATTTTATTTATCGATTTGGAATACAAAATATTAATACAAATAGTTGAAACTTATATTTAATGCGGTATTTATAGCATTTCACAATTTTTATTTTCCATTTGCAAACAATGTTGTTACCATGACAACCGTATCCTATAGATTGGAAACGACGGAAAAGATCGAGTTCGAGTTCAAACCCCGGTGACTATTACGTTTATTTTCTTTCTTTTTCTAATTCAGCTCTGAATATAGCCCATATTCAGCGCTGATAATGTAGCTTTTTAATGAAAAAAGAATTATTAAAATCGGTCCAGTACTTTTTGAGTTTATTCGTTACACACAAAAATACAAATCTTTCCTCTTTATAATATTAAGTTTAGATAAATATTTTATAAAATGACAACGATATCTCAGATTATGGACACTACCGTCCAACAATATTTTTATTTCAGGTTTCCCAATGTCTCACAAAAAAAATTATTTTCTTATATTTTTCCAAGAGATTAAGAATAACATAATCATTTGAAACATTTTTACTTCTCAATTTTCGTCTATGGAGCAACCCCTAATAGTTAGTAAACTGTGGGCAAAAAATGTAAGTGACATTCAAGCAACCGCTTTTATACCAAGAAAAAATATAACCTCATTTATCAACGTAGTCACGGGCAATACAAGGCTTATTATAACGGGCAATACATTAAGCACTTGTTGCTATAAAATATGTCCTCAGCAACATTGTGGTCACCCCATTCATATTAAATAATTAGCATACCCGCATTTGTTACAACATGCAAAGGTGCATCGAGTATGGTTTCTTTGAACTGTGGTAATTAGGAAAATTAAATTAATGTGGCTACTTCTTTGAAATTATGTAATTTTTTTAATGGCGATGCGTAGTAAGTTATTATAATCAGCAATAAAATAAATTATAAAACCATTAAAACTATATACAGGCTATAGCTTTGTTGAGTGATAATACTTTAGGTTTTAGTATGTATGGACCCCGTATTTAGATTATTGTGAAAGTACCAGCGCTTAAAGAGGTACTTTTTTTAAATTATTGTATGGGTAAATTTATGATGTTGGGGCATTTCTCATACAAACATCAACTTTTAGAGCTGATACTTTTACAGTATACTCTACATAGGATGCACACACAATCCCTAAAGTATTATCATTCAACAAAATCATATTGGATTAGGCCCCAGTCTCCTACAACAAATTATATCTTAGTCTGAACCATACTTACTCAAAAGTGAAACTAAAACTTGCATTTTTTCAAACATATTACAAATGAATGTTGCAGCAACGTTAAAATAATCTTATGAATTGCAACGTTCGAAGTTATAATAGAAATTTTTCGTTCAAAATAATATATTTAAATCTCACTACTTTCCGCCAGTCTATTCCTGCCAATGAGGGGTTTTCGAAGTGTCACTTTTAGGTACAGAGACTACCGTAAGATGGCGCTTGTATAATGTAATATGTCAAAAAAATCTGTGATCTTTGTTCTCAGAACAAAGATCATATGGAACTGTACTAATAGTTCAATTTCACACGGCAATAATAATAGGCTACCTGTCTCTTTCTTACAACAAGAGTTTTAAGTAAGAAATAAGTATCTACACTCTTTTTATCAACGCCCCCTTCATTGGCTTTGATATACTTCTGCTGTCACGGACGCCATTTTACATGTCACTTTGTTTACATGTCAAACGTTGTTATTGTGAGATTTTTAGGGTTTTTGAGTGATTTTCGATTTAATTACTGCGCAAAACTGTAAAATAATTCTGAATTCATTATATTAGGTAGCACGAAGTCCTCTGTAGTAAGTTGTGGCCTATGCAAAATCACCGGTAAGTAGCTAACATTTATTTAAATTGTTGTATATTGTTTAGTTTATTTGATATAAAGTGTTTAAAAATCAATTTCTTTGAGTTAGCTCAGTTGTGGGGTATAAAATCCGCAATATTCTTAAAAAAAAGAAAGTCTTCAACCCTAATCCGCCATGTTTGTAGTCAGTTTTGTTTATTTAGGTATGCAGGCAAAGTACATGCTTATGCCAGTTCCCTATGATTCTTTATTCTGAGTCTTTGTTGGGTGGTTAATAGGGTTGCCAGATTATAGCTATTATCCATTTTCAGGTACTGAAATTATTCATAAAGTGGTTAAGTCGCTGTAGGTATGCTGTTTCATACACAAAAATAATCCTTTCAAATTCATTTCTCAGTGATCTCCTACACTTCCGAGGAAACCTAGATACATTATAGCTCGCTGGCTTCAATATCTTTGATTTTTCAAACAAATAATTAATCACACTTTTCTCCCGTTTCCGTAGGGATTTCGGGAAGTTCTTGTTTAGTACTCCCCTATACTTACATTCTAAGAAATATACATGCCAAAACTTCAGCCTGCTGCCGAGTATTTTCGACTCTTAAGTGGTTGGTATATATATACATTAAGAATATGTAGCCTGAACTGCAGTTGGATTAAACATTATTGACTGCTGCTGGAGCTGGTTAGCTTGCTGACAAGCTTCATTCCATGGGAATATAGAAGGAACAGGTTTTCTATTAAGTATTTTAGGCGATGAGCTGCAAACTTAGAAGTTTGGTTTTTTAGGTATGAACTCCTAAGGTACCTACTGTAGTATGTTTCCATTAAGTTATGATAACCCAAGATAGGTAACAAACATAAAGATATACTTATATTTAGGTTAAGTTATTAAAAAAATGTAGACTAAAATGTACATTTCGGTCGGTCGAGTTGGCGGCTGCAATTTTTATGGCAAATAGAGCTATATGTAAGGAGTCACTAACCAAAATTAAAAGTTGCGGAAACTCGTAGTTTTTTAGTTATTGAAAAAATAAAATTCGTATTTTTGTATGAAGATTCGACTACTTTTGACGTAATTTTGACAGTTTTCCTTTTTAATAAGGCGCCAAAGGCCTTATTTTACACATCCTTAAGGCTTAAATAAATGCAAAAATATTATATTTAATTCATTGCCAGAAGCGAATTCTGCCCAATTCACTCTAGTTAAGGAAAATAGGTGATTTAACTGGAATAAAAATGGCTAGGTTAGGTTAGGTGAGACATTTAAGATTGCGCACGAGCCGAGCGAAGCGTGCCGCGGCAGCGGCCGGCGAGTGCCAGAAGCGAATTCTGCCCGATTCACTCTAGTTACGGAAAATAGGCGATTGAACTAGAATAAAAATGGCTAGGTGCTCGTGCGCAATCTTAAATGTCTCACCTAAGTGAGACATTTAAGATTGCGCACGAGCCGAGCGAAGCGTGCCGCGGCAGCGGCCGGCGAGTGCCAAAAGCGAATTCTGCCCGTTTAACTCTTTTTCAGAGAAAATAGGTAATTGAACTAAAATAGAAACTTCTCAAAATCGTATATTATTTGACTAGTAGTTATGGCATGACTTTAAAGGACTTTGGCGCTATATTAAAAAAACTGTCAAAATTACGTCAAAAGTAGTCGAATCTTCATACAAAAATACGAATTTTATTTTTTCAATAACTAAAAAACTGCGAGTTTCCGCAACTTTTAATTTTGGTTAGTGACTCCTTACATATAGCTCTATTCGCCATAAAAATTGCAACCGCCAACTCGACCGACCGAAATGTACATTTTTACCAAAATATAACTAATTTAAGTCTAATGTCAATAAGCTTTATTATTATTTCTTATTGCACGCTAAGATAAATATTTGACCTCTTGGGGCTCTTGCCAAATGTGATGACGGAGAGATGCTGGCGTAAAGTGAGTTGAACATATGAAGGATTTTTTTCTTATAGTTAATCCTGTTTTTATATGTTTGATAGCCATATCTATCAGGGGGCTGACAGTGTAGTTCCATTTGTTACGTTTTGGCGCTGCGGTCGAAAGCAAAATGGCGTCGTTTTGTGACGTCACACACGTAAAGTTTATCTATTTGTATAAGTGTTTAATGATCTATGTTGTCAAAACTCAAATATGGCCGCGTGTAGTTTGTTAGTGTTTTGTTTATCCTCGTTTCTTGCTTGATTTGATACAAAATATTCAATTACTCCGTATAGTATTGATACATTATATCAATCTTTTATAGTGTGTTAATTAATTTAGTGTAAATGGTGTTAGTTTTTCGTTTTAAAGGACTATTTAAGTCTTGTGTTGGCGGTTGCAACGCAACTATTAGTTCATGAAACGGCATTTTTCTTTCCCAAAGAACATTAATTTTAGAAACCTGTGGCTGTCCTTCCTGGTGCTAACTATCCTTATCGGTCTTTCTAAAGAGCAACTTCGAAAACTTGTTACTGAAAAACACTTTCATAAATATCAATTTGACGAAGAAGGCCAAGATATTTATACATTCTAATCCATTTCTCCTTACGGATGATGAAATACAGAGCACGGCATGCCTCTATCGTCCTGTGAATCAGGTGAGTTTTACTTTTAACACGTTATAGTTAGAGCTAGTGTAATATAAAGTATGAACAGTATATTATAATTATACTTAATCTTTGACTCATTAAGTTTGCCAATGTTTTTTGCTTTTGTATAACAATATTAATCTTAAATGTACTCATTTGTTTCAGACATAGGCCTATATACTATATATACCCCTAGGCCTAAGTGATCACAATGATTACAAAGTGAACTCCAATGAGGATGTAAATGCTTCTGATGAAATGTTGGTCATTGGAAGAGCGGGTATGTATTAAGTACTATGGCATATTGACACTCATTCTATATGATATTTTAACATATCAAAAGATACTGAAATTGTTTTATTTTTGTGAAATACCAAGGTTTAGTGGTTTGGAACTTGGCTCAGGAATTGGAGGTTGTGGTTTCGATAACTTCATTGAAACAACAAAAAATTTATGTAACACTTGTTTGACATTTATGAAAAGATGGTCTTTTCATAAATGTTAAACAAGTGTTGTGGCAGTTTAAGCATATTTGATAGTAGAACATTATTGCAGTTTTATTTAGGGTAATCAACTTAAAGTGTTGAAGAACAAAACTAGTTAATCTATTTTTGCCAATTAACTAAAGTTTTTACTAGAAACCCTCCTTGTTTTGTTGTTGTTGTTGGCCGGACTAAGTGACCGGCCAATTTATGTACTGTTTTTTCATCTTAAATATTGTCTTATTTATTTACAGAACTGACTGATCATCTTTTGTGTCGTCAAAGAAATGAAAACAATTGAAATAAGAGCACACTTCAAGTAAGGCAAGTGACCTTAGAAACAGGAAAACCTGGACTTGTGTGTTACCATCTCTAGATCGTTGGATTACGACATTAGAGAGTTTTATTAGGATAATTATTAAACTACTATTAAAAAAATATTCTGTTAAATATTAATATTCTTGCTATATCAATCAGGGCTTATTAGAAATTTAGAAAAAAAAACAATAAATAAATGATAAATGTAACCTGTTTTTATTTTGTATTACTTAATAAAAATAAATTACCTGAACTACAAAAACCTACCTACAAAAAAAATCGATACCTTACTAAAGTATCGATAGCTGGACTCGATTATTCAACCACTTATACAATGTGTGTTTGTAGTCTGTGATGTGCTATGGTCTGTGGTGTGCGGTCAAAATGACAGATGCGACAGTGCTGCCAAAACGTAACAACTGGAAACTCGGTAAAATATCACTGTCGTATCTGTTACGTAGTAACTAATTCTTAATCTGTGATATCTATCCATCTTGATCTCCGAGTTTCATCTTGGGGAAAGCGGTGGTTACTTATATTTTTACAAAATTGTACTATGCATGGACTAGCCATGTTTAGTTTAGTTCTCAGGGCACAATTAATAAATAATAAACTATTGCAAGTGAAAGAAAAAAAGTTGAAAGGTAAACAAACAAAAAACAAAGCGGAAATTGACATTTTACACAGGACTTGACATATTACTTAGGTTTAATGCCATCTATCAGCATTTTTCTTAAACTAGTAGAACTGTCAAAATAAAAACCGCTCATTACCCGCTGGCATGCGGTTGGCAGCCCTGCATTTCGTACTTACGCACACATTACACAGGCGGGGCGAGTAGCGGCTATCCGCTACTCGCGACTCTCTAGTCGCTTAGCGGGTAAGTATTCCAAACCTCAACGACAACCTACGATATTTCAGAAAATTTTGAAAATTCTAATATTAATATGTTCTTATTCATCATCATTAAAATAATTGACCTACTCTATTTGAAACACAATATATTTTTAGCATTTTATGTTGATCAATGCTTTGTTTATTTTGTAATATAATTAATTATACATTTTAACTAAATTTAAATCTTAATTAAATTAAATTTAGTGAATTTAAATTTTTTTGAATCATGAGCTTTTCACAAATATAATACAAATAAAATAAAATTCCATCGCTCGAGTTTTTTTTTTAATAATTATTACTAATATAGTGGTAAGCACACTAGCAGCTAATTAAGCAGCTGTTGTGTGTGTGTCATACGATTTAAAGTTTGTCCAGTCTATTTTTTAATGTATTTACTGTGGGTGAAAGTATCACAGTTTCAGGTAACTTGTTACATCCAGAAACCACTCTATTCGGTAGTAAGTGCTTCAAAGGGTTGTTATTATAGCGTATTAATGTTGCTAAATAATGGATGAATATTAGTTTTTAGCAGCATTATCAATAATATTAATATTATTTATAAAAGGTTTTAGAAATATTATAAAAAATGGATAACTTGCAGAATAATATAATATTAAGGTCAATAATAAAATAATAAATAGTGTATTGACAAGATATTTAACTAAACCGCTCCGTGTCACCCGCTCAGCTACCCTCTCCGTTCGTATGCGGATGCCACCTAACAACACCAGTGCCATGCGAACAGCTGCGCCGGGCGGTCGTTAGTGACGTATGATTTATACACAGTTTAGACGGAAAAATTGTGTTTCATATGATATTATGTCATGTAATACTTTCGAGCATATGAAATATTTCGCTCCTGACACATTTCTGATGCTAATGACTCTACAGTCTACTCGACAACATTTTCTATTTTGTTTATCAAAACATTGTCCACTTAAATTAGCAACTCCTTCACACGAAATTTTAATAAAGAAATATTATAAAATATTATAGTACGAGTATGTTTTGTTCCATTGTAGCAAAATGTATAGTTTAACCCGGGCTATAATTATTACCAATATTTTCATATTTGGATCAGTAATTTAGGTGCGGAACATTTACAACCACCCTTAAAATCCTAACCTACCGCTTTGCTTTCGAGTCGGGTAGATATAAAAGAAGATAAAAGCCATTGACAATAAAATGAATATTGTAATATAAGAGCGAGAGGTATAAGGGCGTGATGAAGTGGTCGTTAGTGGTTAGCTGCACCCGACATCGCCTGAATTCATCAATTAGTGACGGGCTGACACTTCAAAGGAAATTATTTTACACGAACGTATTTTTGTAGTAATGTTATAAGTCGTAGATGGCGGTAGGCGTCATAATCATCGTCAGTTTAATATTGAAAGATTTATTACGTAAACCAAATCTTTGAGTACATTTTTACGAGTATTGTACGATTGGAGTAGTATGAAAAACACAGTTATAGTTTATGTGAAGGAAATTTTATGTGGAGCCTCAAGATGCCCTATTTTTAAGTAATGCTTACAAAATAAAAATAATACACAATTTTTCAGATTATTAAATAATCAAGCTTTCGATACGTGGAAATTAAATGAATTGTAGTTGAAGGCATGGTTGATATACTCGTAGAAGGTCGCTGTGTAGTTTAAACTCAATGTTTACATGTGAATGAATAGTGACACAAAAAAATATTTTATTCGAAAAGCACGTATCTTTAGCAATAATTAACTAATTTTATAACAAAAACAACTTTTTATACGTGTGTACATGATTAAAATCAGTAACAAAAACATAATATTACTTATACTTTATAATAAATATGCCCAAAGATTTTAGTACGTAAGCACAAAATCGCTATTTCAATCAAAAATTATCGTCTTCGATTAATTAAATCTGAAAACCTCACTAGCGACTGCAGCGCTGCGGTGGGAAAAGCTGACACTAACTGCTCCAGTTTTAGCAGGAAAGCGCCATCTAGTGTAAACATTGTTGTATGTATATAAAGCTAGATGGCGCTTTGCGTACAGCGTCTTAAATTAACATAATATTATTATTGTGAACTAGATGATTCTTGCTACTTCGTATGCGCAAAATAAAATCCCGCTGGGAACCGCATACTTTGATGCGGTAAAACGTAGTGTGTGATAAATCAGCATGTAAACACTTTAAAAAAGAAACAGAATTTCATCTATGTCCATTAAATAGTTTTTGCATGATAGAGTAACCATGTGGCCAATCAATCCATACATACAAACTTTTGAGTTTAAATGATTAGTACGATTATCCGACAAATGGCATTTGATGAAGAAATATTTTTTTTATGTCAAGTATTTAAGTACCCAGTAATTAATAGAGCAGTAAGTCAGAAAAGGCGGCTTTCACGAAAATGGCACAAAAATGGCTATTTTTTGTATCTTTTATCATATGTATTAGATGCTGTTTGTTTTCCGAAATAAATTTTAAAAAAAGAAAAATCTTTAAGTGCCATTTTCTCAAAACTGCCGTTTCTGACTAATTAATAAAGCAGTAATTCAGAATAAATAGCACTTTAAAGATTTTTATTACTGTGCCATTTTCGTGAAAACCGCATTTTCTGACTTACTGCTCTATTAATTACTAGGGAAAAATAATAATATAACATACTTTTAAAAACAATAAAGTCGCTACGTGCGTAGCAGACTCGTAGCACGCTACGGCGTAGCGCCCGATAGCTTCGTAGACTTGCTGTTGCTGTGTTTGACGTTTTGCAAAATAAATTACAGAAAATTTAGGCACCTAATTTACTGCTTATATTGATAAGCAATAAAAAGTGTTCGTATTTTTTGTAATACTATTGAATACTACTCATAGAGAACATAGTATAGCATCCCTAATAGATATCCAAAAAACTGCCTTAATTTTTGAACCCCCGACGAAATCAAAGTGCTGTTAAAAGTTTAACATGTGTGTCATCGCAGCTCCCAAACGGATAATTGGATTTTTATCTAGTTTTTTTATCCTAAGCTGACGTTTTCTTAATTATAATAAATCATCATCAGTTACCATACTGTTAGACAATTTGTCTTACATCAATAAACTATATTTATATTTACTACATTTACACAGAAGAAACTTGAAAACACTTTGCGTAAAAAGTGTAACAATTAAAACTAGTGCAAGTAAATACGCTAACGACCAATATCGTAAGTGCACTGCTCACAGTAAATTGTCGCGAGGCAGAAAATATTCATTACTGTAGTAGTGTATACTAGGGATGTTAGGGAGCTCCGTAACCGATATCCGGTTTAAAAAATATCCGTAACCGTAACCGAATCCGAAATAATACACAGTAATTAGTGTATTATTACTGTGTAATATGTATTTCCATTATGAACCTACAGTACATTCGATAACATATATCCGAAATAATAGTTTCGGATAGTATCGGATAGAGGCAGAGCCTAGTTGAGACACGTTATGACAAGTTGTTTTGATATGCTGGCTGCTGCTGATATACAAGCCACGCACATTTCTTTCATCTGTTGTCGTCATAAGATTCTCGTAAACAACTGACTTGTGACGGTGTGAGTGATTTTACAATTGAAAGTTCGACAAGTGGAAACAAATGTGGCGTGTTACCAAATCGGCTGAATGGTACAAAATGCGTCCTAAATGATTTTTAAATTTAAACTTTTGCAATGCCTTATAAATTGAATATCCGTAACCGAAATTATTCGAAAGTAACGGATAATCCGAAATAATTTCATATCTGTATCCAGTAGGATATAGTAGGATATAGGAATAATCTTTCCTATATCCGTATCTAATCCGTATCCGAAATTTCATATCCATAACATCCCTAGTGTGTACAATATGGACAGTGCCTCGTTGTTCAATGGTTTAGAGCTTGGCTCTTGACTTTGGTCGTGTGTTCCATCCCAGCGTTGGAACAACAAACAATAAATTTATGAAAATCTTGTTGTACTTTTATAAATGGAAACGACATAAGAATAACTTAATAACTAAGAACATATTATCAATATAAGTAGGGGATTTTTTTAATACTTCAAAAGCTAATGTCCGATTTCTTATGTCTTCAGTAGGCGTAGGACTGACTATTTACATGCCTTTCGACAGAAAAGGCATGAGTATCTTATTTACTTTCATGTTAATTTATGTCAAAAACACTTCAAATAAGGACTTATGGGGTTATTTATTATTAACAGCTCATGTCCAGCAGTAGACACCGTAAGCGAAACGACGATATTCTAATATTGGATCTTCGACATGTGGCGTAGCTTTTATACAGCCTGACTGGTGAGACATGTGCAATGCTTGACGGAGAGTACTAGTACGGAGTACGGAGTACGGAGTACTCGGTACTCGGTTTCCATTATAAATATGTAATAAAATTCTTCATTTTTATGGGTATATTTTGTACCAAATTTTCCTTTAAATAAATGCATCATGGATACTATGAAAATTACGCAGCTAGGCAAGTAGGCATACCTATGTATCCGGCGCGGCACCCCGGCGGCGGCGTGCGACATCAACGTAGGTAGTACGGACGCGTTCCTACCCGCGGTGTCCATGCGTTGGGTAAATAATTATTATCCAAGTTTAAGATACATTTACTCAGTGATTAATTGATTTTTTTTTTCATTTCATATAATAGCCAAATATCACGTCCTCAAGTATTGCTCATGTCTCACCAGTCACACTGTATATTATTTTATATTTTGTACACTATACTCTACGAGTATGTTTATTAGATTTTTTCTATTGTTTACTTTTTTAAGTTTGTAAATTTTTATTGATTACGATATTTGAGCCGCTTGTTGATAAATAAAGATTGATTCGTAATTTTAATTTCTCTTTCCTCAGCACCTTCTTAGTATTTATGTGGATAGAGCACACAGAGACAGAAAATATGAAGGCTTGAAACCTAAACATAAATGAGACAACAAGGGGTTTTTATAATTATCTTTTTTTTTAAATTAATTTAAGGGTCTAAATTAAGGCCCGCGCACGGCAAACTTTTTGAGACAGACATTTTGTAGGAGAAAAATTAGAATACTGATTTCAATAGTGCAACGTGTACGTCCTACAAAAGTAGGTCACAAAATCAGTAATATTTGTATGATGGGACAATCTGCGGCAATATCGGTGGGAAAATCGGCCTGCAAAAAGTATTTGTTGGGCACCCAAACAAAACACCTAAAACTTTTCTGGTAAAAGTAATTTCGAACGACTAACACCTTCAAGCCGTGTGGTGACGGCATTAGAATACAATTATCACCACCCCCGATACTATCCTAGGGGAGTCGTAAGAGGCGACTAAAAGGAAACACACACACATCAACAGCTAGTGTGAGAGAAGGAAAACTCGAAACAAAACCCTGTACCAACCCGTCTAGCCAGCGTGGTACCAGTAGGCTAAACTTCCTCCTAATACAAATGTATTGGAGAGGCCTATGTCCAGCAGTGGACAAAATAAAAGGCTGAAACGAACGAACGGACGAACGAACGAACACCTTCAATAAAGTTCACTATTAAAGCTTGAAAAAAGCGCTTCCAAACCTCCATTCATCTCTTTAAAACTCATAAAGCGAATATTTGGCTTGAAAAAGCACTGTAAAATGCTTTAGAAAAGCTCTTGGGCCCTCGAGCTCATAATGAGTGACGCTCTTATGAATGCTCAGTTTAGCGTTCACTAACGCGGAAAATATAACTGTGTGGAGTTCTATTTTTGTTATTTAATTGTCTTGTGATGAAAAGAAATTACGTTTAAAAAACCTACTTTAACAACTAATAAGCATAAAATAATTATAATGCAGTTAGAATAAAATTAATGTTCTTTTTTGAAGTAGGTGTCAGCAAAGGAGAGATTAAATTCAGCAACTTATGTTGTTCATTTAGCTGAACCCACTCCAAAAAGAACGTTAATTGTAACTGCATTATAGAAGTATTATTTTAACAAAAACAACAAAAAAAAAACAAAAATGTTGTTTTCAATTCTATTTAGGACAATAGCTGATCACCTTGTCAGAGAAGACAGAGGTGTCGGATGGGGCCTGGTTTTAACAAATTCGACCATTGACACCGATTAGTGTAGGATTAATATAACTATTTATCGTAAATTCGTATAAACTTTATAGTTATAACATATTAAGTACCAGTTAACCACAAAGTTATTTTTAACCATGACGTGAGTCTACGTGATTCACCAATTTCACGTGCTGCGAACGTGTTATCTACATTGAATTTGTTTCTACATAAATTTACGGTCATTAAAATATATTACAATAATTGGATACTTAACAATATGTTTAATTTAGTTTGATAAAAAATGTAACTTTTAAATAACGTGCAGTTTAATGTTACTAATTACTATTACTGTATTAACCCTACATAGGTAATTTTGTAAGTTTGGTAAGGTTAGACAAAAATTATTATTTGTAATCTTATATATAAAAATGAATTGCTGTTCGTTAGTCTCGCTAAAACTCGAGAACGGCTGAACCGATTCAACTATGTTTAGTCTTGAAATATCCATGGAAGTCCAGGGAAGGTTTAAACGGTTTGTATGCTCAACGAAGTGGGCACGGGTCAGCTAGTAAAAAGTATTTTCTTCGGTAAGTAAACAAGGTGTAAAATAAATGAGTGATAATACTTTACGGTCTGTATGTGCCTACTATGTAGAGTTTACTGTGAAAGTACCAGCGCTGAAAGGCTTTCTTTTGACTTTCATGTTCGTATATGAAATGCCCCAACATCATAAATTTTCCCATACAATAATTAAAAAATGTAACTGTTCCAGCGCTGGTACTTTCACAGTGAATTCTATATACGAGACCCATACAGTCTCGCTAAAACTCGAGAACGGCTGAACCGATTCAACTATGTTTAGTCTTGAAATATTCATGGAAGTCCAGGGAAGGTTTAAACGGTTTGTATGCTCAACGAAGTGGGCACGGGTCAGCTAGTAAAAAGTATTTTCTTCGGTAAGTAAACAAGGTGTAAAATAAATGAGTGATAATACTTTACGGTCTGTATGTGCCTACTATGTAGAGTTTACTGTGAAAGTACCAGCGCTGAAAGGCTTTCTTTTAACTTTCATGTTCGTATATGAAATGCCCCAACATCATAAATTTTCCCATACAATAATTAAAAAATGTAACTGTTCCAGCGCTGGTACTTTCACAGTGAATTCTATATACGAGACCCATACACACCCTATATTATTCATTAATATCACAGCTTCTTTGTACAAACTTCGGAAATATAATATAAAAATTTTTGGACATATTGTGACCATACATTTCACATTAATTTTAAGTTAGTAGTAACGTCATAATCGCAGTGAAAGAAAACTAAATTTAAAGCGGCCCAGCTCTTCTTTTTGGTTAGCGTTCCCGAATCCCGCCGAGGGAACAAAAAAGTTTTCTATGTTCCTGGGTCATGGATGTGTATTAAAATTGTGTATTAAAATAAAAAAAAATCTTAAGTATGTGTAAAGTATAAAAGTAATAATTATATTATATTTCCGTTATCTGGTATCTGTATCTGTCTGTGTTCTTCGGATACTTAGCACAGGGCCAGATTGACGTGGTGTGGAGCGTCTATAGATAAAATCAAATCAACTCGCAAATATTTTGTGTAAATATTTAGTTGACAAGCAAGTGATAAGTTGGAGCGTCGACTGCATGAATAGGTACATCGTTACCGAGGAACCAAATGGTATTCGACGTAAACCTTCTGCCACACTGCACAGCGATAATTTATATCTCAAAGATATAATTTCTGTCGCTACAAGGGACCGCACTAGACCAATGATAATTGGCATGGAAATGTAAGCTCCCGCGATAGTTGAAACGCGCGGCAAACTATAGGTTGTTTTCTCTAACTGACATTGGACATAATGACGACCTCTGTAGCTAAGTGGTTGAGCGCGTTGGTGCTCAAACGAGGGTTCAAATCCCGCCGAAGGAGCAAAAAAGTTTTCCATGTTCCTGAATCATGGATGTGTAAATTTGTGTATTACTAGAATAAAAATCTTAAATATGTGAACACTATAAAAGTATTAAATATATTTCCGTTTTCTGGTACCTGTAACACAAGTTCTTCGGATACATAGCACAGAAACAGACTAACGTGGTGTACAGCGTCCATAGCTATTAGTATTTACATATTACTCAGGGGTTATTTAAAAAATATAAAATACATATATTCGCAGCTTTATCTATCTAAAAGATTCAAGATTTATTTTAATGTATTAGGTCCTTAAATATGAAATTGGCGTTTTGTATGGGAGGATCATATAGGCGATTTTTTCATATTAAAATATATTTTATTAATCAAAGTATGTACCATTGCTATCTATACACTTTTGCCATCTTATAGGTAGTTCATTGATCCCTTTACTAAAAAAACCATTCGGACGAGAATCAATGGAATCTTTGAAAGCGGTTTGGACTGCCTCATCGGAATTGAATTTTTTTCCTTGCAAGAAGTTATCCAAATTAAAAAAAAAATGGTAATCTGTTGGAGCAAGGTCCGGAGAGTACGGTGGATGTCTTAGACATTCCAATTAAAGCTCCTCTAATTTGGTAGCCATCTGTTGGGCCGTGTGTGGTCTAGCGTTGTTAAGAAAGCTATAGTGTACGACACCGGCACTAGTCCACCAAACAATTACAAGTAACTTTTTTTGAGTCAATTTTCGCTTGGGGCAAGACTTTGCTGGTACACCAGGGTTCAGCCATTGCGATGAGTGCTTACGATTATCGTACAGGTATCCACTTCATCACATGTAATGATCTGATTTAAAATTCCTTCATTATTGTGCCGGTTGAGCAATGTAACGCAGCAGTCGACGTGCGTTTGTCGGTTTGCTTCACTCAATTCATGAGGTACACACCTTTCTAGCTTTTTCACCTTCCCAATTTGCTTCAAGTGGATTAAAACGGTTTTGTCACTAACACCGCAGCCTGTAGCTAACTCTGATGTGGTTTGCGATGGATCTGCTTCCACAATAGCCTTCAATTCATTATTATCGACCTTGGTCTCCGGCCGTCCACGGGGCTTGTTCTGCAGGTCGAAAGCGTTGAAACCAAAAACGCACCGTGTTTTTTTTTTGCGACACCACCCCCATACACATCATTAATCCTTCGAGCCGTTTCTGTAGCACTGGTGCCACGATGGAACTCGTACTCGTAAATAATGCGATATTTCAAGTTTTCCATTTTGTGAAATGAGTGACGCAGAAAAAAAAGCAAAAGAGAAAAAACAAATGAATTACGGTTTTCAAAACACAAATGCATGAGTAAATAGCTGTTTAAATTTGAATTTGGAATTCCTAACCAAAGAGGATATATTTAAGATCAAAGTGGACAGTACGACAAAACGCCAATTTCATATGTAAGGACCTAATATTATCTAAATACCAGCTATTTGTCGTGTAAACTACAGGCAAAATCGCATGTAATATACCTTTAGAGTACCTTTTTTACCTTTGCAATTTCTAGTGATGATAACGTCAATATTATGTTTGTCTACCGGCTAGTGAAAATATAATATACATTTTTTATAGTTCTGACCAAGTTCTAAAATAATTTTTTTAGCCTTCTTTATCTATAGCTTCGCTGTCTCTCTGCTTAGGCATAATCCATCTCCAATAGATCTCCTTAATCATTTTAGAAAGCATATTATGCGTTCAAAAGCGTCCATATTATAGGTTTATGCTATTGACATAAATATTATAGAGTAGACTACGAGGAAGTACTTACTTGTAACATTTTATGAATATTTCAAGGGTAAAAAATATATTTGTTATAATATGGGAGCCCTTTAAATATTTATTTTATTTTGACCCCCAAAGATAAAAAAGGGGGTTTAAATTTGACGTGACTGTATGTGTGTGTGTGTGTGTGTCTATGGCAGTGGTTAACTCACGTAACCTTGATATTAGTTATATTAATCATGATCAGTTTAATATAATCAGTTAGACTTTAAAAAAACTTACATTGTCAGAAACTAATTTTTTTTAATTAGTTATTACTTTTCTGTTGTAATAGTGGCAACAGAAATAAGAAGCTTCACAGTTCTTGAGATACGGCTTGATACCAGGCTGACAGATCAACAGACAGACAGACAAAACGACAGGCATACAAACAGTGAAGTCTAAATGGTAATACCCTTGGGCACGAAACTCTAATAATTTTAAACAAAAAAAACCGACTTCAAAAGGATTATTTGGTAAAATATGCTTGGGCTTCTTCAAAAAAAAATCAATATCGATATGTATTTCAATCAAAATCCATATAAATTTTGTGGAGTTCCCTCGATTCCTCACGGATCCCATCATCAGGTCACCATTTTGGTGACAATGGGACCAAATTGGAATTATACCCTACACAACACAGAAAAAATATTTAAAATCGGTTCATAAACCACGAAGTTATCCGCGAACAAACATAAAAAAACATATATACGGTCGAATTGAGAAACCTCCTCCTTTTTTGGAAGTCGGTCAAAAATAATTAAATTAGTAATAAGTGTTTATTACATTCTTATGTTTCGTAAGTAGGTCAAAATGCACCCATTGGACTGTAGGTGATTTGTCACCTTTATTAACGTAGTGCTTGTTAGTACATACTCAACTTATGAACAAAACACTTTAAATCTAACCTCTAGAAACAAGCTGACATTTGCATTTTGATCTTTAAATTGTGCCACATATTCCTTGACATTTGCGGAGTAAAATGTACAAAATGTACGTCGAGAGCCTTGACACCTGTCCTGATTTCCCACATCGTTCCGCACTATTCATGTAATGTACAGACGTGGAAAACTAATATTATGCAGGATTATTTTTTTATGTTATTATTATTTTATTTAAAAAAAACGGAACGTTAAAACGTTCCTGCTCTATTGTATCACACTTCTGACACCATGTTGTGATGGCACAGTATTTAGTAGGGTTCATACACATTACACAAGTCCAATAATACACTAAGTATACAATAATTATAAAATTCATATTACATTTAGGGCTGATTTTTCAATCGTCAGATAACTTTTATCTAAGGAATAAATATGTGACTTTGGCAGATTTTGTATGGAACAAATGTCAAAGTCACATGTTTATTCAACAGATAAAAGTTATCTAACAAACCATACCCTCAACGGCTGATGGCAATTCGCAAGTGGTTTTAGTGGGTAAACCACCCGTAGCGAGCCGGGAATCCCACATACCCCTCGGGTGCCCCCCGGGGGGATGCTTAACGCATTTCCCTTGCGAAATCAAAAAAGAAAAAAGCATCACTGTCATAAGTCAATGTGTGACGTTGACATTATTTTATTGTAAAACTAATATTAATACTATATGTAATAGGAACATTTGAAATCTCGTAAAAGTAAAGTTATCGAATGTCAATAATTGTATTAGCGCTGTCATACAATAACTATGATTTTAAGGATCTTTCACGTATTCCAGCTCAGCCAACCGAATCTATATACGAAAGTATATTGCGATAGTATACTACTATATATTGCGTCAAACCTCAAACACAAAAAAGACAAAACATACAAAAAAGGAAGATCCTGAAAATATTTAAAGATGTCATAGATTAGCTTTACTCTCCTGGGCCATAGCTATTATAACTTACGAAGTTCGAAAATCGAAATGTATGAGATTTGACATGAGCTTCGCTAAATGACAAGCAAATTCGTCGAAGCTTATGTCAAACTCCTCACATTTTGATTTCAAACTTCGTAAGTGATAATAGCAATGGCATCTTGACATAAGGCCCTACGTCATAAGTCTACTTACACGTCAAAAAACAAAACATTAAAAAAAAATGTGCTAAGAATGCAGTTCCTTGAGTCGTACATAATTTATTTGCGTTAAAACAAGCGTTTGATGTAGTTTTAGAAGTCCTTGTTCGAGGAATACAACATACATTTTAAATTAACATTCCCAGCCAGTTTATTCGTGTAGCTATCCCACAGGGACCGTACTGTTTGTCGGAATAAAGGTAGCTATGTTAATTCACTGTCTATAAAATATGTGCGCTTATTCACGTCTAAATAGTGGTTTATGGCTTTGTGTTTCCAAAGTTCTTTGTGTAGTATTTTTTTTAACTAACCGCAATATTCATTGAGTCATATTATTTTCATTAATTGTTCATTGTTATATGGTAATATCACTAATTCCCACAACTAGTTTGGTGGACCACTTAGTTCAGTTTATTCTTGTGTGAACATACTATTAGTTCACCCATTCCATTTATAAATTTATAGTTATATTACATTATAAAATAATATCATTAATTCTTACAACTTGTTAGGTATACGCTCAGTTCAATTTACTCTTGTGTGAACATTATATTCATCTATTTCTTTCTTTTGTTCATTTATACAGGGTGTTTTGCACATGGACCGACATGATTTTTTGGGGGGTGGGGGGGGTCATGTGCTATTTTCCCCCGTGAGACCCAATATCCTAAGTCTCACGGTAGTCTAGATATGTTTTTTTTTTATTTTTTTGAAATCTACCCGAAATCTTGCCTTTAAATCGTCCTAACTTTTTTGTTTGTGGTTATAATACCACAAAACAAAGTATGCTTGTATTCTACAATGTTTTCTAATTCTAAATAAATCATTACATGTTACAATTGATATCCACAAAAAAACTTCTGAGCTTTCAAAGTGGTAAATCGGTGTAAATGTTATGAAAAGTGACAACTTATCAATTCATTTAAAAAAAAACTAAAGTTCATTTTGAATTTAGCTTTTTATTAAAAAGTTCTTTACTTATTACCCTTTCTAACGATATGCTACATGACAGAAATAATACATCAGGGGTCGACCTAAGAGATACTTTGTTGCTAGGGTCAAGATAATGAAAATACATTTTTTATGTTAAGTTGTTTTTATTAAATTAAAATTACAAAGTTTGCTCGAATTGGCCGCCTCCACACCTTATGCATGCACGACACCTTTTTCTTATTTCCGAGGTTGTAGTTAAAAGCCGCATTTCCTCTTGCATTTTTACGAATGCTGTGTTTATTCGTTCCACTAAAATTTCTTTTGTGGGCACCTCTGTTGCATACACTAACTCTTTTGCACGTCCCCATACGTAGAAATCCAGGGGTGTTAAATCTGGGGACCGTGCTGGCCATGGAATGGGGCCAGCTCTACCAATCCACGAGTTTGGAAATGCATTATTTAAATGCTCTCGTACCGTTCGTTGGTAATGTGCCGGACAGCCATCATTTTGAAAAACAATTGGCACATCTTCTAAAACTGGTAGTACCAGTTCAGGTAAATCATTTTGAAGAAACTCTAAATAATTGTTTCCATTGAGTCGTTCTGGCAAAAAATATGGGCCGACAAGATTTCGCCCAATAACACCAGCCCAAACATTTACGCTGAATTTTCGCTGAAAGGAAGTCTGCCTTTTTTTGTGCGGATTTTGGCCCCTTTTCTCCCAGTGATGCAAATTGTGCAGATTTGCTATGCCTTCATGGCTAAAATTTGACTCGTCAGTCCATAAAATTCTTTTCAAAAAGTCGCTATCTTCAACATCTGTGTGCAATAAAAATCGGCAGAACTCTAACCGTCTTGCATTGTCACCCTCTTCGAGACCTGGAACAATGAATGAAATCCGTGAGTTTGTGGTAATAACTGCATAAACGCGATATTTCTTTCTTTTAATTGAGCTCACGCAAAGAACTTCTTCAGTTGTCCGAGAAACATAGCAAGAAAGGAATTCAACGAAACAATTACAACAATAAAAAATAATAAGAGTAAAAGTGAACACATTAAGATTTGAAATCAAGTAAAATGTTTTAATGTCACATTTTAAATAAGTAGTAAGTACTGTAAGTTGTTACCTTGAACAGGAGTGTAATGAAATGCGTGCCTTCCATCTGCCCGAAGAACGGACCAGACTTTCCAAACTGATACGTTAAGTCCGTCAGCAACAACTCGTATGCTTGTTGTAGGATCGTCATCAAAAGCTTGAAGGATTCTCTCATCAACTTCAACATTATGTTGCCTCACATTCACTCGGGGCTCCCGAAAGTTTAAGTTTCCGGTCTCCCTCAGACGTCGATAGGTAGTTGAGAAGGTCTCGTGGTGAGGTAACCGTCGATCAGTGTAGCGTTCTTGATAAATTCTTCGCGCTTCATGCGAATTGCAATCAGCTTTACCATACGCCAACATCATGTCAGCATACTCCTCGTTACTGAAGTTCGCCATTGTAACGAATACGCAAAGATAAACACAACAAAAACGTAACAGTTCAACAACAGATTTAACAAAAAAACAATAACAAGACTTTAATTTGATTACGATAGAACAACGGGAAAAGTACGGGCACTTCGAATCGCAGAGTAATCTCGACTGATTCCCGGCAAGTGACCTTCACTCTTTCAACTCGATAGACAAAGACAACAATAGCTGTACTACTAGTAAGAAAGGGACTAACTTTTTACCTGCTGCTTGATAATCCGCGTTGACTGGTTACATTGTTCAAACCAGTTACATTGTTAGAGTGCGTGTTCAGGCAAACGAAGCTTAATTTGACCACTTTAAGAATGGTTTCTTATATCATGTAGCATATCGTTAGAAAGGGTAATAAGTAAAGAACTTTTTTAAAAAAAGCTAAATTCAAAATGAACTTTAGTTTTTTTTTAAATGAATTGATAAGTTGTCACTTTTCATAACATTTACACCGATTTACCACTTTGAAAGCTCAGAAGTTTTTTTGTGGATATCAATTGTAACATGTAATGATTTATTTAGAATTAGAAAACATTGTAAAATACAAGCATACTTTGTTTTGTGGTATTATAACCACAAACAAAAAAGTTAGGACGATTTAAAGGCAAGATTTCGGGTAGATTTCAAAAAAATAAAAAATAAAACATATCTAGACTACCGTGAGACTTAGGATATTGGGTCTCACGGGGGAAAATAGCACATGACCCCCCCCACCCCCCAAAAAATCATGTCGGTCCATGTGCAAAACACCCTGTAGTAATAGTATAAAGCAATATCAGACACCTATTAAATAGCCGCTTGGTGCATTTTGTTCTTATTTTATTCATTGATCACACGTGGGGTTTTTATTAGGTTAAAGCAATAGAACCTATTGAATTCAATAGCACGTGACATAAAAAAAACTGTCACTAAATCTGTAATGTTTGTATGCTAAAACAGTCTTCGGCAAAACGGTGTTATACCTTAGATTATATTATACTCATGGATAAACGACGCACGAAAATTTTTAAAGAATCATTCTGCTAATTTTGGTGCTGATTCGGGTGCGGTGCGTTGTGTCTTTACAAACGCACACTTAATACACAAGCTCATTTTTTGCACACAAGCATTACTAGCACTATTTAGCTCCCTATTAAAAAAGACGTAAAAAGTAAGAACATATTTTATAATATAAACTTAATAACACGAGCTTAAAGTATACAATTGGATGGGTGTATAAATGAGTATTGTCAAAACAGACCACAGAATAAAACAAAAATCGAGTCAATTAAAGCATAACATCACATTAAGCTAAATTCAACTCCATAATTAAGAAGAAGATACGAAACGAAATTAGTAATTAGTAAAATAAAAAGTAAAAAATAATCAATAGTGGCGCTAGATGGCGGTTTCCGGTTTGCCTGGAAATCGAAGAAAACAAAAATAGCCAGTATTAGGGTGATACCATTTTCTAGTATTACGTCGTGTCTCTGTTATATATCTCTATATATCTACTTTTTGCTAAGGCTCATCCATACCATATGATCTAAGGCGGGCACCCATTTATTCATTCATTGGCAGTCATATCAGGCGGCTCCTAACCATTTATCTCTATCAGGCTGTAATTCTATCTGCAGTATATTAGCATATCTACTGCTGTCGTAATGTATTCCCTTGCAGCCTACAATAGCAGTAGATATGCTTGCGATGTCAAAGCGGATAACAGTTGAGCTGTGTAAACGATCTCACATTGTTTTATAAGCTGTTAATATGAAAAGGAATTTTATCTTTTGTATCATAAGCTGAAAGCTACTAAGACAAAATTTGGAAAATTCATAAGCAAATAAATGTAGCGCTCAAAATACGGGTACGGCCGTAATTTTTTTGCGATAAAGAAGGTTATGTCCTTTTCTACTCTACTTCTGTGTTAAATGTCATCAAAATCAGCGTAATATTTTCTTAGCCTACGCAAATAAAAAAACAAACGAAGACATGAATTGATGAAGGTGATATTTCGCATATTTTATCGAGAAAATTGATTTTAAACTGTCACGTAAACATTTTAGTATAATATATCGTAACGTAATATGTACATTGATTCAAAGATGGTTCTTTAGATTATTACGACATATTCTTTAATTTTTAAGTGACAGTTTGAATTTAATTTTCTAGAAATCGGAATATTGCGACATAATATCACCTTCATCCATTCTTATCTTATTTCCTCTTTGTTATATTTATACTCGAAGGACGCCTAATTTTTACTCTGTCGAAAAAAATGTTCGCAATGATGTAGACATTTTGCCGATCCAAAGCTCACGAAATACGCTTACGAAAACGTAAGCTTATTGAGAAGAAGGGAAAGCTTTGACGAACCCATACACTTAATTAGAAACTAAATTAAAAATACTTTTAAGCTTCTTACAATTGCCATAATATGTACACTTATAGTGTGTTTGTGATGTACTTATATGTGTGTATTAGATTAGACGCGTTCAGTAGCTTAGAGCTATGTGCTTGACTCTGGGGAGTCGCAGGTTTAATTCCCGACTTACAATAAAAAACAATTTTTAAGTCTATACTATAGATATTGCAGGCTCATCGTGTCGTTTATCCATCCTACTGGGTTACGAGACTTAACGAATAAATCTCATGTTCTGCGCACATACTTGGACACAATAAAAACTGCCCCAAAGATAACTTTTCAATGCAAACATTCACCGACAGCGAAATGCGTTGACTAAACACGTTACGCTTTTTATAGCATAATCATCAGCTATCATCATCAAACCCTAATTGTTGGGTTGGAATGAATATTAAATTTATTTTCTTTTGGGATCGTTACGCAGATAATCGAAGAAACTGCCAAACTCTAAAATAAGAATTATATTAAGTTCTTAAACATATTTTAATATGTGCAATTTAAGAAAATTATTTATCTATTTCGCGCAAAACGATATATTTTGTATACGAGTTGGTTTAATGTTTAATAAAATAGTTGTAGTTAATGGAATCAGGCGTTACTTTGCGGAAATTCATAGCATAAAATTTAAATATATTATATCTAGCAAAATCCCGCGAAACAATTATAACCACAACCTGATAGCAGATGAGTGAGTGTACGCATAGGCATGCGATTGATGCATCTCCCTTCTCCCACACTGCTTATGCGTACACTCGCAAGCAAAAACATGAAAATACCACCACCACACAAGCAATAATGTTAACACGATCGTGCAAAGCCCCACCACCAAGGTTGCAAAACTCGACGCGCGTTTCGCTCCGTCCCCGGAGCATCCTCAGGATGTAGACTCTGCGAACAATGTTCGTTAAGTGCTCCCAGATATTATATATGTTTAATTGTAACGTCACAATCGGTTGTTCCCTTCACGTTCGCACATTGCATTTAATATTATATTCGTTCTTTTTAATGGTACTTAAATATTTTTAAGCTTAACATTCTTTATTAATCAGAGAGATATCAATTATATCAATAAAAAATAAAAAACATTGCTTGATTGTCAGAAATATGTGAGCAGCATAGCTCTACAACTACATAGTATCTTACCTTAGTAATTCTTAATAACATTCACGAAAATAAGAGTAAAATAAAACCTATTTTAATAGGCATTAAATAAATATGCTTAAACTTAAATCAAAGCGATCATCGAATTACTAATGCATATATAGTTCATACTCGATTGCCGTATAAACAGACACAGTAAGCTCGAAAGCTGCGAAAGCTCCTAATGAGAGCTTTCGAGTGCAGCTGTAACTCGCTGGATAAATTGACGTCTCTGTTAGCTTTGTCGTTATTTAAACTTGCCGCCTTACAATTGTCGCAAATTGATTTTATTGCTATTAATGTTAGTGCTTTAATAGCTTTTGTAAGCAGTGTTGTTTGCGAGAAACAAATATTAAATTTTATACTTTACACGTTGTTTCACGCAGAGTAAGAGACTCAAGTAACATGGTGGGTTCACCCTTTCCCACCAGATTCAGATAACCTGAAGAAACTTGCAGGGTGGATGCAGGCTGCGAGAGGTTGGCTGCACTGGAAAGCTTTGAGGGAGGCTTATCGGCAGTGGACGAAACGACGATATTCCCTGAGTGTTACCTAAACGTTTTATATACCTTATGTAGGTAAAACCATGGCCTACTATCCTCATACAATCTATCTTTAATACAAAAAAATTGCAATAGATGTCACTACTATTAACGTTTGTAAATTATAAAATGTAAATATGCCGAATTAAGTGCAAATATTGACATTATAATAGAGATAAGCATATTTTTAAGGATAAGATCACATTAAGTTAAATTGAACTCCTTAATTAAGAAGAATATACGAAACGAATTAGTAGTTAGTATTTTCCAATCGTGGCGCTAGATGGCGGTTTCCAGAATGTGCCTGGAAATCGAAGAAAACAAAAATAGCCAGTCGAATTGCCAGTATTAGGGTGATAACATTTTCTAGTACTAAGTCGTGGCTCTGTTATATATCTACTTTGTGATAAAACGAAGGAAAATAAAAATCGTAAAAGTACTTTGATAGATCTGTGGAAAGGGTAAGCAGAAAATCAAATTCATCACTGAACATGGAATTGAGGTCATAAATTGATACGATTGAACACGCACGTTTCTTCAGTTGATAATATGACTGTCAGAGCTTTATATTTTCTAACCCCTGGTAAAAATAGGGGTATAAGTTTGACGTACCTGTGTGTGTATATCTACTAATATTATAAAGCGGAAGAGTTTGTTTGTTTGTTTAAACGCTCTAATCTCAGAAACTAGTGGTCCGATTTGGAAAAATATTTTTTTGTTGGATAGTCCATATATAGAGGAAGGCTTTAAGCTATATAACATTACGCTGCGACCAATAGGAGCGAAGAGTTAGTGTGAAATGTTGCAAAAACGGGAAAAATTATTCACATTTGAGGACTTTCGTTGCGTGCGCTGCATAAACGGTTTAAGTCACTCAAAAACCACGCGAACGAAGTCATCACAGCATCGAGTGATAATATAGTTCTGTTACATAATAGTATACCGTTATGTAATAGGTTTAAAACAACGTAATGTCAACATGACGTTTGACAATGATGCCCAAGTTGGTATTTAAACTAGTCCTTCCAGAGAGATTACAAAAGTAGGACCTATGAACCTAGTTATAAGTCATTATATTGTTACGATTCACTCAATAAAATAATTTATTACCCCAGTGTATTATTGGATGTGTGAACGGACCCTAACCAAAAGATGGTCTAAACAAGTTCCAGTGTCAAATAATTATTCTTTGACACTGAACCAAACTGAACAATTACAAGAATTATCATTAGATTCAAAATTATACGTCAACTAGGAATATAAATCATAAACGCCAAGCAATTATGATTACGAAATTAATTTACTCGGAGCTCATTAGGCATTTACTCGACTTGCGCCTTCAACAGTTATTATCCTAACGATTGTCGTAGCCGAACCACGAGGCTGAATAAATGATGGACAAGATGGCGGCAAAATTCAAATTTAGAATGCAATTCGAATTAACCTTTTATAGGTTCAACTCAATTGTGCTGCGCTGTGTCGATTAAAACGTAAAAACGTACGGGTGGTGGGCCACGTCATTGCTACACAAGTAAATGTATAATTAATATAAATATAAAGCATTACTATAATCTATTTAATGTAAGAAACTAGTGAAATCATAGCTTATCTAACGGAAGTCAGTATTTAATTATTTGTAGGCCATAAATCACCTACTAACAGTAAATATTATTATCTTTTGCCTTTTTTCTTAAAGGATAGGGCATCTTATAGGATAGGTTGCTTTAACAACAACACTCCTTTTAAGGAATGGACTCTTAACAATTTTTTGTTTATGTACTTTGAAGGTAGTTTCTTATTATTTAGCACTAGCTGACCCGTGCCCACTTCGTTGAGCATAGAAACAATTTGCGTTTTTTATATATTTGCGAACCGTTTAAACCTTCCCGAGACAGCCACGAACATTTCAAGACTAAAAATAGCCAAATCCGTTCAGCCGTTTTAGCGAGACTAACGAACAGCAATTCATTGTAATATATAAAAAGAAGAAAGAAGATAAACTACATAAATCTTGCATAAACGTAAGTCTGTAAAAGTGTGTGAGATCAAATCTAACAGCTGATATTATTACGAGATCAGTAAATTTTTGTGACATAATTTTATTGAAATAAATATGTAACTTTAATTACTTAAAAAATTAGATTTGGTTACATTAATAATAATTTGATTATCAACAGGACGTGTAACCTTAAACATATTTTAGCAAAATATACAAACGATTATCAAGACTCGCGTATAAAATGCCAAAAGACTTCTACAAAGACTGGCTTGCCGAGACTTTAATACGGAAGTCTTGCACCAGCTGCAGAAGTGAAGTGCCAGCGCATATTTCTCTTTTATTAGATCATCATTACCATACCCGGACCGCTGCCAAGAACAATGGACTTTAATAAGCTGAGGTTTTAATGCTTTTTGAGAAACGAAAATAAGTTTGCCTCACATTAGGCAATTCACATTGCCTAATGTGAGGCAAACTGATACCAATGTACTATTAAATGAGGAATGTATGGAACTAGTGGATACTGCAGTATTCTTAGGTATAACGTTAGACTCAAAACTTCAGTGGGGCCCCCATATAGCTAGGCTGGCCGACAGACTCAGTTCAGCAGTATATGTAGTTAGTAAAATTAGACAATATTCAGATGAATGTACTGCACGTCTAGTGTATTTTAGTTACTTTCATAGTATAATGTCCTATGGTATTCTGCTATGGGGCAACGCTGCAGATATAAATAGTATCTTTGTGCTGCAGAAGCGAGCTGTTCGGGCAATCTACAAGCTGGCCCCCAACACTTCACTTAGAGAAAAGTTTAAGGAAACTGGAATATTAACTGTAGCTTCTCAGTATGTTCTCTCAAATGTATTATATGTTAAGAAAAATATTCATCAATTTAAAAAAAAATGTGACAAACATAATAGAAATACTAGAAATAAGCATAAACTGGATGTACCAGTGACTAGGCTTAGTAAAGTAAAGAATTCGTTTAAAGGTCAATGTATACGCCTTTACAATAGGGTTCCAGAAAACGTTCAAAATTTTTCAAACAATAAGTTTAAGAAAGTAGTCAAAGAACGTTTGTGTGCAAAAGCATACTATAAAGTTTGTGACTATATGAATGATAGCACACCTTGGGAATAAAGTAGCCCCCTGCAAGGCTTTTTTTTTTCTTTTATTTAATTGCATAAAAGAGCAATTTTTATTTGTAGTAGTATTGACTATTTTATATGTAAACATATTTTTTATATTTATTTGTTTTTTAAAAGAGAAATTTTCCATCTTTTTAGTAAAAGGTGGCCCCATGCGAGTTTCTTACGCCGGTTCTTCTCGCTGGGCTAGTTCCCGAACCGGTGGTAGGCATCATATAGAAACGACGTTCAGAAAATATTTTTGTAAAATTTATTCTGAATAAAAATTTTTGACTTTGACTAAGTTGACTGTAATTTTTGCTTGACTACGTCGAAACCTGGATATCTACCATTACTAAGCTGTTATGCTTTTTGAGAAACGAAAATAAGTTGACTGTAATTTTTGCTTGACTACGTCGAAACCTGGATATCTACCATTACTAAGCTGTTATGTAGTTTTAATGCTTTTTGAGAAACGAAAATAAGTTGACTGTAATTTTTGCTCAACTACGTCGAAACCTGGATATCTACCATTACTAAGCTGTTATGTGTTTAATGCTTTTTGAGAAACGAAAATAAGTTTACTGTAAATTTTTGCTTGACTAGTGACTACGTCGAAGCCTAGATACTAAGCCTTAGTAAGCTTTAGTTTTAATGCTTTTTGAGAAACGAAAATAAGTTGACAGTAATTTTTGCTTGACTAAGTCGAAAACTGGATATCTACCATTACTAAGCCGTTATGTAGTTTTAATGCTTTTTGAGAAACTAAAATAAGTTTACTATAAATTTTTGCTTGACTAGTGACTACGTCAAAGCCTAGATACTAAGCCTTAGTAAGCTTTAGTTTTAATGCTTTTTGAGAAACGAAAATAAGTTGACAGTAATTTTTTTGCTTGACTACGTCGAAACCTTTCTACCATCTACCATTACTAAGCTGTTATGTAATTTTAATGCTTTTTGAGAAACGAAAATAAGTTGACAGTAATTTTTTGCTTGACTACGTCGAAACCTTTCTACCATCTACCATTACTAAGCTGTTATGTAATTTTAATGCTTTTTGAGAAACGAAAATAAGTTGACAGTAATTTTTTGCTTGACTACGTCGAAACCTTTCTACCATCTACCATTACTAAGCTGTTATGTAATTTTAATGCTTTTTGAGAAACGAAATTAAGTTTACTGTAATTTTTTGCTTGACTACGTCGAAACCTGGATATCGACCATTACTAAGCTGTTATGTAGTTTAATGCTTTTTGAGAAACGAAAATATACCATAACGATACCATAATAACAGCTTAGTAATGGATGTCTACCATTACTAAGCTGTTATGTAATTTTAATGCTTTTTTTAGAAACGAAAATAAGGTGAATGTGATAATTTTTACATAACTGCATTGAAGCCTAGATGTTTTGCTTTTTTAGTTCAAATTTTAGGTTAGTATTATTATAGAAGGCTAAGTCGTTATTACAAAGACTTTTTACCTACATAGACTACTATTAACTTAAGACCTAATTAAACTACAGACTTGTGAAGATTGCTAGGAAAGCTGCTTGTAAATTGAACAACATGGAGAGTCCTTTAATTATAAACAATCTTTTCGCGTTCTCGTCTTATTTTAATTAAATAAAGTACAACATAATATTATGTCCTTCATAGTTGTTGTTTTGACGACCTCCGTAGCGCAGTGGTTCAGCGCGTTGATGCTCGACCGAGAGGTTGCGGGTTCGAATCCCGCCGAGGTAACAAAGAGTTTTCAATGTTCCTGGGTCATGGAAGTGTATTAAATTTCTGTATTAAAATAATAAAAATCTTAAATATATGTATAGTATAAAAGTATTAAATATATATTTTCGTTGTCTGGTATCTGTAACACAAGTTCTTCGGATACTTAGCACAGGGCCACATTGACGTGGTGTGAAGCGTCTATATATTATTATTGTTATACTTACATCCTACTTATATTGTAAATGCGCTTTTCTTTCACGCAAAAACTATCGAATACAATTAGGTGATACTTTAAAATAATATACCTTACACATCAGAATAATACATACTTAATATTGGTATACTGTATACATATTATAGGTATCTTATACTATATTATTATGTGAATTGTTTAAAGCATAAAAAAACATCATAATAATGAATTAGTTTATTTTCAAAGATTAAGTTCCGATTCTACAAACGCTTGTTAGTTTTAATACGAGAGAGAAAACATGATTATCCATATTAATGAAGGATTAACTTTAACATGTGCTGATGAAATAGGCACTTAACTTGAATAATTGGGTATATGACACCATGTTAACTATTAAGAATCCACAACACCTCTTTCATTAAAATCCGACGTCTCGTTCAGGCGCTACGATGGAACAGAAATACATAGGCTAAAATCATTACTCTTCCGGCGTCACCGTAATCGGGTAAAAATATTTAATATGAAGATAAGGTGACTCAGTAACGAAATTTGCAACTCATGCCACATACTTAGCTGAAGACTTTTTGATGGGCGATCAGCGAGCGGCTGATGTATTCCAAAATGAATTGGTAACGTCGAAAGTGACTCATATTGTGTTAGGTGTAAGGTCAAATGTTGCGTGAATCATTTTAGCCGCGCGAGCAATCTATCAAGACGATACCGTTATCTCCAAAACTCTGCAAAACTCGATATATTAAAGCAATCTCATCGACGGAGCACTTATTTCATTAGTCGAAGTAGGGAAATATAGGTACAGTCAGCCGGAAAAACATGGCATAATTAGGTTTTGTCTGAAACTGTACAAAAGTAGGTACCTATTATAGTGATTCAAAATAAGGTTTTGAATCACTATTACACATTTCAGATGAATCTTTTCCATATTTCAATTTTACACACATTTGTATAATATTGATAGCGGCAAAATCCCTGCCCAGCCCAACTTAAATTATAAGAGATGCCAAAGCAAAAAAATGTTCTACGCTTCATTCTCTTCACACTATATTTGGCTTAATAAATGCACCATAAACCCTGTTTAAATAAATTAACATACAACTTGTTTCAGGCTGCATAGGCCTATATTATAAATACCGTATAGCATCTAATGTCACTCGGGTCATTATTACGACTCATTTGAAGATTGGCATAATTTCATTAAAATCGAGTCATTGGACACAGGCTGACGAAATCATTAGGGCGTGTTTCACCAAGCAACATTAAAGTTAATCCTTCGTTAAATATCATGTTCCTCTCGTAATTCCTACCAAAGAATAAGATGGCATGATATTTTAACAAGCCGTTAACACTAACATGCGTTGGTGAAATCGGGGCTTAGTCTTCCTTTACTGTAACAATAGCACTTTGTGTTACTACCTTGATAATAGTAACAGAACCAACTTTAAAAACAATCTGCTTATATATATTATATTTTCGGATGTTACCTCGTCTTGCAGCTCATTACAACCTTAAATAGCAAATTTCCTTCAGCACAAATCCACGTAACTTCTATTTATAGCGTGCAAACGCGGTACAGTCGCCGACAGATCTAGTTTACCGCTTTTGAACCTTATCGCTACGTAATAAAGTTGAAAAGTGGTAAGCCGTATCTCGTCTAGCGTACATAGCTTTAGAAAGTGGAACAAAAACAACATGATCCTTTGGGATCCTATTTATGTGTCGTGATGGAGAGAAATAATGCATTGGGTATTCACTTCTGTGCTAACAATTATGAGCTAGTTCACATCGATGTCTGTGTCTAGGGATATCGCATTTAATACTCAACTACCGAAAGGCAAAAGGAATTTTGTAGTATATAATATATACTACAAAATTCCTTTTGACTTGATAACAACTTTATAACTAACATACGAGTATTATGTCCAATCCGATTTAAATAAAATAATGCCAATCTTTAAATGGCCCGTGTGTGTTCCATTGTATTGCCTAATATAGTTATCCAATTTTTATTAATAAGCTGTCCCATAGATTAAGTATAGGAAACTTCACTCATTGGCAAAATGTAGCAAATATTTTTACACGTGATTTCTGTGAGGCTGCAGTATTTTTCTATTATAGAAAGAAAACTTACTGCTACTGTTGCGTACGTGTTGTGTTAGAGGAAGCTCTCTACCTTCGGTCTGTATCGGTGCCGGTAAAAATTATCCCACTACTTTAATACAACAGAGCTAAAAACGTTATGAGATATTTTACTGACAACAAAAACTCTAACAGCTATCTTAATTACAAACGAAAGTATGGGGCACGAAAGTACTTCGTTTATCTACTTACACATTTGGACTTTACACTATGTTACATTTAAAACAAGTAAAAAAGAAGATATAATCAAACACATTCTAAACACAAGAACATTTATGTGCAATGTGTAATCTATCATTCACTTCGCTTTTTTTCTCTTCTCAATTTTTGGGAATATTTAATACAGAAATATATAGTTACAAACGTTGGAAACCTCGTAAAAATTGCTATAAAATGATTGACTAGTTTCGTACCAAAACCCGCTAAAACATACAGAAATCGGCCCAGCAAAAATAGATTCAAAATCAAAAAGCAAGTATGAAAATCCTATTAAGTTTATACGATTTTTTATATCCTGTGATATTTTTGAAAAGTACGTTTTAGTGGGTTTTGATACTACACCCCTCAAATGTCCATTACTTATATATAACGTAAGGCTGACATAATCTTACGATGAACAGCCTTTAAATAAAGAAAAAAAAATATCTTAACACAAGTATTTTTCTAACGAAGTGTACATGTAAGTAAACACAGCTCATTTTTCCAAAGCGCCCGGCCGCGGCGCTGTGGTAATATCGAGCTGTTTGAGCGCATCCTAATTAATTACGAACAGTTGCGGTACAGCCTGACTATCGAGTGCTATCGGTCATTTATAACAATGTCTGGTATATTTCAACACTAAACAATGATTAACAAAACAGGGCTTGTACCACAAAACGCTGCGTTTGTGACAAATTCAAATTGCTTAGATTATAGAATCTAAGCAATTTGAATTTGTCTTAATTTGTTTAATATTAATTGTACAAAAATCAGTAACTTTAGCAATTAATATTTGTTTAATATTAATTGCTAAAGTTACTGATTTTTGTACCGTCTTAGAATTAAGATTCTTGATACACTGAAAGCAACGCCACATACTGATTGCAATAATTGTAAATCTAAATTATTGTCGAATCTACCTGAACCCACAAAATATTTCATTGTAATCGGTCCAGCCGGTTTACGATTTTATTGAGGACTATAACAACCAGATAGAAAGATGCTATTGAGTAATATGCCAAAATATTGTAGGCAGGAAATTTTATTTGGTGCAGAGAAATCTGTCGCAAAAACAAAGATGGCGCAGGCAGTTAAGCCTCTGATTGACAGACAGTAACTTTTAAATATCCCTTTTAAACTCCAGTCTACTGACATAGGCACAGTCGACCAAATAAAATAATTTTAAACAAAAAAAAAACCGACTTCAAAAGGTAAACTAAAAAGAAAAAAATAAATTTACTTTGCACAAAGTAATACTTATTTTCACTTAAGTAAATAAATTTATTCTATAATTTTGAAGTCGGTGCCAAGTCCAGCGTTCTATCATAATTTGTTTTCATTTAATTTTAGTTTGTAAGCCTAACTAAGTACTTTGGTAGGTACATAATATATAGTAATAGTTACATTGATAGTTGTATATTTTTTTCTGATTCTTTTATATAGGTAGTAATTTGATATAGGTACTTGGCACCGACTTCAAAATTATAGAATAAATTTATTTACTTAAGTGAAAATAAGTATTACTTTGTGCAAAGTAAATTTATTTTTTTCTTTTTAGTTTACCTTTTGAAGTCGGTTTTTTTTTTGTTTAAAATTATTTTATTTTAAGATTTTTAGTTATGGGTAGACTGAGTAGGGATATTTAGGTACCGCCAGAGCAGCGCAAAAATTATATATATCAAGTTGATTGACTATAAAATGATATGCAAATTTTAATAATATCAAAGTCGGTACCAGCCAAACTGAATATGATTTCTATATAACTCTTTTATTATTTTTAGTCGATTTACATTTCTTTATTTGGCATAAAACAATTTTTTCCCTTTTTATTATTAACCTATTTCGTCATATTGTTATGATAGTATACCTATATGGATACCTACTATCTGGTGAAGACAGAGGTGGTGTTGAGTACTGTAATTGATATAGTGGCATCGCTTAAAGTATGCTTGCAGTACTTTAAGCGATGTCGTAATTTCCAAACGTATAACTTCAAAGACTAAGCAGTCCTGTATGCCTGTTTCTGATCTATGCGGTATACCTTGATAGTTGATTCAAAATTATGTTTGTTTTTAGACGGATATTAGCATATCGAGTAACATAAGCATGTTACTCGAAAAAAATACAAAGTTACTATGAGTGTTCCTATAAATTTCGAGGAGTTCCCTCGATTCCTCACGACACCATCATCAGGCATGCACTTTGATAACTATGAGACCAAGTTCGACTGTAATTGACGTAGTGGCGTATGCTTGCATTTCTTTAAACAACGCTGAAATCTTCAAACGTGTATCTCTAAGGACTCAGAAGTTCTGTTCACTACTTTAGGTCCAGGATATGGTGCAAAATCTTACTATTTGGTAACATATGCTTGGGCTACTTCAGAAAAAATCAAAATCGATATATGTTTCCATATAAATTTTGAGGAGTTCCCTCGATTCCTCACGACACCATCATCAGGCATGCACTTTGATAACTATGAGACCAAGTTCGACTGTAATTGACGTAGTGGCGTATGCTTGCATTTCTTTAAACAACGCTGAAATCTTTAAACGTGTATCTCTAAGGACTCAGAAGTTCTGTTCACTACTTTAGGTCCAGGATATGGTGCAAAATCTTACTATTTGGTAACATATGCTTGGGCTACTTCAGAAAAAATCAAAATCGATATATGTTTCCATATAAATTTTGAGGAGTTCCCTCGATTCCTCACGGATCCCATCATCAGGTCACCACTTTGGTAAACACTGGTACAACACTGTAATTGACGTAGTGGCGTATGCTTGCATTTCATTAAACAACGCTGCAATCTTCAAACGTGTATCTCTAAGGACTCAGAAGTTCTGTTCACTACTTTAGGTCCAGGATATGGTGCAAAATCTTACTATTTGGTAACAAATGCTTGGGCTACTTCAGAAAAAATCAAAATTGATATATGTTTCCATATAAATTTTGAGGAGTTCCCTCGATTCCTCACGGATCCCATCATCAGGTCACCACTTTGGTAAACACTGGTACAACACTGTAATTGACGTAGTGGCGTATGCTTGCATTTCATTAAACAACGCTGCAATCTTCAAACGTGTATCTCTAAGGACTCAGAAGTTCTGTTCACTACTTTAGGTCCAGGATATGGTGCAAAATCTTACTATTTGGTAACATATGCTTGGGCTACTTCAGAAAAAATCAAAATCGATATATGTTTCCATATAAATTTTGAGGAGTTCCCTCGATTCCTCACGGATCCCATCATCAGGTCACCACTTTGGTGACAATGGGACCAAACGGGAAGCACCACCTTTCAAATAAAAAAAAAATCATCCAAATCGGTTCACCCAGGCGAAAGTTCTGAGGTAACAAACATAAAAAAAAAAAAAAAAAAAAAAAAAAAAAAAAACATACAGACGAATTGAGAACCTCCTCCTTTTTTTGGAAGTCGGTTAAAAATCAAATGGTTACTACATATTTCGTTTTCATTTCGAGCCAAAATGTTTACTTTGTCTCGTTAATAAGAATATTATAAAGATCAATTCGTTAATGAGTATCCTAATCACTAAGAATGGTGAAGACATTTCGTAAATATTCGACAAAGATAGACCCCAAATTAGTCGTTTAAATATTTTTATGTAAATAGTAAAAAATATCATAGATAATAAATTATTTTAAAAGTTAGGAAGAGCTCCTACGTACATTAATGTAAACCTTTATACACGTTAACAGAAATGTCTGTTTAAGCGTTATTATGTCTCCAACTTGGCTCCCACGGGGACCAACGAAATTTGTCAACGGTCCGCGAGATTCGGGAACGCTGCTCGTGCAAATATATTAATATATATTTCTATATAAGCCAAAACTTTAATAAAGTAGAGTTATACGAGAATTGTGCGAACGGAATGTAGAATTTGATACACTTATAGTTTGTTTAGAACTTGGTTTGACACTATCGTCGATATTTTTTTTTGATTCCATAAACAACATTTATAAAATATTTTTAAATATGGTTGAAGTTAGGGCGACCTTTATTAACTGAAGATTTTTACGCAAATAATAAATTGGTAGCTGAGTAGTGTGTCTTATAAATATCACTTAAGAATAACAGATTCTTAAAGACGCCTAGCGCCATGGTAGTGAGCGATATAAACTAATTGGAGTGCGTTCCACTCATGATAATATTGAGCCAAGTTAGAGACCTTAAAAGGCTTAAATAATGCGGCATAAAATAATGATAATGTTGATCCAAGTTTAGGAGACCTCAAAAGACTTAAACGGGCCTTATCCTTACGTCAGTATGTCAACGTTCTACCCTAACGGGTCAACAGCACGCGAGACATTTCTCGCGGTGTTGTGTATAACGCATGTAAGCTACGAATGTTGACGTAAGCCACGATTTACATACCGAACTAATAATTAACAAACCTTTTAATATTCTTGAGGTATATACGGGAATATTTTATGACCTAAATAGCGTAATTGTGAATTTATAGTTTGTGAAGGAAATGTATTTTAAATACATTTTTTTGCTCCATTGCACGCGTATATTTCCTCAGTGCCTCATACAAACTACATCAACGCACACCTAAACAATTTTCTTTTTTGTTGTTTTCATGTTTAGTTAGGACAATGCAGGCTGATCACCTGATTGTCTGATAAGAAAGATGATCCATGCGTCGGACATGTAATAATTAGGTACTGCGCCTGATCCCCCCTAGTCGTGTCGGTTATCCGTCCCACTGGGCTACGAGAGTGTAGGAAGGGAGAGTGCTTCTGTGTATTGCGCATAAACTTGAGCACTATAAAATAACTCCTACGTTGCTGATCTGGTTTCAATGAAACCGGCCACCGTCACCGAAATCGTTGTGGAAGGCATTATTATTATTACATTTCTCAAAATATAACACACGTCTAAACTGTCTTTTATTATCTTCGTGAACGTTATATTTTTTACATTTGATTTACCTCATCATAATTGTTATACAAACACCTCCGTTAGTAGTGTTTTGTATAATTATGCCTGCCTGGAACAACTAAATAATATGTTGTTTCCTAGTAAGGACAATAAAACGGATTGTGTGACAAGAAAGAAGATCTTTGCATCGGATGAGTATGTAAAAATCGGTCAGGTGTCGAGCGTTCACTGAGTTATCGGAGTATTGCAACTTGGGTACGAAAATTTGACTTTTGGGTTGCTGCACAAATATCGATGACGATTAAGGACGTCATTAGTCGTACGCAAACGTCAATTCCATACATTTTTGATTAGCGTACTTCGAAAACGAAAGATGGCATATTGACTAGACCCCCTGGTTTCAGCGAAATCAATGTAGAGCTATTAAGGTAATAATTGAAGACATGAATGGATAAAGGTGATATGCACCAAAATTCTGATTTCGAAAAAATCGAGTTCAAGCTGTCTATTAAACATTTTAGGATACGTCGTAACGTATTAAGATATTTAAATAAAGGTCCTTTAGAATTAATGTACTTAATACGTTACTACATATCCTGAAATGTTTAAGTGACAGTTTAAACTAAATTTTCTGGGTATAATTTTTCATGACATTCATCATTCATGTCTTCAATTGTATTATACATAAAGAAGTACAATGAAGTAAATTAACAAGTAAATTTACTTTATTGTGAACATTTGTGGTCCTGACTGTACCCTGGTAACGTTTCGGACCGACCCACATACGTCCGACTTTACCCAACTTTTCCATTTGGTAATCCCTCTTTTGAATACGGGCTATAAACTGCAGTTCTACTGATTAAGTTAGGTATAGGGCTGCCAAAGCAACGTTTCACAAAATGAAACACCAATAAGACCGTTTTGACTGTTGCTAAAACATCTATTGGTAGGCAAAAAAAACATTCACATCTAAAACATCATCGCTATAATATACTACTTATAATAAGTTTGCTAAAGAAAAATAAATAGCCCACTAAGTAGCAAATAGTGTCAGTTTGTTGTTGATCAATGTTGAGAGAGAAGTTTATTTTTTGTAAAATGTAATAATTGTATTTTCATTTAACAGAACGTTTAACAAGTAAACTATGAATTTGTAGTCTAAATGTTAAAATACTAATATTATAAAACGGAAGAGTTTGTTTGTTTGTTAAACGCGCTAATCTCAGAAACTACTGGTTCGATTTGAAAAATTCTTTTTATGTTGGATAGTCCATTTATAGAGGAAGGATTTGGGCTATAATATAACATTACGCTGCAACCAATTGAAGCGAAGCGTCAGTGAGAAATGTTGCAAAAACGGGGAAAATTATTCACATTTGGGGACTTTCGTTGCGTGCGCTGCATAAAACAGCTAGTGTTAAATATAAACCTATATATAAATAAAATATATTTTCGCCCAAAAACACTGAAGTAAATTTATTGAAAATTTTGACAACCCTAGTAGAGAAGCGCAGAGAAATGCTTTCCCGTCTCCCGACGTGTTGTGGTGGTATAAAGGTTACATCCATCTTACATTGCGCTACTAACAACGCCGTTACTTTGGGAAATCCGCGGAATTACACTCTAATACCACACGTTCAAGATTTTGCATACACAAACGAAATAACATGACGCGTTAGAATAATTGTTATGCTTTTGGCTTCTGGCTTCAAAATGTAGTAATGAAATATTGATTGGATAAGACGGGAATCCTAACATTCGGAACCCCTTTTACTACGATAACGGCTCAGTCGTAAGCGCGATGTCTCTCCAGCTGGTCTCGAATTTACATTTGTGTTGCAGGTACCAAGATATTTTTAACACTTTACTTACAGTGTATAAAAAGAACAGTCACTATAACTTTAAGGCCTCAGCCTCGAATTTTGCGGGCAGCGGGGCGGAACCGGTGGCGGCGCGGGTGCGGTACTCGTTACCCGCTCCCGCGTTGCTGTTTTCGAGAACCGGTCCATTTGATTTTAAGCAAAAGATCCTGCCGCTCGCGCGCTGCCGCCCGCAAAATTCGAGGCTGAGACCTGAGATACGATTATACTACCTGTTCTCATTTTGGAAATGTTTTTTTTGTCAATAACTAATGAATTACTTTTTACCATTTCTTATTTATCTGCCGCAAGAATAACAAAAAAACAAAAAAACAAAAAAAAATAGTTTTTGTAAAAAAACATTTCTAGAATGAGAAAGGGTAGTATAATCGTATCCCAAAGTTATAGTGACTGTTTATTTACTTTACACCCGTTATAATATTAAAAATCTTAAGATACTAATAGGTATTTAAATGCATGTACATGACCCAAGAACACATTTTTTTTGTTTTTTGATGGAATTAGAACCCGAGACCTTCAACTTGAGCACCGCATCGCTCAACCAATGAGACACAGATCGTAACATTAAGATAGATAAACAGGTAATATGTTTAAACATTCAAGAGGCTGTTCAAGAACATCATCGTTATGTAGATCAGGCCGCGGCGATCAATCAACAGTATCTAGCCCGGGATAAAGCATAAAATGCCCATTTATATGCTTTATATCCCCCGCTTATTATTTTTAAGCGCCCAAACGCCGGGAATTAAGCGAAATTTATACCGCGCTTAAGCGTTTCGAGCATAAAAAATAATAGATATTTAAAAACTCATTAGGATCGGTAAAATCAAATCGCTTTTTTCATCTAAATCTAAATATGAGTGGAATAGATTTTAAATCATTTTAAAATAAAAAAGATTGTATTCTGAATAGAAAATTTTTACCGTCCTTGTAACAGAGTTTATTTTTTATAGTAAACGCCTCCGTGGTCTAGTGGTTTAGAGCCTAGCTCTCGAAACGGAGGTCGTGGGTTCGATTGCCATGTTGGAACAACAAAAAATGTTGTTTACAAGTTTGGTTAGGACAATGCAGGCTGATCACCTGATTGTCTGACAAAAAAGATGATCTATGCGTCGGATGGGCATGTAAAAAGTCGGTCTAGCGCCTACTCTCCCGCCAGTCGGGTTGGTTGTCTGTCCCATTGGGCTACTAGAGTGAAGGAAGAGAGAGTGCATCTTTATATAGCACACACACTTGGGCACTATTAAATAACTCCTGCGTAGCTGGCCTGGTTTTAATGATACCGGCCACCGTCACCGACATCGGTGTGGGAGCCATTGTTATTATTTTTTATAAGTTACTAGATTAACATATGAATTACTGTTAAAAAAAAGTTTCTTCCTAAATGTGAATTTAAAAAAAAACAAGTTTATATTTTAAGTGTGATCGTGTTGTTTAAACACCTTTTAACCCCGAGTCTGAAACCCGACAAGCGACAGTAATTTACTTTATAAAGTCAGGAGGTAAGCTCATTAATATGAGTAATATGATATTATTTCATGTCATCATGTAATAAATTAGGTACTATCTTACTTTATATTGTTGTTTTTTGTTGTAAAAATAGCTAAATACAAAAAATGTACTAAACGACTCCATTTCGATTCAATATTATGGTCTAAAGTAAAATGAGATATTTCTTTAAATGTAAACAAACAAATTCTAGACTAAATTAATGTGTATTTTAAAATTTAAATATATTATATCTAGCAATATCCCGCGAAACAATTATAACCACAACCTGCAAGCAGATGAGTGAGTGTACGCATAGGCATGCGTTTAATGCACCTCCCTCCTCCCACACTGCCTATGCGTACACTCGCAAGCAAAAAACGTGAAAACACCACCACCACACAAGCAATAATGTTAACACGATCGTGCAAAGTCCCACCACCATGCAGGTTGCAAAACTCGACGCGCGTTTCGCTCCGACCCCGGAGCATCCTCAGGATGTTGACTCTGCGAACAATGTTCGTTAAGTGATGCCGCCCGCCAAAACACCGCCTTATATTCCCTACAGCTACTACCCCTACCAACTAGTACCCCCACCAAACAAGTTAATAAGAGGTGACGAAGTAAGGTTAGTTTGGTCATTCAACAATGCAATTCTATTGTTGTTCTTTACTTTAATTATTTCTAACTGTTCCAACATGCTCAGTCGAAAGCCTTTGTCACATTTATGTAATATCTTATAGGAATGACCATCTGGTATACTGTGACTACTATCTAAAAGATGTTTGGTAAAATGTGATTTATCATGATGACCATTTCTATAAGCCGCGATATGTTCTTTATACCGAGTCTCAAAGTTACGTCCAGTCTGACCTACGTATACACTGTCGCATTCAGGACAATCGATTCTGTATACACCTGATTGATACTTTAAATCAATCCGGTCTTTATTATTACATAATTGATTTTTTAAAGTATTATTCGTCCTAAATGCGACATGCATATCGTTATTTTTCATTATTTTGGATAAACGTGCAGATACCTCACCCATGTAGGTCAAACTGGACTTATATCTAACTACTTCCTTATCAGAGGTCCCTGCGTACAAAAACTTAACCAATTCTTTTTTATTTTTAATATTTAACATATTATCAATAATTTTGGGACTGTACCCATTTGCCTTAGCAATTTGATAAATTATGTTTAACTCTTTTTGATAATTTACTCTACTAAGAGGGACAGAAAATAATCTGTGAATATAACTATGAAAAGCCGCGTGTTTGTGTTGCCAAGGATGACATGAGGATGCATGAATAGTAGTATTAGTATACGTCGGTTTGCGAAAGATCCCAAAACTGTGTTTATTATCAACTCTAGTGATAGATAAATCTAGAAAATTGAGAGTATTATTATCTTCACATTCTAGTGTGAATTTTATTTTAATATGTTTTTTATTAAGATTTTTAAGAAATACGTCCAGTTGTCTCTGTGTACCCGTCCAACAAAGTATGCAGTCATCTACATATCTATAGTAATATAAAATGCTCTTATTATTAACAATATTTCTCTGTTCAAAATCGTCCATAAATATTTCAGCCAGCAAAGGACTCAGTTTTTGACGCGAGGGTGGAAAGAAAAAGGTTCAGACTGTGATTCTGTATAGGATTGTACATTCCTCTTTTTATTTACTAAAGTCTGAAGCTTTTTCTGTTGACTAACATATTTAGCATGCACTTCGATTGATGCGAAACTACGTGCTTTTTCATCCAAACCATCGAATTCTAAGTTATGTAATTTGAATGAGAGCTCGGTATAAAGAACTTTGAGATGTAGTTTTAAATTATCTCTAACGAAACAAAAATTCACACTTTTTCCAAACCGAATCAGCAAAGAGGAAACTTATTCCAATGAATCCTCGCGCGCCATCACTTTACGGCTTGCCAAAGATTCCCAAAACTGATATTCCTATGCGTCCAGTTGTCTCATACATAGGTGCACCAGCATACGAGTTGGCAAAGTCACTTAATTACATTATTAAGCAAAAGCTTTCATTTAGACCACCTTATGCTATAAAAAATAGCTTACAATTAGTAGATCATATTAAAAATGTGACTTTGCCACCCCGTTGCAAATTAGTCTCGCTTGATGTAGATAGTTTATTCACTAATATCCCGTGTGAGGAAACGTTGGGTATTTTGGGTAATGCATTGGATCAACGTTTACCTCCTGGTGAAGGTGATGAATTGCTTTCCCTTACTAAAGTCTGCATGGAACAAAACTACTTTAGATTTAACAATCAGTTCTTTGTTCAACAAGACGGTCTAGCAATGGGCTCACCACTGAGTCCTTTGCTGGCTGAAATATTTATGGACGATTTTGAACAGAGAAATATTGTTAATAATAAGAGCATTTTATATTACTATAGATATGTAGATGACTGCATACTTTGTTGGACGGACACAGAGACAACTGGACGTATTTCTTAAAAATCTTAATAAAAAACATATTAAAATAAAATTTAAACTAGAATGTGAAGATAATAATACTCTCAATTTTCTAGATTTATCTATCACTAGAGTTGATAATAAACACAGTTTTGGGATCTTTCGCAAACCGACGTATACTAATACTACTATTCATGCATCCTCATGTCATCCTTGGCAACACAAACACGCGGCTTTTCATAGTTATATTCACAGATTATTTTCTGTCCCTCTTAGTAGAGTAAATTATCAAAAAGAGTTAAACATAATTTATCAAATTGCTAAGGCAAATGGGTACAATCCCAAAATTATTGATAATATGTTAAATATTAAAAATAAAAAAGAATTGGTTAAGTTTTTGTACGCAGGGACCTCTGATAAGGAAGTAGTTAGATATAAGTCCAGTTTGACCTACATGGGTGAGGTATCTGCACGTTTATCCAAAATAATGAAAAATAACGATATGCATGTCGCATTTAGGACGAATAATACTTTAAAAAATCAATTATGTAATAATAAAGACCGGATTGATTTAAAGTATCAATCAGGTGTATACAGAATCGATTGTCCTGAATGCGACAGTGTATACGTAGGTCAGACTGGACGCAACTTTGAGACTCGGTATAAAGAACATATCGCGGCTTATAGAAATGGTCATCATGATAAATCACATTTTACCAAACATCTTTTAGATAGTAGTCACAGTATACCAGATGGTCATTCCTATAAGATATTACATAAATGTGACAAAGGCTTTCGACTGAGCGTGTTGGAACAGTTAGAAATAATTAAAGTAAAGAACAACAATAGAATTGCATTGTTGAATGACCAAACTAACCTTACTTCGTCACCTCTTATTAACTTGTTTGGTGGGGGTACTAGTTGATAGGGGTAGTAGCTGTAGGGAATATAAGGCGGTGTTTTGGCGGGCGGCATCACTTAACGAACATTGTTCGCAGAGTCAACATCCTGAGGATGCTCCGGGGTCGGAGCGAAACGCGCGTCGAGTTTTGCAACCTGCATGGTGGTGGGACTTTGCACGATCGTGTTAACATTATTGCTTGTGTGGTGGTGGTGTTTTCACGTTTTTTGCTTGCGAGTGTACGCATAGGCAGTGTGGTAGGAGGGAGGTGCATTAAACGCATGCCTATGCGTACACTCACTCATCTGCTTGCAGGTTGTGGTTATAATTGTTTCGCGGGATATTGCTAGATATAATATATTTTAAATTTTATGCTATGGATTTCCGCAAAGTAACGCCTGATTCCATTAACTAATGTGTATTTGTATAATAAAGGAAGAATTAAAGCCCCCCCCCCCTATTTTTTTACATTTTCTCACATTGAATCGGAACGGTATATTCATAATTATTACTACTTTACTTAGTTAACTTGATAAAAGTAAATAAGATTTAAATTAATATTTAAAAAATTAAATTACGTACACAGTTTTTGCACAATTCGCAGCATTTTACGACTAATGTGACGTCACAGACTTGACTTCAAACAAACCCGGGTAGACTTAACAAAGGTGATATCGAGAAAATGACGTGTAACAAAATATGTAGCGCGTGGCGGACCAATCAGCTGCCTTGATTGCCTTTTAGCGCGACATATCTCGAACTTTGTCTACGAGTTCTTGCAGTAATATAAATAGTAACGCTTGTGTACCTATTTCATCTTAGATTGAAGTTATAATTGTTTTTAAGGTTTAGATTTAATGGATTGGTTACTAATTTACAAAAAAATATAATTACGTAATATTTATAAACAAGCAAGCGACAAGCCGACGTTAAGCAAAATACCCAAAGGAATAAAGTAGAAGACGCATAAATTATGAACAAACTTATGACTTAAATGTACAAGTGGTCCCCTATGTACAATACCAACTTAACGTACTCGCCGCACGCAAGTGTTTCGTAAACACAATAACTGCAGACAAAAGTTACTGTCGACTAAAAAACGAGTGAAAAATGGAAAACGGCGCTGAAATAGACCGTGACTGAAAATAGAACTTTGCGCTAATACATTAGAGTTGAAAATCCAACACACGTAGCTCGAGCTGTCAAAAATGACACTGACATTTGACGCTCGTGTGTTTTATTTTCAACTCTGTTGTATTAGCACAGAGTTTTATTTTGAGTGCTCTGAATTTTTAACGGGCTTCAATTCCGGCTCACAGTCTCAGCCTAAGCTATAGGTGATGTGGCATGTAAAATTAATTTTTGATATCGAGGGATGTTAGGGAGCTCCGTAACCGTAACCGAAACTATCGGATATCCGATATATCAATTATCCGTAACCGTAACCGAAACTATCGGATACCCGATATATCAATTATCCGTAACCGTAACCGAAACTATCGGATATCCGATATATCAATTATCCGTAACCGTAACCGAATCGGAAATGAAAGTTTTGCTACTGAAAAAAGGAACCCAAAATTTAATATCCGTAACCGAAATTATCCGATACAATCGAATAATCCAAAATAATTTAATATCCTTATCCATTTCATCCCTGATATCGACTACCTACAAGGTGCTACAAGCAAGCTTTTGACAGCGGCCCTTCCACGTAAATACAGTTAAAACCGTGCACTTTTTCGGTTAATTATCCTATTTGATTTCCAGTAACTCAAAGATTATGTACGTCTATGCCAAAAATTAAAAAAAAATGTACGACGGTTAAATATGGCATAGTTTTGTATAGTATCATTATTATGGGCTATGCCTGAAATAAACATTTTATTTTTATTTATTTATTAAAAACTAATAGTAGCATTATAATATAGGTAGTAGTGGCGAGGGCTGGCTCTCGTTTAGAAAAAAACCCTAGTCTACATCTACACTAATATTATACCTATAAAGCGGAATGTTTTGTATTTATGTATGTAACGACTTAACTCAAAAAGCACTGGACCTATTTTAATAATTCTTTTTTCATTAGAAAGCTACATTATCACTGAGTAACATAGGCTATATAAAAATCAATTGCTGTTAGTGAGTCTCGCTTAAACTCGAGATCAGCTGAACTGATACGGCTATTTTTGGTCTTGAAATGTTCGTGGAAGTCCCGGGAAGGTTTACACGGTTTCCATGCTCAACGAAGCGGGCACGGGTCAGCTAGTCTTTAATAAGTAGAGATTCGTATGAGTGACTTAAATAATAGAGGTTAAGTGAAGCCGATAAGAGATAGTTATAGAAACCCTACACTACGGATAGTGAAACGACCGTTTGCAAAAAAAAAATATTTTGGTAAACAAAAAATAATAAATTGTAAAAAGTTTTTTTACACACCCTGTGTAGCATGTACTGTAAAAATTTAGTAATTTGTAATTGCTTTGAAACAGCGGCTTTGGCTCACCAGGAACAACAGCCTCTGTATATCGCCAGTGACTTCGCTAGACTTATTTTAAAAAAAGAACAAAGAGGTATCGCGCCGACCGATGAATATTGAAATCGTATAAAAATCGCGTAAAAATTTTTTGTGACAAAATATGCGAAAACTGAAATGATGTTCCCTTGTGTCTTGCCTCATTCATATTTTGTTTTGTTACTCTTACCCATAAACTACAGAACTGGATTTTGATGAAATTTGGTATTGTAGTAGTTTACATGCTGGATTAACACTTTTTACCGCTGCAAAATGTACGATATCCTTGTGGTGGTGGTGGTGGTTCAGAGCTTCGCTCTCGACCCGGAGGTCGTGGGTTCAATTCCCGCGTTGGATCAACAAAAAAAATTGTTTTCAAGTTTGTTTAGGACAATGCAGGCCGATCGCCTGATTGTCTGACAAGAAAAATGATCCATGCGTCGGATGGGCATGTAAAAAGTCGGTCCTGCGCCTGATCTCTCGCCAGTCGTGGCGGTTTACCGTCCCACTGGGTTATGAGAGTAAAAGGAAGAGAGAGTGCTTCTGTGTATTGCTCACACACTTGGGCTCTATAAAATAACTCCTGCGTAACTGGCCTGGTTTCAATGAAATTGGCTACCGACACCGAAATCGGTGAGGGGAGTTATTATTATTCTTTTAGCGAATTGCACGAATATGATCTATCATATTCGTGCAATTCGCTAGAGCCTTGATAGCTTAATAAGCTGTCTAAATGCGATTCGTTTCGAGAGCTCGTTATAAAGCCCTTATCTCATTATCTCTTGGCAGAGAAGAGCCTTTCGCCTTTGTATTAGCTGGAGCTGGACGCTTTGTTGAATCTCAGATTGCCAAGGTTAAAATTAAGTTGCCTGATGACACAATTAGTGTTTTAAATGTTTGAACAAACAATGTAAAACTGAAAATATTTAAGTGGCATTAAAATTAACAAAGATATTATTAATATTTTAAATATTATAATGTACAAACGAGGAACAACCGATTGTGACGTCACTTTGTTAAGCCCACATAGACATCACACTAACATGCGTACAAATATCGTATTGCTCATCTTTTTGTGTTTCTGTGTAATTTTGAATGAATATTAAAGAACAATGGCCAAATCGTACCAGATGATAAAAGGTGGCGTCCCGATATGTCATTAGTAGCAAAAATTTCCTTATATTTTAAGGCATCTAAAAACATTAGAAATGTGTTTTTAAATAGCCACAAAAAAGAATCAATATAATTTAGTTTTGTTGTTGTCTTTTATAATAATATGTTCTGTAGGTACTACTTATGATAATCAGAATCAGGACGCACCCTGCGTTCACGATTCATTTCACGTACAATTAAAATGACTTGCTTTTTAAAAAATTATATTTATTTCCGGTTTCTGTCAAATTATTTCTCGTAATTATACTAAACTATAATATAATAGCATTAAAATGATTATCCTATTTTTATTATAAAGAAACGAAACTATGTTAAATATAAAAAATATCATAATATTATTACAGTTTTTTTTTTCAATGCTTATATAGGAACGTCATTTAAAATAAGGTTAATTCACCAAAGACACCGATTAGTTGACGTACGATTTGAATCAACCTTCTGAAATAAATAATATTTCATACATGGCCTGGCTTTTTGGGCATTCTACACATTACCTAGGTATCGTATAGAATACTGAATTATAAAAATTGCCTGTAACATACAGATTGTGAATGTAAAAGTGAATATGTTGTTTGTTGAGCTTTAACGAAAACACGAGCTGTAGTTTCGTAACTGATGTCGACGTCGATTTAAAACGTTAGATGGCAAGGTTTTTCAGTATAACTACCAAACAAATCACTGTGAAATGTTGAATACAGTATGTGAAAAAGGTATCATGTTATTCTATTAGTTCGTTTGTTGATAAATATTGTATATACAGGAAGATTCATGGGTCATATAGCAAGCCAAATATGGTGTGAAGAGAAGGACGCATAGAGCATTTTTGTATTGGCACCTCATATTAATTACTTAATATAACTAAAAAAATCAAAAGTCTAAAATTACTACAAGGAGTGAATCTTACTATGCTGGGGCTCGCGGTTTCCTAGTCTATACACACGAACCCACTGGTCGTTGACCTAAGACCTAACCAGGATTGAAACGCGTATTGAACGGCGTTATGGTAAGTCATTTATATGAGGCGTCAAAACAAAAAATGCTCTACGCGCCATTCTCTTCACACTAAATTCGCCATAATATAAGCACCATTAATCATCCTGTATAACAACAATAACCATAATTTCAGCTATGTCGTCAACTAGTGGAAATAAGATGTTTCAAGTGGAGTATTTAAATTGTACTTGCCACGCTAGGCAGGCGGGTTAACGAGCGATGTTTTTATAAGAATAAAAATGTCCGCGAACTGCTGCCCATTTCTGAATTTAATATATTCCCTCGAATGATGCGGAGATGCTATTCTTACCCCGGTACCACACGGACGATTTCATAACAAATATCATAATATCTAGGAATATAAAAATAATAATAAATGAAATGAAATGCTATGTCAGCATGTAGGAACAGTGGAAGCCCCAAAGGGAGATCTCCGACCGAGCGAGGTGGTATGCTCGGTCTGGCGAAACCACAGAATAGATAAAGAGGTTAGAATGGAAATAGTTTCGAATTAGTATTAGAACACGCGTCGCCGATTGTCTCCCACTCTTAATTCCACTACAAGGAAGTAACCCAATACGTACGAGCGTTACTCACACAAATAAACCTCACGCACAGCGCACTTAGATTGCTAATTTGTAATTGGTTGTCACACTAACGTAAACAATGCATCAGATGTACACTTACACACGCGCACTTTTCTCATACACGTTAGGGCGACCGAAGGTCGATAATTAATATCGATAAAATTATTTTCACATTTTTTGCAATAGTTCGGTTAAATTTTTGAGGGGTGACAGGGTACCGTACGACTAATGTAATGTTCTTAATATTCTATTTATTTATTTACTACGCAAAAAAAACATACATTAATCACAGATATAACAATATAATTATAATAATGTCCGTATGAAATTTTCTTTTATTTCTTAATAGAAAGGTAAATTAAATAAACAATAATTGATGGTAATTATCAATAAAGAGAGTTGCTTAAATTATAATATCATTTTCTTATATCAACATTGTTTACATCTTGGTACAACACTATCGATACGCACGAAGTACCTAGAATTGAAGCTATGATTCGGCGTGCGCATTGTTCGCTGTGAATGCAATACATTGCGTACTCGCAAACACAATATACAAAATGGTACCCACGTATTGCAAGCAATGGATAATTTTGCGCCTAAATACAAATGTATCGTTTTCAATCACGAAGTACATAATGCTATGGAAATAATTTCTAATATCACATAAAATTAAAAGTTTTTGGACTTACCGGTGGAAAGAAATTCCTTCTCGGGCTACACTACACACTTGGCTTCTTTTCCGACACGTTAAATCAGCGCAACACGGCATTTTTAACGACTTTTTATGGAGCTCCGTACGCTGTCACAGTAAGAGTATGACTGTTGACCGATGAAACTGGTTTCGGCTGACATATGATCATTTGATCATATGTACGGCGCGTCTGCCCCGCCTTCAATGCCATTCTAACCTCTTTTACTCTTCTGTGGGCGAAACCCTTTTTTATATTTTTTGTCAAAAAATAAAAATTTTTTTTTTTACTTTTCACCATTTCTTTTTTTTTGTCGCAAAAATAACAATAAAGCAAAAAAACATTTCTAGAATGAAAAAAGGTAGTATAATCATATCCCAAAGTTATAGTGACTGCTCTTTTTACACCCGTTATAGCGCCAGACTTAGAAAACTTCGATAACGCGATGCAGGTTGTGGCGCTACCTGTACCGCCACAAGCAAAGTAACGCCAAATTCTATTAACTATTTGTTTGCTGATTTTTAAGAAATTCGGCGATTGTTTCTTAACCCACAACGAATATAAGATGTTATAAATTAAACGTTTGGGTCTGTATGTGTGTCTATGATACCGTACCTTTCAAGCGGATGAACCTATTTTGATATAGTTTATTTTTGTTCCATAGCTGACGTGATCGAGAATGTTCTGAGCTATCATTCATCATCATCAGTTTGCAGACTGTCTGACAATTCGGGATTAATTGAGATATTTTATTTTGTTTATAGTTATTCTATTAAATCAGATCATGCATGAAAACCGACAATTGCCAAAAGACATTAATATAGTTAGCCGTACTGTACATAGCATTGAATGCTAGACGCGGCCGTTGAAAGGCTTCACAACCAGTTGTAATCCGCTCAATGTTTAGGTTTTTCGTGATATCATGTATCTTGAAAAATTTTAAAACTTAAGAATAGAAAATAGAAAATCTAAAGGGCTTTACACATTTACCCATTTACCCACTTCTTACAGAACAATATTGAAAAACCCCTAAATTTTGTTTTTAAATAATTTAAACAGTACCTATATTATTATAATATTATAATGCACTCACCTAACTACCTACCTACTAAAATCTAAAACTTTTAAGTCGTTTGATGTTATAATTAAATTCATAATATGATGTAAACTTGTAACTAGCACATATTGTTAAACCCTATGTGGTTTTATTTAGTGCGTAATTATAAATTGTATATTGCTTTTTTTATAAAAATTAATGAAAAAAAAACATGACTGATATAATGTAAAGATTTACATTATAGCACGGTACATATCGTTACATCCTTCCATAGAAACCGTCAGGAGTCCACACACGACAGCTCCGATGAAATATTTACATCTTCGTTGTAGTTGATGTTAAATCTCGAAAATGTATATATAACATTATAGCTTCCATGTGCAAAGCCCTTAAGAGGAAACCTCACTGTTGAAGGAAATACAAAATAGGTATTAATAAAATCTATTGCTGTCTCGCAGTCCCTAAAGCTAGTCAGCACTAGCGCAATAGAGACAACTGCAGCTCGAACTGTAATTACTTGTTAAAAGTACAATAAATCGACGTTTGGGGGATTCCTATTTCCCCCTCCAAAACATGACCGATTTAGATATTTTTTTTATTATAAACCGAAAAAGGCTTTAGCTAGGTTCCTATGTTTTGATTTTATTGTATAATGCGACTGCATTATTATTAATATATAATTTTGTTTCCGGGATGATTAAACATAATCTAAATACATATAATATAATAGAGTTGATCGGACAGACGAGCATCGTATCAACTGTCAATGTCAAATTTGACAACTCGACACTGGTGTTCGAATTTCAACTTTATTGTATTAGCGCAAAGTCCTATATAGTCTGAACCATGCTCAGCCCTACCCGCGGACGCTATTTGAATGCGCCGGCAAGATTTAGAAATTCCTGCCAAGTTGAAAATGTTCGCAACTTCACACCCCGCCCGCTCGCTCGCCATATTGTCCGCACTCGTCCGCTACTGTCAACATCTAATTTGAATTCTTAGAGCACTAACACACGCGCCACGGCATAAGTTAGTATATAAGACCATTTACACATCGTATTAGCCTCTGACACCTTATTAGGTAAATGTAACACACAAATAAACGTCGTTTAACGATTATAGGTATGTGTGATATAATTATTAATAATGTATAACATTAGGAATTTTTGACGGACCTTTGCCCGTTAAAACTAAATTATTTTCATCATCCAGGCCTTGTCCTTGAGGCTGTGTTTTTTTTATTTATTTAATTCAATGAAAGAAATACATAAAAAAACTTAATCAACATAGTGTAACCTAAACCATTACTAGTTTTTCTTAAAAAAAAACGCCTAATAGTCGTTCATGGATACTAGTGTTATGCAAAGCCCCTCTACAAACACCCATCTTTCCAATTAACAAAAATAGACTATGCTTCTCAGGAATTGTGATGGTACATTCTTCTATCTTCTTTGTAACATTAGTATGGATAATAGATATCACAGATTAAAATTAAATTATATATATTCTGTTATGGTTATACTTCAACTATTTGCTGATACAATATCTGCTTGTAATCTCCGGATAAACAGATGATGTTAATACTTGGGAGCGCAAAGTTAAATAAAACTTTGATAATTATGAAAGTTACCCTTCCCCTGTTTTGCATACCGTACCGGAGGAACTACCGTATATTTTACAAAGTCTTTGTTACGTAAAAGTGTACAAAGATCTTTGGATTCTTTGTATCTGCACGATTAAAGATTTTGCTGCATATTCTTTGGTCGGAGTTCGCTATTGTTACGGTGAAAAATACCTACTTTAAGATAAATCGACTACACTAGGTGCTTATTTTTATACTAGCATATACTACTTTATACTTTGCAGGTTATGACACAATATCCTTCAGAAATAATGTTCTTTTTCGCAATTGAATATATGTGTTTCTTTTAATCCAGACTGACCTATTACAGTACAAAATTTTGTCACAATCCTTTTAGTAGTTTTGGCGTAAAAGAGTCGCAAACATCAGCTATCCTCATGAACTTCCAACAGTGGAAATTTCATTAGTGAGTACTGAAAAGTGTAGAAAAAAATAAAAAACACCTTTTATTACCTTTTTTAAATACTTAGGCAAACATTTTTTTTTATAAAAATAGTCACACTAATATTACAAAGGTGAAAGTTTATTACAACTTGCTGTAGGTATAGGTTTGCAAATAAACTGTAAAATGCAAAATTAAGAGAACTTTAATGTAAAACACAATGTAAGTTAAAAACTGGCTGACGCGCGGTTGTAGTTAAAATGTAACGGCTACAGTTAAATAAACAACGGCACGTTTTGAGTTATGTCGACACTTGACAGCGGTAAATTATAACGATGGTTATTTCGAGTTGTTTTAAATATTTTATTCAAATAATTGTTTGTTACGCCTTCAAGCATGTTTTATTAATAATCGAGATAAAAATACATATTTTAAATTGACATATCCTCGGGGCTCCTTTATTGAAGTTATTCAAATCGGTTAAAAACAAAAAAAAAGGATTTTGTGACTAGATGTTGCTTATGATCGTGCACGCATAAGAAAATCCCGCGAAAACTTGACCCCGAAATATTTGCTACGATAATTGTAGCCTATGTCTTTTCTAATATCTATGCCAATTTCAACCATTTGTATAATTTATATATGTCGCAGTTATCTAATTGAAATCGCCATTTCATTGAGTGACTAGTGTTTTTATCCAATGACGATATTAGAAAAAAGTATCAACACAGTGGTATCAGTGCCAGCTGTTTGACGCCATGTTTGTTTTGGATACTACTAGCGCCGCAGTGAGAAAAAATTTCAATCACCTGACTGACAATACAACAATACAATACAATACAATACAAATATACTTTATTGTGCACACAACAAGTTACAAAAAAAACAAAAAAAAATATACATTACAAAAATCAGACATGCACACAAAGGCGGCCTTATTACTAGATAGCAATTTCTTCCAGACAACCTTATGGTGTTAGAGAAAACAATGCTAGAGAATGGGAGTTGCGCAAAAGTATATTTAATAAAATAAAAGTAAATAAAATAAAATAATACATAAACACAATAAATATATAATATATGTATACAATATAATATAATATATATATCTATATATATATATATATATATACAATAGATAAACCTACATGATATTTTAATTTATAATAATAAGTGTTAGTTACATAAGTTACGGGTTGACACAATATGATTCCAGATAATGATTTTTTATAAGAGTTTTAAAGCGATGTATAGTTTCAGCCTGCCTTATATGGATAGGTAAAGAATTCCAAAGGGAAATGGATTTTACAATGAAAGAGCAATTAAAGTATTTAGTGCGGTGGATAGGAATGTCAAGAAGAAGATTAGATATAGATCGTAGTTCCAGTCTGTCAGAGGTACGGAAGTTAAAATAACTTTTTAAATAAGTGGGACAATGGGAGTCAAATAGGATGTTATAAAGGAAGGAGAGAACACGAGAGTCACGGCGGTAGCGGATTGGCAACCACTTTAACTTGAGGCGATACTCGGAGATATGGTCAAATTTACGTAAACCGAAAACAAACCTCAAAGCCAGGTTTTGAAGGCGCTCCAATTTGTTCAGTTGTTCCTCCGTCAAGTTAGTGAAAGAAGCGTCCGCATAATCTAAATGGGAAAGGAGTAGGGATTCAGCCAAAACTACCTTAGTGGGTATCGGAAGAACATATCGTAGACGTTTTAGGGAACGCCAGGTAGAAAAAACCTTTCTACTAATCTCTTGCAATTGATGCGTCCACGATAAATGTTCATCAAAGTACACTCCCAAGTTTTTAACCACTTTACTGAAAGGTATTGTTACACCATTTATAAGGACAGGAGGTAAAGAATCATGGTCAACTCTAGAAATTAGCCCGGGGCTACCAATTACAATTAATTGAGTTTTAATAGGATTAATAAGAAGTCCATGATTCTTGCTCCATTCACAAATATTCGACAAATCGTGATTCACTAGATCAAAAGCGGAATTCAGATTGTCCAAAGGAGACTGTGTGTATATTTGAAGATCGTCCGCATACAAGTGGTAGGATGATGAAATCGATATTGTTATAGGGTTTATAAAAATTGCAAACAGAAGAGGAGATAGCACACCACCCTGAGGCACACCGGCATAGATATAACTCCAATCGGAGAAATAATCAGATGATTTAACTCTCTGCCGTCGTCCTACAAGGTAGCTACGAATTAAATTAATTATTGATGGTGAAAGATTTAAAGATGCAAGCCGGGCTAGCAGAATATCGTGGTCTATGGAATTGAAGGCATTACTAAAATCCAGAAGTGTGAGAATAGTAAGCATTTTATCATCCATACCTGACCGTATATCATCAGCTACCTTTACCAATGCGGTAGTCGTACTGTGACCAGTGCGAAAACCGGACTGGAACGGACTGAGTAAGCTGTTGTGGGTAACAAATTTCGTAAGCTGGTGATGAATGATTCGCTCTAAAACTTTTGATAAAAAGGGTAGGATGGAAATAGGACGGAAGTCAGACACAGTCTTAGGACAGGAGGATTTAGGTAAAGGAATTATGTAAGCTGCCTTCCAGGCATCAGGAAAGGTACAAGACTCTAAACATGAATTAAAAATGTGTGCAAGAACAGGAACAATTATATCTAATATTGGTGTGATCATTCTACGACTGATACCGTCATCTCCTACTGCGTTTGACGATATGGAAAGGATGTGCTTTTTAATCTCACACTCGGAAACTGGAACAGTAAGGAACGGATCAGAATTCAATATAGGTAGCGAAGAAATATAATTTAACGTTTGTGATTTAATTTTGGGGTCGAGATTAAAAGAGGAAGTAAAATGGTTATTAAGTGAATCTATATCTATATTATGAGAGTCTTGCGGTTCAGAGCATTTGCCCACGCCGAGGGATTTGAGAAATTTCCATGTTTTAGCCGGATCCCCGTTCTCAACGGAGGCGTGAATATGACGTCTTTGTGCGTCACGACACATCATATTACAGCGGTTCCGGATTTTAATATATTTGTTACGATGTTCTTCTGTCTTTTTTATTTTAAATTTGGCTTTGGCTGCATGCTTAGCATTTATCAAAGATTTGATTTCGTCTGATAACCAGGGAGCGGGAAGATGTTTGATTTTAACGGGCCTAACAGGTGCATGGATATCATAAAGAGATTTAAGTTTAGCGTTAAATATATCAATTTTGTCATTAATGGAATCAGCTGAGAGTAAGTTTGACCAGTCTATGTTATGTGCGTCCTCCTCTAGGCTTTCAATATTCATCGAAGAGAAATTTCTTTGAAGAAGAGTTTTTACCTTAGCTTTGGGAGGGCGAACATTATAGGCGACATAGATAAGATCATGGTATGAAAACATATCAGCTGAGACTTGTCCATGCGTAGTAACACGATTAGGAGAGGAGACTATGATTAGGTCGAGCAGGGAAGGACGGGAACCTGGAAAGCAGTGGGTAGGATTCAGAGGTAGTAATTTCATATTATATGAATCTAAAATTGAACTAAGTTTAGTCGATCGACTATCACCCTTAAGTAGACAAGTATTGAAATCGCCCATTATAACACAATGATCGTAGTACGGTGTAAAAGCATCAAGCGTATTTTCAAAGGATGAGAAGTAATCATTGTGCATTGATGGGCAATAGTAGACCCCGAGTAATAATTTATTATAGTGCGATACCTGGACTTCTACCAGCAAAAACTCGAGAGCATCAGATGGAGGGGGTTGCGCTGACGAGCTAATAATAGTGTAGGACAAGTCTGAACGTAGATAAATCGCAACGCCACCTCCACCCCTCCCAATGCGGTCGTTGCGAATTAACTTAAAACCGGGTAAACTGTAGCATGTTGATGGTAAGCAAGGCTTAAGCCACGTTTCCGATATAAAGACAGCATCAACATTAGTCCGATCAAAAGACGCAAGCAAGTCGGGGTAATGAGCCGGAATGCTCTGTGCATTAATATGAACGGCCTTAAAACATTTGTTAACTGTGTTAAAATTTGAAGTTATGGTATCCCTAAGAGACATAAATGTGGCACTTTGAAAACTATCATCGCTGTTGTTAGAAGAAATGGATAAAAAATCATCTGAAGCAAATGAGTCAACACTTACATTCATGATAATAACACAAACTAAATATAAATAAAATATATAAAACACTATAAATATATTATCCTACAACAATTGAAATATAATTGGCCTGCAGCCCACTGTGTCATAAAAAAAAAAACATAAGTATATAAATAAATTTGCTATAATAGAATTAGTAAATAAATAGAAAAAGAGTAGGTAAATAAATGGAAAGAATCCAAACATGCCTATTATTTTTTAAGCACCTAGCTAAATATGAGCAGTTATTCTAACAAAATATAATTAGATTTAAGATGAGATGCTAGCCCAACACAAATTGGCAATTAAAATTTTAATGGAGTTATACTGAGATATAATGATAAAGTTCTAAGTACAAGCACAGCTTATTAGTTACAAAAATTGTATAACAAAGATACAATTTATATACATAATACTAGATTAAGAGAAATCAGTTAAGTACATAATGGCTCATGCTAAATTTCATGTCCACACACAAAAAACAAAAAAAAAAAAAATTATAAATAAAGTGACATTAAGAAGACGAAGAAGAATAACTATCACTCACTCCTGTCAGACGTCACCGAAACACATCTGTCAAAAGCTTCGTGTTTATTTAAACATTTGTTTGTTTAAACATTTTCAAAAAGTACAGATTACAAAATTAAATATGTTTCATTTTCGAAATACCGACAATTTGTGACAAAAGAAATTAGTGATGATGATGAGTATGGACAATAAAATTATAAGTGAATGATTAATGAGAAGCGAATATTGGCAAAGCAGAATTATAGATTTATATGTATATATGTGAAGATTGAGAAAGTTACCATGCTATTATTTAAAGTATGTTACCCTTAGACTATTTACTTTTTGGTTCGCCTTGGTCTTGTTCCAGTTTCATTTTTGGTTTTGGATGCCGGAACTTGAGATGTGACTTCTGCCATATCACCACAGAGATCAGAAATGGCATCCAACTCCGCTATGCTACAAACACGGCTTTTGGAGCCATCAGATCTAGCAACGAAAATAGAGCCATTATATGTCCAACACTTTGTAACACCGAAACGCTGCCTGGCCGCCAGGAACACTTCATGTCTCTTTTTAATTAAAAACTCTGATAGAGTGATGCCGGAATTTTTCAGGCTGGTCTTAGCCCTCCAAACCTCATTCCGATCAGTAAAATTCTGAAACTTAACCAAGATCGGTCTGGGTTTTGATTCCTTTAAGCGTCCCAAGCGGTGACAATATTTTACTGAAGAAATGTTTATGTCTTGGACTTTTAACTGGGAAGACAACAAAGATGCAATAGCTTCTTGTGCATCCTTTTTGGCTTCGGGAACTCCATGCACAAGCAAAATCTTTCTTCTGTGCCTCATCTCAGTTTGATCATAGGCATCCATCAATATTTCCAACTGAGCCTGCATCATCTTAAGTGCATTCAATATAAAATTTTTGAACTCACAAAAATCAGATGCCAGTGTTGTAGAGGTGTTTGTAGTCTGGACCGCACACAGCTCCTGCTGGAACTCCATCATCTTCGAGTTAAACATCTTATTCATTTGTGTTATTGATTCTTGCAAGGACTCCATTGTAAACAAGTGGAAGAGAAAAATAACAGCAAATTTTGACAAAAGTGCAAGTGATATAATTTGTTTAAGAAAACAGTGTTTATATACTGTATCTTATTATTGCAATTATAGGAGATTGTGACACTAGTAGATGCAGGTATAAATTTTTACATAATATTGATTTAAAATAATTAATTTATAATTTTGGTTAAGGAGCAGTTAAAAGTTCAACTTAACTTTTTGCACGCCTACCCCCGAAAAAAACAACATTATAATCCGCTAACTAATTGGACGTTGACTGACGATTGTTCAATCAATATTTTGTCGTGATTCGATAAAAACGCTAGTCACTCCATAAAATAGCGATTTCAATTAGATGACTGCGACAAATACACCGCTAAGAGACAAATCGTTCCACTTTTTATCGCTGTAAATATTTAGAAATAAAATAAAATTTCAATTAGTTCTGATACATTAAAAACTAATTTCCTAAAAGAATCTGGTTGCGACAAGAAAAAGAACAATTTTCCATCTTTTTGCTAAAATATGGCCCCGTC